>JAYKKI010000002.1:52752500-55302500 GCA_039881145.1 Druceiella hillmani
CTGAAAATTATTAGCAGCACATATATCCAGTAAATTTTAGTTACGATACTGAACAATTACGGTGTGAATTTTACCCAAACTAGACAACTATTTAGGTTTCCACAGTGAAACAGGTTGTTATTATTTTACGATGTCTGACCGTCCATAAGTCACACTCTGATAGTGTCCATATGTTTAGATCTATGTGCACGAAAATTTGCACATAGATACTTTATACCATGATCTCAGTTAATCCGGGATAAAATATTTAATCAAAGTATTTAACATATTTTCCATTTAAATTGAGGGCAAAATTTTTCCGTATCTCTCTGAATGGAGTATTTTTAGACAAGTCGTTTAAAATTATATTATGGTACTGTTAACAACATTTTGTTTTTCATTCTTCAACCCCGTTTGTGAAATATAAAGATTCTAAATAACAGTATGAGTTTGCAATATGCAAACTTCCAAAACTCTAATCTTTCAATAATAAGTTTTAAAAACTTAAATGAATACTTGATAACTTTTGTATAGAACGTGCAACTATAATTATTTCAGATTAATTGAATAAACCATTTCAAAGCATATAAACAGCTACGAAACCTATGCAGGATGAATTCATGCTCCCATGACGGAAAACTAAGGAGTTTACATTATAACTAGCTTGACCGATTTGTTTATTTAATCTAGTAAGCTTGAATAATGATATAACGCTACCGAAATATACGTTACAAAATTACAAATACCGCCAGAAAACATGCATTCCTATGTCACGTAAACATTTAACATTTTATGTTGCGCTACGGTTTGTTGTGTAAAAATCAAAATTTGCAGTTTCCGTGAACATGTTGCTTGCATATGGCTTTGGTATTAACTGAGTATAATTGAATTTAATGTAAAAATACGATCTGCATCATTTCATTGCAAAATATTATGATAAATTCTTGAGAAATATTAAATCGCTGACTGAATTAAGCTACCTGTATTTATTTTTTTATTCGCAACTTTCAACCGCCTACATGTGTATGAGAATAAAGTGCAGAAAATAATATAACGAGTAATATTAACATGAAAACTTCATACATATTTCGAAAAAAAAATTACAAATGTTTTCAGCTCCAATGACACTTGAGTAATTTTTGGGGTCTAAAAATATTCGAAAAAAAATTCAATATTTTTGTTTTCTCCAAATAGAATATTTCGCAATACCACTATAGATCAAAAATTGTAACTCCCTAAAAGTGAAATATATATGTTACGCGCCAAATGAAATTATTGTCGAGAATCTCATTCTGGCAGCGTACTCGCAGTCTTCACATACATTAGTATGTTAAGACTACGAGAGTTTCATATACATTTACGTACATATCAAATTAAAACATCAATCACAATTCAATATAATGTTAATTTTACATAATTAAGAAGAACAATAAATAAAATTATTTCTATGTTTCCAACAACTCAAATTATTTATGCTTTAAGATTTTGCGCCACCATTTCTGCTTTATATATATATATATATATATATATATATATATATATATATATATGTATATATATATACATATATATATATATATATATATATATGTATATATATATACATATATATATATATATATATATATATATATATATATATATAATATAGCTAGATATATATCTTCTACGATCGTTCTACTTTCAAATTCAGGACAGCACTTCAAATGCCAATTTTCCGTCAATATTTATAGAGAATATTTTTATAGTCTTATTCATCAATATTTAAAGGCTATTACCGTTTTTTTCTCTCTACATGACACCAAACAGGCAAATTGTCCATTACCATAAGCTTCCAGTTAAAAGGTCAAATTACACTTAAAAGTGAATAACTCAGAGTAACAAACATTGTATTTAAACAAAATTGGATGAAAGTCTAATTTGCATTAAACCCTTAATTATATGCAAGGCATTAAAATATTTGAACTATCGAGTCTTTTAATAAAAATTAACACGTAAAACAAGGATGATAATAATTATTTGCACATAATTATCAAAAGCATATTTGCCACAATTATACAAATAATTACGTTCCCTTGATAGTAAACAAAGCATGACAATAATTTCCACATATTTTATTCGCCCACCAGTCAAACCTAAATTTTTACATTGTTACATAAAGGCATACTTCGTCGTGTCATGTCGGTATAGGGAAAATACTCTCTAAAACGAATTTATGTCTACAGAGTGTTACAATGAATTTGGAACGCAGCGGATTCTGTATTTCAAAACTTCTATTCTTACTAAATATCATATTTAGAGAGAAAAATAAATGAGTTATCGGTCGTATACGGTTTCATTAACTTATACTCTAATAAAGCAAATACTTAAAGTATTTTCATAATAAACCAATGTAGAAATATATTTAGACATTCTTACATTAATTTTGATTTAATAAAATTTTGTATATTCATTTTAGATGATCTCAAAATGGCATTTTATCTGTAGATGCTTCATTTTAATCTTCAGTTTATGCATATAGATATAATTATACGTATGCCTTCAGAATACTTAATTTTGTATGCATTTTTTTCTTTTTATTTTATTTATAATATTTTAGAAATCACAATCTAAATAAGCGGATTTGGCAGATGATTGCGTTTAATTTTAAATGATTAAAATTAAAAACCGGAATCAAATTGTATAATTGGATAATAAATAAGATTTCAAAAACAATATTAAACGCGTTCTTAAATATCACTCTATTTTCAAAACCGTGTAATTAAAAACCTTAAAATATTCAAATATGTAGACAGACGCATAAAAATTAGTAAAAAAACAGAAATTGAAACAAAAGGAATTCAACATGCACACACTTTGTAGCTGATAATTTGAAATGAATTATTGTTAAGACCGAAATCTGCTCCGTTCTTATCTCCTTCTGCATTCAATTTTAACAGAGGTTCTATTTGGTTCTCAATGTGACGATGTGACAGTGAAAAATACCAGGAATTTCCAATGAAAGGAGTACGTACTTCTAAAAGCAAAACTAACTCTAATCAAAATTGATCACATCTAAATGGCCATGCACGTATAAGTGTCTGATTTTCATCGTCATATGTCAATTAAGATGGACACACTGTAGACAGATAGACAGATAGGCGACAATAGAGCGGGGAGAGGCTGCTCTGGGCCTACGCAGCCGCCTTCCGGGACATCGCATCATTTCATATTCCATTTTCAGGTTGAAAATTCGCATACATTTCTGGATATACTTCCATATATTTTGTATTCCATATGCGAGCAAGGTTTATATGCCGACAAGTACATACCATACATAACACTGTCTACTTTAGGATTTGTTACACTGAAATATTGATATATGTACATACGATCCAATCCGTTGGTATTTCCTCGAAGGACGGTGTGGTCGGCGGCCGAACGAACTTTCTAAATTTAATGATAAATTTTCAAAATGAAAATATTGCTTAATTTATCGGAAATATTATTTTGCAAATAGTTCACTTTAATTATGTATAACTTTGATAAAGCAGAAGATTGCTGCTCATGTGTTCGCTTACATTTTATAAACCATTTTTATTAACAATAGATTTTAATAAAGTATTTATTTCTTCAATTTATTAATAATTTCTATTTGTTATTGTTGTTCAAACAAACATAAGTCATGAATAGAAAGTTAGAATGTGGTAAAACAGATCAGAAATAAAATTATATTATCAATATACAATGTACATGGTTTGGAACTACTTTCAACCGAATATAGACAATTGGCTGAAAGTTTTTGTGAATTGTTTGAGTAAAATGAAATACTTGAAAATATAAAATAAACAACGCTACAAATAATAAAGGTTACTGAAAATTTCAAGGTAATGGAAAATGAAAGTACTTCCAAATGTGTTAGCTGAAAATCTCTTAAGATAATTTATTATGTTAGCTGTTATTTTTGTCTAATTATTACAGTCATTTGTTATTTAAAAGCTTACCTTTAGTGTCAACAAATAAAAATATGTGGCTATATTTATCGCGCAAATTAACAATAATAAAAACCTGACTAAGAAAGTTAGTACGAGAAATAATGACACTGACTATAATTTAATAACAGTTTATAAATAATTTACAGTTTATACAAAAATGCTATTTATAAATATTGATATTAATGTTCACTATATGAATAAATTTCTTGAGATAGCTTTCACGTAAATAACATACTTTGTTAGTTATATATTTTTAATTTTGATAAAATAAATGAAAACATTTCAAACGTACAATGCAACATCAGCTTGTAAGAAATAAGAACTGAAAACTATCTGATATGATAATAATATTTTTTGGTGACTATTAGTAGACGATATAATAAAAAAACGTACAATCACTTATTCAGTCATATAGTCGACATAATAGATGTGTCGAAATTAAATTAATTTACTTGGGATAGACTCTTTCAATAGACAAAAATCTAAAATACTTTTAAATTATAAAAAATAACCATAAAATAGCAAAATGCAACTAAAAGAAATATGCATAAGCTCTTGCGGACTGCGAAAAGATTTCTATATATACAATAAAAAATATAATTTGTGTATATTATTGCTTAAAAAGTTAAGTACATATAAATATTGAATATATTTGGCGTTAATTTTGTAGAAATTCATTATTAACAATTAAAAGAAACTACGTGATGTAGTATTATTTCTACTTTCTTTAAGTTCTTTCCTAGGTTTCATTGTATTATAACGTCTTCAGGTGGGCTCTTAGCAAAGATCTTTACTAAGAGCCCACCTAAAGATGTTGTAATACAACGAAACCTAGGTCGTGGTAAAGAATTTAAAGAACGTAGAAATAATACTACATCACGTAGTTTCATTTAATTGTACATTTAAATATTTAAGGATATTATTTTTCACCACCACCCAGGTGCAAAAATACCGTGAATATCTTATAAATGCTTTGATCCGATCCCTCGAAACTTGTTTACTTTTATATATTAAACTCCTTGGTGCTTACCTCTTTAAAAACAGAATATAAGAAATAATAGAGTTCCTACGTGATGGTGATTTTGATATAAACCTGGATACAAAATTGGTCCAAAAATATAAATTTCGGTGTTCACCAAATCATTGTTTTTCAGTGTAAAGATAAATAAAAAAACGGTTTTGTGCTCTACCAAAAGGATTCTTTCGAATTATTTTTGTTTCCCTCCTCCTCCGTTAGAAGCCGTGACAAACAGGTGGATGAACAGACGGGCGAACAAACGATCGGATGAGGTTGCCATAACAAAACCGTGTCGTTCCGATCCTTCGGATGCAGTTCCTTAAAAAACATCCCTTCACGAATCGGACTCAGGCAGGACTGTAAGCATATGCCTATATCGCAACGTAGGTAAGAAAATACTCACTCAAACTATTTTTAAATAATATAGAAGATCGTAATAATTAAAAAATATTTTTAATTTTTTTGCATTACCGACCATTATATTCGAACATAATCTTAGTTTTTTTTTTGTTATTTAAATACAGGCTACTTGCAATATGTATGCACAGGATATTTTCTTTAAAACCTTTCTACTTTTCAAGGTGTCAGGGATTGAGTAAAAATAGTTTAGGTTTTCACCTCAAGAGGTAATTAATTCGAATTATATGCTTTCAAATATTATTCACATTTAAAACAAAATAAACAATATTATTTTCGCATCAAAAATTAAAAAAAAATTTCGCAAAAAAAAATTATTTTGCACCTTCTTAAAATGAGTAATGAGGAAATGAGTAATTAAATATCAAATGAATGTGATTAGAAACAATGTAAAAATTAATACAGTACCTATGTTTCTATATTTTGTTTGTAAAGATGTGTTTGAAAAATTGGTGGTATCTATATATATATATATATATATATATATATATATATATATATATATATATATATATATATATATTTCTTTTTTTTTTTTTTTTAATTAGTGGCATCTCAGAACCTATAAATGCATTTTTTTACAATTTTTGTCTGTTTATTTCGTTTGTTCGAGTATCACATAAAATTACTGGACAGATTTGAATGGAATTAAATATTTGAACTATTTTTGCTATGTTTAGATATTTCTTTATGAATGATTTTTCTGTGTATTTGTTTAATTTGACATTGCGTAAAAGCAATTATACCAATTGTTATTAAACTGTCACTAAGATAACACTTAGGAAACAAATTATGATTTTAATTTGTTTTCTAAGTATTAATTTCTAAGTTCATTTCTCTAACTTGAAATCCTATTAATATTACTCAGACAGTAAGACTGAGTGCCAAGGCTTACAACGGAGGAATAGAAATTGTCGAGACAATTACAAAGACGAACCTTTAAATGCTTAAAGATAAAAAGTACTTCCACGCAAGTCAAGTGTACTTTGGAAATACAAACGCTATATAAGCTGAAATACAAGTTATTTTTATTCCAAAGAAGGGCAATTTTGAAAACAAAACATTATTACTAGTGAAAAACTAGGACGCAAAAAAATATATTTGAGTCAATTTGTAGGCAAAGTTTACTATTTTAATATCAATGTATAAAATATTTTTATATTACATATTATATTTTAATTCTATAAATATGATAATATATTAAAATTTTAAAAACGCAATTAAGAAAAAACAATTTTTGTTTTTCTAACCTGGGTCAAAAGCGTCATCACATTCCAAGCCGCACTGCACACACGACATCATTTATCCGAAGCAATTTTGACATCGTCATAACTCAGTCCCAAAAAATGCTCTATATTACTTTCCGATATATTTTATACCAAAATCATTAATTTCGCTCCTTACTCATATATACTCACCCATTCGCTGATGGATCGGCAAAACTTTCTCTTCCAGAAGAGATCTCTTCCTGAAGAGCTAAACTGAGATACCAATGAAAAAACTGAAATTTGAAGTTTGTTAGTAATGCGAAAATAAATTTATCTTCTCATTCCTACAAAGTTTCATAAATATTTTGTAGCTATAGTAAATATGTATTGTAAAAAAATTGTGATTCTAGAAAGTATTAAATAAACAAATAAAGTAGATCTATTTAGTATCATAGATTTTCCTAGAATTTCTATTCTAAATAAATGATGTTGACCCCGTTTTTAAACTCTCTAAAGTGTTGTTCTATATTATTTCTTGTAGAAGATCCCTTGAGATCAATCTTCTTATTCATGACGATTTTAACCGCGGTAGCAATCTTGTTAAAAAAACTAATATTCTTGCTTTGGAAAACGGATTTTATTTTGCTTTAAATTATGGATATGATATTATATGGTTTGATTTGGAATACCTAAAAACCTACTTTGATTTCATTGAACGTAATTTTGTCTCTAAGGAAGCAATTGTCTATGAAAAAGCTTTGAGGAAGCATTTTTAAAATTATTATTTATGAAAAAGTCGAAATGTTGGATACAAGATATACCTACGTACTCTAGAATATGTTATCGAGAAAAAAATTAGGTTTAGAGACTGATAATGATCAGCTGGGTGCTTATAAGATACTTCACATGGCAGGCCATGGTTCGTGTTTTTTATACATACAGGAGTCTTAACATATTTCTAGAGTGACAACAAACATGTAAGTTATTCAAGAGAGCGTCTGATTTACAACTGAAGTGAACGCGAATAAAATTATCTCAAGAAAGTTGAATATTATAAATAATAATGCGGCGACCCTTTTTTGCTAAAAGACAATACACTAAAAACCCGAAACATTCCAAAAAAACGGTAAAATATAGATAAAAGTTAGCATTGTCGAATCTGTTGCAATAATGTTCTTGATGAGATATTATCTAATATAATTAATTCACTATCAAATTCCGTCTAAAAAATATAAACCAATGTAGCCTTATATAAATAAAATTTTCTGAACTGGAAAATGATCAAAGTGCCATAATATAGAATTTTTTATCTTTTCCTTAATGAACAGTAATACGGATGTTATCCAAGAAGTTTACCTTAATATTTACCTTCTGTCACGTTTTAATGAATTTAACAAATGGAAGTCGACATATTTCAGTTCTCATGAACGAATTAGACACAAGATCGGATTTCGCATCTCGTAAATACAGAACTTATATAGCAGTGATTTGCACATCGCTATCTTTAAAAAAATTAAAATAATCTATTTGTATTTTAATCAAAGAGTTACCCCACACGCCACACACATTAGATAAAAAAAACTATCGTCCTCTCTTTACACGTGCGGGCGTCTCTTTGGAATGAAATTGTACATAATATGAAATACTATTTTAGATTTAAAGAACTTAAATTTACAACTTAATGGCTTTTGACATGCCACGTATAAACAGAATTCCTACAATATTCCATTCGGACTCCTTAACATGAAATGCTGAAGACTATTAGAAAGATATATAAAATAAACTACGAATAATAATGGAGAGAAATTAATTAAAACATTTACATAACAACGTCAAACGAAACATTAATTCTACATACAAATAATCGTCAATGAACCGAAAACTCGGTACATCCCAAATCCATGATGCTGACGGCTATATATATATATATATATATATATGTATGTATTAGTCATAATAGCATTTGAAAAAAAATACTTGCTTAAATATTTACACTACACACTATTACATTACTGAGAGTTTTTAGGAAATTCTGGAAATGCAGATACGTTCACCGAGACATAAACAATCTGAATCACATAAAAACCACTCACTCCAGTTGCATGAGATGTATATCAGAGAATGTTTGCCGAAAGTCACAAGCTTATTTCACAATGCGCTAAACTTTTCTCGCGAGTACTTTTCGTTTATATCGTAGATAGGGTGTATAGCTCAATACGTAACTTTTCCACGAATATCAAATATCAACCGTAGGGTAAAGTAATTATGAAAGTGATTTCACAAAACAAACATGGTCCTCCATAAGTGTACGCTTAAAGTAGATCGAAATCAATATATAACTGTCGATGTAAATTCATTCGTATGCGGAAGTCAACATTTTTGTTATTAAAAGCCAACATATTACACATTCTGAAATTTACAAATGGAGTCGATGTCGGGTTCTAATGAAACTATTAACAGAGTCTAAAATATGTATGCGCTACATAATAAATCCTGACAAGGATTTAATGAAACGCCATCTCAATTCCAATCTGAGCAAATTATAACGGTTTAGATCCAAAATGTTGTATTCTGAATCTTAACAATGAATAAAACCTGTTTGGAACGAGAAACACTCGTCCCGCAAGGGTTTCGTGTAAGTACATTTAGTCACCTATAAACATTTAAGAGCACATAGTAGTACGAATCCAAATTTTATTATTATTTTTCATCGTAAAAATATATTTTATTATTGTGTTTACCTTTCACAGTGTACCTTTCACAAGCGTAAATATATGGCCGATTTCTTAAAAACTATAAGATTTGGAACCATTGCTACAATTTTCCAAGTAAACCGTTGGTAAACGCTTAGATTCAGTTTTGTTCATAATCTTGAGTTTTGGTGGATTGTGCTTTTTATGACAATATTTTTTAGAACATTTTTAAATAATATTTTTAAAATTTACGAAAAATTCAAATTATTTGTTTTCAGAATATTTAAAAGTCATCCTTGTAATTAATACTACGCATTATACTTCCCATTAATTATTTTCGATCACTCTATTTAACGATTCCAAAATTCCTATACATATATTTTCATGTATCAACTTTCGAATTAAATGCGAGTTAAAATGTCAAATATAACATTTTAAATTAAACAATTTTTATGACATTTTTGTGGATATTTTCAATATCTTTAGAACTATCTTCTATAAAATAAAAAAAACGTTTTGGGGTCCTCACAAGGCACTCTTTTTCCCTTAACATTTTTATTTTTAAATGGATATTTTTGAGTATTAACTATTTTTGACTTTTAATGCTCTTTATTACAATGCCAAATTTCAAGTTCCTACGTCCAACAGTTATGACAAAAACGAATCTAATAGACGAGCAGATGGATATGATCTTAAAAGCTTTCAGTTTCTTTTCATTTTGAGGTACGGGTCCCAAAAAATGCTAAACAAATCCTGGATTTTCTTTTGAAAACCTTTTACAATGATTCGCCATTCACCGAGTTTGAAGAAAAAACAATTTTTCGCTTCCACTTTACGTTAAGATGAACTGCTTTGACATTGTTTGTTAATATTTGCTATATTTTATTTGAAATTGGTACCAGAAATATCTATTTGTATAATTTCACGTAAATAGAACTACAATGTAGTAACAGTGAACTATATAATAACTAGAATAATCACAATCAGTGATCGTATTTCATAAAATATGCGTATAAAACTAGAAATACATCGTGACAAGATAATAAAATGGTTTTATAATTTATTTAAAATATTTTTCATATTTGTATTAAATATATATATATATATATATATATATATATATATATATATATATATATATATATATATATATATATATTTATGTATATATATATATACATATTAAATATAATTTATTTAATTGCAACTATAAAGAAATCAGACCCTTGATAAATGAACCGAGAGTTTAAACTATAAAAATATTTATTTCCTATTAAAAATGTAACGATACTACTCTCGCTTCTTATATGATATCATTTGTTCCTTTTTACGCCATTTATTTTTCCGAAATCGCTTTATCTCGTCTCACAAACGAAATGAAAAACAAATAAAGCCAATAATATAAAACGGTGATCAAGATATTCTCGGCATAAAGCGATAAGTCCGTTTCGAATCTTTAACTAATGAATATTGCGCAGGTATAATGGGACAAAAGAGCCGATAATTACCGCCTTTTGTGTAATGTAATTATCTCTTTTTCCTTGACTTACCTATTTATAGTGTTGTCGGCCAAACAAGTTGCCCCGAATAAAGAATTCATTGGAAAACAATGTTGGAAAGTTTATTGTGTACTAAATAATTTATCTGGATTATTATAATAAATATCGCAATCGCTACGCGCGCTGTCAAGGATTATGATTTATGTAGTTTAAGTGTTTTTACTTATTTTGTTTTATATAAAACTAGTTGGAGACTGCATTGGCAGTTATGCTCCTTGATGAAGCTATATTTATATTTTGGAGTCTGATTATCTACACTTTGTATTTTTATGCATTTCATTGATGTAATTTTTTGGTATGGCGCATACGATCATAAAATAATTAAGTATTTAATGAATAATTGCTATAAATAAAACTTTCCGTATCTATTACATACACACACACACACACACACATATATATGTATAATGAATGTTCTATATGTATAATGAATCTCATGTATACGAATGACGGACATTTTGCTAAGAGAGCAATCTGTTACAGTCAACCAGGACACCACTCCAGCCCCGCTCGACAGCGGCCGGGAGTCGAAACCGGATCCCTGCGGTGCGCCTGCAGTCAACAGCTTGTAATCAAACCAACAAACCACGGTAATAACAAGTAATGTTTTAGGATTAAAATTTCATCGTTTATATAAAAATATTAAGAACCAATTAATTTTAAATTATGAAGTGTTCACAGTATTCGTTAAAACCTATCTGTGATAGTTGATATTTTACTAATTGCGGATTATAAATGCCTTCTTTGGGTTATTAATGTTATTCTTATTCTTTTGGTACATATTTAGTATCGTTCTTTTTTTTATCGGTTTGTTTAATATTAATTTGCTTTCGAAATAGTTTTACTATTAACATATGTTACACGATTTACATGTTTTATTCCTAGGTCTTATTTTTTACGCTAAAATGCACCTATATTAAGTCAATAAAATTTTGGCAGGCGAAAGTGATATTTATTTCATTTATATATCACACTACACAGCAAAGAATTTGCAAAAATATAGTAATATTCCATACAAACTATATTTTTGATAATGTCTCTTATCTAATATTTGTGTACTTTTCTTAGATGTACTATAAATAAATAAAATAAACATAGTTAATTAAGTGATATCTGTAGAAAACACAAAATCGTTAGACATTTTTAACATAGTTTATTAACCACTATAGTGCCTTAACAGGCATAAAATCGTGTATACGATGAGTAAATTCTTAGGAATTTGTCAATAGACGCAAACAAATTAAACGTATTTGAAGAAGAGAATGTTTATGAACAATATAACGACAGTTCTTTTTACGAAAATATCAACGTATATTACTAAATAAAATACCTTAATACATTTTGCGATATTATCATGTTAATAAATCGCAACAATGTAATATGAGTATAAAGGAAATTGAAATTAGTACGTTCAAATTTACAACAAAGAAAAATCGTAACATATTAATAAACAGATAAACTGCTTTGTTACCTTGATTCGATCATTAATAATGTATTAAAAATTTAAGTCTGGTTAAAAAAAAATAAGAAAAATGTATCTTTAAAAAAAACACAAAAAGTATAAAATTAGTAAGAAATTGATAGAAGATAAAATAGAAGCAATAAGATAGAAAAGGTACGGATAGATGAATATTAACTCTTTTTTTGTAAGGAATTTACACATAAAAGATACATATTCTTGAGGATGACAATATTATTCATTTTCATCTTCCAATAAAGAAAAATCTATTGAAAATGTTATTACAAAATTCGAGAAAATGGAAAGATTTTAATCACTTTTAAATACCTAGTGTATTTTTGTAAATTAATTATGTCATTCTATGTGTGATAATAACTATGCATTTAAAAAAAATTTAAAAATGTAAATAAAATAAACAAACAATCTAAATAAAATAGAAAAAATTTGTCATCGTAAGCGACATTTTTAAAAATAAAGGAAAACAACAGTGTGGGAATATTCATGATTAGGTTTTCTAACGGCTAATATTTTACTTAGGTGTGTCTGATTCAACGCATTGAATATTACATACACGTACGCGTGTGTGTATTCCTATGCGTCGATGTATGTGTGTATGTGTATCTACGTATGTATAATAAAGGCCAACATAATATTATTACATTATACCGAAACTTTGTAAAGTTTTGTCACAATTTAATATTAATGAAAGTATAACGTGGCGGTAAAAAGGCGGTGAAGGCAAAAAGTGGGCAATGTAATGATATTTATATCGCGGAAGGCTTTCCTGGAGAGATATTTTATGACGCCGGGCGGCCCGCCCTGTAACTCGATATATTTTCTCCTCTCCCGTTGAGAATCGGTTTATTAGAAAAAAGTATCTATCTAGGCGGGGACAAGTAAACCCTTAGGTCTCATGCATACGCTCACAGCCACGTGTGGGTGTGATATTTCAATTTAAATAATCTCAAGGCTACCACCTGCTCCGCTGATTTGTAATCTGATTTTTCTAAAAGACCCTTAGATAGCCAGCCGTTTCTACACGTTAATGCATCCGTTACTGATTTACGATTTAAAGTGAAACCGTTAATCACTTATTCATTTCTTAAATTTGAAGATAATATTTTAAAATTATTTATTATTAATAAAAATTGTTGATTTTTATTAATCATTAATGCAGTGTGTATGTTGATGAAGTGAGTGAAACGCTAAAAATATATCAATTTAAAACATATTGACGCTTCCTAAATCTTCTCATCTCTCAACATTATATCGGTATATACGTAAGTAAGATGTCAAAAATGCATTAATTGCAACATTATGTTATTAAAGTAACGCTTTTACTAACCAGCACTAAATACGTTTTCTTAAACGATTTCATATTTTTAAGCTATGGAATTAGGAAAATATAAGCGAAGGGACACCATTTTAATAATTTTGTATTGAAAAGTTTACAGGAATTGCTACAATTATAAAAAAATATTGTTGAGTAAAACCACAAACGTCATATCCAACATTAAATATTAATCCCGTTTTTCAGAGGTTTAATCACTAATTGGAAATGAAAAGTTAGATGGCCTATATATTGGATTAATCATCATAATCATATAGTATGCTATGTGGTTATTTTTAAGCATTTCCAATAGTTATTTTGAATTTAATTTAATTGTTAGAAACGAAATTGTTTGCCATCAACGACTTAGAAACCATCACCAATTCCACCAGCGATTCATACGCATGTATTATATCACCTCTACCCATTTGCGAATAGAGTTTTTCTTAAGGCGAAGATACTAAACTTTTCGTTTCTAAAAAGAGCGAGATTTGCCGGAAGACACCTGATATGCCTATTATTAAATATGATATTACTTGGCTATGCATGCAGTAATTGAAATGCCACCTACGCAGTGATACTATTTTACAGTTAAATAAAAGCGTAGACCAAAAGATAGTATAATAAAAGTAACGTTTTATAATAACAACTGAGAATTGTTCACTGTATTCAATAAATAATAAATTTGATATTTTTATGGAAATAACGACAAAGATATTACGGAGGCATGGAGCGAAAAATAATACAGACCCATCGTCGACAAAGGCCATCGCCTGATTGAGGATAGGGCGTATTCGGTCGTAATATATCATATTGTCGACATTACGCGCAAGGAAATAAGGTCGAGTATAGTTTGAACTCGCTTTACGGAAAGCTGTTTATAAATAAAAGACGTAAGTCACAAAATTGGAAAAAGATTACTTGAAAAAACTATCCCAATATCAAAAATATCATCTTAATCATTTTTCAATATTATTTTAATTATTAAAATTAAACTAAATCAGGTATGGGGTATATATATATGTCGCGTATCAAAGGAATTTCCAAAAGCATATTTTTGTAGTACTTTTCATTTTGAACCATTGAATGAAAAATGTGTGTAAATACCATGGAGGTAAGTAAACCTAGCTCGCCTCCGAAACATACACGTATCTAGAGCAGAGGAATATTTCCTAACAGCCCACCTAAGATGTTGTAATACAACGAAACGTAGGTATTATATATAGTAGAACTTAAAAAAGTAGAAATAATGCTACATTACGTAGTTTTATTTAATTGTGAATAATGAATTGCTACAAAATTATCGCCAAATATATTCAATATGTCAAAAACTTGTTAAAATTTTTACGTACAATTTTATTCTTTATAGCTACATACGTTCAATTTCGCTTAATAATATAACTTTTCAGCGGAAAGTTTTTATTGGCTTTCTTCCCTCCTCGTTCATATTTTTGTAAGAATATGACAAGTAAGCGTAAATGTATATAATTGAATCAGGGAATTATCCATTCTTCCATCCCAATTGTTAAAACGATGAACAGATTTAAAAATGGTAATTAAATATTTTAGACAAGAAATAGTTCATATTTGCAACTTTGTATAGCTTGTACATCTTAAAAAAAGACGGAAACTCATTTCGGTGAGATTCTTGAAAAACGAGCATTTCAGAGGCATTCAATTAAGTGAATTGATAAAATATCTTTACATTGCAGAGAATTTATCTAAATTTGGATATGATAAAAAAAATTAAATATTTGTGACTGTAGTTGACACAAATATGTAGACGTCTCCCATCCATCTATTCACCTATTAAAGGTCGCCATCTGTTAAATCGACGAATAAAATTTAAACTAAACAGATTTAATTTTTGATTGCCCCTTTTCTAACAATATCAACTCAATCAATATTTTTAAAGAAATATTTTCTTTTTACTACTGAATTCTCTGAACAGATTTGTTTTAAAAGAAATATAACTTTCAGATACATTAAAATATATAGTTTCTCGGAAGTTTAAAATATTACGTTATTATTTTAACCAGAGTTTCCTTCTATGACTATGTAATAATCGATTAATTTGAGTAAGATTTACAATATTTTTAAAGGCATTTGTGATGTTCTAGAATTTAGATACGAGCTTTTTCATATTATAAGGAGTTGTTGTCTCTCCAATTTATTTATGACTATGGTGTTGTTCAAAAATAAAATATCTTTTATGTATTTAATGTGGACTAATATTTATTAATACAAAGAAACCTGAGAGAAAAAACTTTCCAAATGTTAAAATGACATTTTATATACATGTAATATCATAGACGCAGAAACTAATTCAGAAACTAATGATACAAATGTTTAATACTTATTACATATAACCTGTGTTTTGTAATATATCAATATAACCTATTTTGTATATACCTCATAGTATAAATTTACCAAAGAAACTGCATGTTTAAACATTCTTTGTACCCTTTTTCACCTATCATAAAGCGGCCAGCTTCGAAGTTTGTAAACAGACTACTATTTCTTGTTGGTAACCAGTTATTAGTATTACACCTCAAAATATTTTTCCATACTTTTTAAGTATCTTTTCTTTTATGGTATCTTCAAATAAAAATTAATAAATCATAAAAATTCTAACAAAAATAACAATTATAGCAACCATACAAATAAAAATGTTAACAAAATATCATGCTAAATAGACTTATGAAATATGTAAATATCAATATAATGATATATTAGAAAATAAATAATTAAATATAGCTTCAGTAAAAAAAGGTAAAATTTCCAGTAATAAAACATCGCAACAGTAAAAAAGGTGAAATTTTCAGTAATAAAACATCGCAACAGTAAAAAAGGTGAAATTTTCAGTAATAAAACATCGCAACAGTAAAAAAGGTGAAATTTTCAGTAATAAAACATCGCAACAGTGAAAAAAGGTGAAATTTCCAGTAATAAAACAATAAAAGCATTGACATCGTGGTATAAAGGAAGATATCTTGTATATATTCATTTGATATTTTGCTGATCATAAATTAGTCCGTAGGATACCAAAACTTTGTCCTGGAGATATATTTCCATTAAAAATTTAAATCACTGGTATATAGTATTTTGAATTTAATTTAGTGGCCAAAATATCATATCGGGATTGAAATTATTGAACATGAATTGAGTAGTTTTTAGTAATACATTTAATATGGTTAATAAAAAATATTCAGTATGTTGTATAAAGTACAACACCAAAATTTTCAATTGTTATATGATAATACATACTAATAAAATTATTATTTGGTTAATAACGTAACAAACAATTAATATTATCAAAATATTAAAATCATGTATTTTAGTTTCAAATTATCGATGTAGGCTACGTCGCTTAACATTTCCCTAATTTCAAATGGCGGTCAATTATTCACGAATAATAAATATTACAAAAATGAAATAGAAGTGCCCTTAATAAGTGACTTATAAAATGTGATTACCTTGATAGTGACATTATTTTCTATTTCGTATATCATCCCGCTATAGTTTTTGCACTTTTTGTGACATGCGTTCGCTTGCCAAAAGTTGGCTAACTCTACATGCTAAATATGGACTTTACTCCTTAGATTCCTACCTCTATAGTAAATACATACACTTTTTCCATCCCATGACTTGAATTTGTTTTCAAAATTCTGACGTCTTCCTCTTAAGTTATATCTACCAGTACTAATGTAGTAGTTATTTAGTGATGATTTCTATTTTGATGCACACTAGTTGACATCATTTTGATGTGAGGTCGAGCCTCCTTTATTAGACCTCGCATAAATAATAAAAGATTACATATTTAAGATACAAATTAATACAAATATATGGAAAAAAGCAATCAAGTGCAAGTCTGTCATTATTATAAGTATTTATTACAAGTCATCTTTTGATAATATAAACTTCCTAGCGCAATAAATATTTAATAATAACTGATATAATTAAGTAGCATCTATAATCATCGTAACAGTTTTCCTGCAACCTTTATACAGTCTTCTAAAAAAGATTGTTTTTTCGTAATTATATTTTCAAAAGTTTCAAAAATACGGGAGGGGAGGGTGAAATAATTTGTTGCGAATTTATTGGTGTATCTCTCAAGACATACTATCTAAGATTAAACAAATATATTTTAGGGCCCTTATGAGTAGCTTTTCAAACAACATCCCGCAATATAGAGGAAATAAAAAAATTTCCTGTACGTAATTTGTCTACCTTTTTGTACTTAATTTATCTGGCTTATGACAAACTTTCATTGTTCATATAATAACTTGGCTAGTGCTTTACACTGACGATATCAAATTTAAATAGCACATTTTTCGAATAGTTAATTAAAGTAAAGTAAAGTAAAAGATCCTGTAATACAAATTTGATTAACGTGCACTTTAAAAAACGGAAAAACTCAATCGAACCAGCCCTCATGGAAAGTGCTAAAAGGTTCATATTCATTTTTCCATAGTATAAATATTTAAATGGTGATATTAAATTTCACTTAAAATCTTGAATATAGCGGAAAATTCAGGCGTTTTGACACAGTTAAGAGACGCTGTCTATTTTACTAACATTTTATAGAATTTAACGACACCAAACAGTAAAATTTTATTTTGACTGAATGAATAGTTTCATTTAATGAAATTACTCACTCAATCCCAATCAAATTTTAGAATCTCTCGCATTAGCACACCTGTATCGCTGGTGTTTGGCACATAAAAAATATCGACAAAATTTTATTTCCACATTGCTTTACATATATTTTTGGTCACCTTATAGAATTTTGAAGAGATATTTTTATAATTCCTCTCTGGTATTCTTCACGAGCTAAGTAACAAATTATATAATTTTAATGTAACGTAAGCGACAAGCTTATACTTCAATATTTATTAATTTTATGCCAAATGACAATAAATAAAAATGTTTCAGAATTAAGGGCTCACAAGAGATTATATTTTCATCACGGATGACATAAATTTGGATTTCTTTTTTTTCTTTATTACTTCTTTCGAATAAGAAACACTTGATTGATTTGTAATATTTTTTGTTTAGTTCAATTATTCAAATTTCTGGGATACAAATACCCAAATAGTAGTTAGGCGTGTTATCCGCTGTGCCGTTTTGATATCTGCATTGTCAAATAAATCAAATTAATCTGTTTTATATATTATATATATTTTTAGAAATAAAACTAGAACAAAATAAGAATATAAATAGACTGTATGTATGAAAATCCAATATTCAATTTGTAGATGAGACGACTATTCAGGAATTAGGAGGATTATTCATGAAATGGCGGTACGTTATAAGACTATTTCAAAGTAAATTTGGATTCTAAGTTAAACATTTTCAAGGTTTTTTTTTTCTTCCTGGGATAATTAATCTATAAATTATTTTATTTATATAATGAAACTTGAATATTACAGTACCCCAGCAGTTTTAAAATAAATAAATGAAAGTGCATCTTATTAAACTGTTACCAAATGATATACATAGGTACTACGAAAAACGTGTGCAGAAAAAGCGTTGCGTGACAATGGGCGTGGCTCAATCACGTACATCGTCTGTACATGACCACATTATAGCCTGTGTAATACGAGTAGCTGACGTATTTACGTATTATACGTATGTACGATACTGAAGACTCCCGTTCATATGCATATCCTGTTATTTTCCTCCATAAAAGGAATTGCCTCACAAAAAGGAAATTTAATTTTTAAGGCGTGTCGGTATTAGTGTAGAAATTAATACAAGACGACTTTTATAATATATATAATTTGATACACATACATACTAATGATATGTGTATAAACAATGTTGTGTAAAATATTTTTATCTAATTATTTCGAACTAACGGGTTGACACTTTCTTGTCATACGTCAGCTCGTTACCAACCAAACATAGAATAAAAGCAAACATATCCCATAGTCTACAAGTTGCAATTTGAAATCATAAATTTAAATCTGTCACCATTCGGTGTTGGTATAAAATAGGCTATTCTTTAAATTACGTTCATAAAGTGGGAGTTTATTCAGAGGTTGTTTAGAATAATATCCCATTATACGACTAAACAAATTCTTCTTCCATTCTATATCTACACTATTGATGAAATCAAAATTTGATAATTTGAATGCCATGGTAGATAGAATTTCACACTAAAATTTCGATACTAGGATACCATGGTTGGAGGACTAGTTATACTGAAATGCATATTATATGTTACATACGCTAAGAAGGTTAGACCATGCAACTAACCCTTTTACCACACAGATGCTTCATCAACTTCACTGTTTCCTTATTGACTAATAAAAAGCAGCTTTCAAATCCAATTCCCAAATATGTGCAGTTCGGTTTTTGTTTTCAGTAATAGTTTTCACATGAAATATATATATATAAATACTTTTTTTTGAAATTTTTGATAACTGAAGTACCAAACAGGTGATTACATTCGCAAGCGTAGTGGATCGACCTCAACCGGACCATATTTGATCCACTAAGATAGGAAATAATATTATTAGATCCACTAAATCGGATATAAAAGACAATAACTGGTTTGGTTGTTCTTTTTTTAACTTATTCGAACCTACCTTAAACCGCAAAAATAATAGATCGTTCCAGATGTTATACTCAACAGTCATAAATTTGCCATAAGCTTGAGAGAATGTCATGATGAAATAACAAATTTATAAGAAACTAACGTAAGTTTAAAAAGCAAACATTTTCGTACACATTTTAAATAATGTGAAAAAGCATTTTGTTCAGTAGTTATTTAAAGGAAACTTTGCTTTGCTTCTTTTCCGTTTTTTGCTGATAAAGTTTTTGTTATGTTTTAGATAAGAAATTTTTTTAATTAAAAGAAAAAATACTTATCTTTAATTTTACTAGTCAGTTGTTCTGCAAATTATTTATTTGCAGATAATATTAAAGGATTAAACATTTTTCACCACGTGCGTATCCAAATTTACCATGTATGTGAATGTATAGAGCAATGAATTATATATGACGCGACCTTTACGTGATACATGGACAGTTAATATGATACATGGACGTAACAATCACAAGGCAATTACATTTAATGAATATATAATCACACATAATTTATTACTCATAACTTCGCAGGAAACTCTTTTCCTTATTAAGTTGTAGAATAATCTCCAACCGTGTCATATGTAACTTTCAGCCCAACTTTCCAGCTATCTCTCTTTCTACTAATTTTCTAGATAAAAATACTGAAAAAATGCATGTTTACGAAATGCTTGCTTACAAAATGCATGACAATAATAAGAAACGTTTCAAAACAATATATTAATAAATGTTAATTAGCCAACGCGGAAAACTTCATCGGAAAATTTAATTACATTTCTTATTTTTTTGTAAGCACACAGCATTTTTAATTCTACTAGCGACTGCGTAACATTTTAACAGCAAACAATACATAAATAGTAATGATGTTATCTTAATGACTGCGCGACGCAACTAACCGCCTACGAACGGTCGCCAAATGACATTTTCCTTTTAACAGCGGCCAGCAAGTAATAGTCACGCCAGAGCGGCTCGCCCTCGTGACACGGCAACGAGTTTCTTTAGAGCTGCATTGCCTCGTGACAGTCGGAGTTGGCCGCTGCGATTATTTCCGGTAAGAACCATTTAACACTTTCTTTATATACATCTTTTATAAAGTGGGATTTACTTTGGATTGACTTTTATATATTTTTCTTTATATAATCAAATATGACTTTTAAATGCACTAATACCTTTGTCTTTCTGCCCAAATATCTTTCGAAATATTTTATCATACATAAGTGCCGATAATTAACGTTTAGAATTGATTTCAATTGCGATAGTAAACGTGTAGAAACATCAAACTAATATGTGAACAACGGTGCTAAGTGAAGTTAATATTTATTTAGATAAAGTGATGCCAAATTTTAATGAAAAACGTTTTAAAACTTGAATTGAAAGCGCAATAGTGAAGTCAATATCAATCTTTGACATAGTCTTTCATGTAAAATTAACGTAAAATTTTCAACCGAAATCTTCTTCCGAAGAAATGTACTGTTAGAAAGTGTGCTCAACCCCTGGTGTCTCAAAATGTTTACGATTCCGAAAGTTTACTTGAAAACTATTTACCTCTAAGCCCCTGCGGCGATTGTGAATGTCTTCAATGCATGCCTGTACAAAAATAGTACGAGAAATAGACAATTCGTTGATATTATGGACGGCATCAACCTCGGCATTCAAAAAGTTTTTAAAGTTCTTCCCCTACTTTTTTCACGTACCGCATTGTATGGATATCGTCGAATAGGTCTTTCAAAAATATTGGGCTAAGCCATAAACACATTTTTGATACAAGGATTCTTTCACGAAACATTAAGCTTTAAAGTGGTCATACCTTTTTTTCACGTTAGTAATTAATGGATCCTTAATTTAGTCCTCATATTCTCATCTTAAATTTTACGTTTATACGATCAACTTTCTGGTTCAGATTCTCACCATGACTTAATCCGCTTATTCCTTACATATTGTCGTTCTCGGAAATACAAAACATGTACGACAAGTGGATTAAGTCACATTGTTAACGTTCAGGCGTCATAATTATAGGGAGATTTTACAATCCGTAAAGCTAGCCTTTAATTATGTTACCAAAACGTAATTATATAATACATATGAACTCTTGTCTAATGTTATGGAAAGTTAAACCTTTCCGCAACATTAGAGCGCCCATGAACAATATAAGATAATACATAGAAACTACAAAAAGTATTACATTTCAATAGGGAAATTTTCTGTAGGTCAAAGTGCTCAGTCTCAATAGGGACTAAGCACTTTGATCAAATTTAATGATAGTGTTCCCAAATTTAATGAAACTTCAATATCAAGGGTAAAATAAAAAGTCCTCCCGTAAGATCCAATTTATAGAAATGCAATGGCCTAATCGTTAAATCTTTTAAACACCGACATCGCAATTCCAGTTTTAACTGACATATTGAGCACATTATTGATTTTTTCTCCAGCAATGACGAAAGCGTACGTCATTCCTTCACTTAAAATATTGTGGTCTATATTTTCTAAATAGTAGTGATCTATTTTCATTTTTCATTTTATTCGTTAGCTTAATATTTAAAAAGTTCTAGATTCACTTTAACACTCTTTTCAAACTAGTTACAGTACCCTAACTGCTTTAATGAATATTTCGGACGGTATACTCGTAGCTACGAGTAATATTTATACTTCTCGTTTTCGACAGATTATTTAATTTATTACTATTATTTATATTACTATTATAAAATTACTCTTAATAACTTTTATAAAATTTTTAAATATATCTTAAAGTTTATTTAAGTAGTTTAAATTAAATTACATGGGTCGTAAAGATCTAAGTAACGTATTTATGAATTATTATATTTATTCTGAGTACACTGATCTTTTAGCGTGTGTGCTGTACGCAGGAGGAGTTCTTTCCTCACGCTTTTTTAAATATTAATTAACAGGCTTCATAAGAATGTTCAAAGTACTTAACGCATATTCGAATTACTTTATTGCCATTGAATTTTGTAAATATAAAATTTATACATATATTCCCGTACTGATACACATCCAATTATAACTGCCATCTATTCTCTTAATAAGGTTCACCAAGGGGGTTTATTAGTTAAACTGATTTGAGATCAAATTATAATCGTTGATATTCAAATATTGTTTCATAACATGAAACAGTCGTACATGTTGCATTTAATATAAAACTGCACACTGATTTCATTCAAGCTACAACAAGGATCAGTAAAATAATAATAAGTTAGCTGAGAAACTTAAATTGGTTTGGTGGTAAATTTAGGTTTTCGTGGCTAAAATAATAATGGTTATATTTTCAATAGAATTAACTTTTAAGCGTATTCAATATTTTCTATCTATTGAAATAAAAATCCACGTCAGACAAACACTATTTGTATTTGTGATTTTCATAATTCCATCTAAGATAGAATGATAATTATTCTTTCATTCTTCAGGCTTGCTTTACGGTTACTAATCCATAGTCTTAATCCATAGTATTCTTGAAATTAATGTAGTCATCTGATATTCACATAAAACTGCTTATATATTAATATATTGAACAAAATGTAATAGGTTTTTGTGTTACAAAATATACGCATATCATTCTTATTTATTCCCGTCATGTTTTATAATGAGCATGGTTAGATGTAATTTCCTTCACTATTCGTGCATTTTTTCTTTTAAATTTTGAAATTATCGCGTTAAGTTATTGCTATTAAGCATAGCAGAGGAGGAATTTATCATTTACTTCATATGCCTAGAGCGCACACAAATCTCCTGCAGTATTCGCCTTTTATTCCTGCGCTCACATTAATCAATGGTATAAGGCGAAATGCGTTTAGTCTATATTTTTTTAGTTTCATTGACCGCTTCAATAATGGAGTTATAGAATCGCTTAGCGACTCTATAACTAGTTACAACGATGTTTATTTGAATTGTCGGTGTTTTCTGTCTCACCCGATATTGTCTGTATTACATTTTTATGATGATTTATTTTTATGGTACTTGCAGAAGTTCAACGCTTTGTGTAAATATGTAAGTTAGCCATAAGTTTTTATGAAATAAATATACAAATTTTTATTATAAATAAAATTAACCTAAATTTTGTTGCAGATCAGATAAAGATTGAGTTTCCACAAATTTTGCAAATCACAAATATTCGAAACAAAAAATATATTTCCATTATGTCTATTTTTAAATTTATATTATTTGAAATTGTAAATCAAAAACGATTTTAACCATATTTCTGTTCCATGAAATTTAATACATCACCGAAATATTCAATAATATTCCAACACTATTGCACAAAATTATAAATTATGCTAGTGAATAAAAATACTAGAAACAATATTTCTGCATCTTTCCGCTCTTTGTTTCAAAATTGAATAAAATTCGATTCTGTTATTTATAAATATCATTTAATCTTAACAAGATATACCGTACAATACTATATTTGGCTAAAAACGATGCTATTATAATAAGTATTTTAACTTATACGAAATAAATTTTAACACAACCGCAGCTGCATTGAAAGTTATTTCTAAACATTTACAAAATTCAACGATAAGAAAGTTATAATTTAGCATTCATCCGCAATATAACATTATTTTAATGGTTAAAAAGTCAAGTCGTAGATTGTTGCTATTATAACACGAGTGGAGAACCTAGACGGCAAGCTGCAAAGTTTGATGAACAAAATGCTAAATATACGTCTTTACAAATCTCATTTAATATAAATAAGTAAACAAAATAACGAGCCCTAATTGTATTGTTTTCTTTTATATTAGATGACGACATAAAAAGTTTAGCGCAAACTTCCTTTGTTCACTCCAAAAGAAACAAATTCAGTCTCACGAGGACGAGATAATAAATACGTCCCACTTCAAGCATATTAGCAAGAGCAGAAAAAAGCGAAACAAATTTATACAAGACAAACTTCATTAAAATTATCAACGATACGGCCTATTTTCAGTAGCGCTGCTCGTAGGGGGAAATTTATAAGTTGGTTTACTTTAGAACAAAAGTCGGCTCTTGATTATTCATTAGACAAATATTTGAAATGTCAGTGTGTCGAATTGAACAGAGTGGAATTATTTATAAAGGTAAATCCTTGGTGAGGTACAAAGTTTCGTTGGGTATATAACGCTCAATGATTTTTAGGAAACCTCAAAATGAAAAACGGAACCCTAAAAAATTCACTCACGTGTCTATCTCTGCGTCTGTCACAGTCATTTCTCTTAAAAACTGAAATTGTAAATTTGGGATTTTAATAAAACATATTAGCCCGCACATATATCAATAGCTAATACTGAAAAATATTTATATAAAATTTTTTAGGATTCAAATAAGTACAAAAAATGTATTTTTTTTAAATTCCACGTTAAGTGTGGATGTGTATCCTTTGAAAATGTTAATAATAAGCGCCTCAGCAATATTTTTAATAATTTTAGGTAATATGTACTGAAAAATATGAAAAAATACCTCCTCCTCTTGTTTCTGAAATACTCAACACAAAAATTATAAAAAAAATTGGGTTTTCAGAAACCTACGCAAAAGCTGGAGGAAAATTCTAACAATAATCCTGGATCATACAATTTTTGAAACATACAACATGTTTTTATGCCTGTGAAATATATAGTAGCCAATAAATTTACAGTGTGGTAAATTAATATTTCTACGTAGTTCAATAGAAATACTGTGTAGCCTTGAATATTTATAAGTGCCGAAATGTGTACGAAATTATCGTGGTGTGCGAATTCTACTCGTGCTTAACAAAAGCAAAAATAAATTGAATAAAGGAATTGTCAACATTTAAAATTTTAGTTCCATATGTATAATATAAAAGGGAAGTTTTTTTTGTAAATAGAATTCCAGGAAAAAGTCGATCTACCTACACAAAAAATATACAATTCTTTTGAAATAATAAATGGGAGCATATTTGATAAACATACGAAAAATCACTAGAATACTCAAACTAATAGCAACGGTTTTATTGAATACTTTGAAAAAATAATAGGAGTTCTTAATTTAATTTCTTTAACTCGTTTAAATTGAAACACTGACACTGATTGCATTATTTAATAGAGATTATGTTTAGTCTTAACAATGTTTTTGCTTATTTTGCAATAACATTTCATAATGACAATAAGAATAACGCAAATAGAATCAACGAAGAATAAATAGAAATATCAATAACAATTACGCTGATATTTGACCTCTTTCAACGAAGTTTTCACTGTTTTTAGCGGAGAAGAAAAGCGGGGCAATTACAATTCGATTTTTTTTTAATTAATTCACTTTTATTTTTTAAAGAAAATTGTATTATAAGGTTTAATTGAAAACCAAATATCTTATACCTTCAGCAACACTCTCGAGTATCTAGTTCGCACAGATAGATACCTGTTCGAGTATGTGTATATTTACACATTTAAAGCCATGTTTCCATATTATACGTTTTTCTCCATAGAGCTAAAGGCACAACATTTGTACAGTTTATTAATTTTTTTACTGTAATCACCTTTTCATATTTTCATCGTCTTTCGTGAAAAATCGTCAATTAATAGGTATAGTGCCAAAAATAAAGAAAAGAAAATCTGAAGAACCATATTTTCTCACCGGAACCTAAAAGTTAAGTTTATTCATAATAATTGAATTAAACTACGTGACGTAGTATTATTTCTACTTTCTTTAATTTCTTTACCACGACCTAGGTTTCGTTGTTTTACATCTTCAGGCAAAGATCTTTGCTACGCAACCTAGGTCGAAACCTAGGTCGTGGTAAAGAAATTAAAGAAAGTAGAAATAATACTACATCACGTAGTTTCATGTAATTGTTAATAATTAATTTCTACAAAATTAACGCCAAATATATTCAATATTTATTAATAATTTCAAGTACCACACACAAATCGTATTTTTTTAGATCTCTAACAAAATGTTAAGTTAAAATGAGTAAATAGACATCAGTTAGCTTTGGTATACCAATAGCGAAGATTGCTGCAAAAAATCGATAAGTCATAAGTTATACCAGCTGATCGGTAGAAATTTTTATATAATGGTAACGTAAGTCGATAAAACCGATTTTAAAAACTTGGAAACTTGTCAATAACATAAATTGTTGTATAAGATTCATTAACACTTATTTTAAAAAAACAGGTAGATATACTCATTGGCTTAGGACATAACGGACCAATTACAATGTGTGCATAGGACACGCTTCAAAGATACTACATAGTTATGTATTTATTTAAATAACCAAATGACAACTATTCACAAAAAGATTGAAAAACGACTCACATTAGTATGATGCGAAGCTCAATAAGAATTATGGATTAATTGTACTTTTAGAAAACGTTATTTCTTTTTTATACTTGTGTACTAAAAGTGGATGACAAACAACTAGTTTATGACAAGCCCATAATTTTAAGAAGCTCTTAAAATTATGGGCTTCACCGGCGTTGTTTGTTATCCACTTCGGCAAAAATTATTCGGCAAAAATTATTTCGGTTATTTATAAAAATTATTCACATCGGCAAAAATTATTTCGCGTATCACATACAAATGGCACAAACTTGTGATGATGGCACAACGAACGAACTTGAAATTATCAAGTTGGTCTCGTAACCATGGTCATACATTTGAGAGTAGTTCATTTTGTAAACTAGGAAATTAATCTTAAAGATGACAAACCTAAAACCTGTGAGTGAATTCATTTCATCGCGAATCATCCGCGAATAATTAAAGGTTAATCAGAATTCGTGCATTCGCAAGTCTACATAGCACGAGTGTGGAGTTTATGCGGTATGTGCGGGAGGCGGAGAGTGCACTTGGCATGATGAAAATGTAAGCGAGACTCTTGGGGGGGGGGGGGGAGAGGAGCTTAGTAGTATGACAAAGTGCTCGGCAACCGTGCATATAACCTATATCATAGCTCAAAACAGCGAGTGCGCCGATACTGTGCGGTTGTGTTTCGAATTGTGAAAGAAATTCGTCTCGAAAATAATAACAATATAATAATAATTAACCGCCACTTGTCATTATTATACCTAATAGCTTGATATCCTATTGTATCTAGTCTCATAATATATAATAAGAAATTAAAAATATGTCATAAATTCTATATAATAATAGATACCAATATTCTAGATATTCCGGAAAATAATAACCATGTGTAGTATGAGTACTACGAGCGTTCCGTATTAACTTAGGCACATGTAAACATTTAGGAATTTACACTTTTTCTGTATTTAAATATTAACTAAAACTGAAAACTATTAAGGTAAAATTAATATTGGCTTATAAAAGGTTTCTGTGCTGAATATACGTTTGGCCCAAACGCCTTCCATTTTCATTATTATCATATTTATATCGAAGTTCGATAGTGACATACAAAATTTATAAAAAAAAGTTTTAAAATTTTATCTAGATTTAAAAAGGAAATTAAGTCAAAGTTTTTTCTTGAACGACTTGATCAATTATTGTGATATTTAATTGGAAATAATTAAATATGAAATAGGAGAATTTCATATAAAAAATTACACATTTTTTATTTTGTCGCAGAGCGTATTCAACAGAGACGATTAAGGAAAAGGTTACATACGACGAAGACGTCTGTTATTGTAACACATGAGATAAACCTTTTATGTTATATAAATTAAAAATATAATATGGAAATTGACACCACATTTAGCATCAGCACAACCTATGATAGTGTTACTCAATCTGCTTAACACATCTACAAGTACATCACAAACATAAAAAGCACACCTAAATTTAACATACAACAATATTTAATTAAATTTTCTACCTTGATTTTTAATAACACAAAATGAACTTTTTTATCGTAAACACAAATAACGTACGTATAACCACTTAGGTTATAAACAGATGTAGTATGGGTGTAGAAAGGTTAAACAAAGCACTGGGATAGCAATTTTGCTATTCCAGCGCCCGGTTATACCGACTTTTTCTGCGTTATTTGTTAGTGGATCCAACAAAAGGCGTTAGGATCGCTTTAATAGGGAAATAACATTGGACATCACACGGCTGTTTTACTGGCGGCATGACGTTCATCTTCTCTAAAAAGGTAACACTTCAGCTGTTGAGAAAAATAAAGTAAAAATAATAATTTGAATTTAAAAAAAATATCTGATGCTTCCTACCAAGCGACACCGACAATGTTTTTGTTATTTTTTTTTGCATTTTGCTAGGTTTATAATATTTTTTACGGAATAGTTTCGTTTTGTATAACGTAGTCAAAAAAATTAAGTTGGAATATTTAGACCATCAGATAATACATAGTTATATATCGGATAATACATAGTTATTAAAAAAATAATTGTTGAAAAATATTTGGCGTAATTGACTAGTGTTGATAACAAAACATATTATTATGTAAGCATCTAACTCTCGTCACTAACCTCATGTATAATAATGTTAATGAATTTTTTGTTAAAAAACATATTGAACTTCTCAGAAAAAATTCTGGGCAAAAATTTTACTAATTCTAAACCAGATGTGGTATGTGGAAAAATTTGTTTTATTTGTCTATTACGCTTTGATTTGTTTCCCTACTGAAACACACGAATCCAATGATATTGTTCCTCATATTGAAATTTCAAATTTGGTTTTTCCTTGAAATTTATGCCTTTTTAAAATTTGAACTTTGCACATTGTAAGTCAAAACAAACAAAATTAAAAATAAAGGCATTTGGGCTAAAAACACGTTGACCATAGAAATCAGTAATGTACTTTAATTTTTGTAAATAAAAGGAATTGGAATCACTATGTGCGATAACATGATACATAAAAAATGCCCACCGAACCGACCATTTACAAAAAGTAGAACAGAATTAATGAAAGTAAAAGGCCACGTAACTAGAACTTAAATTAATATCGGAATAGAACTTATTCTTTTCGTTATCCTTTTCGATCTCAATTATTTTATCAACGAGTTATCGAATATGGTACAGAACTTGACTTCTTTCTAACATTAATATTTTTGGTGGAACCATACCTGATTTTATGTACCATATTTGATTTTTCTAATTGTTGTTTTACGTTATCGATTATTTAGCCTAATTAAAATAACATCAATAAATTTTCCAGCAATGTTTCGGGAACATATAAACCTCTTCTAATACGCCTCATTTATTCCATTTATACACAACAATTTATTTATTTCTTATTAATTTTGAGAATGGAAATTCCGATACTATATTTTATTTTTTAAGCTCTAGAATCGAATGCTTTTTCAAGTCCGCCAAAAATGTTACATTTTTTCCAGATATTCTTTCGTTTCTTAGTGAAATAATTGCCTATTAATAGGGATTTTCCATAAAATAAATATTTTTTCACAGATTTATTCTACATGTACCAAAAGGCAAAGAAATAACGATGCCAATCAGTTGTTGCTATCCGATCGAGATCGATTGGCCCAACTTTTTCATTGGCTTCAACAAATAAAACTCAATTAATAGGAATCATCATATTCAAACATTCGTATTTCAAGATCATCAAGGCTTTGGAATTAGTTGAATAAAATGTGGAGATACGCCCTTTTAAATATATTTCGTCCTAGGACTTATAAAAAAGAAGTGTTTTGATTAAATTTTGTATTAGGGAAATCATAACCATAATGCAAAATAGTAATGAGGATAACATGTACATTCCTGCTACCCGGGAGCGAAATTTTTATTCAAGTGATTTCATAAACGCTTTTATGGTTTTTACCACTAGATCTTTTAACTCTATTTTAAGAATATAGGTTTCATTGTTTAATACAAATTTTACTGCTGCTAGTAATTAATGGAAATCGAAACGGTCAAGTTCTGAAAGTGGCAAGCCACATGCGCACAATTTATTTACGTTTTAATAATAAATCATTCCACGAACACAATCTGCAATCGCCGTTTTATTCACTCCACATTGCCAAGTCGGAGCAACAAGGGGAGAGCAAGGCGGCGGCGCCCTCTTTTTATGTGCCACTTTATTGAAACAAATAATCACGGCGCTGCGTGCGAGATACTTTATGGGCTTTAACTAAAATAAATACTTTATGCACGGCGGTTTATGTGCAAATTACACGTTCCGAAGTTAACTTTACGCCCGTGTTGATAAATGAACAATTGTCGTAAAGATTTTTGAGGAGTCTACAAATTTGGAAGGTCAATGTTATCCATTTATGTATGAATTCTATAGCTCGACAAACATAATTTCTCTCATGTGAATATTTGGTCTTAAAAATTCTTGAGACTACTTTATTTTCAAATATAAAATTAATTTAGTTGTTAATTAAATTTTATTTATTTTGCTGTATAGGTCTTGTTTTTTTCTCTTTTAATCATTTATAGTTTAATTTTTACGTCACTAAATCATCATTATTGCTATAATTTACAATTATCTATTGAAAAATAATAAGATAAACTAAATCGAAAATTGTCAAAAATGGTGTGTTAAAGTAGTCAAAGGAGAAAAATTAATTTGTTATTACTTTTTTAAACATTACTTTTTGTTTAATTTTTATTTTAACATATCTCATATATAAGGATCCTAATAATAAAGAGCACTATATATAAAAATAATAATTTAAAAAATTAGAAAAAAAATAAAGTTTCCTATCCTTCTAAAGGTGAAACCGTTCAATGAAATTAATAATCTTTTTTTTTTATATTTGTCCCTAAAATCCCAATATTAACTATTATGATTAGTTGGGTAGTTACTATATGAGTATTATACTTTTTGGAATTTTTTGTTTTGTTTCCCTGAACTTTTGACTATTTTATTTTTTTTAAATTTTCTCTTACATTACTGATTGTTTCCATTGATAAAAGTCACCTCGTAATACGCCACGTCTAAAACATAGTTTTATTACTATTATATATATATATATATATATATATATATATATATTTAACTTTAATACTGAATACCTGTTGTTTGATATTTCTTTTCCCAGCGTCATGATATATCTTATAGAAATAATTGGGTATTAATGTGTATTTTCCATCAGATGAATATTTTTTACAAAATTTGTTCTAGAGTTACTAAAAATATTTAATGAAAAAAAAATTACAATTCATCTAATGCAAAAAATCAGTTTTCCTTTCTCTAAATAGATTTTAAGATATAAAATTAAACGAAAGTTGAAATGATTAATATGGTGCAACTAATAATACTTGCTTACATTAACAACGTACACAATTTAAGATGTTTTAAAAATATTACTCGAAAAATGGTGACTAAAAATACGATATTTGGAGATAAATATTCGCAGGCATATACCGAATAATTACTCCATATGGATTAGAATTCGCTCTCGCTCATCTACTATATAAAAATATGTAGAAGCGGCCGAATGTCAAACAGCACAATGAAGTAAACGACACGTCTTTGTGTTGCCACGTCGGCGGCCTTCGCGACACAGACCCAATTCAAAGCCCCTTTTTTGTCGACTCTTCCCGCGCCGACGTCTCATTTGTCTGAGCGGAGCGACGCGGAGTCAACCGTCACTTGACGCGCGCTCCCTTTCAATGAGGGCGTGAGTAGTCACATTCTGTGCGTTTCACTGCCGCGCCGTATTGTTCGTTTGGGCGCGCTCTCGCTACGTGCCGCGTCCGCGCGACGCTATAGTGCAGCCGCACCACCTCACTGCCCATCATCTTAATTACTAATCTTTTCTTGAAGTCCCATCGAACCCAGTCAATGTGAGACAAAATCAAATCGTCAGGTCATTACCTCCAAAATGTAATTGAATTTGTCACAAATAGTTTAAGAAAGACTTGTCAATGTGAAATATCTAATGGTGCTATTGAATGGGAGTTAAAATTTTCTTACGCCCCATTTGCAGCATCGCGTCTTGTCGGCTCTTTCCGACTTAATTCGGCCAGCTTCGCATCTTGTCGACTCTTTCCGACTTAATTCGGCCAGCTTCGTGTCTTATCTGTTCTTTGCGATTTAATTCGGCCAGCTTCGCATCTTGCCAGCTAACAGTATTATAAAATTAAAAATATATCAATTCATTAGATTGTTAAGAAATATTTCTATAGCAAATTATTTAATAAAAATGAAGTAATAAAATTTTATTATTAACAACTATCTGAATATTTGTTTTTTCGTTTTTAATTCGTTTCAAAAAAATGTTTCAATATAACAATTTTAAAAAATTCGTATGTTTTACATCTGTCAGGCATCCTATGACGGCTCACAATTTTTTTTTCCTCGTCAATAACAAAGACCACAATCGGATGTTACTGGCGAGTAAAAATAAGTCTTTATTTAACTATTTGTGAAAAATACAGTCAATTTTTTCGGTACTAAAAATTAAACATTTGTGAATGATATCAAGTTTTCAATAAAGCAATAAAATCTTTATTCAGCAACTCTCTCTAGGACAGTTGGAAGAAAAATCTGAAAAACGCCCGACACATTTGTGATACTGAAGCAAAATTATTAGCAGTATAAAACAATAAACCAATTTGTGCGTTCATTTGCACTTAAAACACATTTTCTTTTTTTGTAATATATACATACATATATATATATATATATATATATATATATATATATATATATATATATATATATATATATATATATAACGTGATAGAATGGCATCCCGATAAATGCAACAGATTTAATTATTTTATTAATGAGATAAACGACACTAATTCGTACGAATCAGTTGTATAGAAAGAAAAATGAAATTTACAAAAATGAAAGAGTTATAATTTTTTTAAAGATGTAGGCATATTTAAGTAGTACATAAATTCCATAACTATGTGACTACTATTTTTCACTTAGATCCCAGCAAATTTCGAATTTAAACGTGAAAGAAAAACAAAGTAAAATATTTATCTCACCGTAAGGTTCTTGATAACTTGGTCGCGTTATACTACGAGAAGGGTGATGTGCAAAATCTCATATGTTGTATTTAACTTTCCCTCAGACTTCTGGTAGGTATTTCAACTCCTATGAAACGATTCTCTAATATATAAAAATGAACAAGACTATGTTACAAGATTTTCTCACAATGTAATATTGTTGACATTTTCTTATTATGAATGCATTTTAGTTTTTCCAATAGTGAAATGTAATATCATATTAGAGCATGTATTTTAGGATTTATATCCACGTGATCATCATTAATGATTAGGTGGAAATTGATTTTAAAATCAGCTGACGGGGCTTATGAATGTGAATGATGAGAAAAAAAAATTGACACTTTATTTTTTTTATCTCTACAAAATAAGATAGTTTCAAAAAAATCTCGTACCGAATTAAATGCAAAGAAAAGAAGTATTTCATATCCAAAGTAAAAAAAGGATTTTTCAGAAAATGGAGAATTACATTTTAAATTCAGATATTTAAAACAAAAGGACAGTGAACCAAAAACAATTAATAAAGCGTACTGAGAATATGCTATGTAACAATAATTTTAAAAATATAACAAAATAACCTTCTAGTTATCGAATATAGAAATATATAGAAAACACGTAAAATATAGAGAATAACAGTATTAACGAAATATGTGTTACAATCGCGCAAGTCAAATTTAGGCAATATTTCCTAATTTGTTCACCGTATTTCTTTATTTAAACAAATAGTTACATATTTCACAAATTAAAATCTTAACTTCAAGCTTGGACCAGACTTCCTCAATCTTCATAGTTACACATATATAAGTTGCACGCTAAATTCCTGCACTAAAATTGCCAGGTAAGGGAAATGAGAGCAAATAAAACCTACAGTGGTCGCAATTTTATTACTGCGGTTCTTGGTAGATGACGAGACGGTTTAATAGCGACTGTATTCCTAATGTATTACGAAAAGGTGCTTCAAAGGTACGTGTACATATCATAAATGTACGTATACATATCACATCTACGTCACTAGCCATGACTGGCGTTTTGAACTCATCGCCACATGTTATTAGTACAGAGCTAATATTCAAAAGTAAGTACCGTAATCGTAAGCTAATTAGATTCAGGCAGGTATTTTCCTATCTTATTAAACAAATAAGGTTTTTCCGTGCAGCTGTCACCATTAGTCTTATGCTATTAGTAGTTCAGAAATTTCCTACTAAATATATTACCATTTATTTAACGCGTGAGAGTGCGAAGGCGATTTCTCGAAAAAAAACCACCAGTAGACATATCGTGCACAATCTTTTAACCCCTCCCATAACTCAGTACCTATTTGAGTTGCTATTTAGTTACATCAGCCATTATTATCATATTAAACTTTTCATATCTACACAAAATTTAAATTTCCATATTAATAGAATCTCAAATATGAATCTCCGAATATCTTTAATTTACACACTGACATGTTAACTTACCAAACCTTCAAAACTTGAGCTCACCAAAACGTTTACGCTACTTCTTAAAGACGTGGGAACAAAAATAATTATTAACGGCGAATATATGTCAACAGATGCATGTTTTTACAGTTACTAACGCAATTTCTAGGCAATTTCGGAGTTTCCAAACAAATGAAACTAGGGAAAAAAACTACGTTTATGACTATAAAAACAATGTATCTATTTTATTATATTAATTATGCATAAATTTCAATAAAATTTATTAAAGGTTTTCGATCTCACCATTTCCCCTAAGTACCTAATACGTAGGGAGGGTTTCTATTATTTTATCTTCAAGCAAACGAGAGGACAGAAGAAAGTATTTTAATCGGTGAAAAATTTGAAGTCAAGGTTTTGATGGAAATCCATTCTATCATATGAATAAAGCTCAAAAAATATGAAAATATAACACATGTATGTTTCGTTGCTGTTACTCTCATAGTGCCTATAGTACTGGAACTATTTGAATGAAATTGGGAATTTGTGATAGGCTGGGATAGGTCCGTTGTCTATGAATATATGTAATAAAAACAACCTAATAAGTTGAAAAAATAACGCTTGAAGAAAATGTTTAAAAGGAACAGAAATAAGTGATAAAAAAATTACATTTTTAATTAACAAAAAAAACTAATATGACGGATTCTGTCCTGGAATCAAATATAATGCCTGGTCTTCTTCATTCTGCAATGTCTGCTTTGTGATAAGGTAGCGAACGTGGCGAATTTCTCAAATACTTTCAAACTACATCTAAATACTCTATGTATGATTATACGTATATTTTTCAAATACCTAGTTATCTAAATAAACTTGAAATATATTCAAAGTATATTTTTATACTTTCACGTTATTGGTTCCTGAGGACTAAGTTTACGTTTTACATGTGGCCGTGGCAATGCGTGTAAACTTAATATGAGTATATCCGTATAGTTGGCATTTAGGTCGTTAATCAAAGCCATTCATGTGATTTGTATTAAACTAGAGTGGAATATTTATTTCACATTTTCAGCTTTCCAAACCATTTCTTTATTAATTACTATTACTCATTGGTGCAAAACATAACTTTGTAGTGACGCGCGAAGCTCGATTACGATGAGTATTAACTAAATAACAGACGCAGTATTTTTTTTGTATATATTTCATTTGTTTTATCCTAATGACAAATATTATACATTGATGTAAGCACTTATTACATCATATAAGTAATACGAATTGGAACATGAAAAAGTTTAGTTTAATAATATTTTCTGTTTCATATCGAAAAATGTGATAAAATTACGTCAAGACTATAAGGATTACCATTGATATTTTTTACACATCATAAAAACATATTCTTTTAATTAAAAGGAATTTTTCGAAAAAATAAATGTTTAAATATTAAAAAGAAATAAAATTGTTTAAATATTAATCAGACGTTATTAATATTATGTTAAATGCCAAGTCTAAATACTATATGTACTAAAAGTCTCAGTACTATATGTACTTTATTGTAAATACATCACAAAAGTGTGTCAGGTATTACATTGTAATAGGACTCGTTTGGCTCGTCCTAATAAAGTCAAAATGATTTGCCGCTCATAAGACACTGAAGCAAAAATTTTAAAAAAATGTAGCAAATATTATAGGAAAAATACGTGTATGATTTTCATAGGAAAAAATGTATTGCATTGTTTTTCACATTGTACCATCTAGAGACCATGTTGAATTGAGGTATGTTAATAGAAGTATGCCACAAAAATGTATAAATTGTTGCATTGTATAAAGTTCGCTTCACTCATCCTAAAACACTAAAAGTGTTTTAAAAACAAAAAGCAACTAACTAGGCACCGCCAAATAATAGATACCTATTAGTATTGCGCGGCTGAACAGTCACACAGAAAGATAGCGCCTGCGGGTGCATGCTAGCGTGCCGGAACGGTGAGGGAATGTCAGCGATACATGATGTCACATGTATATGTCACACTTGAAACGCGCCGTCACGCTGACCCGTCCTGCTAACGCCACGCCACCGCGCCGTCGACTCGTCGAACTCGGCATGGTTCGCTACGAATGCATTCCTTTCACTTTTACTAAATATCTCAAGCGATCAAAGGTTTTCTTTTGATTGCATTAATTACCCAAAAGCAAAAACGGAAGTAGGAGCACGAGGTGAACCTAAATGGACATGAATATGGAATAATATATAAAAAAATAATATTATAAACCTATGCATCAAACTTTGAACTAATTTCATTTAGCTCCCCTTCTATTGACTCCCAAACATTCCCTATTAATACAGCCTATTTTATACTTTTGAATGACTTAAATCATAAAGAAATAAATACCTTCTCATTCTATGAGGCGCTTGATATTAATCGTTATGCTATTACCAGAAGTTTTTAAGAAAATATTAATACTGCCACAGATCGCGACTCGTGGAGCGTAGCTTACGTACATCACGCTCTGTGTACCGAACGTCCAGCTGCCGTCGCGCCCACTCTACTCTCTATCTGTTCTCTGCTCAGCGTACGGTATCGTGAGGCAGTCACACCGGACGTGGCGGCGCGCGGGAAATCGCTCTTTAAACTCTCTCGTACAGTTCAGTACATTACAATGCACTAAAAGACGCTTACGCCTTGTTGATACACAGACGCCGCCCCGACCTACTCGCTGTATGTCCGACAGCTTTAGTGGACGAAGTTTATGATGTAGGTAGCCGTATAGCTCACTAGCGCAGTGGGTTAAAAATTTCACCTATATAATTTAATTTAAGCAATTTCGGCAAAAAACTGAAATAAAAATTGCCTAGAAATAATTAATTTAGAACTGCAAGTAATTTACTAAATAACATCACATATCGAATCCCATATAACAAACGTGCTTGTAACTCGGGAATGGTAAATATTTCAACTTTTTCCATTTAGTTACATTGCAAAGAGCACTTACCACATTTTATGGTTCATACTTCAAAAGGAACTGAACCTGTAAACTCTCATTTAAACATATAAGTGTACATAGTGTTTCCATTAAACTATTCATAAATGTGAACATTATTTTTGAATATATTAATATATTGCACAGTATGTTTTGAGTAGGCAAAAAATATCACGAATGTATAAAAAATTCTTGGGTTTTATTCTTATTTATATTCAGTTTTTATTTGTTTATTCCATTTGCAGCTTTCTATTCTATCGCGTTTTTAAATAAACCTGGTAACAAAGTGGGTATAGAAATCATGATCAAGTTTGATAATCCACAAAATAGGTGTTTTTCAGATGAAAAAAATCCAAGAAATAGATTTCTTTTTAGCAATACCGTAAATATCTATTTAGAAATTTATATTAATTGAAAAATACTTTCTTCGAAATATAATTGTGAAAAAATTTAAATACCATATTTTTTGGGATAAGGTATTACTTATTACCAATATAGATAAGGATAATATTAGAGATAAAATAAGGAATCAACTGTAACTATCATTAATCTATAACAGATAGACAGACGGATGAATGAATGGACAGACGGGAGAACAGATTGTGTTGCCACAACAATTAGGAATTCAAAAACATTTTTTTCTTCAGTTTTTTTTTCTTTGTAAAATAATTCTGGGACGTTCTTGATGAATGAAATGATGATGATGACATTCTTGAAGAATGACTACAAAAACTAGAAACATCTTGAAAAGACGATTCCCCTATATAACACCTGGGAACGTTTAATTATTTGATAATTTTTCAAAGGACTGCATTGTTACATCGTTTTATAAAAAATTTTGAAAATTTTCTTATAAGCACAAATTTGTACGAAAATTACAAATATTTATTTAACATTCCATGAACTGAACTACAAAAAAATATTTGCTGTTGTGTAGCTCTTTACATATGAGTGTGAATATCTACCAAAGGGTTTTAATTTTTTTTCTATTGTGGCCCACGCAAGACATTATGGTCACTTAAATTGTGGGAGGGGGGGGGGGGCTGCTTCTATAACCCACATGGTTATGTTTAGGCTATTTTTGACCCTGTCTTTATCAAAGAAGCTTGCCATATATGTGGCCGCCTAGAGGAGGGGTATATTTTTCCTGTCGTATCTAGATGGTATTTCCACTATTTCCTATTGCTGAACATGCGTATTGTATTATCAAAAACATTGCTTTGTGTACATTATATCAGCAAAATTACTTTAAATTGTAGTACATTCAAATTGTAGCACAAAATAGATATAAACGTAAGACAATTAGGGCAAACGGGTCACATGGATTATGGAAGTCTTCTATTTATTGAGGTCCCAAGATCCTGGTTATGGAATCCCCCAGTATCGTATACATTCATTAAATGGTTATTTAATATTTTTAAACATGAAAATTCCACAATATAACTAACATACAACTCCATTTTTCCTCTCCAATAAAGCTTCTGGTTTGTTTTTTTTGTTATCATCAAACGTTCAGGGTAACTAAAGAAGTTAACTTTCATGAAAAAAAATATAATAACGTTTGCCAAATATTATGATACCAATCTTCATATCCGCTTTTTAATAAGTAGGTTGTAAATTGTCTCATAATTTCGATAAACGTAATTTTTTTATAAAAACTATTGTATTCAATAACAATTCTTAAATTGTTTCGTGTAATTTTTTTCATGAGCTTGAAAAATTTAAATTAACCATTGCTGCAATGGAGTTGCTTAGAGAGTGCTTCCATTCAGGCTTAAGTATACCAAAGAGACATTAGAAGTAAAACATGCACCGAAGTATATTAAAATGAGTGCATTTTAGAAACATAATCTTTGGGAAATGAATCTACATTTGCCATATCGCTGACGACACCTGGCAACTGCACATTCTAATGCTTCGCGTTTACCTTTTCTGTATTTTTCGTTCATCTGGTGATACAATTTCAAGTAGGTACATAAATCAGTTTTTTTTAGCAATCAATAATTAAAAGCGCTAAGACACTTAATGGACTACTTCTACCATAGTATTAATTAATTTTGTGTAATTATTTGTTTAAAGAAATAATCGACATACGTTACCTACTGTTACAAATGCTCTATATAATAGTTACTATCACTGTTTAGAAAGATATAATTAAATCCCAACGTTGGTTTAAATTACATGGAAGAATAGCATTATGTTTCTTCCTTTCGTTAATATTTACTTGTTTCCCATATTATAAAAAGCGAAAAGAAGTAGAGTAAGACAGGGAGAGAAAATACAGGGACAAAAATTGTTTTTGAATTGTGTGGAATTTTGCTCTCTGAGTGTATTGTCTTATTCGTCATTGTTTTAAAACTATTTGTCGTGTGTTCTTCCACATGCCCAGCGCTTTGGGGTATCCACAAAATAAGTAAACAAATAAAAAAGCGAAGACGATAACAATATTATAGGAACAGTAAGAAATTATAAAACCTTTGAATCTGAGTTTCAAACGCGTATCCCCCGAAATAATTTCTTCTCAAATTTACGTATACTTTGTGAAAATTTTTAAATTAGTAATATACAGAAAATAATTTAAAAAATATGAAAATTTATTTTTATGCAATTATGCTTTATGCACTTAGTTTCTGTTAGTTCTATGGTTTTGGATCCGTTGACTATTTGAAAATACTGCGTAAACTTTGACCGGAAATTGCTTTTGTTAAGCACAAATTAATCGATCGATATGATCTTCGTGTTAAAATATTCAGAAACGTTGGGTCATAAAATCAGACTAGTTTAAAAAAAATATTTTTTTTAACTAATTTCGAAGCTGTTCAACGAAAAAAATTTATTTTTTATTATTTCGACTATAACTCGTTCAACAACTTTGGAAATTTTATTATTCTAGCCTAATTTTAGCATAAACCTCCATATATTTTTAAGTATTATTATGGTTTTTTCAGATAATTTTTGGAGCCTCGTGAAAGTTGTACCGTTTAGTCATCTCATTCCACCGGACGCTCCAATTCCTCGTATTTATTTAGCTTTAATTACTATAGTGATTTTTTTACGTTTCGTAAAGTTAAATTAACACCAACGCCAAATCTCAAAACTTTGTCTTTAAGAGTTTCATTTCTGTAAATTCTTAAAAATTACCCACTTTTCCGAATTAAGAAGGCAAAAAAGTGTCTTATAGTTATTTTTAGGTATGTATATTTGCCTTTAAAAATTATTTAAGATTTTGTTCATAAAAAAGTAATATAAAGTATACAGTACTCCTATTATTTTGGTACCAGAACTTAAACAAACTTATAAGTGGAAAATATTTTTTGTAGTGCCATACTAATGTTACGAAATTTTTGTTTCAGCTAATTTATAATTAAAGACACCACAAAAACCATTATTCACTGAAAATCTAGAGAAACAATAGTGTTCCTTCCAAATACATTCAAGTAAGCTAATTACTTCGGGTATAGGCATATATTTCGGGCATATATTTCGATGAATTAAATTTTCAATGACTTTGTTGATGGCAGATTTATAACCATATAAGTATTCTACATGTTTCATTTCCTTCTTTTTCTTTTTTTTAATACCATATTTTGTATCATGTTTCACAAATTTTATTTGAAATGCTTATACTTATAATTAAACACTTATGATAAAGATTTACTTACAATTAAAGTATTATATATATACATATAAATATATATATATATATATATATATATATATATATATATGTATATATGTATATATATATATATATATATATATATATATATATATATATATATATATATATATATTGTAGATACTTGTTAAGTTATATACTTGTCTATCGTAACACTGTCTTTAATAATACACCTTCATATTTAAATGTTTAGCAAATTTGTTTGCGGTTCAATTTCCATTTTTCATAGACAAATTTACAAATATAAGATATCTATTACGTAATAAATATTTCTAGTCAGCTGTATAACTCTATAACAAAAACATAAAGAGCATGTGCGGCACGTACGATTCATAGGGCCACGCTGTTGCGGCCGTGTACGTGGTTCCAGTGCGGTTAACTACATTGAAATTAATTGCAGACAAACAGTTGAATTGTTTAAATCTGTTCACTATTAATGCATTGTGTGGTTATGGAGAATAGTAGACAATTTTGCTGGGTATCTGCACTATATTATCTTGTTGCCATAATATATGATAACAATAAGAGGAGTAAATTAATCGTCATCTTATTTGGTATTCCCCATGTAATTACTTACTAACTGAGTTTAAAACCTAAGTGTTTACGTATTTACATCAGGTAACGGGATTAGGCCGATTATATTTAATGAAAAAGTAATAAGTTAAAGTACCTTTTAATATTTATCCATTTAGTTGCTAGCCTTTAATGATTCGTGAATATAACTACGAATTTATTGCAAAAATATTTTTTTAAACAAAATTTGAGGAATTTATCTTTATAAAAACAAAAAAAAATTAAAATCTAAGTATAAGAAATAAAGACGTTATCTTTCGGGTATAATTTTCGATGCAGACAAAGTTTCTATATTGGAAACAAAATCGCATAATGTGTCGTATAAAAATAAAAAAGTCTATTTACAATACTAAGCATCAAGTTTACTTAGCTTGAAGCAACTTAAGTAGGTTAAATAATGTGCAACTCAAGGTTTATTCATAACTGTTAAATAAAATAAATTGTTGTGATTATGAATAAGTTTTTGTCACGTAATACCCATAAATCTTCATATTAACGTCCTTATACGTCATTACTCATTTCATGGCCATTAAAAGTAACCTAATTGTCCTCCTTTCACTCTGTTTTCAATAAAATAATTGATAAAAAAGAATGAAAGACGGAAAAAAAATGCAAATGCTATGCAGTTCAATATTATAAGAGTTCATCACTTCGAGAAACGACGAATTGATCATTAAAATTTAAGACAACAGAAAATAACATGACAACAATAATAAATAAAACCTACGCATATTCGACTAAGTCACTGCTCTTTCCTGAAACTTTTCATTAAATTATACTGAAACTTCTCGTTGCGTCTATTCAGACACGGCGCGGATCCCCGCGCCGGGTCTCGTCGAATTACTTTAATAACGCTGACAGACATTGAGATAGCTCGCACTGTCGCGCTGTCCCTATGCCAAACAGCGGCAAGCAGTCAACTTTTACCAAGTTTCGTTTGTATTTTTTACCCTATAAACGTTATTATTCGTCTGCGCCAAACTTATGCGGCACATAAAAACTTGAAAAAAAGTTTAATATATTATCATACTTTAAAGTATTCCTTCAATTTAAGTTTACTGTCGAAGCGGCGGTGATTAAATTTTATTTCTCTCAATTCTGAAAAGCGTAGTCTCTTGCTTCACTTTCGGAAATACATACGAGTGTAATTGAATATTGCATACCAGGTATAATATAAAAAGAATCCATCGATTGATTAATTTGATGAGATGCACGGATATATTTTTGTACAGCCCAAAACTTGATGGAAATATGCTAATTTGTGCAGCCAAATTGTTTGTAAGTAGACTTTCAAATGAACTAAAACAAAAACCTGTTAAGTACGAGTGGAACATGTACTACGAGAAATTACAAAAAATTAGGTATATGGTATTTCTATTAAATTATTTTTTTTACAAAATAAATATATTGCCTGTTATATATTTGACAGATATAATAGATATATCATTTTAAAATAAAAAGCGATGTTTGCAGTTGTCTATTTAAATCATTTATATGGAGTTACTGTGAACTTTTTACAGACCCAACTACGTCTCAAAGGTTGGTGGTCTATTACTCGTAAACTAGTAGAACCTACTTCATTGTGATAATTTTCCATTTAATTATGTTACGTATACTAATATGAATACTTTTCAGGTATATAAAAATAGCAGTTTAGCTGATAGGGAGTGGGAACCCTTGACTCTAACAAAAATTACCAATTTAAAGCTTAATATTTCGGAACCCTATATCAGAAAGCGTTCGTGAAATACTTTCAACAATTTTAAAAGACCTATTTAATGTAATCCAATATAATGGGGAAATAAAAATTATCATAATTGGTATAACATTTCGTGTCACCTATAAAACTTTTTTTATGAATGAATTCAATTTTAAACTGAAATAATTTACAAAAAAATTTAAATAATTATATTGTTAAAACAAACATTTTTCAATTAATTTACCTCGAAATAATTGTATTTCGAATAACTGTATATCGAAATATTGTCTCTCATTATTTCGTACGAACGAGACTAATGTCAGCTACACAGCAGATAACATATGAACGTTACATTTCTACTAACTACAGACACAAAAACAAAAGAGACATTATAAACCCCATCAATGTTAAAAGACTTATCGCCCTCGAGTATCCCCATGCATGCTCAAAATTTAGATTCCTCCAATAAGCAACACAATACGGTGGGATAAAATACAATTTACGATAGCAAAATTAATATTCTCTGTTTGCACAACAAAATATTTGTGTTAGACAAAACACGTAATCATGAAATATATTTTCTAACTGGGAGTTAGCATTAAATTTAATGGACACGCGAAACAAATGGGAACGTTAGGAAGGTACCCATGAATATTCATAAAGCCGGAACGATGGAAGCGGTTTAATTAAAACAGGTGTCCATACTTTTTTAATATGAATGGACATTTCGTTCAATATGAATAGGTATTTCGTTTAACATGAATTGATATTTCGCTTAATAAACTCTCTTCCTCCTTTCTCCCTCTCATAATTTTCTTTGAAAGATCTGCCCATTTTATGAGTACCTTTATTAGATAAATTTATAATACGGGTAGCGTTTATTAACGTTTCTTTGTTCTTCAAGAGTTTTACTTATGACGTCAGTTCCTTTTTATCGATAATATTTCCTTAAATAATGTCACTGTGATTAATTCCAAATTCAAACTTTGTAATTCGGTAAAATTTATCACATATGGAAAATGAAAAAAACTTTTTACTTCCGTCACTTTTCAACTCAAAATATTGACTTATTAATAAAAATTTCATCTGTCTAAAAATATTTTTAAAACAAATTCTTTCCTAATAGAAATATAAAATAATGACGATCTATTTCAACAACAATAGGATTGGAAAATAAATAAAAATAGTATAATTTTAACAATATGGGACGATTTTATTGCTTTCTTTCGTAGAAAAACAACAATTTAGCTGAGCAATTTAGGTCTGTTTTGTGTCCAGTACTAACCAAACTTAATGCGCAAAATTTTATAAATTGCAAACACATCTTAGACTTGTATGCAATTTAGGAATAATCCATCAGTTATATATAGATTGCAATAAAAAAATTACACGAAACTCAACGTAAATACATCGGTTGTATGATCAGACAATATTTTAAATAAATCCAGAGCTAAGTCCAAATCTGTTCTCAATTAACAAAGTGGTTGGGCGGATTTCGCCAGTATCGAAAATATTTAAACTATGTGTATACAATATAATATATAACAGTAAAATTAATTGATTTTCTGAATATAAGGAGCATCAGTGATAGATACACTCAAAATTCACATTAAAATTTGCTTGAATCCTTCTATAACACGATTTTCAACATTTTTCCTTTATATTCTTTTGACTTTACTAATAAATACCTTCCTATAATTCAAAATTAGTATTAATTAAATTATATAATTAGTTAAAATCAGTATTACGATTCTTTTCTGTAAACAATTAATTTTTTTTCAAATGAGCACACATGTTATTTCCTTTGGTTTGCTGTCAAATTCACTCAAATCTACATATATATATATATATATATATATATATATATATATATATATATATATATATATATAAATCTATTACATGACTGCAGCCCCTTATGGCAAGGCACACCATAAGGCTTCATTTATATATGCAACCTTATGGTTTGTCTTGCCAACCTTAACAGAAACAGTACCATTTTTAGCCGGATTTCACTACACCTTTCACGTTTTGGCGCTCCTAAATAATGTTGAGCCCTAAAAGTACTAGGTAACTGAATAATTATAGAACTACTGTACCTTATTTTTAACACTATCAATTTCTGTGTATTTTCCAAGTCTCAGTTTGATCCTGGCTTATACTCAACATCATATCATATCGCAATCAATGTAATTTTAGAAAACTACGGAAAATATTGGTCTATGTCTATATACTATTTATATTTATAGTATAGGAATCCAGATAGTAGCATTCATTTTCATAAAAGTGATAGTTGTATGTGTTAATAATGGAAGTAAGATGAAAATGAAAATCGATGGTTACTTAATGTTTTTTCAAAAACTTAATAACGTCTATAAAATAAAATTCGTCACAAAAATTATACAAAAAATTACTAAGTTTAGTAAATACTGCACAAATTTTAAATAATAAGCCATAAACAATTTCAGTTACCTCTCCCGAATTATAATGATGGGCGAGGCATTCGTTATGAGACGTAATTTTGTAAACATTTTGAACTTTCTTCGATATTTTATTCTACAATGAACTTAATTTATTTTTTCTGATTTATAACCGCGTTTATTAAATCATCATTCATTCTGTATTACATCACATAAACATTAAAATGATTTCATTAGGTCATGTTTCTTTTCTAGGCTATTACAAGATTTAATTCACTTAAATAAAATATTTACTTCAACATTTCATAATTGGTATTTTTCATTTGCTTTGTCCATTTCAAATATTAATATGTTCAGCATATTTTCATAATTATGAATAAAATTGCGCATAAAAAAGGTATTGTGTATTGTATTGTGTATCACCATATACCTTCTGTATTGTGTATCAAATAAAACAATATGACGTAGGATACTGTAATAAATGTTACATTATTTCTTACTTGTAACACAATTACTTGCAAATATTAAAGTTTTCTAAAAATATTTTTTTTCTCAGAAACTAATGTCTTTATTTTCGACTAAATCGTTTTCATTCATCGGCTTACGTATAATGAGATAGTTGACATGGTGCAAGCATACACGGCGAGAGCCGGGGTTAATGGAGTGATTGAGCGAGACTAAGGGAGTTAATTGGCGTGATAAATTTCTCGAGAGACTCCACTGGCTGGTGTCAGAAGGAGGTCCCTTCTCCAGCTAATTAAGTTATAAACGACGCCTGATATAACTTAACTTACTTAATATTACCTCGTCTTACGGGCGTCTTATTTAATTACAGCGTCCGATAAAGTATCTTAATTTCCCGATAACTGACGAAGATATGCTGGAGATATTGACACCGTTTATAAGTAATTATAAATATTTATAGTTGTATTACCAAATTATAATTCTATTATTTTTCTCTACTCATATAACTATATTTATATATTGTATATTGTTTATAGTATATTGGTTCACCAAACTAAGATGCGTTTTGTAACACGTATTAGTACTTGAAATAATTATATAACACACATTTTTCGACCTTCGTTTTATGAACTTAAAAACAAATGGTGTATTTTTCAAATTACTTTTTATTATACATATTCGTAATGTGTATTAAGATAGCAACATAATTTCCGCCCAGATAATAACATGTTAATGACTAAAAAATAAAAATTAATATCGCAATTTCAATGGAACACATACATGTACAATAAAGGATATTATTGAAAATATATCAAAATAGGATAAAACAGATAGATTTAATCAAATAGAATAAAACAGACCATTACCTAGAGAAATTTTCAATATTATCTTCAAGCTTAAAAGCGTTAATTTCATTTCTAGTGATTATATCGACCCTCTTATTTTTTATAAAGCTAATAAAATGGTAATTAAGAAATAGGGAACGGTATTATTAATATATGAAAACTTAATAGCATATAAAATAATACACCTAAATGAATGATTTCTTTATGTACTTAGATTATACAAGAAATAAAATTCAAATATTAGGAACAAAATATATAAAACTGAGTCCCGGAAGTTGTTAATTTGAATAACACTTTGATGCGCAAAGAAAAATAATTATTTAAATTAAGTAACATTTGCAATGAATTGCATTAACGTATCCCAAACGATAAACTGCGAGCAAGCGACGTGAACTCGTAATTGTGAGGCATAATTAAATGCGCCCCTGCTATCCGGCAAAGCAACACAGTAACCGTCAACAAAGCGAATACACCCCTCGACAAATATGTAGACAGAGCTAGCAGTGAGCGCTAGACGGGAGCGTACCTCTGTGAGCACTCTTTGGATGCAGTCTCATGTAGTTGACTTCACCATGTAGCTGAGGGAAATTTATCCCGGTTGTCCCGCGCGTCTGCTGGCAAGTGGGCGAATACGAAACTTCGATAAAATTGACATGTCACTTGCACGCAGCGTAGATGCCGCGTCAAAGACAATAAAGAAAATGAAAGTGCTTTTCTTTTTTTTTCTATACATCTAGGAGTTGTAAAAGTTTCTGTTTTGAATATTGTAAATCGATTGATTACTAGCGTGACCCGTGCGAAGTCTTCGCATTATTTATTCCATTATGAAGCTCAGATGATAGATCAAACAAATATTTTACTAAAATTGACATATAGAGGCGCAAGTATCAAAAGCATTGAGCTAAAGCGCCACTTTATTTATACGTGAGTGGATTTGAAATTAAACAAAAATTTTACCGACCGTCAATCATATTGACGTTGAGCCGTTAGATGGCAGCATTGCTGTTTTGTGTATATAATTTTAATAATTAATTAATTTGCAAAAACAATAGCAATAATACATTTTTTAGTTGTGGATGCCGGTAGAGCAAGCAATTATCTATAAAATGATATATAATTTATGTGGATTAGTTGTGAGGTTTTTTCTAAAAAGGGAGAGTAACATCTAAACCTTAGCGTATTAATATATATGATGATGATTCTGAGAATTCCGATTAAAGATCAACAATGGTCGAAATATCTATCTTGTATTAATGCGAAATGTTATTATTGTAACCCAGACCCTATCAATTTGTTACATCTAAAGCTCAAATATTTTCATTTTTCTTACTAACACGCACTGAAATAGTAATGCATGTAAGTTAATCTAAAGTTTTGCAGACAGAAAATTGCTTGTTTGAATAGAAATACTACAATTGCTCGTTTATAAATGATACTCTCGTAGAAATAAAATAATTAATCGTTTATATTTTTGTTATTTTATATTAAATGGCTAGTAATTTTAATCGGATATCAAATTACTCAATTGGCTATCTATATTAAGATCAGTATACTATTTTTTTTCTTATTACGAAGAACAAATTGAATGAAACATCTTCTAATTTTTGTTTATAACAAAATTACGAATCGTTTAAGTAGCTCATGTAATGTCAGTTGACTTATAATTTAAAGGCCGCAGTACATAAATAAACAAGTCACCAGTTAGTTTTGCGAAACTGTCGATAACATCAAAATAAACCGAAGTCTTTGAAGTTTTGGTCATTTTTGACGACCAGTTTCTTAGAAAAGCCAAAACATCCGTTTCAAATGATTACAAACGTACGTATCATGTACTGCAATAAGGATTTGTATTCATACTAATAAACAAATATGTATGCGCCAAGAAATATTGTGATATTATGGAAAACCTATCCAATTTGAATTTAAATTTTGATTCGCTGTCATAACCCATTTTACTAAGCTAAAAGACTTTAATAAGTAACTAAATATGACACATTGACGATGAATGTGTCACATTTTAGTGTAATTTAAACATTTCTCTCATTTTCATGAAACTTTTGTTGTACGGAATTCTCGCCAGGGTGCTCGTCTTTTCGTTTTACTTTTGTATCTACGACTTTTCTTAATGTCAAATATTTAATTCATTTTGTTTTGATGGAGGAGAAAAATTTAGGTTGCCGAAATTAATCGGCTGAATTTATTTGTGCATTAAAAATAAATGAAATAACATGAAATTACTGTTAATTCGTTTTTATGAAAGGAATATATAATAAGACATAAACGTATATATAATAAGACACTACGTTTTCACATTATGAGAGCAGATTACTAGCGACAAAAGTTTTGGTGACGAAATAACGGAAAAAAATATATCGTTTTAGAAAAAGAATTTATGAAAGATTTCAATAAAAGAAACACCGCTTACTATAGTGTAAGGAAAAAAATGAAATTATTTTAAATAAGAACAAATGGTTGGTCGGTGGAAAAAAATTATCTTGCAGAAATAAATCGGCTAAATTTATTTATGCAATGAAATAAACAAAATGGTATAAAATAAGTGTTAGTACCTTTACAAGAATGTAACACATAATAATATTTTTTTTGCAAATTATTATAACTGACTAAATAAATGAAAAATGACAACAATTTTATTGCTCGTCTTAGAAAGAGAATGTATGAAAGACATTAATAAAAGAAACACGGATTATTTAAATATAATTTGTATAGGAAAAAACCACACTAACTTATTTTTAATGACAAGAAGTGGTAATATAATAAATTGTTTTTAATGAGATGTAGAAGAAATATACGCTTATCGATAATATTTGATATCGTAATAATAGTCAACAATTTATGATTTGTGTATTTCCGTTTGTGTGAAAACATAATTTTTACAATGAACGCAGTCCTCAATAGAATCTTGGTTATATTTAGGTCGCGACATGTTACCAAAAAGTTAAATAACCGTTCAATTGAAAAGAAAAAAAAACAATCGCAGTAAAAGACGAAACACCACCATTTGGCTTCAGAAAAACAACCACCAAAAGGGGAACAATGACAAAAATTTATCAGCTCGAAGCCGAATCCAAGTTAAAATGCAAAGCACGAATTAGGCGTTACAGTATTCTTGTGATTCGGCCGGAAATTGCCTTTATTCGGATGTCGGTTGTACATAGAGTCTATATCTACCTTGTCCCTTCAACATTCCACAGTGCTCTGTGTTAAGAAACCTTTCGGAAACGTGCATAATTAGGACCCACTGTCCGTAAATTAATTGTGGCGCTATTGAATTCGAAATAATTCACTAAGTTTTTCCTTTTCATACATTTTCTTGTTTTTACGTAGATATACATGTACGTACTTGTATACAATTATATTAGGTATTTCTTGCAGATTCAAATAAAAAATTCTTTTCATAGAGTAGAGTTTGAAAGCCGTAATTAAAGCTTTTGTACCGGAAGCTTTTGCGTGACGGGTTTATAAATAAAGTTTCCTTTTGTCATTTGATCAGTGAATTGCGTTCCTTTTATAGGAATTTGAATATCATTACATTGAGATCGTCTACTATATAAACACATTAAAAGCTTCATACTCTTGGATATGTATATTTTACAAAACTGAAAATTTTATTGAAATTAATTAAATACTCTCTAAAATTGTTACAAATGGATTAATTATGTCTTTGTTCGGGAAAGTAAATGCAATGAAATATAATGTTGAAAGAAAAAATGTTTGATTTTACCTTTCCTGATAATGTGAAGAAAAGAGTTAGATGGTTGGCATAACATATTCAAATAAAAGAGATCACAAAGTGACATAGCGTTCCTGTGAAAATTCAATTTCAACACACATTTGGAAGCATCAATTTAAAATATCTTCTTTGTTGAGAGCAAAATCTTATTAGCAGCTACTGAGTAACATTTATATGCAAAAGAAATTGCTTCAATCTATTTGGTGCGGGGCGGAGCATCTGATGCAAATTCACCAAACTGCTATCCGCCCCGAGCATACGTTACATTATATTCGTCGTTATCTTTCCGATTTATTCTGTTTCGTTTCGTTTTTTTGTTTATATCTACCACATTTCGCGAGTTCACTACATCATTGTCGAGATGAAGTTGAAATTTAGTTCAAAGAATTTTCCGAACGTTATTTGAATCAAATACGTTAATAACAAAAACTACCAAGTGGTATTATTAACAATGTATGTATATATATATATATATATATATATATATATATATATATATATATATATATATATATATTATTTATTATTCAAACAGCATAATTTTTTAATAATATTTCATTGACAACTCTTATAGCCACAAGTCCTTGGAAACCGTAGTAAGCGACAGATTTCAGGGTTACATAATGAATAAAATGGAAGTCTGTCGAAGAAATTAATTTAGTCGAGTTAAAATTGTGGATAATTATTCAACATTGTAAAAGACTGAAAATTAATTTTGTATTGTGAATGCGTCTATATCGTGACAGTATAAACTTAGATCGACGTATATCGTTATAATTTGTAAAACTTTTTATTTTTCTATGAATTTCATGAAGTTATTATCGTCGAATTATTATACATTTATTTTATATTAATATCTAAATTAAATTTACCTATTTATTATCAAAAGTAAAGTAATGATGAATAAATAATACTTTCTACAACTTTTTCAAAAAATTATATGATATTAGTCAACTAATTTTTCGCAAGGTACAATTATATTTTGATTTTTTTGTTATATTATTTTTGTGTTGTAAATTTTTTAAGTCACATTCATAAATTTTTTGATTGGAAAAAATATAAATGTGAATTAAAGAAAACACAACGATAATACGATATGCGATTATAAATGTTCTGCGTTTCCTAATTAAAAACACAACATTAACCCGTGTATTTGCTATTATTAAGAAAGTAATTCATTTTTATTTGTTTACATAAAAGAGTTTTTAGGTACATAAAAATAGCTTTTTGTAACTATATAAAATGCTCACTCATTTATAATCTGCACACCATATTTCATATCGACGCGACATGTGTAAAATTGTGAGAGTAACAAGGTGATGACATACAGATGGACATGACCATACAGTGGTGCTCTCTTACAATGGCGCATGCTTTCAAAGTTAAATGATGTTCAGTAAAGTGCTGGATAAATATTCTTTAGCAATATTTAAATTTAGTTTTGAAATATTCATGAAAATTTTCTTTATCAGGAAAGTGACGAAAGGGACTTTCCAAATCTTATAAAACCACCTATAGATAATATTTCTTGTTATGCATGAAAGCATTGCTTCTTGTCGCCAATAGTTTCTGAAGAATATATGCATATAAAAGTTATCCTCATAGTTTTCAAGGAGAAAAAGAAATCACACAGTTCGTGTGATTTCTTTTTCTTCTTGAAATATAATTTGAAGTTCAAAGAACACATTTTGACAACATCGAGAACTTTTTGACCCAAAATACAATTTACCAATTTTTGAAGCTTCTGATTACTTAGAATCACTTCTCACCAGAATTTCGTCTATTAATATTGAATATGCCAAAGTTTATAGTTCCCAAGGAAATATCTCATATTTTGTTTCAATCAAATTCTCTTCAAAGAATGGTCATGGTTAGCGAGTGCTTTCCGTTAAACGCGCAGCAGCCCTCACTAATATATATTTGTGAAAATGCGAAAATGGAAAATAATTTTGAATACTTCATTTAATTACCGATTTCGTAAAATAAATTCACATATTTGGTGATGGACGCAGTAAATGTTTGCTTTCTACTCGGTTTTGAGTTACCAGATATTTCATCGAATTGTGTTTGTGAGTTGTCTCTAAAAAAACTCTAGGATTCGTTTTGAATGAGCGTCAGAAGACCTCATTTTATTCAAGTGTCTTTTTTTAGAAGCAAAAACAAGCAAAACGTCCAGCTAATATTTCCAAAAGCTGGAGGAAAAGTTTCCTTCCTAGATCCGAACTGAAATAAGCAGAGTAGCATCATCAACATATCTTATGTTAGACATAATCAACTCCATTAATAATACCTTTAGTTTTACACGTTTTGCAGAACAATCCGCATAACACATCTCTTAATATAGCGTATTGAAAAGAATAGAAGGGAACTTGCTGTCTAATTAACAGGTTTTATTAATTTTATATGCATCAGGCCATAAGTCAACATCCGTTTTATCTCGAAAATACATACCATACTGACGACTTTTTAGTGGCAGTTTGTATTAATAGATCTCATATTTTTGTAACTTATTTGCCTATGTTTAATTTTTGATATATTTTGGACAAACCTTTTTCGAAATTCAGAAATATTGGCACACATATTTTTTTTATAAAGTTTAATAACCATCTTTCAACATATCAAGGTTTATATCAAAATACACCCGTGTATTTATGAGTAATTCTCTGACAAATTATTCGTCAAAAATCGTGAATAAGAACAAACTTATCACAACTTTTCCAAAAATTAACGTACGAAATATTTCGTAAAAATTAAAGTTTGTTAAACTTGTACCACTGACGAAACAAATATAGCATTTATTTATTAGTTTTCCAAATACGTTATGTTATATGATTCTAACAATGTAATATAATTTATTAAAGGCCGTCAAGTAAATAATCTGTTTGTAAAATGTAACAAAAATTATGAGACTTTGAAATGTTTTAGTATGGTGACAAACAAATTGATTCCAGTGTAAATAAAATCATCGATGTATTTTGTATCATGATTTCGACTCATTAAATTAAATATTCTTATGCCCCTTTGAATATAGAGTAATCCAGAAGGCGCATACGCACAAATCTCATCGCGGCCATTTGAAGCCAAAAATATTCTACCCCTCCACCGCGCTCCTTCTACTAGCGCCCCGCCTTACGCACACAATGTTTACCAGCAGAATAATTTTACTCACCAACTCCGGGAAATCGGTGCATATAAATATATCTGCTTGCGGCAATACTGTACAGATTTGCATGTTTGGTTTATACGAAATATTATTATGGCCACTACGTTAAATTTCTAAAATTTTTATTCCAACCACAACTACTAGCCGAAGAATTTTGGTTAGAATTACTAAAAACTTTACGAAACATTTTACTACTTTTTTAATTGAGTATTAAAATACATTATCATTAAATATGTGTGTGTGTGCGCACGCGTGTATGTGCATGTGTGTGCGCGTTAGCGCGTGCATAGGAGTAATGTCTATACACAGACATTACTCTCCAAAATTATTTTGGTGCTTTTGCCAATTTTGTTTTATTTCTTTGTTAATACAAAAAGATAACAATTAGCATAAGTAGACACACTTTTACAGTATTGTAGACACACTGTCACAGTATTCTAGCCTTCTGGAGTACTCATTATTCTAAGTTATGCACCTTTAAAGATTTTAATCTGTCGTATATTTAACGAATTTATATTTAACTAATATTTTATTTTATTTTCTTACGTACTCGTGTTACCAAGACTCTACCAGACTTAAAAGTAAGCCTTCACAAATATTCAAAGCATGTTCCTAACGTCAGTTGTAAATACAAATTGAGTGTAACGTTTACTCTGTCATGCACTTCTGTCGAAGTTTTCTTTAACATCCCGTAAGAAAACAGACGCGTTGAGTTTTTCTACTGTAAGGAAACTAATGTGGAAGACCTGATGTTTTACGGCTTGCGACTAATTAAAAAAAAACGATAAAACAGGAATTAGTCCAAATGATGTAGTGCAATATTTATTTGTTATACTGAATCATTGGACTGATTCAAATTAGTAAATGAATGCTAAATTTTGCTAAAAAATGACCCTGATAATATTACTAATTTGTATTAATAAAAGTCGGATAAAAAAATTACTGGTTTTTATTGCGCACGACCTTCAAGTGACTTGATCTATCTTATCTAATATTTTTACATATTTTATTTTTAGGGATCTATAATGACTAGAAATCCTTATAATTTTGTTCCGTTCGTTCACTCACATGTTACAGATTTATAAGTTGGTCGTTTCTCAATCCTTTGCCACAAGACTTTGCGAGTACATGCTTTTAGTTAATTCAAAGATAATATGAAGTGAGACTAAAAAAGGAAAAATTGGTAAAGGTATAAATAATGTTGGCATGAAATATTTTTCGCGCACTCCATTGAATATATCATATTCGTCCTAAAAAAATCAATAAATATTGAAGCAACATGTTTTATTTATATATAACTATTTCGTTCGTTATATATAACTATTTCAAATATAATGCGACTAAATCGCATTACTTATCATATATAAATTGTTTGAAATATCTTTTAAACGAGTTTTAAAAAAATATCTAAAGTTTATATTAAAAGAAGTTTTAATTTAAAGTCGTAGTATTATACTAATTTTTTAAACATGAAAAAATATTTTAAGGTGTTCCACTTCACTGTTTGAGGAAAATAACAATAATAATGTAATGTCACAAGAAGATAACATAAGAAAAAGAAAAAAATATAGAGACAACAATAGAATTTGGACCCTATGGAAGGTACATTACAATATAAGGTACACCATGTTAGAAGCTTTTATATCATTTTACATGTCCTAAATTTATTGAAGTTATACTTCTTTAGGCGTGTTATGAAAAAATATTGAGAGTTAAATTTTTAAAATACAGGACGAAGTTGGCAACGATGTACCACAAAAACAACATCATAAAGTTGCTCATTATATATTTGTTTTGTATCGATTTACTTGTCCGAAGTACTAAGCTCATATGAATATGAAAGAGTTTCTTTGATGATAGTGTCATCAAGCGATTATTTGATAATAAAAAATTATACTGCGACCGCATTTGTTTGAATTATCGCAACTATCAGACGATCATGAGTTGATAAGAGAAAAAATGAATTTTTCTTTCATATTTGATAGTCAAAAATGATAACTGTGACCGTATTTTTTCGAATTATCACGGCCATCAAGAGTTGGTAAGAGAAAAAATGCGTATTACTTTCATATGGTGCTAACTTTCTATGTGATATTCTGGTGACTTTCTATTTTAAGCCAGTATCTGCCAGACCATTTCGAATTCGGTATGTGTTTATTTGCATTATAAATTATAAATTATTAAATACTTAAAATTAAAATAAATTTTCAAAATATTAATTTACATTCATTATTAATTAAATTTTATTTAGTTAGCAATTCAATCCTTGCGTTTAACACTGCGACATTTCATTGACTTTCGCCGTTTTATTTTCTTGGCTTTTCATTATAAATAAATTATCTGCCAGACCATCGTTTCCAAATTATCGCACTTCAACCTTATTATTCTCATCTTTAGTAATTTAAATTTAATAGTGGTTCAAATAATAAAAACAACATTTATGAAAATAATTAAATTTAATTTGACAATTGAGTGGTCCACCATTTTATTTTTCTGCTAGCTTTTCTTTGTCTTTGTATTATGCAGAAGAAATATAACTTGTAACGCGCGTACCTAAGTACACAAGATTTTTTTTGTTTTCTGGGTACTTCCTCAAAAAATTATATTTTTGTTACAAAGAAAAAACATTAATAACTTACTTCTAACTTAAAACATATAGGCTGAATACTACGCTGAAAAGGAAAATAGTTATTTTAATAAAACCGTAAGACATTCCATCAAATATTTTTATTTTAATGTAAGTAATTAGAATGCAAGTTTTTTACTTTCCTAAGAGAAACCTACGAGGCCTTTTTGGAAAATTATGATGTTTAATTTTCACCATAACATTTTTTTAAAGTTAAGTAACTAATTGCGCTGCAAAATTTTTGCTTTTAACCGAAAAGTAAAAATTTTATGACCGTGTTACTCTGAAAATATTCACTTTCTAAAAAATTCTTAAATTAAATTTAAAAGATCGTTCACTTTTCTACAAAGTTTTCTAATATTCTCTTCATTAAACGAACTAAAGTCTCGAGAATTTCTCAAAACGATGTTTATCAGAATGACGTTGATGGGCACTTGCATGGCATCACCTTGGTTTTGTTATCATAATAGCAAGCCCCGAACAAATAAATTTTGAAAACCTTTTTTGTCCTGCTGACTGGACAAAATTGATAAATCGTTCATTTTCTGTGAATTTAATTTAAAACGGTGGTCGATTCAAAGTAAAGAGTTCCAAAAAAGATACCGTTGTAGTCGCATAAGTGGTAGATGATAGTAGCAGCCTGTGAATTAGTACCTCTTTATACAGTCAATATGATAATATTTGTGAGAAATCGGATCAAAGTGGATACGGAGAGGAAAAACAATGTTTATGGGTATCTCATCTTGTTCAGTGTATTGCCAACACCAGACCTATAAGCTTTACGCTGTTGTAACGCTACTGACATTATTTATCGTATTGATTTCCTCCAGGCGGCACAATCGGGCCACATGTGCGGCAAAATTTTAATAATTGGAGTCGAGTAAGCGGACGCGCACCAGCTTATGCCTATCATAATAAATGGCTTCCAATTCATTGTCTACTTCGTTTGACAGCGACGCGTAATAACTTTTGTGAGAAACTTTTTTTTATTTCTCGCTTATATTTTATTTAATTCGTTCATCATTGATGAATGTTATTAAAGGAAGGACAAAAATAATCACAAAAATATTACGACGAGTAACAAGACGTCATGTGGGCATACACATGTTTTTTCTCGGAAAAACGCAAAAATAATATCAGTTAATTACAAATAGGTTATGAGATTTTCATTTACAATTAGACACATGTAAACATTTAATTACACATTTATAAACATACATAGTATTTCTATTAAACTATTAAAAATATATATATTAATTTTATTTTTCTTAATATAAATATATTTTTAAGTATATCTTTCAACGGTGTATTAATATGGTGAATTTCACAAAAATTATAAAATTTAGAATCATCGTTTTCATTTTCCGGAAAACTTTTATAAATACAGTTTTTCTTAATATATTTAACCTTAGAAATTTCGGTGATGGGAGAAAAAAAAACGATTTTAGGGGCACTTGTAGCAATATCTAACTTTCTAGATACCTTCTATGAAATTCTCAAAGAAAAAAAATTATTCTAGAACCCCTTATAGCTCACTCTTCTAATTGAGATCGAAAACACAATACATGAAAAAAAATTATTTCAAATATTTCATTTACCGCCCCTAAATTCCCGCTCATTTAATTTATTATTAACTAAGACCTCAGAGTAATGGAGGTGTATGCCAGTTAATATACTTTATCACTGCATAATTTCAAGTTTCTACGAAAAACGATTTCTGAGAAAAACAACTTTGACAGATAGGCGGACGGACACTTCAAATAAGGAACCCTGAAAATCAAATAAATTTTCTGGATAGTAAATTATGCCATATGGTCACTATCCCATTCCGTAATTTATTTTATAGTAAACGTAGTTTTAATAGACATAATAGCAATTACTATAAATAATTATTTTCTCATGAATGACCTATTTTCAATTTTATTTCAGCAATGGACTGTGAACCTTAATTGTAGAGAAAAGAAGATCTAAAATAATGAATTACTATTACTCAGTACTACTTTAAAATTATATTATTACAGTAACCTAGGGATATAAATATTAAACAATGACTATGATAATACAATTTGAATTGCCACTTAAAGCAGAAAAACACTTCCTTTATCATTATAATTACATTACGCGCCACTAGATTATTATTTTAGACACTTTTACAATTAGGCTTCAACTTATACATTCCTTAGATTCGCTATAATCTAGAAGTAAATACTTTCGCACGCTACCATTGAAGTCATGACAGGTAGACATATGTAACTGCAAAGTATATATTTCTTCATATCATGTATTTCTTCTGTTTTATTGATAGTTAATTTAGTTTGAATTTTAATATTTTTACTTCTAAGTTTTAACCTATAGTAAATTAAATACAGTAAATAAGATTATATTGAATGAGACATTACTGGAACGGAAAATAGTTTAATATATTTCTTTTACTGCAATTACAGACACATACTTCAAATGATTTAATTTTGGTAATGTGTAAGACAATTTTCTAAACATTAAATTTATAAAAAATAAATGTCAGATAATAAATAAAAGAAATGTCTTCCTTAAAATACATTTTTATTCCACAGCCTACGACACTAATTTTTCCAACAGTCACTTAACTCAGTTCGAATTATTGGACCTAGCACCATTGAATATTTGTCATTAAGGTGACATGTAGTTAGTGATTAAATTCTAGCACATGTTTGATAACATTTTAGACGCTAAAATGTTATCAGACATGAGCTACAATTCAATTGTAATTCTGTGAATAATATACAAAATCCCAAATAACCCAATTAAAACACTGAATATTTACGAATAACATTTTTCTACGAAACCTATAAGTAAGACATCGAAAATATAGAAATAGGTTAAAAAAAAACAATAAAATATTTATCAAATGACTAACAATTTAGTTACTTTTGTCAATCCAAACGTCAATTTGTTAAATAATATAGTTTTTGATAGCAGATTTTACCTGCGTTTTGCATGTTTTTTATTTTTATAAAAATTCCACTATTTAAAAAAGTAAAAAAGGAAAGGAATTATGGAAAAGAATATATAAGGAAATAATAAGAAACCATTGAAATAATTGTTATTTCGCAACCAAGAAATTGTTTATAAACAGTAAATTTATTTTCTGTTCTGCGACTTCCTTTGTTATCTAAGTAATATTAATTTTACAATATGTTTAAGGAAATCTTATAACGCACTTTTCTAAGTCTCGTACCGTGAGACACCTATACAACCGGGTTGCTGGAACGGCTTATAAGAGCAAGCCTCATAAAACTCTCCGTCCGAAAAGCAATCCTTCCCTTGGGCAACCCCGGCCAACTTAAGTGTCTTGTGAACTCGTGCCTTGTTAATTGCCATCCAAAAACGTACCTTGAGAGGAAACTGCAGCCTTTAAAACTGAATGGTAATTCGGTAATTATGAAAGGTATATGTAGAATCAGCAACATAAACAGCAGGCCCTGCCTTAATTGTGACTTGTATTGGGTAGCGATTTGTATCTTTCTCTCGCGACCTAGCACCATTATATATTTTCGGAGATTATAGGTTTCGAAACAATGTTATCGATGCTCTTGGTTTCGTTCCTGGTACCTGAACTGTGCTTATTAATTCCACTGCCTAGCAAGACTCCTAATCTACATTCACTCTCTAACAAATACATCAAAAACTGATGTACACTTTATGTAGCATTTTTCATGTTTCCATGGATACTTCAACGAAATTCGTAAGGATAATTAGTGTCAAATTTCTCGAAGTTTACGTTTCTGGTTTGAGGTTAGGGAGTTGTTTAAGTGCTCCGCAATATCATTAGCGGAAATCCTATTTTTCCCACTCCCACGAGACTCGCGAAATCTTCGTGGATGGATGTCGGTAACTTGAAAGGAGACCCTATGCAAATTTCAGGCTTCTACGAGTAGATTCAATTATTTGGGCTCCGTGTTAATATGTGTATTATTTTATACATACACACACATACATATATAAATGTATATACTTGTACTTAATTGACCATAAGATTTTTTTTGCCATAAATCGTCCAGTTTATAAAATAATAAGTTTAAATTTTATATGAACTTGTAATTATCATAATTTCACAATTTATATTGTCCTACTTCTTTAGTATCATAATAAGACTATAACTATGACAATGTTTTCAATTATTCTATTTATTTAATTAAAAGAAAACTTATACTTTGTTTCGGATAACCAGAGAAGCCGCCCAGATTTATTAAAAAAATGTACGTATCCTCTTTTCGATACAGAGTTTCAAGTTTTATCAACAAATAATTGTTTGTTACATATTTTCCCATATAAATCAAACTTTTTTCACTAAATCTTTAATATACATACAAGAAATATTAAAAAATATTAAAAGCCGTAAAACCTTTTTTAGAATTTTTGTATGACTGTGTTATTTTGTGCGTTAATCACGCAAAATCTACTAGAAGTATTTTGATGAAATTTGATATGATAGTAGTTTCTAACCATGAGCAACATATGGGAGAAAAACAATTCTTGTTCCATATTTCAGGTGAGTTTAATCGCGGGACTCAGCTTGTAATAAATAAACGAGCAAGGACGTTTGAAATTTTACATTTAACAGCAGTTTGTCAATAGAACGATAAGAAGATAAATGATATTTCGATATGCAATAGTTAGAGAAACTACTCGAAAAAAGTCGACAGAATACGTTACCTTGATGTCATTTTCGATAGTAAACTGCATTTCGATTTGCACGTTGGGAAAATTGTATCTAAGGTTTATGGAATGGGTCTGTGTTACGAACAGCCTGAATTTAAAAATATTTTAACATACTTAACCCTGTACAATGCTACTGAATGTGTTTTGTTGTCTGTAATTTATATGCACTTTAGGAAAGTATCGGTAGCCCTAAATTGTCTTATAAAATATTAATTAACGAGTATAAATGTCATATCTAATTATTAAAATTAATGATTTTGTTCACCATCTCTTAAGGTAATTATGACTACGTATCTTTGCTGAATCGTATACAGATTCGAATTCCTAAACTAGTAACCGTAGCTGTCTCTTATTTCGTATCGATAACGCACGTACAGACGTCCGCGTCGGCTAAAACGGCGGTAGCAATACTCAGATAGCTGCTACCACAATTGCACGACTTGTACAACAATAATCCCCTACTATATGAAACATATTCAAATATGTCACGACATCTTTGGAAGTTCGCACCTCCAGTTTAAATCAGGTGTGAAGAAAAGACTCCACGTGAGATAAACGAATGATTTTACTGTCATTTTAATTAACTTATTCTCTGTCGAATTTTGTTATCAAGAGTATTAGTAGTATTTTGTATTTAATTGAATATTGATATGAATATATGTATTTTTCTTTTTTCTTTTAGAAACGTTAGAACACAAGCTTATTCCTTATTTAGGGTCCATGGCATATATCAATAGTATGTGTTTGTTTTTTCCCTTTATGTAAAAAATAAAAGTAAAAGCACTTTTTAAAACGGTTTTTTTTTATTTCACTAATTATTCGCTCGCACTAAAAAGTTAGACATTGTTAATCGCACTTCACAAATGTATTTAAAACACATGAATTTAATAATTAGTTGTTCATGAAAGGTTTTAAGAATTTCCAACACTATTACTTATGCGCATATCTTAATGTTCACCACAGTCGAAATTTTTTTTTATTGATAGTTGACTTATGCCATCACAGCGATGGTCGAAATTAAAAAAAATTACTGATATTGTCAATATTTTTATTGATATTTCGCATCTGTCGAATTCATTGGTTGAGATAATTATATAATCCTTAGGTTTTATCACACCATTAATTTTTACTATATGAACAAATTATAATTATTATTTGGGTTATTCTAATGATATTTAATTAAACATATTATTGCATACTTATTTTCCACCTCGACTATCATGCAAAAAATGAATCAACTGATAATGATTTCTGATTGACGTAATCTACATATAAATAACTACATACATTTAAATAAAAACAATCTTAACAGGCTTCGGTGTCAAATTCATGGACTTATCGGACGGCCGGGCTTACGGTCAAAAAACTTAAGCGAGCTTTTCATTCCTAAACCCTGTTTGTTCTTTTATGAATATAAAAGTTATGGAAAACATCTGTGCTTACGCCGCCCAGTTATGAATAATAGGGATTAAGCGGATGATGTACACTTTAATGAATCGTCTTAAAAATTGTATTTCTCCTAACTTCACTCGCGTTATTATACCTCCGTTCGTTCGTATCTAATAATTTTCCTTTTTCCCCAAATTTAGGTTACAGATTATTCTTTTTGTATTCTTTATGTCCATATGTACGTACGTACAAGCATGTGTAGCGTGCGTACAGACATGCAAGCATACAAATTATTGTATGCAATAGTAAAAAATGGCTCAAACTATTATCCTTATTTAGTCAAACTATTATTTTAGTTACTATTTCTCTTCTTAATATTCTAGTTTAATAGCAATATAGATATCAAATCGAAATACTTACCGAAAAGTAGCTTACCGTAAAAATTCTTAAATGTTAATCTTTGTTCACGACAGGGATGGTATATAATACCTGACAGGGATTAAAGTTACAATAAATATTTTGTTTCTTTCTAAAATAAAGAGCACCCTTATATATAGCTAACAAAATTTGTGAACTTTTTGTTTAATTACAATTTAATTTACATAAAAGTAACAGTTGTAGTTAAAAGATAGTTAAATCATTAATTATAAGAATAATCACGTTTACTATTTTTGCTAAATATATGTATAAATGTGTGTCTGCTACGTTTGGGACTTCGCAGATTCGAACTATAGAATGATCATTTGCATTTCATGAAAACTAAAAAGTCATTTCTCATAGGGTCGACCAGAATGCATTTCAAATTTTCTTGAAAAAAATAATATGAAAAACAAATAAATATTTATAACATTTTACTTAACTTAGATAGTATAAGTACTTACTTTCATTTGATTAAGGTATATTAAAGGGAAATCAATTGACAGCTTGTACATAAACATAACTAACCATTCTTCCCACTCTTCGCACGTTCGAATGGCGAGCAATTCAATAAAATTGTCATATGCCAGGCTGACAGAATTATCCCTTGTATATACCACGTAGAACTTTCCAAGGCAAAAATATCTCGGATTTCCATAGCAGAAAATTGTGTAATATTTAATGTTTTAAAACATTATTTGCATCACATAGTGAAATAGACCGAATTCACAAAGAATTAAGAACTATTCTTTAACGTCAAAGAGCACTTTTTGATTACACATAATTTTGACGTAAATAAAGTTTTGGTTTAAAAATAGTCATGTAATTTTAATTCAAATAGAAAATATTACATTTTTGTGACAATGTGCAGCAGAATTGATTTATTAAAGTATAAAATTGAAATATGGGGTGATAAAGGGGCTTTTAATTTTAAGAAGAGTTTAGCTTTCTTCCACAATTCGAAAATCAATTTTATAAAAGATTATATTCGTAATCAACATATGCAGTTTGACAAATATCATTCAAATAAACGATGTATATTGTCGAACAATCCTTAGGCTTACAAAAATATTTGACTTTTATTTTGTTAATCTCGTTCTCCTGTATGTCCAACACTGTTAAATTATATTTTTTAAAATCACAAACTACTTTTTTAAGATAATTTCCAAGGAAATTACGACGTATAGAATGAAAAAAAAAGAACCTAACTCCCAGTCTTTGTAAATCATGCAAGTTCACACAAATTAGAATTAAAGACCAAGTTTAGACCCGATTTCCAATAAGTCCACTTAAACACATGTTTTATGTAGAAAAAGAACTTTTAATGGTAATTTTGGACATAGTAAATAAATGTTTTTTTTTATAAACATTTATATCAATAAATGTTTGTTTATAAACATTTATTGAGAAGGAGATTAATAGCGATAGTATTATCTAGGTGATTTCAACCCTGCCATCGCATTATGTAGTCTTATTCGATAACAATAAAACAGAACATATTATGCATAAAAATCTACACCTTGTCTCAGCGTTTCACTTCACTCAATATCTATTAGATTTCAGTAAGAGTATATCGCAAATGAATGTCATTTTAAATGAAACAGAAACAGTTTAAAAGGCACGCGTATTTTGTCCATAAAAAAATTTTGCAAATTAAACATTAGCTCCAATTACCTGTGGTAATGTATATAGTGTCCTTAACGACATATTTTAACTGCATATTAAATCTATAAATCGAGCCCTAAAGAAATAAATAATAAGATAATCTTTGGATGGTCACCGTTGCATATTTAGATTAAATTTTTAGAATATTCCGTCATATTTTTCATAGATCGAAAATAGTAAACGTAAGGTTATCTCAGAGAAGGCAATTTTTTAATTTATTACAGGAAAATTAGTTTCTTTACAGGATAGAAAAAAATATCTAAACATATTCCGACTAAATGAACAAATTATTTCTCAATTCAAATATTTTTAACACTTTATAACAAAGGCTTTCTTGTTAGAAGAGAAATCACCTTATTTCAAAAATTAAAACGGATCTTTACTATAAATTTCCTTATTTTTCAATCACTATAAACCTTAATTTCAAAACAATCAAAACATTGTTTTAAAAGTATACTGTTGATATCTTTTATATATATAAAACATATCAACATTTATATTAAAAATAAGAACGAAATATATGTACATATTATATATATATATTAATATGTACATATATTTCATTCTTATTTTTAATACGATATAACAAAAATTATCCGATTACTTAATATAAAAATGAATATTTACTTTAATAAAAAAAATGATAGACCCTGCATTTTCTAAAAAGTCAGAATTTCTTGAATAGGATTGATAATATATGTTTTATAGACTCTTCCAACAATTTTTTTATAAGCAAAAGTATAACGTATGAAATTGTAAATTTTATGTAAATTTAAAATAAAATATTTTCTCTGAAAATACATGAAGTTTTAATTGTTTTTTTTTCAATATGCCTGTTTCAAATGTAGGCACTCAATTTCTAGATACTTGGTATAATTTTTTAAAAGATATTAGATTCTATTTTATTTTCATTTTGACACATCTATGGTTTCTTTCGGGATAAGAATAAAATATTCCAATACTTGAATAATCGAATTTATCAACCCTTATCCTACATAGCATAGAAAAAATTACTAAAACTCTATTATATATAGATTTACTAATTATATAATTTAGTAAATCCTGAAATACCTGGATATCAAAAACTGAGTCCCACCCAGTTTACACACTGAGATATAATAGTTCACCAATAATCGAAAAGATCATATGATTTTAAAATAAAAGATGATTAACATAAAGAAAGAGGAACGGAAAAAATAATATTATTAATTTTTAATAAAGTTATTATATTTGGACATAATAAAGAAAAATCTTCCCCATATTAAGCATACAATAAAACCCTTGCAGCATATGTCGGTATGGTTTGATTATTTTCCGTTAAAGAATGACTGATAGTACTATCTTCGAGGTGAATGGTCATAAAAGGTTCATATAATGAAGTCCACAAACCAACATTAAGTACGTAAAGTGAAGCACTGAAAAGAAAAAGTACCCTTCAAATACACGCACCCCAGTTTACCTGTTACTGAAGAAAAAACGAGGGATATGATGAAAATTCTTCCCTTACACGTATCGAGTTTTCATAGGGCGGATTACAAGGGGTAAGTTTTCTTATTTTTTCGCATACCTGCTTGTAAATATTTGAATGGAGTACATTTCAGTAGCGCATTTGCTTTCGAGCACAAAACGTGTATGATAAATATGAGCATTCAAAACGGGTCGCCTTCATGAGACACAAGTGCAAACATCGTCACGATATTCCGTGGGGTGAAATTCGTGCTATAGAGTAAATCTTCCACGCTTCTTGTTATATACTCATATGTACGTAGTGACGGAAGCGATGTACTGAATAGAAGATACCTATCAAGTTTTAATATTCTTTTATATTGAAACGTGCCACATGCGTTACGTGTTTTTTGCGCGAATACGCGCTTTGTGAAAGCTTAGCAATTTCAAGGCAAGGATGTGAGGTTGTAGAATTTAAAATGAGTTTTCTTGATATACGTCACCGTAACGATGGATTATCCCCTGATATTGTCCCCATTCGTCTTTAGTGAAAGAAGGTAGGTATTTGAATATTGATAATTCAAGTGGAAAAAAATCACCTTATACGAAAGAATTACTGGTGAATCTTATATTCCAGCAGTGAAAATAGAAATGTTCAAAAATCATGAGTGTGGAAAGGTTAATAAGTAGTTTCATTTCAATACAATAAATTAAAATAATAAATTGATAAAAGTTTTCAACGAACAAAGTAAATTAAAATGTTTATTTATCATCTTTTCGTAATTAATATTTACAAGCAGAACATGTTTGTAAATTCTTTTATAAATATAGTATAGTTTAAATAAAAAGTATATAATTCTAATATACTCCCAAACGTTGATTTTTATTAAAAGTAACAAATTTTTCAACAAAGATTTCCACGCAACTTTATAATTAAATGTTAAATATATATATTACTAATTTACCTCTTAATTATGTGTACTGAAAGGACTAGCCAACACTCACTTCCCACAGCGATGAATTATTAATTAGATAGAAATAAATATGTTAACCCTTGTCATAACGTGGAGTTGGGGTGTCAAACTCACATTCTAAATTGAAACGTCTGGTAAAGGATGTTTATAAAAAATGATAGTTATATTTCTACTCTATCATTTCTGCTATATCTTATACACTTTCCTTATAACGTGCATTGGTGTACTTTGACCAACCAATGGTAGGATAAAATATGAAAATGAAAACAAAAATTAATTAAAGACTTACGCGAATTGTAATATATGTAACTTCACTTACGCGAATTGTGATATATGTAAATTGATCTGTGACGATTAAACATTAGTTTAAATATTGTCAGGAATACGCCTTTGTTAAGTGAAAATACCCTTGTATTCGAATCTTACAATTAAAAAACTGCTTACATTAAAACATTTTTAACAAATCGTTGCCCGTAAATATTAAAGGCGGAAGATGAAAAGTTTGTTTAAGTACTGTACTGAGATGGAAATAGCTACAAAATCAATTAATGTAATTGAAAAGAAAGATGGATTTTAATCATTAAAATAGTTGTTAGAATGTTAATTGTAATTTGTTCAGGAATGCTAATTAAAATATCGATCAATCATCGAACCCAGATCCTCAATTATTAACAAATTTAAATTAAATATTTCTTAGTAATTCAATTACATAAATTTTTCTTACATTTGACATATGTAGGCTCTTTTTTAAAAGTTAACAAAAGTAGGATACTCATCTTATATTTTACCGCAAACCTTCAGCGGTGACGAATTAAGGGGAGCATATTACCAAACATAACACAGCAACTGCAAGTCGTGTTCAAAATGCCATCACCGTCTGCAAAGAGGCAATGTAAACTTCAAAGATGCAAATATGAAAAGCAGCCGAATGAAGAGGTACAGTCGTGCAGTTGTTTGCCGTGTCGCCATATCCGGGTGTTTATATGAGGCAGGCTTGTGAGTGCTGTCGTGTTTTAGTTTGCACGCTGCCGCAGATATAAAACGTTGTGAGGAAATTTTAAACAGAACGTTTTGAAAATTCATCTCCATAATTTTAATAGCGAGTATGAAAGTTATAAATACATATTAAACTTATATAAATTTATAATATTGTTTATTAGAACGATATAAAAATATTTCTGACGAAAAATGGTGAAAAAATTAAGTTTACTTTTTTTTTTAAATAATACTGGGTAATACGCTTTAATAACAATCGATATCCTTGTACGTCTTGTAGTCACCTTCCCTAATATAATTGAAATATTTTATTCCGAACCACTCTTATAAGCCCAAAAATGTCTCTTGCGTAATATGATCCTTTTTTTCCTGGAAAACTTTATTGCTTTGTTTAAAATCCCACTTTGCAATTTTAAGACCATCTAGATTTGAAAACCTCGAGGCAGAAATCGATTAATTTACCGCCTTAATAGCCGGCGAACATTATAATACCGTGTAAAGAACTGAAACCATATTTTTTATCAGATATTTTGAAGCGGTTTCCAGACATTTAATTTTCCGTATTTTATCTTTTAAATCGGCAACGAAATTTACATTTTCACTGACGGCATCAAAACTATGCTCGACGCAGTATTCGTCGAACAATCCTGTCATATAGACTTTTCCTTATATCTTGGCAAAAGCACACTAATCTACAGGGAATAAAGTGTTTTCTTATTTCGTTACAGGTATGAACTAAGAGTCCGGAATTTATTTCTTGGCGACCTTAAATGCACAAAATAATAAACTTAAAATTATAGCCACCAGTTCCAAGTTTTTCGAACTCAACGTTTGGATGACATTGTTTACATACTATATTTATCATCACTACACTTACAAAAGACCAAAGAAGATTTATAATTACTATAATTCTATAAGTATATAATGGAATAAACATAACATTGATCATTAATACAGATACAATTTTTTTTTGAAAGGACTCAAAAGTCCATTTTTACTTTCTTTTTGCGTATGAATAATGGTTATTTTGGATTCTTTAGCTAGTATAAATACAAAAACACTTCCGAGAATATTAGCAAAAAATATCTAAATGTTTAACCAAAAAATTTAATTATAACAATTAACAAATTCGAAAAAGGTAGTATACAATAAAGTTATACATAGAGTTAAAACATATCTATTGAAGAATTAATGAATACGTAGGATAATAGTAGCAATAAAAAATATTTTAATATCAATAAAATATAAATAAAAAATAAAATATAACAAAAATATTTTAATATCAATATATTTTCGACTTAGCAAAATTACGAAATTAATATTCACAATTAAATGAAACTACGTGATATAGTATTATTTCTACTATCTTTAATTTCTTTACCACGACCTAGGTTTCGTTGTATTACAACATCTTCAGGTGGGATATTAGCAAAGATATTAATATTGTAAAATCTTAAAGTACCATACTCTAACACGTATTTTTGGAAACAAAATTAAATATTCCTAATTTAATTTTAAGGATAATTTACAATTTTTACGTTCTGTATATTACATTTATTCTGTATATTCTTCATGTTTTTACGTTCTGTATGTTTATTCTGTATATTATATTTATATGAATAATAAAATACACTACTTACAATATTTACGCTATGTACATTACATTTTGCTATTAACTAGATAATTATATTAATCATCGATAAGAACAATAAAGCTATCAATGTTGATAAATGCTCGGCTGAGTACGAAGTCTTCTATAAATATCATATTTTTGCCATATAACAAATAATAAATGTATTGCTAACGGCAATACCATACTGATTGCAATAGTAAATACAAAGAAAGAGTAATAAAATAACTAAATGAACAAGTGAAATACTACTGAAGCGGAATCATAAATAGAACTACATATAATCTGAGGTATAAAACTTATGAGTTAAGTATCCTAGTGAGTAGGTAATTCAAGCACTTTTAATCTCATCGAGTATGATAAATATTATAACTATACTAAGACAGTAATATATACGGTTTAATTAAGTAGTTAATTTAATATAAATCCAAATAATAAAATTGCATTTAGGAAAGAACATTTTACTCTCACACGTATCGTGGGTTAATTATTAGTAAAATTATTATATTAGTACAGATTGAAGCACTCAAAATGAATATAATCCTTGTACGATAAATATTCCTTTCTTATCCATATAGTCCTTACAGTCCGCTCCTATATAACTCAGGGCACATCTACCTGTTCTGCGTCCTTGAATTACATAAGCTGTGAATTTGAAAATTATGTAACCTAGAATATTTATTTTTCAATTAGTATTATTATCGATTCAGACCAAAAAAAATATTGTTTCATTACGAGCAACAACAAAATATTGTTTAAGAAAATCAGAGTGCAACTTAATAATTGATATGTTCTCAAAATTTGTTTTTTTTTGTTTCGTGAAAATCTGTATGGATCATAAAGAGGATTAAATGCAGATATTACCGGCTAAACTCCATCATAACATAAAAAGGACTTGAAATTGTTCACACTTTATCACTAAGAGGGTCAAGGCTATTAAATTAACGACAGCACAATGAAGGGTGTAAATAAATTTTTATCTTTATTCTCCACTAGTCTAATATTTAATGATTTCATATTATGGGCCCCTGCACATTTATTCTAAAAATAAAACCATTTTCGGGTATTTTTTTCTATTTAATAGACAAAATGAATCATTTTGCCAACATAGTTAATATTCCTAACTATTCGAAAATCAAGAATAATGTTCAGCCTCGCTATTTAATTTGCTGTGAAGAGAAAAAAATTACATTTCATAGGATTTAGAAGGAAGAATAAACAGCTCTGTGCCTGGGACTTGGCATTTTTATTATTATGCTTAATTATTATAAATAGCTTTTAATTTCCCGTCTATAAATTTGAATGAAAATACTACTCTGTGAAGAAATTATATTTCATAGCTGTAAGTAAAATAAAATTTTTAAAAATCTCATGAATAACACTCTAATACAGTACCCTGTACTGTGCCGTAGATTATCGTGACTGAATATAAAATTATTAAAAGGTTATTTTAGAAAATAAGCATATTATTCATTACGGAACTAATAAAATACGTTACAGTAAGTGACGTTGAAAATTGCCAAATTGAATATAATTACAACACTTTTGAAAGATAATCTCCATTTTAGGAAACATAAATCGCGAGTGTGCGAACCGCCAAGGTGGTAGAGATTGGATTAGCATCATATATATATATATATATATATATATATATATATATATATATATATATATATAAAACCTTTACCATATTCACTTAACAGGATGGAATCCGTAGTCATATAAGAGTCGATAACTCAAACGAAAGTTACCTTTTTGCTTATGCTGCATCATTGGGCGTGTCTATTGTGGCATGTTTGCGGCAAAGATCGGATGTATATATTTATAAATAGCTGTATTATGATTGTTTTTATTATATTTAAAAAAACCTGATACGAAATTATTGTATTGCACAAAATAACTTGCACAAACCGCCCAAAAGGCAGATTATTGTCTTGCACAAAATAGTTACGTTTGCACAAACCACCCAAAAGGCAGATTATTGTCTTGCACAAAATAGTTACGCTTGCACAAACTCCCCAAAAGGTCAGACATTATGGTCAGGTGTTTTGAAATTTACAACGGTAATTCGCGCTAAAATCAACATAAAGATAATTTCTGCGCAGTTAAACCACTAATGTAATTTTTATAAAATCTTTTTCTTTCGAGTAGCCTTCCGAATCTTTTTTCTTTACTTTGAGTACTTTGGCAGAGTTATACTTCCTCTCGTTAGCTAAAACGCCTTAGCCTTTAGATAGTTTGGGTTTGATTATTACTACATCAAAATAGTGGTAAATTCAGTAAAAATACGTCTTATTTTTAACTGGTAACCTCTTAAGTTACAACTCTTTCACACAAGTTACTCTTTGTGAAAATAGCTATAATGGAGTTGTAGAGTGACACGCTTATAAAATTCAACTTTAAATCTTTTTTACATAATTTACGAAAGGGTTAAATAATTTATGCATATTAAAAAACGTTCATTAAAAAGTGAAAATATGGTATTTCGTATTTTAAAAAAGCGACGTAATAAAATTATTACTAAGGTGATAGTCTACTGTATCCACAAATACAACCATTTGCGGTTCAGTAATTCAGGGACAGAGAAATAGGTTATATTATGTGGCGAGTGTAGTGAAGAGGGAAAGGGGCGAAAGGAAAAGGGGATTTACGTCGTATTATCACATTCCGACTCTTGGTTTTTTGCATTTATTTTATTCACATTACGTTTAACAAGAAAATTATTCATAAGCTGGGACGGAGAATATAAAGAATATAATTTAAGAGAATTAATTTTACGTTCCATTTGTTTTCTTACTTTTATTAAGATATGTTCTCATTTCAAGAACTTATTGTACAATTGAATAATGATGTATATAAATCAATAATTCCGAAAATTGATTTTCATCCAATATGCTTCAATAACTTTCTTAGGTATAGAAATATCACTGTCACCATGAATAACCACTGAATTACACTAGTTCACGAAACAGTTATTTCCAATGCAATGTTAATAATAACAATGAGCATATTGGGTAAATAAACGTCAAACGCAAACATTGTCTCAAGCAGACAATTTTTTAATTCAATATTATTTATAGTTATAATTATTCCCAGGATTCCAAATATTTCTTTCCTGTGACTTCATTCTTGAGAAATAAATCTTTTAGTAATTTCGAGGAAACTCGGTTACCCATTTTGCGTGAAAAATTTGAATCCTTGATAACTTCTATCCTATTGATTACGTTCTCCTAGATGTATAAATTACGTTACGTATTAAGCTTCAATTTGACATGTAATTTTCCTTAAATATTTTTTTCCTTAATTCTTCCTCTATTGTTTTTAAGCCTAAACCCATGGTTGAAACATCTTGAAACAATTCCAGATGTTTTTATTTGATTAAAATTGGTAAATTAAATTATTTCGGTTAACTAGTGTCAAAAATTCAGGAAATACTGACCACTTTGTGTATCGACACGTGCTTGACCAGCTTTTTTAAAATAAATATAATAAAGTTTATTTGGAAACTTATAAATTAAATTTTACATTTGGAAGGAATGAGAAAATTTTAACTTTAAATACCAAATTTCGGTAAACTTTTTTAAGGTAATTAAAGAAATGTCATTCATTATCTATATTAACGACAAAAGAGTTAGGGCTAGTAATATAAGGATATATTTAAATTGAAATATGCGGCTTTCTCATCCCTACATGATTGAAAGAAAAAAGAGACCAATATACCTGTATAATGTGAAAATCCAAAACAATTATGGTGAAGAAATTGAAATACACTCCTGGTAAGTGTTAGACATATATATATATATATATATATATATATATATATATATATATATATATATATATATATATATATATACATATACTATATAACCGGTCCAGAGGTTTATGTGCTAGAACACACATATAGTAATGTAATATAAATGCTTCGAATTATATTGCAAACAAAACTTCGACATTGATTTTTGCGAAGACAATACTTTCTTGACTTCTCTTGTTGCTTAAAGTTAAATAATAAACTAAATATTTTTATAATAGAAAAATATATTTACGTAATTTAAGTAATTTAAGTATAAATAGAAGATTAGATATCTATTTCAGTTCTTCCGTTCTATCAAACATATTTTTATTGGATGAAATTCACTTTTTGGCAGAACTTTTGTAAACATGTCAGCCAGCTGTATGAACACAATATTTTAATGTAATTCAAAAGTTACAAAGTTATATTTTACATCAATATCTTATCCGTGGATTCGCTCTCGTGGTTACAGTTACAAACTTATAAAGAGAAATTAAAACATGCAACGTTATCTGGAATAATTAAGGGAAATTAAATACTAGTTTAATATTTGTGACTTTATAATACAAATGACGAAAAAAATATTTATCTTTAAATAAGGGATTAAAGGGAATGGCTATATTGCTCCTGTGTATTACATATGTAGCGTTTTAAAAAAATAATGTCGATCCTTTGTTCCATTGCAATGTTGCTTCGTTATTCCACTTATATCATTTTTAAATTTCAAATAATATTTTTCTCACAGGAATAAGATTTTCTGAGAAATGAAGTATCTCCATGCAAAAAATCACGTCAGTCTATTGTTCGATTTATGACGCAAAAAGAAGACAAAGAAACATATTTTTTGTTCATAATATTATAGTCATTCTAAATTCCATGTTTACCTATCACATATTGCGAAGATGCCTACAGAGATAAAATGTTTCCTTCTAAAATTCTTTAAATTTTTGTCCGAGAAATTAGTAACTTCAACAATTCTTTAGGCCTGCGTCTTCTAAATTATTATCATGTAAACAATTATAGAGCGAGCTAAACTGGTAACAGTTAGAGGACAAGATGTCCAAAAAGTACGTTAGGTAAGGAAGCATAGCCCAACCAAGCACAAGTATTTTTTCGTTCGTCTGTTTTGCTATTTGGAATCAAGCATTGTTATTTAAAAAATATACTGTAGCTCATGTGCTAGCAAAATAGAATATCTGAACTTCTTATCCAAGGTATAAAGTTGTTTTCTACTACAGTATAAGAATATAAAAGTAGATCTGTCAAATAATGCAAATTTAATATTTTCTTTTTGAGTGTTAATTATTCCAAATTTAATGAAGAGTCGCTCTGAATGAGTATTATTGGAGAAATCAGCATTTCCTTCATCAAATATTTGGAATCAATGTTTGGCTGTATCATGGATAAATATAGCTTCAACTACAGTTGTGCCTATATTGAATATCGCTTCAGTCCCTTTTCGCCCTAAACGAACTAATACTACACGACGCAAAAACACTCTAAATTTTCTTCGTGAAACTTTCATATTTCTTTTGGTTTATAATAACTCGGTTGATAACTGAGCATAATACCTAACGTGGCGCTCTTTATATACCCTAGCAAAGATATTCGAGAAGTTCCTATACTATTGGAATAAAGGAGTGGATATATTAGTTGTCAACATAATATTTAAACCTTTTTTAAAACTTACCTTTTTATATTAAATGGATTTTTCGACATATTTATGGCTTCTTCACCATAAGAGGAAAAAAAATTAGGCCCTCATGAAATCACTCACGTACCCTTACACGTGTCACTTTATCCTTTGTCTGCTTATCACAGCCATTTTTATCAGAAAATTTCCTCAAAAACTGTTTGACATAGAAAATTTATTATAGTAATAAATCAATTGATCTATGCGTATTTTAACATTAAAATATTCATATAGAATTTGTGGAGGGGGTAAATGAAATAATCAAATTTATTTTTAAATTTGTAATATGAACCCTTTACCTCCAAATTATAAAAATAAAACCGCTGGCCGGTGATCCAGAACATTATGAATTACTATACGTTTGTTAATTATTCATAAATTTTACTAAGCTTTTCTATTAACCTAATTCTAGAAAGAAAATCTACTATTTAACGTAATTTGAATTGCAACGAAAATACTACGTAATTTGAATCGCAATGAAAGTAGTACTATAATAAATAGATGTAACTTGTGATGATAAAATTTTATAACAAAGCATAGTTAAATTTTGTGAACACAGAAATAAAAAAGACTTATTTTTTTAATTACCTTCCCAATCAATATAAACTAGTAACTTTTTTCGTACGTTATCAAGTTTGGCGGTGAGCGTATCCGCTAGCTATCAAGTCTCGTGATTGAAGGAGCAGTCAGACTGGCGTTACGTTTAAAGTAAGAGGCAATTTAAAATTAGTTACCTTATTCTAAAGTAATTATTTTCAAAGCACTTTAATAAATTTAATTTTTCTTTCGCAATACTTTTAATATATAAATATTATAAAGAGTAGTTATATATTTTCAGAACGGTAGTAATGATGTCAAGTACCAATATTCACTTTCTTAACAATGGCTGCAACAAGCTTCCTAATGAAATCCTATTATTGTGACAGTATGTATAAAAATAACCCGTTGATAAAAAGCTAACTACTTACCAATTTGTAATTACTAGTATTGGCGCAATATCATCACTTGTTTCAGAGTTTTGTTCAACAAATGATCATTTGCATTCTAGCTATATTCTCTTATCCTTTATATAATCATGGCCCAACAGGATATACACTATTAAATTTTAATATTTATCGTAGTCTGTTCGCACTTGAAAAATGAAAAGTTATTTTGTTAAATAAATTATAATCTATATGAATCTACAAGTCTGGTTCCACTTCCGCTTATACGCATTTTATGCATCCCTGTTCCCAATACTGCTGCAAAAATACTACAACTTATGGTGAGTAAATGTGAATAGTTAGAAAACTCATTACTTATTAGTACCATAATAATTTTATTATATAGTACGCGGTCATAACAGTTATAATTATATACGAAACCTATCAATGTATACAAATCTGTACAAATGAATATGCTTCGATTAGTTTCATCGGTATTCGCCTAAATTTTTTGCTGTAACTGCTCTCATTTCTTGTATGGATATTAACTTAAAGTCATTTTTTATGTATTTGTGCAATTAATCTTATTTCCAAGTCTATCGACATTTTCTCTTCTCTCCATATTTGTATGATCAGTTAATGTAATCTTTAAAACAATGGTCTCCTACTCCCTTTATATCAGCAAGTCTTATCCCAGCACCAGGAAATATCTAGTACTTTGCTATTGCAAATTTCACGGGTAACTAGTAGAATTCCGACAAAAGTTGGAATCTCAACATTTATATTGTTCTCATTGTGATGTTTAAATTAGTCTGTCTTTCGTCAAAAGTAATTAACCTTCGTAAGTATTACGTCAATCTGTCCTTCAGTTTTGGAATATTTGAGAAAATTGACAACCATGTTGCTTAGAATTGAAATAAAAATAGTTTGGAATGTCTAAATAAAGCCCTTTTGTACGTTTGGTCTTGACACTGAACTTTAAATTTTCAGTCTCCTATTTTGAATAACAATAGAATCTATTTCCAAATATATTTAGAAATAAAGTCAAAAGCGAAGACAAGATTGAAGAAGAAGAAGGAATATTTTTTATCGTCCTCGATTCATAAATTGTATAACTTGAATATTAATTGTAACAATTATTAAGTAAAATAAAATAAAAACTTACAAATATTTCATATTGTATGACGTAAATTTCTGAAATGTGCTCTCGTGATTAAAGTAAATGTATTTAATCTTCAGACTCATCTCAACGTTAGGGGCACGAAATATACTTTCTTATTGCTAAAATAAAGTTTTTATAGTTATTTTTTTATTGAACATATTTGGCGTTAACCTTGTAGAAATTCGTTATCACTTAATTTATATTCACAATGGAACGAATTATTTTATTATTTCTTTATTATGAATTATTTTTATTAATTAGATATTATTTCTGCTCTATTTAAATTCTTAACCACGACCTAGGTTTCGTTGTATGACAATATCTTCAGATGGGCAATTTACAAAGATTCTTTTTTTATTACGTGTGAGGGAGATATTCGTAAAATAAAATGACGTAAGAAAGAAATACCTAAATGTTGGTTTTTTATTCCGATTTATAATTAGTTATTTTATCCTCTTTCTAATATTTAAACATAAATATATGTGTCATTGAGAAAAGATATTAAATTTCATGTATAAACCTGACTATTTAATGGAAATAATTTTCAATCACACTATATAATAGATTCGAACGAACGCGTATTCTCAATAGAAAGCTCAAACTAGATAAACTATTGCCGATGGCAAACATATGACCAAACTGTGCGACCGCATTCGAGTGATACAATATTTCAGCACATTAATGGCGGGCATTATCCGAAAGGTAAAACGATGACATAAAAGTAAATAATGCGCGGGCGGCGGCCGCCGACGCCCCGGCGAGCCTAACGACGGGGCCCAGATACAACTTATCTCTGCTTTATCCCCTTTTTCATTGATAAATGGTCAAAATCAATCATATTTAGGGAACTTAAGCCTGTAAAACCTATTATAATGGGCGTTTCCCTTCCTTGGTGCCGGGTAACATGTTAATATATTTTCATTTACTTCCCCGAAGCTTATCTTCACGAAACTTATGAGATGGAGCTTTATTCATTTTGTTTTATGTTTATATGTGCTTAATCAAAATAGTATCATTGTATGCACTGTATACCTGTTACCGTGTGGAGTAAGGGGTCTTCGTAAACTTAATTAATATATTTGTTAATATACCGTTTAAGAGCGAAGATCTCCAGCCTCGTTCAGCGTTGTTTTTTTTACTTTTATTTACTTTAAGATATACCTTGACATGTTTTTAGATAGTGTTTAAAAATAATGAAGTACTGGTAATTTAGAATTAGATCACAACAACTTATAAATGGTACATCGATTATATCGAGAATAAATTATTTATTTTTTTTTAATATTTCGCTACGTATATTGTTTCAAATTAAACTGCCTCTGAAATAAACATGTTAACGGCTAGTTTTCCATACGTTGTCATTATTAACTACTTATTTCATAACTATAGTAAGTATTTACTAATAACACTTCTTTTCTTTAGTTGACCTTTATTTTCTTCATTAATCTTATATGGATTACGGGCAAGATATTGATTTCATGGAAAAATATTGATCTCAAATAGCTACAGACAAGCCAACTTGTCACTAATGTGGCTATTGTTAACAAGACCAAGTAAATAATGTATCTACTGAGGAACCCTGTGTCATTCCAAGCGTAACAGTGTCAATGAAATTATTGTATAACATGTATATTAGTTTTTATTTCGTGGTCGATAAGTACGATATTCGTAAATACGAGTACCAGAAAACACTTCCGATTGTAAGAGGATTCATCGTGGCCAATTGCCATTAATAATATAATATTGGGTGGCCATAACACATATCTATTTTTGTTAGACTTAGACAATATTTAAATGCCTATGAAAATTTGTGATATTCTTGTATTTTTTCCGTGCACGGGCGGCCATGGACGCAAACGTGCGCGCCTGCGTACATGCGTACGTGCGAACGCGCGTGCTTGTGCGCGTGTGTGGGCCCGAGCGTCCATACGTGCATGCTTAAGTGTATGTATGGGTAAGCGTTAGCAATAACATGAACGTGATTTCAAGCACAATGATGAAAGTGGGCTTGAGCGTGGAAGTGAGCGTGAGCATGAATATGAGCAGGAGCATGAATGTCAACGTGAGCTTGAGCAGGAAGGTAAACGTGGATATGAGCGTGAACAAAAGTGCGGGCAGGAGGGTAATCAAGCGCGTGAGCGTCAGCGTGGAAATAAGCGCCGAAATCATTGTATGCGTGAACGTTTGCGTAAGCGTGGATGTGAGCTTAAGTATGAATGTGTGCAAAAGCGTGTGAGTGCGTGCGTGCGTACGTCCGTGAGAGTGCGTGTGCGGGTACATCCATACGTTAACTTAGATCACATTATTTATCTTTTACATCTACAGACTACTAGCTTTCTCCTGTGGATTTGCCCGCGTGAATTTTTTCATTAAGACGATGGGAAGTGTTTCTCACTCTATGAGACTATCTTAACAACCTCTATAGAAAATTTTAAACCTTTTGTCGGTTTAATATAGACCTTCGTACCATCTGTTGGTATTTTATAGTAGTAAATTTAAAAAAAGTACCTATACATTAGCCAATTCGTGAACAATATCCCATGTACCCAGGTTCATAGAAATTTATCCAGTCATATAAGTGCGATCGAGTAACAAATATCTACTCTATATAATATCTTCGCATTTAAAATATTAATGGAAAATATAACGATTCAATTGAGATAAAAATATATAAATCATAATTTAAATTGTATAATTTTCATATAAGATATATTATAAATTCGTTGAATATTTTGCACTACAAAGTTGTAAAAAATTCGTAGCTAATGAGTTTTCTTCTCAGTTATATAAAATAATGAATAAACTCGATAGACTTTCAAATGCAAAATTGAGTGCATTTGATCCAGTACATAATTACCAACGGTTTCCGAAAACCTAGCACACAGTGTGCCGCTTTCAAAATAACGCCCACAAACGTTATGAAACAGTCTAAGCGTATACGATTGAGCGGTTCTATGTACCTACTTGTTTTTATTCTAAACAACTTCAATTAATTGATAACCTGATTCCTACAAATTTTATTTTCATCGAATAACGGCAACTAACGTGAAAGGCTTTTAATTAATTTGTTGCAATTTAATTTAAAAAAAAAAACAGTTTTTTTGAGTCGAGTTACTGAACTTGAAAATGATTTTTTTAAGAAGAGAAGCAAAATTTTGACATCAACTGATAACCTTACCTATTCATATTTATTTATAATTTAAAAATAGTAACATGTAATGCTGTTAATATTGCACTACATATTTAAAACATTAATATTTTTGTGAAAATATATCTCAATTGAACGTAGGACCCAGGATAAAAGTATATATTTCTCTAGTCAATTAAATCGACTTCCATTAATTTGGTTAAACATTTTGAAATTTTTTGTCGGAAGGCGTCAGGTAAGTTCCAATTTACGTGCAGTACTAGCTACAACTAACTCTGTACTGATACTCATAGACGATGTGCTCAGATGTTCAATTCATAAACTTTTGGGAATTTTATTATAATAACTTAGAAAATGGGACTCATAATACTTTTGTTCTCAACTTGAAAAAGCCAGAGCACCTCATAAACACGATTTGTTATCTTATTGAATTTTAAAACTACTCTCGCATTTTCATGTGTGCATTACATGGAATTTTTTTTGGAATTCATAATTTAACAAAAAAAAAGATTTTGCCAAAAAAGTGTTTGATTTTTAATATGAATCGATACACGATAAACGTTAATTTTTATCGTAAAATCTGTTTGGAATAAATGCGTCAATTGTATAAGTAAACATATCAAAATACACTACCTAATAAAGGAATTTCCTTATTATAAACTTAATGTGATAAAAACGACTAGTGCCTCGTTAAATGCTGTAAAACATGCACCAAACGGAGTTAATAAAAGGAGAAATAATCGGTATTTCATCATGTTAACTTTTTTAGTTGGTTGATTCCTTTTTAGTTTTCCTAAATAAAATTCTAACATATTTGTCCCTACTTCAGAGTACAATTTATTTAAGGGGCGTTTTTTAGACAAATATACATACAGACTATAAATGTTTGATACATAAATATAATAACGAAAGCTGTATAAATAGATTTTGAATTAAACTAGTATAAGTTATGTAATGAAAATACAATGAATGTCGCAAATCTTTATTTCATGTATTTTCAATGGAAGGATGGCTAAAAATAAATTGTATTTAAAGTGACATTCGAACTCACTTATAGCGATTATCGGCCACAAGTAAGTTCGGACATCACTACTCACTTTATATTGATGGAAAATGTCATAACGACAGACAATTGAATGTAAAAGAAAACGAAATAGAAAAGACACAAGTGGCAAATCTAATACAAAATTGTTCCATATGGATTTCTACCATTGTTTATTACTACAACACCACAATAATAATCAACATAATAATTTAGACAATAATCAAGCAATAGACACTCGATACAGTTACGAGCTTTTTAGAACTCTGAGTAACTTTTGAGTTATAACTACGTTATTACATCCCCACTATTAGAAAAATGACTAAATTTTTAGTGAAATTTATCAATGTTTACACTAACAATTTTTCCGCTGAACTAATCTAATTTAATCGCAAGGGGATGGGTAAACGATGCGGCTACACGACAAACATTTCCTGCTAAACGTGTTTACATTAAAATAAACTTGTTAATGTCCATCATGATCAAAAAGCGTATGAAAAAAGTCTTTGAGATTAAGAATTTGTTAGTGCCACTACGGCGATCCGGGCGACAATCTGGGAAGCTTTTGAAAGCTCGCTCGCATATCGCGAATAATGCGGAATCATGTCGGTCGAGATTCCGTCTAGTCATTCTATTATTTCAGTTATATTTTTTGATACTTAGCAGAAACTTATGATATATTCTGCAAAATTTTGTTATTTGACCAAGCCGAAAAATCATCATATTTACACAATTTTAATAATATTATGCAGTTTTCAAACACAAAACATATTTCGAAAAATGTAATATTTCATTATTTGGAAAATTCATCAATGAAGATTATACAAATACCGACATAATTAGTTCAATATTTTTCTTTTCATATTTAAAGTTATCCCATTTTTGTAATTTAAAAAAAACAACTTGGTTCTATTTTTTTTTCTGAATAACGCGATTTAATTAAAATAAAATATGAAAGTAAAACTAATTACGCGACTCAGAGGGTATATTCAAATATTAAAAATTATTATAAAGCGGTATTTTGAAATATGTTTTTTGATGTTTTTGATTTTAGTTTACTTTTTTGGAAACTAAATTATTCTTTGGGATTTCTATATAAGAAGTTAATACAGCCTTTTAAATATTTTTACCATAACGATAAAAAACTTATAAATGATTACAGAAATACAGCCAAGAAGTCGCGCACTTCTTATTTCTCTACTTGTTAACCAAATATCGAAAATATTAAATTTCTCCTTTCTTTATTGAAATTCATTTTTCTCGTTATCAAGTGACATTGAAGATAAATTATTTGAAATCTACTTAAGCCACCATCAAATGGTGAGCAATTCTTCGATTTTTTATTACATTCAATTTTAAAACCTATTATATTGTGCCCTAAAAAAATGAGAAAAGGCTGTGATATATGACCATGAAAATATTTACATAAATATTATAAGTTTTTACCTTGAATATTAACTAATGCAATCTTTCTTGACGCAGACTAAATGGAAACTTAATGCACAAGTTTTTGTGCTATGAAAATAAGATAAATTTTCCTTTAATTATCCACTGTTAGAATATTAATCGACAAATCTTTTAACAATTATAAAATGTCTGTGGAAATATCTGTAGAAGTGACTGTGGAAACTCTTAGTTAATTCTTCATATGTGATTTTTTAAATTATGTAATGAAATTATTTTGAACTATAAAAATGGGTCAAACAAATTGAAAAATGAAAGATTAATATTAACTTGAACCTTAAAAGCCCAGGCACATGTAAGCTTAATATTATAAAGATAAACCTTATCGTAGCAATCTCAGTAAGTGCTCAACCGATTTAAAAAATATTGTCATCGTTATAAAACATTTTAAAAGAAAAAAAAATTAAAAACTTTTACGTATAACCCAAAAAACTCAAACCGTTTCGATAATAAATATTGGTCGATGCATAGCTGAATAACTGCAACAGCCAGACCAATATTTACAAGAATCGACGCGGGTTTTCAAAAGCATTTTCTGCCAACAGAAATATTTTGGGGTCGTCTATTATTGCATCAGCCACTTTAATTGGTTTAACGCCGAATTTCAATTTCGAAAATACGAGTATTTCATTTTAGCTACCGTAATCCGTTTTCATTAGTCATTCCTTTGTTCCGCTTTGGTTTTGTTATTATGAAAATTTCATCAGTTCTAAAATTTGTGTTGTTTTCAATACGTATTTCATCATGGAAGTTAATAGAAGTAACGCAACACGGACAAAAGAATACCGCAGGTGAATCATACACTTAATATACTACGAATAGTCGAACAAAGCGTGCGAGTGAGAATATATTCTTCATGACGTTACTGCGAGTAGAAAAGAAATGACAACACGTAAACAAATAAAACTGTTTTGACATATAAAAATGTCCGATAGTTTCTTGCTTCGATAACGTTTCGCCGCATTTTAGTGTATTCGTGTATTTTCAAATAATATTTCCACAATATTATTTTAGAATAAGCAATGGTGTCTTGTTCTGCATCGGATCGTGAAGTTACATGTATGAATAATCCATATAAAGAGACATTTCACAGGTAAATGCGATGCACATACTTACTTTTTTATCACTTATTTTCCGCTAAATTATCGTTTAACTAGACTTGGTAAAATATATATATCATATTGAATATGTCCTATTTTACGTTTTATTATTTATTTTTGTATTTTGTATATATAATTATGACATATTGTATCCGTCAAAATTACATTTTAGGGATTGGCATTATTTTATCGACAAATCATATCGACACTTTTCTATAGTGAAAATAAACATAGATTGCGATAGGAATTATTAGTAGGTGAAATGTAATCAAAAAAAATATTAATATTATTTACAATGTAATTGCTTAGTGACATATGTGATCGAAAAATGTATGGATTCAAATCACAAAAACAGATCAGAAAAATATTTTCAGACTTAATTAGCAATTAAATGTATCTAAATCATTCAGTACCTAAAATAAAAACTGGTTTTACATAATGTTGGTATATAAAAAAAATTAAAAACAAGCTGGCAATTAGTAAAAAAGTGAAATTTACATTCGATCCTTTCCCAATGGTTTCCATATTATTAATAGAAATGTCACCCAAAAACATGTTTTTCCGGTTTCTAATAAATTCTGTACGATGAAAAAAATGGACTAGAATTCTTAATAGATATAATTGGATCCCCATAAAAATCATATGGTGTTTAGTAAACATTTTGATAGAAAATATTTTGTACAAAGAGCACATTCACGTATTTTGAAAAAGGACTCAGTGCCTACAGAGTTTGGTGGTGGTGGTGTTTGTCAACATACTAATTTATATTTAATCATTTATAATTAAGCCCCTTATAAACGTTTAGTTTTATCACAAAGATTGGATAAGCTACACACTGCTTAGTAAGCGTACGTTTACTCCATACCATGTCCAGATAACGTCACGACTCTAGAGAAAATTCATGCCGTACATATAGGTTTAGTTAAAACAGAAAATAAGTTTTTTTTTATTTAATTTAAAATATTATTACAAGTATTTATCTGTTTTATATGATATAATAATGAAGTATTTATAATAAAATTTGTGGTTGTCTTGGTGTATATATATGTATATATATATATATATATATATATATATATATATACATATTTCAACTAAAACATCAGAAACTTGAGCTAGTTAAATCCAAGAGAATGAAGAAAAAAATTATAACACTACAATCGATGCTTGAAAAATTTTAAAAACGTACAAGTTTTTGGTATAACTTAAACGAACTTACCACATAATGTAAAAATGAAATATTGCGATTTTTAGTTGATAGGGTAAATAAAAAACAAAAGTTGATAAAATAGCCCATTCTGCTCAATATAGTGAAGAGTTTAAAAAATTCGCACTAACTCTCCATTTCTATAGTCCAAGGTGTTATAATTACATCCGTGAAAAGTTTGGTCGAAATTGTTTGAAAGATTTCTCATATTAACACACTTACAAAATTATACAAGAGAGTCAATTACGAACCGGATTTTACAGCCGAGTCATTCAAAACAATAAATGAAATGGCTAAAAAAATATTGATTAGCGCCACTTTTGATGAAATGAGCGTTACGGAATATACTGAATTTGTCGGGAAAACACATTTTGGCTATATTAATATAGACAATAATTAGTACGAAGACGAATCAGCAATTGCAAATCAAATATTTATGGTTGTAGCTGTGCATAGCTTTTGGAAACTTCCAATTGGTTTCTTTCTAGGAAGAAGTTTTACTGCTTCACTAAAGGCAAATTTATTGAAAATATGCCTTGACTATTTCAATGAATCGCTTCAAATCTTAACCTGTCAAGTTTATTTAAAATTAAACAGTTAACCATATATTCCATATTTTACTTATAAAGCCAAAAAATATTATATTTTACTCGATCCGTGTTACTTGTTAAAACTTGTAGGAAATATGTTCGGTGACAAAAAAATGTTTAATGGGCGAAAATGGCAGAAAAAATTTATTTATCTTTATTATGCAATTACACAATACTCAAATGAAAGAAAGTCCGAGGTCGGGGAACAAAATTACATTTGGTCATATTAATTATTTAAAATAAGAAATAAAAGTGATGCTGCTGGCGCAATACCTTCAAGGTGTGTCGCGATAGCCATCCAGTGCTGCCATGATTTTTTGAATTTATCACTATTTAAGAATTTGGAAGCCACTGTGCTATTTATTACCCTCATTAATGACATATTTGATATTTTTAATTTTAGGAACTTTCTTTCTTCTGGGTTTAAAAAACCTTTGTGCTTAACTAACAAACAAGAAATAATCGACAAAATCGATCAAGTATACAAATATTTTAGAAAATTAAAATTTGAAGATGGTACTGTTATCATAAACTCTATGAGACGTTTAGGTTTAGCCGGGTTCTTAATAAACATAACAAGTCTAAAATATTTATATAATATCAGAGAACATTTAAAAGCTAATTGTAACTTTGGGGAGACGACTTTTAATAAAACAGTTTTAGAAATTTTACAATTTATTTAAACTGAAAATTTTTTTGATAATTTAATTAATTTTTCTAATTTCATTATTTTGAATTCAAATAATCATTCAGGTGAGCAGGACCCTCTTAATAGCCACATATATTAATAGATATTAATAAAATATATAATTGAAAATTATTTGAAAATAAGGTTAAGATATGAAACAACTTTAAAAAATGTATCAAAGAAACTTTGAGAAACCATTTGATTAAGATTATTGTGTTTAAACGCCAATGGTTTTTGTAATAACTAATAAAAGGATTATTTTGAATCGCAGAAACACATTTTTAAGTTTGGTGCCATAATATCAGTATGTGAGGAACTCGTGTTGTTTATTTTTTCGATTTTAAAAACAATAATAATTTGTTTATAGTTAATACTTAAAGGTTATTTAGGTAATATATTATTTATTTAATTTTATAATATCTGTACATATTTTTCTACTTTTCTACATTCACATTGTACATATTTTCTACGTAGAGACTGTTTTTTCTGATACAACTTTTGTTTTATTTTTAACCTAAATTTAAGTGCTTTTGCCGGATTTCTGGCCAGTTTTTCACAGTACAAATGTGCAGATTGACAGTTTTTCACAGTACAAATAATGCACCTAAAATGTTTAAAGTTAAACAAATATGTAAGATTAGAAAATATGAGAAGGAAAACCTCATACTAGGTATTGCATAATGGTTTTTGAGACGGAAATTACTGTTATTAAATTGAATCATTCCTAAAATATGTTAAATTGGAGGCGAGTTCATAATTATGGGCTCTGGGAAATAATTGTTTAAAAAATTTGACCAAATACGTGCCACTTTATTTTTATATTATCGATATAACATTATTAGTGCAGAGATATCACTAAAACTCACGCAGATGTACAATTACGCCCACAAGGGCAATTCAATTTCTGTGATACTTGGCATGTCGATTGTGTTCGTTTATTCGTAGTATAGTTTATGAAGTGAATCGATGGTTCATTCATGGTTCAATAATTTTATTAAACTTCAGTCTCAGATTCGAGTCTCGTGGGCATCTGAATAATGCTGACAATGATAAAATAAAAATAATTATGGAATTGGATAAAATCCAGCTATTTAAAAAACAATGTCCAAAAGATAAGATTAGTCTGAAGCGGCTCATTGTGATGGCTCATTGTGATATTGTTATGATAATAACTACATCAACTTTATAAAACTTAGCATTATAATTAAAACAAGTATGTCAAAGATAGCGTAACCTAATTGGTCCTGGTTAGAGTAATTTAAAAAATAATATTAACTATGATGATTCTCCAATTAATTCATGCGCCGCCAACTTCAGAATGTCCGCTTACTCTTTCCGGACTTTAATACATTCCTGGATATCTGCTGAGATAGCCTTACAGAGACTGTGCGTTTTCTATATTTCCAGCCAGTTTTTACGAGTTGATTAGCTAATATTATAATAATTTTTAAAATTTTATAACATTATTTGATTTTTTCACTTCCTAAAACCGATTAATGTCATATGTTCTGAGTGTCGAGCCTCACTGATTGGAAATTTCTACCGACGAATTCCCAAAATGGCCACTGTCGGTTCAAGCCCTCTCCTTTCCTCCGTAATGCGCCCAGTCGGGGATTGACTCCATAGTAGCCTTCAGCTATCATCGGTTCGAATTTCTGCGCTGACGTACTTCGATTTGACTCGATCCAATTTAGTGGACGCAAGACAGCGGAACCACACCGGACGTTTAACGATCGTGCACACTATTTTTTAAAAATACTTGCCATGAAAATGAATGAAAAACTGTTGATTTCTGTTGTGTAAAAGTATTCGGGATTGAATGATCATATAAACCATATTTATAGTAAGTATTTAAATCGGATGAATATACGGGATGAATATACCGGAATATATTTAATTATATATAAATTACGTTGTACGAATATACGGGAAGGAATAAAGGGAATTATAAATGAAACTCGTAGTACCTCATATTTTATTTATTAAAATTAAATGCACTCGCCTCGGTCCTCCTCTTACCACATCGATTTGCCCCGAGATTGAGTCTACGTCAGACATAAAAGAATTAAATTGTTTCGAACTGTGAATACGACCTGAGATGCCTTACCACCGATTTGCGATAAATCGATTAGTCCTTCATGTCCCGTTTCTGTTTCTGCAAATCGTTTTCTGACCACTATATTGCACTATTTCTCAAAAAGTTAAGTAAATTATATATACTATGATATTAACATGCTCAGGAATCAAAAATAAATTCTAAATCTTCTAGCCAATATCCTAATTGCGTTTACCCTAACGCGACGAACCTACTAAGACGACAATGAAAAACATTTCTCTCTCCTAATTTATTGTTTGCTTAGCTAGACATGGTCTCATTAAATGCTTTTGTTGTCGGAAAACGGAATTTCTGGCAAATACGTGGGGCATGATCTCTGCTGTACCGGGAACGGATTTATCTTTAAAAACATTTAATTTGTCAATCATTTTTCAAAGCCAAAATTTGCAAGTATGCATCGGTTGGAAGTCTACCTAAGACCTCCTATATCCAGAAGCGTGAATTTAAAATCAGCGTCAAATAATGCCAATAAAACAAGTGATTCTTTTTATATAATAGTGGTAGTTAGATCCACTAGTTGGCAGACATTCGATTACCACAAGTTTCGTTTCATCCAAGGCTCCAAAGCAGTAAGAGAAATTTTACTTTTGCTAGAAATGATCTACATTTCGTTTCTTTCTCTTCTTCAGCAAGAGGAGTAAATTGTATTTGGTTCCATATTGCCATGCAGGTCTTGTTAATGATATTTCTTATAATATTTTCTTCTATTTTAAAACCAAAGATTTAAAAAGATAATTCCGATAGCAAAAATCTGAAAAAAATAAAATAATATAGGGGAAGACGGAGTGCCGCCTAAGACGGGGTGGATCACAAAACGGGATACTAGGCTCTTTACGTGATTCGAATGAGCGAATTTCGACTTAGCACCTTGCTACTTGCCGCCATGACAGCACTCATTCACGAGAGGACCGCCATGAGCGCTTGTAAATTATTTTTTATTACCTAAAAAGCGAATTTGCGACATTCTTGCAGCATTTAGGTAAAACTACATAACAGATAAATTAACAACTCGTATTGTTTATTTTTTCGATTTTAAAAACCATAATAATTTGTTTATAGTTAATACTTAAAGGTTATTTAGGTAATATATTATTTATTTAATTTTATAATATCTGTACATATTTTTCTACTTTTCTACATTCACACTGTATATATTTTCAACGTAGAAACTGTTTTTTCTGATACAACTTTTGTTTTATTTTTAACCTAAATTTAAATGCTTTTACCGGATTTCTGGCCGTAATATTCAGTTTGACAGTTTTTCACAGTACAAATAATGCACCCAAAATGTTTAAAGTTAGTAACTTGTTTGTTCATAAAATATTCCTCATAAATTTCATATTTGATTTTAGCCAATCAATATATGGGGTAGTTCACTAGTACCGATACAATGCGTTAACTATTTATATCTGTTTCTTTGTTATAATTATAAAAAAAACATCAGACAAAGGAAAATGGTTTAAAGAGGCAATGAAAAAGGCGGCAGAAACTGATTTACAGGCAAAAATGGGATACATGTTGGCTGCTAAGTTCCTTTTAGTTCAACAAACAAAATTAGAGCAAAAGTAAAGAAAAGTTGGTGAGTTTTTGATGCCATAAATACGTAATGATATTGCCTCTGACAAACTTAGCCTCGATAACGAGTGATGACGAACAGGCAAACCTACTTCAGCATTCTCCACATTTGGATCTACAACAGTACCGAAGACAAGCATGACGATGAACGTGTAATATAAAGGCTTAAAAAAGTTAGAGAAGTAGAACCACTAGTAAATTTGCGCTCTTTATTTCAGTATTTCATACAAAAAGAAAATACCGTATCACAACGTACGCCAACAAAAACAAACAATTTTAGAAGAAACAAACTATAAAGCATTTTTCACCTGATTTGCAATGCGTGTGAAGGGAGCGGTGTTTAGTATTGCCAATAAAGCAAAATAATTCACTTCAGTCGGCGTTCCCGAATACATCATTGTCTCAAAACAGCAACAACTCATCGCCTGTCTACTCAATCTTTGTAGACCAATGAACACATAAGTTTAATTGCCTCTCAAAATATAGTTAATGCATTAATTATTCCATCCATATCACACATGTTATCGACAGAAACTATAGTTACGGATTCAAACCCCATGGAGCAGTTTCTTTCTTTTCTAAAATATAAGTAAAATTAATATCAGAAACACTAAAAGTTCCTATAATTACCTACATAATAAAAGTTATTACTACGTCCTTTGAGCATTTTTATTTTCGTTTTAATTAATAACAAAAGAACAAAAATAAACCACGTACATAACCTTTACTCACCTGAGGCAAACAGCGAGTCGTTCCAATTGGTTGAATGGTTTCCTAAATACTGTCGTTTGCTTCTTTAATTCAATTACATCGATCATTTCTTGAAACTTTTATAGCAAGTCGAAAATATTGGAAAAATTGAGTAGGGTATTTTTTTAAAATCAGCAAATAAGTAACGAAACTCGCCGTTAGCATTTCTTTTTTTTTTGCGAATGTCATGTACCCAATAATTGTGTGATCGTTTTTTTAGCTTGTTTTTCTTCAAAAAAGTTTGAAAGGAAAACATATATTCGTCAGAGCTATTTATTCTCCGTCTTTGTTTAGAGCTTCTAATTCTGTGATATGATAGGAAAACAAAAGGTAGTAAAATAAAAATAAAGAAGAAAGATTTTGGATACTTTCTCACATTAAATAATGTCGTTTTAACACAACTAATTTATTAATTTCATCATCTACAGAAATAAGTATTGAATTTATTCAACATATCAAGTTTTGCTTACAATTATTCTATATACTGGGGATATATATACTGAATGTTAGATAATGGTTAAAATAATATAAAACTTTGATCTATTGATATAGTACCACCTATCAATAACTGTTTACATTATTTATTGAATCATTTAGATATTTACTTAAATAAAGAATTAATGTCACTTTCACATAAAATATGCAAATTTAAAGCTTATTTAAAAAAAAACATGTGAACCTAATTTTAAAAATACCCATCTATCATCCTATTTTCTGTTTAATAGTATGGTTATTCTATGTATAATTTAGATAAGAATGATATGAGTTTCGAGAAAAGGATTGATAATTTTAAAATTACAAGTCATACTCATAGCAATATAGTAATTTAAATCGATATAAATGTTTTAATTACCGGCGTAGAAAATGAATTAAATCAGCATGAACTACTTTCAACTTAATAAGATTTGTAAATAAACTCAAACCTAATATAAGCTCATTAATGGTACGAAAACCGGACTAAAATCCTAGCGTTCTTTTAATTCATTCCAAATAATTATTAACAAATAGTGTCAAATAACTAAACACAGGAATGGATGTTAAAGGACGCATAGTGCTATTCGAAGCAAAACACCTGATAATATTTTTTTCGAACAAATTCCAAAATCATATTCGAAACAAAGTCTGTTCAATTTCAATCATTACAAGATGGCTCTATTTAGCCTGTAGACGGCTATCAAGTACAATCAAAACGATTGTACCCGAACTTCGCAAAAAGCAATTGGTGTCTATTTCCTAAATGAAGGTTGTTGCACAATATTACAAGTAAAACTTATCCTCACAAGGTTCTTAATTAACTTTTGTTCTACCACCAGATCTGAGAACAAATATAATATCTGAATTAAACTTAGGTGGATACGGTAGTTTACTAATCGAAATGCATTTTGAAAGAAGTGAAAAAAAACTATTATTTAGCTTATACTTAGTTTGGTAATGTAAAAAAGTGGCAAAATTGAAATTTTATAATTAAGAACTATTTCTCTACATAAAGTGTACTTTTCGAAATATTGAATTAATTATTGTCAAGTACACTTAATATGACTTAATTTATGAGGAGCTATTTTTAATATATGTCCATAATAAAAATGTTTGATTATTTAAAGTTTATAAAAATTCAATAAAAATCAAAGAAATATTATATGTCAAAAGTTGTTTCATTTCTAAAATTAAAGGTAAATAGTGAAAAAAAACATTTTGTCAACAATTTTTTCTGCGTTAGTAGTCTCAAGAGTATAATGGTAATAATAAAGAAAAAAATAATCGTCATTCAACTTTTTATTTGTTTTCCGATCGGATATTTTTCTCGTTATTTAAACTAGAATAACTTCTTTGCTAATATAAATATCATCACTTCATTATGCCATAATACGAATATATTAATGTCTACATATTTTCAATGGTCATTCAACGTTGAAATATTTATATACGAGTATTTTATTTGATTGTCTTAATTTTTGTAGTGTAAACACCATCACTCGTGTCATCAATCGAGTATGAGTAGCCTTTCTTTATGGGTTTCATAACAGATGAACTTAACATTCTTTTCTCTTCTTAAATCTACCGGAGAAACTAATGCTGTTGTAGTATTGTTAATATAATAATGTATTGCAGAATTGTCGTTTTTAAAATTTTGAAACTCTAAAATTAAATGAAATTTAAATATAATTTATATATATATATATATATATATATATATATATATATATATATATATATGTGTATATTTATATGTATTTATTTATTACAAAATGTTTATTACTTATATAATTTAATATACAATTACAACGACTAAAAAACAAGATGTGGACTTTTATTATTTTTTTCTAGCTAAATGTAGTGTACGAATAGTTAAGGTATGGCATCATATATCCCATTTTACATATTCATTAATTTAATAACATATAATAATTTATTATATATTTATATTTTATTAATATTACGATGGCTTAAAATGTTGAGAAGGACGCACAATTATTAGGGCAAAAATAGTCATTTAATTAGTTGTTGAATAACATTCGAATATATTGACAAATCAAAAATCCATATTCTTTAAACCTATCAATTTACACATCTTTTGTAAGTGGTTTAATATTTTTAAATATTTCTTTTAGCTCCTTTATTACTTTTTATTAGATTTAGTGAAGATAGATGAATTAATTGATTGCAATTTTTAAATTGAAAAGCTATTTTTGAAGAAGCTGAATGTATACTTTCTGATATTTTCAATAAATTAACAAATAAGAAAACCGCAAATAAGAATACACGGAAAAATATTTTACCGCCTAAATGGAATATGAAATAATAACTCACTCATTATATACAGATGGCGTGAATTCAAAGACCTCTATAAAATTTTGGGCCAAATTATAGAATAGAAAAGCTAAAAGTTGAGGTTCTATACTTTTTTTAAGTATCGCATGACTACGGTTGTGAAAAACCAGATATGAAGTTTGGCGTATATTTGGCTACATGTTAATTCTCAGAACAAGTGGAAAACCTGTACAAACATTGAACATTTTTCTATAGGCATTGTTTACTAGATTATGATAAATAAAGAAATCTTTATCATTTTTTTTAAATTTCAATCTTCTTTTAAATTAGCGATTGTGAATTTTTAATTATAATTGTAATATTATTGATTTTATTTAAATTCGATTTTCCTTCATTTTTCTCTGCCAATATTCTCACGAGTATAATTCGAATAATTAATCATTTCTTTGTATAATTATAGGTTATATTGACAAAAATAGTAACATTTCGATTTTAAAGAAAAAAATACGCTACAAATTAGTAAAATAATTCAAACAGCATACAAACGTTTCCAGCGAGGATATATCCTTGTATTGCATATGTGTGTGTGTGTATATATATATATATATATATATATATATATATAGTTAGATTTGTCATATCTAATAAAATATTATTTTCGTCATCCACTTCCACGGCAGTAGATCTTTGAATTACGACAGGTTGATATGCTTTTGGAAAAAGAGAAATCTTTGTTAGAAAGAACGTGATGAACTTTCATTGTTCCCGGCAACGGTGTGATAGTGGTATGACAACATCTTTGAACGTTTTAAGAATCCACCAAAACCATGTGACTAACTTGAAAAAAGTTCCAAGTAAACCTTTTAAAATTATATTCTATGAACAATGTGACACACATCAAAAGAAAGTTCTGTTTCTGGCGACCTTGCGTCGAAGGTCCGTCAAACAAAAAAAAGGTACTGTAGTGACGTCTGGATAACCCGTTTTGTAGTTATTAAGAATACGATGCAAGTGAACCAAGATAGCAGGTGGACCATGGTCATCAATGCCTGATGATACAGTACAAAAAGAGTTAATAGGAGGTAGATCCATCCTCACATTTACAATATAGAATCCGGTGTGTAGAGTAACTTGGTGCGCGAGCCGCTGAAGTATGTGGCTGAATTTCTTTAAAATGCTTACAACTGTAGTAAATCTATATGTAAAATTATCTCTTCTTGCGCAGAACTGTCAATTGCAGTCTTGCGCACGATGAGATAATCTTCTATAGCACTTGTTTATATATATATATATATATATATATATATATATATATATATATATATATATATATATATATATACAAGTAAATGAAACTACGTGATGTAATATTATTTCTACTTTCTTTAATTTCTTTACCACGACCTAGGTTTCGTTGTATTACAACATCTTCAGGTGGGATATTAGCAAAGATGCTAATATCCCATCTTTGCTAATATCCCACCTGAAGATTTTGTAATACAACGAAACCTAGGTTGTGGTAAAGAAATTAAAGAAAGTAGAAATAATACTATATCACGTAGTTTAATTTAATTGTGAATAATGAATTTCTACAAAATTAACGCCAAATATATTCAATATATATATATATATATATATATATATATATATATATATATATATATATATATATATATATATATATGTTTCTTTAACTGTACTAACATTGTTTCAAAATTATTGATAAATTCTTACTCTTACTTTCTTTACAGATTTGATTATAATTTCTGTATTTCTAATCCATTGTGGATATCTAAAAGCGTTCTAATCATTAGGCTTCTTAAATTTGATTTTATTTGCAATACAACTACAATAGACATCCGACATACGTACTAAAGAGTCAGTAGCGCAAACAATACCCTGAATAACTGAAGTCATATTTGGCTCTAAAATAATTTTAATTTTATGTAAATATTTGATCAAATATTCAAAATTTATATGCAATTCGCATGAACAGGTTTCTCTGCATTCGATCGATTGAAGTTTTGTAAAAAATGGTCTATGCCTGATTATGTAACCGTACAAACATTTTAAGCCTGAGTTTTTCTTTTTGAAAAAAATAGAGCAAACATTTCATTGTGTCAAGTAATTATCGCTTCTGTATTTTACATTTCTTATTAGTAACGGTTTCTTTTTTGCCAGCTGTAGCTCTTAAAACGCCATCTCCTTCAAAAAAATACCAGAATTTTTTGAACTCCAGTAGTCTTCTTCATATTTTGTATATATTTCTTGGTTCTTAGTTGCTTTACACCCAATACTTCATACACAAGGTTACTTTTAACTTTTGTACTTGAACATTCAAAAATTCTCCAAAGATTTCTTTTTTCGAGCTGTCTCTAAACTTTATAGGATCTTTTAATGCTTTAGACAAGATATTTTCTTGACTACTTTTTTATGTAATCTTCGGTACCTTGGCTTGTATTTGGGATATTTTAGTTTGTAATCATCTATCAGCATTTGTAATTTAATATTTCTTCTATATAATACCAACCGATTTCTTCTTATTTGTCACCTTCCACGTGAAAGAGGAGATAGTGGAGCTATAGAACGTGGAGAAGACGAAGACGATTTGTAGAGTCATCTGTACCATCATCAACGATGTTCATCATTCAACGATTTTTGATGATCTTGACATCGCTGATTCGCAATTTTCCATCTACGCTTGGCCTGACGATCTTTTGGGTCACACATGTCTTTTACATGACTAATTTTCTTTTTTCATGATATATCAAAATATACTTTTGCTTGACTTCTGCGTGCCTTTCAGCGTCCTGTTTTAACCGTATATATGATATATATATATATATATATATATATATATATATATATATATATATATACATATATTTATGTAATAAGGATTAAGGAATAAGGTCAGATATTTTATCAGATATATCAAATTGTTGACCTAATATGCACTTTTTGAATAACAATCGTTTTGATATTTATTAGTACTCAATTTTTTTCACGAATTAGTTTCATGTTAAATTTTTTATCATTATCTTAATAGAAAATTAAGTTATGAAGGTATCAATTAACCCTAGATTAGGCCAGATTGTTGATGTGAGAAAGTGGCTTCGTATGCAGCCGCAATCATAATTTTAAACTGTTTTCACTCTTCAGATAAAACTATTAGTCGGTTATTGTACATAATACAAATAATCTTTTCAACGCATACATCTTGGGACGCAAGCACCCACGCACGCAAGCAAATATGCACGCAAGTACATCGTAACTTATTTTGAGCACACATAATTACAACTTTCGTCCACTGTTTAAACTATTTGGAATTGAAGTAAAGGTTTAATGCTTAAATAGATAACCGAAAATGGCTTTAAATTTTTTTCAAAAATTACTACCATTACTAACATCAAACCATTCTAAATGAAGTTCATTTTGCTCAGTAAACTTATTACAAAGCCATAACTTCCTCCCTGTAAGTTAAGCGCTCAATTTAAGCGGCTAACTTTGTTGTCAAGTCAGGATAGCAAGGTAATTACATTGTTTCCGAACATTATTCTGGCCTTACTATTTTCTTTTGTGGCCGCGCCGAAGGGTGGGTAGTAACGTTTTACAGCCTTCGAATTTAATACCAATCACGTAACTTTATTTATTTTACATTTTAAAAGCCATCGCGTCGTTAAGACGGGTGCTGTAAAAGTCAAATGACTTTCAAGATTCGTCTTGAGGTAATCAGAGAACGGTATCCGGTGGAGCTGTATTGATTACACGGTCTGATTACGTGGCAGTAAATATTTTTCGGCATGACGAAGGTACTTTCAAGAGGAAGGAAATGTCGTCCCGATTTAGATAAAACATTATCTACAAAAATAAGATCAACTACTTTTAATCAATATATTTACACATTTCGATAAGTATTGGTAGTTTTTCCGGTAGAAATTGACTTTAGCTATAACCGCCCAAGAAAGCCATTCCAAAATGTTATAAATTAATTAACGTTGCGTATTTTACACTAAATATGTTTATCTTATGAAACGTATTACATTATGTCAGAATGTGAGACAAAACTGTACTACATTACATACCAAGAAGTTGCGGAATGCAACATCTTTTTATTATATAAATATTTACTAACCCAACTGCTATTTTATTTCTCAACTCCTCCCTATATTAAGATAAAAGAATAGAATGTTATTTTGATTTGAAAAAAAATAATATTTGGTTTTGTACTCTACATATGTAACTAAAGCATGAAAAAAATCCAGAGAACATATCCTTGTGTATCTATAAGTCATAAAAATGATATAGAATTTCCAAAATAATTTTTTTACTTAAGTCGATAGTTATGAGATATGCGCTCCTAAAATCTTAAAAAGTGTATCCCCCCCCTCACTTATCAACTAACGTGTGTAAAATTCTGTAAAATAATTAAGAGAGTAGAACTTTAAATAAACTTTAACCAAAAATTGGCTTGAATAACATATGTTGTGTAGTTTCTGAAACACACGTAGTTTTAGAGATTTTTTCGGTACCAACCGCAGCTAGAACTTCGTTTTTTAATGTTAGAGAAATACAAACTTATAAGTTTAATATTGTTTGATATTACGGAACTCTTCGTGCACGAGTATGACTCGCAATTTGGTTTTATCTTTCATTGTCTTATCTTCTTGCAATTAGGAGGCGGTATTTTATGGACATTTTTCAACAATTCACTAGAAATTTCTAACATAAATTACCGAAAATATAGTTAAAACAATGTACTATGATATTTTTGAGTAACTCCATACAACATATGCATGAACTTATCACAAAAACCAATGACAAATGTATGTGTTCAAAATTGAAAGATTTTACTAATTTTAACCAAGGATTCTCTTCATTCACTATCATATCTTAATAGTTGGTTAGCTAAATTGATTTCTTGTTCGCCTTTATTATAATATAAAATAATTTTATGTCATGAACTAGCCTTCTACCACCAAACAAAAGATATAACTTAAAATAAATTGTCAAAAAATATGAACCAGTGGTCCATTGATGACTTCATCATAGCATAATGAATATATTGCAGGTGAACATTCTACGATCGAGGCCAGAGGAGGTTTTACTTTGTAAATATAGGCACATAATTAAAACAATTAATTTATTCAACTTAGATGTAATAGTAACATATATATATATGTATATATATATATATATATGTATATATATATATATATATATATATATATATATATATATATATACACCTCTTTGGCGATAAACAAAAATTCTCGAATATATTAGAATTTGCTTCATGTTTACATTCGGTGACAAATACTTAGAATGCACTAAAAATTACTTCCAAGCTCGATATCAAATGAGTATTCAAGCGGCATATACCCGGCATTTGAAGTATAAAAGTGACTGCCGTGTTGCAGCGTTGCTATGGTAATATTGATGTTTGACAGTTAGAGGTTCGTGGTATTATTTTTGTGTTGTATAATTTTTTGAAACATTGTTCTTCGTAATTGGTTATTTAATTATGTAATTAATTCTATTTAGTTTATGAAAAACATTAAAGTTGTTATTTAAACAAAAATGCGGTTAAACGAGGAATTATTAACAGCTTGGTAACAGCGGAAAGAATACAACTAAAGATTGGGAACATATGCACTATACAACCAGGAACATGTCGACATTTTTTTTGTAATCAGATGAAAGTATATACATTAAAAACCATATATCAGGAAAGAAATTCTGCAGCGGATACTTATTTATTATAAAAAAAATCATTTAAAAAAAAAATACGCACCAGAAATATGTCGAAATTTGTACATTATATAGTTTATTTCTCATTATATTCACAATAAATTTACCACTAGACACTACACATTTGACACAAATATAAAGTAATTAGAAATTAATGAAATTAAATCGTTTAAAATACATTTTTAAAATTACGTTAAAATAAAGTAATTTTTAACAGTCTTAAACGTCAAATAAGAAAAATTATCAGTTATACCAACTTAATAGGTTTTAATATCTTTGAATCTATAATTTATGTCTTTTTTTTTTATTTGTGGCTACGAAGTTTTGCAATTGCCATTGCTATATAAATATAGTTCTGGTTTTTAATTTATATATATATACATATATATATATGTATACGTATACATATGTATATATATATATATATATATATATATGTATATGTATATATACATATATATATATATATACATATATATATATATATACATATATATATATATATATATATATATATATATATATACATATATATATATATATATATATATATATATATATATATATTAATATATACATATAAATGTAATTAAAATAATTACCGGCCGTGGCTATTGTATTAAAAAAAATGGTATAAATATTTTAAAAGCATAAATAAAATCCCAGCCAGGCCTGAGCTGAATTTAAATAAATCAATAATAAATATTGTCAATATTAATAATTTAAAATATATTTAAAATTTAGATAACTATAATATGAAATGAATACCATAAACTATCCAAAAATGATATATGCCATAACCTAACCTAGCCCAGCCCAGGCTAGCCCAGCCCTGCCCAGCCCAGCCCTGTCCAGCCCAGCCCAGCCCAGCCCTGTCCAGCCAGCCCAGCCCTGCCCAGCCCAGCCCTGTCCAGCCCAGCCCAGCCCAGCCAAGCCAGCCCTGCCCAACCCAGCCCAACCCTGTCCAGCCCAGCCCTGCCCAGCCCTGCCCAGCCCAGCCCAGCCTAGCCCTGCCCAGCCCAGCCCTCCCAAGCCCTGCCCAGCCCAGCCCTCCCAAGCCCTGCCCAACCCAGCCCTGCCCAGCCCAGCCCAGCTGGGCTGGGCTGGGCTGACCTAACCCAACCAAACAACACTAACCTAACATAACTTAAACTAACACAACCCAACGCAACTGTAACTAAAACAATTTCTAGCCGTGGCTGATGTATTAAAAAAATTGTTTAAAAAATAATTTTCATAACGAAAACACAATTAAAAAAAATTATTAAGAATATTTTGAAATAATAAATTATAAATATTTTGAAATAATTGCGTATATTTATAATTTATTATTTCAAAATATTTTTAATAGTTACAAATAATCGTAACGATACGCAATTATTTCAAAATATTTATAATTTATTATTTCTGCAGTTGCTTTTCGATGAGACTTAATTAATACAGTTTAGGCGCTCAGTTCAATCTTTGGTATAAATGCACTATACAACCAGGAACATTTCGACATTTTTTTTGAAATCATATGAAAGTATACACATTAAAAACTATATATCTGGAAAGAAATTCTGCAGCGGACGGTTATATATTATAAAAAAAACAATTTGAAAATTTTTGTACCTGACGATTTTGTTTGCGGAGTAATGTGTTTTAAACTTTATTTTTTCCACTTACTTTACTTTTTTTTATCACTAAGCACTTATTATACAATTGAAGCACTTATTACACAATTGAAAGCAAAACTTAATTATAAATTATCATTTATAATAAATATAAATAAGTAAATTTAGTTATTTAATTTTAATGTTTTTTTAACCTGTCACTTTCACCACTACATTTTCTTTTTGTACCAACATTCAGAAAACGATAAAGTCTATTTGTCTATGGTTTATATTTCGAATCATAACATCTTTATTTTTATTTTTGATTATATGGCGTTTGTTCTCTCCAGAAGGAACTTTTGCCAATATCAAGTGTGGAAAAAAGGCTAAGTAATACTGATTAAGCCATATTTCGTATATTTGTCATTGTTGCTTGTTAACAAAAGAATGAACAATATAATAAAAATTAAACAAGAAGTTGGCTACCATTAAACAAAAAGAAGAAAATTAAATTATAATATATAGATAGTATAAAACAAGTATATACAAATAAATATAAAAAGAAAAATAAATAAGAATATAAATACGAAAAATTTTATTTTTCTTATGAACCAAATATTATCTTATGAACCGAATGATTAATCCTAAAATGGGTTTGTTTATTTAGCTGTTTATTTAAATTTAGTCCTGTTAGTCTAGTTCAAGCTCAGCTCAGTCCGCCTGCGGACCAGGCTGGGCTGGGATTTTACTTATTATTTCAAAATATTTTTAATAGTTATAAATAATCGTAACTATATGCAATTATTTCAAAATATTTTTAATTACTATATCATCAATCGTAACCATACGCAATTATTTCAAAATATTTATAATTTATTATTTCAAAATATTTTTAATAGTTATAAATAATCGTAACTATATGCAATTATTTCAAAATATTTTTAATTATTATTTCATCAATCGTAACTATACGCAATTATTTCAAAATATTTATAATTTATTATTTCAAAATATTTTTGGTAGTTATATATAATCGTAACTATACGCAATTATTACAAAACATTTTTAATTTTTATTTCATCAATCATAACTATACGCAACTATTTCAAAATATTTATAATTTATTATTTCAAAATATTTTTAATAGTTATAAATAATCGTAACTACAAGCAATTATTTCAAAATATGTTTAATTTTTATTTCATCAATCATAACTATACGCCATTATTTCAAAATATTTATAATTTATTATTTCAAAATATTTTTATTAGTTATAAATAATCGTAACTATACGCAATTATTTCTAAATATTTTTAATAGTTCTAAATAATCATAACTATAGGCAATTATTTCAAAATATTTTTAAATATTTTTTCATCAATCGTAACTATACGCAATTATTTCAAAATATTTATAATTAATTATTTCGAAATATTTTTAATAGCTATAAATAATCGTAACTACACGCAATTATTTCAAAATATGTTTAATTTTTATTTCATCAATCATAACTATACGCCATTATTTCAAAATATTTATAATTTATTATTTCAAAATATTTTTATTAGTTATAAATAATCGTAACTATACGCAATTATTTCTAAATATTTTTAGAAGTTCTAAATAATCATAACTATAGGCAATTATTTCAAAATATTTTTAATTATTTTTTTATCAATCGTAACTATACGCAATTATTTCAAAATATTTATAATTTATTATTTCGAAATATTTTTAATAGTTATAAATAATCGTAACTACACACAATTATTTCTAAATATTTTTAATTATTATTTCATCAATGGTAACTATACGCAATTATTTCAAAATACTTATAATTTATTATTTCAAAATATTTTTAATAGTTATAAATAATCGTAACTACACGCAATTATTTCAAAATATTTTAAATTATTATTTCATCAATCGTAACTATACGCAATTATTTCAAAATATTTATTATTTATTATTTCAAAATATTTTTTTATAAATTTTTTTTTAATTATACATTCGTTATGAAAATTATTTTTAAACAATTTTTTTAATACATCAGCCACGGCTAGAAATTATTTTAGTTACAGTTGGTTTGGGTTGTGTTAGTTTAAGTTAGGTTAGTGTTGTTTGGTTGGGTTAGGTTAGGGCAGCCAAACCCAGCCCAGCCCAGCCCAGCTGGGCTTTAAAATAAATTATAAGTATTAAATTATAAATATTTTATTTATTTTTTATTTATTTTGAAATAATAAATTATAAGTATTTTGAAATAATCGCGTATAGCTACGATTATTTATAACTATTAAAATATTTTCAAATAATAAATTATAAATATTTTGAAATAATTGCGTATCGTTACGATTATTTGTAACTATTAAAAATATTTTGAAATAATAAATTATAAATATACGCAATTATTTCAAAATATTTATAATTTATTATTTCAAAATATTCTTAATAATTTTTTTTAATTGTGTTTTCCCAGCTGGGCTGGGCTGGGCTGGGCTGACCTAACCCAACCAAACAACACTAACCTAACATAACTTAAACTAACACAACCCAACGCAACTGTAACTAAAACAATTTCTAGCCGTGGCTGATGTATTAAAAAAATTGTTTAAAAAATAATTTTCATAACGAAAACACAATTAAAAAAAATTATTAAGAATATTTTGAAATAATAAATTATAAATATTTTGAAATAATTGCGTATATTTATAATTTATTATTTCAAAATATTTTTAATAGTTACAAATAATCGTAACGATACGCAATTATTTCAAAATATTTATAATTTATTATTTGAAAATATTTTAATAGTTATAAATAATCGTAGCTATACGCGATTATTTCAAAATACTTATAATTTATTATTTCAAAATAAATAAAAAATAAATAAAATACTTATAATTTAATATTTATAATTTATTTTAAAGCCCAGCTGGGCTGGGCTGGGCTGGGTTTGGCTGACCTAACCTAACCCAGCCAAACAACACTAACCTAACTTAAACTAACACAACCCAAACCAACTGTAACTAAAATAATTTCTAGCCGTGGCTGATGTATTAAAAAAATTGTTTAAAAATAATTTTCATAACGAATGTATAATTAAAAAAAAATTTATAAAAAAATATTTTGAAATAATAAATAATAAATATTTTAAAATAATTGCGTATATTTATAATTTATTATTTCAAAATATTTTTAATAGTTACAAATAATCGTAACGATACGCAATTATTTCAAAATATTTATAATTTATTATTTGAAAATATTTTAATAGTTATAAATAATCGTAACTATACGCGATTATTTCAAAATACTTATAATTTATTATTTCAAAATAAATAAAAAATAAATAAAATATTTATAATTTAATACTTATAATTTATTTTAAAGCCCAGCTGGGCTGGGCTGGGCTGGGTTTGGCTGACCTAACCTAACCCAACCAAACAACACTAACCTAACTTAAACTAACACAACCCAAACCAACTGTAACTAAAATAATTTCTAGCCGTGGCTGATGTATTAAAAAAATTGTTTAAAAATAATTTTCATAACGAATGTATAATTAAAAAAAAATTTATAAAAAAATATTTTGAAATAATAAATAATAAATATTTTGAAATAATTGCGTATAGTTACGATTGATGAAATAATAATTTAAAATATTTTGAAATAATTGCGTGTAGTTACGATTATTTATAACTATTAAAAATATTTTGAAATAATAAATTATAAGTATTTTGAAATAATTGCGTATAGTTACCATTGATGAAATAATAATTAAAAATATTTAGAAATAATTGTGTGTAGTTACGATTATTTATAACTATTAAAAATATTTCGAAATAATAAATTATAAATATTTTGAAATAATTGCGTATAGTTACGATTGATAAAAAAATAATTAAAAATATTTTGAAATAATTGCCTATAGTTATGATTATTTAGAACTTCTAAAAATATTTAGAAATAATTGCGTATAGTTACGATTATTTATAACTAATAAAAATATTTTGAAATAATAAATTATAAATATTTTGAAATAATGGCGTATAGTTATGATTGATGAAATAAAAATTAAACATATTTTGAAATAATTGCGTGTAGTTACGATTATTTATAGCTATTAAAAATATTTCGAAATAATTAATTATAAATATTTTGAAATAATTGCGTATAGTTACGATTGATGAAAAAATATTTAAAAATATTTTGAAATAATTGCCTATAGTTATGATTATTTAGAACTATTAAAAATATTTAGAAATAATTGCGTATAGTTACGATTATTTATAACTAATAAAAATATTTTGAAATAATAAATTATAAATATTTTGAAATAATGGCGTATAGTTATGATTGATGAAATAAAAATTAAACATATTTTGAAATAATTGCTTGTAGTTACGATTATTTATAACTATTAAAAATATTTTGAAATAATAAATTATAAATATTTTGAAATAGTTGCGTATAGTTATGATTGATGAAATAAAAATTAAAAATGTTTTGTAATAATTGCGTATAGTTACGATTATATATAACTACCAAAAATATTTTGAAATAATAAATTATAAATATTTTGAAATAATTGCGTATAGTTACGATTGATGAAATAATAATTAAAAATATTTTGAAATAATTGCATATAGTTACGATTATTTATAACTATTAAAAATATTTTGAAATAATAAATTATAAATATTTTGAAATAATTGCGTATGGTTACGATTGATGATATAGTAATTAAAAATATTTTGAAATAATTGCATATAGTTACGATTATTTATAACTATTAAAAATATTTTGAAATAATAAGTAAAATCCCAGCCCAGCCTGGTCCGCAGGCGGACTGAGCTGAGCTTGAACTAGACTAACAGGACTAAATTTAAATAAACAGCTAAATAAACAAACCCATTTTAGGATTAATCATTCGGTTCATAAGATAATATTTGGTTCATAAGAAAAATAAAATTTTTCGTATTTATATTCTTATTTATTTTTCTTTTTATATTTATTTGTATATACTTGTTTTATACTATCTATATATTATAATTTAATTTTCTTCTTTTTGTTTAATGGTAGCCAACTTCTTGTTTAATTTTTATTATATTGTTCATTCTTTTGTTAACAAGCAACAATGACAAATATACGAAATATGGCTTAATCAGTATTACTTAGCCTTTTTTCCACACTTGATATTGGCAAAAGTTCCTTCTGGAGAGAACAAACGCCATATAATCAAAAATAAAAATAAAGATGTTATGATTCGAAATATAAACCATAGACAAATAGACTTTATCGTTTTCTGAATGTTGGTACAAAAAGAAAATGTAGTGGTGAAAGTGACAGGTTAAAAAAACATTAAAATTAAATAACTAAATTTACTTATTTATATTTATTATAAATGATAATTTATAATTAAGTTTTGCTTTCAATTGTGTAATAAGTGCTTCAATTGTATAATAAGTGCTTAGTGATAAAAAAAAGTAAAGTAAGTGGAAAAAATAAAGTTTAAAACACATTACTCCGCAAACAAAATCGTCAGGTACAAAAATTTTCAAATTGTTTTTTTTATAATATATAACCGTCCGCTGCAGAATTTCTTTCCAGATATATAGTTTTTAATGTGTATACTTTCATATGATTTCAAAAAAAATGTCGAAATGTTCCTGGTTGTATAGTGCATTTATACCAAAGATTGAACTGAGCGCCTAAACTGTATTAATTAAGTCTCATCGAAAAGCAACTGCAGAAGATTATCGAAATAATCTCTGCTGATACAGTAGAAATAAAAGTGTAGCAAAATGATTGAAAAAAACTGCCATTCAAATGAAAATGAAAGAAGATATAAAATCCGGTCTCAAAAAGTTATAAGGTCAGGAATCTACCAAAAAAGAATGGACGAATAAAATGGAATCGGATATTGAAACGAATCAGAAGAAGATATATGCAACGAATTTTTATTTTTCGAGCTTTGGCTCGCTCTGAAAGATTAAATATTAAAGCCAATAGAAAGCACAAGTGGAAAACGTAAATTTCGCACTGTTTTTTTTATTTATATTTTTAATGAGCAAAATTGTAATGAGAACCAATGTAAAAGGTAAAAACATTTCCCATAAATAAAAAAAAATATAAAAATATTAAAATTTCCGCGAAATATTACAACCGTATCATGGAATTCTAGTCCAAACTTAGTTTTTTAATAAAGTTCAGTTTCAGTTTTGTTAACAAATACATCAATTTCTCAAAGAAATATGTATCAAAATGGAATGACTTTATATGGAGATGCCAGATCTCTGTACAAAGTGTGTTGTGGTTGAAATTTAACTTTGGACATTTTTCTTATTTCTATTAAGTGGCGAAAAAACATTTGTTGGCAAAAGTGGTAGTACTTTTAAAATTTCATGTTTAACAATATATTATTCCCATACTTTTACTACTTTTAAAATAAAGATAACTATTTTTGTTCATCTACCAATTTTTACAAATATAGATTTATATGTATATATATATATATATATATATATATATATATATATATATGCGTGTGTGTATGTGTGTGTGCGTGTATGTGTGTGTGTATATATATTACTGGAAAGAAGTGTAATAGAAGTTTTAAAAACATCTTTTTACAAAAATACTTCACTAATATATACAGGTACATAACTTTAGCTTCTATATTTTGTGACGTTTAAAATAGCAAATGTCTAAACAACATCGGCATCCTTAAACGACTATTGGGATTGGGAATGTCGCTTTAAGGGCACCGATGTCGTTTTGCCATAAAATTCATAATTTTTTTTCCCTAGAATTCTAAACCCATGATAAAAAGTACATAACTTTCAAGATACTATGTAGCCCAGTTTTATATTGAAATTAATATTGTCCATAATTACATATAAGTTAAAATTGTCAGCCATAACTAAAATTCAAATTAAAGAAGAATTACTGTTGACAGTTCAAAATAGCCCATCAGTTAGGAAAATTCTTAATAATTATACTAACTCTAAACTACGTTTAGGTTGAAATCATCAACAGAAACGGCAAAAATCTTCTAGAGTAATATGTGGCTAAATGTAATGCGACTTTATCGCCATATAAATGCATCAATCATTAAAAAGACTTTCAAATTATTAAATGCTAAAAAGTTAAGATCTCTGGGCTTTTTCAATAAGATTTGTTAATTCCATTATCTATATCTATTCATCGTTACCCTACATTTATTTTACACTAATATTTAATACATATATTGATACTGGTGTTTTCCCGGACCTAATGAAACACAGTAAAGCGATACCATTTTTCTAAAGTGGCAATAACGAGTATCGTTCTAATTTTAGCCATAATCAATACTTTCAGTACTGAGTAAAATATTTGTAAAATTAATTTTAGGACAACATCTTTGTGACTTCAGTATAAATGCTTTATTACATAACAAGCAATTTAATTTCACTAAATATCACTCTACTACAGGCGCAGGAGCTGCTTTAAACAAACATGTCTTTAATCTGTGAAGATTTAAGAGTCACTCAATGATGTTGATGATTTTTGTGATTTAGCAAACATAGTCGATTGCATGTATCATAAAATTTTCATCTTAAAGTTGATTCTCATTATCAAAACATTCGCATCATTAATAGATACTAAAATAATAAAGTTAGATATTACAAATTAAACATCAGAAGAATCTGCTGTTAAAATCGTTGTAATGCAAGGTTATGATCCTTTATCTATTTGAAAACTCTTTCCCTTGTTAGCAAGTATCATTGATTTTCTTCACACAATAGTAAGTTTATCAGTTTGTAAGTTTGTCAGCGCAGAATATATTTAGCTTTTATTTAAAATTGCGAGACAAAAAATAACATTTGTCCACTGAAAATTTAGCTATAGATCTAGTTCAAAATTGGTTTACAGCCAACAACTTTTCCTTCAACTTCAAAGAAACTAATTGGATTAAATTTATTCTACTGAACATAAAATAAATTAAACAAATCTCTCCTTTGGCTTTCGTAAATTAGATATTGTAAATAATACAGTTTTTCTAGAGATTGGTCAAAATTACAATGGAGTCGATTATTAACGGTTTTGAAACGACACGTTTATTTAATTATTTTTATAGCATTATGCCCTAGGGCATTATCCTATATGACAGAGTTCCATACATGAATACAATCTTTTTGATACAAACGAGATACATATTAATGATACCATTCCAGAAATTACTTCAAGGGAGTAAACATTCTTACTATAGCAAATCAATTTATATATTTAAATAGTATGTAATAATGAATTTTGGAAACTTGGTGACCAACATACTTATTATGCCAGAAATAAGTACAAACTTACAGTTCCTAAATACAATATGACAAAATTCAGAACCTCATTCAGGGGACACCATATACGTTTTGTATAATTAAATACCCACAACAGTTATTAATGTAAAAATTATATAAACCACTTTGTGTAAAACAGGTTATTATACTAAATATGAATATCTGAATGACTCAAATGCCTGTAATTTATATTTTAGTATAGTGTATTTCATTACACTTTATTTATTTACTACCAATATTTATTGTTTTTTTTTTACTTATTGTATTTTTTTAAGTGTACATTAACCAGATGCGGACATGAACTTTATATAAGAAATGCAATTTTTGTATTTTAATTATTTATCGTATAGCATACTAAAATTCTGTAATTTATATTTACAATTTCTTTAGATTTCAGGGGTAAGCGAACCCCAGAGATTTGAAGTTTTCTGCTAGCCCTTCGTGTCTTATTTGATGGCACTCCAGAATAATATGTTGAACTATTTGCTTCAGGCAACCGCATTCACATGTCTCAGTTTTGTTTCATCAACACTTTTTACGTAGATAAGCACAGAGTAGGGGTTAGTATTTCTAAACTTTGAGCATGCACCAGAAAATGAGGCTTTCAAACTCATGAAATAATGCGCTCGGGTTCACCTCGAACAAGTTAGACGTTCCTCCATAGGATGATCATTTCTCAGACCAGGCTTCATTCAGGTTATATCCGACGCATAGTTTGTACGCCTGAAATGTGGGTGGGTTCGGAGACGTTAGGTCCGTGCTCTTAAATATAATCAGATTCTTGTTAATCGTTAGTTCAGGTATCTCAAGGATCTTTCCATTTCTCTATGTAGACATTATAGTCGGCGTAGGTGGGTGAAGCAATGTTGCTGAAGGCAAATAGCCAGTGTGTGCAGTGAGTCTCATAAACCCAATTATCAAGCACATGGCGCGGTTCAGCTGATTATCGGTGACAGCGGTGTTTTTCATACGAATAGGGGTGCAGTATTCCGCCTTTGAATATACCAGTACCAGAACAAGGGCTTCCCTTGTTGTACTTATCACTTTTTGGAGAATATTGTTCCTGGTTCTAAATTTGGCTATCATATACTCGTAATTCAGGGGGAGTTATAAGTTAGACTATGATCTAGGGTCACATCCGTCTATTTAGGATTTGGGTTATAGTTCATAACGACTTCTCTAACAGTGGTATTAAGCATCCTGTTTTCCAACGAACTTTGCTGAGGTGAAAACCACATACCTCGGTTTTGGGCATAGATCCCATAACACTAAATAACCGTCAATGATTACTAGATCTTGATGTAAGTTTGCTTCTGTGGATTCGATACAGTGGTTTTGTGAAACTAGTGTTGAGTCATCTGCTTAGTCGAATTTCCTTGATGAAGTATTTCGTATATGATGGATGTACAGGTTGCTTAATGTGGGCTAGTACTGAGCGTCAAAGGTAAACCGTTATTGAAGACCCTGACTTTACCATCTTTGAGGCCGTGAAACACCTGGAAGAACCTATTAGTAAAGGATCATTCATAATTTTGTAGATATTTATCTAAGGGATCACCTTTAGGGGCTTCAGAAACAGCGCTACTCTACTACAGATGCACAGTCCCACTCTATTAGATCCCACTCTACTACTACAGAACCGCTTTAACGAAGTATGCCTTTGATCTGTGGGAAGAGTCACTTAATGCTGTAGGTGTTTTTTTATGACTTTGTAATCTATCAAACGTATTCGATTGTTTACATCAAACAATTCTCACCGTAAAGTTAATTCTCATCATCAAAAATTCTCATCATTTTGGTATACAGAATGTAAGTTTGGACTGGATTAGATTTTATTTAGATGATTGAATAATAAAGGTAGATATTGCATAATGTGGGGTTAGTACAGAGCTTGTAGTAGATGTTCCTCGATAACCCTGTTATAGAGGAATATATGTAAGAAACTATTAGTAAAATATCTTCAATAATTCTGCAATTATTTATCTAGAGAATCACCCTGACGCCACACGATTTGGCTAACATTCCGCTTGCCCTTGAGGTATGTGTCTTTCCACAGATGGTACGATGAAATTATACATTATTCGCTGGAGAATCTTGGAGGTTACGCTCGGTATTGGTCGATAGTTAACTTCTCTGCCGGCTGGTTTTGCTGGTTTGGAAATGTCCATTATTTTAACTCCTTTCAGAACGACTGCAGGATATTTTCGTAAATAATTTTCACTTCTTATTTAGGCAAAGAATTTTCACTGTAAGAGTTCCGTACTTATTTATAAATCTATAAAAGTTTGAACATTTCAAAGTGCGTACTATATAAAGTACGTATTTATTGCTATATAAATATTTTGCTCTTTATAATTTTATAGGCGTAAATATATTTTAATTATTTCGTAAGATTCATGAGATCTGAAATTAACGCTAATTTTCCGTTTAAAATCTTAGTAACTCTGCAGTATGTTTTTTCCTAATACACAATAATGCCTCAACTAACGTAAATTTGGAATTACGTAATTTTTCACCATTAACTTCGCCTTTGTACAACTCCCCCTTCTCCCTTGCCGATCAGTGCATTACATATCACCCATCCCAACGTGAGTCAGATATATTGCACGAATATATTTCGTGCACAAATGCGTCGCACGATTTGGTAATTACGCTGTACACCGTTTTAAGCGTAAAATGATTCTAATCAAAAACATTTAATGATCGTTTACAAATCAAAATATACAACAATCGTTTTCCTTTTTCTGTGAAACCTTAGACGAAAAAAGCCTTGGAGTCGCCAAGCGATCTGCTTGATTTCAAGAAACTCTATTTAATATAAAAATAACTTATTTTACTCTTTTTTTTTATGTGAAAAGTATTGCTCGTGGAAAAGTAACAACTTATCGCAACAATGGTAGTATTGTAAAGTAATTATACTTTAGGTTTTTGGTTATAGCTTGTTATTTTTTTATTAAGGTTTTTATATTTCTTTGTTAAATATATGTGCATTGATGGAAGAAAAAAATATTTTCGGATCTGTCTCAAATCCATCAATTAACAATTTATAACAAAATTTTTTACGAAGAATTATTTATAGTTAAGATTAATATTTACGAATTGAAAATATTAATTTTTATTAAGAGTAAAGTGAAATAATAATGTAAAAATATTTATTTTGTTTTCAGTTATAAATTGTTAATTGCGAGATATAAATGTTCGATATTCATATTCCATTATGATACAGGCAATGAACTTAAACAATCAGGGTGTGTTAATAATGATATTATTTTTATAACAACATAATTTTAATATCATTAAAATATATTGCTTTAATAAACTATCGAGACTATGAATTATAAATAAAAAAATAAAACCGTCCTGAATTTGATTCCACTAGTCAAAATTGAGATTTCCATATTTGATTTGAATTTGGTACCGCGAGTCAGACTCGTGACATTCATATTTGGCCTAAAATTTTTATGACGAGTCAGACTAGTCAAAGCAAGGCAAGAAATCAATAAAAACTACAGGCATCTATCATAACTTTTCTGGAGTACACAATACAACTTTCTTTCTAAGAATAGACATACAACTTTTGTCAACCACTGAATGGTGATTTACACAGCATGTATTATATTTTGAAACTTAATGAGAAACTGAATATAGCCTATAATTATTACATTGGTTACAGAGTATAATAACGAACAAAGTACTTATTAAATTCAGTTTATTATGACGATTAAATAATATGAATGAAAAATTACAGGTTTATTTTTTTATATTATTTTGTATTTTCGGTATTCCCTTGATGGTTATCATAACAAGAAAACATTGAAATGATTTCTGTAAACAGTTTTATGTATTATTAAGCGAAAGATTCATTAAAAATAAAATTTGATCTAGAACAACGCGCTCACATTTGTTTTCTCATTTAAAAACATATATCTGTTCGGTAAGTGCGTCACATTATCACCGCCTAGTGTTTGCAACTTTAAAGGCGCGTCAATTTTAATTGAACGCTTCAAATTAATGACACTGGTCAATCTTTACGTGAATAATATGAAAATAACGAAAGACATGAGCTGTAACTTAAATTACATTAAGTTTTTCCTTTATATTGTGTTTCTAACTATGTATTAATTGTTCCTTTGTTATATTCGTCGAAGATAAGTATTATTAGGATTTTCCAAAAAATTATTTTAAGTTATATTAGATTGTTTGCCTTGTTATTTATTGTAAAATAGGGAAAAATATCTATATAAATGCTTTTATTAGCGAACTGTAACAATATATTAGTCGTTCGTACCAAGAATGTGTAACATCCTTTTATTTTCAACTCAACAAAATGAGTGCAATAATTAATGTATTAGCCATATTAGAACTTTCCAACCCCAAAGAATTTCCGAAAGAATGCACTTTACAGCATCCATCCATTTATTTTTTTGTCTAATTTCCAATTCGACATTAGAAATCTGTAAAATTTAAATTTGCTATTTATTAAAAAAAATTTATAATTTACTGTACAATAACTATCATGTCACATTTCAAAAATTCACTTTTAATATAGAAGAAAGTAAAATACCTATAAGTTCAGTACAGCAAAAATGCAAATTTAGTGATTTTTTAAAAATTACGTATTTGAAAAGAATAGGTTTCAGTCGTGACTATTTTATTATAAAAAATGGTTTTATAAAAGTTTACTCAGAATAAGTATCTTTTACTTCATAATTGCTGAAGTATGTTTCACTATTTTTAAATTAAATTTATAATTTTATACTATGGTATCAACAAATATCTAAACAGAAATGTCAATAATAAAAATTAAACAATGGAAAAAAATTTACGAAGTATTAAATAGGTAACTAATTAAAATATTTAATTATTCAGGGTGTGATATATAATTTTTTAATTTATAATTTCATGGATATTCTTCATTTACTTTAAGTTTCATGTCTTTCTGTGTTGATAAATAGTGAAATTTTGTTTGTTGCATAAATGCATTTGTACCCAATTATTAATTTATTATTTAAAAAATCGTGAAATAAAGAAGTAATATTAAATGTTTAGGGTTGGTAAAATTGAATGATTTTGTTAATTTTAAATGAGATAAAAGTCATCATTTTAATTTTTTTTGGATATTTTCATTAATATCTTATTTCACTCTTTCTCTTATTATCGCCATTCATATTTATATGTTTTTTTAAATATGTATTATCTGATTTTAAATTTAAAGTGAAAATAAATTTTCAATACAAAAAATGGGGTATTATTGGGAGTAATTTTGTTATCCAATACATTTTTTATAATAAAATAACTGCAGCCAAAACCAACGAAACACGCATTTTTGCTAAACTGCACTGATTCCAAAAGTAAACACGACAATATACTTAAGTAAGTTGTATTATCTATGACAAAATTTAACAAGAGCCTTTAGATATTTCCATTTCTGCTACGGCGAGCGCTGCGATCGATTTCATTATCTCCACAATATAGTCAGAACCCGGTCAATATAAAAAAAGAGAAATTTACCTTTTTAAAACCGTACCTATACATATACATACATATATATATATATATATATATATATATATATATATATATATATATATATATATATATATATAATACGATAATTCTTGAATAGTAGTTAAAAGCTTTACAATTTAATAGTTAATGTATAAAAATAACTTAATCCCCACATTTCCTATAAAGACTTCAATGAATGAACAGACATATCTCTGCCTGGTTAACGAACCGAGGAAAATACCAGAGCCAAAAAAAATAAGTAAATATATTGCAAAAAAAATAAACGCTCACAACAATAAGACGGTTCGCGATGTTTCCAGTTATCACCAGTCTCCTAGAGTGCAAAGACTTGCGGACCGAAGGCAATGGGAACGAACGATGAAATATATACTCGTCGAATCCACGCCGCGATCGTATTTATATTTTACATTTCGATGCTACTAATAAAAACTCAATATCAGCACTGACTCTAAGCTTCGAATGTCTGCGGCAACGCAATGAAAAGTAAACGCGGATGAAAAATAAACTTCCAAATACATTTTCATTCGAAGAAAATATCGTAACGGATAGTCACCTGAAATCTAATAATATACGTACTCGTTCATGTTTACGTGATCTACATAAAGTATCTACATGGTTGAATGAAAAGTGTTCGTTTCAGAGGGGAGGGGAAAGTGGAGGATTTTGGATAAAATAAATATACAGAATGAATATATCCTTAGGCTAAAAGATTAAAAGGAATATTTTTAATCTCATGTTTGTCATCTTTACTCTTCGATTATATTAACATCTAATAATGTATCTTCCAATTATTGTTTTTAATTAGTGTCTTTTGAAAATAATGAAATTTGACCAGTTGTATTTATAAATAAGTAAAAATCATTAATAATATTAATTCATCAAATCAACGTCCTAACAACGAAATCATATTTAATTTCTAATAAAATTGTTTGGCAGACCAGAAAAGCTCGCCCAATGAATTACCCGACTTTTACACTAACATAAGCTGTTCCGACAACTTCGCTGAAACAAGAAATTGAACTTTCCAGTCACCGTTAGTAGATATTATTGTTTTGTCCACGATAGTTGTCTAAAGCCTGCTTAACCCTGATTACTATGAAATAAATATAAAAATATTTAAAACCAATTATTTTGAATTTATCCGTTTAGGGTACATATGAATAGAGAGATGTCTATTTCTCATCATATAGCATAGACTTTTTAATTAAAATGGATCATCAGAGATCTTTATGAAGTTATTAAAAGAGATAAATATTTCAGATCGTTTTTAGGTATTTTCCGTAAATATTAAAAAAAGTGTCTGTCTGAAAAAAATTGACTGAAAGTTAAAAGCAAGGAGTTAGAGTAGTCTTATTATTGAGAATCCTAAGCATAGACTCAATTATGATAAAATTTATGTGCTTTGATAAAATTATTCACCCCATTTGGATGTCATCCCATCTTATAGGAAACTGCTCCAAATGCTCAAGAGTACATTTCGTCAAAGAAACTGAAACTTTTTTATTAAATTTTCATAGCAGTGGTTGACTCTCATATTAAATTTAAATCTATGAACGATATTTTGTTGCAAGGTCTACGCAAGTCTATTATCCAAAAGTCCATTTTTTATATTTCAGTTCAAATGTTCGCGTAGCCATGTTTTCATTTTTGTTGTTTTTAATTTATTATTAGTTTTTTTTGTATGTATTATTTAGTGACAACCTATAAATATCTTGTTTTCAGTTATAATCGGTTTTTCTCTGTAATGTGGACGTAAAAATTATGGCAAAGGTCTTATGGTATTATGTAACTGAAATCGAAAATATGATAAACTTCTATTAAACGGTTTAATTACTTGAGTGTTTTAACCGTGGTACACATAATTATTTTCCTTTGAAAGATCCTACCTTTTAACACAATGTCTACACAATCAAAATCATATACTAATACTATTCAAAATCACAATACCAAAGCGTAAATTCTATTAACACAGACCCAGTCATTAAAACATTAACTAGAATCAAAAGTGTATCCACAATTGTAAAATCAAAAGAGCGCTTGGATATTATTACTTACAACGACATAGGCCCATATATATGTGCTCTCAAAAGGTCATTTATTATTCGTTATTTATCATTTCACCCTTTCTGTCCTTATAGTAACTATCTATTTTATTAAGTATTTTAGGAATCCCCTTAATGAGCTCCCACCAATTACGATACTAGGTAGGTTTTGCTGTATGTACATATCTATGTACATATATGTATATATATATATATATATATATATATATATATATATATATATATATATATATATATTTACATATACATATATATATATATATATATATATATATATATATATATTTACATATACATATATATATATATATATATATATATATATATATGTATGTATATGTATGTGTGTGTGTGTATATTATTGTTTCTGTAGCATAAATTTAAATATTACGAGCGCCTTTATGAGTCTATCGCAACATAATAAAGTTTATATTCCAAGTAAAACATATAGATTTTAACCAAACTTAAATCTGTTGAACTGTTTCATAATTAAGGTAGAATATACAAATTCACATAGTAACATCTCGTATATGAATGTCATCACAAAATATACTACTATAGACACATTCAGTGTAGATATAACCTGTAGCTTGACCTTGCATATGAAAGAGAGTATATGGGCCAAGGGCTTTTTGTTTTTCTGAAAACTTATACCTCTTTCGCAAATCGAATGCTTTAAACATAAAGTTATGTTCAATATTGATGTTACGTAAAGTTCTAATATGTTCTATTATGCGAACAACTATATAAAAATTGTTTGCGCTCAAACCAAAATAAATCATGTTAAAATTGCTTTCGTTTCATTGGAAGATGACTAAAATTATTGACACAGATAAGCACGAATATTATAAATTTAATATGATTAAGTAATATATTGAAACCAAATTATCAGGACCTAGTATCATTAAAACTCCTAAAACAGTGAGCAATGAAGCTGTTAATTTTTGGAGCTCAAAGTTATTGGAAAAGATAAAAGCACCAAAACTTCTTAAAACACTTAATCAACATGCATTATGCATTATGTTAATACACAGGAATATAAAAGAACTAATACCTTAATAAGAACATATATGTTTAAATTCTTTACATAAATATTTCAAAATCCAAAGGGCAAAAACAAATAGCGTTAGTAGAAAGACAATATGCGAAAGGCTAACTTAATCAATAAGCTTGTAAATTAAGATAGAAAGGCAGTTGTAGGAAGTGGTTAATTCCATAAAATTGTAGAGGATTTTTACAGAGCCATTTATCTCTGCAAATTACTTGAGACTCTGCTACAAAACGAAAAAAATAACGTCTAAAAAAGAACAAAATCAAAGGTGATATGAGAGCAATGATGAATACAAATAACCTTCATTCCAATAATATTTCTAAGATTTATCAAGCTCTATGTATGAAGCTCATAACAAATATTAAGAATTATTTATTAAGCTCATTTCAAATGAACTGGTAATACGTTTGGACAAAGTTTATCTTTTAGAGCAAGCTGGTTTTACAAGTGAATTCAGTATCATCGACCACATGCGTAGTTTCTGACAGCTTCGATTCCGTTAAAATCTGAGCAATTCTCCATACACTGTAAAAATAAAATAAAATTATAGCGATTTAATAAAAATAATCTACAGGAAAACCACCTTACAGAGGATTACCTTATCTTTGGAAAGAAAGCCCCAATCAAAATAAAAAAGAAGCATAAACCAGAGAGACACAATGTTAACAAAATTATTTACCAACTTCTTTTAAAATATTTAAAAACTTTTGAAATATAGTGCTGTTTATCGAGAAGCTTCATAATCATTAAATAGTGACTTAGTTAGATACTCGTGTAACCAAGTGGGTTTAAAAATATAAAAATATACCTCACCGAGATCAAAACGATGGCTAATAAAGTCGTGAATCCGAATATCATTAGGGAAGGCTCACAATTGAAAATGGTGACTATTTGAAGCAAGCCATAAACATGAAAATAACATGAGACCAAAAATCGATCGAAGCAAATTCTCAAACAAAGATCTATACTGCGCACGTCCATTTCAAAACGTATCAGAAATGTGGTCATGTGGTAAACAAATTGGTATTAATAACCTCGGAGGTAAAGTTATCACGTGAAAACGGCCGAGGCTGGATGTCCGACGGGGTACAAAGATGACCGATGCAGTCGAATGCAGGCATGGTTGACGGTTGATATAATATTGAAGACACGGTAGATCGCAAACCAGGTAGATATAACCAGTAGATAGATGAGAGAAGAAAAATTGAGAGATTTAAGAGAGGTATAACTTCAGCATACTGCTATGGTTGATGATACTTGTGTCGTAGGAGTAACGGAACTTGATGGTGACGTAATATGTATTATATACCAGTGGCAGTAATATGCAAGGTAAATTGAATTATAATATTCTGTAATACGAAAATAGAATTGCTCTTATAGTTTGTCAAGACCTATCTAACTTAGAATGCATAATGTGTTGATAATTCATAAATTTTCAAAGGAAAATCGTGTAATGGATTGTTTCGTTATCCAGTGTATACACAAAAATCTTTTGAATAAAACGCTAACAATGTAGTTAAAATATATTATTAAACTGAACGTATTTAATTAGCCAAGAACCATTGAATAATAAGAAAAATGCGTCTTACGAAACAATTACTATGGAACTGAGCATTGCAAAGAAATATAGAACAATTTACAAAATGAACCCTCTAAAGATGCATCGTAGGTAGGTCGCAAGAAGACTATGAAAATGTTACTGGCCCTCTCATTTGCAAAGCAAAATAATTTATCGTTTTAAATAAATTATTTATGTATGCGTATTAATCGCAGTGTATATTTTATTGTTGAAAGTAATGAAATAAATTTCCTGTTACATGAGAATTATTATAAATCAAATTAAATAAAATCGTGCAATTCTGCTGACAACTATCACTCGCACAACAACGAGGTGAGAACCGAATAAAGTTTACTTACTATATTCAGACTAGAAGATACAAATACTACCTTATTACTTTCGTTACGCTTTATTTTTAACGTCACAGAAATTAGATTTTATATTTTATTTCAAATAATAGAAAAAATATTACTTTTAATAACACCAGTTACTTGGTGGCATTTTGTGTACAGACGCACCTAATGTTATCGAGCTGTTGAGAGCTATATTTTTGTGTATCAACAATAACTACGTTATCATGTTCAATATTGTCTTTTAATTATATTTTCCGTGAGTTCACTTATTTTTAAAGTTTTTTTATATGCAGTTTAGCATCAATAGAATTTTCACTTTTTTTTTATTAAATGAAAGGATACACTTTAAAAACGATGTATCTAAATATTAGTTGCACGTGGTTCCTTTCATAAAAAATCGATATAAACAATACTTTTAAAATAAAAAAGGCGGGCAATTAGCTGCCAAACATAAAATTTATGACATATCTTTACTCAATCCTTTTTGCTTATTTAAGTTATTAAATTTTTTGGGTTTGATATTTTTATGCAAATTCGTATTTGTCTTTACATATTCAGTATTCACTGTCATTAAAATATTAAATAAGTCAAAATCATTATAACAAGCAGTTGATTGCCAAAACGCAGTTTGTAAAGTGAAATTGTGGAGAGCTTTTTTGAATCCATTATTTTTGACAATACGTTGTCAGAGCCATATCGATATCAGTCAAACAACGTAAATTCTCTATATCGATAGCGTATCAATATCTGAGATTGAATACTTTCCATAAGCCTATTCTTAAATTTACAAATCATGTCATAAGGAAGATCAATTAAAATATTTTATAATCTTCCATAAAACTTGATTTTAAAAAACTTAAAAAACTTGTTTGACTATAAGAGATTCTCATGTAAAATTAGAGTCTCAAATGTATTTGTTGTTATCAATGTGTACACTGAAGCTAAAATTGTAATGAATAAATCATTTGGATAACGGGATTCTCTAAAATGCATCAAATTATTTAAGTTAATAATTTTGGCAATGTAGCAACAGAACGAAAGCCACACGAAGTGAGGAAAAAATGTATAAAATGCTCTAACGTCAATGTTTTAACGTCAATCAGCAGAGTGCTTCAAAGATAAGATTTATCGATATGCTGAATTTTGAAGTATCTCTCATGTTCTCACTGCACCAGAATAAATAATTTACACCAAATTTCAATTAGCTTCAATTATTTTTCAGAAATCCATAATTTGGAAAAAGTTATTTTTGATGTAACGTATGTATATAAAAAAACAGATTAAAACCAACTAACAAAAAAGCTTAATATAAAAAAACGACTAGTACCTCGTTACTCAATACCTGTTTTACATATTTCATTTGATTTATGTAAAACAGGTATCAAGCGAGGTAATAGTCGTATTTTTATCACATTAAGTTTCTTAACTGGTTTTATCACATTAAGTTTCTTAACGGGTTCCAAATAGCATAATGACACGCTTTGATCGTACTTCAGAGTATAATTTCATTTTTAAATATCAATTTAATATAATTATATGAAATAATCGATCTTAAACTAAATCCTTAATGCTCTGGTTATATATTTATAATATATTAAATATTATAAATATGTATTTAAAGTATTTTCCATGGAATATTACTTCATGTGAATTTCTTGAAAAAGTAATGATGAATTTCCACCACAAATAAGTTCGATTAGCATTAATTATTTTATAACAAGTAATGCAACGACGAATAAAAAAAGAAATAAACCGGAAACAACTCAAGTACAAAAGTCTTTTGTATTGATTTCTACTATTTTTCATTATTACATCAATGCAAGTTAACATAATACTTTTAACAATAATCAATCAAAAAGCATTCGACATACTTGCGGACTTTTTAGAACCCTAGTAATTTTGAGCGATGATTACACAATTACGCCCTGAAAGTTAGGAAAATAACTTTCCTTGAAATTACGCGGACTCTACGCTTGCAATTTTTCTGCTGAACTAACCTAATTAGACCGTAAAGTGACAAGTAAACGATACGGCTACAAGTCAAATATTTCCTGCCAAATGTATTTACATTAAAATATAAACTTGTCAAAGTTCATTACGTTCAAAAAGCGTATAAAAGAGGTCTTTGAGATTAAGAATTCATTAGTGCGACTGCGGCGATTCAGACAGCAATCCAGAAAGCTTTTCAAAGCTTGCTCGCATATCACAAATAATGCGGAGTCATCTTGGTTGAGATTTCATCGAATGACTGTAGTTTTCCAGTTATATTTTTTGCTAATTCTCGTTCTTTATTTTAGGCAAATAAATTATCTACTGAAAATAAATATGGTTAATAGAATTATTTGGTTAAATCAAGGTGAAGAAGCAATTGCTTAAGAAAAAACGGAAACTGATCACTCAAAAATTTCTCGTGGGTATTCTGTTAATAAAATTATGTATATTACTTTAAATAAAAATATTTATATTTACCAAAATTAATTATAAAATACTAAACGAATTTCAGACACAGGAAAGTTAGAATGTGTATTTGTCATTAGACATGTTGTTTTATATTTTTATGAAATCGATTACTGACTAGAGTTCTTAACATGTTAAAAAATAATATAAAGAGAAAGTAAAATAATAATCTTCAACACCATAGCCAGTATTATTGACAACAATGGACTTAATGACAAATTTAGAAAAAAATTAATAAAATATCTGCAAAATTATATATGATATGACGAAACAGAAAAACCATTATATTTTGTGATATGCAGATTTTGAAATCAAAAATATATTGAAAATGGAGTAATATTTCATTATTAGAAAAATCCATTAATCAAATATTGATTAATCAAGTTTTGCAAAGAAGTAATTTAAATTAGATTTTTAAATCCCAGGTTTACTTACGTTTTTGGAAAACTAAACTACTCCTTGAAATTCCTGAATACAGATAAGAAGTTAATATGACTTTTAAAAAGTTATTACCCTAAAGGTAATAAAGTTATAAATGATTATAAAAATATAACCAAGGAAGTCTCAATGCACTCTTATTACAAGATTATTATACTTAATTGTGTAATTATCGGAAATACTAAAATTCTTTATTCATAATTTATTTTTCTTTTGTTCAATTTTACAAATTTCTCGTGTTATAACCTAAAAAAATGAAAAGAAATTTTGATGTAATAGTATAAAGTACTACTGACAAATCGTTTGAAAAGTCTAACGTAAGTGACAGTGACAACTATACATTATCAATTCAAACTTGGATACCAATTTTCTTATATTATGTAACTGAATCATTTTAAATTTCAAAAATCTGTCAAACGGATTGAAAAAAGAAAAACTAATATAAACTTGAAAGTTAAAAAAAACTCATGCATATATAAATTTAATATTATAAAGATAACCATTTCTCGTTGCAATTACAATAATAGAAAATAAATTATTTTTGACTAATTTTTATGTATACACCAGAAAACTGAAATAGCTTCGATAACAAATATTGTTTGACAGGTAACTAAAAGATAGCAGCGACCAACCAGTATTAATGAGAATTGAAGACGATTTTCGAAAATATTTTTTGCCAACAGAAATATTGTTTTTTATTAATGCACCAGCTGTATAGCGAGTAATTTCTGAGAAAAACGGCTGCGACCCACAATCAGGTCGAAGTCTTACTACTATGAGGGTTCATTTTTTGCACTCTTTGTGTGGAGAATCCGTGAAAAGGAAAAGTGGAAGTTGAAAGCGAACTCACCACTTTTATTATTACCAGGGTATTATAAACTACATTATGTATACACTATTTCATATTTTGTCACATGGTATCATTATCTCTGTAATACATTGCGTCATTTTATTGAAAATCGCATTGTCTTTCTCTGCAACCCCCGTAGATATCTACACAAATCATATATTCACTTAAAATATAGCATTTGATATTTTGTTTGCGTATTTATGTGAAGAAACTGTTCAAAAATTATATAAATTAAGTCCAATATTTGACGTAACAAAATTATAAATTAGTTAAAAATTTTATCACCTCATGAAAATAACATTAAATAAATACATGATACCACGAACCGGGTTATTATGTCTGAAATATAATCCACCTAATGGAAATTATAACGAAACAATTTAATTTCATGTTTCCATTAAGTTCTTCGCTAAGCAAGGAAAACAACCTCAAATTATTTTAAAAGAAAGTCAACAGTTGAACTCGCGCCGCCCGTAGGTTCATTTAAAAGTTGAAAAAATGGCACTACGGGATGCTCGCCAGATGAAAAATAGCTTGCAAAAATGTTTAAAAGGGTATCGACTACAAAGACCATTCATTTTTGGATAACAAAGTTCAGTACAAAATGGGTTCCGGGAATATTGACCCACCATAGAAAAAAAAGCGGGTTGAAGATGTTCACGAGTTGTGTAGCGACAACAAGACGAAAATTTTGAACTGAATTTTAACTAGAAATGAAATTTGATATCTTCATTACAATTCTGAGCTGAAAAAGCTCAGGTATATCCAGTAATAGGTGATATAGTTAATGCCTAATACTTTCCGTTGCAAACAGGATATTCCTTCAATTAATAACACAAATAAATAAGTCAAAATAACTGAAGAATACTACGTTATTTTAATGAATTAAGCCCTTATCTACTACGTGTGTGCATGCACATATAAATATAAGAATTGTAACTAGACATATAAAATTATAGTATGAAAAATATTTGATGCTATGATATGATTGTGAAGTAGACAAGCGATAATGATGACTTTAGTATTAATAAATATTTTCTTCAAAAAGCTAAAAAGAGAAAATGACATTATACTCATCTATTATAAAGCTAATAAAGGACGGAACGGTTTATCATACATGCATGATAATATATACGAATGTAGATGATCAGTTTAAAAAAATCGAAAAAGTAGTTTTACATACTAGAATACATACCGAATTCATTCCAAATCCATCATCATTTCTGGCAGCGGGAGACGCACTCGAGATCGATGGGCGAAGTTCGAATTTTTGCGTGCACTCTACATCTTGACTCTATCAACAACAATAATATATTCCTGGACAGCTATTGACGCACTCTGTTAGATGCTATGCGTCTTCTATATTTGTTGTTGGATTTTACACTTTTTTTAGCCGGTGTTTTCACCGCGTATAAATAGTTGCGATTTATCATTTGATATAAAAAACAACGCCATAGGTGCTCCGAATGTCCAGCTATACTGATTGGATATTTCTGCCGACGAATTCCCGAATGGGCGCTGTGCGTCGAGACCTGTCCTCACCGATAACGCGTCCGAGTGAGCAGCAACTATACATTTTACTGAAACTGAAATATGTACTAGTTAATAGGATATTACAATTATTGCAGTTCGACTTGCAGTTTTCAAGTTATTTAAGCTATTCAGTAATTTTGTATCCTCATGCAAAGGTCACATCAAGCTTTCTAAAGTCTCACCTAGTACTAGCGTTGACGTACTCACAATGAAAAGAAAAGGTATTAAGGGAATAAAAGAAGAAATAATTCGGATATCTTCGAATATTAATTTATATCATTTTTAAACCATCAATTGTGCTACTGAGTTCAATCTGAATTAGATTTATTAACTTTAACTTCAACTACAAACAAGTATTGAATGCATTGAATAGGTTCATGTCATGTTCAACTCAATATTAGCTTACAATGATTCATTCAAATTATTCAACCTTGACAGTCGTATCAAATTTTATTTAATTATTAAAATAACATGATATTTTGATTTACCGATGAAATAGTATCGGTCATAGCAGCAACTGGTTACAATATTTATTCAATCGCTTAGATATTTACTAAAATAACAAAATTAATACCACATCCAAAAACACTTATTTTAAAAAAAAATACTCGATTGTGCCGTTGCTAAACATACCAATCAATCATGCAGTCTTCTGTTTCGTGGTATAGTGAATTATATCAATAATATAGGTAAGGGTAACACGAGGTTCGGAAAAGACATTAATAACATTAAAATGATAGGTAATATTCATGGCAGTATAATAAACCAAAAAACAAACGATTAATATAATTCTGTAAAAAACAAATTAAACTAATAAATATTAAGTCACTTCCAAGTTGATGGAAGGTACAGGTAAACTTAAATCCAAAGCACAAAGGTCCCATTTAAATCCTAGCGTTCCTTTAGTTCATTCAAAATCATTATCTACAAATATTGTCAAATAGCTAATAATAAAATCTGAACAAATTCCAAAATGATGTACGGTAAGTTTTGTTGACAATAATTCACTTTACTCTGTTTAGTCTAATATCGAAACCGTTATAGCCAAACTTCATAGAAAGTAATAAATGCTACACTCCGGAACTACTCCCTAAATTAAGGTTATATTTCAAGTAATGGTTATAAGGATATCGTTTATTATCTTTTGAAATATAATATCTGAATAAAATTTGATTTAACATGGCAGTTTACTAATCGAAGTATGTTTAAAAATTCAAAATAAAACGTGGAATTTATCAAAAATTATTTCGACGTTTTATATATATATATATATATATATATATATATATATATATATATATATATATATATATATATATATATATATACTACTTCATACTTTCATTGTTCATTTAATGACATAACTTTAATGTTTTTTATTAATTCTCTTAATTGTTCATGTAACAAAACACCATCATTCCTGTCGTCAATCAGATATAAAAAGACCCTCCTTTATGGATTTAGTGATAAACAAACTTAATAACCATATCCTTTTGTTAACTTGCTGAAGAAACTAATGCTATAATAGGTTTGTATCTAGTGTAATTTATTGTAGAATCATTATTTTTCAGATTATGAAACTGTGAAATAAAACGGAATGTGAATATAACTCATTTCTATTTATTACGAAACATATTGATGTATTTTAATAAAAAATTGCGACGATAATAAAAATAAGTGGACTTTATTACTTCTCTCAGCAGCCAAGTGTTGCATACGAATAGTTATGATCTAACATGGTAGACACCAAGTTACAAATTTATATCCAAGGCATTTTAATATATTGAAAAGGGCACATAATTGCTACGGCATTAAATATGTCATATAATTAGCTATTTAATTACAATCTACTCGAGGTTCACAAGTCATAAATTCATGTTCATTAATTCAGAAATCTCTGTAAATATATTTACGTTATTAATTATGTCACTTTCCTTGTTATTACATTTTATTCCATATAAGTGACGGTAGATTAATTAATTGAACATAAATATGAAAGCTATTTTCGAATAAGTCGAATGCACACTCTTGTTTCAATATTCGCTTCAAATTAAATACCGCAGAGCAGAAAACACTGAGAAAACGTTACCGAGTAAGTAGCGGTTGGACGTAATAACTACTCGTTTGTATAGATGTCCAGGCGAAATGATGATAGGCCTTTGCCAAATGAAAATATAGGCAAAATAATTGTAAAAAAACATCGGGAGTGGTGGTCTATCCCTTTTACTTCTTTTTGCTTTTTTAATATTGCGTGACTCCAGTTGCGAATAATTACACAAAACGTCACATTAATGGTCAAGTATATGTGGCGGCTTATCAATTTTGTAATCTTAAAAAATAAAAAATTAACGAATAATTTTTTTTAGATGTTAAACCTATTTTAACTAAAAATTGTGAATTTTGAAGTAAAACTTTGTATCTGTTGATCCTATTTAAATACTTTTCAGTTAATTTTACTTTATTTTTGTTTGTCAGTAGACTCAACAGTATAACGCGAATAAAAGAGAAAAAACCTTAGATAATTTGTAAAAGGCAATTCGATTTTGGGGATAAAATATTTAAAAAAAATTGTAAATAGCCATGGAACGCTTGGCTGATTTCTAATTGTTTTTATATCGAAACATTTTTATTTTAACGAATTATTTCGTTTATTAGTTTCGTTTTCAACGAAACTAATATTTTATTTTTATGAAATAATTTATCACCGAAGTATTTCCTAACACCTGTTAGCCGACAAAACGCGAAGCTTGTGGAAATGCACATCGCGACGTGCTATCACAAAGTTTCAACGCCCATTTAAAACGCGCCATTAGACTTTTCATATCAAAAAATTGTGAACAGAAACCCCTTTATGAATGTCCTTTATTTTTATTTCGTAACGCCCAGTCACTTCATGTGTGTGTGTATATATATATATATTTATATATATATATATATATATATATATACATATATATATACATTTACTACATTATACAAAGAATAAGGCGAAGGCAAAGCCAGGTTTGATAAAAGCTTACGGTTATTTGCACGTTTGGGCAAATTTAACAGGACTAGCTGATTTTGTCAGGAATCTTAAATTAATAAACTTATTTCATTTTACCTTTTACGTTGTTTTGCTATTATTCTATATTGTACCTGCAGTATGCATTACCAATATAGTCAAAGCAAATTTAATTGTCATAATGACAACGAACGAATAGTAAAGCATCTCAGCCATGGCACAATTTTTGTTGAATAAGACGGCGACAACGAAAAATAAACACAAATTCTTTATTTCCAAATTAAAAAAATAAATAAGTTAAAATGTCTTTGTTTGTACCGGTGAGTAAACATTTGCTCTGAATGCTCAGGGAATGTCTTAATGCTCATTTTGTGTTCATAAAGCAGTTAGTCGCACCTGCGCGCCGCCCGCAAACAAACCGCGCCTACACTCGTCGTCCGTCACCGCTGCTTTCGCCTTTCGGTTTCCAATCGACCGCGCTAGCACACCCGAGTGGGTTTATATTAGATTCCTCTAATGCTACTATTACAAAAGTAGGTAACATTTTTTTGATATTTTTACGAAATGAGAAATAAGAATGACACATTGAACATGATGCCGATTTGCGAAATAGTTACATCGATTTATGTCATATCCAATTCTTCAAATGTTAATATTCTATATTATACTCAGTTTAAAAAAAACTACTATCTACATTAACTTATTTGCATAATGAGTAAACTCTTTTTTCTACTAGATAATTTATTTGTTCAGGTAAGTTTACACGTTCGCACATATAAAATCGTACATAAGTTTTAGAATAAAATGGCCCCAACGACGAAATATATTATACTAGCTTTTGCCCCGCGACGTCGTTTGCGTGAACTACAATAATGTAGCGTATATGTCAATGCAGGCTCTAATTTATCTCTACTTCGATTTATCCGAAATCTGTTTCTAAATGTCGCTCATTACATATCTCTATAAAGTCAGAATGTTTAAATTTTTTGCACCAACTAGTTGCGAGTTTGTAAGAAGCAGAATATTTTGTCATTTCATGAAAACTATGTTTAAATTTTGGGTATTTGGGACACTCAATATTAACTTAATAAATACTAAAAATAAATGTGCAGTATTTTCCTAACAGACGATTGCTTTTTAATATTACTCTACAATTCTTACCTGTTTGTGTAGAAACATAATGAATATCATACAATATGGATGCCATTCTTCAGAAACCACTTCAGATTTTGGGATAGCTTTTGTATTTTGTATATACCTAATTATATGAAAAATATCCAGAAGATAAGTTGAGAAATTACAAAAGTCTAAAATAACAGACACCTATACTTACAAAAATATATTCTAACTTTTGCCTTCATAGTATTAGACAGAATTAAACAAAGCAGAAGTGAATAAACCGTAACATCAAGCTAAGAGAATATACAAAGTAAAAGTATTTTTTCCCTTCGTCTAAATTCATTCTTACTTTAAAGAAATACTATGTAAAAAAATTAAAATAAACCTTGTAAACTTTTAGAACCATTAAAAATGTGTAATATCAGATGCAAAAAAAATTGTATGTGAAACAAAGTGCGTTAGCCTAACAAAAAATATATAAATTACGGTTTAAGAAATGTTCCTTTGACTTAGCAAAAAGTATGGAAGTTATGGTTGAAAAAAATTTGTAGGTAGAATAAATGTTTTGTCCAATCCACGTTTTGTCATTTTAGACTTTATATTTTTTCGTGAAATTGAATACACTGTTCTCATTTCGACTTAATAAATTAATGTTATGAATTGCAATATATTTTTATACACTGTAAACATATATAAACTAATACAATAGCGTAAATTAATAATAAACTATTTAAAGTACACTATAAATGCTATTTAAGATAAAAAGGTTATAATTTTAATAAAAATATCAGCACTGGTACTAGAACAGTTTTCAATTAATAATGTGTAGCACCCAATAAACCAGATATGAAGAGACGCATCTTTCCATATCTTCTTTTTCGTCCAATAACTCGTTGTAATTCATAAAAGACAATACAGTAAAATTTATATAGATATGTTTTCACAATCCATATAAAATTAGTTTTGCTTAAATCATGTTTGATGAATTGGCATTTATCTGTTGGAAAAAAACAAGAAAAAAAGAGCGTTGATTTAGTTATAATTAACTTAGCATAAAACTTAAAAATTATTTTATACTTAATATTTACATTAGTAATAATTAGTAAATTAACGAAATGAAGTGCAAAGACGTGCGCTTAATTCAGTATATACGCTTCATTTTACAATTTATTCATTTACTATATACGCATTTGATTTCATGACATTCATATTTGTATTTGAAAATAAGTTCGTGCACGCATATACAAGTATTCAAATTCAAATTATTTTGTTTTAGAATTTACTTCTGCACTTGAAAAGTTTACCTTAAGGGGCTTCGCCAGTATCAGCTCTTAATGACTTCGTCAGCATTATAGTTTCATGTGGAATACACTAAAATTATGTACAAATATTCGTTTGCACTAAAAAACGACACGTTCACTAATTCCACATACTCGAGGATATATTACAAATATTTAACAAAAACACTGATACGCATTATGCGTAATGCCATTTTGAAAACAACAAGTGCCTGTTCAAAAAGATTCAAACGTTCTGATTGATTTAAATAGATATTTGTGAATATTTCCATATTAAATAATAAATGAACCGTGGAGATTTATTTTCAAATCGTAATTTTAATTAGACTAATATTATTACTAAAAAGGAAATAATAGTTTACCCAGATGATAAATGAAACAATGTCGTATTACTAGTTATTGAAATAAGTTTATTTTAAAAAGCGCTGGCCGTATTTTTTACAATCTTAAATAGTTAGGGAATTATGGACGGTAATGATTTTGAAAAGGCAATAATTTTTATTTACGAATTTTTAACTACTGTGACCTTGAGATTGAACGCTTATTGTTTTATCGTTGATTCTTTTCTTCTGTATACATTTGTTTTGTAAAACTGTGGAAATAAAATTTAGAGTTACGAAAGTCAAATTTACAATCACATCGCTAATAAGAGTATGCAATACTGCCTCATTACGTACGTTTATCGACATAGAAAATATAGGTTATTATATTTCCATGTTAATTACTTACACAAAAAAGTTGCATGATTTAAAAACAAATAAGTTAATTGCTTTCTATCCATGATGCGTGCGAGAGTGCATGCGCGTGTGCGTTCGTACGTGCATGCACGTGGGTGTACACGTGAAGGAGGGGGCACGCGTGCGCCCGTTTGAGTGTGCGCACGTGTGCGCGTGTGTGCATGTGCGCACGAGCGCGTGCCCTTGCGCACGTGCAGGTGCGTGCATTTGCGTGTACGTGTACGTTGGTTCTTTTTAAATAGGCTTCACTTCTAAAAACACTTCTGCCTGTTGCATTTTATTAAGTATTTTGAATAGTACCTATGCATTTTATTAAATATTTTGAATAGTAAGTTTCGGAAATAATATAATTACCTTTCGCGTGCGCACGTGCCTCTGCATGATCGCGTGTGGATGCTCGTGCGCGTGTATGTGTGTGCGTATGTGTGCGTGTGTATGCGTGTGAGCGTGGGCACGCGCGCATGCGCGTGTGTGTATATGTGTAGTAACCTTCCAAAAACTTTTTGAATTAATATAAATAAAATCTTCGCTTACTGTTTAAACGCCTTTGAAATTGAATGAAAGGATTAATCTTTCTTTTAAATATATATATTAAAACTCAAAATAGCTTTCCATTTGTTTAAAAAATTACTGCAAGAAAAGCTTCTAATTCTAAACGGACTTGATTTTTCTCAATGCAGTATTACAAAGATATAACTTCCTCGCTGTACGTTAAGCGCTCAATTTAGACGGCTAACTTTCTTAATAAGTCAGGAAAGTAAAGTAATTATATTGTTTCCGAAATTTATTCAAGCCTTACTATTCAAAAAACTTAATAAAATGCATGTTTATAGAAAAGTAAAACTTTTTTAAAGAGTTTGCTCTCCTTCAGTTTTATCATATGAAATTTATTTTATTTCACTTTTTTCAATACTAATTTACAAAGCCCACCATTGTGATTAATAAGACTGTTGATCTGTTATAAATCGTGAAAATGTATTTGCAAAAAAACATATTTAAGCATTATCCCGAATTCCACGGGAGCGAATAATGGCTGAGTATATTTTCATATCGTTATACTAACCCAGTACATTATATGACCAAACACACTATGCACCTTAATATTTCTAGTAATTCCGCATAGCACTATTACAGAAAATTTTCATACTAATCCGAATTATACTTTAGGCACCCTTTTACATTTCTTATTTACTTTTCGCCATATTCGGTACGAGTTGTGCTAATGACTACAAAATATTTCATTAAATAAAATGTGGTGATAAATGAAAACATAAAGTAAAAATTCTTACACTACAGTTTACATGAAAGAAATCGCTAATAAATGAGTGCATTAATGAAGAAATATAAAAGGTACCTGTAGGATAGTAGATATAGAGTATCCACATCAAACAAAAGATGCGAAACCTCAAAGAATAGGACCATAAAAGGAAATAGTAAGGAAGTAATGATGTGATAATTGTTCCGAGTAGTATAACCGATAATATACGCTTAAATGTGGTGGATATACAGTACTCTATAGTACAGGACAATGGCCTATTTATGTAATAAATACTGGCGAATATGCATCGCAGGAAAAAAATTATTCATAACAATGCTTCATATTTAGGAAAATACTTAAAAACACAAAGTCCTTCATAATTAAGTCTTAATAAAATAAACGTAGCAAATAAAGTTTAAGGAAAATATTTTAGTTAATCAAGTAAATGGTATAAAAAACCCACAGAATTAGACTTTTAGTGCCATTTACTTTAAACTATTAATTTCACTGGGAAAGGAATTGCATTGGAGTATTAGATCGACATGCAAACTTGCATATCACTTTTTTAACATAAAACATGCACATTTTTTACGTAGTCGAACACGATGTATGCAGATCGCTTAACTTTTACTATCTACTGAAATCTAAAATTCTCCACCGACTATTTCTTCCGAACAAATCCAATTCCTAGATCGCAATAAATCGCCTCAACCAATTTTTTCGGACAAGTACGCCTAAACATGAAAAGGCTTAGATCCGAGTTTCAGATGGTAAGCGGATTATTGATATGTAATCCTCTTTTGCTTACACGAAGCGAGCTTTACGTAGTGGCGACACTCTCTCACTCGCTACCCGCCCATGTGTTATTCAAATGAATAATGCTGCCGGCCGCCCACCGCCGCTTGTATCGTCGCCGCCTATCTATCAAAATGCTGCTACAGCTCTCGCATTAATCATTATAATCGCCTTATATTGCACGCGAATGATAGTTTCAAAATAACAAATATTACGTTCAACTTTTATATCGGTTTAAATATGCCGATGTCGTTTTGTCATGAAATGTATGAATTACACATAATAAATCATAAATTTTCGCTACAATTCTAAATCCGTGATCAAAGTCACGTGTGTAACTTTCAATAAATATATTTAATGTTGATATAGTTATTTCTTACTTGTTAATATTTGCGGATTAAAAATGTAAAACTTAAATGCCGATAATATAAAACTTAAGAGCCGCCAGTAACTTATCAATCTATATGAAAAATATGGCTTGAATACATACTCGTATTTTATACTTCATGACATATTTCATGATAACGTAATGATATCGTAATAGCGTAATGATAGCGTATTATCATGACATATTTCATGAAAGCGTAATATAGGTAGATAGGATAACATTTATTACAAAACATTCATATATTTGCCATACAATGATCACAAAATAATAAATTACATACAGACCTGTGATAAAATTAAAAAGAAAGTAGTATTCAATTTATGATTAATTTTAATATTGATTTTACCAGAAACGTTACTGTAAAATAAGCCTAGATCTCTTTTAAAACTTAACTTTAAAACGAAAGGCCAAGTTAGTGCCATGCTTTCCTAAAAAAAATATAAATGGCTGAACTAAAAGTTTGCATCTATATTTATTGAATGCTATATCTATTAACCCATTGAGCTTCCTCTTCTGAAAGTGTTTTGTTTTATGGTCAACTGCCTACACCTAGCTTTTCCTAAAGTGATTTTCCTTCTCCTAATTATAATTGTATCAGCAAGTCACTATTGCTTAAGGATGACAACTTTGTCGACTTATACGCTGCCAGTATATCAGAATTAAATTCAGCGGATGATATTGTACGCGAATTCAACAAACGTATTATGAACCTTTATGAAGAGCTCGTACCTTTACAATGGATCAAAATTAAGTGGAGTCCTGCTCCTTTACTTAATGCTACCATTCGTATTTTCATGGTTAGAAGAGACAAAGACACAACACGCAATATAACACTCAACAGGTAACAGAACCGTAACAGAGTTTTTAGAATGCTAAAGAATATTTTTTTCAGATATGTAGAAATATAAAAAAAATCAAAATATCCTCAGAAATGGGGTCAACATCTGAAAATTCCTTGACCTTCTTGGCTTAACCAAAAATCGTATTGGCAGTTTCACATGAATTTGCTAAATTATTCTTCTTTAAAGACTCTGTTATCTTTGATGGAACCGTAAAATTATATTCGCAAATTTTCAATTTTAAATACGTTTGAGACTTAAAGCAAATATTTTTGTAATTAAGCTAAGATTATCCTGAAGTAACTGCATTAGTATCGATACCCTTAAACCTTTTTTCCGAAAATTATAGCTCCTTAAAGATATTAAACTATATTAAATATAGTTTAATATCTTTAACATTTTATAAGCGACAGCTACGTTCCCATGTGAATGGAAAAAATCTTATATAATTTCTCCTCCTGAAGTCGAATCTCCCGCACAACGCCAAGATTTCAAGCACATATGTACACATTGAGTTTTATTAAAAGTCTTTAAAATACTGGTATTCAAAATATTATTGTGTTCCTTCAACCGCCGTTAATAAAATCGACACGGATCTCAGTCTGATTATGCAACGAACTCACAAAATGGTCTATTAATCAACTTCTGCAAATCTCATTTCGTTGTAATGTGTAGTCAAAAACTTCTTTGAAAAACTTCGATACTTGAGTTATTGCATTTTTTATTAAACGATACACATTTTTTATTACACGATAAACGTAATTTTTTTATTAGAGTACATTCTCTATCAAGTATCTTTAATAATTTTAACCCAACAAAAACAAAAATTCCCTCCTAACAAACTTGCTTGCTGCCTTTGATTGACTATAAGCTAAATGTATACTATCTGGAACTTATCGAGGTTCGCTTATATAAATTTATAATTCAAAATTAGTGTATTCTCTATTGGCCTTGATAAATTTGATCATATTTTTGCCTACAAGGCGCAGCTTCATGTTTAGAGATTCGCTGCCGATGCAACGAGCACATTTTTGCCTTAATTTACTGTAGTAGTCTCTAAATTCAAATTATCTAAAGCCAGATACCCAACCTTAGGTACGCATGGTCTTGGACTTCGCTTTGAAAATCTCCTTATTTCACTTGTTCTTAAATATTATACCCCTTCACTGAATTTTCCATCACTGTTCATGTTGCTAAACTGGGGAATAAATTATATCCCGATTTCCGAAATAAGCCATCATCTGACGCATTCAAAGTTCGCCGAAGAAAATGCCTTTCTTAGCTCCCTCTAGTTTTTCCTTTAAAATTCTCTCTCCCGCCTTTATTATTTTTAGTGTATTTTTCTTATTTATTCATTCTTCGTTATTTTTTTGTTAGTTTGTCATTTTATTTTTTATGCTTTTAACTATTATTTTGTTATTATATTGTGTTTGTTATTGTCTCTTGCAAGCTTGCACAATACATAATATGTATTTCGCCATTCTTTAAAACAATAAATGTATCTTAAAATTATGTTTTAATAAAAATATCTACCCTAATTGCAAGTAAAATAAATAAGGAAAGTAGGTATGGAGGCTCATTTTTGAGGTAGAATTTTATAAAATTTCTATTGCCTATTTCAGATAAAGTCGTCAATAAAAAAAATCCTTTGATGTTTGTTTGACATTTGCATGAAAAATGAAAAAAGTTATGGTAAATACATTTAGAAATAAGAGGATATCTATAAAGTGTGGATAGATTATGTACTATTATGTAGGTAGTGACAATAATTTTACATTGAAGTGAGTTGATAATAAAATGAAAGATAAATGAAAAATATTGTATTCAGAAAAAGTGTTTCATTAAGATATTACGTATATAGATTTTATTTGAGTAAATTTAAAATGCAAAATTACGTAAGAAACCGACGTCAAAGAAAATATTACTCTGACAATGAAGAAAAGTTGAGATAATTTGATCACGTCGAACGTATGAATCGGGAACAATTGACAAAAAGGTATGTATGAAAGTAGTAATCGGAAAAGAAAATATGAGAATAAATTGAGAAATATGCAAAAAAGGATAAAAAAATAAAAATAATGTTGAGCTATTAATAGATAAAATGGTCATTTGGGTGGAATAAATATGAACTTTGAAGCTTGATACAATAGCTTATAGATATTTAATGACGATTATGTAAACAATTTCGAGAAATCCAAGTCAAGCTGCAGCCGCTATCAAGAGGATTATTTTATTTTTTATGATTTTCTCAATAAAGATCACATATCCATTTCCTGTAAAACAATTTTTATTCGCTTTTGTTGTATTTCTAATAATTTTTTAAATAATCGATTATGAATGGTCTATGTATTTGAGCCTGGTTGTTACAATTTTCAATATTCTTAGCTAAATATTACAACTAAAAAATATGATTACTTAAGTTGACATTCGGAACACAGTTTTAAAAGCCTAAAAAGGGAATGTGGAAAATATTAAGAAGTTATTTCTGAGAAACCCTGCTTCAACTAATTTTAGATTATATTCAAATATTCTCTGTTTTGCCGGGGATGTGTATGTACTTTTGTTGGATTCATCGAAAACTATTGCAGATGATCCTAGATGCACATCATCATGTAGAACTCCTAATATTTTGCCTCATTGTCATCTTCTATAATTATATTAATGACATTTAATTATTCCCTATGATTAAAAAGGAAAATGGTGGTCTAATTCATTGCTATTACATTCGGTCATCGTTAAGATTTTGTTCGCTAATAAAACGCTTTCTGCCATAAATAATTCGCATCTTCCAAAAAAATCCCTCTTATGTAAATTTTAAAACATGCCGATGAAATTACGTCCTAAAAAGTTTATTAAAAATCCCTATCGATATCCTGCCTGCAAAATTGCATAAAAAAGTTTTCTGAAAATCTCGATTCCTATGACCCGTAGGTCAATGGAGGTTATTTTAGACTTGTGAGTCTCAGAATCGTTTGCAAAAATGGTTATGTATTTTTAATACATCCAACCGTTTCCGTAGTATTCATACATTCTTTTACTGTATGAGGTGCACTAGGGTAAGGCCTACTACTATTATGTATAATACTTGTAACTATAAAATTATCGTAGTTCATTAAAGCTATAGATGACTATTGAAATTTCCCAAAAAATATACTCTCTACAACCGCCGAAAGTGTTAGACGTACTGCACAATATCGTCATGAGACATTATTTTAGAAATGTTGCTAGCGCTCTAAAAATAGTCCTCAGACAAGATAATTTATAACATTATCTTCATAACATCATACACACAACTTCACGCTATAATAATTTTATTCTTTACGGACGATAAATGTTTCATATATGATAAACCTTTTCGAATAGTAATATACAAAACGAACAGACTTTAAAAGAAGTCACATTCTTCTTCTACACTAGCAGATCAAAATAATATTTATCGAGTATAGTACATGACCCAAATTGAAAAAGAATATTACTCCTGCGGGACTGGACTCTAAAAACCGTATCTGTTAAAGGTTGGAGCACAAATTTTAAATATAAAAAAATATGATTACAATGCTACGCAGCTTTTAGATACTATCATGAAGAGTCATATCTAATTAGGTGACCTCGCTCCGACTGAATATATTAACGATTTTGATATAGAAACTATATAAATCCAATAAAATTTTGTTGCGTCGAAAATTTTTGCAATCTACAAGAAGTTTTTGATGATAAATGGAATTTTAATATTCTACGGAACTTATTTTTTTTTATTTAATCAATAATTGTTTGATCAAAAAATATTCACCGCGGCCTGCTATTGTGTATAATTTCGTATGCTATGAATAAAAGGAAAACCGTGTGAAAAACTGCGTCTTGCTTTTGAACTCCAAGTAAATGAAGGCATATTTATACAGAGTTGGCTTCTTTGGGCTCTACGACGAAAACGGCCAATTATGTGGAAAAATATGTTGAACATATTTTTGTAGAAATTTTAATATATAATTTTTAAAATAACTTTTTTCGTGAGTTTTACCCCGAATATCACACAAAGATGATATAATATCGATGGAAACTTATAAAGTTTTTCAAAACCCGTAACACATATATGTGTATATACAGCTAACTGCATTTTTTTTCTGAATAAATTTCATATTATTTGTTAATTATGAAAGCTGGGCGAGTAGAACGTAACTACATAATTTATATTTATTTAAAAAAATAAGTAAAATCAAAAAAAATTAAAAAAACTAAATCATCCAAAAAAATTATTTCCATTTCACAAGTTATAAGATAAGTTTTCAGAATTCAGTAAGTACCTGACAGAAATTCAAATGTTAAATATTTTATCTATTCCGTGTAAAACTTATGACATATGTCGTGTACGATCTATACTGTTGTTAGCTATATTATTTACTTCTTAACTATATTTAGTTAATGTCTTAATTTACGTTTATATAATATTAAATTACCTTATGTAAATGAATTGTAATGGATTTTTACGAGAAACAAAATTCTTATAGTACAAAATTATCACATTTTTTTATTAATAGCTAAATTGAAGAAAAAATTGAAATAAGCGTACCTATTAGAGAAGTTTTCTGTGAACTGTAGATCAAATACTATGCAGAATATCTTATCAGCTGAACTTTGTATGAGAAGTATAACAAAAGTAAAAGCGATTTTTTCAGAGAAAATTTAACGGGTCACTTTGTCGTAACTTATTTTTGATCTCCCATTATGCATATAGAAGGAATTCAAGAAAAACACCGAAATTACCTTATTTTACAAGATGATGGTTGGAGGTCATCTTGGATTTTTAAAAACTTTAGGTATAATCATAACTAAATCCTACAAGTAACTGTGACAAGTTCTAAAATCTCTAATTTTTTTCACCTAAAAACTTTGTTTTGATTAGGCTGTAGTTCTATCTTTTATTAACAGCACTTATAACTGAACAAGAAACTTTATAATGCCATTTTAAAACCCCACTTCGCTTTTGCATATGTACTTTCTGTTCTTGTGTATTATTTCCTTGAATTAGTTTAGATAGTTATTTAAAAGAATTGTAATGTCTTACCAATACATATAAAAATAAATAAAATAACACGCTACTTAATGTTCTACTTAATTATATAAAATAACATTAATATGGCGCCGTCTCATAACAATTCAGGTAAATATTAAGTCATTATTTACGGCGAATAACGAGGCGAAGGAAACCGCGACAAAAGGTAAGAAGGAGAAGATTAAATATTACCATTCCACTGAGTCGTTCATTTATAATAGCGTGGCGCCTTGCGAAGTCGGAACACGACTTATCCACAGGTACGAATTTGTTCCTATAGATTACCTAAAAAAGAAATAATATCATATTTGACCTAACCTTATTTGATTAAACCACGAAAATGCAGTTTTAATAAGGATACTAATATACGTTGTCGTTATATATCATATTTCATTACGTACCATTAAAAAAGTAATAAAATTTCGAAATCTAAATTATGCTGATGTATAACATTAGTATTAAAAGGATTATTGCGTTACAAACATGTTAAATCAATTGTGAATTGCCTTTGTTGTCCATTCCGGAAATTGGTAAAAACCTCTTTATGTTTATATTTAATAAGTGATACCTAAACTCCTGGTATATAGGTTCATAAGCAATGTTAAAAACTTAATTTTCTTAAATCTACTCAATAATTTTGATTGTATTTAATTATTGGAAGAAATCTGCAGTGTGTTTAATAATGGTAAGCATACTCTGGTATTTAATTCAAAATCACAAACTAAATCAAATTTAGCCACGAGTCTCGCAGAGTAGTAACATGAAAATCATCTCAGCACTAGTTTTAACTAGAATCAGAGTTATATGAAAGAAAAGTAATTCAATATCTACCTTTTCAATGAACCAAAATTTTTGATGAATGAACGAACCGTCCTACTAAAGACTTTCAAATACAATATTATAGCGAATTCAAACGAACGTACCCGGAAAGCCATTCTGAGCGATCTAAAGGAAAAAAACACGAAGTCATAATAGTAAACGATAAAATAGCACAGTGAGCCTAAAGTATTTCAAAAGAATTCAAAATGTAGAAGAGGGGAAAATCACTAGCAAAGGAACAACGACTGATAAGGAAGAGATATTGAAAGAAGTAAAGAGATTTTATTCTCAGCTATACGATCATCCGCACGAGAAAGTAAATTAGACGCGAAAGAACGGAGGGTTACGCTGACGAGGTGGAGAATTAAATACCTTCCTGGAAAAAGTCTTTGTAAAATAAAAATGTCCCAAATATTGTGAAAAGTGGAAAGATGCTTGGCCAAGATAAGGTGCTTGTCGAATACTTAAAATATTATGGTAATCCAGTTCTGAGTTAACCCCAACTTCTATTAAATTTCCCTTTTCATAAGAACAACACCCGAAACGTGGTAATATTATTACAACAAAACGGCGATACAGTTAGGCTTACAATATCACACAAAGAAAATAGCCTCATTATACAAAGAAACTCATTGCGCATTGGACTGGTCAGGTCGACAATGGAATTGATGATAATTGGAACATGAAGTTTTGGAATAAAACCTGCGGAACAGAAGCAGGGGATTGGTTGTCAACCAGTGAGATGAACTGATGATATATCGAAAATCGTGGAAAAACAGAATTGGCGTACTAAAGAGGAGACCTTGACTCAAAAATAAGTGGAGAATGGTTAAAATAAAGAAGACATTTTATAATATTGTATCTTGATGACAGATCTTTATATCGGATGAGTTTACTTGTTGTATTTTAATTGAATTACACTTTTACCTATAGTTAATTGTATTGCACATACACACACACATACACGTGCGTGCAAACACAGTCTATAGCTGCACCAAAAGTGGAGACCCAAATTCGTTGAAACAAAGTACATTCACATTGACTTCACGTACAAAAGCACACAATACCATGAAGTCAGAATAAACGATAACTAGATTTTGTATGAAAGTACTGCAAAATAACTGGACATCACATCTGACGCAAAGTTTAAATGGAAAATACAAATATATGCTATATGACTATAATTCAAAAAATGCGACTGTTATTGGGATAAACATCCGAACTATATATCCACAATAAGATACGTTTTTTACAGTCATGTATCCAAATTTGTGTAGAATGCTAGATGCTACATCTAGCTGATGCTAGTAAGGTGCTAGCGAAAGTGATATACAAATAATCCAGCGATTCTAAAATAAGGTACTAAGGTAACGTCACAGATCCTCCTTGGTATATTGGAAACAATGACATGCACATACTTAGGAATTGACGTTGTTAAATAGACTATCACCAAACAAGCTAGGAATCATAAACAAAAGCACCTAAACGTAAATGTCCCCAAATCTATTTATCCATCAAATAGTAAATGTCATGACTCTTCAGCTCTGTGTCAACACAAATCATGTTAGAAATCTCAAGAGGACTAAACCCCATGAGTTTTTGTATGGAAGTGAGTTTATAAAAGCAGAGCGTAGTACTATAGTGTACAAAAAAAAAGAAAATGCATAAGGGATTGACCTAATAAAAAAACTGTACGCTAATACTGAGTGAGATTTTACATTAAGAGATTCCATATTAAATTAGGTTCGAAATAAATTATTCGTTGTTCGAACATGAACAGATTGTAATAGTATGTTAAATAAAAAAAATATAAAATGAATATTATCGTATAATGTCATCTTGTACTTCAAGAAAAAATGTGACCATTTTAATTAATTTTGATCTGCTATCAAATGTTATTCTATTGGAATAAAATAATCAAATTGGTAATAATCCATGGACACTTGAGTAAACTTAATTTCGATTATGCACCAATAAAATGATACGAACTTTTGAAATATTTCCTAAAAATACATTAATAATTTGCAATTTCCCACTAACTCGTACATTAAATGAACTTTCCAATTAATGGGGACAACGATAAAGATATGGTACTTAATTAAATTATAAGTTTATTCTTCCAAAAAGACTTACAAGATTACCCTTTTTTTGGTTTTACCATTGTTCATGTTTATATTATTTTCTCCAATGAGGTCACCCACCTCTATTAATTTTAACCAACAGAAGAGGTTAAAATTAGTTGAAATATTATGGAGAAGTTTCGATTGTATTTTTGTGTACGTTACCTCATATCTCTGGCATTTACAAACCGATTTGGACGATATTTTATTTGAGATGGAAGACACATTATATAATTCTCCAACAAAGATCACCACAAGTGCCGTGGTTGAGTTTTTATGATATAAGTATAATCATAATCTAAAAAGACACAGTAAAAGCGACATTAATTTGTGTTTAGCAAAATCAGAGTACTATGATGGGGCAAGAAGATGATGACAGGATCTCTTCAGAATCTCTTCATCGAGTTTTGACTCGTTTGACTTGTCTCAAAACTTATCATAAACAATAAATTAACAAAGTAAAAAAAATAAGTGTATGTGTATAGATGTTGTATGTGTATATAGATGTGACGTTTTTACTTAGTATATGTGGTATATAGATACACACAAAGGCATGAAGTCACTTTCTACGTATATGTTAACTCAAATATCAAGCATTAATCAACCAATATGGATGATTTTTTTTAGTTGAAAGAGTTTTATAAAAATTTAATTCTAATTTGAATAAGGAAATTGAAGCTACACTATAAAATTCCACAACAATGCACAGTACAGGTACCGTGCCGTTTTGCTTGCTCTAATAATAATCTACTAATGAAGTCTCTAAAGTTTTGACATGACCGAGGATGATATAAATCTGCCTTTAACCGGAAAATGATGACAACAAATCTTGACTGATGAAGAATAAACTCGTCGAGTTTGCACTTGTTTCACACGTCGTGACGTAAACAGGAAAATAACTAATTAAATATATAGATAAGCATATACAGTTTCAAACACAGGAATGAAGCAACTAAGATATTAGTAGGTAGATATAAAATTAAGTACAGGCATGGACAGATGTATGAAGTAACTAAACATTAATAGACATGTATATAAGTAAGCAAGAATATACAGGTATAAGCAGAAACACTTATACGGAGTAAATGTTAATAAAAAAATTAATATAATGTGGTTGATTTAGGAAAATTATAACCAAGTGCGCAGAGCTTAAAATAAGAACTGTTTATTAACATCGCTTATTGTTCATAGCCGTCATAACGACATACAAAGCTATAATCCGCTAAAAAGCTATAAAGTTGCAGTGTAGTATATAAGGCACATGCACAAGAAAGAGGAGGACCGGATTCGATACTGTCATATACAAGGTTGTCTTTTATTATCATTGTGTAATGAATATAAATACCATGAACATATACTGTATAATTTAACTGATAAGTAATACGAACGCAAGATGATGACCCGCAGCAAATTTCTGGTGTATAAAAAATCAGCTAGGAATAGCCCTCAAAGATTTAAAAGCAACACGAGATATCGATGACATATTGCTGCAGGAACGAAATGAAAACGAGACTGGAGTTGTCAAGGCCAACTGCCAGCGTAGCCTGTAAAAAAACAATTCGGTGAACTGAGTGATCAGTATGGGTAGCTTTACATGGAACATTATTACTTCCTGCACATTATAACTTCGTACAAAAAGTATCATAACATACATGAACAATTTGCTTGGCTAAGAAGGAATTTGCCCATACTAACTTCCGACATAAAGAAATGGCTAGTTTACTAAAAGCACGGTTTTGTAATTCTGTTATGAGTCCAGCAACAGAAGCAAACACACAGTCAGCACAGTATTTACTACAATTTACTTCATACTTCGGATTGTAAATCATGCGGAGAAGTTCCACAAGATACATCGGGATATATAGTTAAAGGCCAATATTTATCTCCACCTGTACGCCAAATTACAGGTAATACGACAAGCTATAAGTGACTGCAGTGTAATCAGATAAATTGGGGTTAGTGTGGACACCGGGATAAATTGTAACATGATATAATAATTGTATGCCGGATGGATCTTATTCACATAGAATTAACAGTTTCATTACTAGTAAATTTAATAAATAACTGTATTAACGATAGGTTAGTAACCTATCGTTACTTATTAAATGTCAGTTATTTATTAAATGTATTAGTAATGAAACTGTTAATTCTATGTGAATAATATCCATCCGGCATACAAAAACTATTAATTGGTAGTTTAGAAAAACTTTTGGCTCTAGAGACAGGAAAAATAACATTATATACCCCTCCGTATTTTTCATTTGTAAGTATTACACAAAAGAGGCCCATACAAAAATGTGATACTATAGTATGCATGCAAATACTTTTATCTCTCCTTTGACGTTGACAAAAGGTAAAATTAATGTATCTTTCTTTTAAAAGAAAATAATTACTAGTTTATTAGCATATAATATAAACGACCCTGTTGTAATAACAACAGCAGGTCACGTTGAATGTAGTGTATCCACAAAAAAGGTAACTATAAATGTAAATTACAGCGTGGGACAAAAGAATTAAAATTATTACATCACAACATTCAAAACTCTTCTATCAAATTACTGGAAATTTAATTATTCTTGCAAGATAATATTGTCGATTTATGTTGTTTGACTGAACATTGATTAGAAAATAGTAAGATGTGTTGTAATAAATAAATAGTAAGATGTGCAGGAATAAAAAAATGTGTAAAACTTGTAATAGTAAAAATGATTTATTTAGTGGTGAGATTATAATATTGTTTTATTTCTGGATTCTATGATGACACATGAAATTGAAATATTATTGAAGTCAATTCTTCTTCATGTACTTATGGGACAAACCATAATTGCTAAAACATCGACCATTTGTTTTGACAATATGTTTTTTTAATTGCAAGCATTTTCATGAAACAGTTAAGAAATATTTCAAGTCTGGACAGATTATCTGCTCGCATAATAATTGTTATAAAGTAAATAATTTTTTTTTGTATAAAAATATTACTAATAACAATTTTGACAAATATATATAATTCGTAAGAAATAATCTACCATTATGTGATCTATAATACATCAGCTGCTGAATTTTAAAAATATTTTATTTCAGAAAAGCTAAAATGTAATGAAAACTTAAAACTTAGTGACTGAAGAATACATGGAATTAGAAAAAGTAGAAATACTTGTGCAAAAAATACATAAACTAAGCCCTACTTTTCTTGTGTATGTTAAAACTTACTGAAAAAAATTTAAAAAAGTATTTCGCAAAGCTAAACCAGTTTACGTAAGAACAAGAATTCAGGAATTCACTGGAAAAATAAAACCATTTGGAATATTATTATTGTTGAGAAAGTCTAAATCACGCGTAACTGACATTGCATTCAACGTTAAAGATATATTACTTTCCACTTTGTCAGGAATAGCTAACGAGTTTAAAAAATTCTTCATAAATATACCAATCCAAACTACATCTAGGTCTAACTAATTACCATAAATTGCAAAACACTTCTAGAGGAGTAAGTGGTGCAATGTAATATAATATATTCTTTTCACTGCATAAATGATGCAATAGTTATAAAGGCTTTTAAATTGTTTAGTGCTAAAAAAGATTTGTAAGGTTTTTCAGCAAAATTGTATGTAAATGATTCAAATGCGTGGAATTAATTTGCTTATGGTGTGGTATATTTTATTAATTTTTTTATATTATCATTTTACTGTTTTTTTTCACTTGTAGTATACATTGCTTATAAAGGGCGTATCAGATGCGGATATGAACTTTATACCAGAAATGCGATTGACGTATTTTCTTAATATGTTCGCAACTTTTTTTTTATAACGTGTTCATTAGTGTATATGATTGTATGTATATGCTTATTCATTATTGTAATTTTGTAAGAGTTTTTTATTGTTGGTGGATAAAAATTATATATCTGACTTTGGATAAACATGATAAAAAAGAGAAATTTCGATTAGACACCGCAAATATTCCAAATAAATATTCGTATTTTCATTATTTTATACTGTAGAAAATCGGTTAAATTTTTTGTAAAAAAATTTTATACCAAGATAATTATTCGATTACCACGAGTATCATGTCTACAAAACTTGCGATACAATAGGCTTAGCGGCACTGAATTCAAAAGTCTAGAGCAAATAATGAATATTTACTTTATTCTGAACAAAAAAGTATTGAGGCGTGTTTAGAAATAACCACGTTGTTCTTCCATTGTATATGATATAGTTATTTGCACGTATTTTTGTTATCACAAATATCGACAAAGTTCAAACTTAACTCTTTTCACTCCTTTGCCACTTTATAATGGAGTGAAAAAATAAACAAAGTTGTTAATTGTGAAATTGAACGTTCGCTATTCCATTACAAGCAAATCACTCGTCCACTATAATTATAATAATAATAATCAGAAAACAGATTAAAATTGATTCACTAAACTTTTTTATAAAATCATTTAGGAAAATAAATTGCTACTTCTTTAAAATGTAAATAGAATGCTTCCATAATAGCTCTTTGTTTTTCATATAAAACTATAAACACTAAAATAAAAGTAATGAACTACTTATGCTCCATGATTTTCGGTAACTGTGCCCCCAAGTGAACCATCAAATGAAATACCATGTAGCGTAATTCACAACACAGTATTCTCTCATCAAGCATGATTCATAACAAAGTATTCAAACCAGTCGGTTACTGAGATAGGTTTCAATTTAAGGAGTAAACGTTTCCAATGAAAAACGTGTAATGGACAATTGAAAATATGCAACAGTCGATTTCGTTTTTGTGAAAATCTTACGCGAGAAAAACCTTGGAGTTGCCAAACGATTCTGGACTTCATGAAATTCTACATCACATAAAAATAAATTACGTTAATTTTCTATTAAATTTTGGGTTTGAATAAAATTGTACATATTTCTTTTTGTATGTTTTGATTAAGGGTCCTTTATTACTGTTATTATTTATTGTTTTCATGTTGACAATTAGCCGATTAAGAATAAAAAATGTGTTTATATATGAAATATGATTTCTCGAATCTGTAGGTAAGGCGACTTCTATAATTATCCTAATTGGCAGGCGGTGGCACTCATTAAACGGTTTACTGCGTGAGAGCGCCCGTAAAGCAGATCGGTCGGGAAAACAATGCTCGCAGAAAAAGTAAAAACTATAGTTTATAGTTATTATCGGTTTTAGTAATATAGCAAAGTAATTATACTATTGGTATATAGCTATAGCTTTACTTTTATTATTATTTTTGTATTTTATTTTTTAAATATATGTACATAATTTAAAGGATTAAAGCTGTCAGACCTCGTCTGACACTTTAGAATTTAGACCTCGCATCCCACCATTAACAATTATTAACATAAAATAGAAATAAATATTTCTCCATTATTACTTTTACATACAATATACTTAAGTAAACAATCAACATATATTAATATTCTAAAAATAATTACTATTTTAAATACACCATCGATATTATATAATAATCATATAATTTTAATATTATCGAAATATATAGCTCTAATAAATTACTAACACTCTAAATTTTAAATTCGTAAATACCATCAGCCCGAATATATTCCAATTCGCAAACTCGATCATACTTGACTCGAATTTGGTTCGATGAGTCAGAATCGTGATATTCATGTTTGGTCTAAAATTGTTATGATGAGTCCGACTCGTCAAAGCACGGCAAAAAGTCAAAAGAAACTGCATGCATTTACCTACCATAAGTTTTCTGAACAATTTTTCATCTCTCTTTATTTACGTCTCAATTAAAGACAAAAACTTCATATCAGGATATGTTAATGATCGTTTAAGCTTATGTCACTTTTGTTTGCACAGCATGTATTAAATGTTGAAATTTAGATGAAACTGAATTACCCTATAATGTATGTATAATAAACAGTATTCAATTCTGTACGGAATAATATGAATGAAACAATTAAAAGTTTTCTTTTAACTAATACAGAAAAGAAGTTTTGAATTCGAAGTTAAGCTTGTATTTTTATACATTTGCTATTCCCTCGATGTTTGTCATAATAGAAACACACTAAAATAATTTCTTTTTAAATGTTTTTGTATAATGGAAAAGTTTTCTATTATAGTACAATCATTAAATATAGAGAATTAAATAAAGGATGGAGAACCGTAATCAAAAATAACATTTAATTTACGGAAGTGATACTTTCGTTAAGCACAACGCGGTAACATGTATTTAGAGATATTTTTCTAGGAAAACTGACTTTTTTCAAAGTTGTTCTGATTTTATTAATAAATTTGAGTTTAAAAGTATTTACTTTTGGGGACGGAGCTTTGTACTTAACAGAATGAAAAACTGTACATATGTATGTGTTTTATAAATATATATATATATATATATATATATATATATATCGAAAAGGTGCTGTACATAGTGTATTCGTAAATATATAAAAACGAATTAATCGGCACATATCTCATAAAAAAATTCAATGAATAGACAGACACGTCTGCGCCTGAAAAACGAACCGAAAAAAATACAAGAGCTGAGCAAAATAAATACGCATATTGCAAAGAACATAATATAGACTCGAGAACATTTCACAATAAGACGCTCGGATATTTCCAGTTATCACCAATCTCCTCGAATGCAAAAGTTTGAAAACCTACAGCAAAGAGATCTAACGGTGAAATATATACTCGTTGAATACGCGCCATGGTTGGACTTATATTTTACATTTCGACGCTACTAATAAAAACTAAATATCTGTATGGACTCCAAGTTTTGAATGTCTGCGGGGACACAATGAAAAATAAAAGCGGCTGAAAAAAATATCGTAACGGACAATTACTTCGAATCTCATATTATATATAACATTCATGTTTACGTGATCTACAAAAAGGCTGCTACTTAATTCAATGGAAAGTGTTCTATTGAGGAAATCTTGAATAAAATAAATATATGGAGTGAATCTTTCCTCGGGCTCAAGAAGCAAAAAGAATATATTTTATCTCACGTTTCCTTTTACTTTTCTATTGTATTAACATTCAGTAATGTACTTCATAATTATTGTGTTTAATTAGTGTCTTTTGAAAATAATTTAGTTTAAAAAGTCGCATTTATAAGTAAGAAATAATAGTATAAAAAAATGTTATCAAATGTTCCGATAACAAAATTATATATAACGTCTAACGAAATAGTCTGGGAGGTCAGAAAAACTCGCACAATAAATTACCGGCATTTTTCACTGACAAACTGTTGTAACAATTTCGCTGAAGTAAGAAATTGAACATTTCACCCACCGAGTGAAGCTATCTTGTTTGCTATTGTAAAAACTATGTCTTTATTTGATTTTTGTTAACATTTTTGCCGATTGTAATTATTTAACCCTGGGGCTAAATATAACAATTACCATCGACAACGAACATGATATTTTTACCGTATTTTTTGTCGATGGAAATCGCTTTATCCTGGGTACTACGTAGCTAAATAAAAAAACGTAAAACTATCATTTTGAACGTTACCAGTTTAGGGTGTCAAAATACGAAGAGATAGAAATAAAACTTGCATCCACAAATGTGAAACAACAGCAGCGCTTAAAGTCTATTCACAACGACATATGCTCACACGTATGTACTCTCAACAGGTCAATTTTTATTCATTATTTATCATTTCTCCCTTTCTGTCACATAGTACATATCTATATTATTAGGTTTTTTTTACGATTCCTCTAATTAATCTCCCATATATTTATATATATGCATTTTTTTATATTACCAATTCAAATCAAAATACAAGCATCATTATGACCATGTCATAATGTCATAAAGCTTATATTACTGGTTATAATACACAGATATCAACTATACCTCGTTCAGTACAATCGATAAAGCTATTTCATCACCAAGAAGAAATAAATCAATTCAATTACATACAGGAATGCGAACATATAAAAATATTTTTTGCTCAGTCGTTTAAAAATATACTGCTATGAACAAGTTCAACATAAATGTAAACTGTTAGCTGAAGAAAACGCTTACAATGGATACTATATGGACCAAGTGCTTTATTTTATTGAAGCTGTTTCAGTACAAACTAAATCTATCCAGATAATACATAAAAACTGACATAAAATACTCATAAAAGCTTCGTCAAATATTTCACACAAGTTTGAGATGCCGTTGTGATTCATTGTCACATGAAGCTGTCTTCCTGCGAAATCACATGTCTCATAATAAAATGCTTTAGATATAGCTTCAATATTCGTGCTATGTAAATCTCTCAAGTTACGTCAGGAACTATATAAAAACTGTTTGTGCTCAAACCCAAGCAACTCGTGTCAAAATTTCTTTCGCTTAAAGTCAAACATTTTATGACTGTGTGATATTGCTTTCAGTAGCATTTACTTAAATTTATATTATTTAATCACTATTTTTATTCATCAGAAAATCACCAAAAAGTATTGATACAAGCAAGCAAAACTATCACGAATTTCATGAGTTTAACAGTCGGCAAAAATGTTTAAATTATCTATTAAAACCCATTATCATTTGAACTTTTATAACAGTGGGCAATTACTGTTAATTTTTGAAGCATAGGGTTTTGGCAAATATTTTATTTTCTTTTTGTAAAATTTTAGATTATCACAGTAGCAGCTATAGCGATAGGTAAAGTGTATTTCTTATAACCATTACTTCTTCTTAAACAGCGAGAGAGACTTACCTATATAAGTTTATTGACTAAAATCAAAGCTGGGACCCTCATGTAGCAGTGTTACTAGGGAATGAAATATTCAGTCGAAAATACTTGCAAAAGTCAGTTAATCTTATAAGGGTTCAACTTGTTTAATATAGAGTGTGACTACCATTTTGTAAAAGCCATAATTGCCTTTCCCTGTTGCCGGAAGTGATTGAATTGATAATGACTCGAAAACAAAACTTTAGGCTATACTACCACATGGTAAATTATATAATGAAAGGTCGTCGAAAGGGGTAATGGAAAAAGGCGAAACAGATCATTCATCAACATGACATTCATTCGAGATTGCTAAAAATGTATATAACAACGGCAGTTAAGAAATTGCTCGGAAAAGAAAAGAAATCTATATTCTCACGCATGACGAAAAATTTATTTTATGAAAAATAATTAGTAAGCGTCACTGACTTATATCATGAAGTATATCATGATGCAAGAAACAAACTAAATAATTAACATGAAAACACAGGTCTAAAAATGATTTCAAGTTATGTTCCAAATATCCATTGGTGGTTAAAAATGGTTAGCGTGTTGTCGAAAGGCAACATGGAAAGGACAGTTTTAATCAATGAACTTGCAGATCCAGGTACAATAGCAACTACAGGCAGTATTTAATTAAATACAATTACGGATTTCAACAGGGTCCTCTATTACTGCAAAACACCAAAACTATGCTACAAAACGAAAAGAGCGTATTTTTGACACCATACTAAAGATCTGTCTAAAATAATAAAAGAATGAACTCAAATAATCTGTGAAAGTAATAATAAACTAAAATTAACTCCAATTTCTATCAAACTTCTAAGATTTATGAAACTCTTTTTAAGAAACTCATCACAAATCTTAAGAAATATTTATGAAACTCATCGCAAATAGACGGGGCAACGTTCCTCCTGTTCTATCAGACGGTTTTATAAGTGGATTCATTGCTATCAATTACGTCTCTGGTAACTCATAGCTTGTATTTCGTAGTAATCAGCGTAATGCTGCGTGCACTGTAAAGATTACATTGACCTCATCAAAATAATATATAGGAATGCCACCTGTACAGAAGATTTCGTATAAAGAAAAACTCTATCAAAATACGATGTCAAAGAAACTATTATCAGTCTCATGGAAAACGTCTTGAAAACTTTGGAATGAAGAATATTAAATATTCGAGTTGGTGGAAATCTCGTCCATATCTGCGCGTCGCCGATGATATAGTAATGTTTATCGAGAAACTATGAGGTATCCAAACAATATTGACTTAGCTAGGTAATTGAAAATAAACCTATTCAAATTCAAAGTGATGTCTAACAGAGCCATTTATCCAAACATCAGTAGATAAGATTCTCAACAGGAAGTGATGTCTACGTACATATATTTGGGACAAACTATAAACATGGAAAGAAAAGAAATAAAAGGCAGCAAATTAGCGTTATTGACATCGAAGGTAGAGTTCAGAGTTATCAATTTAAAATAGTAGGGACTAGACCTCCGATAAGATGCGAATCTGACCGATGCAGCTAAATGCAGGTAAAACTGAGTCTCCAAATGGGAAATCTAAGATCAAAATATGCCGAATAGACCGAAAGTCAAATAGTCAGATGACATGATAAGGAAGACCGGCAGATTGCAATCAAGATACATAATAGATGACAAATAGAAAGATTTATGGGAAATAATAATTGATGATGATAATGATGACACCCGTGGAGTAGCGAAATCGATTAGTAAGAAAATACCCACTAGATATTTGACAGTGCGAGATAAATTAGATAATTATTATAATTTATTGTAACACCAAAATATTATAGTTTGACAAGATTTATCTAACTATAAACCAAGAGTGCATAAATTAATATGCTGATAATTTACAAATTTCCGAAGAAGAATCTTCTAATTTTGGATTATATTTATACACATGAATTTTTTTCTTAAACGTTAACCATGTAATTATATTACTTACCTGAACATATTGAAGAACCACTGAACAACAAGAAAAATGCGTCTTATGAAACAATCATGATCATAACAATTAACATGAAAATACACAGAACAATGAAAAAAATTAACCATAGGAAGATGCATTGTGGGTAGATCACATAAAGACTGAAAATTTTCACTCGCTCTTTCATTTGTAAAGCGAAATAATTTCCCTTTTTTTAAATTACTGATGCATTTGTATTAACCTAAATATTTTTTTATTGTTGAAAACAAGATCACCAACCAAGTTCTTTATCACATGAGAATTATTATAAATTAAATTAAATAAAATCGTACAATTCTGCTGATAATTGTTACTCACACAACAACGAGGTGAAATTTAGTAAATTATTCTTAAGATATTTAGATCAGAGAAGCAAACACTATTATATTATGATCATTATATTTTAATTTTAATTTCATGGAAACCATATTATATTCTGTTTCATGCTACGTTACCCATTTAAATGAGGAAATATTATAATATTGCACATAAAATTATCAAGCTATTGATATTTATGTTTGTGTGTCAATGATAACTATAGTATCATGTTCAATATTGTTTCCCTATTACATTTGTCGTCAGCTCACTTATTTTTAAAGTTCGTTATGAGTGCAGTTTAACATCAATGGAAATTTCCCTGTTTTTTTATTAAATAAAAGGCTATACTTGAAACACGACGTATTTAAATACAAGTTGCCCGTAATACCTTTCATAAAATAAAGTCGATTTGAAAAGTGCTTTTGCAATGAAGACGGGCTGTCAAAAATCAAATTTATACCATGTCTTTACGCAATTTTATTTATTCAAATTGTCTTTATTCTTTCTTATTCTAATTTTTATATTTTTCGGATGTGATTTTTAAGTAAACTCGTATTTGTATTTACATATTCAGTATTTACAGTCATTATGAATAGTAAATACATTAAAATGGTTTTATCAAGGAATTGATTGCCAAAACGCATTTCATAGAAGAAAGATTTTTAAATCCATTATTTGTGACAACGCGTTATCAGCACTAAATGATCGTATCATTGTTACTTAAACAACGTAGTTTCTTTATGTCGAACGTATCAATATACGAAATTGAATATTTTACGTAACTGTATTTTAAAATTTGTAGTTAACATGCTAAGGTATATTGATAAAAATGTTACATCTTCCGTACAATCTTCAATATATTGTGTTTAACTAGAAATCTCATCTATGTAAAATTCGACTGTCAAATGCTCATGTAAAATTCGATTGCGAAATGTATATGTTTTTTCGATGTGTACATTAAAGGTTTATTGATTCAATAATTTTGAAAATAGTCTCTCTGAAATGGATCAAATGATAACTACGGTGATAATGTTGGCAATCCAGCAAAAGGATGAAACGGGAAACACACCAAACGAAATAGAGAAGAGAGATTAGAAAAATAATATGTATTATTATAGATGATTAGAAAAAAAATAATCTATGATATAGAGGTATCCCTTAAATAATGAATAATCTTTCAACCGCGTATAAAAAAAATCACACTCTGTCCGAAAATGAAATTTTTCAATATATTTCTCGTCAAGCAAAAATGACAAAATATTTTAGATAAATTGATTGTTGTTGATTCGGATTAACTTAAATAAGCAGAAAGCTTCAAGAATATGATTTAATAACTGTGTTTCAAAATCCCTCTTGTGTTCTCATGCACTGCAATAAAATTAATAAATAATATTTTTGACAAAAAGTACTTGTTTGTCAATAGAGATATACGATGACTGTATTTAATAAAATCATATATAAAATGAATTAATACTTTACAAAACTAACAAGAAACACGCTTCCATAAATCCTATACTAAAAAACAAGAAATAATTAACGAACCTGTTTTCTCTGTCAATTCTATAAGGACTTTAGTGTGAGCCATATTTGTTGTTAAGTATAATATTTGAGTGTAAAAGCGTCGGATTATTCGTTTTATAATCCAACTGAAATATGAAATATTTTCATTCATATAATACTAATTTGAGAAGGAAAGTTTTTTTTTAATTTTTCAAAATATTAATTTATTTTCAAACTTTTTCAATCTGATATTGAAGAGAGATTGTTTTTTTGAGCTTGTTTTCTATTATATTTAGAATTACTGTTAAAAATATTAACACTTTGTTAAAACAAATTCACAGAATTTAAATTAGCAGAGCATAGTAGTAGTTTAGGTGTCTGTTTTTGATTCTTTGTCTATGGGCGACTGAACGCACATTCTTTCTATATCTGTCAATGCTTCAGTATTACAAGGCGTCTTTTCGGTAAGCTTCGAACAACCCAATTCTTCAATCTGAACTCCATACAGCGATTTTACTCTTTTCAAAGCTACGAATGCTTGCCCAGACGCAAAAGTTCCCGATTGTAAATATACCACTGCACATACATTTAGAAGCCCAAAAACAGTTAGAATGCGTTATTTCGTTGTCGAGTTCAGTGTTTAACTTTCGGTTTTATTTCATTTAATCACCGAGACGGTATTTTATTATGTTGTCATTGGTATTTTATTATGTTGTCATTGGTATTTTATTATGTTGCCATTTTATTATGTTGTCATCAGAACTACAAACAACTGCAAAGTTTCATAATGATACAATAGTTAGAAGCCTAAACACAGGATACGTTGTGACATTATCGAGTTCAGTATCTAACTTCCGATTATATTTTATTAAATCAATCAGTGGTACTATTTTATTATGTTGTCATCAGAACTGTACATAACTACCAAGTTCCATGATGATACAACAATTAGAACACGATTAGCATACGTTGTTCCATTATTGATTTCACTTCCTTAACACGGTTAGCATACGTTGTTCGGTTATAGATTTCAGTGTCTAACTTCCAATTATATTGCACTGAATCAGTCCGATGGCACAAATGTATTGTATCGTTTTTAAAACTGCTTACAACTTCCATAATGATTGATGTAATAATTACAAGTGCATATAATTTACTTTCGTAGATATCATTACAAAGTTAAAATTAAAAGCATGTTAAAAAACGACTATGTGCATAATAACAGAAATTTAATATGATGAAAAACAACCAGTACCTAGTTTGATAACAATTTTACATACTTTGACTGTATGTAAAAGAGGTATAAAAAGAGATAATAGTCGTTTTTTACCGTGTGAATCTCGACCAACTGACTACGACAACTTTCAACTGACTACGAATATCGACCCTAGTGGTCGATATGCAATAATCATTACTAACTTTAAAATTATGAGAAATGTTGTGAGAATAGAAACACTGAACGTACAAATCAATAAAATAAATACGATACAAAATCTAGTATAAAAGTATTCTATATTGATTTCTGCTATGGTTTATTACTACATCAATACAAGTTGACATAAAACTTTTAACAATAATCGAGCAACAGGCATTCGAAATACTTATTTCGAAATATTTCTGCAACCCTAGTAATTTTGAACGATAATTAAAAATTAAACCTCCGTAGTTAGAAAAATTGCTTTTTTTATTGAAATTATGCAGTCTGAACTTATAATTTTCTTGATAAACTGACTTAATTGGACCGTAAGTTGACGAGTGAACAGTGCGACTACAAGACAAACATTTTCTGCCAAACGTGTTTACATTCAAATATAAACTTGTAAAGTTCATCACGACCAAAATGCGTATTAAAATGGTCTTTGAGATTAAGAATTCATTAGTTCGACCCCGGTGATCCAGGCTGCAATCCTTTTGAAAGCTCTCTCGCATATCGCGAATAATGTAGAGTCATCTCGGTCGGGATTCCGTCGAGTCACAGTATTCTTTCAGTTGTGTTTTTGGATAATTCTGATTTCGTATCTTAAATAAATTTATTATCCATTGACAATTAATTTGATTAATAGTGTTATTTGTTTTACTTAAGTGGAAGAAATAATTGTTATTGGAGAAAATAGAACTTAGGCACACAAAAATTTCTCGTAGCTATTCCATTAATAAAGTGATCTACATTACTTTAGGTAAAAGTCTATACGTACACCAAAATAACTTTTAAAATATTAAACGACTTTCAGGCTCAAGAAACTATATTTGTTATCACCGCTTATGTTGTTTAAATTCTACATTTATATTTTTTATGAAATTAGCTGCTGACTGTAGTTGCAGTGTACATGCAGTGCAGTATAGTAATACTATTGGGATATTAGAAAAATTACATAAAGAAGATATTAATGGTTGTCAACCGTCGCAAGTATTGTTTACAAGAACAAATATAAGTACAATATTTGGCAGAAATTTAATGAAATATCCTTCTAAATGATATGTTGTTTAGGCCATTTTATTTTCAAAAGATATTTTAAGAAAGACATGCAGTTTTTACTTACAAAGTTATTTCAAAAATGCAGTACCATTTGATTACTAGAATAATTGATTAATCAAGCTTTGCAAAAAGTATTTTGGACTATATTCTTAAAACCTTGGTTTGCTTACATTTTTTTCAAAACTAGACTATTCTTCGAGATAACTATATACAGATAAAAAATTAATGTAGCATTTTAAATGTTTTTACCCTAAATAAATTTAGAAACAATTATAAAAATATCACCAAAGAAGTCTCAGCGCATTCTTTCTATAAGCTTATCAAATATCAACATTACTAAATTTCTTCCTTCTTTATTCCGAATTTATTTTTTTAATGGTAATAATCTTTTATAATTGCACAATGTCAAAAGTTTTTTGTTAAAATTTAATATGACAAGAACTTTTGATCTTTGAAATTTTTAGCATTTTATTGCGGTACTATAAAATTTCAAATATTTTTTTGCCGTCAAGTAACAAAGAAGAAAATAAATTAGTAATAAAGAAAGAAGACATTAAATATCTCCCCTTATTATTTGATAATCTTGTAGTAAGAATGTACTTAAATTCCTTTGTTAAATTGTTATACTTATTTATAAGTTTATCGCCGTTACAGTTACAATATTTAAAAGGCTACAATAACATTTAATCTATATTCGAGAATATCATTGAGTAGCCTGGTTTTGATAAAAACGTTAGCAAACTAGGATTATAAAATATCATTCAAAGTACTTTTTTGCTAAGTTCGGTTAATTATTTTACTATTAATGAAATATAACTCCACTTTCCAAATTGTTTTTTTATTTAAAAATTGCACGTATCTATTAAAATACAGCGTGTTATGTTTTTTCTGCTTCGTCAAACGAATATAATTCAGCAGGATATTTCATTAAATTTCGGCGTAATATTATTATCAAATTTTTGTTGTAAAAATATTTATGACGGGTAATAATGATTGTTATTTTATTTCGTCTGTCATTTTTTTAATATGCCAATAAACCTAGTCAGTAGCTGATTTCATAAAAATATAAAGTTAGAATTCAAACGACATAAGAGCTAACAACAAACATGCTTTCCTGGGCTTAAAAATCGTTTAATATTTTAACTCATTTTTATGTACATATAGACTTTTACCCAAATTAACGTAGATAATATTATTATTAGAATAGCCACGAGAAATTATTGGGTGCTCAGTTTTTATTTTCTCCCATAGCAATTGTTTCCTTAAGTTAACCAAATAACACTATTAATCATATTCAGTGTCAGTAAAAATTTTTTTTAAAACAGGGAACGAGAATTATCGAAAAATCCAACTGAAAGAATACGGTGACTCGACGGTGCCTCGACCAAGATGACTCCACAATATTCGCGATATGCGAGCGAGCTTTCAAAGGCTCTCCCGGCTGCCGCCTGGATCGCTTCAGTCGCAATAATGAAATCTTAATTTTGAAGACCCCTTTGATACACTTTCTAATCGTGATGAACTTTAATAAGATTATATTTTAATGTAAACATGTTTGGCAGGAGGTGTTTGACTTATAACCGCATCGTTTACTCGTCTCGAACTGACTTAATAGACCATAAAGGTCAAATTGAGCAGAAAAATTGTAAGTGGATACTTCGCGTAATTTCCAGGTTTGACTTACAAGGGTTCCAAAAAGCGCAAAAATATTTCAAGTGCCTCTCACTCGATTATTGTGAAAAGTGTTATGCGTAGTGATGTAGCAAGAAATAATATAAGAAATCAATATATAATACTTTTGTACTAGATTTTGCACATACATCGTTTCTATTTCTTTTGTCACTATTGTCACACCATTTCTTGTCACTATTGTCACACAAGAAAATTAGCCTAAAAATCATCGATCAGGCCAAATAATTCGAGTAATCTTGACAGTTGGTACAGCTATTCCTTGAGGTATCCAGATGAACATACTAGAAGTCCCCGAGGGTGAGGAGCGAGCCGGCGGTGGAAGAGGGGTAAAAGGTCCCTTTTTAGTTTTTTGCTTGTACCTTAAAAAACATTAATAATATATTTACAATCCCTTCAACATTAATCTATATTACATTTTCTATAAATTATGTTATATCCATTTTTACCGTAGGATCAGTACTCGAAGAAATACAATATAATTGATAAAAATAAAAAATAGAATTAATTCCGCAAATTTTAATTAAACAAAATAATAAATGAAAATATTATTACATTGGTACACGCCCCTAATGGCTCTAATTCCACCAGCAAAAGAAATATTTTTTGTCAAGACGGGAAGGAGGAAAATGGAAACCAGTGTACTTACTTCCCAAAAAATTAAAGACATTCATTTTTTGTTCAATTCTTTTTCTAAATAGTTTCCGTGGTTGTGATGCAACTTCTGCCATTTACAAAAAGGGCAAAGTTTCATTTATCAAGATTTTTGAACCAAATCCATTAATAAAGGACATAGAAACTGTCTTTTCTGCCTTCGGGGCTTTTAGTATGTTCATCTGGATACCTCAAGAAATAGCTGTACCGACTTTCAAAACTACAAGAATTATTTGGACAGATTTCCTTAATTTCATCAGGCTATAATCATTATAAAATAAGTAGCTGTGATCGCACTTACGAGATTCGTCATCACTTTGAATAAAGTTACATATGGTTGATATTCCATATATATGAAATAAAGACTCGAAACTTTCAATGTATTTTCATTATATAACAAGTACGTTCAAGATTAAATTCCAAATAAATGTTTGTGGTATGCTTATAGAGCTTTTGTTATTATACCACAAACAAAAAATAAATATCCTCGATAATCCGCATGTATTTGTGTCTAAAAATGCCACTTAAATACATTTTTAATCTAAGTACGAGCAAAGCATGTCGTTATTTTACTTAGAACTAACCTACTAATACAGATATCAACTAAGAAATTTAATATGGAATATATTTGACGTTAATTTTGTAGAAATTCATTATTCACAATTTATTGAAATTACGTGATGTAGTATTATTTCTACTTTCTTTAAGTTCTTTACCACGACCTAGGTTTCATTGTATTACAACATATTCAATTGAGCCATTACCAAAGATCTTTGCTAATAGCACACCTGAAGATATTGCAATACAACGCAACCTAGGTCGTGGTAAGGAACTTAAACAAAGTAGAAATAATACTACGTCATGCAGTTTCATTTAATTGAGACTGAATATGGTAAAAATATAACTAGTACCAATATGAATGTTTTACATACATCAAACGAAGTATATAAAACAGTTATCAGTAAAGTTTACTACATTAAATTTTTTCTTTACTTGGCTTTAATCTGTTTTTTTATATACATATATATAAATTACGTCATATAGTTGGCGTGTTTACATTGACAGTCAAATATTTTTTTATCAAATATAAGTTTTTCTTGTTCCCGAAGAAAAAATTTAAATAAATTGAAATTTAGTGATTTTGATTTTGTTCACAAATTATTAATTCTGGTGCAGTGCATGAGAACATAAGAGAAATTTCAAAATTCAGAATGTTAGTAAATCTTATCTCTGAAATTTTCTGCTTATTCAAGTTAATCCGAATCAACGACAGTCAATTTATCTAAAATAGTGTGTCTTTTTTACTTGACTTGAGAAATATATTGAAAGATTCCACTTTCTGACAGAGTATGATCATGTTTATACGTGGTTAAAATATTATCCATTATTTAAAGGATGCCTCTGATTACTCATGCACATTCTTTTTCTAATCACTTTTCTCTATTTCACAAGTTTCCTATTTCGTCCTCTTGTTGGATTGCCAACATTATCACCGCAGTTATCATTTCCTTTTCAGAGATACCGTTTCCCAAATTATTTATTCATTACCGCCTTTAATGTACAAATTAATAATAACGTATACATTTCACAGTCTAATTTTACATGAGTAAAATTATATTGTCAAATGCATCGTTCCAGTGGTTATATTTTAACATCAATTTGTATGGATGATTGTAAAATATTTTAATCAATCTACCTTTTTACGTTATCTACAAGTTTTAAATTACACTTTCTTAAAATATTCGATTTCGCATATTGATACATTATCGATATAAAGAAACTACGTTGTTTGACTGATATCGATACTTAGTATTGACAACGTGTTAACAAATAATTGATTTAAAAAAAAATCCCTTATTAACTGCGTTTTAGCAATCAATTGCTTGATAAAATTATTTTTTCTTAATTACTATTCTTAACAACAGTAAATACAGAACATGTAAATACGAATTTACACAAAAAATAAACGCCAAAAATATGAAAATTGAAATGAGCTGAGGTAATTACGTAAAAATATGTTATAAATTTGAAGTTTGATAGCTAAGTACCAGGCTTTTATTTAGGAATCACGGTCAATTAATATTTAAATAGTTCGCTTTTAAAGTATACCCCTTCATTTAATAAAAAAACAATGATATTTCCAATAATGCTAAACTACACTCATAACGAACTTTGAAAATAAATGAGCTCACGACATAGTACTAAGGAGACAATTTTAAACATGATACCGTGGTTATCGTTAACACAAAAACATAAATATCAATAGCTCGGTAATATTATACGCACCTAGCATAAAATACTATTAATCCTTATGTTAATACTCGGGTATCCGGTAACCTTTTATGGGTTATATATTTAACGAAAGATCATCAAATCCTTTCAAATCATCGGTATTTGAGTCAATTTACGTCGATTCATGTATATTATGATTTTTAAATATGCAAACAATTTCAAACTTAGCTGAAGTCGAACATCCACTTGATCAAAAGCAGAGGTACCCGAGATTAGGTTCTTATATGTGGGTATGTAATAATCTAATACGCCTACAAAATTTATAGTAAAAAATAATTAATCTAATTTCTAGGAGTAGAAAATAATATTCCAATACAAATCATTGTAGGCATTTAACTTTTAATGACTTTCATAATAAATTAAATATAAAATATCCTCATGTTGAATTTACTCTTGAAAACGTGCGACAGATGCTCTGGTAATAGAGCTAGCATGATCCCACAACTTTTCGTCCAGTGGAATCTGTCTGTTGAGTAGATTTAGTTGATGTAAGTTCTCTCCAAGTGGGACTCATTCGTTTTCCACATATGCTTTCGATTGCAATTTTAGTGGTGAAATTTCCAATGATTTAAATGTTTTGAGATCGGTCTTCAATCGTTGACATACACAATTCTTTACTTAATTATTGTAAAAATAATCGTCGTTCGTTTGTCTTTTTTTAACATTTCATTGTTTTCATTACAAATTATGTAACTTGCAAGACGGGAACATCCAAATATTATAAAAAAAAGCGCGAGGCCATCAGGCAGTCCACCTGTGGATTGTGTAACATCCTAACATCTGATCCTTTGTATCGACTCCAGTCTTCATTTTATTTTAATACCGGACAATCTCTGATTTTTTCTTTGCGTCTTCGCAAACTGTTGTATCTGAATAGATATATAACGGCTTTTCTTGGAACATAAGAGTATATTGCCAATTTGTCATGAATTGGAGTCTTTATTTATATACTTTCACTTCTCTTTCACCCTGATTTGTTTCGCGGACGGTCGTTAATTTTCCAGGGTAAATTTTACCATTCATTGATTATTAATTCTCTGCATCGTATATCTATCAGAATATTATTTTTATTTCATAATTTACTGGATTTGATGGTATTTACTGTGTGAATCTATTTCGTTCTCTGTATGGATAAAGTTACTCATCGACTGTCGAAATAATCTGTTGGTTTGTAAAGCTTTCATAAGCTGGCGTTCAATATTGTCCATGTATCCGAGAATAGGCGCTGTTTTATCTTCACAATGTTCGCATTATCAAACTAAATAAATCTTATTTAAAACCTGTTGCCGACAATCGCAGCTCGATATATTGGATGACAAGTTGATTTCCACATACCCGGTGAATGGTCAGTGTTAGAATCATTTGCACCTGACGTTATGAGATTCTTGAAGAGTTAAATGTTTCCACGTCAATTGCTGTTTCGTTGGATTTTTAGACAGTTTACTTTGTAGAAAGTTTACGCCTTGATGTTGGTACGACGAACAATCAAAACGACTATTTCAGCTGTGAAAATTCTTTTGAATGTTTTGCTGGTCAATAAAGTTTGTATACTTCTATGTAGTCCAAATTTTTACCGAAGAATATTTTGAGTAAGGCATAATGTTAAATCGATAGTGTTTTAGATCAAATAAATGGCTGTAAACGTTATCATCGACAGTGATGGTTTATTACTAGCTGCAATGCTCTCAGTCGATTCTTCAACTCACCTTCACTTTCATAATCTTCCACTAAATATATAAATATTATATTTTCAATTATTTTTGAACACATGTTACCGAAATTATAAAAAGGAGATATAAAATAAAAGTATTTACCAGATTATTCACGGTCTATTTACTTCTAAACATCCTTTCCTGTGTATATAATCCTAATCATCCCCATCTGAGACACGATCTTCGCAGACAAAATCTTCTCCCAATATTTCACTCAAATATCTGGTCTGTTCTTCAATCGTTAATCTATTAAGTTATTAATTTTACAATTAATAAATAATCTACAACAATCACATGAAATGTTACAGTCATCACATAACTGCAAGTATTTATACGTAAATTTGAATATATCTTAAACATTCAACTGCTGATAAATTTTCCAATATTTATAAGTATTTTTTTGCTATAACAAGGAAATTTCAAATACCAAACACACACAACGTTTACAAAATACTCAAGGGTCCACTACATGTCTAGACTCGTTTGAAATTTACAATAATGAATGACGTAGACAAACAAATGCAACTGAGACTTTGCTTTTTCTCACTGTGACTCCTGAGGAAAAAAAAATTTGAAGGTAAAAATACCCCAGTAAGTAAATATGACTATAAATATGATTAATAAATCTAATATTTTCTCTCTTAAATGGGGTAACGTAGCATGAAACAGAATATAATATAGTTTCCATAAAGTTAAGAATAAACTCTAACGGAGATAATCAAGTAATGTTAGCATCTTCTGATCTGCAAAATTTAAGAATAATTTACTCAATATCATCTCGTTGTTGTATGAGTGATAGTTTCCAGTAGAATTGCACGATTTTATTTAATTTGGTTTATTATAATTCTCATATGATAGAAAATTAACTCTCTTCTTTTCGTAAATAAAAAATAAACATCAGCTCTTGTTTATTTTTTATATTAACAAATTCATTGTTTTGTATTGTATTGTTTTGTATTAATAAATGCATAAATCATTTAATTAAAGAGGGAAATTATTTTACTTTTCAAATGAAAGCGCGAACGAAAATTTTCAGTCTTTTTACAATCAACCCACAACACACATTTCAGGGTTCATTTTTTTCATTGTTCTGTTTATTTTCATAGCCGTGATTGTTTCATAAGACTCATTTTGCTTGTTTTTCAGTGGTTCTTCAGCAGGTTCAGTAAAATAATATATTTTAATTACGTAAAATAATATATTTTAGCGTTTTGATCAAAGAGTTCTTGTGTATATAATAATAACCCAAAAATCCTTTAGATGATACTCCTTCGGAAATTTGTAAATTAATAATATATAAATAATAATTTATGCATTTCTACACATATTTATATATATATATATATATATATATGTGTGTGTGAATGTATGTATATATATATATATATATATATATATATATATATATATATAAAGAACTTTTGTAATTTTACTCTTAGATTGCTCTTTTACCCTTTGCTGTTTTATTCCATATTATACAATTACATGCTGTATACATTAGCAATACAATCAAAATAATTCTAATTGCCATAATGACAATTTCACGAACGAATATTAATGCATCTCAGCGACAATACAATTTCTGTGTGAATAAGACGGCGACATCAAAAAATAAAAACAAATTCTTTATCTCCAAAGTAATAAATAAATTAGATAAAATATCTTTGTTTGTACCGGTGAGTAAACGTTTACTCTGAATCCTTAGGGAATGTCTTAATGCTCATTTTGTGTTCATAAAGCAGTTAGTCGCACCTGCGCACCGCCCGCAAACAAACCGCGCCTACACTCGTCGTCCGTCACCGCTGACTTCGCCTTTCGGTTTCCAATCGACCGCGCTAGCACACCCGAGTGGATTTATATTAGATTCCTCTAATGTTACTCTTACGAAACAAGGTAATATTTCTTTTGATATTTTTACGAAATAAGAAATACGCATATTGAATATGGTCCCAATTTGCGAAATTGTAACATCGATTCCTTTAGTATCCAATTCTTCAAAAATTAATATTCTCTATTACGCTCAACATAAAAAAAATCACTACGTAATGAACGTACCTGCATAACAGGTAAACTTTTTTTGCACTCGATAACTTATTTTTTGAGATAAGTTTACATGCATAAAACTGTACTCGCATATAATATCTTGCATAAGTTTTTAGAATCAAATTCCCACAACAACGGTCATATAATATTAGCTTCTGCCTTGCGACGTTGTTCGCCTGGTCTACAATAATAGTCTATATGTCAATCCAGCCTATAATTGATCTCTGTCCCATTTTTTTCCGAAATTCGTTCGTCACTATCACCAATAAATCACTACAACATACCTCTTTAGAGCCAGAACGTTTAAATTTTATACACTAACTATTCGCTAGTATACAAAAGGGAGAATATTTTGTATGCTATTCCACGGAAATCAAGTTTGAATTTCGGGTATTTGGGATATACGATATGAGCTTCACAAATACTAAAATTAAACAACGGAATTTTCCTTCCAGACTTCAATGTTACAACAATTCCTATGCGATTATATAAGAACTTAATGAATGACATAAAATATGAATGCTGTCCTTCAGAAAGCACTTAAGATTTTGAAATAGCTTATGTATTAATGTAGATAATAAGCTAATCGTATGCAAAATTTGACGAAGATCCATTGCAAAATTACGAAATGATATATACATCTATTCATGCAAACATTCACCTTCATATTATTAGATAGAATTAAACAAATCAGAAGCGAATAACTAATGTATAATGATCATCTAATTCCAAATATCACATTAGTAAACTGAAGCATCAAGCTAGACAGATGTACAAACTATAATACTATAATATTTTTTAATGGTACCTTTGTCTAAAGTCATTGTCTTTGAAATAAGGACAAATAGACGAGTACTGTGTACCAAATCAAAACGAACCCAACAAACCTTCAGAACTAGTAAAAGTAATTAATTTTAGATGTAAATGAAATCCGCAGTCGACCTAGCAAAAATATATTAGTCATGGTTTTAAAAAATGGGTAGATAAAGTAAATGTTGTTTATATACGTTAGATTAAAATAATATTCATCCACAATACTTTTGTATCTTGATCAACCTATATCTTGATCAAATTGGTGTTTTTTGTTTGATTGTATATGATGAAATGCAAATTTTCTAAAATGTTAAAACTCACGATTATACAATAATATGTAACTACCTTTCGCTGAATGAAGTTTTCTTCTAAGACTCTGTGGTCATTAAAATGCACCAAAATTATATATATAAATACACATACATATACATATATATATATATATATATATATATATATATATATATATATATATGTGTGTGTGTGTATGTGTGTGTGTATGTGTGTGTGTGTGTGTGTATATATATATATATATATATATATATATATATATAATAGTCTTTACTATACAGTCTCTTTAGTTATTTCGCAATTATAATAAGTACTGTCCCAATGAACGTAAATTAACACCATGAAAAATGTATAATAATTAATCGAATAAACTTCCCAAAATGTAAAATATATAAGTTGGTTATTAATTTAAAATGTCTTAACATTTGTTGATATACATATTACATAAATGTAAACATTATATATAAATAGACGTATGATATAATAATTATAAAAAGGATAATAAGAAATAAAGTCAAGATGACAATGTGTTCCCATATCAACTTGTTGTTCTAATATTTTACATAAATGTCAAGTACTAAGGTTCCTTCCAATCCTCACTTTTGTTCGCAATGGGTAACCCACAATTAAATTTTGTAGCTATTTATTTTTATATTTACTGTAAGTCGTCTATCAATTTCAATGGAATAATTTGTTAAAAAATTGATATTTTTCCGGTTGGAATTTTTATTTTTCCGGAAAAACTTTGGGATAAAAATTAGAACATCTTCGATTTTTTTATCGCGAACTTGATGGAAAATTAATTTATAAAGACAAGAATTAGGATTTTAGTTAGTTCACGAAAAGCATAGACATCAACCCTTTGATGTCAGCACTTGGTTTAGCATGCTGCCGCACATTTAATGTTATGGGGTTAACGATAGTTTTTAATCACACAATTTTATATATTTTTCTCAAGCAATAATACATTTCATTTTTTTCAATTCATACACCTTTATACATAACCCGTCACAAACTTTTTATAATATTTAATATGTTATATATTAACGTTTTCAAACCTGTTCCTGCAATTCAATTTTCTAATAAAAAATAATTGAAAAATCATGATGGTTACGATTAATGTTTTCACACACACGGGTGCGCGCACGCACGCACATATGTGCACACACCAAGTAAACCCCATCTTTTTAAATGAACATAATTAAAATGTTTGCATACTGTTTAAATGCTTTTAAAATTTAAATAAAGGATTAATGCTTTCTTTTAAATAGATATATAGACCCAAATGGCTTTCCATTTTTTCAAGAAATTACTACAAAGTAAGCTCCTTATTCTAAATAAAGTTCATTTTACTTAGTAAACTTATTACAAAGACATAACTTCCTCCCTGTAAGTTAAGCGCTCAATTCGAGCGGCTAACTTCGTTGTCAAGTCAGGATAGCGAGGTAATTATATTGTTCCCGAACATTATTCTGGCCTTACTATTTTCTTTTGTGGCCCCACCGAAGGGTGGGTAGTAACGTTTTGCAGCCATCGAATTTAATACCAATCACCTAACTTAATTTATTTTACATTTTAAAAGCCATCGTATCGTTAAGAGGGGCGTTGTAAAAGTCAAATGACTCAAGATTCATCTTGACGTAATCAGAGAACCGTGTCCGGTGGAGTTGTATAGATTACACAGTATGATTATGTGGCAGTAAATATTTCTCATCGTAATGAAGGTGCTTTCAAGGGGAAAGAAATATCATCCCAATTTAGATAAAACATTATCTATAAAAATAAGATCAATTGCATCTAATTAATATATATCTACACTTTTAAACAATAATATATATCACACACTTCGGCACGTGCAAATATTTAAAGGCTGTGCTGAGTAATATTTTCAGAATGTTGCTTTAAACTAAACTATTTACAAATATTGGTACTATTTTTTTACAATGTAAACATATTACCTAATGTATCTTTCATAGGCCTAAAAATATTCTAAATTTACCAAAAACTACAAGACAATAATTTACCACTTCTGTAATGTTTCGGTAAACTTTAGATATTCTATTAACGTTCTTTTTCCATTATCTTAGCTACTTGGAAGATGAGGGATGACAAGCAGCAGTTACAGTTACGAGTAACTATTTTAATAGTTATCACATATTTGTAAATTAATATGCTTAATCACAATGCCAAATTTCGAGTTTCCGCGTCAAGCGGTTTCTGAGAAAAACGGTTAGACACACTAATAAACATACGAACACATAAGTAATTTAACGTGTTTTATTTTCCTTTTAATGTACGGAATTTTAAAAATTATAATAATAAACACTGTACTATGGTTGAAAAAACATGTAAAATATTTTGAACTCCACATGATCTTTAACTGCAATTATTGAACTTTTTTTTTAGTAATATTTTTTTTGCAGCAGCCTTTGTACCATCCTTTTTACATTTTCTCAACATTTTTCTCAAGACGGTGTTTTCTTTATAAAATTGTTCATATTTCGCCAAGTACTTCTTTAATCACAATTAAATGAAACTACGTGATGTAGTATTATTTCTACTTTCTCTAATTTTTTTACCATGACCTAGGTTTCGTTGTATTACAACATCTTCAGGTGGGATATTAGCAAAGATAATACAAGGAAACCTAGGTCGTGGTAAAGAAATTAAAGAAAGTAGAAATAATACTACATCACGTAGTTTCATTTAATTGTGAATAATGTATTTCTACAAAATTATCTCCATATATATTCAATACTTCTTTAATATTTTACACATTATCAATACAATAATTTATTTGCTAACCATTTTTATTTAATTCAATACAAACCATGTGTGACTTTGTCATGAAAATTAATAGAAAATTCTTGACTTAAAACTTAAGAAATTTGACTAATTTTTTCATTGATATTTATTGATTGACTATTGTATTTTAACAGTCAGTTAAACAAATTAATTCTTTTTCCCCCTTGTTAAAATATAATGTGATTTTAAGTTCGTGAACTTATCTTCTACCACCAAAGGGAAGATACAATCCAAAAGTAATTGGCATCAAAAGTGAACCACTGATTCATTGATGACTATAGCATAGTTTGTAGCATATATTCCACTTTTTATGATCAAGTGAATAAGAGGCTTTATTTTATAAACGGAGTTACACAATACAAATGAATAATATGTTCAATTTAAATGATATAGTAGAAATAATATATGTTTATGAATATATATTACAGTGTTTGTGAATATATATTGGTAACTAGCCAAATTGATAAATGACCATTCTAAGATATCTAAAAATTTACTTAAAACTTCCATTGGGCAACAAATACATAGAATTCACTACAAATTACTGCCAAGGACGACTCTTACGAGAAAAACAGCATATACCCGGCACTTGAAATAGAAAGGTGACTGCCGTGTTGTAATCGTTGCTATGGTAATATTGATGTTTGATAGTTAGAGGTTCGTGTGTATTATTTTTACATTGTATAATTTTTTGAGTCATTATTCTTTACAATTCATTATTTAATTATGAAAAAGTTCTACTCGATTGAAAAACTTAAAAAGTTATTATTTAAGGCGAGCTTATAGATTGGAAATTCGTAACAGCTTGATAACAGCTGAAATAAAACAAATGAAGGTTGAACTAAGCGCCTAAAGAGTATTAATTTGATTCATCGAGAAGAATTGCCGTAAATGTTGTGGTCGTATAAATTTTCGGCGTTTTTCTTTTTTACGATAAATGATGGAAAATAAATTCTGGGCAAATACTCTTAGTATTTCTAAATTTTTATTTTTAACTATATGTTATTTGTGTACCTTTATTTTTAAATGCATTTTTGGCTCATTTTGTGGCATTGAAAACGGCAGCCGTTTTTAAAATAATTAAACCAATTTTGTCCATACATAAACTTATAGTTGATATAGATTTATATATGTATTTATACAATTACTGGAAAAAAATGGAAAAATGCTTTATAATAATCCAGTTACGCATAATAAATATAAACTTATAAATATATTTTTTTTTAAATATTTTACGAATGCAGACAGATATATAATTTTCCTTTCTATTTTTCCTGGCGTTTTTTCTTCATTATATATAATGTTTAATACATGTTAAGTGGAACTGGCATCTTCTCCATCTAAATGATTCCCATTTTATATCCGCTTTGCTTCGTCATCTTTACGAACTTGTTATGCCTACGCCAAGTGACTATTGTTGTACTATTACGATCTGAGGAATTAACATTTTTAGTGTCAGTTTGTTTACTGTAATCTCGATATTATTTAAAATTTCTAAGTACATTCGGTACTTAGAAATTTTACTTCAGTGTACTTTTAATTAAAAAAGTTTGAAAATAATAAACCCGGCAAATTAGCATAACTGCAGCAGTCCATTTACACAGTCCGCTCTACAGAAGATTTGAAATTATTTTGCATTATAATACTAATGTCCGAAGTATGTGTAACTACACGAAAGTTGTATTCCTTTATAGTTCTGCGTCGTGGCCAAGCCGTGTCCTTCTCTTTTATTAAGATATGGACGTAATTAAAGCTTAGCTCTACATGAAATGTCATAACTTTTTAAGGGTTAATATATAGCGAGCATTGGCAACATTTTTTATTTAAAATGATTTTATCTGCTGGTAAATACAAAACATACGAGTAGAATAGTAGATATCGAATGGCAACATCAAACAAAGGACGCAAAATCTCAAAGAACGATACCACAGAAAAGCAATGGATAAATCGTTGAAACTCTAGTGACGAATAATTTAAGCGATAATAAACTTAAGTACGGTGAATATAAATTCTAGAATGTAAGAAAATGTTCTTCAAAACTAGTCGAATATAGGGGTAGAGTAAATTCTATTAAAAATATTTTAATCAATCAAATAAATTGTATATACTCCCATAGAATGGGATTTCAGTGTCATTGCTTTAAAATTGTAATTTAATTACGAAAAACATTGTATTAAAGAATTACATCTGGACGCAAATTACTTTTTTGATATTAAAACATGTAAATTTTCTTTACGAGCATGATTTTAGCACATCAGTTGACTGATAATGTCTACTCAAATCTGAAATTCTCCACTGACCATTTCCTCCATGTAAATTAAACTGGTAAATCACGATAAATCTTTTCAACAGATGGTTTTCAGACCAGTGTATCTAAACACGGTAAAGGCTTCGATACGAGTTCACATGGTAAGCGGATTATTGATATGTAATCCTATTTTGCTTACGCGGAGCGAGCTTTAGGTAGCGGTGATGCCTTCTCACTCGCTGCCCGCCCATGTGTTATTCAAATGAATAATGCTGCCGGCCGACCGCCGCCGCATGTATCGTCGCCGCCTATCTATCAAAATACTCCCATAGCTATCACATTAATCATTATAATCTTCCTATATTGCACGCGAATGATAGTTTCAAAATAGCAAATATTACGTTCTATTTACTATTGTGTCGATTTAAGGATGCTGATGTCGTTGGGTCACGAAATTTATGATTTACGATTTTTCCTATAATTTATATGTACAACGTTAAAGAAAATATATAGCACAATTCCATATATATATTCAATGTTGATATAATCAATCATCAGTTGCATATATTTGAGAACTAAAAATGTAAAACCTAAAAGTCGCTAGAGTATAAATATATATATATATATATATATATATATATATATATATATATATATATATATATATATATTACTACATCGAATTACCTCGCTTTTCCCACTATGACCATATTCACCTATCATTTAATTGCAAACTTCAAAGACTCTTTCAAAATAAACGCTGTCCCTAATTACATTGACCAGTAATTATTGCTTGAGGATGATAACTTTGTTGTCTGGTATACTATATTAGAAAAATCATAAAATTCAGTACATGATATCATACGCAAAGTTCAAGAAACTTATCCTAGACAATGCATAAGTATTAAACGGAAGCCAGCTCATTTACTTAATGACTCTATCTGTTACTTAATGGTTAGAAGATATAAGCCAAGCTCAACAGGCCCCTGAGCATTGAGATGTTTTTAAGGATGCTAAGAAATACATGTTCTGAGACGTGAATTGATGAAAAAATATCAAATTTAATAAATGTACCGCTGCCAATATCAGGCAATTCTCTGGTTCTCATGACCTAGGTAAATTTCGTGAGAATTCATGTAGCTAGTTTCATATTCATTTGGTAAATAACTTCTTCAAAAAATCACTAATTGCCTACGACCAAGCCACGAAGCTATATTCGCTTAAGAGTGTTAACATATCTGTAATGATACTGAATTATGAATTTCAAATACATCTGAGACTTTAATCAAAGCAAATACGTCTGTGTTTAAAACATGTTTATCTGGAAGTAATATCATCAGAAAAGATGCTCGAAACCTGTAATGGACATTGTAGCTCCTATGTCTAATATTTTTAATGCTTCCCTAGTAATAGCTACGGTCTCATCTAAATGGAAAAAAATCCTATATTATTCCTCTGCCTAAAGTTGAATCTGCCACACAAAATAAATATTTCAGACTCACTTTCATACTTCTGATTTTATCAAAAGTCTTTTACTCAGTTAGGTATTTTTTGGATATTAACCATCTTATTAATCTTTTACTATTATGTGTTTGATCTGAATATGGTAAATCTACTGATCTACTCAAGGTCAATGATTATGTTTGCTTTACTTTAATAACAATCCTTTACTACACGACTATAGTAATATTTTTAATTCTGTTGATTTCGACATTTTTCTTACTGACTAAAATCATATTCTAACTGATAAATCTCTTTTGAATTATTTAGACTCTATTAATGAAATAAAGACTTTTTTGAGAATGAATTCATTTGATGGCAGACATCCCTCTGAAGGGAGTTTTTTCACTATTGATGTTTTATTCTTATAAATTCTGTTTCCCAGAAAACTTTTAAAAACTCGTATACAGACAATATCCAAATTGATATCCATCCAAATACATATATTCTTTCAAACGACATAAATTAAATCAATATGGATCTTTTTCTGATTAGTCAATGGACTCTGAAAATGAGATTAATAAATCTACTCTTTCAAGTCTCAAGCTATCATTTTAAATATGGAAATAACAATTATAATTACCATACGTAAAATAATGTAGATATTTATATACCATATAATACCTGAAATATAGTACAAGAAACAATTTTGCTGACATTTAAGTACAGTGTACCAAAATTTTTAGCTGTTTATTCCTACATCAATATATCTTGTAATAAGCATTAATTTTTCTATCCATACTTTGTGGACAGAACCCGCAACGATTTTATTTGCGGCTCTTAGTTGTGAGGATTTTAACCTTCTAGCATATCCTGAGAATATAGCAATGCTTCAATTTGTACTCACTAAGATGTTCTTAAAGAAGTCAGTGTCAAGTGTATCGACAATAAGGATTTAATGAGCGTTGAATTTTAATAAACGAACTTTGATTCAATTTTATGTCATCTGGAAATAATTACTAAACAGACTAAACTACTAAAAAAAAGGGTCCTTAGTTTTGTCCGCATATGCATTTTAAATAATTTTGCAATTAGTTTGGGGATCGTAAATAAAAATAAAATTGCTTATAAATTTTTCCCACTTTAGTGAATATGTATCAATCTGTCATTTGCTTTAAATTCACATTAAGGTGAGCATGCGTACTTTCGTTGTTAAATCGAAACCATTATTATAAAAATATGAAGCTGACTTCAGGTATCGTTATACAAAAAATACATACCATGTGGCGACCATAGACTTTTAATTTTACATTTTGCAATACTTCGAAACATAAAAAAAACTTTTACAGCCTTTACTATCACGTCCACGTATTTATGATGAAACCTTCTGCCTTTCGTCATCATTTTTCTGCATCAAGCACCCTTTCTGCCTGTCCTTGGCTGTGGAGATGTATACTATCTGGATTAAATAAATTAGAACTGCATCAATATTTATGCGTTTCCCAACATTTTTGGCTTTAGAAAATTTTATCGTATATCTGCTTACAGGGCGCAGTTTAATTGAATAAAGATTCGCTACTGACATGACCTGCATATTCTTTGTCTTTAATATCCTGAAGTATTATATAAGTCTATATTATCTTAGATCGTGATTTTCAGTGGGATGGCTTTGGACTTCGCTCTCTCCTAACTTTATTTAAACAGAAATAAGTTACCTGTTTTTATGAATATTCTGCCAGTGTTCCTGCTGCTAAACTGTGGAACAAACTGGACCCCGATATTCGGAATGAGCCGTGAATTCAATCATTAAAAGTTTGTCTGAAAAAAATTCTTTCCTAACTCTTCATCGTCGCCGTCCCTGTTTTTCTTCCTAAATCCTGTCCCTCTCTTTTATTTTTGTTAATATAGTTTAATTAATTGTTTCTTTCGCTTATCCAAATTTTCAGTTTTTAAACCATTTTTTAATATGTTCTTATTTTTCCTATGTGTTACGTGCAAAATTCAAATTTCTAGATGCATTGAAATTTATCAATATATTTTGATTATTTATCAGTAAGTTAGTAAGTACATAAAAATTACTTACTTTTTGGTAGTCCATATCTCGAAATCCAATAAAAACAAATGCATGAAATTTTAAATTCCCCATAATACTGTCTACATTATTACTCCAGAATATTGGTTTAAGATTACCTACGTATTTTATTTATTATTTAGATATACTGATTTGTCAAAAGACTTGTAATGGTTTCTATAAATATAGCACAGTTTACCGAGAACTTGGTCTGCATACTCCCCTGCACTTAGATGGCTGCCCGTGCAGTTTTCAATGCACATTGATTTTAGCTACAATTGGTAGCATTAGACAATTATTAACTTTTTGAGACCAATCCCTATGGAAAATTACATAAACAACAATGCTCGATCTTACTCCAGAAGGGTTTTTGTACGTGGAATAAAAAATAGCATGAAATAAACCTGACCCGTCGCTTGGTTGTTTAATTGCCTTGTGGGCACACAGCTAACGATCACTGAGGTCTAAAAACTGTGTTACTTCCTCTCTTCTGATAAAATGTCATTTAACAAAACAAAAATAGTTTTTAGGTATTTCAAACCAAATCATGCTATACGCCATTAATTTTTCGATTTCTTGAAAAACAAAATACGTTTTCCAAAACCAAACATTTTAGGTTTTTTAGTCAAATTATACCGTACATATAAAACATCCTAAGGTAAAAAGAAATTCATGAACATGAAGAAATCGCCCATATGATGTAATATAAAACCATTTCGACCGATTTCGAAAACTAATACTACGTGATTTACGTCCTAAATAGATCTTGTTTATTTATTTATTATATATTTTTAGACCAATATTTGTAGTAATTAGGAACCTGTTATGTATTCATAAAACTTAAAAGGTACACGGAGATAAACTTTATCTTCTTTACTAGCCAACAATTTCCTGATTTTAAAGTTTTTCCCTCAATGCCAACCTAAACACTATACGTATATTTATAAATATTAAGGTTCTAATTACCCTATAAGTAACCTATAGATTTGGACGATCTACCTGTGAGTGAATGAGTGCGTAAGCTACGAAATTGATGAATTTTATACCGAATATCTTGGAAAGAGGTATATATACAGACACGTATTTGAAAAAAAAATTATATAGTATAATTACAAATTAACGATTTTTTCCTTTGCTTGTGCTGGAAAACCTTGCTTCTTGTCAAATTTCATAATTCTAGGCTAATGGGAAGTACCCTATAGGTTTTGATTTATTTGCGAGTGTCAAAATAAGCGGCGTAAATGGCGCCATAATGACGATGTGATGTGATGTGATGATAACTGTGATACATGATACCTCCACGCGTTCTTGAGAAAAAAATCTTTATAGACAGACGGACTACTAATATTACTAATATCCTACAATCCGGAATTATTCTACTCATATCATTGCATCTCAATTAAGTGTTGATGCAAATGAACAGAAATCATTTAATTTGAAATTTGTAACCAAAGTTGTGTTTTTGATGAAAGAAAAGAACCGGGACACATGGTTAAAAAATGAAAGAAAGGAACCGGGACATATACTACGTCATTTTAAAGCTTAATTTTTTTACAAAGGAGATTTCAATATAAAAAAAATATTTAATAAAAACTTAATGTTGTTTTATCCAGTAACATCTTGAGAGGACGTAAAAAAATATTTACTTTACAGATACATTAACTTTCTTTAATGTCAATATTAATATATTCGTAAATAAAATAAGTATCGTTTACCTATAAAAAAATATTTCTGAACAATTTTATTTTTGCATGAATGAAATTCTTAAATTTCTTGTATATTCATCGCATCATGCAACCAACTTTGCTGCCAGTGAAAGTGGATATTTTCATGTTATATGACGGCTTTGACATTATAAACCTCGACCGGCAAGGCGCTGTTTTAACAAACTTAAAAGGTAATGTTATTTATACCTGAATTACGTCCAAAACTTGCAAATTCTTTTGAATGCAGGCAGTCATTAATAGATACTGATATATGCTTTTTGTGAAATTAGATCTCTAGAGTGGACGTTAATGTAGATATAAAAAGACGGTAACCATAGCCGTAAGTAGACGGTTTTTATTGCCCAAATTATAGCATCTCTTCCTATTTTTGTACTTTTCTTGTAAATTCGATATATATATATATATATATATATATATATATATATATATATATATATATATATATATATACATACATACATACATACATACATACATATATATATATATATATATATATATATATATATATATATACTTAATTAGGGATTAAAAAAATATATATGTGGAAATAATATGAAAAGGCCCTATTTCCTGTAACATTTTTCATCACTGTTGTTGCAACTATAAGTGAAAAACAATATATTTGCCATTTAGTTATAATTAAAGTAAGAGAACTATCCATTCTTCAGCAAAAGCTTAAAAGAGCAAATTTACTTTAAGATGTTGTTAAAAGTCTATAACTGAATTAAGAAGAAAATAAATAAATTGACTCGGCATGTAGGCCGATTTTTGAGATATGGATTTACAAAAGTTGTATTATTTATTTAAGGCTGAAGTTCTCAACTAACCAAACAAGTCTTTTGTCTAATATCTTTTGACATTTGCCTTAATAAATTAATGGTACTCTAGTAAAAATATTTAAGAATATAAGTATACTGAAGAAGAGACAATAGAGTGGGCAATCTCATATAAGCGTCAATAATTTACAGGGATAAAATGAAAGTCGTGATAAAGTGAAAGATAAATGAAAAATATTGAATGCAGTAAAATGGTTCATTACGGTTGAATGTAAAGGGAGTTTGCTTGAATCAATTTAAAATGCAAAATTACACGACATTACGATGTCAAAAAATATAACTTGGAAAAAATGTTTATATGATTTGGCCACGTCGAACATGTGAATGGGGAACGAATGACAAAAAGATGTGTATAGAAGAAATGAGTCCGAAAAAAAAGATATGAGAATACGGAAACAATGTGTAAAACGGAATTATAAGAATAAAAAAGAATAGTAATTAAGTGAAAGTGTCGATGGAAATACATTTATACGATGAGTTCGTATACTTACATTTTATTATAGTCAAAACTCTCAAAACCGTCATTTAGACGGAATAAACACAAAAATGTTGAAACTTGATACACTTATTTTTGATATGTAGTGATGATCTTCAAAGTACCGATGAATCCGAAGTGAGCTCTAACCACAATCTTAAAAAAAGTTTTTTCCTGAATTTCTCAAAAATTACTAATCATAAGCCAAAATTGAAACCTACGAAATGGAAGCTAACAACGTCCCTAACAAAAAAGGTTTTATTTACTTTTTTTTTATATCTCTATATTCTTTAAGTCATCCGATATGTTGTATGTGTTCGATCCCGGTCATTATCATTGCCTTTAAGCATTCAAATATGCTTAAATACAACTAAAAATTATTGTTACTTAAGATAACCGTCACAACACAGTCCCAAATATCTAGCCTTTATAGCCAAAATGTGGGTTTATTGAGAATGTAGAAAATAATAAGACGTATTTTTTGACCAAATCTGATTCACTAAATTATAAGTTATATTGATTTAGGAAAAGATTTGCTTTAATTAATTCTTTGTTTTACCGGGGATAGACGTGTACCATTGATAATCCTCAAACACATAATTTATAGTCTCAGGAAGAATTTCTAATATTCTGTCTTCATCGGTGTCATATTCTACATTTACGCTAACTCTATTTAAGCATTCGCAATCTATGAAAACACACCCAGTTAGCTGGATTTTGATATACACCATTGTTAAGATGTTTTAGAAAGTGTATGAAAAACATCGGCGTTGCGAGATATTGGCGTTGTGAGATCGGCGTTGCGAGATATTCATATCGGCGTTGCGAGATATCATACCGGCGTTGCGGGAGATCATATCGGCGTTGCGAGATGTTCGAGGTCAAAGTTACAAGAAACAGTGTTTTAGAAAAGCCTGACCCGGAGGTTGATTGAGGTTATTATAAAGTTGTAAGACTCGGAATTATTTATTCAGGTTTCATATATTATTTTTCATACAACCAATCCTTTCCTTGGTATAGTGTAGAGGAAGTATAGTTATGCATTCGTTTACGATATAACATGCACTAGGGCAAGACATTTACTCCATTATCACTTTAAATAATACTCGTAACCACAACGCTATTTTAGTATTGTAAAAATGTATAAAAATGGCGTTTGGAATTCCCCAAAAAAGGTATTTTACAAACTTGAGCGCGCCTGCGCTTCATGGTAATGACCTTATTTTTAATGAACGTGTAATTACCGCTCTAAAAGTGGTTCTTAAGATAAGGTAAGGGTTAATCTTGGATTTAAGGCGTTGTATTTACAGGTTAGCGCTATGACAATATTTTTCATGACTGATAAACATTTTACATGCGGTAATTTTCGAATGATACTATAAAAAATCTTAAAAGACCAAAAAAAATCACTTCCATGGACTACTGCAACTCATTGAAATTTGTATGAAGTGTCCTATATTATTGATTTCGGTATTAATGATTTCGATATAGAATCATAAGATGAGTCCAAGAGATATTTTGTCTTCAAACATATTATTACCATGACTATACAGAATATTAATAACATTACAGATCCATTTTTTTATTTAATCAATGATTTTACCATTAAGAAGAGTGACATGTTATTACACATTATTTTGCATACTGTGGATAAAGGGGAAACCATGTAAAAAGACGCGTTTTGTGTTCCATATACGAGCAGGTGCGAGTATGAACGCATAATTATACACTCTACTTTCTTTGAGCTCTAGAGCAAAACGTAAGTAGAAAAACTAAAATCATGTCAACTGCCAGTTTTACTTGAAATAAACATTACATGAAATAACACCCGCAAAAAATTAACCCAATATCAACCTTACAATTGAAACTTCAGAATACAATAAAATATCCGATTCAAGCAAATACATTCGAAAAGCCGTACTGAAATATCCGAAGAAAAGAAACCACAGAGTTGTGCTGGATACGATAAAGCGACACCACGGGTCTAAAGTATTTCAAAAGCAGTTAAAAGCTGGAAGGGATGCAATATATAAGCAGGCTCATAGCAAAGAGAGAAGAACTCATAGGGAATGAATTTTGGAAGAAGTAAAGGATTTTCCATCAACTATGCCGTTCAGCTACGCCTGAACCTAAGTCAGATAAGCAAGACCCAAGAATTTCTCTAACAAGGCATTGAATTGAAGATCTTTCTAAAATCGGTCTTTATGAAATTACAAAATATCCTAGAAAAACCGTCAAGGCAGGATAATGTTTTTGTCAGATACTTAAAATACGGCAATAGTATATATATCGAAGGTTTATACTATCTAAGAAGATAAACCAACTAAAAATAAGAAAAGTGCGCATTATCACAAATATTAACAATTTTCAGACTTACTCTTCCCACCTCTTTATCGTTTTATACGGGGACCAAAAAGTGACCAAAGTTGTTAATTATGAGATTAATTGGTCATTATTACATTCCACGTAAATAACTCCTCCAACTACAGTGACAAATATAATATTGAATAAATGGACCAAAAATTTGTCCATTATACATTTTACCAAATATCAAAGTATCAAATGAAAAACTTTAAAGACAATTGGATCTGTCTTTGATTTCGAAGGTAAAATTATAAATAGGGAAATAAAAATTATGTACCACATATATTCCCATGATTTTCCATACTTGTATCCCCAAGTGGAGCACAAAATCAAATCTAGAATATGGTTAAGCATTATAGATTTGATTTCGTGGTACCACATAGCTCAGAGCGGTGCTTTTAGCAAAATTACCAGGATGACAAACTGGCAAGTAATTTATCAAAGCAAAACTAATTAAGTGTGCTTAAAACTCATAGTGAGAGGGTTCCATACATATTTAGACACATATAAAAGTTTTAAACATTTAAATATACTTATTATTTATATTAAATGATTTATACCTAGTATATCTTTTATAGGCGTAAAAATATTACGAGTTTCTTAAAAATATTGAGGTGTGGCATTATCTCTAATATTTTCGTAAACTTTTAATAAACATGTAGTTAATTTTTTTTCATAATATACAGTAATACCTCTCCTTAATTAATATAAGTAGTTAGAAAATTTTTCATCATTATTCTCGTCCCTCTACATTTTGTCCCTTCTCTCTTTCCGCTCGGCGCTAATACTTCACCCAGCACCATATGACTAATAATACACCGATATATTTCATGCACAAATGCTTAACTGGCATTGGTTACTGCAATGGATTTTGGTTTAAAAACTAAAGGGATTCTAATGAAAAATGTGTGATGACAAATCAAAATATTTAATGGTCGATTTCGTTTCTATACAGATCTCACGCGAGAAAAGTCTTGTAGTGTCGAAATGATTCTTTTTGGCTTCATGAAACTTCACTTCAAATAAATAACTTATGTAACGTTTATTTCATTTTTTAGACAAAAACTGTGCATATTTCATTTGTAAATTTACAGTCTTTAATCACAATTATTACACACTCCAATAATTTAATGTTTTCTTAATAATAAATAGCCATTAAAGAATTGAAAATGTGTTTGCGTAAAGTTCGTCCTTGCGTAATTTGTCGATTTATATTATGACCGATCTTCAAGGTTATGTTCTTTAGTTAACCCCTTGGCATACCACTTAACTAGGCAAAATCCGAGCACAACTGGTAGGCGGTGGCACGCGCAAATCGGAATAACGTATGTGCGAGAACACTCCTCAGACCGATCGGGAAAACAATGCTCACCTAGACGTTAATAGCAACTTCATCACGTGCGGTATTTACCAATCATACATTTCTGAAAACTTCTTTTCACCCGTCCCCACTTAGCTCTCTGTACGGATGCAAAAAAATTCAAAAAATCAGCCACTAAAATATAAATTAACATATTTTAATCTTAAGCTTATATCATTTTGATTTGCTTGCCATAAGCATAATATTTATGAAAATGAATTAACCAAATATATTGGTTAAATAATATGTGCAATATTTCAATAATATAATTATTCAATTCATCACGAGTAATGAACAATATGAATGAAAAAATAACTAGAGATTTTAAAAAATAAAAGACATTTTTTGATTAATCAAAAAATAAGTTTTGAATTCTATTAATGCATATATTATTGAAATAAACATAAATATTATATAAATTTAGATAAACCCTAGTAAAAGCTATGTTGTACATTGTTAATGCCAAAACATTCCTCAACTTCAGAGTTTTTAATTTTTATAAACTTAGCATGTTGGAAAGCTTCTCTCCTGCCACACATAATTACAGTAGTACAGTTTAGGCAAATATTTAAACGACTGCGTATCGAATGAAATGCAGATCATTAGAAAATTTGGTGTAACAGTTTCTTTGTGCGATTTGATGTAACGCTGAGTTTACCCGCAATTTTTGCATTAAATCGTTTTACCATAAACGTAATAAAAATATGGTCTAAACCATGATCATCAAATGTTTGACTTTAAGGGAAAGCCATTTTAACATAACTTGTTTGAGTTTGAGCGCAAACATTTTTTTATAGATGTTGACATAACTTAAAAGCTTTACATAGCACGAATATTGAGGTAAGCTTTATGACTAAAGCATTTTATTCGTATGAGAGCCGTAAGTCTCAAGTAATAGTTTCTTGGGGCCGTGAATCGCAATGGAAAGTTATATTCATATGAAGTAGTTGCAATTGCATTTACTGAGTATTTTATGACAGTTTTTTTAACATTTTGGTTAGATAGATTTAGCTCATACTAAAGTAGCTTCAATCGACACAGCTTTTGGTTCAAATAGTTTTCTTCATATCCTATGTTAACAACCAATCTCATATATTTATTTTAAAACTTTCCATAGTAGTATATATTCACACGACTTTCGACAAAATAATATTGTGTATTCAAGTTTCATGTATGTGTGAGTTTTTTTATTTTTATGGAGCGCCAACTACGTTATAACAAAATCGTAATGGCATCCGTATAGACAATGTCCCAGGAGGAGTGGACTAACGAAATGTTGGTGATAGAGGGGGTTATTACACATACGAAACAATACATTTTATGATCCTCGGGCTAATAATTTTAGACATGATTTTTTTTTAAATTTTTGTTATTGCGCATGAAAAAAATAATTTATTGAGAATCATTACTATTTCTGCTTTTTTATTGACCAAGATCTTTAAAAGAATATTTGTCTTCCTAATCAAAATTTTATTCATTCGTTATTATTGGCAACATAAAAATTAAACGCTGAAACATGTGCATTTCTATATGCGATACGTACGAAAAAAATACACGTGCTTCAGCGTTTAATTTTTATGTTGCCAGTAAGAACGAATGAATAACATTTTAATTAGGAAGACAAATATCCTTTTAAATACTTTGGGCAATATAAAATACAAAAATTGTAATAATACCTAATAAATTTTCATATCATGCAAAGTAACAATTAAAAAAAAACAAAAAAATCATATCTCTATAACTATTAGCCCTAGGAAAAAAAATTTATTGTTTCGTATGTGCAATAATCTCCTCTCTCACCGACATTTTCTTGGTTCACTCCTTACGGGACAATTGTTTAAATATATATATATATATATATATATATATATATATATATATATATATATATATATATATATATATATAAATTTGTTTACTAACAATTTCGCTATTTATTATAAGAAGCATGATTTGTAGTTCCGTACATACTAGTTAAAAATCAACTTGATATATTAACCACAGTCCATGGTTAATATAACAAATTCATTGCTATAAAATGTTATATGTGTTAACGGAAACTTTCCTATTATAGTGCAGTTATGATATTATTAAATAAAAAATAAAGAAAAATCATTAAAAATATTTAAGTTCACGGGTATCATACGTCAAGTAAACGCATTGCAGTCGCGTTTGTTTGTTATGTAGAGTTATTTGTCTATCTAAGAAATGAACTATATACCAATATTTACATTAAAAATATTATATGTAACTCTTTATTTAAAGTATTCATGACGGTATATGCGGACTATTCATTTATATAATTTATGGCATTATATACATGTCGGCGACGTATGCTGTTAGAGTCTTAGACTGATCATCGGACCAACGAGTCCATTTTAAAGAAATCGGCATTCGCAACGGATTGTCCTTTGCAATTAGCTGTCGAGTCCTCAGATATATCAACCATATTATCATAAAACCCAGACAAGCTAAATGGGACAAGACCTCGTGGCTAAAGATAAGGGTCTCATTGGGTTGAACAGGTTGCAAATACCTACGGAAGACAATCGCAGGAAATGGCGCCAAGTAATTTACACTATGTAATGAAGGAGCGATTAAATATATATATATATATATATATATATATATATATATATATATATATATATATATATATATATACACATACACACACACTGCAAAGAACATAATATACGCTGGCAAATATTTCCAGACAATAATATGGCCCGCGATGTACCGCCAGCCTCTTAGACGACAGAGTTGGAGAACCGAAGGCAAAGGGAATGAACGGTAAAATATGTACTCGTTGAATACGCGCCGCGGTTGTACTTATATTGTACATTTCGATACTGCTAATAAAAATATATGCATTGACTTAAAGCTTCGAATATCTGCAGCAACATAATAAAAAACTTCCACATACGTTTTCACTCGAAGAAAATATCGTAACCGACAGTTACCTGTAATGTGATAATATACATATTCATGTTTACGTGATCTACGTAAAGTATCTACGTGGTTCAATGGAAAGTGTTCTCTCAAAGGACATTAAATAAAATAAACATATATAATGAATATTTCTTCAGGCTAAAGGACCTCAATAAATATTTGTTATCCCATGATTTCCGTTACTTTCCGATCATATTAATATGAAAAAATTAATTTTGCAAAAATTTTATTTAATTAGTATCTCAGGAAAATAATAAAATTTAAAAGTTTTATTTATAAAAAAGAATAAAATACATAAAAATTTTAACTTATTAATCCGATATTCTGGTTATAAAATCACATATAACTTGTTACACGTTACAAATAGACTGAGAGGCTATAAAAGCTCGCCCAATGAATTACCGACTTTTTCTACTAACATAAGCTCTTCCGACAACTTCGCTGAAGCAAGAAATTGAACTTTGCACCAGCCGAGTGGACCTATCTCCCTTACCATTATAACAAAAGATATCTTTCTTCAGCATTGTTTGTTGATATTCCTTTTCTTGTTGATAAAACATAAAGCTTACTCAATCCTGGTTACTATGAGACTAAATGGAAAAATAAATAAAATAATTATCTTGAGCTTTATCAATTTATGGCATCTAAATATGAAGAGACGTTTTATTTCATCATATCATGTAGACTTTTCATTAAAAGCAGATCGCCAGAAATAATGAATGAAAGAAGTCATAGGATTTCGACGTATAGAATTTTTGAAACTGCTGTTAAGTATTTTTTATTATTTTTAAATTATAACAAACTTGAAAAATGGAGGTTATATGTTTTTGATGCAATTTTTTTGTATATATTAACGAATGATTGTAAATCAAGTTTAATTCAAGATGTTTGCTGCTTAGTTATTACTTTGCAAAATAACTACAACATAGACCAGGCTAGGATCTAATGATGTGTTCCGAAAATGAGCACTGGAACTTCTTAACAGATGATAGTAAATCATAGTGATTCAAGATATTTATCACTGGTAGTTGTTATTTCGCAAAACAACTACACTATTTCGAGTTTTGGAGATGAGCAATGGAACTCCTTAACGAATGGTAAGTGGTCCTTAACTTGATTTCTTACAATGACGAGCAAATTCTTAATATCTTATTTTTATGGCATATTATTCCTGAGACTGAAACAATAATAATTTTAAGCCATCACCAATCACCTATTTAAAATCACAAAAACAATAAAGAGAATTCTTAAAACTTAAAACCAAAGCCAGTAAATTATTACACAGAGACAATGAGAATTTTATAAAATCAATTACCAAAAATTAAAGGAGCAACGTTGACGTTGAGTGAAAGTCATTGTAATATTTTCTAGAATTAAAATTAGCTTCCACCTGACATGAAATGAAAAGAGCTCTTAGACGAAAACCACTCAGGGTGACATGTACTCACACGTATATACCCTTAACAAGTCATTTATTATATTTACCACTTCACCTTTTATGAACCTTTATGTCCAATAAGTAACTCTGTTATTACCTTTTTCTGGTACATATTTTACTGCCACTAATAAGATTTTGTCCTGTCATAAACTAATATCGATTTAACAGCTTAGTCGCTGCGAAGAAATAAAGAAACTCCCAATAAACACATACAGAAATCCTGAATACATAAAACTGTTTCTTTGCGCAGTCGTGTAAAAATATGCTGCTGAGGAAACATTCTATAAAAAATAAAGATAAAATTGAAAAAAAGAAATAAGGAAACTCATGTAAACACTTACATGGGTCCTGAATACATAAAACTACTTTTTGCGCAGTCATGTAAAAATATGCTGCTGAGGAAACATTCCATAAAAAATAAAGATAAAATTGAAAAAGACAAATAAGGAAACTCACGTAAACACTTACATGGGTCCTTAATACATAAAACTACTTTTTGCGCAGTCGTGTAAAAATATGTTACTAAGGAAACATTCAATATTAAAGCAATAATTAGTTGAAATCATTGCATGCGAAAGAATTTATTTCGACATGTAAGCAAAAAGTAATGTCGACATTTACGACGACATGTAAGCTAAATCTGTCCAAAGAATTTGTAAAAATCAAACATAAAATACTAGTATGAGATTTCATTGTGATTCATGGATCCGAGAAGCTATTTCTATGAGTACTTACATCTCTCCTACCAATAAAATGTTGTAGACATGAAGCTAGCTTCAATATTCGTGCTTTGTAACATTTTAGGTTATTTCAATATCTGTTCAAATACTGTTTGTAGTTAAACCCAAACAATTATAAACAACATTTTAACATTACTTTTACCTGGAACCAAATATTTGATCAACAGGGATTAAACCATATTTTCATGATGCTTATAGTAAAATTATTTAAAGCAAGGTTTACGGATAAACTCAGCTTTATGACAAATGGATAAAGATACTGCTATTATATAATAATTTACTCTTTGATCGGTACGCAGTCGTTTAAAATATTTAGCTAAGTTATATAGTTATATGTGGCAGTAAGGAAGTTTTTCATTTATTATGTCAGGTTCTAGAAAAATGAAAAAATCTAAAGCATTGGGATGTTTCCCAACAAAAATGTGCAACACAGTTTTCAATAGCTCCTATTTGAATTTACATAACTTTCTTATCCTGCTCTGTTCATTAGTAGGATGACCCACAGGTATACAAGCTGTCACGACCGTCACAAGTATCACGAACTTAATAGCTAACAAGGACGTATTTAAACCTATAAATTAAAAACAAAGTATTGAGTTCTAATATTATTTAAACTCGTAACACAGTTATTTATAATGCTCCGAGGTTTTTTTTAATATTTTCATTTTGTTATTTACAAAATATACAATCACACCAGTACAAGCTATAGAGATAGGTAAAAATTACCATAGATTATTCTTAAACATCGGGAAAGACTATCAGTTTATTATTAAAAATTTTAGTTATAAGCCTCAAATCGAAATGTCAGTAAGAAATGAAATATTCGGCCGAAAATACTGCTAATTTTGAATTAATTTAAGAAATATATAAAAACGAAATCCGAAGTCTATTTTTTTATATTTAGGTACTTAATTATAAAGACATGCTATCCGAATTTCATTCAAAATTATTTCAATCTAGGTGTATTCTTTCTTAGGGCATTTGGTCACAAAAGTGTTCCAGCCAATTGTTCTGATTAAAAAAGGAAAGAAAAACATTAAATAACTATTATGATTTATTTTTATTTTTTTTTTACTTGTTCCTCCCCACAACAACAATTACAACGACAAATTACGGAAAAAACGTCATGTTAACATTGCAAATCGTTAGTTAATCTTAATTTGAAAAAGAGATTCCTGACAGTTTTTAAAGCACTATTGAGAGCAATAGAATTTGATATAATAGGTAGGTTGAAAATATTTTGTGTCAAAAACTTAGGTCATTTTTTTATTCCGAATTTTGATTTGATTTTAAAATATCAAGTATATAAACTTTGAAGATTGGCAGTGCAAAAACGATGCGTGTGAATAGAATCTCTTGGATTGGACGGCAGGACGAAATTTTGGCTACTTTATACTCAATGAATTTGTTCTTCTGCAGGAAACCGCATAGCAGATGTACATATATGAAAAAGTGCGTATTATATAATACGGAACGAAATTAAATGCATACTTCCTAATAAAATGTATATGATATGGAGGGCACATGGGAAGAACAAGCGTTGCCATTTTTTAAGCTAGACATGTATTTTGTAGCACAGAGCAATCAATCACAGTCACAAAGGAATTTATCTCTAAACATTATGGTGCTTTGCAAAAACAAATGATGTTCAAATTGTACAGGAAATAGATGTTCAAATTGTACAGGATACAAATATTTTAAGTCTATGATTTGAGCTTGACAAAATACTTTGAAGATTTCATTTATTTGTAGGCTGACGAAAAGTTATTTTTTGCAAAAGAGCATTATGTGTTTATTTTTTCCAGAAATGTATATAGAGTAGGACAAGGCAGTTAATCACCTGTTTCATTAGAAAATAAAAAGTTTTAACCGATTATCTGATCTGAAAGATAAAACTTCTGAGTGTCGATTGCCATTTTAAAAAGCTTAAATATTTCGAAAGTTTTGACTAGGACCATTTTATTAGTTTGAAATGAAGGATGCACCAGTATGTACTTCAGAATTTATTCATGGCATAAAAAGACAAATAGTATGCATGTTAAACAATTTTTACCAAATTCAAGTAATGCATCCAAAGAATCGTCGTCCGAAAAAGTTGCCACCAGAAACGAAATTATGGCTCATGGGACACATAAAATTGTTCCTTAATAGAAAATAGTAATATAGTTTATAGGACAATTAAAAAATGTATTTACCAAGGGAACAAAATTTTCCAAAAAATGTATGAAATGTTTGAATATCGTAACTTGCTCTCTTATGCATTCAATAGGTAAATTTTTGTAAACAATTTAAATATTACTACTAGATACACGTATTATCTATTAGCATATATGGTGATTTTCAACAAAAAACAAATTTCCTTAAAATAGATTTAGAAAGTTTTTCTGAAAAATGAAAGATTTGAAAAATTATTATATAATAGCGTCAAAAAATCATATTTTGAAACACCTGATGAATGGACGAAAAAGACTACATTCTTTCAAGTTATGGCAGTTGATCAGCCATTAATGAGAAAATGGGCAATGTAACATTACCTATTATATAAGAGACTAAATCCATTTTTTTCGCCCGATAAAAGAAATAAAGCCGAAAGTACCATCTTGGATTACATTCCCATAAAGAACATTACAATTCTTCTTGGCAAACTGTTGTTCTAACTGAACCCATACTATCTCGTTAAACTGTTGTTAACATAGTTTATCATTATGTCCCAAATTATTTTTTATTACATGATGCAAACATATCAAGAGAAACCCCCAATTACAATACTAAATTCGAGGCCACCCTGTTCCCCTAAAATTTTATGAACTCGAATCTCATAAATTCTTCTCACAAGTTAAATACATTGATTCATAATTAAAATTCGTATTACACATATTATACTATATAGAATGTTTAGCTGGTTTAATAAAAATAAAAACTATCATCGGTTTGACCCAAAATTATTTTCTCTTTAAATTATAAAGGGTTACATTGATAAACATTAAAATGAGCCAGAAATACGATTTTGGAGTAATACTATCAAACGTGGAATTATCCCAAGAATAAATATTTAAAGTGATATTGGAAAAATATGAAGCAGACCAGAGTGATGACAGCCAGATTCAAAAAATGGTATCGCTATAATAGGCTAAGAAAATCAGGAAAACTAAGAAAAGCAAGAAATCAAAGTCTAAACTTTCGAATGCAAATAAAAGCTTGTTTACGTGGATAAATGAATGAGCAAGCATCACTTATATAAATAAATAGGAATAAAAAATACTTACTGAGTTAGCAAGAAAATATAAAAGTAGAAATGGATAAATATCCAATTAAGATAAGGTCCAAATAGCCGCCAAAAACTAATAAGTGGATAGCGTTTTGCAAAAAGACGAACAAGCAAAAGTGAAAATTTAATTAATAAATTTGGAGATTAATTTATGAACAGCGTTTAATTATACAAAACGTTGACGGATTCCTAAAGGGTTCTCTATTTCTGCAAAGCAAATGAATAAACAATTTAGAAATAAGACGTCTGAAAATATACCAAATGACACGATGATAACGTTGGCCATCCAGCGAGAGGTTATCCATGTTAATAATATTTTTTAGCTTGTTGGAAATAATTTAATATATCATAACGTTCCTTAAAATGGCTTAAATATCATTTGCACAGTCGTAAGCAAACTGTCAAAGCACCAAAAATCTATTCTAAGAGGATTAATCTAAAAAATGACGTGCGGCAAAACAATGTGTATTCACCGCTTCTTTTCTAAATTGTTATTGACAGTTTTGTCAAAGACGTCCATATCCATTTTCACTTATATGCAAGAATGTGCATATTTTTACACATAATGATATGAAAAGTATTCATGCTGTAAATAACTCCCTAAATTTAGATTTCTAACTGATCACTTATTGGGCTTAAAATATTGATCTTTTAATAAATCTAATAGTCTTTGGCAAAGATTGTCGGTAGCAAGAGGCTTTTTTCTAAAATAAATATAAATTATTTACCACTATTTCATTAAACAATTCTGTAATATGATTTTGTTACGTTACAAAGGACCTAAGTTCGTTGATTGCACATATCTCAGTTGGCAGCAGCAGGAAAAGTATATCATTCATCGATTCTTCGGTAGGATGTACTCTCTAAACGTCCACATAAATTAATTTCATTCGAAACCAAAATCTTATTATGTCAAACTTTTTAATAGCTTCATTTGACGATGGTAATGTTTATATCCAGATATTACTAACGACTATTTAAAAATGGAAAAACTTAAAATGTATGTGTCCGTTAGATATTTAATCGCAAAAAATATGATCTCATTTCTGAGTTTAGATTTCTGGTCAAATGCAGCATTATTTCCTTGCTCTGTAATACCTTATTCAACCCACATAGACGTTCTTACCTTGGTAACAAATCATCTAAATTATCTGCCCATGACCTAGATTTATATTCTGAATACTTAATTATACTTCGTAAACATTATTCGTCATTTTACGGATATTTCTTTAGTGTTTATGCTACTAAGTAATGGAATTCATTGAATCTTAACATCAGAAATTCACCGTAACTATGGGCTTTGAAAAGTCTTTTGGAAAAATTGTACCTGTTTTGACTTATCCTGCACCATTTTCAATATGTTGACTTAATTTTCATTCCTTATTCTTATTTATTTTTCTATTTGCCCATAATTTTTTTTATTTGAAAAATTTACAGATTTTTTGCTTTTAATTATAATAATTTATTCTTTATTTATTCACATTGACATAATTTTTTTGAAATAAGCTATTTCACGAAATTTAAATTTCCTTTTTAGTGTACTTCATTCTACTTTTATTGAACTAATGTCCTTGAATTTTGATTTTTTATCTGATTCGCAACTTATAAATGTACAAAGACCTATGAAGGTAACAAAATAAAACAAAAAATAAACGGAAATTATCATGTCTTCCAAATTCAAATAAAGTATTCAAACTGACATCTATCGACTTTAATATAAACTTCGCATCATCTAATAAAATATAATTTAACAATGTTATAAACCCGCTGATAATGATGTCTTAAGTTACCGTATAGATGCATTCACGTAACAAAGAAAGGCTAGTCCAAATTAGTCCTTGTAGAATTGTCTGTCTACAAACTTTTTCTTTTAGACAATTCTAATGATAAGTAGGACAAATGACTGGTATCCTGGAAAATTTTCAACTAAACACACACATATCTATCATCCTGCAGTTACATGGACTGCCATAGTGGCAGTGACATATTTCAAGCTAAATCTGAAGAGCATTTCACAGGAACTCCAAATAATTTTGTGCGTTGAAAGTAGATAGATCCAGGATCATAAATCAATGCAAACAAAACGTGAACAATGAAAAGAAATAAAAAATGATATTTTCAAAAGAAATATTAGTGGATAAGCACGAATCACATTGCAGTCCGCGTGTATATGTATATGCACGTTATGTTCTTTCATCGTCTTAAAAAATTGAAGTATCACATCAAATACGGAGATTTTTATTTGATAGTCCTGAGCAAAATGAACAATACGATAAGTTCCTAAGCTCAAAAACCCATTCTACACTTAAGTTATATCACCGAAAAGTGTAAAACTGTTTTAAAAAACTAAATGAAAAATAATTACATAGACACAGAACAGCTTGTAGGCTCTTCGCATTAATTCATAAATAGCATTCTGGATAGTAATAGAAAGAATTTCTGGAGGTAAAGGCAAAAAAATTAATTGCATGCTTTCTAGTTATTCCGGAACTGTTCATGCCATGAAAAATCCGAAAAAACTATTTCAATAAAAACAATATTAACCCACTTATTTCTTTATTCCTTAATTTTTTTTTATCAAATGTTTAATTAACTTTCAATTTAGATTAAAATGAATTTAATAAAATGTAATTTTATTGAACGTCCTACTTTGGCTTAACTCCAAACGGTTTATTTTAAATTGGTGTCAATACCTGCGCTTTGGTATTAAGTGAGAATTTTTAAATTTCTCACTTGGCAAATTATGTTGATTGGTATGGTAATTTTATTTTTGGTATTGTGGTTTACCATTCACATCATTTTATCAAAAAAATTAAGCGTATCTTCCATATTCTACTAAATCTTTCGGCAGAAAAGGGAATAATCCCCTATAAGAAGTACAAACACACGTTGCATGAGATAAGGATGTAGTCGATTCTTCTTTTAAATCCTGTGCATCATTATCTTTTATATTTAAGGGTGTCTTGATATGGTATACAGAGGAATATAATCGGAAAGACTAATTGAAATGGGATGCTCCCAAAATAAATTGTAAAACCGAGGACTGATTTAAAGCAAGAGTAAGAAAGAAATTCAAGCAAAAATATACCCTTTATCTTTTCCGACCTGAGTGATGGTTCGGGAAGAGTGATAGGTCGGGTCCTGTTTCTTTTTCTCATTACATGGAGCGGCATAGTTTGCCACATTCGTAATTGATACGGAATAATATCGAACCAAATAGCGATTTAAAGTTCAGTGATATCAAATCAAGATATGCATCTCGATCAAAATGAAAGCATGTCTTTCTTATTTTTATCTTCATTTTATCGTTAGGAACGATTTTAATGTAATAATTTCACAGGCCTGCAAATTTGACCTTTTTTTCCTCTCTAAGATTTGATGACTGATTTTGGGATATTTTAGGATGCTAATTACGAATATGTGATCAATTTTTCTCCAACATGTTCAGATTTTTCAGAAAAGGAACTAAGAAAAATAGACAAAAGAAAGACACTTTTATGTAGTAAAAATTGTATATTTAAAAAAATACTTATACCTATCAGTTAAATACAATTAAAATACATACATTTATCCATAGCCTTAACAAACTGTTTCATCGTGGCCAGTTTTATATGCAAAAGAAGCAGTAACACTTTTTCTCGAGGAACCAAATTTTCTCGAATTACATTCTTTTCTAGTCCAATGTTGTCCTGTATTCCGACTATCCTATTCGTACAGGAAACATGGATACTTGGTATAACCACCTTGTTGTCCAAGTAACACACTTTTAACTTGCAAATCTCCACACGCAACCCATTCGTGCTGTTCATAGTTTATTTTAGGCAAAACATTCTGTAAATTTTTGTAGCATTATTTTAAATGTGCTACATTGAAGCATATGGTTACCATTATGGAGAAGAATTGCTTTTAAACTTCTTTTTGAAGAATCGATGAACAATCTTTATGCATTTGCATCGTAGTCAACGTCAAACATGAATACCATACCAGGAATGTCCTTGTAATAAACTAAATCTCCATCCTCAGCAAAAAACGAAATAAAATCTCTTTCTCTGTTACAATACCGTGCGAATGAGGTACCAGGAGCAAGCACGTTTCTTTTTTGTAATCTTGAAACAAAAAGCTCAGCTGCATCTTTAGGCAGATTTAGGTCTCTCGTTAAGTCGTTCAATTCTGTCTGGGAAAATAACTTCGGCCCAAGATCAGGTTCAAAGTCAGGATGAGGTTGAGATGGATCTTCCGCATCACTGCTCGACACTGATTCTGAATAAGTGAGTAGAGGCTGTACAGCTTCCCGATCACAAAACACTACATGTGTTACCGATTGCAAGTTTGGGTAGCTTATTTGCTCTTTAGTTTGTGAACTGTGGCCAGGCACACTACAGCAACAAAAGTAACAATCCGTTGCATGATCCTGAGATTCTCTCCAAATTATGGGTGTCTGTATTGTGACAAAATTCTTTTGCCATTTCGACCAATTGCAAAATTCGAAAACGCACGTTGTACAAAGTTTGTGAGGTGTCCACAACTTTTCCTGGTTACTGATGGGTAGGTAAAAATACTTGTTGTAAACACTTTTTACAAATTGTTGTGGTCCTTTGTTGTTTTTTTGTTTTGGTTTGGAATTAAAACTGTCCGATGAGTTTAAACAACTTCGCTACGACATTTTTAAGTTAAGGTATTAGACTGTACAGTGTAACTGATGTACTTTAAAATCGGTTCAAGTAATTATATGTTTTTTGTTATTTCTTACCCCCAATAACTCTCTTCTAATGAATCAAAATGACAAAAGATTGTAATAGAGATTTAATCACCAATTAGAGGTATTCGATGGCTTTTCTAGCGTGTAAATCACGCATTAATAATGTACCAATCAGTTAATAAGGTAGTAATTAGCAAATTATGAAGTAGAATATATTCTTTTGTACTAACAAAAACCATTTATATAACATTTAAGCCGTTAGATCACTTTTCATTATGTATTATCGAACTTGAAAACGAACGCAGAGGATAATTTTGGGCAAAATCAATATTGCAATGTATAACAAAAATGTGACGTGTTACATGTTTTCATTACTTTTCCCGTAATCGACAACTCTAAAGCTATGGGAAATCACATTCAAATTTTATAGAGCAAAACCATGGTAGGCCTGTTGCATCAATAATAATACAAATTTTCAAATAATGGCCAATTAATAAATTTTTTGATGAATAAATTGAAGATAACAATAATTAAATGAAAATATAATGGAACAGGCATTCGACATATTTATGAGTTTTTCAGTACCTGGGAAACTTTTGAATGCTACCTACACAAGTACATCCTCACTGTTATGAAAGTTCCTAAATTGTAATGAAATTTTACAAAGTCTACATTTACGATTTTTCTGCTGAACTAACTTAATTGGGTCCCAAAGTGACGAACAAACGACGCGGCTACAAGACAAACATTTCCTGTCGAACATGGTTACCTTGAAATATAAACTAGTTAAAGTTTATCACGATCAAAAAGCGTATCAAAGAGGTCTTCGAGATTAAAAATTCATTAGTGCGACTGCGGCGATCCGGTCGGCAATCCGAGAAGTTTTGAAAGCTCCCTCGCAGATCACGAATAGCGCGGGGTCACTGTATTCTTTCAGTCGAGTCATTGTATCCTTTCAGTTATATTTTTTAATATTCTTATCCCCTATTTTAAACATATAAATTATTCACTGACAATGAATGTAATCAATAGTGTTATTTTCTTAATTTTATCTAAAGAAGCACTTACTTTAGGAAAAAAAGACTGACATAAAGGCACGTAAAATTCAACAAAATAAAGATCCTTGACGCCTATCGCAAGTATTGTTTACAATAACAAATTTAGTGACAAGATTTAGAAGAAATTTAACGAAACATTCTGAAAATTATATCATTTGGCGAAGCAGAAAAACCATTATCAGAATATATTTTAAAATAATGTTTTTAAATACTAAAGTAATTCAAAAATGAAGTAATATTTAATTATTAAACAAATTCATTAATTAAGTTATTTTAAATAAGTTAAACATATTTCAAGCCGTAACGATATAATTATTACTATATAATTATACGATACATTTTTCTTTTCTAATTTTACTTTAGTTGAAACCATTCTCGTAATTAGAAAAAAGTGGCATTATTTCCTTTCCTTTTACTTTTTTCCTAATAATGCGATTTAATTAAAAGTTAAGCACGAATATGTTACTTGGTATTCGATAAAAAAAAATTTACTCCAATGTTGTACCTATTTTAACTGACGAAGTTGAAAATGATTCATTTCGGTATATATTCACAAACTATATTACGAAGTTATTTAAGAAAAAAATGAGATTCTTCAACTTAGCGGATATATTAATTTTGCGAAATGTTTTATAAAGCAATGGTTTAAATATAATTTTAAAAAATATAAGGTATAGCCTTTCTCTGGAAATCGGACTACTCTTTGATATTCTTGAATGCAATATTCGAGTAATACACAATAAATAAGAAGTTAATTTGACCTTTTAAATGTTGTTACTATAAGATGCTAAGAATTTCAATAATAAGAATTTTATTACATTCAATTTTATTTGTCATGTTGAAGCCTGAAAGTATGAAGAGAAACTTTGATGTATAAAAATGAAAATCATAACAAATTTTATGTTATAAGCGTTGACCTTAAATACAAGATATACTAATAAAATGTTGCTTTCGAGACTAAGTGAAAGTTGTCTAAGTGAAAATTGAGTACGTAGGTTGACTGTTGTGAGACAAAAGTAGTATAAAATGTTCCTTTCCCTATTTAACGATGACTTCAATTGGTAACATCGGGACGCGCACTCGCGGCCGATGGGCTTACTCCAGCATTGAACGCGCCTCCAATCTTTGAGTTTTGGCTTATACTACAGTACCTCACGACCCTGACATTAGTATATTTTTGGATAGTTATAAAGATGCTTTTTCATATACTACAGGTTGTCTATATTTTTGGTTGGATTTTATAAACTATGCAAATGTATGCAAATGTATGCAATGTATGCAAATATTATAAATTTTGTCAAATTCTTTCATATTATTTGAAATTTTTCACATACGAAAATTAGTTAAAAATATTTTGAATTCGTACATATAATTTTGATTTAGGATTTGACATAAAAACAGCACTTTTGATGCTCCGAGCCATATATCCCGACTATACTGATTGAATATTTTCATGGACGAATTCTCAAAATGGTCGCTGTGCGTCGAGCCCTGCTCTCTTCGACAATGCACTGATCAAGAAATGACGTCACGTTGTACCCGTCACGTTATATATATATATATATATATATATATATATATATATATATATATATATATATATATATATATGTATATATATATATGGAACTATATGCTGACAAGGATAATAGCGACATTATTTGAGTTAAACTTGCAGTTTTTAGTCGTTTTTTTGCCGCCATCCGAACTTACTTTAAGATTTCTGAAGCCTCCCCAGCACTGGTGTGAACTTCTAGAGGTATTAAAAATCATGAAAACAACGGTAATAAGAGAATAAAACGAGAAATAATTTGGATATTTCCTCACATTCAATTATATCATTTTTATACAATCAATTGTTGTATTGAGTCAAATTTAAATTCGATTTATTAACTTTGCTATCGACACAATCATATATTGAATAGTTTCGATACAACTCTGTCTCAACATTTGCTTACAATCATTTCAGATACTGACGAGACATCTTGTCAGTATCTAAGGTGATTGCTGAAATTATTGAATTTTACCTAATGAATAAAAACAATTAAAACTTGGAACTATTTACACAACAGAACATGTCAATCACTGATTATTCTATTTATTCGACCATTTAAATGTTTACTTAAACATAAAATCAAAATCACCTCCAAATAATACATATATAAGTGATGCTCAATTATAGAAGAGTATTTTTTTAAATTTACAATATGAAAAAAATATTAGCAAAAATGACTCTAGATAATCTCCCTCTGTATGAACACATATTTTTCATAGGATTGGAAGATTTTCATTCCATCAATGTAAAAAGAAAAGAGGCTCATCTTGAGCCAATTGAGCATGGACATCCTATTCCCACATCATTGGTGAATTAATGCCTTCTTACAACCTTTTTTAGTAGTTCAAACATGTTGAAATCACAGTGCTATGTACCCAAATTATATGGTGGATCATCGAGAATTTCTCACAATATTTTCGCAATCTTGTGACGCTGTATGGCTTACCGTATGGGGCTGGCCGTTGTCGTAAAGTAAAATTATGTCCCTGATAGGTTGCCGTCACCTTTTGTTCCGATAAGGAACATTTAATTGTTCCGGGAGTATGCAGTAAAAAGCTACGTTAATTATTCTTTGAACGTGGTGAAAAAATATTGCAAAGTAACATCTTTAAAGTTGCAGAACACTATTGCAAGAACTTTTCCAGATGGTATTTTGGCTTGCACTGGGGTGGCTTCTACTTTTTCGCCATTGTTTTCTCGCCTGTTTACTCTCGTAAATATAGTGATTGACTTAATTGTCGTCATAGGTCCGCTATATGACTGGAAAACAGAGGAATATTTCCCTCAATAACGACTAAAAAAGCGTTGGTAGATATCCAGGTGAACGTTTTTCCTCTTTCTCTGAAAGAAAATGTGGCACTCAACGACTCTCAATTTGGTCTAACTGAGCTGATCGTGAATAAGAGCATAAATAGTTCCAACGCTGATGTTAATTTCCGACGCAATTTCATCGACAATGTGGCTACATTCATTTCCAATCAAGTCACGAATAACTTAAATATGTACTCCGATCAAACACGTCCTGGGTCGGAAATCGTGAATTTCATTTTTAACTCTCTCTCGCCTTTCAGAAAATGTTCTATGCCGATGAAATACGCGAAACTATCAAAGAAAACTTTAATTAAACTCTTCTCGTAATTTTTACAAAATGTCAGTTGGACCGACTCCCTCTAACGAAAACATAATAATAATACGTTACAAAACAAACGCGTGTATTTTTCTCTAACTCATCTTTGATAATGCAACGCTAGCTACCTCGACATGGCGACCGTACATTATTCTCACTCCTATAATCCCTTTCGATAGTTTTTAACTGAAGCAATGCTTCCTATTTTAAAGCACAACCCCCGAAAATTTTAAAGAAATTTATTTATTTAAAAAAAAAAGAATGAAATTAATTAATTTATTTAAAAAAGAAATTAATTTATTTAAAATAATCAGTCATGTTCATAGTGGTAGATTTAATCCAGTCAAATATTGTATCCAATTAAACTAACAAAGAGTGACAATACATTAAATTTAATGAGAGGTTCCGATAAATTCGAACCTAATATACATGAATGGTACGAGGATCGTACATAAATCATAGCATTCCTTTATTTCATTCAAAAGAATTAGCTACAACTGCCGCCAAATAACTAATCCTAGGAATAGAAGTTAAAGGAACGGGTCCATAAGAATGCTATTCAAATTAAGATATTTGATAATATTTCCACGAAAAAATTCTATAATGATGATAAACTGTAGGTTTAAATGATAATAATGCATTCCATGGTAAATTAAAACAAAATCCATTCAATTCCTTCCATTTCAATATGGCTGTACTTATTCTAAATATTGACGGCTACAAATACCACTAAAACCATTAGAGCTGAACTTCGCAAAAAGCAATAAATCATAGAGTTTTTCCGGAAATGGTATCCATTTCCTAAATGAAGATAATGACATTACAAATAATGCTTATCCTAACGGATATTTTTTATATTAAAATTGACCTACTACCTGATTTATAAACAAACATAACTTCTGAATTCAATTTAATTTGAAAATGGAATTTGCTAAACACACTTCGTTTTAATGAAAGTTTTAAAAGTAAATATTTAATTTTAATTTATATTAAATTAATAATACATAGTAAATTAATAATAAATAGTAAATGTTTACAATTAAATATTTAGTTTATTCTGATTTTGATAATTTGAAAGAAAGTATTTTGATAGAAATATTTTTAGTTAGTAAGGTCAAGGTTAAGGTAAGTAGAGTTATTTATATTTGCACAAAGTGTACGTTAGTTAATCATAAATGTGTTTGTGTGTGTGTGTGTGTGTAAATACTCGACATATATCAAATATGTTTGTATAAAATATAATTTATGATGAGTTAATATAATGTATGTTCGTACTAAAAATATTATATTTTTCAAACTTTATAAAATTTCATTAAAAAAAACAAATAACACTTCATCATAATACGTTTTTCAGTGATCGAGCTTAGTGTATAACTTTTGTTTCTACTTAATTGAACCAGCCGTGTTTATTGTGTTGTCATCAGATACCATTTTATTGTGTTGTCATCAAAACTATATGCAACTGCCAAGTTTCATGATGATACAACAATTAGAAGTGCATGAAATTTAGTTTCACAAAATTTCTAGATAGAGGTTGTACATAATTAATTACAGGTCGACCCGCTAAAAGCATGTAGAAAATGAATGTATGTACACATGTGTAGATCTAGGTAAATAGGTAAATTTTTTTCAACTCATTGCAATTCGAGAAAGGAGATAAACTTTTAAATTACAAACATTTAATATTTCGGTCCTCTCATAAATTTTAAGTCTAAACTTAACGGATTGTCGCATTAAAAAACATACATTAGATACACAAAAGACCGCTCTATAAAGGAGAATTTGATTAAAGCCGACAGTTAAAATAACTGATTTCCTACAAAGATAGGTATAGTTTGCTCAGTACACTTTTCGGAACATGATTTGGAAGACATTTAGTCGGGTAGGAGATATTTTTGCCCAAAAGTATTCCCAATTTGAAATTGGGATTTTTCATGGCCAAGACATAGGAATAAAAGTATATAGAACATAAAGGCTTGTATTTCTAGTTATCACCATTAACTCACTCTAAATCTCAAGCTCTAATTTCGACAAGAAAAAAATCTAATAAAGGCATAATCATGTTATATCCACAGTGATATTTGATTGCATTTCGTTCTATCGGTATGGAGATTTTACTTCAAGTAATATTGTAACCGATTTTACGAACGCGGTAGTGAAAAAGTATAATACTGTTCGTTTATTTTATTTATCATAATACGAAATGTGATTTTCCGTGTAATAAATTAAATATTTCCTGAAATATTTTGTCAATATACCTCATCGTGAGCAATTAAAACTAAAATTATTTTGATCAAACGGCACCTTAACTTGCTTGAAAATCTTGCACGCCTCAGAGACTGATAATATTTAGTTGTTGTATTCAAGTAAATCCTTTTTTTATATAAACTTTATTTCTTTATCTTCTGTTATTTATATTTGGATTCATAATTATATGTACATATCATCACTTTGTTGTGTAATATTACAAATTAAAATTTATTAAATTTAATTTGTAATATTACACAACAAAGTGATGATTATTAATTAATTTTTTCTTCTTAAAAATTAAATAGAAAAATATCAACTAAACTATATTAATGCACTATTTTAACTCTATATTATGGTAAGCTATTGATAAATCTGTAAACACTAAAATTTTAGAACATTTGTTGCGAGCGGGATAAGTATATATGACTCAAGCGAGAAAGCCTTAAACACCTCCATAATGATTTTAAGTAATGATTGAGGTGGACGCCCTGATTTCACCGGCGCGTTTATATTTAATTTGTTTCAAATTAGCGATATGGGTTTTTTTACACTTTTCCGAACATATCCACACTATTTATTTTTTCTATGAAGATACAAAAAAACCACTTCTCACAAACAATAAAAACAACTTGTTTATCTCCAAATTAATTAATAAATTAGATATTATATCTTTGTTTATACCGATAAGGAAACATTTCCTCGGCATATTCGGGGAATGTTTTAATGCTTATTTTATGCTTGTAACATAGTTGGTGGCACCTGCGCACCACCCGCAAACAAACCGAGCCTACACTCGTCAGTCACCGCTGACTTCACCTTTCGGTTTCCAATCGACCGCGCTAGCACACCAGAGTGGGTTTATATTAGATTCCTCTAATGCTACTATTACAAAACTAGGTAATATTCCTTTTGACGTTTTCACGAGATAAGAAATAAGCATAGGCACATTGAACATGATGCCAATTTGCATGATTGCAACATCGATTTATTTAATATCCATTTCATCAAATATCAATATAAAAGAAAATTTCTTCAATACAAAAAAATTTAAAAAAAGAAATGGTAACCTCTTTTTCCATCCGATAACTTATTTCTTGAGATAAGTTCGCATATATAATATTGTATGCACATCTAAAGTGCCAAGTGACACTTTTCAGAATGTAATGTCCACATCGAAGAAATGCATAACACTAGCTTTTATCCTGCGACTGCATCCGCGTAAACTAATGTAATGTAGCCCATGTGTCAATCCAGACTATAACAAATCTCTGTTCATTTTTTTTCCAAATCGTCACTCCTCGTTACTATCACTAATATATCAGTGCAACGCTTCTCTGTAATAAATATTACGAGATTTATTATTTTTAGCCAGAAATATTATCATAATCCGTTTTCATTACTTATCTTTTGTTCAAATTTTTTTCCAGTTTTAGTTTTGATATTGTATGAATTTCGTCACCGTGGTTTTTATGAGCATTTCAAAGTTTGTATTATTTTCAACACGAGTTTCGTTATGAAAGTTGATAGAAAAATCTTCAGTCTGCGTATCGAATCCCGTGGCCATCTAGAGACCATCGTTAATAACGATTAAGTTTAGATAATAATAGAAATCATATAAACAATAACAATCGTATTCAGCCATCTGAATAAAATAATACTCAAAAGTCAGTGCGAAGCAACTCGTAATGAGTTGCTTCGCACTGATTATCCGGTAATACTGTGATGATGTTACGTACTGCAGCTTTTTGCAACCATGGCAATTACATCAAATATATCAAAGATATAAAACGATGAAAGTGAAGCATATAACCAAGCAACCGAGACTGGTCAATGCAAATACAATATATCACCTAATCTAACCTAATCTCACTTCTTCTATGTGATATTATATAAAAAGATTGTATGCACATACATGTATATATACACATATGAATAAATATGTGTGTATGTATACTTTAAAATTCCCCAATAAATTCATACTACTACTAAAAATACGCTATGCATGGAAATGATATGATTATGAAAGAAATAAGCCATAATGAAGACTATAGTACAAATCCTTTTTTCGGTAAGCTAAAAAGAGAACATGGCATTAAACTCGTCTGTTACGATGCTTATAAATATTGCGATCATTATTTGAATTGAGATAATCAATTAAAAAACTTGTAAATTTGTTCCAAAACCGTCGTTGTTTCCAGCACTTTCAAGTTTTCGCTTACACTGTACTTCACAACTCCTCTCAGCCGCTGAAAATAATATATTTTTGGATAACTATTGAGATGCTCTTTCAGATATTATGCATCTTCTTTACTTTTGGTGGGATTTTACGAGTTCTTTAGGGAATTTCGTGATTGTTTATTAAATTATTTGAATTTTTTCACTTACTAAAAGTAATTAGAAATGATTTTATTATAATAATGTCGTTTTTACACTTCAATTGTGCTATGAAGTTACGTATATATTCGATTTATTGACTTTACCTCCAATACAATAAACGAATGATTTCAAAAAGTTCATACAAATCCATCTCAATATTTGCTTACAATCATTTTAGATACTGGTGATATGTATATTGAATTTTAACTATTAATTACAAAAATAAGAAATTTGGAACTATTGATATAGTAGCGCCTGTCAATAACTGGTTACATTTCCTATTTAACCATTTAGATATTTAATCAAATAAACAATTATTGCCACCTTCAAAAGAAGAACAGAAACGTCGTGAGACACACGGTTGGAATGAAGTTTCTTTCGATAGATATAATGTATAAAAAAAGAAATATATCAGCATAATAAGATCGTGATTGTAAATACGGTTGATGAAATCTAAATGCAATCAAATAATTAAATTTAAAATTAATTTCCCAGATTTTCGCATTTTATTTTTCTGCTGGCTTTCCATTGTAAGCCAATCATATGCCAGACCGTTTCCACTTTATGTTTTTGCTTATACAGATTAGTAAGCAACTTGATCTCTATATCTAGAATTAAACAAATTGAATTAAATTTCAAATTCATTTTAACATTTAATTTTATTATATTAAATTGTTTTTATTATTTGAATTTTTGATAATTAATAAATTAAATTAAATGTAATTAATTCAGAAATTAAAATTAATTTGATAAATTATTTAACATAGTAAAACAATGTAAATAAAGTGAAGGAAATAAATGAATAAGCTGACAACTTATTGTAATTTATTAATTTTAAGTATTTAATAAACGATGACGTAATAATGGAAATAAGTGAATATGCGGAAAATTTATTGTAATTTATCTATTTCAAGAATTTAATAAATGATAAAATAATAATTTATAATATAAATAAATACATACCGAATTGAAAACAGTCTGGGAGATGATTCGCTTACAATAGCAAGTCAGCAAAAAAAAGCATTGACATACGCTTGTGCTTATACTGTCGCGAGTGTCATATTATACTGTCGGAAAAGTAGGGTTGAAAATCTTACACTTTTTTCGGGCTTGCTCTCATTCGCCAAATGTGTAACGTTCCATAAGAACATCGTTCTAATAAAATATGCATAGTTGTAAGAGGCACGTTCAGATGTAAACGTAAATTTATATTTTTAATATTTAAGAATATAAATAAAATAATTAACAAAAATCACCTTATTTTTCTACATTATTTTTCGTTTCATGGACATGTTTCTCACATCTAATCGGAATTGTTTTCTGTGTTATTATGGGTCCAAACACGAGGCCTTCTATTATTGTGAAACAAAACGATATCTCTGATAAATTGCCTTCATATTTTGTTGCCATAAATGATCTAACATAGTGCCTTCAATTGATCTAATATAGTGCAATAATAAGCAAAATTAACTGTTTTCTGCCCGTGAAGAAAATTCAACAAAAGAACGTCTTTTGAGTCCCAGAACAAAGACACAAGAATTTTCCTAGCTGTTAAAGTTTTGGCTTACACTGTTTGCTCTCGAAAGTACAATGATTGATTTAATGTCATCAAAAGTCACTTTATGAATAAAAAAAGGAGACTATTTCTTTCCGATAACGAATAAAAAATGTTAGCAGATGACCATATGAACATTTTTTGTTCCTCTCAAAGTAAATAAGGCACCCAGGGAGCCGTAATCTCGATCTGACCGAACTCATCATGAACATTCGTACGAATAGTCCCAACGCGAAGTTAGCTTCCAACGCGATTTCAGTGATGGTGTAGCGATAACCATTTTCAATAAGGTCACGAAAATCTTGAATGATCGTGGGTTTAATTTTCGGATTTCGCTCGACCTTCAGAAAATGTTTTGTGCCAATATAGCAGTCGTGATTGCAAAAGAGAATTTTGACCAAATCGTTCTCGTAATTTTCGAAAAATTTCATTTGAACCGACTCGCCGCAGACAAAAAATTAATAATAATGAATTGCGCGCCAGACGCGTGCACTTTCCCCTCACTCATGTTTGGCAATACTATGCTAGCCGTCTTGAGGCGGTGTCGGCACGTTATCTCCTCATAAAGTTTGTAATAGTAGCTGAATCGATCTTTCCTGTTCTAAAGCCGCCCTATCACAATTCTCGTTTACATTCGAACGTTCTAAATATAAAGACTTCTTAAAAGAAAAACAATTTCTGGTGTATGCTTTGACCACACGATAAAAGTAAAAAAAATATATATATATTTATATATATATATATATATATATATATATATATATATATATATATTTATATATGTCATTGATGTTTTATGATATATTTTAGTTAAGAGAGTCAACACCAATGCGAGATTATTATCTTAAAATACAACAGCAAAAAGTAGTCAACCTAATGTCTAAAAAAATGCACATGGTGCTTCTAAAAAGTAGTTCACTTGGCCGATGCCGGAGGGACCGAGTCTATCCCATCCAACGTCACCGACCCGACTGTGACGGTTCACTTTCGTTCACTGCTCAGAACCGAGCGCTTGGAGTGCGCCTAAAGAAGCTTTCACTTCAGTCACTCGCTGCCAAGAATACCCATCTATCATGCAATTTTCTGTTTAGTTATATGATGAATCATGTAAATAATATAGATACGTTTAACATGAGTTTGGAAAAAGGAATTAATCGGATTAAGATGATCTGTTGTGTTCCCTGTGGTAAATTCAATGAAATAAATGTTATATTTAATTGCGTAGCAATACGAATTAAATTATTACCAACTAGATACTTTCAAGTCGATGAAAAATGTAAATTAAACTCAAACCAAATAAGCATAAATGGTACGATGATCGCACTTAAAATAGTACTGTACTAGAAATCATACTACAAACCCTAACGTTGATTTAGTTTATTCAAACACATTATCTACAAATACCGTCAAACATCTAATCACAGGAAAGACGTTCGATAGTTTTTTCCTCTGACAAATTCCATAACGATGAACTATGGTTTTTGTTGATAATAATGCATTCCATGGAAATCTAGAACAAAATACGTTCAATTTATTTCGTTTCAAGATGGTTTCATTTAGCATTAGCTGAAGTGCAGTGAAGTGCTACCCAAACCATTATAGCCGAACTTCACAGAAAATAATTCGTACACTTTTCTCTACAACTAATGTTCATTTCCTAAATAAAGGTAATAATATTGCAATAAAGCTTATCTTAATTCATAGTATTTATTAGCTTTGCTCTATCACCCGTTTTTATATGAACATAACATCTGAATCCAATGTAATTAAAAAAAGAGTTTGTTAATCGAAGTGCGCTTTGATTAAAGTCTTAAAATTACAATTAAATATTTAGTTGACCCTGAATTTAACAATGTAAACAAAAGTAACAAAATAGGAATATTATTGTACCTTATGGTTATTTCTCTTCGCACAAAGTATGCTTTAATTTTTTGTTAATACACTAAACGAAATATTTAATAAATTATTCTCCAGTAAATTTAAATATTATATAATTTATGATGACTAAATGTAATGGATGTTCATACAATACTTTAAATTTTTCCAATTTTATAAAATTTCATTAAAAAGAAACCAAATATACTTTTACGTCAAAGGTGGTTGTATATTGATAATTATTCCTAAATTAAGTTAAAAGACACACAACATTTTATATCAATTTTCGAAAATAGATTGTTCAAAAAAGATTATTTCATAAAATTTTTATTTTTTTGCCATGAGATAATTTTCCCCTTATTTAAGTTAAAATAATTTTGCTGCCCATAAAAATATGACCACTTTAATATCCCACAATATATATATATATATATATATATATATATATATATATATGTATATATCTATATATTTCAAATGTCTGCATATTTTCACTGGCCATTTAATGATATAACTCTGATATTTTTCTATTGGTTGTCTCAGTTTATATAAAGTAATTACCATAATTCGCATCATCAATCAAGTATCAGAAACCTTCCTTAATGATTTCGTAAGAGTCAAACCTAACGTACTTTTCTCATATTAAGTCTACCGGAGAAATTAATGCTATTATCGTTTTGTATGTGATAGAATTTATTGTAGAATCATCATTTTGAAGGCTATAAACTGTCAAGTTGAATACAATATAAATATAATTCCTATATATTTATTACGAACTATACTGATATATTTTTATAAATAATCGTAATGATTACAAATGTAAAATATAGACTTATTACTTCTGTCAGTGCACAACACGAATAATTATTATCTGACTATATGTTCCATGACAAAAATATACATTCAACTCAGCGAAAGCATTTTCAATTAGTGTATCAACACTGTTATTAGCGCATTAATGACATAATTTTCTTATCTATTTAAACATATTCAATTAGATAAACAGGTCGTGTATTTATAGTCACTTTCTTATATACTTTACACATCCTTATAAATTGCATTTACCTGATTTATTACATAATGTAATGTGTCAATACATTTCATTTGAGTAATTGAGGATTAAGGTGTACAAGTTACATAGAGGATAAGAAAAAAAGAAAGTTAAATTCGATAGGAATTTATGGTTAGTTGCATTTTCAGACAACTTTTTAAAATATTCAGTCAGTGTTGGAGGAATATGAACTGATAAAAACTTCGGTAATTGTATCTTTTATTATTATATTGCTTATTTGTTCTTTGTCATTACCTTATATTATATAAATACATACATGTAGTATGTATTTATATAGGAATCAGGAATATAATCAAAGCAAGTCTTATCGTCATAGTGACATTTTCAAAAACGAACCAGAACATATCTCGGCGGCAGCACAATTTTTATATGAATAAGATGGCGACGCGATACAATAAAGGCAAATTCTTTATCTCCAAAGTAATAAATAAATAAGATAAAATGTCCAGAAATTTGTACCGGTGAGTAAACATTTGCTCGGCATCCTCGAGGAACATCTTAATGCTCATTTTATGTTCATAAAGCAGCTGGTCGCACCTGCGCATCGCCCGCAAACACACCGCGCCTGGCCATTTCTCCGAAATTGTGATTAACCAAGAACAGGAAAAAGTTAGTTTTTAATTCTTTTAATTTATACCACAACAATCAACATAAATAGTAATTATAAATATTTGAAACCCTAAACTGTTCAGTAAAATTAAGTATTCTTTCTCATTAATGTTCTAAATAATAATAAAAATACTGAGGTTTTTTCAACAAAAGACCAAACATATTTTAATTGAAATTAGTTCGTCCTACATCGATAAAAAACGATAGTGTAACAAAATGGAGGTTTTATATTTTTACACGATAAGAAAAGTAATCTTCTCTTAATAATAACGAAATGTAAATTCTGATATTTTGAAACAAAAACCATAATATACTGTTAAACATTAAGTTTATCGTCATTATAAATATTATAAACTATGACAAATCTAGTAATTTGAAAAATGTTTGCTACTCACAATATTTATGTTTATTCACAATAATATTCGCTTAGCCAGTATTTTAAATTGTTCTAAATATTCAAATTTATTTTTAGATTTTATTGACATTATATGTCAGGATACAAGCTGCACTTCAAAAATATAACATTTTTATAAAAATCAATGTATTTAAAATAACAAAAATCTTCCGTAAAGTGAAAAAAATCTCTCAAATTATAATCAGATGGTTACTGTAAATATAAATGAAACAAATTTTGAGAAAAATTAACTTAAACTTAAAAATAAATTTTATAATATTATAATTCATATTAATTGAGAATTCAAAGTCATCTATTTTTTTAAAAGTTAAGTCACATAATTTCTTAAGTAGAGTAAAGATTTGATAATATTTTCAACCACTTTTATAGCTATTATAGAATTTTTCGAAACACGAAAACTTCCACCGGGCACTTTTTTCAGGTATTGTAATGAAACCCTTATTATTTTAACAATGCGATATTAATTTGCTCTACTTTTAAAATTCTCGACAGCCCAAGTACCAGTTGTAATATATACCCCGGATATTTGCTTGGTAGAAAACATTTCAATGGTAGTAGAATTTATGTGACCTTCAAAATATTTTACGAAAATATTATTATAGCGGCATGGTGTCAAGACGACCGCTTATCTCAAATAAGTTTGTAACATTTTTTCTATGAAATTAATCTAATCAATTTCTGTAACGGAAAGACCAGGTTAAAGTGCCTGAATGAGTTTCCTGTTTGCACTAAATTCTAGATTTGAAGCAGCTGAATCGCTTCATTGTTAATTCTTCAACAGAAAATAATTCCCGAACATTCGTACCACCTGTCCTGCTTCATAGTAGTTCCATTATATAATTTAACGATCCGTCATAATAATTCTCTATCCTTGTTAGGATCCAAAATAATGATTTATTTGATATTGGTTACTAGGTGAAACGGAAAAAATTTCAAGTGTAGACAATGAGATTTTTCTGGTAAATAAACTCTAATATAGGCTAAAATATGCACAGATTACAGTTTCATCATGCCCAGTGTATTCGCTCATGATGCATGAAGAAAATTTATTTTTGCACCAACTCCATCATATATCTACACTCTGATAGTACTCATATGCAACAACACTGGACGTCTGTTTATACCGAAATTAATTGACTGGACATCATTGAAATATTTTAACCTAGTTTTTATTCCGATCAACATGTGTGAACGACTCATTTGTACTAAAATGATTTTTCAGGTTTTTAAAACAATATATCTGACTCTTTTTCAAATCTGACCTATTAAAAAGAGTATCTGACTAATAAAAACTGATTTTATAATTTCAAAACTAAATCATGCGGTTTCAATAAATATTTCTTTTTCGCTGTTATCAATTTTACTTTAGTCACAATAGTGGTGACACTTTGTCTTAATTTGTAAATCGATAGAAATATGGAATTTCTATTTCATTACTTTGTTCTTTATAATTGATGAGTTTGTTAACATTGAATATATTTGACGTTAATTTTGTAGAAATTCATTATTCACAATTAAATGAAACTACGTGATGTAGTATTATTTCTACTTTTTTTAATTTCTTTACCACGACCTAGGTTTCGTTGTATTACAATATCTTCAGGTGGGATTTTAGCAAAGATTGTAAATGTAGAATAATCTTTGCTAATATCCCACCTGAAGATGTTGTAATACAACGAAACCTAGATCGTGGTAAAGAAATTTAAAAAAGGAGAAATAATACTACATCACGTAGTTTCATTTAATTGTGGACTTTGTTAATGCAACGAACACATTTCGTATTCATGCATTTCGATGTAATTTTTTCACATCACAAATATTTTAAAATTTTATCGATATTTATCCCAATTATGATGTTGTTGTAGAACAATGCTTTGATTTTTAAATGAATATTATTATTTGAAAATAAAAACTGACATCATTAGTGGTAAAAATATTAGTACATTTTAATAGTCGCCGGGAACAGCGTTACCTGCAAAGACATTTTTCCGCTTTATTGATGAACATTTTAAAATGCTTATATTATATTACCACGCGGTAGTCGGTTATCATTGGAGCAAAAACTTATACACTTATCTTAATCAAAAAAGAAAATAATATATACTTTGCTGTATTGAGAAATGATAGAGTGTATTTTTTAAATATTTTATTAAACCTGATGGCAAAGAATGTATTTATCTGTGTCCATTATTTTGGTGTTCAGATTAAATACTCCTTACACTTGTCATCTGTCATCACTGCCTTCTGCTTTCAGTTTCCAATCGACCGCGCTGGGTTTATATTGGATTCCTCTAACGCTACTGTTACAAAACTAGGACATTTCTTTTGACATTTTCCTGAAAGAGAAAATAAACATAGGTAATATTGAATATGACTCGAATTATCAAAATTGGTACATCGATATATTTAATATCTGTGCTATGTTCCACTCAATATAAAAGAAATATATCGCCTATAATAATCTATAATAGAAATATATCCATACACTATATAGGTATGTCAACTTACCACTTTGCTAATATAACTACTAAACAATTATATTTTTGCCACCCCATAACTAACGAAGACAAAAGTTTTCTCAAGAAATAAGTAAATAAAATTTTACATACATATAAAATCCTATATAAGTTTCTAAAATGAAATGCCCAAGACGAAGAAGTATGTAATAGCTTCTGTCACATGACTACGTTCGCGTGTATCACAGTAACGCGGGCTACGTGTCAGTCCAGGCTAGAATGAACCTTTTTAATTATAATAAATTTTTTTGTTCCGTTTATTTTGAAATCCGCTCGTCAATATCGCTAATAAACAATATTATGAGATTTACTATTACCAGTCAGATCGTACAAATTTTTGTGCACTGATTATTCGAGAGCATACCACATAGTGATAAATGTAAAAAAGAAAAAAGTTTATGGTGTAAAAAAGAAAAAAGTTTATATCCCATAGAAACCATGTTCGAATTTTGATTATTTAACATAGACCGTAATATGACCCTAATAAACACTTAAACAAACTTAGAGAATTTTCCTTAGAGACAATATTACTAAAATTCCAATATGATTGTGTAGGAACCCAACGAACATCATAAAATTTTAATGCTATCACTTACGAACCACTTAAGTTTCAGAATTTTTGCGTAGCTGCATCCTGATTGCATACCATTATGTATGTAAATAGACTGTATATATATGTGTGTACACACATACACACACAAATATATATATATATATATATATATATATGAGTAAGTTTGTTTTGCGGCTAATCTTTACGCCCTCTCTTTCCATATTTATTATTAGACGGCAAGCATATCTAAATCGTCCCCGAGCCTATATAGAATTGAAATGAGTATCTTTTTAAAAGGAAACTCATTGAACAACTTTTTTCAAAGCAGATTTCCCTAAATTTTGGGAAAATTTCAAGCAATAATGATAACTGAGAGAAACATTTTATATTTTGGTGCTTTTCAGTTATTTTTTCCGTGATTGTGTATTAGTTTCTTAACTTTTCTTTTTATTTACAACTTTTAATATGACTATGATCTATTGAGCAATCGATCTTGTGCCTTCATTGAATTAGAGCACAAAGCCTTGATTTTCATTAAGATTCTGGCGAGCACCTTTATCATGAATTAGATTGATTGCACAATCGAGCTAGTTCTCACGTATAATTATTTTAATGGGGATTATTCAAAAGTTTGAGAGTGCCAATTCACTTATAAAGAGACCTTGTAAAGTTTTCACTCAGCTTAATGCGACATAAACTCGGCCTTTTGCAAAATCTATTTTACTGATCTATTATCGCTTTTCCAATAGTACATCTTTAAAGTTTGTGTATAGTAATGCCCCAAAATATTATTAAAGTAAGCATGGTTCTAGTGATTTTGTCAGCTCCCCTCAATCCATCACATTCTATTTTTGAAGTCTCAATTCTAATTAGACGAAAGATCATGACGATCATGATGAACTGTTGGATCATCGAATTTAATATTGACGGCGTTGAGCCCCGATGTCGAACTGGTCCCGTCAGACAGATGGCCATTTAATATTCTTAATAACACCCATTGCTCCACTGATCAGTCCCTTATGTTTATTAATTTTTTTTTTGAACTTAACTCCCAACCCAATCCCAACTAACAAATATGATAGCATTCCCTCGGTTCGATTGGGGTTGCGAGAAATGCATTCAAGCTTAGGGGTTTGGCCATATGTTTTGGGTCAGTGAAAATATCACTAGCTTTTACAATGTACACTTTTGATGTTTCACCCAATAATTCAGTCATTTTATTTGAATTTAATGTTTTGTGTTCTAAGAGTAATAAATATATGAAATGACTTCAGAGCACTTAATTTCATGTAAGGTTATGTGCCTTACCAACATTCTGTGGAACAAGATTAATCTTAGGACACCTTATTTATTGAAATTATTTTAGTATTTTAGCCCCTTCGAGAGAACAAACCTACTCACATACAAACATGTATAACCTGTGAAACTTATGATCCTTCCTCTGTCATAGTGGGGTAAAAAATCAAAATGATCCTAATAAATTTTAGGACTATTGAAAATGATTAATAACTGATTATAAAAAAGACTAAATGATTATAAAAAAGAAACTGCACGCACACTGCCATTTGAAAAAAAAATTAAGAAATAATCTACATACAATGTGACAAGACTTTCAACTTATCTTGTATTTTTGTGTACATACGTAGTTCTATCATAGATCTAATATAATCTGTTTTCAATAAACATTCGTCTACTTTATTGTACCATGCTCTTGAAAACTGTTTAAACCCCTATATTGCCTTTCTTAATTTAAGCACTTGACCACTTTTATATCATTTTAGAAAATCAATATGCATTATATCAAGACCTAGTTGAATTGACAATGCAAATAATAACCTCAAAGTGTATGTCTCACTACGGGAGAAAAAAGTGTCTCTAAAGTGTACACCTTTGACTTGCGATAAAACTTTAGCCATTAAACGCTCACGAAAATGTATTTCATTTTCCCTATCATATTTTTTACGCTGAACCCACAGCGTTTTAAATATGATTGTGCAATGCACACCCTACCCTATTGTGGAACATCGCCCAATTGTCACGCATCATTGTCTTTCAAACATTGTAACTCTTCTCTCATAGCCATGGACTACTTCCTCTTTCTAAATTCATTTAATTCCTCATGCAGAGACAAAACAATCGCATCATCATAAGTTTCACTACCTATACACAGGTTTGGGAAACCAAATCTCTCTGGCTTTCTCCTCGTCCGTTTAGTTCTGAATTGTGTGCTTTCTGCATTTTTATAATCACTGGGAAGATGTCTCTCATCATCATCGAAGATAAAACTGTGATGGTAAAGTTTTCTGAGTTGTGTTAACTAGACATTCATTTGTTTGCTCTTATTTCTGGTTCTTCAGGCTTTGGATCATCCTCCACTGATTCAGTATTTTTTGAGCGAGAAGCCCTTAATTTAAAAAAAATAACAACTCGTTCAGTATCAAAGTATGAATTGACTGTTTTATTACAGAATAAATCTAAAAAAAAAAAATATTAAAAACCATAGATTACAGCATTAAACACACATTATCGATATATTTGAATAAAAATTCAGTTATGAAAGAAGCGGTTAGCCCTACAGTTGGTTTGTGAAACGCACCGACACCACCCAGCAAAGAACTTGGCTTAGCATGCTACCGCGTATTTCATTTTTAGGCAATATTGGTTTTAATGTAGAAATGTTACACATTTTTCTCGCACTTTAAACAATTAATATAATATTCTATCATTGTAAATATCAAACATCTTTTTTTTGACCCATTTATTTTTATACATACTTCCGTTGCAAACTTCTCATAATATATTCATATACTATGTATTAATGCTTTAATACCTATTCCTGCAATGCAATATTCTAACAGATGTAAATTAAAACGCAGGCACGCAATTTTTTTTTAATTAATGAATTTTTTATTTAAAACTTTCGCATACTGACAAAAGCTTTTAAACTTGAAGTAAGGGATTAATGGTTGCTTTTAATCCCTTACTTCAATTATAACATATCGAGACAAAAATGACTTTTAATTATTTTTCAAGATATTACTAAGAGAAAACCTCCTCATTCTAAACGAAGTTCATTTTGCTTAGTAAACTTATTACAAAGGCGTACCTTCCCTGTAAGTTAAGCGCTGAATTTAAACGGCTAACTTTATTGTCAAGTCAGGATAGCAATTCTGGCCTCACTATTTTCTGTTGTACCCGCACCAAAGAGTGGGTAGTAACGTTTTACAGCCATCGAATTTAAAACCAACCACCTAATTTTATTTATTTTACATTTTAAAAGCTATTGCGTCGTTAAGATGGGCGCTATAAAAGTTAAATGATTTTCATGATTCATCTTGAAGTAATCAGAAAACGGTATCCTTTGAAGCTGTATTGATTACACGATATTATTACGTCGTAGTAAATATTTCTCGTCATGACGAAGGTACTTTCAAAAGGAAGAAAATATTCTGAATTAGATAAAACATTGTCTATAAAAATAGGATTAGCTGTGTATCCTTGTATAATCGATAAAAAGTATGTGCGATATTAATACATGAAAGTTTTCAAAAATTTCTTAATTAATTAACGTGATAAACGCATACATCAAATAAATTTAATATATGATAGATACTATATAGTATGCCAAAACATGACACACAATTTTGCTACAATGCGTTTAGCATTACGTACTGAAAAGTTAAGAAATCCAAAAACATCTAATTTATTTCGTAAATATTGAGTTACCCTAATTCTACAGTATTATTTTTCAACTTTTCCCTGTATTGAGATAGAGAAATAGAATACTATTTTTTATAATATTGTGTTATTGAATAAAATCTGTAAAGCACAAATAAAATCTCTAAAGAATCTGTTAGACATAGAAACAATTAAAGGCAGTATTATGTAATATTTTAGGCATGTTTATTTATACTAAACTATTTACAAATATATTGACTTTTAGGTGATAAAGAGATAGTAGAAGTAATAACGGAAATAGCATTTACAGAGGTAGATGACGGAAATATATTTTTGTGAATATATTTCAATTTTACTACAATTGCCTAACGTAACGGCCCCGAAAAAAATAGTTTTATAATTCTTATAATTCATTTTTCAATTGATATCTAACATGACATGAAATTAAATAAAAATTCGATTCTCTAAAATTTATAATAATAATTGAATGGTAATTGTTAAGGTAACCAAATATTGTTGAATGGTAATTGTTAAGGTAGTTCCCATTTTAATGCATACAGCTTTTTAACTTTGAGTTAAAATGTTTTATCATCGTGCCAAATTTCAAGTTTATACGTCAAACAGTTTCGTAGAAAAAAGTTTGTGATAGATGGATACACCGACATATAGGTGATCCCATAGGATTTTGTTCTTTTCCTGTTTGGAACCCTAAAAATAATATTTAGTAGTAAAATTTAATAGTAAAAGAAAACAAAAAATACTTCGGAGTCCACACACTGTACCTTTTTAGCTGCAATTATTGAACTTTTTACCACGGTAATTTCATTACGGTAGCATTTGTACAATTTACTTTATGATTTTTCGCCAGTTTCAGAATATTTTCTCTGGACGTAGTTTTTCTTCTAACATTTTGCCAAATATTTTTATATTATTATTTCATACACTGCCAATAAGGCTATTTAGTTAGTAATAAATTACGGGCAACTTTTGAAATGACTTTATCACAAGAATTTATAAAAATTCATGGCTTTAGATAGTTTGCTAATTTTAAATATGACTTTTCTTATTTCACTATGGCAGCTTAATAACTGGTTGGCCAAATTAATTTCTTTTTCGCCTTTATTATAACATAACGAAATTTTAGTTCATGAACTAATCTTTTACCACCAAATATATTATCTGAAAGCAATTGTCAGCAAAACTGAACCATCGATTCATTGATGACAATAACTTGGTCCGATAAGTATGTTGCAGGCTTAATTTCGATGATAGAGTCCGTGAGCGTTTCATTTATTTTATATATCGTCCACTTTTGTTTTATAAATAAATCCACACAATGAAAATAAATAAGCTTTTTAACTTAAATAATATGGTAAAAAAATGTATGTTTAATGAATATTTATTACAAGTATTTCTGAATTATTTCATGTAAAAATTATGTGTGCTCAAAAGAACGCTTTGACGATAAATTATAATATTCAAATATCTGAGAACTTGACGTTTCCATTCGTTGATAAATACCTAGAATACTCCAAAAATTACTCGAAATGTAAATCCAATACTTGAAATAGAAAGGTTACTACCGTATTGTAATCATTGCCATGGTAATATTAATGTTTCATACTGAGAGGCTCGTGTGTATTATTTTTGCGTTGTATAATTTTTATAACACATTATTCTTCGTAATTGATTATTTAGCTATTCAACAAATTTTACTTAATAGTAAGCGCCTGAACAAAATTAAGTAGATTCATTGAAGAGGGAGTACAGAATATGATAAAAATGGTCTCTGCAATATTAAAGTAGCTTAAAAATGGCAAAATAACATCCGATCAGAAAAATATGAAGTAACAGTTAAAATCCGGACCGGAGGATATATGTCAAGAGCTAGAAAAATACCATGAAAGTTTGAAGAGAGCGAGAAAAATATATCTGTAGCAATGGAAACAAATCTCGTTATGAAATATGAACAAAGTCGTCAATCGAAAAAGTGAATTTCGAGATTTTTTTTATTGCATGTATATTTTTATATGCTTCAGGAAAAGATAAGAAATGGGGTACGAAGGATATATGTTCTGCGTAAGTTAAACAATTCAACATCTCCACGAAATATTACAGCTCCATCTAGTTGACTTCTAATAGAAACTTAAATAGTTTAATTTTGAAATAAATATCAGTTCAAGTTTTGATAACAGACATATTAAAATATAAAGTGAAACATTCCACTCAAAAAATATTTTTTTTCAAAATGAAATAATGTTATGTGGAGATGCAATAAGTATCATAGTCAAAATATAGTTTCGGACGTTTTTCTTTTTTCTGATAAGTGATATAAAAACATTAAAAAAGTCGTAGTATTATGAAGGTTTTATTTTTAACAACTTATTATTTACATATTTTTCTTTCAAGATGAATTTTTAGCGAATTTTTAGTTCCAAACGGAGGCCATTTTGAAAATAAATAATCCAATTTTGTCCATATACAAGCTCATCCTATATTGTAATATAAGCTGTTTTACTGTGTTTCTATTAGCTCGCTTTCTTGTTTATTTGTTTGTCCGGTACAATTGGCAAACGGTTTTAAACTCCTGTTGAGCTAGAGACTTAACACTATGTAATATTAACTCGTTTTCTTGTCTTTCTGTTTGCTTATCTATTTGGCACAGAAATAAAATGAACTTTAATGACTTTTATGTGTTTTATTATAAATGTCACTAACGCTATTGAAATAAGTACTTAATTTCCTTACAATATACGGACAAGTTCACGTAAGCCACTAATAATTTTATTGCACCGCATATGATATGACCTGTTGTGTGAGTTTTCTCAACAACAGGTACTCTCTATGCTCCTTACTGTTATCTACTGCATGCGCCTCACATTTTTCGTTTTAAATCTTACAAGTGTTTTTATGGCGATTAAAAATTCACAATCACAAATTTCCAGAAATGTATGTACGTGCTTATAAATCGAATGTTTCCTGTAATAAATCGATTGTGTCACATTCTGCAAGACATATTGCACCGTTTTCTTAAAAACAAAGCTCTTCAATATTATTTCCATTCCGTAGATTCCACCAGTCAATAAAGCGTTGATAATTGGACTTCTAGATTCATTCGAGCCAGTCGCGGCACCCATATACATAAAATCATATCAAAATTTCAATAAAACCAATACCTATATATATATATATATATATAGGTATTGGTTTTATTGTAATGTATATAATATGTAATATATATATATATATATATATATATATATATATACATACCGCCTTGTCTGGTGCACTGCTAATATATCAATTTCGATTACTTTCTTATTCAATGCATTTACTTACTAATTCTATTTAGTACACATTTATAATATACTGGAAATAAATGAGATTAAATATTTATCATCGCATTATTTCAGCGATGAAAATATATCTCACTGGAATAAATACGTATATATGTAAGTACATTGTTACTGAAAAGAAGTGGACAAAAGGCATTGTAATAAGCTAATATCGTATAATTAATGTATCCTTTCAAAATACATTACTAATATATAGATATATACATAGCTTTCCCTTCTATTTTTCATGACTTTTTTTCCTTTATTCATCTCCCCCCTCCTTCGAATATCTTACCCACGCGCTAATAAAATGGTCAGATCACGTGCCTATAAACGACTATCGTTAAAATGAATAACGGGTCATATGAATTTTGAATTTTCATCGTTTTATGATGTCAATAAACGTTCAATGCGATTGACACCTTTTCCTACTAAATTAATGTCATTTTACATCCGCTCCGCTTTGTCTTCTTTACGCACTTGTTGTTTTTAGGCCAAGTGACTATTGTTTTACTACCGCTATAAAAATAATGTTTTCAATGCAAAAATGTAATATCATCTGGTTATTGATCTAATTTCCAAATTCAATTCGATCAGTGTACCTTCGTTCAACTTTGAAGAAAACAGATTTAATAAAATGCGTGTATAGAATGTGCCCATGGTTGATTTTTCTTTAAAAAGTCCATCCCATATTAACCTTCTGTCCATCCCATATTAACCATCACATTACATTTATTTGACTTCATTTTTTCGAACGCTGAGCAAATAATTATTAATAGTGCAAGCTACATTACGAAGAACAATTAGCAATTACTGAAAAATTATTACAAAAATTATCACGAATTCAACGTAAACGTTCGTTTGTGTTTAAAAGAATATGAATCATATTGTGAAACTATCGTGGTACTTTATAGTGAATTTTCGACTGAGTTATTGGCAAAATTCACTTCGCACATATTTACTTCGAGTAACTTTGCATTGCACTTTAGAGCAATTTTTAATACTATTCCGCTAAATAAGCTATACATTGGTTATCTTTCCACTCTTGTTATTTACTTTTTGCTACCGTGAATATCAACAAAATCGTCAACAAAGGAAGATATCTACTAGTACTTAAAAAGATGCGGGTAGGGCAGTAGATATCGTGAATCAATATCAAACAAAGGACGGGGTATCTCAAAGAACCATAAAAGTTGTCTCGTATAATAAAAGAAAATAGCATAGAAGAAATAGATAGATCGTTGTGTCGAACAGCATAACCAATAATTACCAATAAAAGGTTAAGTGCAGTGGGTTTACCCGGACCACACTCTACACTGAGAGTTGGTCAACCGTACCCGTACTGTAGTATAGTGTAGTGTAGTATAGGATGTAGTACAATGACCTTTATGTAATAACGCTATGATATTGCTTAATATTTGAAAAGAAAATACTCAACGACACAAGAGCTTCAAAACTAAATGTTAGTAAAATAAAAGTAGCAAGTAAATTTTATTGAAATTATTTTAAATAATGAAGTGAATAAATAATATATGCGAGTCCCATGGAATAAAATTTTCAGCGCTATTTACTTTAAATAGTCATTTCACTAAGAAAAATATTGTATTGAATAAATAGATCGATACACAAACAAGTAAATTGCTTTTTTGACATTGACACATGTAAATTTTTTTCATGTAATTGAACACGATATATCACTATCACTTGTGTAAAACTATCTATTCAAATCTAAAATTCCACTCCAACCATTTCCTCCGTGCAAATCCAACACGCAGATCGCGATAAATCGTTTCAACAGATTGTTTTCGGACAAGTGTGCCTAAACACGAAAAGGCTTAGATCCGAGTTCACACGGTAAGCGGATTATTGATATGTAATCCTCTTTTGCTTACGCGGAGCGAGCTTTACGTAACGGCGACACCCTCTCGCTCACTGCCCGCCCATGTGTTATTTAAATGAATAATGCTGCCGGCCGCCCGCCGCCGCATGTATCGTCGCCGCCTATCTATCAAAATGATGCTTTAGCTCTCGCGTTAATCATTATAATCGTCCTATATTGCACGCGAATAATAGTTTCAGAATAGCAAATATTACGTTCGACTTTTGTGTCAGTTTAAGAATATTGATGTCGTTTCGTTTTGAAATTAATGATTTATAAATAGTAAATCATAAATTTTCGCCAAAATTTTAAATTTCTGATTAAAAATACGTGTGTAAATTTCAATAAATATATCAATGTTGATATAGTCACTCCATTAGTTGCCAATATTTGAGAATTAAGAATGTAAAGTTCAAATGTCTATAATATAAATCTGAATAGCCGACATCATCCCTCCTATCAATACATGATAATTTATGCCTGAATATAGTAAACTCATATTTTATACTCCGTGACATATTTTGAATTAAAGTAAATTATAGCGTAAATCCACTTCTACTCAGGTTATGATTACAAAATATTCATGTATTTGTCATGGAATGTTCACAATGTCATAAATGACATACAGGTTTATATTAATATTGAAAAGAAAGTAATATCCATTTTATGGTTTGTTTGAATATTGATTTTATCAGAAATATTTCTGTAAAATAAGCCAAGATCTCTTTAAAAAGTTTGCTTTATGTTGTTGCAGACCCTTCATAGAGTTAGAGCTCTACATCTAGATTTATTGAATATTATTACTATTACCATACTGGATTATCTCTCCCGAAAGTGTTTTGTTTTATGGAATCCTGACTTTTGAAACCGTGACTTTTTTCCCTTATTGTATAAATTTCGGAGTCTAAACACTTTTTTTTTAAATAAACGCTTCCCCTTATTGTAGCAATATTACCAGTATTACTTGAGGATAACAACTTTGTTGTCTGGCTCAAGATTTCAGAATTAAATTAATTCAGTGATAGAGTACGGAAACTCAATAGACATAACCTAGACTTATGATAAACATGCACCTTTACAACCCCTCAAGGTCCGTGTGGATTCATTTTGCTAGTTAAACATTCATATTCCAAATAAATAACTTCTTCATAAAATCTCATACCCTCTTCGAACGAGTCACAAAATTAAATTCACTTAACTCCATTAACGTCTCTGATCGTAATGACACAAAATGTTCTATTTAAAATACAGCTGATACTGAAATTAAAACGAATGTTTCTGCAAGTAAATCAAAGTAATCCAAAAGTGACGGCATCAGTATCGATGCTCTTAAATCTATTATGGACATTTCAAGTTCAACTATAACTAATCATTTTAATACTTTACTACTACTATGTTCCTATACAATGGAAAAAATCATATATCATTTTTCTTATTAAAGTTGAATCTCTAAAGTTGAAAGGTAGTCCCATTTGCATACTTCTGGTTTTAATAATAGTCTTCTAGAAAATCGTGTACACGTAATTAATTATTATTTTAGATATTCACAATCTTTTTAATCTTTCCAATCAGGTTATAGATTTGGACATAGTACATCAGATGCTATAGTAAAAATTATTAATGTTATGCTCTTTCTTTTAAATAATTCCCATTTAATAATCACTTTTCTATTTGACTTCAGTAATGCTTTCAATTCTGGTAATCGATATTCTCCTTGCATGATTAAAATGACTCGATATCTCACACATCTCCCAGATTGGATTATCTTGTCTTATCTTATTGACTGTAGTATCTTCTAGAATCACTCTAGTAGTAAATTTTGTCCATTCTCTACATTTTGAACTTAAAGTTAACCGGTTAGATATTCACATCCGAGGCAATCTCCACATTCTTATATTAAAGTGATCTCTTATCCGTAACATTAATTATATTAAAGTAATCTCTTATCCCGGATTATCTTAAATCTAGATTATCAGCATAAGCTGCCCATAGCCTTGAACTTCGCTCTGAAAATCACATACAAACAAACTGTGGAATAAGGTGGACCTTGATATCAAGAATGCGCCATGAATTGATGACGCATTCTTGATATCAAGGTATCAAAAGACATCTGAAGAAATTACTTTCGTCATTCCTCACGGTGCCCTCGTTTCTCCATTTGAATTCTGTCTTTTTCCAGTATTGTTACCAATGTATTTTTATTAATTACTCGTACTTCATTTCTTTTATTAATTGGCCCTTTTATGTTATTCTGTTAACAATTTGTTTTTATTATATACACAATATATTGCAGTCCTCCACAATACATAATATATGGTTCGCTGTTCCTTAAATTAATTTTTTCATCTCAAAATTAATTTGCCATGATAATCTTTACCTTATTTGTAAATAAAGTAATTAGGCCAAGTCAATAGATGACCCATTTTTGAGCTATGGGTTTTAGAAAAGCACATTGTTTATTTCTGGTAAAGCTAAAGTTCTCAATTCGTAAAAGTCTGACATTTGTTTGAAATTTCTCTGAAAGTAGGACTGACGTTCTTATAAAAATATTTAACAATAAAACTATACCGACAAAGTGTGAATGGGGTGTGTATTGTCACATAGGTAATATTAATAACTATTTTATCCCGAAGTGAAATGTTGATAAGGTGAAAAATAATTGAAAAGTACTGTAAAAATAAGTCATTAAGATTTCGTGTGGAGAGAGATTATTTAAAAATACAAAACACGAGAGAAAATCAAAGTAAATATTAATATGAAAATAAGGTAAAAATGAGACAATTTGACTATGTTGAACATATGACTACGGAACGTCTGGTAAAAAGGTGTTTTAGATGCGAATAGACAATACGTATAAATACTTAGTAAAACTATGTAATAATTGCTGATAAACATAGAGACTGAGTAGGTCACGAAATAATGAAGATAATCTTCACTGGCAACACGGCTAAACGACGAGAGATGGAGCAAGTTACCAAATGATGAAGATGAAATCCACTGTGGTATCTTATTCTTGATAGTGATTCCGAATGATGACTTACAACCGCAACGACACCGCTATTTATAATAAGGTTCTAACTTCTAGAAACTTCGATAATTACACATATTCATTTTATATGTGTAATAATCATTTACAACTGGTGTAAATACAAGTTATATACGCATATTTGTAAACATGTCGACAAATTTATGTGTTAGATTGGAGAACCTTCAGATAAGTGGTAATCGCGTGCTTGATTAAGTGAACAAGTTCGAAAGTTTATTTCGAAGATTCTAGAAAATACTTTAAACTTTATTTGAATGTACGTGAATAAATGAAATTGAATAGTGTCTTAGCTAGGCGATGCGTTGAGTATCCGCCCGTCTTGACGTCAAATCAAGTTCGCGCTGATATCTGTTGCATCTGACATAAGGAGTAGGCAGAGTTTGAATATAGGCCGTTTAAGCGCAGCAGTTTTAATGTTTATCACTCGACAAAGTTTATTGGAGCCTGGATGCAGTTGTAAGATGCGGGCGAGGGGCTACTTAGTTCGTCGATAAGCAGGGCTAAGGAACGATCTTAAAGGGTAGAATTATTTGTTGTCAGGAATTACAGGAAGGACCAGCGCTCCCAAAACTACTAGTTGATTTTTTGAGGAGTCATAAGCTGGAAAAATTAACACAGAGAGTAAATCTAACTGTTGGTTTTGGAACTATATTTAATGGTTTCCTTATGAGAAAATGTCCTGGAATGATGATTTGTAGGTCCTCTGGAACATTTGATAACGAACAGAGCGGACGTGAGTTAAGGTTAAGCTTCGAGTTAAGGTTAAGCTTTAGAGTCAGGAACAAAGTGAATTCCTCATAGATAAGTAATGTACTACCAACGATGAGTCATATGTGATATTTAGCTTACTTTATTGCTGATTCCCTTTTTCTGCGAGAGATTTAATGCCTGACGGACTCAGTGGTCAAGATGAGTTAAAAAAACTGCTGCCGAGGGATCTAATCGTGGCGCAATGATTTTAATCCCATCTTCTTGGCGGCGGTAAGCCTTTAAATTCGCGTTAACTTTGTGCTCGAGACCAGCAGGTTGGTTGAAGCGTCATTAATAGCGTGAAGAACTAATAGACAGAATATTTGAATTTCAACAGTCAATTTAGTTGGTGACAGTTGTATACAGTGCTGGGAAGTAATATAATGATAGGTTCTTTCTGGTCGAAATCTACTGTCCAGAGTATTTGCAAAAATATTTATGTCTACACGATGACTGAAGTGCGTAATCTCCAAGAGACAAAAATTTGAGGGATGTGAAAGAGAACGCTGTGTTTAGTTGCAATGGCTGAATTCTTCACATGAGCGAGATATATGCAAACTAACAGTAGTATTAAAATACATGTGCAAATATAAGATTTACGTGGAAATTCATCTTTGAAACTGATAGACGAGAATGACTTTTAGCGTATGTTAGAAAGGGTGCCGGTGCACAACCGATTCACCAATGCTATAGTTGAAAGTTTTGAGTTGATATTTATAGCGGGTCTTTTCCAGAGTACACGTTGATAGACCATGTCATTTTTATAACTGCAGTATGGTGAAACATTTTGATGATGTATATTGACAAAACGTATTGGAATATTTACTGCAGAGCAAAAAAGGGGCCAATAATTTGAAAAGAAAAACGTGATGTATCCAGATAGAATCCATTTGGGGTAGTGTTCTGAGTCGTAGGACTATTTGCGGTTCCTTGAATGAGACCATCTTTGAGTGGTTGACTATATATATATATATATATATATATATATATATATATATATATATATATATATATATATATATACACATATATATATATATATATATACATATATATATATATATATATATATATATATATATATATATATATATATATATACATATATACGATAACAATAAGGATTAACTAGCTGTAGATGATCCGGTAACGTCTAAATTTGTTTTGAAGTATGAAGAAAGAAGAATAACTCGTTAGATATATAAGAATGAATACCGACGATTCATATGATTCCGCTGAAATGCGCGATTGGATAGTTGAGAGGCCATGAGAATATTATGTACCTACATAACACTGATTATTAATGCGAAGTATGCGTAGATGCTGTATGAGTGGCTCAGTTACAAATGAAACTTCTGAGCTTTGACCAAAAAGCGCACGGACTTAGATAGGCTTCCCGTGCGGGTCAATTACTCTAACGATTGTCGTTTTAAGTAAAAATAGTCGATAACAACTCTCAGTTTGTGCATGATTGGCTGATGATGTTTTGTTTGAAAAATGAATAAATATACCAATTAAAGAACGGAAAATGTTACTTTTTTATACAAAATGTTTGATTAGAATATTTATTTATTTAAACGGCATTAAAAATTGTGCCACATTTCGACGGTAATCCGAATAAACTCTACTGCTACATTCGAACTCAAAAGAATATACTTAAACGATATTATGATGAGGAAGGTCCTAATTACTGTCATAAAACAATAATGATAAATATAATAATCGATAAATTGGAATGCGAAACCAAAGAATTAATAAATAAAAAGAGCGCGGACACGTGGACTGATATAAAACTAATATTAATCCAAAATGTTGCTTATCAGCGATATAAAAATTCTGTAAATAGAGATTCAATCTAGCAAAATGTAAAAAAAGAACAAGATTTCACAAACTTATTACGAAAATACTAATTCTTCTTAATACAATACCTCTCTTCGTAAATATTTATGAAAACGATGAAAATTTCAGAAATTGCAAACGTAAATTCTTTTCAACACAAACTTTTCTCGCTGGATTCAAAGAACCTTTTAGTTTTACAATTATAACAAATCAACCAGACTCTTTACCTTTATCTATTGAATACCTTAATGATAAAGAAAGTATTACTTACTTACAACGAAAAGTTGTTGAAAACAAAAAAAAATATTACAAAATCATAAATTTTTTTCACAATGTGCAAAAAGTTTCTAACAAATTCGAAAACCCTTCCAATAACATCAAAAACTTTTTATTCAGAACAACAAAATTAAACATAAGTAAAAACCTAATAAATAAAAACCTTGGATGCAGCAAAAACTACTTCTATGAGTGGTACCTCTCATAGCTCATTTAATAGAACACCGCCTACTCAACAAAATAATTTGTTTAAAAACACTGGATCTTCACCGTACTTCTTCAAGTTCACCTAGGTGGGTCTTCACACTAGCCTCAGATAGTGATAATTGACATTAGAACCTCCAGTAAACTTGATCGAATATCCGTACGGTCAACAAAACATTAAGGAGCAGTCAAATTTTCCCCCATACTTAGACACGGACCAAAATCCCTTAGCAAAAATAAATACTCAAAACCAAATACCGTTACATATTTATAAATTCTACCCTTATAACTACTTATTGATTCCCGAGATAACAAATGTTTTCTTTCACCAGAAATAATCGAATGCTATTTTAGACTTTACCCATTACCCAGTTAAAGACGGTCAGCTCGACACAAATTCTCAAGTAAAATTATACCTTTTGAAGGATTCAATGTAAAAGATAATATCAAATTCAATCTATACAACTTTGACAACGTCTTTCATAGACTAGTTTGATGCATTGGTTTACGAAATCTTTAACTTCACACTTGAAGAAAAGCACAAAAATTGAATTAACCAACAAACACTTAAAAAGTTTCAAATTATGTAGCGGAATTCTTATGAATTACCCGATTCTAAAATTTTCTAATTTTAATAAAGAATTTTACCTCATAATCAGCGCAGTACTTTCTCAAGAAGTAATGAGTTCAGACAATATGCTTCTCACACTTTTAATGAAAATGAAATTAAATATAGTACCATAGAAACAGAACTTCTAGCTGTAATAAGGACTTCTAAATATTTCCGACCATACTTATTTGCTAAACGATTTACAGAAATCATTGATCGTAAACCACTACAATGTCTATTCTTCTAAAGAAAACCTTTCTCACCTAGTGCAATGGCGACTCAGCCTTGCACTAGGTGATCATCAAATAATTAATAGCAGACTATCAAGTAATTAAAGCCACACAGAATACAAACACTTCATCTATGTCGTACCAAAATTAATAATAAAAATAATTCTATTAATTATCCCTTATTAACTACTTTAGACGAAAGTATTTTAAACGTGAATATTTTCTTAATTACAAACAGGACAGACCTTCCTCAATTAACTAACTTACACGAAATGTTCCTTAAAAATAAACAAACAGAAAACGAAACTATCTGAACTAATAGAAAAAATTCAGTATTCAAAATTCCAACTTCAGAAAACCAGATTATCTGGTTTAAACAACCAGTACCAATCCAAATAAAACTCTTTTATATCCTACGCATGAATACGAATTATTGATTACTTTTCGAAATAAGCGGAAGCGTACCCATTAGAGTCACCTACAAAAATAAATATTATAAATTTCCTATTAATCTTCATAATGCATCACGGAGTCCTTTTAAACATTAGAATGAGTAAAGGGTCTAATTTTAAAAACCTTCTTATAAAATAATTCACTGATTTACACAATATTAATTTACATTATATCATCATTAACAATCCCCGATATAATGGCCATATAGAAAGATTTCACTCCACATTATTGCAACATACGCAAATATTCAAATAAATAAAACTTAATTGCACAGACAAACTCATCCTATGTGATATATTAGGATATAATAATTCTACTCAATCTGCAATTAGTAAAATAGTTGTAGAAATAATAAACGGTCATATTGACCAGAGAAATCCTTTTGATTTCGACGTACAAAAGATACATTTACAAAATTTAGTTAAAAGCCCCAAAGTATTAATTAAAAAATTATATTGAAAATATTTGGCGTTAATTTTGAAGAAATTCATTATAATTTAATTTTTCACAACTAAATGAAACTATGTGATGTAGTATTATTTCTACTTTATTTAAATTCTTTACCACGACCTAAATTTCGTTGTACGAAAACGTCTTCAGGTGAGTAATTTATAAAGATTGAGATGGAATTTTTAATATAAAATATAAAAAAATCTTTACAAATTGCCCACCTAAAAATGTTGTCATACAACGAAACCTAGACTGTGATAAAGAATTTAAAGAAAGTTAGAAATAATACCACATCACATAGTTTCATTACGTTTTAAAAAATTAAAGGAAAAAATTATACCTAGATATATATAAGGTATATATTTATAAGGTATAAAAATTATATAGATATTTATAAGGTATAAAAATTATACCTTATAAATAAAAGCTAAACAAAATCAATCCTACTACTACAATATTTAATATGACCTGACATAACCAGTAGCGTAGCTAAAAGGGGGCAGCAGGGGTCATCCGTTTGTAGGTGACCCGACTACCAAAAAAATAAAAACTTACAAAAAAAACCATAAAATAAGATTATCACTAACATTCAACGACATCTACATAATACGTACTAGAGGTAACTAACGACAAGTAACGATTTTTTCTAACGACAAGTAACTTCGATTCGTATAAAATATAAAAATAATAGCAATATGGCTGTACTGAAAAGATATTTATATTAGAATAAGTCCCAAATAATTCAGATAGTAGAGTAAAGCAGTCATTTATTCAACGAAGTATTGTTAAGTATATATGGCTGTTAAAAGCAACACCACAAAAATACCAAAGGCGCCAATCTACAACTATTTACATTTTTACAGCGAACATACTGTGGGAGTACAGTATATTGCAAAAAGTTATTACATTTATTTTTTAACTATTTAGGATTATTATGGAAAACAATCAATAAAATAGAATTGAAGAGATATGAAAACAAAAAATATCTTAATTTGCCTCAAAATAGTTTTGAAATTGTATAATAAACATTACATATAAAGGGAAGAACACTTTTATGCATTTGCGTACAAAATACATCATACTGTTAAGCCAATGATTAAATCGTGCTAACTCTTCACCTTATGCCTGCTATGTGTAATTGTACAGTTCTTGCTATCGTTTATGACGATATTAATGATATATTATGAAAATTAAATAAATTGTACCCAAATTGCATTGCAAAGCAAAGGCTTGAGCGTTGATCAATTATCTATAAAAATAGGGGCACTTCGTCTTTATACAGGAAATGCAATAGATTTTGCAGCAAAAAAATTGGGGCCCTACGACATTCCGATATAAAAATGAGTTTGTTGTAAAAAACAAATGGGCGGTGAGTTAGTCACCGATGCGAGACTCAAACTGAGAGCTGAACATCAAAAAGATATGTTGGAATGTCTTGACCGATTCAATGTTGAACTCCAAACTTGATCAAAGCCGGAATTCAAGATGTAAATTCATTGTTTGATATTGTGCAGATAAATAATTTGCTATAGGGGAACATGAAGAGTTGAAATTAACTGTTTCATAAAGCCAATTTCAACTTTTCTTTCAATTTTTTTTCAAACTACTTTGTTGGTTTTTATAATGAGGTATTATTATAAGTAGGAATCTTTTCAAAGGTACCAAGTTTAAAGACGTTCAAAAGCGGTCGATTTTATATTTTCTGATTCGGTATTTCTAGAAATTATCAAATTCGTCGAGAGATGGAATTTTACATAATCTTTTCCAAATCTTATGATCGCGCTACAGTTATTTATAACAATTTGCGTATCATTGCTTCTTGCGAGAGGAGTTTCAGTAACATAAAAATAATAAAAAATACTTGCTGGCAATAATGACCCACATGAGGCTCAACATGCTTGGCATATTAACAATAGAATACAAGGCAATACAAAGAATACATTTTGAAGATGTGATTTCCAGCTGTAAAGCTAAAAATGAAAGATTTTAAATGTTTGAAAATACATACATTAGCTTAGGCCTGTCTCCCAGAGGAGTAGATAGAAACCACGGATTTTTTCTTGCTACGGTCCTGCCATCACCTCAATTCTTCAATTTTCATCACCCATATCAAACATGCTCTACGGTTTCGTGTATTTTTCATTTGGCCTTTTTTCAGGTATTTTGCCAATATAACCGAGATACTTCTCCCTAGGACGCCTCTTTCCGACCTGATCATCCAACTACACATAATTACATTCTTTCTATATGACCGAACTGCAGAATTATTTCCTTCTCAATTGTCGCCAGTAGAGTTCTCAATCCTACCCGTTTCTTTATCACACTATTTTACATCCTATCATTAAATTTTAAATCACACATATTTTTCAGGAAACGCGTTTCCACTGCATCATTCTCCATTTGTATTGTTTAAATAAAATCATAATTTACCTTTATCGGATTTTTATGGATTTTGACAAATTTCATTCTTGGGGTGACGCCATCGATATTCTCACCGGATATTCCACCCATGCTAACTGTGCCACTGGATACAACCGCAATACTCATAATCCAATTAAATATTCCGGACAAATTCCCGCTTGTGTAAAAAACCCATTAGCGACCCGGCATAAGTTGCAACCTCGTTACACATAAAGTTGCCCATAAAGAAATCGAAAATAAAAAACTAAAAATAGTCAACAAGAAAGTACTAAACTATTCACAACAGAAATGTTCATTAACCTAATTCCAAAGTAAAACCTTTGTTACCGAACTCTCCTGGCTGCAACGTTAAATAAAGCTAAAGAAAATAACACCTCTAAATAATAATCTCGGAGTATTACCATTTCAATTTGCTGCGACCTAATAAATAGACTTGGAATGAAGGAATAAGCGTAGTTGAGAAAAATCACTATGAAATGGTATTTAAATAAAATATTAATGGAATAATTTTAACAAGTGGTTAAAATCTTAAAAAATAATAAACTAAAAGTAAAGATTAAAATTAACGAAATAATAAGCAAGATGAATATAAAAAATATTGCGCTTTCGGAATTATAAATCTAATATACAAATTTTAATAATTAAAAATAGGAAAGATATAATTAAAAATAGGATTAATATAAAAATCATTAACCAATACAGAAAAAATGACTGCATTCTCACGACTTCTTATTGTGTATCTTAGTATACTAACGCACAACAAATATTGAATACATAAATAAAACGCTCCTCCTCAAAAAAGACTTGATAGTTATGATATAATCAGATGCAGATCTTACCGTGCAAATAACACAATAGTATTTGTACTTAAATTTTCAATTGTGTAAAACGTGTAATCTTTCTTTTCTTACCTATTCTCTACCTTAATATTAGAAATACCATAACTATTTCTTTTTTCCGGCAACGAGTGAGAAGATGTACTTAAATTTGCGAGGATGATATCAGAAGCAATAGAAAAAATGAGACGACCAAAATTTAATCCGTAATATACAAAATAACTTCAAGTTGTCAAAAGGAAATACTGAAACCTCTGAAAAAACTTCAAAACGTACCAATAAAGCAAATTCGAAGAAATACGTAACATTAAACATTTTTTTTTCAATATTATACATATCTATGCATATATATATATATACATATATATATATATATAAATATATATACATATATATATATATATATATATATGACTTTTCACAAAACAATCTTAACAACTTTGCACTTGCAGCTTGTGAAGAAGAGACGATAATACATATCATCAGATCACACACCTGGACAAAGATCAAAGGAATACGAATCACCACAACAAAGATATTAATAATTAAAAAGTGAAAACTAAAAATGAAAACAAACAATATAGGATTACTATAAAAAAGACGGAGCTCTAAAACAATACCATTCCTTGTGGCTTTTTGCCTTGATACAATATAATCCTTCAGACGGCTTTTTACCTTTGAACACTCATCAAATCGGTACACCAGTTATTAAAATGATATTATACAAGGTGAATCTAATCATTTAGGTAAATATATTTATATTATTAATCAATATTAATAATTATAATGCTCATATCAATATTGTCTATATCTTGTTTATAAAATTGGCTCATATCGAATATTATAAATGTAATCTTAAATTTAATTTGGCCATCAGTCAAATAAACGCTCATTCAATGAATTGTTTTTAACAAAAATCGAAACTCGGAACAGAGGCGTAATTCGCGTGTAATTAGATAAACAAGCTTGACGGTTTATTTTGAACATACGACAAGGTTTTTTAAACTTTATTTGAAAATTGAATAAATGGATTTAAAAAATAACTCGGCTAAGCGATGACTAGAGTACTAGTTAGCAAAAGAAATGTGTCTAAAAAGAAAGATCAGATTCAGAAAGAAGAGAACAAATTAAGAATGGTTGAAAAGAGAATTATCAAGATAAAAAAGTAACATTAATTATGTAAAAGTATTGATGATAAATATGTACATATATAGTTGGTATGCTCGTCATTTCTACATTAAACATTTTACAACGATTAATAAGGCAAATAGTGTGCAATTTATTATTATTCATTATTTGATAATTGTCAAGCCCTTGCTTGCAAATAAAACACTTTTCTCTTATGAGTAATACCCGTCTGCTAAAAAATCCTAGTCAGCTGGATTTTGGTATTTATCTTTTTAATGACGTTGTAAAAAGAATGTTACAAGTCCCTATCTTTACTGTTGCGAGATATTCGAAGTCAAAATTATGAAAAAGAGTTCTTTTTCTGAAAATGTTTCTTGCCACGCTTCGGCGATCGATGAAAGTTATTATAAAATTGTAAGCCACAGAATAATTTATAAAAAATGATTTCACAGATTTTTTCAGGAAACTAAATTTTTTCCTAGCCCAGAGGAAGTTTGGTTATACGTTCCTTTGCAGTATAACGTATACTAGCGCAATGCGATTACCTTACAATTCTTTTATATAATACTTGTAAATATAACATTATTTTGGTACATTAAAAGTATGGGTATAGACGAAGAGTAGTAATTACAAATAGCCGATATACTGCACTTCATCATCATGAGACCAATCCAATAACATAATTTTTAGTAAATTTGTTATTAGTGCTCTAAAAAAAAGGTAATTTTCAATATTATATTTACGGCTTAGAGATATCACAGTCATTCATAATGGCTAATCATTGTTTTATATACGGCAAATCTTTTGGAATCGGAACACACAAAACTTACGAAGATTAAAAGAAATAACCCCTTTCTATTACTATAGCAGCTAAACAAAATGTTTATTGAGTGTACTATCATGTGCAGACCAAAATGGGAAAAAACACTGATCCTAAACTGTTAGGTAACTAAAAAAAATATAGTTCCACTAAACAAATGTAATTTTAAAATATTGCAGTACAAATTGTAAATGCAGAAAAATATCCACTCACGAGACTCGTATCACTGTCACTAAAATGACGTACTGTAAATGGCGTTAACATGGACATCGATTGTCGAATTTATGAGAGTTGGAACAAGAAAATTTAACAATGAAGATCACAAACCAGAATCAGATGAAATTTCAAAGTTGTCTGATGAAATTTCAAAAGTCGCGGAAAGAAATCGATGTAGAAACTACAACATACATTTAGCAATGGGCAGAGAATGACTAAAAAGAAGAAGTTTTATAATATCGTACCTCGATAACGAATCTGGATATCGAATGAGTTTGTTTTATTTGTAATTAAACTAAACTTTTTTGTTCAGCAGTTGCAGTTACTTTTAGTGTGCACAAATTATTTTATAACATTTAGGTAAGAATGTATAGTGTCATTCATTTAATCGATGCATCACTGAAAGAGTGGTCTGTATGAAAATTTCCTTTTTGTATTCATTAATTGTGCTTCCTTCTTCATTTCTTTTCAATAAAAAGTTAAGGTAGTAAAAATAGTAGCATAATCCCGTCTTGCGATTTAAGCAAAATTTTCAACAAAATTAATTTCATCTACCATCACATTCCATTCAAATTTAATAAAATAATAGATGTTGATAATCCATGGCTATACTTTTGCAAATTTAAAATTGTATTATCAAATTTAATTACATTAAATCTTTTGGAATGACTAAGTAAAATGTTAATTTAGATTTACTATGTACTCATTTGAAGCTTCACACGTAATGTAATGAACTTTTGAATTCATGCATATGATTGTAAAATAACAATATTTAATTAATTAAACAACTTTCTCTAAATTTTGACTCTTTTATTTATTTTAGCGTTAATAATATTATATTACTTTCCCCTCTATCACATCATCCATTCTATAACAATAAATTTCACAAATAAAATGAATTATCTCATTTTGCCTACAATTGCATTATTTTTCACTGTTTCATCCATTTTTTCCATAGATTAGTTCGAATCAACGAACATTGCAAATTAACATCGTCTAATTCTAATAAGGTAGTATTATTCGCCAGTTCCCGTAACTAGAACACTTCTTTTTCGTATAATAAATCCAACATCAACAAATTTCTATACACAAATAGCAATTAATTGAACAGCCATAAAACATAACGACGATATATATATATAGAATTTATTTAGATTCGGAAACAATGTTGTAACACAAAGGTTCTATCTGAGTAGTCATATTTTCATTATTTTATACTTTTTACACACACACACGCCACACATACGGACATATAAATCATATACCCCCTTTTGACTTCGTCGTTGTCAGTGCTTTAAGCATTCATATGTATAACTTTCCATACTATACATCCCCCTACTAAGGTCTTAGTTGGTATATGCTCTTGTATATTTCTTTTTATATTTACTTATAGAATCCTTATTACTTGCCTACTTACATACTAATGTTTAGTCAGTTCATTCATTTGCTTATCTACCTACCAACTAATACCACAGTTACTTTATGTCTCTGTATATACCTTTATATATTCACCCACCTATTTACTTTGTTATTTCATTCCATGGAATCATATAGAGAATGTATTTTTCAAAATAAAAAATAATCAGCCAAATTGAGAACATTTTTTTGATTCTAAAAATTAAAAATATCAATTCGCAAAGAAACTAACTGAAAAATAAAAAAAACAAGGAGTTACATTATACTTGTGTAAATTCTGTAATCCTACAATCCTGTAATGTCCGCAATTTAGATGACGTTATAGATTTACATTTAATGTAAGTGCCCACAATTGGTATGAAAACTTAGTTTAAAAAAGTTGTCAGTTTGTACTACGATATGTCACGCTTAACCATTTGGACCAGTAATATGAGATATGTCTTCCAACTGTCATACAAAATTCGATCATAGAAAGTAAATTTCATGTCATTTGTTTCACTATTATTAGGATTCTTAATAAAAAGTCTACTGCAACTCATTTTTTTTTACTTTTCAGTTCAATTTTTCATCATACAGTTTTGTATTATTAATTCTTTTAATAATTTATTTTTAAATTTTGTCATTAATCTAACTATGCTGCACTTATATTAATTATATAGAGAGAAAGTAATAAAATATTTTGTAAAATACAGAAATTAATTAACTAAAAACCTAAAAATTCTGAAGATTGATCTCCGACCTATTTTTAATTAAATTTCATGTGATACGGTAAAACGGGAAACCCTCCATACCCTAATTGGTAAATGCCAATATTATTGCCAAATTAAATGCCATAATTATTTTACATATTTTTATATTTAGTCTCATAGTAACAGTGGTACTGCCGATAAAAAAAACAGAATATTGACAAACAATGCAAAAGAAATACATACTTCGTTATAATACCAAGCAAGATAGGTCCATTCGACAAATGGAAAGTTAATTTTTTTGCTTCAGTAAGTTGCAGGAACAACTTATGTTAGGGAAAAGTCGATAAATCATTGAGAGTGATTTTCTGGTATCCCAGACTATTTCATTAGACATTATATGTGATTTTGTTACCAGAACATTGATTTAAAGAATTATTCTTCTTAATTATTTTATTCGTTTTTTTAATTATTTTATTAGTACTAGATATTTAGTCTCATAGTAACAGTGGTAAATTAAATTATTTTTAGAAGATATTAATTAAAAACAGTAATTGCAAAATACATTATTGAATGCTAATATAATCGTAGGGTAAAAGGAAAATAGAGGAAAAAGAAGAGAACATTTCCATTTAACCACGTAGCACCTTTATATATGTAGATCACGTAAACATGAATGAGTATGTATATTATGACATTACAGGTAACTCTCGGTAACGATATTTTTTCGAGTGAAAACGTATGTGGAAGTTTATTTTCACCCGCATTTATTTTTTCTTGCGTCGCCGCAGATATTTAAAGCTTGGAGTCAGCGCAGATATTGAGTTTATACTAGTAGCATCGAAATGTAAAGTATAAATCCAATCCAGGTGTGAATTCGACGAGTACGTATTACTCCGTTCGTTTCCTTTGCTGCAGGTCTTCAATTCTTTGCATTCTGAGAAACTGGTAATATCTCGCTGGCCGTCTTATTGTTGTGAAATTGTCCCAAACATATAGTATGTTTTTTGGAATGCACATACTTATTTTGCTAGGATCTTGTATGTTTTTCGGTTCGACTGCGAAGTGCATACCTGTCTGTTCATTCATTGAATTTGATGTGGCGAATAATTCATATTACTTTCTCTACTACCACATCATCCGTTCTATAACAATAGACTTCACAAATAAAATGAATGATTTTTATTTCTATGTGGTTTAATGTCTACAAAAATAAAGATTAAAATTAAAATATAGTGGTAACATTGACCGACTGATCTAATATCATCAACATTATTAGGTCGTTATGTTTTATGGCTGTTCAATTAATTGCTATTTGTGTATAGAAATTTGTTGATGTGGGATTTATTATACGAAAAAGAAGTGTTCTAGTTACGGGAACTGGCGAATAATACTACCTTATTAGAATTAGACGATGTTAATTTGCAATGTTCGTTGATTCGAACTAATCTATGGAAAAAATGGATGAAACAGTGAAAAATAATGCAATTGTAGGCAAAATGAGATAATTCATTTTATTTGTGAAATTTATTGTTATAGAATGGATGATGTGATAGAGGGGAAAGTAATATAATATTATTAACGCTAAAATAAATAAAAGAGTCAAAATTTAGAGAAAGTTCTTTAATTAATTAAATATTGTTATTTTACAATCATATGCATGAATTCAAAAGTTCATTACATTACGTGTGAAGCTTCAAATGAGTACATAGTAAATCTAAATTAACATTTTACTTAGTCATTCCAAAAGATTTAATGTAATTAAATTTGATAATACAATTTTAAATTTGCAAAAGTATAGCCATGGATTATCAACATCTATTATTTTATTAAATTTGAATGGAATGTGATGGTAACTGAAATTGAACATATAATCAAAATATATTCTTAGATTGTTCAGTTGCTCGACTTTTTTTTGTAACGGTATTTATATTTGATTTTCATTGGCAGAGCCACGTCTCCTTTTCTCTATGCAATCTATCACTTATTTAAAATAACAAACATCAAAAAGGAATCTTGTTAACTTAAAGGAAAAATCAATAAATTATTCCTAGGAGTAAAATAATAAGAATTTGAATTAACACAAATTTCAATTAACACCATACCATCCAGCCATGGTGGTAAGTAAAAGGTTTCATAACGTCTTTCTAAATGCCGAGAATATACATATATATATATATATATATATATACCTATTACGAATTTTACTTTTTTTTACTTTGTTCCCTTTAAAATAATATAACAAATCACAAAACGTCATGTTAATATTTGAATCAATAATTCATATTAACAATTAAATGAAACTACGTGATGTAGTATTATTTCTACTATCTTTAATTTCTTTACCACGACCTAGGTTTCGTTGTATTACAACATCTTCAGGTGGGATATTAGCAAAGATCCCACCTGAAGATGTTGTAATACAACGAAACCTAGGTCGTGGTAAAGAAATTAAAGATAGTAGAAATAATACGACATCACGTAGTTTCATTTAATTGTGAATAATGAATTTCTACAAAATTAACGCCAAATATATTCAAAATTCATATTAATGTGAAAACGATTTATCTGACAATTTTTATAGATTTATTTCCCTGAATATTGTGGGATTTGATAATAAATAGATTGAAAAATTTTATGACAAAAGTTGAATTTTTCAAATTTCGGAATTTGAATTTCTGAATGATGAGAAATGGATTATGTTAAAATACGTCTTGAAGAAAATTATAGCCTGTATATGGATGGTATCATGGGAAACAGCCTTGTTGGAGAAAAAATAGCCTTTTTGTGTTAACGCTTCTATTCGTATTATGTAGACTGTATTGAACAGTTCTTTGTAAAATTGTAGGCTTAAGTGATGGTAATTAATGATTCTCTGGCATATATTACGCAATAAAGGATTCATATATTTCGAGAAATTAAACAAAATAATAAAACATTATAAAACCAAGATCATTTTAAAATAATGCCTCAACCTCAAGCTTAAAGGAGTAGACCTAAATCAAAACTCATCTTCTGTCACACTCCAAAGGTCTTAAAGGTCTGCAATAAATATTTAAATTGCAAGAGAATGTAACTTCTGCATAGGTGATTGTTTTATTCTATAGGTGAATGAATAATCATAAGTTCCTATTCATCGGTACATGTGACAATTTTTAGTTTATTTATGACGCATGTTATAAATATTGCGTCATTAATAATTATATTATCAGTATGAAGATATTATACGCATTATTCATTGTAAATCAGTGTCCACTAAACCACATCATCACAGATAAGAGTAAACATGGATTCCTATAGTTATAGAACCAAGAGTTAAATAAGCAGGAAATAAAGAGGAAGCCAAATTATAAAATCTCCGGAAAGAATAGACCACTTAATTCAAATTCTAATTGTATTGGAATAAAAAGTCAACTGAACAAAAATTACCGGCAGATGTATATATTATTAATTGCATATAAAGGATGAGGCAGACTATAATAATGATAATAATGTAATAATGATATCTGAATAAAACAAAATATCTAATTTAGCTTCCTGTTGTAACAATATGCTTAATAAATCACCACCTTTTATTATACTGACGAAGATACCAAACACCTACATAGTGTCGACTTTATAGTCAATTTATAGAGTTTATAGTAGAAACTAACGCCTTAATGAAATAACTAAGAACTTAAGAAACTCTTGATCTGAGCCGCGTTCTTTCTAATTAAAATATCAAGCGTATAAATTTGAAGATGATGCATGCATATGTATCAACGTTAGCTCCGAAATACGGCACAGGGGTCGAAATTTTCTATAAGACGCTATCAAAGTCTATGTAAAAGGAAGAACGCTCTATATCATAGTGGTAGGAGACTCTAATGTGAAACTCAATGCAAATGTAAACCTAGAAGACGAACGAAGAGGTAAACCTAGAACTCTCCTATAAGTGAAGTCTTATATACAGTATAAGACTTCACGTATAGGAGAGTTCTTCACGTATAGGATTTTGATCAAATTTTTTTATCGATCTCTGAATTAACTCTTCCTTCTACAGAAATATATATAAACCTGTAGTATTCAACTGGTATAACACAGTGAGTGAGTGTTATCTGCTATGAATCAAAATGTCAAAGCAAATGTTAACCGGAAGCAAAACCTTATAGCGATCCTACCGCATGGGAAATTGTACAAAAAAATTGTAAGACTGATAATGAATAAAAATGAAAAAGACAAGAGTAATTACATTAATTCAAGATTAGCCAAAATTGGTATCGCTATTATAGCCGCAGCTAAAAAAGTGCTCTGAAAAGCCAAACAATTTGTTTACATTCTCTAATGCAACTTAAAGCTTACTTAAATGGAAAAATATAACTGTTGTAAATACACGAGTAAGCAAAAAATTAATAAATTAGCAAAAAAACATATACCCGTTAATGTGTAAAAATTAATTCGAGATATGACCCAAATATGTATTAAGAAAACCAGTTCGTGAACATTTTGTAGAAAGACAACAGACGAAAGACTAATTTTAATAAATATACTTATACCAATTATTAAACTGACTCGGTATCCTCATCAGTACACAAATCAGGACAGGAAAATGCACAGATATTGTTTAATTGTACAGAATTGTGGAGGATTGCTACAGGGCTCTTTATTCCTGCAAATCATCTGAAGACTACACTGAAAAAAAAAGAACGCCACCGTCTTGTTTAAAACTATGCTAATGACCTGTGTGGAAATACCACGTGTGAACCCATAAATGCAATAAAACCACAAATACACAACAAATAACTTTCATTTCAATTAAATTTTCTGATTTGCAAAATAAGATACATAGCTAAACTATAAATGTTTAAGAATGTCTCTTCAAAAGAATAGCACCGCGTCAATAGGGTAACTCATTGGTGAAAATACTATACATGAGGGTCAGAAATGGATATATACAAATATATACCAATATCACTCCCCCTTCACATACACCAATTACTTTTATAGATTATAATAAATAAGTTGACGGTACGATTGACCAACATCTCCCTATAGAATAAGCCAGATTTATAAATAGGTTGAATACGGTTTATAACATTCATGTTGTCCGACAGCTTCGATTTCGTAAAATTCTGCTTCGATGTCTTAGAACATCGCTTGCATCAAAATCACATACAGAAACGCATCCTTAACCATCTACAGAAACGCCATTTTAACAAAGGATATCGAGTAAAGAAGACCCCGATCAACTTAAGAGGAAGCGTAAACGGAGAGCCATAATATGGACAAAATTATTTACCAACACCTTGGAAATTGTCTTTAAAAGTTTGGAAATAAGCAAATTTAATATTCTAGCCGATGCTAAATTTCGTTCACACCTACATTTCACCGACGATATAAAGGTATCTGTCGATAAATCCTGTTACCTCCAACTTATGCTAAATTAGTTGAGCGCTACATCTGTACAAGTAGGTCTGAAAATAAATTAAAATGGGCGCCTCCAAAATTAAAGTGATGATTAATAGAGTCATGAAACCAATAACACTAAACGATGCTTGCAATTGGAAGAAGTGACTGAATACATATTTTTAATAGCCTAAACATGGAGAATTATATGAGTCTAGAAATCGATCGATGGTCAAACTGGCGAAGCTGGCTCATTAGTCCACTTCGCCACGATGCAGTAAATCTTCAAACAATCAAACAGTTTATGCAACGCATGTCTCTTCGAGACAATGTTAAAAACGAGGTTATAAGGCAGAAAAGTGGCATTACCGACATCGGAGGCATCATCGCCAGGTTTAACATCATTATCGCTAGATAATGGTCTGGTCATCCGATAAGATGGGAAAATGATCAGTGGAGATAAATGCTTGTGAAACTAAGGCTACCAACACAAAGTCGAAAACACGGTAGACATGTGGCCAAGTAAACAGATGACATAGTGCCGAAAACACGGTAAGCCGCAGGACATATGTATAGAAGATAGATGACAAATTGAGAAATTTAGAAGAAGTATAAATTCAATACACTACTGAGGTTGGTGATGACGATATTCGTACTGTAAGATTTAGGAAATTAATTCCCATCAGACACAAAATGCCTTTCAGATGCCTGCTGTAGTATAATGCGAGATGAATTGGATTGAGATTATATTATAATTTGCTGTGACAAGAAAATGTGTTAATGTTGTAGTTTGTAAAAAATTATCTTACTATAACCATCAGTGTATAAATCAATGTATTATCAATATACGTACGTACAACGTACAACGTATTATCAATAACGTATTATCGTATTATCAATATATCAAATTCGCAAGAAGAATCTCCTAAAGGATTGCTGGATTACTATTACATAAAGGAGCCATTTTTATAAAAGTCTCCTTTGTGTAATGGCAATCCAGAAATCCTTTAGAATATATATTTTAAATGAAATACAATAAAAATTACAACTGATAATGACCCTAATAAAGGTGCATCGTTAGCAAAGTAAGATTTTTAATGAACTATTAAATTTTTCTCTCGCTCTTTCATTTGCATGGAAAAACATTTTTTATTGATTAAATTACTTACACATTTGTGTTAATTCTAATATTTTTTATTATTAAAAATATTGAATTAAATTCTCTATCAAATAAGAATTATCATAAACCAAATGAATTAAAATCATATAATTCTACTCACAACTGTCACTCCCACGTCAACAAGGTGAAATTAATTAAAAGATTCTTTCAATTATCAGGTCAGAAGGCCGAAATGCTATTTCATTATACTTTATTTTCAGCGTCATGCAAACCACAATTTACGTCATGTTTCAAGCTATGTTGCTTTTTTAACAGATAAAATGTCAAATTTATATTACCAGTCATATCTCTTCTTCTTCGTCTTCCAAGTGGCGCTTGTCTATTTTAGTTTGAGAACCTTTATTAACGTCAAGTTGAAACGCTGTTCAAACTACATCATCAAATCATTCCCTGGATATCTGTAACTTTTGCTGAGTTAGTAACATGAACTACTGTAATGAAGGAAGGTAGAAAAAGAATAAAAATAAAAAATTGGATACACCATCTGTATCATCGCTACACTAAATGAAAACACATATACAAGGTCACAAACATACAAATATACTAATACACAATTATGACACATACATCCAATTCAACGTCCTAAATTTGTATATTGTTCTTTCCTATGTATTGAGTAATAAGTTTTAAAACAGGTTTATTGGAGACTGATAAAGGTGTCTGATATTGATAGAGAGTTGAATATTATATTTTATTAATATATATATATATATATATATATATATATATATATATATATATATATATATGTATATATATATATATATATATGTATATATATATATATATATATATATATATATATATATATAAATAGATTGTTGAGATCGCCGGAAGGGGCTTCTAACAACCACAGATTGGAGTGTTACTGATACAAGCCTAACCGAATGAGTTCGTTCATTTTGACATCGTGATATTTTGTTCGTAGGCGCATATAATATTATCAAGCTATTGAAATCGATGTTTTTTTGTTAAAAATATTTACATTGTATAATGTTGTTTTCATATTAAATTTTTCATGAGCTCATCGAAATAAGTAAAATTTAGGGTCAATGGAAATGTCACTGTCTTGTTTATAATTTAAATATCAGATGCTCCTGAATATTTTAATAACCAAATCGATTTAAAGAATTTTTTTTTTAAATGAAACATCAAATTTATAACATTTCTTACATTTTTTTTGTTTTTGTACATTCAGTATTTAAAGTCGCTGAATGTAATTAGGTCGAATGACATGACAATTAAGTCGAAAAAATTATAAGAAATAATTCATTGCAAAAACGCAGAGGAAAGATTTTTCAAATCAATACTTTATAAAGCGCATTGTCACACAAAGTAGATTCTTTACGTCGATAACGTCGATAAAGTATACCCATTATGTAATATGGTTCATTAAAATTTGTACAGTCTTCTATACAACTAAATATTAAAATTTAACCATTGTTTTTGACTGAACGAGATTGTTCATACTACCATAAGACCGTCTAATATACGAGTATTTGTTTTTATTTATGCATGCGTTAATGCGTAACATGAAATTTATTTTGATATATAAAATGAACCCACTGAGAATATACAAACATCATATGAAAATTAAGCTAATAATTTTGGCTATCCACTAAGAAAACGAAAAAGGAAGCACGTCGCACAAAATAGAGAAATGCAAAAACAATTTTAGCATATACCATAATTTTTTAAAAAGTAAATAAATGTTTAACCACTGAAGACGGCATCATAACCTATAAGAAAATGGAACTTTATATCTAATTCCTCCAATTTTTGTCTAATTCTTAATTAACGTCCTACATTGTTCGAGATCTTTGAACTTTTTTCGTTTTAAAAAAAAGGGAGACTTGTTATTGTTTGTGAAGATGTTGGCAAATAGTTTTGTCGATATTGTGATAATCTGTTGTATGCATTCTTTTAAGTTGATCGGGATTTTCTTCACAACGGTATCCTCTGTTAAGAGGGCATTACTGTTGATGATATTGATGCAAGCAGCTTTCCATGAAGTCGAAGCAGATTTTTACAAAATCGAAGCTGTCGACCAATACCCAATATTACAAACTTTACTTCTTTTTAATCTGGCTTGTTCTACAGGGTGAACGTTGCCTCATCGTGCCGTCAGTTATAATAACTAAAATGAAAGATTTTTCACGATATTTTTTTAATAGTTTCGCTATTAAACAATTATTAATATTTTTGAGCAATTACAGCAATTTAATAAAAAAGTTAAATTTAAAATTTACTTTTTATTAAATTTCTCCCCCCATCTACCATTCTTCCTTCATTTTCCATGAAAGATTTGTAAGGAAACTATTCATCCATTTATGACACCAGACAATATATTTAGTACTTTTTCAAAATGATAGAAATAATGTGTTAGCATTCAGGACGGATCATCGCTCAATGTAAACAAAAAGTGATCAATGAAAATAAGAAAATAAGATTAAAAGGAAATTATTTCAAGGAAATGTTAGTGGATAAGTACGAATGACGTCGAAGTCTGCCAATATGTACATGTATGTGTTCTTTAAAAACTTTAAAAAAGTCTACCACGGATGTTTTCTATTTATAGGGTTCGGTAGAACGAAATAAACAAATATGTTTTCGAGTTCAAAAATTCGGTGTTGGAATTTCAGTGTCAATGATTTTCGAGTTCGAAAATCCGGTGTTTAAATTTCGATGACATAACTCGGGGCAAAACCTTTGAGTTATGCCACGAAAATGTCAACTTATGTCCTACAAAAATTAAAGAAAAACTGATTGGATTGAACCCATATATATATATAATTTATAGGTGGTGCCTGTTGTTTTTAATATAATTAAAAGGAAAGGTATTTCCTGAGATAAATACCAAAAACTGATTTTTTTCCTTGCAATTTATTGCTAAATCATCGTTATTTCATAATAGTTATGAAGCGTTTGAATCAACCATTGACATCAAAAAAATTATCTGTTTAATTTTTTAAGTTTTAATTTACCTATGTAGAGGACACATTGATTATGGGTTTTTAAATTTCCAGCCCTGTATTTTGTAGTTGTAATGATTGACATAGCAATTTTTAGCGTTGTGGTTCATTCGATAATATGATTCAATGAATGATTGACATAGCAATTTTTAGCGTTGTGGTTCATTCGATAATGTGGTTCTTTCGATAATATGTTCAAAATTTACTTATATTTATTCACACACTTTATTTATATTCGCTATTATTCCAATCAAAACAATAGCAACATGTCTTAAACTAACGTTCACTGATTACAGCGCATCAACGTGAATTATCCACGCATTCTAGTGTCACGTCGCATGCACAAAGCCATCGCCCCACCTCCCCCCACACCTTACGAACCTGTCGCCAGCGAATGTTATGTCCGTTTAGTTTGACCGTATAAGCACTGTGGGTATATATCCTTATATATGTGTAAAATGTTGATACACTACCATTGTTATACCACAATTAAGCTTTTTTTTTATAATTGTAGCATTTAGTTAAAATCTTAAACTACCTTATAATATAAATATTACATGTGTTGCTTATAGTTTCCAAGAAATAGCCGGTCATTTTGAAGCTTCATATTTCTTACTTAATTTTATTTTTCGAAACCTATTTAATGACTTTTTTTTAGTTGGAATACGAAAACAAAAATGTATCTCTCCCACTTTATACGCCTAAAACTATTGAAATTGTGGAGCTGTAATAGCCAGACTGACACAAGAAGTGACGAAATTACACAGGTTCCCTGTTTCAATTCTAAATCCTACGTAATATAGGTTTACACAGCAACTATTAATAGTAAAAAAGTATGCACCCATTTCCACATCATCTACAGTTTAAATATTTGTTTAATGGCATTTTTGGAAAATTTTTGGCATTGATCAATATACTCGTAAACAATACTTCATTGAATCAATGAATTTTTGTTACGATGAAACCAATGAAGAGGCTACTGAAACGTTAAGCAGGCCAATATGTTTTTCCTTGTTTTATTTTTTATTGTTTTAGGAGTTAAACAGCACTGAGATACTTAAATCAGAAATTATCCCTTTTTTACACTTTATGAGAACATATATAATGAAGATTAATTTAAACCTCCAAGATTGCCATTTGTATATATATATATATATATATATATATATATATATATATATATATATATATATATATATAAATCACCATTTATTACATTAATTTCGTGTAATTACTAACTTAAGGATAACTTCGGAAATTGATATTATTTTTTCAATTTTATTTAAAAGAAATTAACAATAAGTTCAAGAACTGTCAACAAATTGAATTTAATACAATTTCAAAGACTATTTATCTTCTTTTGAAAAATTGTTATCAGCAACAACCAAACGAAAAAAATGGAAAGTTTTATGACTAAAAACTATTGAGATGAAGCTATCAAAATATTTCCTAATGATCCCGACTTTTAAAGGAGGCAATGAACACGAAGAGATAAATCACAAAAAATGGCCTTGACATCTCAAAGTTCGAGTGCAAATTACTTCAATGATTGGTTGAATTGTTATAAAATTATTTTAAGTATTCCAATTAATTGATTCATTGATCACTTGCAACAACATGATAATACTTTAGAATTTTGAACTAGACGATTTTAGGAATAAAGAGAAAACAACCTTTGTACAAACAAATGTTGTGTAATTGTTTTTAAAACATGTATACTTGTTAGTGGGAAGGATACCTTCATTTAGCTTCACAGTAAAGAAACTATCTGGTCCTATTTTATCTTCATTCAAAATTTGTGGGACTTGCATGATGTATTTACAAAACTTTGTTCCGATCATGGTTAATGTAATCATTATTTTAATTCTATCTATTTACTTTTATTAATTGTGATGATCGACATTTATATGAGTATTTCAAATTATAGGTGTATCATAATGTTTATTTAAAAGAATATGATTATGAAATAAACTTGGATATATAAATTATTAATTATATATTGATTTTTAAATTATAATAATAATTACTGATATATTTTTATATAAAAATACATTACTAATTCCAGAAACTAATGAAATATCTATAGTTATGTTTGTAATCACATTAAAATGAAATTATATACAAATATTATCCTAGCATAAAAATACCCATGCCAACATCCTTAAAAATCAATTGCCTATCACCCAAATGCAAAGCTATGAAACGCTTGTTAAATTAAAAGTACTTGGTTAAATTGCAAAAGCACAACTGTCAGAAAGTAAAACGTTAAGTAAAGCATACACCGAGGTATCTTAACCAACTACTCAGAAAGCTTCCAAACTGACGCGCTTTAAGTAATAACAGGGCGAATGCGGTTAGGAAAAGTTTTTGCAAGTCAACTTACTCTTTGCTGCGTAAGCATTATGACAGATTGCCATTAATCAAAGCGTCTGACTGTTCCTAGTTAATGGAATATTCATATTATTGATTTAAAGCACGGTTCGGCGAGTAGGCAGCTTTTGTGCGCTTCGCACCATGTAACTAATTATAAGTTTTGTTTTGTTATTATGAGTCGTGTATAGATAAAGGTTGAATTGTGTTCGAAGGATATTGTGAAGTTAATTAGTACACGTTGAATTATCGTTCATCAATACCATCAACTTTTTTGACTTACGCATTGTAGACATTACTAACCGATTATAATTAATATCAAAGAAATACATAACCAACTCAAATGAATGAATTTTCTTTTTGATGCAACCATTCCAACGACACTAATTTATTTACTGCCAATTAGTGTCGTTGTTAATAATTTTTACTACTGATCAAACTGATTGATTTAACATGTAATCTAAAATTTCATTGACTATTAAGATAAATCTATCAATGTTATATAAAATTGTATACATTCATAAAATATATAAACTTACATCCTAAAAGATATCGCAATGGATCAGTTATTAATGTTCTTCATTTAAGTCTTAATGAAGTAATTATGAAAGGAATATCTTAAATTAGAAATAAAAAATAGATAAATCTGTATCGCTTTACCGACCGCTAAGGTTTTAAGATATTGTGCAACCGTTTATCGATAATAAGGTTAATTTTTATATTGATTAAAGTTAATGAAGGTGTATTGTGTGGCAAGGGTAGTGATGTTTCCAACTTCGCCAATCTACCAGTGATTCATTATCGTACATATTAATATGACTGAGGATTCATTGACACTACAAAAGCCACACTTGGAACACCAGCCTGTTTAAAGTCCTTCTACATTTGACAGTTCTTATACAGTCAGTGAGCCCTGGTAGATTTTAAATGGCGGCCAAGCGTTGATAAGGATAATTGCATTTGAAAGGAAGGGGGATTCTTTGAGTTCAATTATTTCTGCGCGAATTGCAGCTACCTTACCGTAGTAGTTGCTTAGAGAATCCCTAAGAGCAAAATGACCCTAGAAACGATAGCAATGGTATGGTGTGAACTAGATCTTGATCCTATTTGAAAGTAGTTGATATAAACCCGACTGTTTTTTGTATATTCGTCTAACGCTTTCAAAGGAATTCAAACTCAATTTATTTACGAAATTTTAGGGATATTACTTGTATTTGATCCATAGTTGCTGGTGGGGTCAATTTAACACCAGCAAAAACTATCTAGAAAGCAGATTTCCAAATTAGGTCCAGTTTATTTACAGTTGTGGTGCCAGGTATGATAGCCACCTCACTTCTGTTTCCTAATGTAGGTCTGATATAAGATAACTCGAAGGCCACATTATCATAATATATACTCTATAATAGTATACATTCTATCATATACCTTTATTCTACATAATGCATATTGATTAGACCGCACTGCCCCGTATATAAAAATGTATAAACCCATCGTAGCTATAAGTCGTTTTAATAGGCAATTTTTGTATCGATTCTTCACCACAATATTTTACATGGCATTACCACATGCGTTGGTAAATTAGAGTAACTTCAGGTCTTTCAAGATGACGCTTTCTTCTAGAACTAAGCTTCTTTATACTCTTGGCACTGTTTTAGAAAGTGCAAAAAGTGATAAAGTACCTTATACATTCCAGGTCATAGTGTCGCATTCTTCACAGCATCGATGTTCTTGCTAGTGCACCAAATAAGTAAATCGTTTGATCTACAAGAGGACCTGTAATTCCAGAGCTATTCAAATCGTACTATCTATATTATAAAATTAAAAAGATCTATAGCTTAGAATCGTAGCCTGGAGTAAGCCTTGTCTATGTATACAAAACATAAAACTGTGATTGTTGCGATGTACATGATAGAATAAGTCTTTGGGATAAGAAGGACTTTATCCATCCAGGGCGTCGTCTAGATATATTGCATTTAGTCCATTCGTTAATAAACCTTGATCACCATCAAATATGAAAAAAGTCGTGGAAGTAGTCTTTCTCATGTTGGATGAAGTTAATGACGTGGTCTATTGTGCTTTGGCTTGTGGATTTTTTATGAAACGTGCTTAGGCGCTAGCTATTATTTTATGGGTTTCTGCGAACTGATTTAGCTAGTTCCTTCCTCTCAATTAGCTTTTGTGCAATCACTTGTTAGGTAAATCGATCTATAGAATTCAGCCAAGCGATTTTTTTTCAATTTTCTCTGATGGGGTACTTTTTTTTTAAATTAATTCTGCCCTATTAAATTTATTGATGTCAGCAGAGTATTCTTTGCTTCACTACTGAGGTTAATTAAGAGCTTTAGGGATATAACATCAATTCTGCTACTTTTTGTGACTTCGTAATTATTAGTATATATTCCAATTTTGTGATTAGTAAAGTCCGCTTCGAAGAATTTTCTGTTTTCTTTGTCATAGCAAGCAATCACATTTTGTGAGCATCTTGATAAAATATTGGTAATGTAAGTTGATTTAGCCAGTTAACCTCCTACCTATTATTTAAAAATGCAAAGGAAAATTTTGCAGAAAACAATAAAAATAAATAAGAACGGTACTCAAAAATAATCGAAATTAACATAAAATTTACAAGGTAAGACAAAATTTAAAAAATTATGAAAATAAATAATACACAGGTAATAATACCCTCAAATCCTTTTTCTAAGAAAACCGAATTAAAATGACATTGAACTTGCAATAAACTTATATTAATTATAATATCATTATAATATGAAATAAACTTATATTAACCCTCGAAGCGCTTGCTAAGATTACTGGAGAAAAGTTGCTATTGCAGTTCAATCGTTTACTACTATTCAGCAGATGAAAATTACAGGTTTTTTTCGAAAAATTAGAAAATTTGAAATATCTTTTAAAAACACATAAACGAATAACACGTATGTATTGTTCCTCGTACTTGTACATTTGCTCCTCACGTGGCGCCGTTAAAAGAAATATGATAAAGAGTGCAGCAACTTTTGCTAAGTTGCAAATTAAGTTGCATCGAATATTTTTGACCATAATTAAAATTATTCCTAACCTGAAATTTCTTCTATTGCTTTAATGTCGCACGTGTATTAGAACCAATTGCAAGTAGTTTAATGATTTGTTATTACGAAAAATTAAAACATAATGTTTTGAAGAAATTATTAAAGTGATTTTAACCCTAAATTACTTTTATTATTTCTAGTTGTACTCTTAACAGGTTCCTTAAAAAAAATTTAAAGAAAAAACATTTACATGAATATTGAAACACAGGTAATTACCTCGTTATGGGTACCTTCTGTGGTTAAGTATGAATGTCTTTTTTTATAGTCAAAAGCGGTAAGACTTTTATAGCTATATATTTTACATTGTATGCGCTAATTTTTAAAGTGGTTTTCCAGTTCTACGAAGTACATTTTTTCACCACAAACAGTCAAAATTCGATCGTGAAAATTACAAAATTTTGAAACGTACGTTTTTTAATGTTTTCTTAAAATAATCATACTAGTTACCATAAAATGACTAAATTTATTTTAAAGACTTATTACTCAGCTATACTTAACTGTAAAAAAATTAACAATCTGACTTAATTTGTACTCGTGGCATAGCTTGGCCTACCTTCCTTATTTGATAGGTCCATGACTTACAGGACAACCTATGTGTATAAAAAAAAATTTATATATATATATATATATATATATATATATGTATGCATATATAATCAAAATAAAATGCAAGCTGTCTAATACTTAATAATTACGTACCACTTGCATTCGTTACGTATAGATATACGTAGCGAATACAAGCACGACGTAATTATAATAAGGCCACACAGGGAATTACTTGTTTCAATGGCAGTGGCAAGAAGAATCACTCTGCGTACTACCTTCCGAATGGCAAAACCTTGTGAAACGATATCGCAATGAGATCATTTATCATCGCTGCTCTTGTTGAGAAGTAGCATAATAGTATTGATGTAGACAGGTAAATAACCGAATATAAGTTAAGGTAATATGGCATGCACTTCACATTAAAGTTTTATTGTGCCGAAGACGTAAGAAATATATAAAATGACGAATTTCAGCAAGAAAATATGTCTTCCAAAGAGAGATTATTAAATACATTTTAAAAAGTTTTATTGTATTAGCCTTTGGTCACCACATTGACATTAAATACCTATTTTTTAAAATTCTTTTCACTCATTCTATGCATTTATATTTTCTAGAAAGGGTGTATTATATTATGTACCTTTGATGTACATTGTCTATTTATTTTATCAAATTCTACACATGTCGTTTATTCTCCAAATTCAATCTAGCTTATTCCTTGTGACACACGAAAAGTGCACAAATAAGCACCCCCTCGCCGTAAGAGTTACAATAAATAACATTTTAAAGTACAGAGCGCTAGTTTCGACTTGTTTACAAGAAATAAGGCAAATGCTCTTATATTTTAATGGAATAACAAGCATTTGCACTTACGGTCCATTAGAAGTTACGAGGAAACTCTAGGTGATAAAATTTTTGAAATTGTCCCTGCACGCCCGTCGCGCGCTGGACTTGGATGAATAGAAATACTTTTTCCCTTAATTGTGACGTATCGCCATTATGGAACTGGGTGTTGGAAGTAAGTTTGTTATTGTACTTAATAAAACCATAATAGAGTGCTGCTTAGAGAAACATGGACGAGTACTTACGGTACAGCACATGGCAACTACGTAACTGTTGTAATAATATAAGTATTGACATTATGAAAGCCTAGTAATAATGGAATTAGGGACCTTATTTCACATTAATACGGTGAACCCTCTTCTTTCTCACGTCGTTCTTTTCAATTGTGAGGTTCGTGAATTCCAGTACGTAAGATATCGCAGTCACTAAATCAAACCTTTACCTACAATATCACTCACTACCCGTCTCTCTATCACACTGTTTTCCTCAGAAACCGTTCGGTGTAGAATTTATTTAGCATAATGGTGAAGTATACATCACATAATCATACCACTCAAAAGTTAACACGCTAGAATTACAAAATGTAGATTTATAGAATTTACGATAATTTTACAAATATTAATGACTGAATATTTACAAAAACACTTGCCAAATAGAATTAATAAAGACTTAGCCGCACTTTTTCGGAAAATTATTTCGATCTCAAAATCTCACAATTTTTGGGGAATTTACCATATTTTACTCGTGTAAAAGATACTTAAGGCATTAAACATATTCACACAGTGAAAACGAATACTAATATCTGTAAACAGTTTAACAGAGGTGCTACAAATTCTTAAATGTTTATATGTATCTGAGTGTTCACGGAACCCTTGTACTTCTTGACCCTACGAATTTCTACTCATACTTACAGATTATTAGGAATTGTCTGCTTTCTTCCTGGCAATGTAGTCGAAATATTCGAAGATCTTACTAAGACATATGTTATAAGCAGAGCCCGAGAGATAAATTTATCTTGAGTGCCTTCTTACTATACAACTATTGGATGTGGAAAGAGTCAGATCAATCACGAATATTATGAAAACGTTTTAGAGACGTTGTAGTAAAAGTTGTAAAACTTAGATAATTATAGCAGTTACACCTTTTAAATACAACAATTTGACCATTCGTAAGCATTACCCATATATTTTTTGCAGACGCACTTACGACGATAAACGGTTATAAATGGTGGGTATCGCACCCATTTATCGGCAGAAAATATCTTTATTAACATTATAACACACGAAGTTATTAGTATAAGTATTATCGATCCATTATACAATTTTAATACAATTAATTATTGTAAACATAACAGCCAGACAATCTTGCCACATACTCGTACCTTCCATCAAACAACATTTTGCTTTGTAAGTTTTTACTAATTCTATCGGTACTATTTTTTTAAAGATTGTATCTGTACTTTGTTATAAAATAGATAATAATAAGAAGAAGCTGTAACGAAATAGTATTAGTAATACGGAGTTCCATATAAAGGATCGCGATTTATTTATAAATTTATTCAGCCTTTTTTATTTCCCAAACCTTATATGCAATTAATACTACATCACGTAGTTTCATTTAATTGTGAATAATGAATTTCTACAAAATTAACTCCAAATATATTCTAAATCGCTGACGTAAATTACAAACCGTTCAATACGAATAATTTATAAGAATTTATTTGTATTATATATATATATATATATATATATATATATATATATGTATGTGTATATATATATATATATATATATATATATATATATATATGTTCGCCAACTCGCATCTATGCTGCGTAAGCGTTTTAACGATAGTAAAACTCATACCGAATATCACTTCGTCATCTAACAGGGTCACGTGTCTTTATGTAAAATATATAAATTCATCGTCATATTTAAAAAAGTAACTAAAATATTTCCTATGTACTCAAATAGTAGCTTAATGAGTTCCTTAAAAGTTCTTGCATACTTTATACCTAATATCCAAATTACACCTAAAATATGCTCACGCTTAATTTAAAATTTACTATACTCTTAGCCATTTTATTCAGCAACTACGTGACTTAATATGTTATTCTTTTAATTTTTAGGAGACATTATTATTTTTACAAAAATGTACAATCGAATATTAATTTACAAAAAGAAAATCCATTACTTACCTCGGAAAGCCTTAAAATCGCAATATATATGTAAATGTCTCAGTGAAGGTATGTATATAATGCATCCAGGGAGTTAGCCAATTAATATATTTTCTTCGTTACCATCGCTACCATGGGGAGATCTTTCAATCCAAGAAGACCACATATATACATGCAGATATCAGACAAAGTTAGAATTATCATTTGAGATAATATTATAAAAAATTATCATTTGAGATAATATTATAAAAAATTATCATTTGAGATAATATTATAAAAAAAAAACAGATAAAATTTCATAAAATATTTACACTCTTTTGAACCCAAATAACCCCTTACGCGTACGATATGACTACTTAATGTTACTGTATTGTAAATGGAAATAAATAATTGAAAAATGGGGCTGACAGCTGAAAGTGTATTCAAAATGAAATAAAATTAATTTAATCTTTTTTTCAAAATATATTTCACCTCGAAAATACGTCCACAGCTACGCTGTTTCAGTGAGATTCAAACCTAATTCCATTTAAATATATTTTCGGTATCTTATTTGTGTTCATAAAAAAATATATAAGTTAAAAAACCTTTTAAACGAATTAAAAGTTTACAATATCTATGTAAACAGAGATTTTAAATTTTATATTCGAATATAACTATAACATACAGGGTAAATTAGAATGGGGGTTAAGCAATAAGTATTCATATCGATAATTTTAATTAAAATTTTAACATAATTTTCGTAAGTTATCTGAAACTTATTTTTACCATAGAATAACCATCATAGTGTTGTGGCAAGTATAGATAAGAAAGTATCTATAAAAAAATTAGTTTTTCATTTTTTTAGGAATCGATTTTTTTTTAAATATTAGCTTCACATTTCCTGTTTAAAATAATCATACTTTGAAATGTTTACTCAATATCTCCTTACTTGCATATTTATTTAAAGATTGTTCTATTAACTCTGCTGAAGGTGCACCTGCCTAATTGGAACAAATTGTATTATTATAAGTGCATATTTTCAGTTATACTCTTAACGTAAAAAGCTTTGATCTGATACAGAGTCCATCTAGACACCAATAATAATTTCCTAAGCGTACATACATAGCCTGTATTTCTCGTAGCCAGGTTACATTGTGTCGAAATATCCTTTGACGAAAAGATACTTAGGCATCGTTTTAAAAAAGCTTTTTAAAAGTAATTTGCCAACTTGGCCAGCGGCCGCCGTCGTCCACCGCTCGCGCTAAGTACGTTGCTTAGAACATTTGCATATTATTCCATTTCGGTCTGCACCTCGCTCTAGAGGCAGCCAAACAAATGAGAACGTTAGGGCGATTTTAAATATTCATGAAGGTGCGGGCCAGAAAGTGTTTAAAAATAACAAAAAAGTATACTTAATAAAACAGCTATAACAACATTTGTTTTATACAGAGATAATGCTTGTTCTTTTTTTAAATTATGATGCTCGCCAGTTAAGATAGCGAAATATATCGTCGAGACAGCTCACTTACTCTGAAAAATCAAGACGGCGGTAATACCGTTTTAAACTAAAGAATATAAACGCTAGCGCTAAGCACATTTATTTTCTTAGCAATTTCGTTATATAAGCGCTTCTATTTAACAAGACCCAATTATCCGAAACAGAATATGTATAAAGCTACTTGAAATGTGATACCGTGAATTTACATAAGAGACTGGGAAACATAACGTAAGTCAGGATATGTACATGTCAGACTTGAGTATGAATTAATTTTAATATAGATGTATATGACTTCTTAACTGACCAAATGTTACCAAGGAAATCATAAAAGTGAGAAAACATAAATGTGATACATAAAAATTTAATCAAAAATCTATAAACAAGATACCTTTTATTTAATTATGAAAAAAGTAAAAAAGGGAAAAATGTAACGAAATTTCATGAAAAATCGTCTATTTGTAGTGGGCGGTTTCATGAAATTTCGAAACACGGTTTGGCGGTTCAAAGATTTTTTGTCCTTTTCTCTCTTGATCGTTTTATTACTTCTAAAAATTACTCGCTCTCCGTTGAATCCAGTTATTCTAAAATCTAAATCTCATTTACAATACATTTAGGATTCTCAGTTAATTTTGCAACGGTATTTTTTGCAGTTGGTCCGGAATGTTCAACTTTAACAGCAAACTTTTGTTGCCTTTCATGCAGTTGTTAAGCATAAACTCACCATCATACTTTCTATCAACTTATCAATTGATGGTAAAAGGCAAATTAATAAGACAAAATAAAATATATACGACGTTTATGACAATCGACTCGCGTGACAAATTTGCACCCGAAACACTTCAAAATTGGATGTGGGAAGTGTCGCGCGTCGTGATTGTGAGGGCTAAAACATAAAGTAGGTAAATTAAAATTGACGTAAGTCGGGGTAAACTATATGTATATATATATATATATATATATATATTTGGATTTTACCTAAAACTCATAAACAATCTTATTTTCACCTTGCTTCAAAAATAGTCGCTTTTTGGGATCAGTTATGTGAACATGTGTTCAATATTAAGACGCTAACATTTATTATAGAGTATAATTTCTTTTTAGGCATGCCTTCCATTTTCTTTTTTCAGCTAGTTACTTCCTTCCTAAATACTCATTTTGTATGTTTCATTATTTGCATGAAAGTCTTCTTTTTAATTTAATAAAATGAAACTAACTTCCCCAATTACTCAAAAGTCATATTTATATTAAAAACTCATGTCTAATATATTATTCTGTGATCAAGCATCTTCATATTTCAATTTATAACGTAATAACTTTATTTAATTTGGAAATATTCCTACTCTTTCGGTCCATTCTAAAATTTAAATTTGAACGTAAACTTAACCATTTTCCATTTCTATATAATTATCTTCTTAAGTTAGTTAGTTTAAATGAAATTAAATTAAGCTTCTTCATGTAATGCAAACTATTTACATTAATATATTTATTAGTTCAGGAGCAGAACCACATAGCTCTGCATTTTGGTTCTACGTTGTATGGTTTATTATAATGATTAACATATAAGTTCTGAAAGTCTGAACAAGACATAAAATTGGACAAAGTATGAACCTTCCTTTTCTTAGCAGTATAAATCAGAGCAATAGTAAAAATAGTTAGGTGCTAGATATATGACAGTACACCACCAAGTTTTAAGCCGTACTTCCGTACGTGCAATCTTTACACAAAGCTGATTTTTTCCCAATTATACTGACACACCTATAACTAATTTCCAGGAACCACTGGAAGTCTGACCTTCAGCATATGGGGGTTAAATAATTTTTCACACTCTTCTTTTCTAAATCTTATAATACTGAACTAAAAATCATCTATTTCGTGCAAACAAATTATCAATTTCCTAGCTCATTCGGCACTAACACATCACTGGAAATAGTAATTTTGGGAACAGCTAGAATCTTGAAATTCAACATATATGTATACTAATGAAATAAAAAGTAGAAAATATTAGAAACGACGATACAATTTATCTAAGCGTATCTGCTAAATTTCATACCTGCGTAGTAGGTTTCAACATTTCCATACCTATATTTCAGCAATACTTGTGACTTGGGATAATAATAAATAAATAAATAAACTAAATAAATTTAGCATCATTGATCCACTTAGTACTTCTGTTCAACCTAACTAAAATATCAATGTTTGTGAAAGTTTTATTGTTTTATGGCAGATCATATGTCACTGGAAATAGTTTCATATTTGCAATTATGTCGAACTTAGTTAAAATTATTGCAAAAAGGGTTGGATACTGTGGATAGATAATGCAACCTAATACTTTACTGTAAAAAGAACCAAATCCCTCTTCAAAAGGTTAGCCGTAAAAAGGTATGAAATGAAAACACCCAAGTTCTAAGGATAATTTGCTAGAAAAATATAAACTACAATATTGAAATTGGGCGTAATCAATTTTTATATCACTATTGATCCGATTGTTAAGTTGATAAAATCTGAACATCATCCATCGCGGCCAAGTTCCATGTAGGGCAGTTAAAATATTTTAAAAATCTAGACGCAAAGTTCTATGTCAGTCATTTATACTTCTTCACCGAAGCTCTGCAAGAGCTTAGCTATTTTTATCTCACCTTTTTACTGCTAATTTTTAAACATAATGCCTTTGATGAGCACAGGTTTCAATTTAAACATATTCCATGCTAATTACTAACATACCCGATTTAATTATAATAAAATACCATTGCAATAGCAAAATAAAAATCATATCTATTATCATATAAAGACAAGTTTATACATATTTTTCCGTCCACATACCCAAGATGTTGGCCATACAATGAATCAAACGTTAATAATATGTTGAATGCACTTGGTTAAATATAGTCCCGTACTGTACTGTAGTGTAGTACTATATTGTACTCACTACGCAAGAACAGTTTTCTATAGAATTCCCGATTCAAATTCTCGCAATATATTTATATTTCAAGATTCACGAGGAGGCCTGGAGGCCTCTCTTTTATGTAAAAATGAAATAAATACACTTCCGAAAATAATAAATTCGAAATATTTTAAAAGCAGTTAAATGAGAGTGAAATTAAATATGTTTCGTTGTATATTCTTTTAAAACAATGAAGTTGAGTAAAATCGGGTAAAGTGTTTATTTTTTGCGAAACAACGAACGCGACGGGAAGTTTGTCTTTTCAATTAAGCGTTTGAATTATGAGACAAGTACGAGGTTACTACGGCGGATCGATGGTTCCTAGATGGCTTTCTTTGTTTATATTTTAATAACAAGTATTATTATTTAAATGTTAATGTTGAATACAAACACTTCAATGGAAAAACCAATGCAGTTGGATGAATTCTTTATATTACTAGGGTAGCGTTCTAGAAAAGGGAAAAATCGAAGACCCATAAGATCACCAGTCTATTGAACAGCTATTTTTCTCAAAAAGCGTTCAAAGCAGAACATTCAATTTGGCAGAATGACATAGCACATTTACTCATATATATCTCAATAGATAACACTTAAATTTTATTATATTTCCACACATGATGAAAAATTTATTAAAACTTTTCAAACATATCTAAAATTATGAATATAATAGGATACCAGAAAATTCCTTAAAGTATTTAGAGCAATTATAGCATTTACCCGAATCCCGAAATTTTTGAGAAATTCGCGATATTTTTACGCCTGTGAAAGATACGTTACTTACTCGTAAGTGGTGAAAAATAATATTAATTGCAATAAATAGTTTAACATAAATACTACCTACGCTTAATTGTTTAAACTTTTAGATATAACTAAAACAACCTTGTTAGTGAGAGTTCCCCTCATGTCACAATGTTTTTTTATGGTTAACTAACGTTTTGGCAAATCTGTTAGAACAAATCTTAAAAAATAACTAATAAAACATTATATGTACTAATCATAGACCAGTAAATTTTATCAGTTATAATAAAATTCTATCAGAATTTTTGGAATCATTACTCGAGAAATAAAACTGTAATCCGCTGTTTTATTTCGACCGATGCATATAATTAATAAGTATTTGAAAACAGAGCGGACCGCGTTTTGTGGATCGTCCGCTAGACATGCATAGAGTCTAACATAAAATTGAACTACAAATTCAAAATTACCCCCTTTTATGACAAACTGTGTATAACAAAATAACACAGAACAAATTAATCTACCTATAAAGTTCACATCTGAAGTTTGTCGATCGGCTTTTCAAATCATATTTAAACTTACTGTAGAATTTATGTTGCACTCCCTCCTTGTAGTTCTGTGAGGCGTTTTGCTTTCTTGTCAAGTGATGAGTGGCTAATTTTTCATTGTGGCTGCTGTTAGTTTACACAATTTTACCCTAATATTAAAATTCCATTTCTTACTGGAATCAAAAAATTAGACGTAGAGGAAATAAGAAAAATAATATTAAAATAATAAAAAACTAAGAAGTAAGATTTTCGTTTGAACTTTGACCATAACGCTGTCGATACCAAATACTTCAAATTGTTGGTGTGTAGCTAAGTTATTTCCTACTGGCTATGCTCATGACATGTTACACGTTGAATACTAAAAACGTATCGATTTCGTTCTTTACTAGTACTTCGTAACTTAACCTCTGGCCACGCCCATTTCGCTAACTCGTTTCCGAGTGGAAAGCTTCATTGCTCGATTTAAAATTTACATAGTGCCATCTATTGATGTACATAAGTACACTGTCTATTTGCATAATTACTACGCGTCGAGTATTTAGGAAATTCATTCTTTTTATTATAAAGCTTTTAAATTTTTTTTTTTCAAAATTAAATAAGTACATCTTCCCATTACGACAAAATAAAAACTAAATGTTCAACTTGACTCACATAGTATTCTAAAAAACGTTAACAATAAAAAAACAAATAAATATAAAAAAAAAGAAAAAAACAAATAAATATACGGACAGACATAAGGACGATAATACCAAAAATTTTCGTAATACATTTTATCGCTTTATTTTACCAGCAAAGTTTACACTTTTATTATATGTGAAGATTATGAGTTTACGTTTACTTTTGAAAATAAAACGTTTACGAATAAAATATTTTTACTAATAATGAAGTCAGTTTACTAATATAATTGTTTGATTTCATTTAACTTAAGAACGAATCAATGCAAAATATGAACATACACTATTTGAGATGTCCATTTATTTAAAGAACTAAAAATAATTTCGCAGAAATATTGAAAATAAATATGATGCTCAGCCTATTTTAATTTATTTATTTCAATGTAATATAATATTAACAATGTCACATCATTACAAGTTTATGAACGCCAAAGGAAACAAGAGAAAACGATACCGCGTCCAATTCATGTTGCGCGGCGTATAATTGAGTGAATCCGATTATTTTGACGGCAAGGGGGCCCCACGTGACGCTTTTGTTTCTCACTTACAGTCTCTCTCGATTGACCGTCTTTCGTATTGAAACCGCTACTTGGACAAAAGTCACGTTTTTAGAAAATGCGAATTACTAGCTCACGTTAAATATTCGGAGTACTGTTTTCCACAGCTACTTTCGAATGACGAATAATAAGGGACGATTTATAAAATAATGAGATAAATGCAGTCAAAATTAGCCGCTTTATTTAAACTTCTTTGAGAACCTGAATATACTTTCAATATTAATTCTATTGAAATGTAAACTTAAGAGTTAATTGTGTATTACAAATTTTAGCGAGCAATCTGATGAAAATTCGACGAAATGAAACTTTCATCAAAATGATGACACAGGCACCAGTATGATTCGTACTTATAAACTATTATTCCTTTTGAAAATATCCTTTTTCCCTTATATTCATTAACCTACTTATGATAGCTAACGTAATATATTCGCCATTTCGTTAAAAATACAATTAATTTTTTTAATAACTACCAAAAACTCAAAAAAACACGAGAATCCTTTCTCGCTACAATTCATAATGGCTGAGGAACTAACTTTATCTGTACATTGAATGAATATATTTGGCGTTAATTTTGTAGATATTCATTATTCACAATTAAATGAAACTACCTGATGTAGTTGTGGGTATCTGTACATATTATTACTGTCCTTTGCGTCAGTAGAATTCTCACAAGCTTTTGGCAGGCCCAAGAAAAGTTATAAAAAATCCTGTTGGAAAATGTTATGAATGAATTATTTAATTCAGTCTCGCGGCACCAGTGAATTACTAATTGCTGCCAAGAATCAATCATTGAATACGTCAAATTGTAATACCTGTGGGGAGTCCTTAACGAAGTCAATGAACCGGTACATTGACATTGACATCGCGTGGCATGCACACGAAATCTTTATAAAACGATTAAAAAACTATCAAACTCGGGAATAATAAGGATGTGTGATCTCACTCATTTTCTTTAACATCTATGAAAAATATGTTATAAGTAAAGCTATCAAGGGATGGGAAGACGGTTTTAAGATCTGTAGGGTCAGAATAATGCACCAACTTACTGAAAGATTGTGGAAGACTTCCAATATATTGATTCCATCATCAAAAACAAAAAAGCTGCTAAACTAAAATTCAACATTCCATCAAAATGATTAAACCAGCAGTAAACTAAGTAAGCAAATCCTGGAAGTGCAAAAACAAGCGAGGTATTTGAGTGAGTCACATTACCGACAAACAAAAATTTACTAATCTCGAGGATAATGAATTGTTTAAAATGTTCTTTTATAAAACATTAAATGATAGTAGCATAAATAAGGAACGCTATTTTGATTTTTAAATTTATTTTGTATAAAATATCCAATTGTCCAAATTTGTTCTTCTCATCTACTGGGCCTTATTTAATTTAAGGGAAAAAGGTAAGAATATTTTTCATGAACTTCATTCATAACAGCAAATGTTATTAAAAAAGTCACATAAGTGTGTGACATTTTAACAAAATGCACCGGTAGAATGGAATTTATTAAATAACATTTTTAATTAATACACAGCTACAAAGAGACGATTAAAAGTCGAATAGGAAATAAAATACATGTATCTAAATTTAGTTTCTCAACAAAGAATAAAATTCATGAAAGTTCTCATTTTTCTTTCAATAATTTTAGAATCTCAAAAAATAAGGGAATAGTCAATAAAGAGTGGCAAAAAAACAGGAGATCACTATTGAAATAAATGATGAGAACGCCCAGAGCATACTAAATATAAGCAAAAACGGTCAATTTCACAAAGGATACAAATATATGTCATGGAGTTGGTAAATGAGAACTTTCATGAATTTTGTTTAACTTTAACTACATGTGTACAAATTATCAGTATGTCGACAAGTCCACAAAGGCTAGCATAGAACTAAATTTAGATTCATGAAAGTATAAATTAAAACATCAGGATCTGAAACAATTTTATAACTCCATCTCTATGACTTTCAACCTTGTAATTTGTAGAAAGTTGTATATAGTTGTGATTAGGTAACTACAACTGTATAAGTAATTGTTTAAAAATAATAAGTAATTCCGTCTAACATATTAAATGAATTATACCATATATTATAATTATGAATTATAACACTATATACACTGCCGACTATTAGTACAGACACATAATAAGGTCTGCCTATACTGCCCTGAAAATTGTTTAAATTTACTTAATACTGCTCAATCTATACGATCATGGATATATCTCGTATTACGGTAATGTTGCCTAGTATATGGTTAACCGTTAATTTCGAGATGTATCAATACGCAGTTGCTCTATTCAACCCGCACTTCTCGCACACCAAATTCATCACTAACAATCAAGCGTGCATATAATTGTGTAAGAATGATAAAAAACTGAAACGTTAGTGTTGAACAAATCAACATCATTATTTAATGACAAAATTAAAAATTAATTTATAAAAAATCACAAGTAAGTAGCGACAACTTGACGATTTCTCTTTCTTCAATAAATCAAAGAGTTTTTACTTACAGCTAAACGAAACTACGTGATGTAGTATTATTTCTACTTTATTTCAAATCTTACCACGTTGTATGACAACATCTTCAAATCGACTTTTTAATTTATGCAACAAATATTAAAAAAAGAAATCGGCTTCTAATTTAGAATATTAAATAATATAAGTTCATCGTTAGCGTTAACATCAAAACGAAAAAAATGCAATCAACCCTTTTGAAATATATAAATTAAGTTATAATTAAAATAAAATTTAGGAAGATAAAAGTTGAGAGCACTAACTGACTTTTGTCATTAAGTCTCCTGGCTCAAATAATCAGCGAGGGAATCTGTTTTGAGTTACACATCGATTAAAATTTTCAAATTTCAAATGCCTCCAGCACTATCATTACGTATATTTTCTGCGTTAAGTACTACAGTTTTAACCAGTGTAGTGGATTTCATCGTTAGTATTAAATAAAGAAAGTTTTTGAAACCAGTTTTTAAAATCGGATTTATCATTCCGGAGATTGCTGCGAACAAACATATAGGCAAACAACATTTTACCCTTTATGTGTTAATACAGATTTGCCAAGATTACACTTAGCCTTGCACGCATTCTTCCAACATTCGTAATCATTATTTTTTCATTCAATATTTTTGTTGAATAAATAAAAAACAATCAACGAAAAACCCAACGGCATAACTACAAATAAAAAAATAAGTTGAAGGAAATGTCGTTCATTTAACATTTCATAATACGTTTAGAATTTACATATAACAGTAACCTTGAAGATGTTGGCAAATAGTTACATTTAGAAATGATTTAATTTATTATTCAAATTAAGTTGTAAATCAATATTATTGAAGGTCGTGTATTTTATATTGTTTATTTTTGATATTGAAACATCTCTATTCTGCGAACGTTCATAACTGTTAATCATATCTTACCAACTAGTTAGCTATCAAAAATCAATATAAACAATGGAATTCTGTACGCAGGTTTGAAATCGACTCAACTTGCCAAGTTGCTTTCAATTCAACATTTGTCTTCTGAGAAATAAGACTGTGTTTGTCATTTGTGTTATGAGGAATATGGAAAAAATGGTTTCGCTGCCGTGATTTTTTAATAAAACGGGAAAATTTATACAAAAGGTTTTATTATGTGAGCATTGCGCCATTTCGGACATTGCGCCATCTATTGACATACCGTAATACTAAATTTCATTTATTAAATAAAAATACCCAAGTTTATTTTATAGAATTTACGCCATATTTTAAGTTAAAAGGGATATACGACTATGATTTCTTACCTATACAATGACATAAACTTACCTCCGAATCTATAGTTTGTGTTTCTCTCCATAGACGTCGGTAATATAAATAAAATAGAATGTCTTCTTCATTACAAACTAACGATGAGGTTCACTACACTGGTTAAAATTGTTATATAGATGTTCATATAGGTTTTTTTATCATAGAAAGACATATTTTTAACCTAAATTTATGGTTTTAATTTTGCCTTAACATTACCTATTGCTTACATTACACGTTACGATTACCGAAAGTAGTTATAATGCAAAAGAAACCTATCTAATATAAGTTAATTTCAGACACTGAGAAGTATACGTTTTCAGTTTCTCGATAAATACTTATTTCTGTATAAACAGTGATAATTATAATCGATGACCATATTTCGTTTTTTTAGCTGTTCAACTATTTATTAACTTCAAGAAGCAAATTATTTAATTCTAAATATTATTTAATTCTAAATATTACATTTCTGGTTATAGCAAATTATAAATTTATCATTACTTTCAGTTACATAGACTAAAAAAATAATAATGAGAATTTTATTATTATCTAGTGGACATACGAGACATCATTTTCATAATTTAGATCATGAACTTTTTTTATAAAGACATACTATTAAAAAATATTAATTTGTATCAATTTTATTGGAATAATGCAAAAGTGTGTGATTAATTTTAGACCTAATAGTCAAAGATTAACTAGCGTATGTAAGTCTAATCCATGACAGATCTTTATCATTTACATTTTAGTTCGAGTAATTGTTTTTACAGGCCTTGCTGTCATGATTATTTGCCTTGTCCTTATTGTATAATTTTATGCATGAATGTATAATGTGAAAATTGCATATTTGCGAAGTAAAGGGAAGTGTGTTCTATTATTGCTCAGTACGCTGAAGGGCATTCATTATAATCATCTATATCATAATTATAAGTATTTAACACAAAAAATATACGAAATAATACAGGGTCCAAAGCTGGAAGCGTTCTAAATTAGCAATTATAAATATCGACCAATTTGTCGATCTGAAAATTTAAATTTGTAACTCAAAGATATTCAGTTGCTAATTATTCGATCCATGTTTGGAAGGCTTAACGATACGACTCGATCAGTGCGGACCACTTTAATCTTTCTAAATTTTCTTTTAATTCTGAATTAAATTACTCATTCCAAATTAGAAGCCTATCTTGTTTTAATTTTATTTTCAACTAATAAATTAAAAATTTATCTTTTAACATATACGATTTTTTTTCTACTTTTAAAGTGTGAAAAAGGCTCGTCATTTTTGAGATACAATTATCTCCATTTTATATCTCCAAAACGTATTGATGATATTTTTTTATAACACACCAATTTTTAAAGATCATCATCCTTTTGATATCCAAATAGATAAGAGAAAGTAAATCGAGATTCAGAGGACACTCTCATACAATTGGCGTTTACACATTATTTTTAACCGAGTATAGCAAAATGAATCCAAGTGATACTTTTCTGTTTAAATAACCTAAATTTAATTTTATCTTTGATTATTTCGCCTTTTTGTAATTTTCTACGTTACGCAATTTTTTATCTATTTTAAGAATATTTTTACACTGGTCTTTACTCCATCGTTAGCTCAGAACCATTAAAAAAATAAATTTTTCTTTCAATGATAAATGTGATTTCACATATATATGAATATAATTTTTATTGCGATCTATATTAATCGATTACAAATCAGACTATAAATAGGAACAGATTAACGACGTGTAAAAAAGATGGAATATCTTCTGACACGTTTAATCATCAGTTTCCATATTTATAAAGAAAGGGTACGGTGATTTTCCTTTTTTATTTCATACTAATTTTCTCCTGCTACTTATGGTGGGTTAACTTAATTTGCAGCTGAAAAAAGACATTTTAATAACGAAATTTAATTTTCGATTGGTAAGTACAAACATTTAATGAACTATTTTTTCGATAAAAATTTAATTAAAATTAAAAAGCCTATTAACTACGAGTAGAATTTGCACCACGAGGGCTCCGTACACACACGGATATATTTAAGAGTATGTAGCATTTATATTAAATTATAATATTTACAGATATTAATTAATATTATTTTTCATCATGTGAATAGATTGTCCAATGTATCTTTCATAGGCGTAAAAATATCGTCAATATTTCCATAACTGTGGAACGTATCACTATAATTTTCCGATAAACTTTTGGTAAAATTCTAGTAATACTCTTATTTCATAAACTTAAGCAGGCAGAATAGGGTGGAAGTTGTCGATTTTTTGTTTTCTGAAAATATTATTAATTTCAAAAAACATACATAAAATTCTGAATAAAAAAATATTTTAAAATATTTCCAACTTGATCTTTCAAATGAAATCCTATATAAAACATGAAATTTAAAGAATTACGTAGGATACTTTTCCCAATATAGAAATTCAATCTGAACAATTTACTAATTTTTTTTATTATGCAAAATTTCAATTTGCTGCGTCAAATGGTTTCTAAAAAAATGTTTGTAGACATTTTTAGCAATTTCTTTCCAAAAACAATATATTTGCTTTTTATTATATTTGTTATGATTCCCTAAATAATTTTTCTATAAATACCTTCAATTACAACATAATATACATTACAATCAAATTTATACACTACAGTACTGAACCCATCAAAGTAATCAAATTACAAACATTAATAACCGATTCAAACTTTAAACAAATTGAAGAAGCAAGGTAAACTTATACAGAGTACCAACGACTTCAAAATATTTTATGTGCGAAAAGCGACCAACAACAATATCTGCCTCGTTCATCTGCCTGCTTTTTGGTTGCTTACTTAAGCACCTATCCTTTCTCTGCTACTCCATGCTTCACCAATGGCCATACCCACTTCTCTAATGCCGGGTGGAAAAAATTCATTACCTGATCTAAAATACGCGCAGCGACTTCTGTTGATTTACAGATACATTATAGATTCGTATAATTACAACGCGTCGAGTAGCTAGTTTCTTATTTTCTGTTGTTCTGCTAATATAACGTAAGTTAGTTCTTGAAAATATTAAATTCACATATATTCTGATTCAGTCAACTGATTACGATCAAGTAAAAAACTTTTTTTTCAAAAGGCTCAAAAGAAAGCTTTCATGACCTAAAATACCCTTTACGATACATTTTAACGATAAGAAAAATATTTCATTCTACTCAAAATTTTACTTCCATTATAGTGCAAGTTTTTAAAGGAAACTTAAATTATAATTATACACACCCCCTTTAACTTTAATAAGTTTTAAAAGTGAATGGTAATCATGATATTTTATAATACTGGACTGTATTCACTTTTTTCACCAAATCCACAAAATTTTATTTAAATCTTCCCTTTTGTTTCCAAATAGCATTTAATTGTTGATTTTTTAACAACATAAAATTAAAATGCACAAAATATCATTAAGAATGAATAAAATAGAAACCTAAAATTTATAATCTATTATCATCATAACGGATAGTTGACTATAATAGTGTTACAAGTATATGTTTTGTATTAATTCTAGTCATAGATGGAACTTGTTCCAAATACCAAATTTCAATATCAGCTAATGTGCCCTGAAGACTTTGTTCTGCGCACGATTTCTGTCTGTATATACACAAGACAGCTACACAAGGCACTTACGTAGTCATTTTTTACTACATCTCCATTTTAATATCACACTATAAAACATTTCTTAGTAGGTACTCACTCTCAACACAATTTAACTTAATTATGTTATAAAAATTATTTAACATTTAGAAGGAATTCGTCACCATAATTACTAAATTGATTTGCACCTCCTCGAATTTTCAATTTCTCACTTAACGAAGGAGGCAAAATATAATTGATTTTACTAGCCTGTACCCTAACCATCTTACTACAGACATTTTTGCCATGGTTGAATGTATGTAGAAAGTTCTAGGTGATTGAACTTTTCGTTGATTAAATATAACAATATGGAATATGCAGACTTTATTTCCTTTATATTATAAATGTTAAAAATGCTAATCGTTAAGGATGAATATTATAAAACAGCTTAACAAATAATGTTCAAAATAGTGGATCTGTTTTTTCTTATTAACAAAATCTTTGTAATATAATTTGCTTAAATATTACACTTGGCACACAGTTTCATCAATTGTTGTATAGTTGGATTTATAAATATTACATCTTACTTATCACGGACAGTTTTTTTTAATAAATAAATATACGGTATGGTAGCTGTTAAAATATTAATAAAATGTGACAAACGTGTACTCAGTTATCGAAATACATAATCTAGACCTCATCAAACGTAATTATTCGTATGTAAATCTTAAACATTCATATATATCATTTTCAGCTAAATCATTTTCAGCTTAATATATTAAAATTTAATAAACACAGTGTCTATATAAATTTTACAATATTTCGGCGTATATAAAATAAAGATTTACATTTAATTGAATGAATGTATTTGTCATAGCCTATTCGAAATATATCCCCACATTCGTGTGCATTTTATAGTTTAATTAAATAAAAAATACACCAGTTAGTTAAAATATAAACAACAAATAATATATTCGTTTACGTTTATAAGTATTGTAAAATTGCACTCGTAAACAAACACAATAATTAAAATAAATTTAATACGTATAGATTTGCATAGAAATTTACGCCAAAGAAACTGAGAAATTTCCTTCTTTTTTTGGTTTGCATTTAAATCTATTTATTTAAGAATGTAATAAATGACGAGTTGTTAAAGAGGTTTCAATTTATTATAGATTACACCGTACTTCTTCTCCAACAATTTCCATCTGACGTAGAACATGAATTATTCTCTCAATCTGCAAGTCCATAAATGTGAAGTAGGCACAACTGTCAACTTCGCTTCTGAGGTGGGACGGAGTGCGTCTAGTACTTTGAAGTACGTCCAGTATAATTATGAATATGGCCGAAATTAAATCATATTCTTCAGCGATTTTGAATGGAGTACGCCACTCGAACAGATCTGCTCATAATATATGGGGGCACTCGAGGACACAACTTTACCGCCTATGCCGGGCAGCCCTACGAATTACGAAAGTTTTGAACATTCGTAATACGAGGTTTGTGTTGCACCGAGAATGAAGTTCTGCGAAAAATCAAATAAATAGAAAACGTAATTTATAGTCACAAACATTGTTGTATTATTGTGTTTACAGATCAAGAAAACTTATACCTAATATACGGATGTATCACGTTTGTTTCTACAAAGCCATGATAATCAGCGATATTTGAGCATCGTGTCATAATTAAAGGTTGATTTGGTACTAAATCATTTTGTGGAGGTCGCGTTAAACTGAGATTGCGATCCTCTCTAAAGATTCTCTCTAAACGTTAATTAAGTCAATATTGTTGCTGAGCCACATTATATTTACGGATAATGTGTTTGAAATACATTGTATATACTTTAACGGCAATCTGGTGTCAGATACAAATTTCTTATTATTTTAAAATGGCTGATCACATATTCTACGGCTGAACAGATGTTCAACAATATTATGTATTTTCATTTTCGATCTGAAAACGAAAATTTATTTTTATTTTATAATGCAAGGGAAATTATTCCATAACATAAATGTAACTTTTTATCGTATAGTCGTCCTAGAAATTATATCTACTTTTATTATAACTAAACAATTCTTAGGAATAAATAAATAAGAATACATGCTTGTGAAATGCAAGTCGCACTAAAATTTTATAGTTTTATTTTATTGCTTGGTTTAAAAAGCACTAATCACAACGACAGGTGCAATTTAATCAAAATTTGAATAAATTCATCATTATCAATTTTTTCTGGAAAAACGAATGGTGACTTTGTTTTTAGTCTTCTACAATACTAAAAAAAGGAAATTTGCGGACGTTTTCGGGAAAATGAAAATCTTTATTATTTTATAGTGCCTGAAATTTTAAAGTTTGAGGCATAAAATACAAATCTAAAGGTATTAAACAAAAATCTTCCACTGTGAAATTTCGTTGAAACCGGTCAAGAAATTCAGTCACTAGACCGTTCGCCAGATCAGATACACTAAAGCAGCTTTTATTTTCATATTTTTTTATTCCTTTTGCTTTTCAAATAACAGACTATATAACCTTTCCAGTTAATAAAATGCATTTCACCTTTTAGAGAGTCGGTTCTCCATATATGATCTGCTCGGAAAACTTAGGTTAAAGCAACTGTCGAACAACAAATTACTGCCAGAATGGTTTGTGACCGCAGATTATTTAATAGAAAATAAACTAAAATTCACGCATTAATAACGTTACATAATAAAAGGTCTGAAGTAAATTAGGAATGTCAAAAAAGGGAATCTTGGAAATCAACCTGAACTGCCTGCTTTTCCCAATTAAATATTACTAATTATTATCACAATCTAAAAATTAAATTTAAATATATTTTAAAAGGAAGTGGAAATTACACCAATTTAATGGTATAATACAATCCATAACCAAAAGAGCACGGGCTCAAACTACGTTGAGAGTTAATTAGTTTTTATATTATTACCATCTAAGCAAATGTCACAAATAATATACTACTTAATAAATTAAAACTTGGTCTTCACTTCAATGCAATAAAGATGTCAAAAGCATTTTACAGTTTTCCGTTCACCCTCGAAAATTGTAAGTCGGTAGAAAATTAACGTCGTGAAACAATAATGACGCAAAAAAATTATAATCGTTAGCTGTCGCTCAAAAGTAGAAAGCAAAATAAATTACTCACGTAAATACCTTTCAAGTCGATACATTAAACCTAATGGATCTATGTTTAAATATTGATCTTAATGTTTGAACGATACGCTTACGAAATTAAAAAGCATAATATTTATTCGCATGCGGCGTACGCGTGGAGCGCACTCCAACGTTCAGGCGTTGAATATTTAAATCTGGTTTTAACTTCAAGTCGCGTACGAGCGGTGAACTTTCACGTTATCATTGAAAAATGTTTAAGCGCGTTGTGAATTGTTTTTTATTATGCGCGTAAATAAATTTCGTGGAAAAAAATAAAAAACAGCACTCAACTTTACGAATTGGTGTAATAAAATGTTTCCGCAACAATTTCGTGATTATGAAGTGTGTCGCATTGATGAGTGAAGTTCAACTTTGAGCGACTGATTATAATTTACAGCTTTTTTTTTATTAAGTGATTAATAATCCATACTTTGAAAGGGTCTGATAAGCTTACATATGTGATAACGACATGAATTACTGCATTGTTTATTGCTTCCACTAAATATAGATTTTTTAAATTGGCTAATTTAATATCACATTCGATATTAATGCAAATGTTGTATGTAAATACAACGGCATCATATTACACAAAAATCATCGTAACTTCCTAACTACATTCACGATGCGATTAACCGTCTATACAGTTTTTCTTCACTATTTCTGAGTTCACTTAATAATGTTCAATTTTATGAAAGATTTACTTTTATGAACATTTTAATATTAAAAACCAAAGTACGGTTTTATTACAAAGCGTTTCTATTCATGAAAAACAACATCAATTTTGATATTGTGAAACAAACTTAAATTTATCTTTAATTATTTTTTCGTTTTTCAAACATTAAAAAAAATTTAACATTAGTTTTTAAACAGTATAGTCTCCCAATATGGTCTCCGCAATATGAAATAAAAAACGCTCTTAATACTCTTATCTCATCTCACTGTTTCGAATGATATACCTTTTACTCTCAATACATTAAATCTCCTCCTACACGTATTTATCTCTGTCGCCCATCCATCCCTGCGTTCGCCTACTTTATTTTATAGTGTATTGTAGTTTTCATTAGTAGTTCAACTCTCTTATTTAAATTTTCTGTACAACACGCCCTTTAAAAGCAAAAAAATTAATATTTACAGACCTATCATATAGCAAGCGATAGAGGAAATAAGAATTTATTACTACCAAGTTCACAATTAAATGAAACTACGTGATGTAGTATAATTTCTAGTTTCTCTAATTTCTTTACCACGACCTAGGTTTCGTTGTATTACAACATCTTCAGATGGGATATTAGCAAACAATGATTATTTGCTAATATCCCACCTGCCACGACAATACAACAACGAAATCTAGGTCATACAACGAAACCTAGGTCGACCTAGGTCCTCGTACATACAACGAAACCTAGGTCGTGGTAAATAAATTAAAGAAAGTAGAAATAAGACTACATAACGTAGTTTCATTTAATTGTGGATAATGAATTTCTACAAAATTAACGCCAAATATATTCAATATTCACTACCAAGTTCAATATTGTGATGGATATGATATTCAATAAATTTAAACGCAAAACTGTAACTTAGTCATTTAACGTCATAACAAAACTTTGCAAGAACCCTTTTTATAATAGTGATTTTGATGAGACCTCACTTCTTTTCGTCGGGTTTCTTTAAATTCTGAAAAAATATAATGCTAATTTTTACCTATATTTTAAGTTATCTTTGTTTTTCTTTTCTTATCCGCGGGTTCTTCAATATATTGCATCTTATAAATAGTTGTTCGCATTGCCAGATCACGGTAAATAGCATTTTTAATATAATTTTAACTGTACAATCTGCTGCATAATGTTTGAGATGATTCTAGAAGTATACTGAGTCTACTTTCGTAAATACGCTGGAAAAGAACATGAAATGAAAATAATGCCTGGCCTGGGATCTGAGTTACCATACGGACATACACCCATTGCTAAGGTTTAAATATCCAATTTCTTCCTAGATAAAACGCTTCATAGTAGATAGATATTTCTCATACAGACCTAACTGTATGGTATAAAAATAAACCAAATGTTTACTTAAATACAAAATTCTTTTTAATGAAAGCAAAGATTTAGATAATTTAAACTAAAGTAATTGGAAAATATGTGATGTTATATACATCACATATATTCGAATTATTTGCAATCCAAAATCCAGATTTCAAACCAAAATATTAATTTTTGAAGTCAAATCACAATCGCAATTACAAAAGTAACGAGAATACTGACGTATATAAAAAATCGCCTACATAAAGAATATTAAAAGACACTACAGTGAAATTAAGAATCGAATGGAAATACTAAGAGAATCTATGATCCGAAATAGATCTGGTTTATATACTTCTTTAATACCTTCTACAATCGAAACTGTTGTTACAATATATGTATGGAAGCCTACTTTGATTGTTAGGTATGCTAAGGTAAATTTTACCTTCATTTCTAGCTAACAATTTTCATATTTTAGTTATTCCTTAATTGGTATCTGAAACACTAAGTGTGTACCAAATTTCAAAATTCCAGCTCTTTTGAAAATGACCTATGGGACATGTGAATGACTTTCGTCGACCGTCTGATATAACTTCTTATAGTAAACTTACGACTTTAGTTAAAAAAGTAACTGGTGCCCGCGACTTGGTTCGCGTGAACTTCGGTTTTGGTTTTATCAGATTTTCTTGTAGTGAAAAGTTGTTACGTTTTTATCCATCTACATGTACTCAAATTATAAGAAAATAGAAAGGTATAATATAATTACAAACACACAATAAAAATAAAAACTCCTACCAACTTAATAACGCCCTGATTATTATAGCTACTCTTGTGTAAGAATGAAGTAATTATTATAAACACTGGATTTTAGTCAAACACAATAAAACCAACGAAAGTTATAAGTAAAGTTTTTTTCTAACTATAATAATCTAAGTTACCAAATAAGTATATTTACATATATACGTAAAGAATAGTCCACACAAATTATTTTATTTATTTATATTTTATTTTATTTATATTTGATTAAATACCGTAGATAATTCAAGAGATTAGACAGCTAGACTCTGCGTTACCGAGCCTAGCTGTTACCAAAGTGCACCGTGCATCTTCGAATACGTGCGTTCGTTGTGAATCATCTAAAGCTATAGGGCGCGGCGCGATTCGCGGTACGCTTTATATAGGCCAGCCACGCTTGACTAACGCGCGAAGAACCAGTAAGTTGATTCCTCCGAAACCATGCATTATTTTTTAACTTTGAGGTCATATAAATTCCAATCATGGTTTATCATGGTTTAGCAAACTACAGTTATCAAAAGTCTTAGCTAAATCGTGCGAAGCGCGTTTCTAGAATAGCGCATATTATTTCAATTAACATAACTTTTTTTTTGAGAACCGATTGGAATGAAAGAACACTAAATGTTACGTAAGCCTGCCATAATTTATCAATGAAAACTGCATTCAAATCGGTTAAGTAATTTTTGATATTAGCGTGCACAAACGCGCAGACAAAACAGACTCCAAAATTAACTGCCCTGCCTGCCTACCTCTCCCCTGTTCCCATCCACACACTCAATCCGCTTATAATGTGCGTGCCATGAGTCTTAGGCAGCCACTGTGACTACCGACAGCGTCGGCGGACCGGCGGGCGTTGCCGAAGCATAAATTCCGCATTTTCCGAATATTCCTGCCGATGTACCATTTCCTTTGAAGTAATTGCAGTTCTCGGTGAAACTCTATTTTCCCTGCTAAGAAATAAATACCAATGAAACTTTAGTATGGTGGGAATCGATCTAAGGCCAGAATACTTTTCTCATTGGCAGCTACATTGTGTTATCCAGATTGGGAACTCTAGAAAACCAGTATATTTATTGTACTTCTTGAAAACTATGAATATATTGTATATTGAAACTCTTAATAAAATAAATATAAAAATTTAACAATAAAAACATAAAAATAGTATTAAATAAAGGCGAAAAAGAATTAAAAATGAATCTATTAACCCATTTCAGTTATTCACACGAACTAAAGTTCAGGCAAAAACTAGTTTTGTATATTCTAAATATAATTTTTTTACAACTTTATATTCTAAACCTACTATAAATTTGTATCGTTAAATATATTGAAATTTATAGCAAAATTTATTTTTGCTTATGGCAATATGCTAAGCAAGATTTGTTATGATGATGACTATGCAAACTTTTTCGTCTTTATTTACTCATTTATTTATTTAATGCACTCTTTAAAGTTTAAATACAAAATTACATTTAGTGAACTATACTTGCATAAAGTTATATTAATTATTTCTTTTAATTAACCAAAACGTTACTTACTGCTTATATAGAAAAAACAGCAATATACTGTCAGCGAAAATCATAAATGTGACAACAATGTTATTAGCAATATTAACGTAGATGGCAAAGACGGATAGAATACGACAGAATAGGTGAAGAAGGTGGAAAAAAGTGATAAGGGATCAGGGTAAGAATACCTTTTTCAAACTATTCTCGATGTCGTAAATGGGCGACTCATATTGGATATCGGAATGGAGTCTATTCTAGTTTGGCAACATGAATAGTGAATGACTAATAAAATGTGGTTTTACTTCTTATTGGAAACCAAGATCTGAGAACGGATTCAAAACGTAACGTATGAACATGAAATCTACAATACCGTATGAAAAGCAATTCTAGAATAAGACTGGTAATGAAAATCTTCAAAATATTAAACACAATTAATAGGAATTAAAATTTCATTAGTCAGTTATTTTTCTCAGATCAAATATATTAGGATCGTTTACGTTTGAAGATTTGTTTAATTGTTCAAACAGTTTTATTGATATCAAAATGGCACATAGCTCTATACGTGATTAGAAAAAGGTAATTAATTAAAAAGAAGCAATTTAAATTAAAATAAATCATGCAGATACTTTATAGAATTTACGTTGCTAAAATTTGATAACTGACGTTATGTACTTAAGAACTGCTGGTGAAGGTAACGTGAGTGAAGGTGACTATCGATCAAAAATTTAGTGATTTCATAATTGAAAGAAAACCCATTCATTATCACTTGTCAATACTTATTGCATGATGTATTGCGGAGGTCATATATTAAAAAAATAAGAAATAAATAATATCAAATTTTTAAACAGAAATATTGGAAATATCTTAAAATAAAGGCTTTCTTTTCATTATTCATTTCTCTATATAAAAATATTAACATATTTAGTAGTCACTTTTGTACTGCACAGTGACCCCACAGTTAAACAATTAAAATAATGAAACTAAAACACAATTTAAATAATGCACAATATACACACAATGAACTTTCCACGTAATCAATTTAGCTCTACTTGTATAGATATACACAACACTAATATTGCACAATACGTCACTCTTATAGCTACAGATATACTGCTGTTACTGCATGTCGATGACGCAAACTCTCAAGATTTCACCCGTGCAAAAAGCCTCCATCGCGCACATCGTACAATCAGGTATTACAGTGTAATAGTTCATATATGTGTACAGAGTACAATGTATTATATACATGTACACAGGCCGCTGCGCGTGTACATACATATACAGATGTACCGTAAACATTAGTACGTCAGTGATGCAAACCCATAAGATTTTTCCCTACCAAAACTCGCTTGACATGCCTGAAGATACACTCCAAGTAGAATAACATTTTTTTTCATTTCACGCTGGTCACCTATACCAGTATACGTAAAACCAGTAAAAATAAAAATGAAGGATTTAAATGGAATTTTATTTACGACTTTCATTTGTTTTTTTTTTGTTATCCGTTAATTTCTTTATTGCGTACAATACACAATATTGAATAGTGCAAGAATTTTTTGCAACAAACACTTTATTTTTGTTGTTTTTGACACAAATTTATTATTCGTATTAAGGGAAGATTATTTAATAAATTTAAGTGGTAACGCCGTATCTCAGCGTCGTTAAAGTGTCGAAAGCTGTAGCTTTAATTGCAATTGTTACAATGAAATGGCTCAAACGTTACGAGTTTCTAAGTCTATGATTTTTCGCAACGTTAAACGATACCGGCATTCTGGAGAGATCGGTTGCAAAAGAGTAACAACAGAGAGGTACGACAGATTTATTGAAAGCAGTGTCTTAAGTAACCACACTTCGACTTCTTGCGAGGTAAAAACCAAGTTTCAGGAAGTTCAACAAGTGACAGCAACAAATTTAAAAAAAATTCATCAGAAAAAGATTTAAGGCGGCTGGAATTAGGGCATACTTGCCCACCAAAAGACCTTTACTCACCGCAGGTCATCGAGTAGCTCGGTCCAACTTCACTCGTTCGCACCAAAACTGGAATGATGACACTTGGACAAAGGTACTATATGCTGATGAGTCCAAATTCTCTTTTAAGAAAAATGATGGAATGGATAAAGTATGGAGCTCAGTGTAACATTCTTAGAAGCGAGCCTTATGGAGAGTCAGTAATGGTATGGGGCGGTATTTTCAGTAAAATGGAATGGACACCATAGAAGTAACACTGACTGTGTCAACGATTAAGAAAAAAATCAGTCTTTAAAATAATATTAAATTTTCACTATGATAGGTCAAACCCCCCTACAGTTAAGGAAGTTTGACTTATCGTAGTTTTTTTTTCTTTCATTAAGTCTAAGTTTTTTTATTGTCAAATATATTAATTTAATTAACTGATTAAATTCAATAATTAATTCAGTTCAATAATAAGCTCATACAACACAAATAAATCTGCGTTTACGTAAATTTGCCCCTTTTTTGCATACCTCTAAATAGGTCCTTGATTGTATTTTTGCAGGTTCATATCTCAAAAAGAAAAAAAACCTGAACCCTTATGAGATACCACACGTATACGTCCATCAAACTGTCTAATACAACTATTTTTGTCAAAAATCATATGACGTAGAAACTTTAAATATGTCAGGATGATAAAGCATATTCCACCACATATAAGCTTGATACTCAATCAGAAGGGATAAATAAAGTGAATTTTTTTTCAAATACCTTGTCGAGTGTCAATTAAAAGAGAAAGTCATTAGGATTCAAAAACTATTTGTTTCAGGATTTCATGTAAAGTAATCCGAATGTGTTACAGAATACTCAAACTTATGTGCAAATTTTAGAGGGGGCGTGTGAAAAAAAAAATTAAGGATTCTAAAACTATTTTTTTCGTGTTAGCTACTTCTAATGATATTATTGGAAATGTCCTGCCCTTAAAACTCCAAAACCGCAACAGAAGAACTCGCATTACGAGAGTTCCGTTCACATGTAGGTACATAGAAATATTTAAGGGAACATAGCATTTACATTAAACTATTTACAAATAGTAACTTTCACGACATAGTATACTGCCTAATTCAATTTTCATATAAATATATGTCGCATATTTCAAAAATTTTAAGATCTAGAATAATCGCTATAATTTTCCTGTAATCTTCTAGACAGATTTGACCAACCCTGTTTTATTATGATTTTTAGGTCAGTAATTTCGAGAAATAAGGGGGAGGGAAATTCTTCATTTTCGTATATTTCTTGGAAATTGTTTTTGAATATGCTATTAAAAATCATAAAAAATAATTTTGTATTCTTCATAATGTATTAATGGTATATTACTGAGTTGTAACGAATAATACTCTTAAAAAGGCTTGCTTTGAAAAGATTGTTTTAAAAAAAATTATTGATAATTTTAAAATGCTTGGCTTAATAATGAAATTCACATTTCTCTCGCTAACGTGGCGGCGCATTTTATTAAAGATTTAATTTCGACAAACATATTTCTTTAAATGCTTACCAACCTAAATTGAACAAAATTTAACCCTTAATATGAATAAAAATTAAGAGCGGAGTCGTTAAATATTTAGAGTAATTATAAATATTGTACAATTTTTGATTTGTCAAATAACCTTTACTTGATATAATATTCATAATATCGACTCAACATAGGCGTTTTTCCTTGCGGTGTATACTTAGTTACTCTGTAGCTAAAAATTGTATTTATTCTGGACGTGGGCATATATGTGAACTTACGTAGAACCCTTTGCTTGTGATAATAATATTTTAGTTTATGCATATTCATTTCTTCGCTGCGACTTTAGTTCGCTTGTCATATTTTGAAATTTTTCCTAAAACTAAAGCAATAAGATCTAAAAATAATACATCGTTTAAATCAAAGCTATTTTTACTTTAAATATTTCTGATACTTTTAAAAAGAGTCATTCATTCTGATATTAACCCAATATAATAATGAAAGAATTTGAAGAATAGTATAACATATTATACAGCGTTGTATTTATAAGGACTATACATTAACGTGAGTAAATGGATATAGACAAAAGTTCTAAAATTAATGAAAATAGAATTAATAGTAATAGCGAATACTTGCAGTAAATGAGTAGAAATTGTGAACAGTACAGTAGTACTGTAATTTTAAGTTATGATACAAAAAAATTATCGAATAATTAACGGAAAGTTTCACAAATAATTGTAAATTTTAAAACTCAGAAAATAAATAAGTATCTTTTCAAAAGATAACTCAAAATATGCATAACGTTTAAAAAAAATTACCATCGTTATTTACACCCCCCCCCCCACCCTTTTAATTTTTATATGAATATTTTAAACATATTAGCTAATGCAAGATATATCGGTTAATAAACAATATTACTATTCCAATTACAAACATTTTAAGTTTCATTGGGCTCTGGCGAACGGACAGAGAGACAAGTGAGTGATCTTATAAGGGTTCTGTTTTTACTAACTCATAACTCAAATTCCGATTACTCGCTTTACTGATTAGCTTCACCTACTTAAAATATAACGAAAACTATGACAATGTTTCTAAATCTCCTTGGTTTTGAGAAATTCATAGAATTTTCACATCTGTAAAAATAATTAATCGTTATTAAATTCCAAAATAAAGTAATATCATGAACAATCGAAGCTACTATTTCTTATGTACAATGATGAAAATTTTAATTAGGAAGTAGATGACCAGAATAATATGATAAATCCAGCACTGATAATGAAAACGAGGAAAAATGAAAATTTATACTCTCAGCGAACGTCGTAGCACAGTCCATATGTAAATTTGAGAGTGTTTTCAACTTTCAATTGTTCGTAAAAGCGTTTGCAATTTCACATACACTTAGCAGTCGTCGACATCGGATAAATCGATTTTCACTTTTACGTTTTTATGGGCTCTCGCGTGATTCAATTTCGGTAAGAGAGCGGCGGCACGCGGCCTGATGTACGAATCAGTTATTTTGTCGCCTTTCTAGCTTATGAATAGTACCTTCTGCCTCGCCCCTTACCTGCCTACAAGACAGAAATCAATTTATGGCGCAAAATTGAAATATTGGCGCTCGTTTTTTGTGAACCGTTGGCACCAACGTCTAGTCATTGATATTATGTGAGATACGAATCGTGTATTTGCACTAATAAAAATGGCACGCATAAATTATTAGAAAACCGCGCATATTGAATTAAAAATAAATCTAATACTTATAGCACATCTATAGCTCATAAAAAAATTAACTGTCAAATCTACAGAAACATATGTACGATTCATAATAATATTAACAGTTAATTTTTAAACTGCATAACAAAACTAGGCGTTGAATTAATTTTTCCACGCAAAATGAAAAACAAATTACTGAAAAATTAGCATTTTCCTTAAATATCTAGCTTTTCGTAATTATGTATGTTGTATTTCTGTATTAACTATCTTAGTACGATTTCCTATCACAATTAATTCAATAATATAAATAATAAAAGAACAACGCGTTACTATAAATTGCCGGAGCTATATAGCTCCATTCTTAAATTATTAATTAACAATATTTAGTTGATAATTAAAAGCGAATACTCAATAAAATGTCTTTCCCATATTGAATTCAAAAATTTACGTCATTTGGTAAAATGGCATTACCCTCGTGTTCTATCTTATCTAATATAGAGTGTAGTAAAATAATAAAAAGTAATTACAGCAACAAAAATACAAATTATTCTATGCAACGCATACCCGTCTTGATCCAGTAGTGTCCAAACTGGCTCAACTCAAAAAGGTAGCGACAGCCGTGAGTCCGGGTTCGTCAAGGCTATGTCCGTTAATACGCGCGAATGCCTTCTAACCTTTATAATTGTTAACCCTTCCCCTCTCACGGCGTTCAGTGAAAGGTCGCTGCGCGAAATAATATCCGATATTATCAAAGGCAGCAAAATTTTTTGTTAGGTCAAACTTTAGAGCTTGGCCCAGGCAGAAATTTAAAAAATTATATGTTATTTATGGTTACGATTACTAATAATTTTATATTATGAGATGAAATATATTTACTGACTTTTTGTAAATTAAAATACATCTGAATATAAGTGTTAAAAATATATAGATATATGAATCTAAAGTGCAACAGTGGATTCATTTGCATTTATTAAAAAAAGAGAACAAATTTGATGCTCAAAGATATAGTCAACTGAAATTGAATATTAAACAACCTTTTGTGTCCAGGCATAAACAGTATATTTTCAGATTTACAGCTAAACTAGACAAAAAGTATTATTGCGATAGAATACAAAGTTTATCAAGTAGCACGGAACCATTTCTAGCAATATTCAACATATATTATTGCCATCACTTAGTCTTTATATATTAATGCACTATTTTAATCTATTTTCGATTATTCCTTCTTTATAATTAATTAAACTTTTTAAAAAAATATTATGAATTCAATCACTTCAGAAAAGTTGATGATTTGAAAATCGATTGCACAAATTGCTAGCATGAAAGTAAAACGAGATAAGTGCCGTGTCCATTACTATTTAATTAGTATTAGAAAACGAGTATAAAATTTTAATACCAAAACTGAGAAAGGTCACGCAATATTCAATATCTATAACGACGACATTAGTATATTTTATAAAAACTTGCTATGACAAGCAGATTTTTACAAATTAATCTTTGTTTTTCTAAGCAGTCTAATTTATAATCTTTGTTTTTGTAGCATTTTCTTTTTCACAACATTATTTATTTTAATTTACAGCATAAACTAAAACAGAAATATTAGTATCTTAATTCTGCCTTTTTTACGTATCTATATTATTCTCAATTAACTTAGTACTGAATATCTAATAGCCCGAGATAGTGATATTGAAAATATAATTTATCTCCACAAAATTTCCCTTTTCGCCTTAACTCGGCAGGTGAAAACATATTATGAATACTTGCAACTGTCGTGATAGTATACGTAATCCAAGGTGTTAGGCCTAACGTTTAAATCAAACTATTTGTTGTTTCATAATATATGTGCATACATTTATAAATTAGAATGATTGAGGCGCGAGGCGGCGAGCGGTATTAATTAAAGTCTGCTCGGGGCGGGCGTGTTCCTGATTGCCGTTGTCGCCGGAAATTCATTAAATCCCAGTGCCTTTGCTCGATGCCAGCGTAAGACAAGACTATAAACCCTGCGATGCAACAGTTTGTTAGAAAGTCAGGAGGGTTGACAACAAATACCTTTGGTATGGAAATGGATAAATCGTATTATTAGACCTTACTATTTTGGATGACAATTTGCAAGGGCGCTTTGCCGTAGAATAATCAAGTTCAATGCGCTATATTGTGCGTCATTGTTCCGATTTAATCCATTGGAACATTTAGTTGCTAGATGGAGAAATATTTACGTATAATTTATATGTAATTGCCTCGGTCTAAAAATATGTTATAAAGAAATAAATACATTCTACGGTTGAAAAAATTAAAAACACGTTACAAATAACTTTGAAGTATAATATCCCGTAAAAGCCTGAAAAGGAAAATGAGTAAGTTAAACTTTAATTTTATTTTGAAAGACCTTTCCAAATATATGTCACTCGATAAAGTGCACGAAAAACAATGATTCCTTCTTTAGATGTATGTACGTAATTTCTTCTTTAATGTTTTGCCTGGTATCGTTATAATTGATTATTTGAATTCATATTAATGGAATGTAAGGTTGAAAATGAAATCGTTTAATTATGATTATTTTACATTAATTATATTATCATAAAAAGCTCCATTTTTCCGGCAATGATATTTTATATTTAAAAAAATGTTGCTGTGGTCTCAACGAAAAGTTCACAATAAACTTTCAACAACATTTGGTGATTGAGTTCCATCCGGTACCCGTATACTCACTTAGTTGCGGTGGTCCTACTCATTTAACTTATATTCTCTTCAGTTATGACCGCAAACACTGACCAAAAACTACGTTTAAATATACACAGGTTCTATTAGGCATTAATATGAATTAAGTGCAAAAACTGCCATACAAACATCTAGGTTGTAAAACTGCTATTCAAACTTTGAGAAAGGAGTTTGTTCCAAAAGTATAACTGATGTCCATAAAAGCCAGCGCGTATGAAATACACACAATGGTATGTCCTCTTTATGCACACAAGTCTGCTAATGCCGTGATTTTCTCAACAACACGCTTCCTCCAGCACCTTCTAAGCAGAACTGCCGTTCTCCATTTTTTCCTAGCCAAATATTTTTAAACGTCATCCACAGGTGATCTTGCTATCTATGTCAATTATTGCAGACAATTTAAATGATTTATGGAACTGTATATAATCTGTATAATTCTAAATTGTATATGGTACTCCACGTGCCAGTGGGTGTTGTGTCTGACATCAAATAACATGACGGAATAACTAATGAAAGTCACGTGTAATACTTGACACTTGTAATGAGTGACGAAAGCTACATACTTTTGTACGAATTTAATGTAAAGAAACAATTCTCAAAGTATTTCATTCCGAAAAGTTGATGACAAATGTAAAGAAACGACTAGATAAACTTTAATAAAAAATTGTGTTTGGAATAATTATATGATCGGGTAAACATGTCTCAATTTTCTGTTGAATAATGTAACAGTCGCTACGCATTAGTATAGAAATATTTGTTTGATACAAAATGCTACAGAAACGGCCAAATAATAAAACCTCTTTTCACTACGACAATACTATAGCACATTACGCAAGGCCAGCAAATAACCATTTAATTACCTCCAACGTGGCATTAATCGATCGTTCCGACATTGTACCCTGCAATTTGATTTATTTCTGAAACTACACAATCCGAATGATGGAAAAACGTCAAGACATTTATTTTAAGGGTTGTAAATGAGTCAGAGTTGTTTTTCAACTAATCGTGAGAGACGCCTAAAGAAACGCTATGTGTACTTTAACCAAGAGCTTTGACATTTGCAAATGTTTATGGATAGTGGTTGAAATTATTTTTGAATGCTTTTCAAAAAACAGTAGAATAGTGAAAGAGTTTGAATAAGATTTAATTTTTAAATATTAATAAATTTGCCATTGCTCCTACCGTAGTCAATAGAAGACGTAGTATATAATAAAAAAATATACAATACAGAATTAAAAATTTAAAAAATACGCCAAAGAAACTTGACTATAAACATTTTCTTTACAAATTATGAAATAATTAAATTAAATAATATATATAATTTAATTATTTCGTAATTTGTAAAGAAGGTTTTACATATGATGCATATACGAGTGGGCATCGCATACAATTAATATATAATTAAAATAATTTCTGTCTCTTTATCTCCGATAAAGTGATAGCGAGGATCTTTAGTTGAAGGAAGTTTTTTATTCTACTTCACTTTGTGTACACATATTTAGAAGAGAAGAAAATAACCATTTTTTTTAAATTCTCGATCATTTTTGGTAGCTTTGGAATTTCTACCATTCATTTACCTCACCAGTCTCCATAGTTTGTTTAGTTATCTTCCTCTGCCATACATTTTATTAAAATATATACCAAGTTTCGATTGCCATTATTGGTTCTTTTTTAAATATTCCAAAACATTTATTATGCTTTCTTTCCAACAAAACATTTATGGATATTGAATTGTTTTTTTTTATGAGTAGATAATTGCACTGCACTAAATTAAAATAATGTTTGCTTTTAAAATATTGCGTTACTTTATTCATATAAAAAATAAAACCGATTTTTTAAAATGGAAATGTAATAAAATATTCGGAATAAAAAATTATTTTCATTTAATGAACGCAATCGCATTATAATGAGTAAAGTATTATGCTGATATCTTGAGGGAAATTACCTATGCACGCTTGTATATGCCTATACATTTTCGCTCCCATTACGCATTACGCTAAAATATTCACCACTATTACTTTCTTACATATTGCGTTTTCCGATAGTTACTATGACCTGCCATCATCTTTCATTTTGACAAATGCTGTAAGTATGTAATTTCCCAACAGTGGGCGATAACCTTCAATCCGATATCTGACCAACCCCTCAGACATCGATTCCGCAAAGTTGGTTTACATCACGAAACTATTGAGTGTTTCATTAAGCATCAACAACAGCGTTTCATAAATGCAGATAACCATGTATGCTGGTCTTATTGACAATGAACTTTGGGTCTATAGTTAAGTCAAAGTGCTCACAAATTTGCTGTGACCGCCGTCAGTATTATCACCCGAAATATACCGGGCGGTTATATTGTCTGATGGTAGATCTGTAACAATTTGAATCGAGACACCTGAATTTCACGTGTATCGTTTTCCACATAGTGAATTAACTATTGCATGTTACACGGAACAACTTTTGTCGTTCAATAATAATCTCATTCTATCGGTGGATCGGAAATTATTTTATTCTCCTGCATGATAAACCACATCGTTATACTATACTTATACGAACACAAAAGTTTCTTACTAAAATCATATCGTGTGACTCATTAGAGTTTTTACTTGATTCATTAGAATATATTTCGGATATTGTCTAAGACAACTTTGTCTTTGCTACATTTTATTCTTCAGCAAATTTCGCAAACTTATGTGCAAGTAGCGATTATAAAATGTATTGACGTACGCGTTTGTATAAAACCAAAAAAAATAATTAGTCGGAGGTGGCGTTAATATTCGTTATTAAAAATATTGAGACAGAAAATATATTCGTACACACATTATATGTTTCGTGACAAAATTTTTCTGCCATGACTTTATTTTTTTTTTATATAGGTTTAAGTTCCAAAACCACCATTAAAATGCTTTTATTGCCTGACTTTGAAACAAATTAACCTAACATGTCGTACCTATAGATATACTCTTAATTGGCATGAGATTAAAAGTCTCGAAAGTTTGGATGGCAAAGTTTACGAGTTTACTGTCAAACTTGTATCGCTCTTTGAAAAGTATGCCACCCTCAGACTAATAATACCCCACCTAGATACAAAAATGTACTTGTATTTAAGTAAAAAAATTGTAAAAATAGATTGTTTTTGATAAAAAATATACATTTTTTTACTTTCTTCTTTCGTATAATTTAGTAAAAAAGGTAGAAAAAACATATTTCTGTAACAAATACAGTTTAAGGTAAAAAATACAGTTTAAGGGTAATACTCTTTAATTCTTTAAAAAAAGGTTGGATATTTGCTTACTGGTTATATAAACGGAAAAAATGTAAGAAATTTGTTGTTTGGAAATTTTTTATTTTTATGGATATTTATAACTCAAAAATTTTGGACAATCCAATAACTGACAAAAATTACACAATGATTAAATAGCGGCCACGTGTTTTAGGAAAAATGTTAAAAGTTATATTATTGTTTTTTTTTTAATAAAATTATAGATTTGGCCTTTCCATACATTGAAAATATTAAAAAAGATGTTTAGGGGCATATAAAAAAAGAACGCAAACATTTTGTTTTTGTAATTTTTCTTCATTCGAACACGGACCACGTAACTACTGACTCATTTCCGATGAAGTTTTTGCTGACTCAATTCTGATAAAATTAAACATATTAGTTAACTTCACGTAATATTTAATTTTTATTTAATTAAAATCTTTTCATTCAATCAGAAGATATGCAAATTTAATTTTTTTCAAAAATTAATTTACGTTGCATTAGTACAACAATAACAAAACTACTCGGCAAATAGTAATTACACAAATGTATAGTGTATCTATGTACACCAATAGACGGCACTGTGTGTATTTTAAATTGTCCAATGAAATTTTCCACCTGGACTACATTAGTGATATGAGCACAGCCAGAGGTGAAGTGTGAATTAGTGCTGGAAGGATTCATACTTAAGTAAGCAAGCAGACGTCGTTGTTTTTGGTCTTCCACACATACGATTTTTTGATGTTATAATTATCAAACATAAGCTTACTTTGTTTCCTCGATTTGTTTAAACTTAAATATTTTGTCTATATTTGTAATTTATTTATTTTGGTAGATTTAGTATTAGGCTGCATGAATTTGATTGTTACTTATCTTATAGTCTATGCATATAAGACAACTTTAGAATTAGCCTGTACGTATATTAAAGGTATTTTCGAAAAAATAATATAAGATAATACAACAAAAGTAATGGAACGCAAAAATATTGCTTTTAATATTTTTGTCTGTTAATTTGTTTATTTATTCACGCATCACGCAAGAACAATTAAATGGATTTCGATGAAGTTTTCATTGGTGAATTCTTTTGGGTCTGAGGTAATGCTTCATCGCAATAGACCAAGTAAAAATAACATAAGACAATTGGATATTTCAATACAAAAGGCATTTGCTTCAAAAAGTTTATTTTAGTTTAATTATTATACTAGGTGGTGTTAAGCGTATTAATCTTGTTACTTAAACTGTTACCTTTATAATAATTTCTAAAAGTCCACGCAAACCAAGCCGCCGGCACAGTATAAGTTTAATATAAATATTTTTTAATTCGCATTATATTACTTGTATATTAAAAACATATATACCGATTTCTAAAGCTGTCATCGAAATATCTGGATGCTTATTTATTACTAAGTATTCAATCTAAAAGTATCGTTTTTCCTTTGATCTAAGCTAGTTCTGCTAAAATTATTACGATCACTTAAATTACGGATAATTGCTTTAACTAGAAAACTTATCGTGATTGATAGAAGTGGACAAATTTGACCACCAATTTGAAAAAAAAAACAGATTCGAACTTTATTAATAATATCCGATATACAAATATAATTTAGTTTATGATTGTCACCATTTTTCATTAATAACAAAGACGATATCAGTAAAAAATTCAAAAATTAGAAAACAGTTACGCTAATAATATTATTTAAAAAAGTTAACTTTTTATATTTCCCGTAATTTCATGGCCCAATCAGTGCATATTTCCATGTTGGAACGTCGCACATCCTTTAGAGTGATATTGGTCATAATTTCACTGCTCTTATTGCGACCTAATTGGGTATTTGACTAGATTTTTTATTTGATTAATCATAATTTCAAGGTACAAGCTTGCAAGCAAATTTTTTTAATAATCTTAAAAATTGACCGAGTATAAAAGTTTAAATATAACCTTTAAAGAAGGACGTCAATACTGTGTTGTGAGGTCATTTTTAATATTGCACAATATATTCTGCCGGAGGAAAATATACCCAATTCTATCCGTACCTACAAATTTAGAAGCCTACAACTGGCTTATTTTTCAATCAATTTTTGAATTGTTTTCAAGAATGGTTTTTAATTAACTTATATTTCACAATATTGTAAGAAATATATCAAAATTTAGAATGAGTCAACTACCGTACTGGTGATTCTTTAGTTCAAATAGATAAAGCTATTTTTCTTTTTCAGGAGCGATAGTCAAAGTGAACCTAGTAGTACTCCTATAACTAATACTATTCTGTAATTCATTGAGTCATAGTTGTAAGAACTACCAACTAGGCTAACGTAGAGACGTAACTGTAGAACAAAAAATGGAAAAGGAACAAAATTGCTTTATTCATAACAAATGGAGAGCTAAACTATCTCATTAAAAAAGGTAGATCTCTCTCTCTCTCTCTCTAGCATGTAACAATAAAACAATAAACTCTCAAAAGTGGGCATATTTGTTTTGAAAGAAAATTGCACAGACAATTATACGTGTCAGTAAGTAAGAAATAAACAAAATACCTCCTTTAAAATTTAAAAGTTTTGAAATTATAACAGTTCTCAAGGTAAGTTATTTAGTCATTAAAAATATATAAAATATAATTAACCATAAAGACTTGATATGACGATATTAAAAACTGGTTTTCACAACCAGTAGGTTTATTGGTCATTAACATAAGGTAGTTCATCAACTCAACAAAACTGAAATATTAAAACCGGCAACAGCAGAGCAAAGACGCTAAGCTAAAATCAAAGTCTCGTCTGACATACATATATTGTTTAGTTAATGAGCGCCACCATTTTCGAGCTGACCCGGTCCACTGTAACCATTATGACACAAACAGGACACGTTTTCCAGCAGATTAATAAAGGGAAAATGATACCCTTGCAGAACTTATAAACGAAGTGAAATTCAGCGCTAAACACGCGTCAGCTAAAAGTGAAACAATAAAGTTTTATGTTGGCGCGGACATAAATAAGCGGGCAGCCTCGCCGCATACAGAGCAGGCGTCGACCTCGCAGGACACATCCTCTCTCGGTACTAAGACTAGCCTACGCTTTTCCTTATAGAATATTGTCTGCCGAGCATTTATTGTTTTTCTTTATTTAAGTAGAAGTAAAATCGTGATGACCCATGTAAACATTTGTTTGCTAGAAAATTCTAGTTGAAGTGTTCATTTAAGTATGTAATTTATTTATTTATTTGCATATATTTATCGATACGTTACAGGTAACCTATTTGTAAGGATATGGATTAAAGGGTGGATAAAATTAAAACCAATTAATGTATAAATTAAACACGAATGCAAAGAACTATGAAACATGACGATGACACCTTCCGACCATTTGACTTTCACTTCATACTCTGGCGCGGACATGATCAGGTGGTTGGCCAGTTGAATACCGCGGAAAACAGGAGAGTTTCGATACAGTTCTGTTCTAGAGGATGGTATAGCAAACAGGTAATGATTGTCTAAACGCAGGAGATTATCAAGTACGAAGAATGAAAATTTACTCAGTAATACAGGGCCTAAATATTTTCCCTTTTAATAGCTAGAAGACAAATTTCATAATCACAACAACTCTTCTGAGTTACAAGGCATGAAAACCCAAGAGGAAATCGGTAAGAAAAGGGAAGTAACCATATCGTCTCATATGTAAATATCGAAGGAACGTCGAAAAACTTATATATAAAATCCAAAAAATCGAGACACTAAAATATTCAATGGGTCCCAATGCTTGCGTAGTTAGATCATTCAGAACTCCTGTCCCGGTAATAATTTCACTAAATCATTACTTAACTTCCTTAATTTTTTATTACTTTTAGGTGTAAAACATAAGTTTATGCAAACAGATAAATAGACAAGAAGGTATTTACATGAAATCTCTTTGATTTTGCGCTGCATCGGAGGGTTTATTGTTAGCGTGAAGAACGCGAAAGTACTATTATTTGATGGTAACAATAAATGATATCGTAATTTCAGTGAAAAATCAGGAGTTATGATTAAATTAACCGTGTAAATAATCGTAGTGTATTTCCATCGTAAGAAAATCTCTAACCCCGTTGATAACGACACTCTTCTAAATCAGCTTGAGAATGAATTGGGATCTATCACCCATTTTATTTACTTTTAATCTGTTCGTATTAGATGAATAGGCATCTGTATTAAATATTTAAAACCTACAGTAAAATTCACAATTTATACAGTTGGTAACGAAAGAGGGTTCGAATCTTCGACAATTTCTACTCACTATCTTGGTAAATAGGCCGAGTAATTAAGGGACGCTTTGTCTTACGTTTGCCGATGACCTTTAAGCTTTATACTGAAGTGCCGCGCGTCGCTGATTTTCGAAACCTACAGCCTGATACAGATGCTGGGCTTGATTGAAGCAAAGCGAGTGGGTTAGAGCTTAACCCTGACAAATGCTCAGTGGTGTGTTACAGCTGTGCTTGTAAACTTTGCACGTGATTGTCGCGACTTTGGGTGAAAATCATGAAGTAAATGTAAGATTCAATACATAGCTAGACTTTTATGATCACGTCGCTGACATAACATAACGCTTGTTAACACACGCTCTCAGATTTATTCAACATGGTGTGCGTGATCTTAAGGTTGTACGTTTAGTATATAAGTCATTAGTTAGCAATATGACCTATCTGTCTATATTGACTAAACTCCTCAAAAACGGTCGCCTTGTGCATAAAAAATCTCAAGAAATTTCTTTATATAATAAATTTTGATGTTTTCGAGTTTCGGGGAAATACAACATTACACCAATTTTCTTTTTCAAATTGTAAGCTGGAAAACTTTACGAACGTACTAAAAATTTTTAACATATTTTTTTAGATTTTGTACCTCAAAAGGAAAACAAAATGAATACTTAAAAGATCACCCAAGTATCCATCTCTTTGTCTCTAGCTTTGACATTTTTTTCAGAAACATTTGACGTAGAAACTTTATTTAGCATTATACGCATGTATATTGAATTCGTGCAGTGAAATTTTTGAGAAAATGAAAATGAACTTATATTGTTTTTAAATTCATATTGTGTGTGAGTTATCAATTAAAAGAGTATTTTATAAGCATTGCAAAATTAATTTTTTTTTTAATTTTGTGTAAAATATATTTAGAGATATTGCTGAAAATGTACATCGAAAATGTTTTCAAAAAATAACATTAATAGAAGCTTACACGATTCATGGTGTACATGCTACTCGTACTTAACTGGTTTTATCCTAGTTTAAATTCTGAAAAGACATTTTTTTGCTCTATCTGTCTAATGTGTGAAGAAACATTCACCGTATCTAAATTCGAATCATTGAAGCGCTTCACTGAATTCTAGTATCAAAGTTATGAATTGTATCTTCGCGCGAATATACAAATATGGTGATATACTGGTAGTTAATGAGGATAAATAATTATATTCAAGCTTCATTCATTATATTATTTGTTCTGTTTCATTTTCACACACAATTTCATTCTGTTACATTTACTACGTCGTATGTGCCTTTTTTAATCATTACTTTGTCACTTGTTTAGTATTAGAAACATGTAGAGTAAATCAATAAAATCCAGTAAATATATTGATTGTATTTGTTTTAATAAATAAATTTGTTTAAATACAAAATTATATTTTCTTCAATATACATAACAATAGTTTGGCAAAAGCGTTATTGCTGAATTTCAAAATAAATACAATGCCAATCGAAAAAAAATATGTGAAACTAAATTAATACAACCCTATATAAACAATATCGATAGTGTAATATTGGTATTTTGGAAGAATTTATTCCATATCTGTGTCACTTTTGTATGTAACAATGTGTAATAAATAAAATTGTGTCTAAGTATTACACTATATCATGTGTCACAGTTTGTTAATAGCATTTAAAACTCTAATTCATACTGTTAAAAGATAGCAGTTTTCATATTTCTACATCCGTTTAAGGTTTAATATTGCAAAGTGGCTATTGCTTCTTTTGAGTTCTGTTTAGGAAAATTTTACTACCAAAAAAAGTCAATTAAAATTTTTCCGAGATCTACACAAAAAAGTTCTAATCTTGGTCAGGTCATATCCTTAAAAATAATACATGAGATGATAAGCCATGAAAGCATTATGGAGGAAATGGTTACGCCAATAAAAAGGAGGAAATGGTTACGCCAATTTCACGGGAACTAAGCTATAGAAAATTCATTGATTAAGCACTACCGGTCATATACAAAAATAGGTAGTTTTTCACTTATTAACCATGGTGCTTACACCTACAGTGCCTAAAATTGTAAGGACATACAAGGCTAGTGATGAAGGAGCACACATGATGGTAATGCATCTTTGCGACAATGGGTGACTTGTTTGTCAAATTTTTATTATAGATTTATGCTTGGAATGAACATACTTACATAAAAAAAGTGCGTATATTAATGTTAAAATTAATTTCAAAATAAACGTTTTTGAAATACATGCTGAAAGTCTTTTAGCGTGAATTTTACGACACGAATACATTGAATAAAATTCAAATATTTTTACTAACTACTTAGCATTTATAATAAAATTTTACAAAGTATTTTCCTTCTAACAAACCTTTTAAAAATAATTTTTCGCAATCAACATATTTTTCGTGCCTTTATATCTGTAAAACTCACTCAATTATATCCACATAAAAAACAAATTAAAAAATTAGAGATTAAAAGAATTCTCACCATGTTCGATTAAATTTGTATTATTTATCTATATTTTTTAAGTCGCTTCCAAAACTTTCAAAAATTACACTCAACTGCTTTAAATATTTTATTTAGTAATAGTATTCTTTCGGTCAGTTTAATAAATTTACGCGATTTGAGAATCCAGTAATTCAAACTCCTAAGTATTAATAAATAATCGTTTTTTTCAACAAAGCTATATCACTTTTTCGAAAGCCACGAAGTTGTAGTAAAAATAAAAGGACAAATTCACATAAATACAAAGCTCCGTGCTTTTTTAACTATCTATAACACAGTCAACGCAACTGTTACTAAATATGAGAAATAAAACTGGAATTAGTCTTAGCAAATGCCAGATTATCATTATTATGTACGGATCGATCCTGACTGATCTAGGAAAATTAAATTATCATACTCGAGGAAACGATAGATTTTTAATTGCTAAAGATTTAGTTAATGACGTCATTTATATAATATTCATTTAATCATAAAAATACTCTAATTAAAACTACTTTAAAAACTTCTTTCAATTAAAATTTACTCCATTACTTTAAGACTTCCTATAGTATTTATTTAGAGAGATCTTAAACTATAAAACCCATCAGTAGGGTCGGTTATTTCTAAATCCTACATCCATCAAATAAATATCAAAAATAATATTTTTATTTAATATAACTTACCCCAAATTATGTAGGAGAAATTTTGTTGGGAGCATTTAATAATAGGAAAAAACTGTGTCCTATTTCCTGTTTTCCAAGATTTTATGAAAATTATTGAAGTTACTTTCTTTCGAATTCACTATCGGCTATTTAAAGCTTACGTCTCCTTTTAATAAATGTCAAAAACTATGTTCGTTATTTATCGTTACTAACCGCACATTATGTAAATTAAACTCAGTGGGAGAAAGTTATTATAGAAAATAGAACTCGCCAAATGTATTAATAAAGACTTACTGTGATTAAGTAAAAGATGGTGAATATTGTTTCTGTAAATGTTTTGTTGCCAATAAAACAATTAAAAGAATTCTTTTATAATTTGGTTCTATAAAAACATAATTCTAAGATAAATAGCCATTTACTTCATTATTAAAAAGTAATCGTTATTATATCAACACAATACGACTTATTTGAAAGTATAGCCTAAAGAATGAGTGCAATTAATAATATCATTAAAAGCAATCCCCGAAAGCAAAACTTTATCGTTAAGTATATTACGTCTCATGATATTTATTATTATTTATTTAACTTGTGAATAAAATACGGTGTATTCCTCATATCTGTTACGACAATCTTGTTTCAAATAATACTTTTTATCGCAATTTATGTGCAAATGGATATTCAGTCAACCTTTCAAAAAATAATCTGCACGTTAAATATTCAGTTATGATAAAAAATATCAGTTCAATTATCGAGCCGATTCCAAAGTTTCCTACTCGACAAGAACTTAAAGAACGTTAACGTAAGGCACATTTCTAAGATACGGCCGTAGCGCAGGAAACAACTCTCAAACCCGACTGTCAAACAAGTGAGCCTCCGTTAATAATATTTAAAGCAAGGTGACGTAACTGTCAAAACAATGGCGATAGATTAAGTCGTATCGCGCGCGGCCGCCCGCGCCAAATTAAGATATTTCGCGTTTTGACATTCAAATTGAAAGTTTAAACCGGCTGCCCCGGCCTACTTACGAAATCATTGATAGCAAATTTCCAATGAAGCTTATAAGTTAAATTGAGTTCTATTTTAATTTCATAAACGGGGTATTTGCTTACTCTGTAATTCGATCTGTTTTGTGGATGGAATTATTTGTTATTGATTAATGACAGCTACGAAGCATTCGCTTTCGATTGTTGCTGCCACGGTTAGTTGATTCTGAATCATTATTATCCGATATTAATTTTATTTCACTCTATGACGTCAGATAAATTGACGCATTATTCTCTTACATAATAAACGAAAAAATTGGCCAAGGCAACTCACTACACGTACATCTGCAAAAATTAAATTATAAAACATAAATTACTAATATTAGAAAGGGAGACAAAGAAAACAAATAAAAAAGCGATAGTCGTAATTATGAATGTTGAGCCACTAAACTTACGTGTGAGTTACGAAAGAGTTGTCATTGTCATAGGAAATCAGTTTTAAATTTTTTCAATGTTAACTCACAAAATACCTATCGTTTTTTTATTTTGTCTTCCCGGCGTATAATTTGGAACCAATTAATCGGAAAAAATTAATTAAGTTGTTATTTGCATGTCATTAAAAATAAAAGACTATTCTTATTTACTCGTGATAGGACATTTTTATATTTGTTTCAGTAAAGCAATGCAGTGAGAGCAGACAACTACACCTTACGAATGGTAAATTCCTAATAAATGACAGATAAGTATAAAGAATGCCTTGATTTTATGGGCCATTTTCAGAGTTTAATCACACTTCTTTTTAGTAAAATGACATTGGCAACATCTATTAAAACGTGAGAACAACAGTTCTCTATTATTACGTGTTTATTTATTTTTTTAGCTACACATTCTTTCTGCGCAGTAGTGCATGTAGTGTACAAATTCTCCTTATCTAGTGAATTATAATTCTAAGCTCATTGCAACTAAAAATAAAGAAAGTATTATATTTGTTTAAAAAATCGACATGAAGGTTTTGATGAAGACAAATTTTAAAGTACTAATAAAATATTAAAAAATGGAAATGGAAATGTTTCTACGTGTGTTTCTATGTTTATGTCCCACAGCCTGTTCTTAAATCGCTGGACATATTTTAATGAAATTTAACATTCAGGAGTTTTTTTATTAAGATGGCCGGAGATTTCGGACATTTTTTAAAACGGCTAGAATAATTGTTTTCAAGATATTCACACCATTAATATTTTATAAATCCAATTATAGCCCAAAACCCGTTTTTCCAAGAAAATCTAACATACGTCTCAAATTCAATTTATATAAATTGCGCGCGTTCCTAGAGCTAAAACAATGCGTGGGGCGGCGCCGCAGTAACAGCGCCGCGCAATGAGAGTACCAGACAGTAATCTAAAATTAGAAAAATCATTGAGTTTCTAGAAATTTACTTCATCCATATGAACACTATGGCAATAATTAGAAAACTCATAGTTTTTAAGATATATATATAACTATAATTTTATATTTGTGAAATATGAGAATATATTATATGTTCAGATATTCAATATAATATAAAGCTTCAATTAATGTAAACTTATTATAATAAAGGAACTTTTTTGGAACCAAATATATTGTTCTCTCAAACTGAGTGTTTTTTTTTAATTTTCTTATACTGTAATTTAATTACCTTATACCGTTTATCGTTATAAGATCAAAAAGAAAAATACGAGAAAGAGGAAAATAACAAGATTCGAAATTCTACGTTTAAATGGAAAACCGCACAAAAAGTAAAAATTTCAGGAATAAAAAATACCGGAAAGTGAGAAAAATTGCCAAAAAGATTTAGTGGAATCAGATATCAGACACAATTTTAACTCAGCGGTATTGACGCGAAAATTACGCGGAAAGGTCTTTGAAGACGGAGACAATATGACGGTTTATAGTTTTTTTTTCTTTGAATAATTAAATGAAATTTGAAATGTCGTCGTCTCCGTAGATAATATTAGCAAATGAAAGAGATTTTTTTACTTTTTATTAGACCGAAATTTTCAGTTTGGATACTATGTTAAGTGGATTTTATTGCATTTAACCCAGAGATATAATAAAAGTTTTATATAAAAAATGAAAGGAAACGGTATTTCGCGATCGTATCTTATATGTCCGGAAGGATCATAAATGTAAGGGATACACATACTCGAACGGAACGAAGGAGCCGGCGGGACCACAGGTGGTACGGATGTCGCCCGCGCCTCTGGCCGCTATACACTATGAATTGATACGGGCCTCTCATTCAATATTTTATACATCGATACGTCTTTCATGATTTATGCTGATAGAATTCCGTGCTTTCATAGTAATTTCATGAAAATTTACGTAAGTTGCTTGCGTTTGTTTTATATTATTTGGTCACTTCGACATTTTTATTTAAATTGACCTTATTTTCAACATACCGTTTTGATCTAAATGCCACGACGATACTTTAATGTTGAGGCTGTTCATATAACTATATTAGCTCCTTAACTCAGATGCTCACTTAAATTTTATATTAAACCGGAATATTTTTACTTGTCTAATGTCAAAACGGAGCATTTTCCTAACAATAGTTGGTATCTAATTAAATTAAATATATGCTTTTCTGATTGTACCATAACGAAGTAAATATTAGTTAATGCAAATAGTTTTTTTTTAATAAGTCGATAGACACTATTTTCTAATGTTCACGAAAAAAGATTTTATTTATTCACGAAAAAAGATTTTTCTAATATAACACATTTTCATGCATGACGTTGCTACTCCAATTTAAGCTACATATTTAAATGTAAGTAGTAACCAAAGGCTCTATTGCTGCGTAATAACCAAGTCACATTACCTTTTTTTAACAAAAGATATAGAAACTTACAGAGGTTTAATGAATTCGACATATGCTTGAAGTGATAATATTACATTTCTATATATGCATAAATGACATATTTTATGATATATTATTATTAACATAACAAACCTAAGAGACTGATACTTTAACATTTTCTCCAAACAAAAACGAACCGTTATTAGATCACTGACGTGTCCGTCCGTCTGTCTGTTACAATCGTTTATCTCGTTAACGATTTAACGCAGAAACGTGAAATTTAGCATAGTTATAAAGCATATTAACTATCATAAATATTAATGATTAATATTCAAAAATATTGATATGGAATTATTACAGGAATCAAAATTAACTTTCAAATTTTGTTTTCAATTTCATATATCGTGTGGGATATCGACTCAAAGAGGCAGTTAATATTATAATTAATCATAAAATTAAACATAAAATTTACTCCATCAAAATGCATACTTTACTCCATACAATATCATTTACATGAAATGAGATGAAGAAAAAAAAATAATTTAAGTAATTTTTTGAAGGTATACTTTTATTTTTGACTTTAGAATCTCAACGGAAAAATTTTCTGACCCGTTCAGCGTTGCAGTTGACTTAAAATATATTGTACATTCTCAACCATATTATCTAAATATAGGTTTACAATCTAAGAGTATTTATGCAGATCACACTGATATTTAAATAAAGTCTATATTAACTTACATCACTTTTGGCTTGTCACTTTCATGAGCAAGTTATGCAATTAATTAATTAAAAGTAAATTTTTCTCCAATGAAATGGCAATAATAGAGTTTAGTCAAGTTACGTTAAACCATAAAATAAAAAAAAAGATAAAAAACTACTCAAAAAAGGCGGAACCATGGCGAATTTATTTTCTCCCGCGCAATCATACGCGCATAGGTGAGATGCTATGCATCGCGAGAGAGTGAGTGAATTTGATTTGTGATTTTTTGGACACCTAGAATATATATCATTTTCGAAATTCAGCGCACGTTTTTGCGCCATTTCATACAGTTTCAGGGCATTGTTTCACAATTTCTCAAAAAGCTTTTGTAGTAGTAAAACTTGAACCGGCATGGTAATGAATTTTGTTTTTGAGAATCTTAATGGAACCTCATTATTTTGTAGACCTAAAAAAGTTGTGAATTTTTTACAACTTTGCAATGCAACATCAGACCATGTGTGTGTATATATATAAATATATATATATATATATATATATATATATATATATGTTTATATACATATATGTATAGGTCTCATAAGCCATGGACCAACCAAAAAAGACTGATAAACCAAGCTACGAACGGGTTACTGACAAATTTTGACCTTCATAAAAATCTCTTGTTTCTTGAGATATAGACACTTTTTTCACATTTGTGAAAATCACTAGTCTGGGTCGATCTTTAGAGTGCCACGATTACAAATTAAGTCTGATTATTATTTTTTTTATAGTTAAATGTAATTTAATAATAAGCCATTTGTTTCATTTAAACATTTTACCACAACTAAATCTGAAAATTCGGATTTCGTAATTCTCTTCAACCAAATTTCACTTTGTGTGATGAAAAAAATGTACTGCTCAGAAGTGGCAAACTATTTTAAAAATTGGTACACGTAATGCAAAAATTGTCGTGATGAAAATCTTACTGCATTAAACTATAAAAAAAGATGTTCACATTTAACCACAGAAGGCACCTATTATGAGGTCATTAGCCCATGTTTGAATTATCACATAAATAAATTGTTCATTGAATTTGTTCATATAAACTATTAAATAATCCTGAAAAATACAAAATTAATTATACAAAGATAAACAAAATTTTAAAAATTTCTTCAAAAAATTAAGTCTTTCATTTTCGTTATAACAAATGTTCAAACTGCCTGCAATTGTCTCTAACGCACGTGCGACATCTAAGTAAAAAAAGTAATTTAAGATTAGAAACAATTTTAAATAAGATTAGAAATAATCAAAAGTTACCAAAAGTAGAAGGTTATTTTGCAAATAACCGTCCGATTAAGGCAAATACCATTGCAAATAATATTCTTTATTCTAAGAACAGGTTTTAACTGGTATACTAATTAAGTGAACAGCTGAATAATAATTTAAGATTAATCGATAAATTATACCTTTTTAGAAACTGTATCAAATATAGAAGTTTTGACTAAAGCAAGCTACATTTTCGTAGCATAATTTTTTCATCGTCATTCAATTACATTATCATCACTTGAATTTCAGCCTTCTACTCTTAAGAATAAAAATTGTCCGAAAAATTGTAATATTGCTGATGAACCATGAAGGAAACGTGAAATTTAGTATAGTGGAATTGTTTAAAGGCTCTTGGCCTTTAAACAATTCCATGAGAGATTTTTCATGAAAAAATTTCTACCTAAACGATTTATAAATTTAAAAAAAATTTTAATCATCTTTTGAAAACGATGATTAAAATTTTACGAAATTTTATAATATTTTTCAAAATACTCATAAACGAATAAAACGTATGTATAAGTTCCTCTTACTCGTACCTTTGCTACTGATGTTACACCGTTTAAAAAATATGGGAAAAAAGGGTAATAAACTTTTATTAAGTTTTTAGTATTTTCTTTTATTTAATAATTTTCTCTAAAAAAAATTTAAAGAATAACATATACGTGAAAATTCAAACATATGATAATTACCTCATAATGGATGCCTTCTGTGGTTAAATGCAAATATCATGTTTTGTAGTTAAAGGTAACAAAATGTTTGTTGCTATAATTTTTGCATTGCATATTTCAATTTTTACATTACTTTTTCTTTTAGTCAAAGTTGGGTAAAAAAATTTCTAAGTCCTAAAAAGTACATTTTTTATTTTCTTTTTTTTTGAGAGAACCATGTTAGTTGTAAAATGTTTCAGTTAATTCAAATGGCTTATTACTTAACTATATTTAGCTACAAAAAAAATAAGAATCAGACTTAATTTGAAGTTGTGTCATCCAAAATTTTGACCCGATCGAAGTAATGATTTTTACAAATTATAAAAAAATATCTATATCTCGAAAAATAAGAGATTTTTATTTGGTCAAATTTTGTCAGTAACCCAGTCATAGCTTGGTTTGTCGCCGCTTTTCGGTTGGTACATGGCTTACGGGACAGCCTGTGTATGTGTATATATATACATATATATATGTATAATTCCTACACCAGAGTGGCATCAATAACATTATTTCCTTAGAGAAATGACTGTTCTTAAATATTTTTGACCTAATTCAAAATTTTCAAAACTTAATTTACGATACTTTGCGATTAAAACTTAAAACTAAAACAAAAATATATTTAATTACATAAAAATTTATTTTCATTTTCGACCCGATTTTCAGTAGGCATGGAATAGTTATACATACTTGATAAGTGGGTTAAATAGCATTTGACTCACAGTGCAATTAACGTATGTGTACTGCTGCACCGTCACGTATCGAGAGTATCGCAATCATCAGCGAAGGAATCAGACACAAATAAATTTAATTAAAGCAAGCAGTTGCTCACTAGTCACCAGGGTGGGAGTATATCATTAGACATTTCAACTATTTCAGCTCCGTTTATGTCGCAAGTTATAGCACAAGCACAAATAACTTGTAGATAAACGTACATAGTTTGCTGAGTTAGAGGGTACCGGCCCTATTCTCGGTCCCGCTTTGTCTAATTGTATACGACGCAGTTCTATATATTCAAAGTGACCATTAAACTAAAAGCTTATAAGCAGCCGTAACATAATTACATAATACAAATTTAGTATCTTATTCAAATCAATAATTTCAATTTATTTAAATTATTGGCAAAATGAGTTTAATATTTCAATAACAAATTTAATTGTTTCCCTTGTTATTGGCATTAATGAAAAGTTAGTAATTGTTAAAATTCGGCTAAAATTGTTTAAACCTTTTCTTACTTTTAGGTAGTTTTTTCTTATCAAATGTCATTACACTCTAAAAGGTTATACAAAAAAATATTATATCCTTATTATATTATTATGGTGACACTAGAAGAGAGTACATATCTCAATTTATATATCTATGCAAGTTCTCTTCGAGATCTTAAATAGCTTAAAATCATCGACGTATTTCTAATCATACGAATATTGATGTTTTTTTGGAATTTGAAGCCGTGTAAATAAATTCAATACATTTTTTTCGTGACATCTTATATATGGTATAAAAGTAAAGAAAATAAAGGAGAATCTACGTATAAAATAAAAGTCCGATTTAATGTTTTTATATAAAACAGTAATGACAATACACATATCATCATTATTGTCTTACGTGACTGAAATTTTCTTGAATAACTGTGAATAACATTTCATGCGTTCATTAGATACAAGCGTTAAATTTAATTGACTCTAAAATAAGTTTTCATCCAAATTCATCGCACAAACAATTTACATTAATCGTTAATATCTAATCAAAATCAATTTATGTTTCTTACAACTCACAGATCTAAGTATAGTAAAGAAATAAAAGGAGCGTTAAGTTTCTGTTCCGTTCTGGGATATTAAATTCAAACTGCAATTTCAGAAAAACTATTTTATCTATATCCAATAGTTTTTATGCCAAAAATTTAAAAGCTTTAAAAGAATATTATAGGTTATAAATTAATTTAAATAAGCGTGTAACTTTAATCACCACTTATACGCAATTGAGCAGCAGATTGCTTGTCGATTTATTAATAAACATATTTTGGGAAATTTGTGAGAAAAATTCATAAGTGGAGAAGTAAAGACAGTGTCCATACCGGTACTTGTACATACGTACAACTTGTCTTGATCGTCGACCGACACTGGGGGCAGCTTTTGGCGAGTACTTTTACGGGCGAACTCTTAATTTTATCCAAATGATAAAATATAAGTGTGTAATATAAGTGTTTAATGTGAAGATAAAAAATATTTATTTTGTGCGATTTCAAAAACTAATTTAATAAAAGCAATGCAATAACTACTTATAAACTTATTTGATTAGAGTAAAATGTGATTGATAATAAGTGAGAATTAAAATAAAATACTTCAGTCTATTTTAGACACAGTATTTTAAATTAATATTTCCGATGCCTTAAAGATCAAATAATTATCTAACATCCTAATAAAATTAAAACAACATTATTATTTTTCGCACACATTAATAAAAGGAATTTTTTTCGAATGATCTGAAAATTGTAACCGTGTAGCCAATTTATGTCTTTACTTGGATATATATATATATATATATATATATATATATATATATATATATATATATAATAAGAAATTGAATATTAGAGTACCACATTTAAATTATATGGCAGATTACTGTCGTAAATTAATATCAATTAAACAAATTAAGATCATTCCGTAATATTCAATATTATGGTTTCAATATTATGAAAGTTTGTTCTCAGTCACATATTTTTTGCCGTAACACGAAAATTTTAAAATATAGTAATTCTGAATATACTATTCGATTAAAAATGAAATTGTTATTCAAACTAAAATTACGTTTTCAAAATAAATTTTACCAAAAGACATATTGCTGTGTTATAATCAGGTTATAATAGTTTAAAATAATTTTTCAAATAAATGATGAACGCGTTTGAAAAACGACACGATGCAATGGAAAATCCACGTCGTCGGCAGTAGCGCGCTAGACTTCGTTAAACGCGCTCGTCTGTACGTGTAATAAAATTGGAAGAGAGTGAATTATATGGATGGAAAATATTTTAAGAAGTGTGATTAAATTAGCGTATACAATGACAGGGGAAGCCAAACAACCTGATTTCAGAATTTATGCCTGTCGGTCTATTTGTATGTTACTTTGGTCTTTAATCATGCGAAATCTACTGTACGGATTTTTATGAAGTTTAGTATGGTAATAGTTCATACCATCGAACAACATACACAATACTTTATATCTGGGTATTACATACATAAAAAACAACTTGACCTGTTGAATATTACGATATTAATACTGTAAACGCCATCTATTAGCGTTTTTAGTCAACTTTATGCCTGCAGATATATTACGATATGGTACTGCCAATGCCATATGTTAGAGTTTTATTAAATGTTATACTCATAGAGTTCTGAGAGAAAAAAAAAATCCTAATAACTTTTCTTATAATAAATTCGACGGGCACGAACTCGCGTCGGCCCAGATAGTATTATATATATATATATATATATATATATATATATATATATATATATATATCAACTACTTTTGCAATTAATAATGTGTAATCCACCGAAATATTATATTTTATGCAAGTCGTCTAATTAATGAAATAATTAAAGTTTTAATTATGTGTAAAATCATAATTATGCGCCTTATTTATAATAGTATCAATTATCAATTCGGCGAAGTAAAACGTCTTGCTAATATAATATGAATCCTTATTTCATTTTTGGGATAAATCTAAAATTACAATGTAGCATTCATTCTTATTTAACTTTGCATATCGTGATATTAACATGCGTTTAATTCCTTACATTTGCATTCTTTCCTACATTTACTACGTCTTTCTCACTTGTTAGTCTTTAGACAATGTTAAAGTTTATGCACATTTCATTTCGTCATAAAAATCTTTGATTTGAAAAAATGAATTTTTGAACACACACGCAATAATTAAAATTATAATTATTTTATTTTAGAATCGATCATAATAAACCTAAATACAATTTTTCCAGTTAGTATATTAATCCATATTTTGGTATTATCTAAAGTAAATAACCCGCGAAGGCATGCATATATAAACAAATTAGTGAAATAACCACAACATTGTGAAAATATTTTATTAATTAAAAAGTAACAAACTTTATATATATATTAATCGATATGGTTACGGAATAGTATTCCATATTATTTAGCTATGTAGAATTGCTTAAGAATAAAATGTATGCATTTGCGTAACAAATTCAAAATCTAGTACAAATGCATATACCCAGTAACCTAAATTTGGTCTTCAAAGTACCAGCCTTGTACCTCAACATACTCTCGCAGCCGACGACAATAGCTAACGTGAAGACTTTTCATTAAGTCGGAGTTCTCTCGAATGAGCTTTTGTATTATGTTGAACGCCTGAACAAACCAATTTCTCATCTCGACTTCATTTTGTGATTCTCCATAGAATACTAATTGCGTTATCCAACCCCATAAAAAAATATAGGGTAGAGTGGGCACTGAGTCCGCTGTGTGGAACTAAACCTACCTGTCCATGTTACCAAACAATTCTTGGTGGCATCTCTCGAGTTGAGCCCCAGTTTATGGTAGTGCACTGTTTATTCAAACCACACGTTTCGCAGTTTATCTAGCAAGATACTATTTAGGCATCAGCTCAGTGGATCATCAAGTAACACCAAGTATCCTTGGCGATTTATGCAGTACCATTTATTAAAAGGCTGCCAATTCATGTCACCGTGTATACCAGTTTAGACATTTACGGTCGATAGTGTTTGATGAGATAACTGTTTTATGATATGGGTTTATCTACTTTTCCGTAACCAATTTCGATTCAAATCATATATTGTGAGATCAGATAATATTTTAAATCTAACGAGAATTTTCGATACACGCTAATTTTCTTTTTTTATAATTTTGTGTACTGACATATAACTCAATGTCAATAATCTATCACAGCCCCTGGTACTTGAATATGGTCTAATGTAAAATGATCTAGCGCTTTTTCTTCCATATGTGTTGATAGTTTTGAACTAGGATCACCCGATTCATCAATGTTAACACGCCATTGGTACACGCCTTCCCCTCTTCCTGATAATTGCTGATAATTCGGATACCGCTCAGTAAACATTCTAATAGCTTCATCAATATTATAATTGCACTCAGCATATACTAAAACCGTATTCAAATATTTATTCTTACTAAAAATGAAAACATTTATATTAATTTTATTCACAAACGAACATATTACTAAAATTGCGAAAGATGACCGTTGTGGGCTTATATGAACTAAGTGCTAAATTCGACTGTTATGCATTTTAAATAACCAGTTAGGACATTTAACTATTTTCAAAAAAGATTCAAACGTTCCAATTGGTATATTTAGGATGTTCGCCTGTTGTTTTTTTTTGAAACAGTGAAATAATTGTTATGATACCTTTTCAACTTGTTGAGATAATTTTGAGAATCAATATTAAGAGTAGTTTTGATTTTATCGGACATTACACTATGTTTTGATTTGTGCGGTCAATATTATCGTAGGATTAAAATGTGTGCGATCTAAAACCATTAAATTTTGTATGACAAAATTTCATCGACCGTTTTAGTTATAATTGTCGTTAAAATAAGTTATAATTAATTGTTTAACCTATAATGTAATTCTTGAAGCACTCCTAGAAAATGAATTAAACTTGTTGTTTACAACATTATTTTATTATACTTTTCGACTACTTTAGAAACTAAGGACGATTAATTATCAAGATATAAGAAAATAATAAAATAAAGAAATTTATAATTAAGCATTAAAAAGTCAAAACTTTAGTATTTATTTCTCCATAGGTACGAGTGAAGCACAATTAAATAGACGTTTCTTAATTTTATGTTCAAATCATTAAAAGCTACTTTTTAATGGACACAATCTTCGGTTAACACTTTCATATAATTTTCACAAATTACTTTAAAAATGACGAACAAGCAAAGTTATCATCGATGCATAATATATATATATATATATATATATATATATATATATATATATATATATATATACATATAATATATATATATATATATATATATATATATATATATATATATGCTAATACCTTACATTCTAACTTGTAACTGAACTTGTCGACAGTCGTAAATCTAAATTTTAGGTACTTAAAATTTTCCTACCCAATTTACTATAGCATTTAAGGTGCGTAATATTTTATTTAATTATACGAAAAAACAAGGTAATTAAAATGTTTTTTTGCTTTTTTAAAATAGTTTGAAACCTTTGTACTCTCTTGGTTTTATTTCAAGTGTTTATAGCATTAAGTTCCAAATTGTCATTGCGTGATTTCTTTATAGTCTAATTATTATGTTCTTGAATTTCCTTCTATTTAATATTTCTTGTTCATTTTATCTAGAGTGAATATTTTTTCACCACACTTGTATCCCACGCTTCAACTACCCGTATGCACAATGCCGGTATATAATTGTTATAACCTATTTTTTAACAAACCGAGTTAAAATGTTGCACATGTACATGATTCATAATCTGATTGAAATGAAAGTTAGTATCTACCAGGACCACTTGTTATAAATTTTTTGTTATCATTTTGAAAGTCACGGTGACGGCACCAAAACGTGCGAAATAACTATTGATGGAAATTGAAATATTAAAAAGTAAAATATTAAGATACTGAATTTGCTTGCTTTGAAAACGGATGACCTTGTCGTAATTCTTATCTAAATGCGTACATTGTATCCGCTCGTGATGCAGTATTACAGATTTAAGCGACGCGCTTTAGGTAATTTATGTTCAGTACTTCGTTTGCTTGTTGTATGATGGTGGGTACGATGGTGGCTAAAAAACTAGATTCAATGATGGCTAAAGACCCAATGATGGCTAAAAAACTAGATTGGGTAATTGCTACGTCTTTGGAGATGCGTACAAATACCGGTTCTATCTACCGATTAATGGGTGCTAATACCTCTTCATTTATTTGTTTTGGATCCTAAGCAAAGTTGTCCAGTACAAATTGCATATGTTCAAAGGCTGAACACTTTTATTTGTAATTCTTATGAGTTTTAGGCACATTTCTGTCCAGTCATTATTGCTTATAGTTTGAAACTTATATTCCTATTGAAAAAGGTCCAATCCCTGCTTTTCTTTTTATAAATTAATGAATTAAAAATATATCTTCATTTGACAGCTCTTCATTTTTATTTTTCATATTACTGGAAATTTTCGGTCGAGTTTTTTCATAAATAATTACACGTTGCACAAGTTCTTACTTTTTTACCTGGTCCAAATCAGCGTTCTTTTATTGGCCTTTATACCCATCTAAACACATTCGCTTGAATAATCCAGTTCTTTCAGTGTTACCGCCGCGTTATGTATTGCGAGCCAATGCTAACGAAGGGCGTTGGTGTTCGATAAACCATCCACACTAGAACGAATACTACAAAACCTCTTCATGGCATTCTTTAGCCTCGTAAGTTCCCACTTTAAGGCACCGTTTACTAGGTCAGGTTTTACAGCATACTTACTTCCAAACAAGTTTGCGCAAGTAACCGCGTGGGTACGGGCGTAAAAACGGAAAGAGAAAACCTTTCGTAAACCAAACAACGCGGCTTGCATGAACGTTAAACTGTTGAAAATTTCACTTGTGCAAACTAAGTTCACGTGGCTTTACTTGCACGTGTGAACGATGTACAAAGCGTGCTTCAGTTGCACAATAATTTCGAAGTGAAAGGCATTTTTACATACTGATATAACTCTAGTGACGTAGGCAATTACTCAAAACGTTCTATCATGGGATTAATTGAATTATACATATGCTTAGCATCATCATGAAAGATAAAGTCAAAAGAATATTCCGACAGAAATAAAAACTTATTGATTTCCAGAAAATGGTAGAAAAATGAAGAAAGGAAATTTGTTTTCGCACAATACTAATTTTTCTTTTATACTTATTGTATTTATTGGTTTTATTTCGGTCAAAGCGCATATCTCTGGACTTTTCGAAGGTATGTGAAGTCTATAGAATCACGAGAAGGAGCTCTTGTCCAAACGTGGTTTACCTTATTGTCTCTGTATCTATATAACTGTTTTTATGTTTTAATTTTAATTGTGAAATAAGCTTCTTGTTAATTTAAATAAAAAGCTATAAAAATATTGAATATATTTGGCGTTAATTTTGTAGAAATTCATTATTCACAATTGTCTATAAAAATATGGAAGGTGTTATAGCTCATAATTTGAATTAAACTTAATACAAATTTAAAACCAATTGCACGTCTTTAGATATATCACTACTGCGTAAAAGAAGTCTCGTGTATTCGGGATATGTTCGATATAAGGTTAGAAGAAAATCCAAAGTAATGTATATAATACACACCATCTATAATTTTTTTTTAATTTCAAAATTTTGGGTCCGAATCTTAATTCCAAGAAATATACTTTATATCAACAGGATTTTTATTTTGCTTTTTACTTTCAAATAGTTAATTGTATACAATTTTTATTGTTTTAGTCCTTGGAACATTATTTTGATTTTATGTTAAAATGTTTCTTTTTTGCTTGTGTAAATTTAGATAGTTGACTGTGTGGTCACCTATTACGTAATTAAGATATGACTCTGTCAAAGAAAACTACATATGAAAAAATAAAGGTACCATGATAAAAAAGGACTGAGAAATAGAAACACTTAAAAATCCTTTAAATTTATATTACATGTTTCCTACCGATTCCATACCATTATGCAACGTTTTTTATAAACGAAAGCTATAAAAACAAAATATTAAAAATTATGAGTCGTTATTAAAGATATACAAACAACAGAAAATACTTAATGAGATTATAAATACGTCTGTACATAAAATTTCACTGAAAAGTGAAAAACCCGGATTTACAGTACACATGTCATTAAGAATTGATAGAAGACTGCATTATAAGATAATTTATATATTTCGATTGATGTCTGTGTCACACTTGGGAAGTCAATTTGATAGCAGACTGGTCTAAATTGTCAAGCATAAAACATCGCAATGTTCCATAGCTGGACTAAGCGTCTTAATGATGACGATCGTAAACTTTTTGCAGGTAGAGCCAAACTCAACAAGATAGTTGGTAAAAAATAATTGAGAAGTTCCTATCGCGAGGAAAAAACCAGAACAAAAGATTCATAAAAAATCTTCTCCAATGCCGAAGAGGTTTACACGCCAACACCATGGTATTACTCTTAATTTGAATTTGCAGACCACTAAATTTCGTGTGTATATATATATATACATACATACATATATGTATATATATATATATATATATATATATATATATATATATACATATATATGTATATATATATATATATATATATATATATATACATATATTTATATACGAGGGAGCCTTTTTAAGTTCGTTTAATGGAAAGGTAGGCCATTAGTAAAGATGATTAACGGAATGATAGATAGTTAAATAACTCATTATTAGTATAAATACCAAGTTTTATCATAATCGCATCATTAGTCTTTGAACTATCGTCGAACAAACAACTCAATCTGGAAGAAAGTCTAAACTATGGAAAAAATCGAGTACTGCACTGTTATAAAGTTCCTTGCCAAGCAAGGAAAGTCGGTTCAAACCATACTGAAAGAGGTGACATCCGTTTACGGGGACTCTTGCCTAGGTAAAATCATGATTTACAAGTGGCATATTCTCTTTAAACAGGGTAGAGGCTCTCTTGAAAACGACACACGCCCCGGTCGGCCGATCGTAATGACTAGTCCGGAAATTATCGAAAAAGTTGAAAAATAAGTATTGGAAGATGTCAGACTAAAGAAGAAACAGCTTGCAGAGATGGTAGGAGTATCGGATACAACAATTTTGAAAATTCTCCATGATCATCTTGGCATGACAAAGGTCAGCGAAAGATGGGTGCCGAGAATGCTCACACCGCCTCAAAAACAACGCCACGTGGAATGTTCTCGCGCGTTTTTGGACCTCTGTAGTGAAGACAAGGATAGGCTATTGAGTAGAATTGTTACTGGAGACGAAACTTGGGTTCATAATTATAAACATGAGTCAATGCAGTGGCACAAAAAAGGCACACCACCACCCAAAAAGTTCAAGGTGTCACAGTCGATTGGAAAAATCATGGCGACAGTCTTTTGCGATTCAGAAGGGATCCTGTTCACGGATTATAAAGATAAAGGTGTTTCCATAACCGGAGAATACTAAGCGTTAGTTCTAGAAAGGTTCAAAGAATCAATAAAAAAAAAGAAGGGGAAAATTTACCAAAGTTGTCCTGCTTTTGCACGACAACGCGTCCGTTCACACGAGCCGCTTTGCGCTGGCCGCCCTGCACAAGGTGGACTTCAATATTTTTGAACACACACCCTGCAGTCCTGAACTGGCTCCCGGTGATTATTATTTATTTCCAAACCTTAAAAAAAACTTTGTGGAAAGAAGTTTTCAAGCGATGAAGAAGTGAACGACGCAGTTTCAGCTTATTTTTCGGGCAAAGCCGAAACATTTTTTATGGAGGTATACATAAACTAATTGAAAGATCTGAAAAATGTATTAGAGTAGCAGGTGAATATATTGAAAAAGAAAAATAATTTTGTATTTTTATTCTCACTCCTTATCCTTCATTCCGCGAACTTAAAAACGCCCCCTCGTATATATACACGCACAAACAATCTTTAGTATGTAATATTTATGCATTTATAATATTTTTCTATGAAACCTTCGTTACTAAAATAATATGAAACATATTCCATAGTTAGCTTAGCATCGTTCTAAATACTTCTATATCACCCACCCTGAATAACAAATTTGTTAAAAACATCTTCTTCTCGTCATTTTCTGGGTTGTTATGTTGATTTTTCGTTTACATGTGATCGAATAGTAGCTTTGTAATTAAAGTTGTGAAATATATAATACGACTTAACAACCATGTCTATGATTTCTAAATTCATATTGATGATCGTGTGATATCTTCTGAATCTATTAGCTATCATACCTGATACATTTTTCACAGTACTCCTAGCTTTTGACAGACGATAATTTAATATTTAACTCTCTTTGGTTAAAAGTTTTATAAAATTAGAAGTTAAAACAAATGCCTTGTCTACAACAAACAAATAGTTTTGTATTTAATCTGCATTAAGGAGTTAGATAGCTGTAATTTTAACATTTTTATTTTTCATCTTATTACAGAAAATAGAGTTATCAATTAAACCACCATTAGAAATTGTCCAATTTAATCTAAGTCCTGATATGATGGATTCATGATTAGTATTACATATTGCAAAATAATTTGCAACTAAAAAGTTATAAACCACTTTCATCCAATTGTATTATTTTGACGTATATTAGTATTTCACCTATTGCTCTTATACAAAGAGGGAAACTCCATATTTACTCAGATTCTTGGGCAATTTGCTAGTATTATTTTTGTGTGTCTGAAACTTAAAATAATAAAACTCTTTTCAGAGTGAAACCAATACAGACAATATTCTAGTTAATTCTGCTCTACAGCGACCATGGTGACAAGTTTTACAACTATATATCGAAACAACATAAGGATGTTTTGTCGCTATCTCGAATTATCACAACTGCACGTGTATTACCTTCTAAATGATTTAGTAGTAGCAAACGAGCGATGAAACTAGATAACATAATATCATGTAAACCAAGAAAGTGTGAACCAATAAATTTGCTTTAACACCAAAGAATTTGTGACTAAAAATGTGAAAATATTGTTAAGCAATGTACTTCGCAGAGAAACGATTTATGTATAGAACATTCCGACTAGATTACCACAATCTTCCCAATTGTAAAAAACATACAAATAATATATTGCACATATTATCCTCCACCAGCTTTCATTGCCACGAGAAATACTAACGATACCAATAATAAAGATGATAATCTACAGCAATTGAATACAATTTTTGTGATTATATGCAATTTTACCAAAGACAATATATTTTCCAAGACTGATTGTATTCACAATTCGGCACTCGACTTACGCGACGCGTGCTTTATGTTGAGGAGGCAGTCGAACGAGCCGGCGAATCGAGCCCCGGGTGTCGGCAGGTGAGTGAGAGTGGGCTCGGCCCCGCGACGACCGCAGACGACACGGGAATACTCGCGGACATATTGCCGCCACCAAATTATTCACTCGCCTACAATTCCCTTTGTAATAATTTAACATGAGCCGGCTCTGGTCGTAACGCGATACGCATACGAGAGTCCACCGCACGCTACTGTTACGGGGAACGAAACTGCGCAGGCCTGCAGCATATATTTATTCTGAATATATTTATTGTGTGGCTGGGATTTTTCTAGCAAACATTTTAAACTCAATGGCGTCAGTCCAGATAACGTTTAGTTATTTAACTAATATATTATATACAATTTATTTATACCGATAAATTTTCACAACACGTGTATTTGTGTCGTATATGTTACTATAGATATCAATTGTTGGTGATTCAGTCATGATGATTGGATATGATTATGGATGGTGGTCCACCTTGCATGATCACAATAAAAGTATTCATTAGACTGTGTAGTATTTTTGGATTTACCAATAACGGCTTCAAACTGAAAAATGTAAAAATATATAAAAAAATGTTTCTAAAAAATACGGTAACGTTGTCATAACATAAACATAGTTTACGTCAATGACAAATTAAGATTTGAATTGCCACGTTATTTTTCAATCAGAGATATATATTAGGTGACAGCATACTTTTTACGTTTCATTCTTCATATTTCATAATGAATATTAGGTAATCTTGTTCTTTTTTTTTGTAGCTACTTCATTTGGTTTAACAAAATATCATTGCAAGGATCATTTAAGACTAATTTCAAACTGTGATTATTTGTGAAGTATTAGATCTAAGAGGATTGCCAAGTACACTGCAGTATCACTGTGTCGCGGGGCCAAATCGTTACAAGGATAATTTAATACGAATTTCCAACTGTTATTATTTGTAAAATATTAGATGTAAAAGAATTACCAAGTTGATAGCAGAATCATTTTACTGCAGGTCCAAATCATTGCAAAAATCATTTAATACTAATTTTCAAATGTCACTATTTAACAATTATTAGATGAATTGCTAAATACACCGTACAATCATTATGCCATAGGGACGAATCACTGCAAGGATCAATTAATACTAATGTCCAATGGTCATTATTATGAATTATTAGATGTAATAGAATTTCCAAATACACCGTACAATCATTATGCCATAGGGACAAATCACTGCAAGGATCAATTAATACTAATGTCCAATGGTCATTATTATGAATTATTAGATGTAATAGAATTTCCAAATACACCGTAGAATCATTATGCCATAGGGACGAATCACTGCAAGGATCAATTAATACTAATGTCCAATGGTCATTATTATGAATTATTAGATGTAATAGAATTTCCAAATACACCGTAGAATCATTGTGCCATAGGGATGAATCATTGCAAGGATCAATTAATACTAATGTCCAATGGTCATTATTATGAATTATTAGATGTAATAGAATTTCCAAATACACCGTAGAATCATTGTGCCATAGGGATGAATCATTGCAAGGATCAATTAATGCTAATTTCCAATGGTCATTATTATGAATTATTAGATGTAATAGAATTTCCAAATACACCGTAGAATCATTATGCCATAGGGACGAATCACTGCAAGGATCAATTAATACTAATGTCCAATGGTCATTATTATGAATTATTAGATGTAATAGAATTTCCAAATACACCGTACAATCATTATGCCATAGGGACGAATCACTGCAAGGATCAATTAATACTAATGTCCAATGGTCATTATTATGAATTATTAGATGTAATAGAATTTCCAAATACACCGTAGAATCATTATGCCATAGGGACGAATCACTGCAAGGATCAATTAATACTAATGTCCAATGGTCATTATTATGAATTATTAGATGTAATAGAATTTCCAAATACACCGTAGAATCATTGTGCCATAGGGATGAATCATTGCAAGGATCAATTAATACTAATGTCCAATGGTCATTATTATGAATTATTAGATGTAATAGAATTTCCAAATACACCGTAGAATCATTGTGCCATAGGGATGAATCATTGCAAGGATCAATTAATGCTAATTTCCAATGGTCATTATTATGAATTATTAGATGTAATAGAATTTCCAAATACACCGTAGAATCATTATGCCATAGGGACGAATCACTGCAAGGATCAATTAATACTAATGTCCAATGGTCATTATTATGAATTATTAGATGTAATAGAATTTCCAAATACACCGTAGAATCATTGTGCCATAGGGATGAATCATTGCAAGGATCAATTAATGCTAATTTCCAATGGTCATTATTATGAATTATTAGATGTAATAGAATTTCCAAATACACCGTAGAATCATTATGCCATAGGGACGAATCACTGCAAAGATCAATTAATACTAATGTCCAATGGTAATTATTATGAATTATTAGATGTAATAGAATTTCCAAATACACCGTAGAATCATTGTGCCATAGGGATGAATCATTGCAAGGATCAATTAATGCTAATTTCCAATGGTCATTATTATGAATTATTAGATGTAATAGAATTTCCAAATACACCGTAGAATCATTATGCCATAGGGACGAATCACTGCAAGGATCAATTAATACTAATGTCCAATGGTAATTTTTATGAATTATTAGATGTAATAGAATTTCCAAATACACCGTAGAATCATTGTGCCACAGGTACGAATCATTGCAAGGATCAGTTAATACTAATTTCCAATGGTCATTATTATAAATTCTTGGATGTCATAGAATTGCCAAATACACCGTAGAATCATTGTGCTACAGGGACAAATCATTGGAAGGATCAATTAATACTAATTTCCAATAATCATTATTGTGAAATATTAAATGTAAAAGAAGCACACAGCAGAATCGTGGTATCGCAGAGCCAATTGTTATGAATATAATATTTTGGATATGAAAAATATGTAGTTTTTACTTTTACAAAATGAATGGTGACATAATTTTGCTTGACATTCACGAATTAAAACTCGATGTCTTTAGTAAAATAGTAAATCAGTTATGTTACTTTTGTTTAATAAATTACATTTATGAACTTTACTATTCCCTTGAAATGCCAACAGAGACAGGGAACATATCATAAGCACGTCCATACAAACGCATTGTATCGAATTGAGTACAGCGCGTATCCATCCTCGCACATACCATAAGCGGAATTAATGTGCGTATTAGGCCCCGCATAAAAGGTGTAAAGAGTGCCATAATAAGGCCAAGATGGAGCGTCATTTAGCTCTCGAGCTGCCCCCGACAGTCATATCAAGGCCGCATGATAAAGTGACGCCCATGGTGGAGGATGCCGTTCGGACGCGCAGAAGTGGAGGCCTTTTTAACCTTTTCCCCCTGATTTTAGTGCGAGCCGGAATAACGTTGGACGAGATTAAGTGGACCGCAGTATTATATTTCACCTTTATAAATAACGGATGATCTTTCACGAAGCGTTTACGTCCGCCAGTTCATTGTTTTACATTTGTTATTAATTTCATTTACAGTCTTTATTTGACCTTGGTGGAAAAATGACGAACGAGGCAGTCGTAGGTGCAGGCGAGACAGGCGTAATCATGATTTATTCATTTCCTTAATTAATTTGGCCGATATTGGATAAGAACTAAAAAATATTGGTCAAGAAATGGGGAAGAACTTGACGTCAAAGTTCTCATTACACATTGATATATCATCTTAAAATATGAAGTTTCACCTTTTACGTTGCAATACATAACGCTTAATGAACATAAATCTAAATGGTCAACAGTAATTGAATTGACTGAATTTTTTGTTAATTTTTTTGTTTATATAGAACAACAAGATGTATTACACGAGACCCGTATTTCGTGCAAAATACAAGATAAAATAGTATTTTAAGAAACATGTCCATTGGCTTGTTCGTACCACATAACTTTTCATCAAGAAAACACTAATTCAGCTGACACTGATCATCATGTTATCATAATATTGCATTATATTATTTTAACACCGTCGTGAGCTCGATTTTTCTATTGAACTTAAACTGCAGCACACTATTACGTTTCTCTTTTTTTTTTAATGCTAATTCTACGTAAATAAAAATACGATACAAATTTAATCAAATTTTCATTAATTGTGAATACATAATTAAGTGGGATAATCCATTAATATACTTCACGGTATTCAAATTCAAAAATATATGTTCTTATTTTAAATACACTGCATTTTCCTTTTTTTTTCATTTCCTGTCTTAATACTGACGTAAAAAACTGCTTAAACAAATCAGTTATGTTATTATTAAGGTGAACATGGTCTTTCGTAACTACGAAAGTGTATATCCTTTTTACATCGTATTAGATGTTAAATTGGCAATTTTCATCAAAATGGTGAGCATTTACTTTCTATCTAAACAATTTCATATTTTCCAATAATTCATTTTAATATGCTAAATATTGAATGTTAGAAGTATGTATTAGATACATTAAATTCGATTTTAATCATTATTGCATATTTGATAAGAACAGATTGGTTAACAAACATTAAAATTTGTGATATAAATCTATATATTATAAAAAAATCATGTGAATTTTAAAGATACAAATGTTTTTCTTATATTTAAAATTTACATGATTTTTTTAAACTTAAAAATTTAATTTATTACATAAATATGATTCTTGGGATAAATATGATATTAACCACTACCAATCGCACACCAAAACTGCAGTGTAAAGACCACGCAAGAGTGAGCTCACAAACAAATAACTTTTGCATTTACAAAATTTTCTTCTTTTAATGAATAATATTTTATGGTCAACAATATTTTATGGTATGGTATTTTTAACGAATTTTAATACCTTAGGTATAATTTTTTAATGACACCTTGTATTCACATCTAGCACAATGTTTTCTCTGTACGAAATACAATATGACAACAAATAAAACACGTTTTTATAAAAGGTAAATAAATGGCTAAGATTATCATAGGGGTTTTTTATATACATTTATATCTTTTATTCAAAACATTTCACCGGTGTATTTGTCGTTTTTAGTCATCTTTTTATTATGATTGCCTAATTTCAAAATTTTTTTATCATAAGTAGAGATAAAAATTAAGTATTTAATCAGATTGCACAATACACACGTTATTAATTCTTAAAATTTAAAGGAAAACCCCTAAACTATAACATACTTGCCAACATAAAAGTATTAATTATCGATTATTTTAACGATTCTTACGTCACTTGGACTAGGATTTCATTTATATTTATTTAATGTAATTTATTATATATTAGTATTGTAATGTTTATATCTTACCTAACAATTCAATCGCAGAAAGCGAAAATATGTTTTGTTACTTTAAATAAAATCTGTAATAATATAGAAGCTATTCTGGCTCATAATATGGATTAAACTTAGAATAGAAACAAATGAAAATATAAAAAAGAATAATAGACTTCAGAGACTTCATAGAGTTCTATACCAGTGCGTAAAAAGGTGTGCAGTGTATTCAGGAGTCACATGTTACCTTCTTTATTCCATGTAACAACAAAATGGCTTAACCGATTTTAATAATTGAGGTATCGTCAAAATCAGTAGATAACATCTAGTAACATCAAAATCAGTCAAAATCAGTAGATAACATCAAGCTCTATAATGTTATATTAAAATAAAATGGCGTCATGTATATTTAAATGTTTAATCTAATGTTTGTATGTAGCGAACTTATCGAATGATACCACACGTATCATTGTTAACAGCTTATTTAAAGGAATTTGAAAGTTTATTATAACATAGATATAGAAATATATGTACTAATGTATCCATACTAACGCTTCCATACTCCAAGAACTTCGTATCAGGCAGCATTTATCCAATATTGTACAAATTCGCATAAAATTCTTCGGAGATATGTCACGGCGTAACAACGATCATATTGAACGCCTGGTAATACAGAGCAAAGTGGACGGTACCAGACCAAGTGGGAGAGCACCGATAAGATCGATAGATCAGGTTAAGAGAGCCCTTGACGTTCCGCTACACAAATGACCCCGGAGAGCAGCTAATATAGAGGAATGGAGAGATATCCCATGGCGCATCACTCGTCTGCAAGACACTTGACAAGATGACTACGATCACTCTGCTAAAAATTTAAAAAAGTCCAAATTCTACGTATACATATGTGTATGTGTGTGTGAGTCTGTTCATATGACTATCATTGTGAGTTTATCTAAGCGTCTTTTCATTTTAGAAATCTTAATTCTATGAAATGTTATATTAATTTCGGCTTTAGATTGACAAGATTGACTTCTTTGTTTTTACTTTTAGCATTTTTAAAAAATATGTGAAAAGTTGAATAACATTCAACTAAATAGGCACTACTTCGAACCGTCATATTCTGTAGATATTTCAGGATACTTAGTATTTGTAAACTATTTACAAATTTTAATATTATGTTTATTGCCTAGAATGTTTTTCACAGACCTAAAAATATCGTGAAACTCTCAATAAACATGAAATTTAGAATTATTGTTAGAGTTTTCCCTTAATCTTTATATAAATATATAGTAAAGCTGTTTTTCACAATTTTGATCACAAAAGTTTTAGAGATTGGTGGGAGCGAACATATTTCTATTAAACACTTTCAGCAATAAACGACTATACGGAACAACCTTACCTAAAATTCTGAAAAAATAGTTATGAAATCTTGATAAGTTTATCTTTAAAATGATTTTCCAAATTAAAAAAAATGTATTGCTGCGTTTCATCTATTAAATTTCTATTAAATTATTATTGAGTGTTAACTTCAGTAATAAAATTAAAATATAAAATATGTGTGAATTATTATATTTTATTACAGTAACAAATTTACAATGAACTGATGAATGGGCAAGCGAGTGATCATATAAAGGTTCCATTTTTTTTAATGTATTACTATATATATATATATATATATATGTGTGTGTGTGTGTGTGTGTGTGTGTGTGTGTGTGTAATGATAGATGGCGCTAAAAACTTTTCGAAAGGTCTTCCGGTTAATAAATACAAAAAAATAAGATGTTTCAAAATCCCAATAACTCGTAATAACATTATTTATCAACGAGCATAGCAGATTAAAATCACACGAATCGTTTAAGAATTTTAGGATTTGGTCTCTTTAGTCATCGTGCCTTAGTTGAGAGGTCACTGACCTTTGAATCATTTAGAGATTTTTTAAGTGCGTTCTTGGAAGAATGGAGGTGATGAATATTTCATTGAGTAGAGATAGTTGGATGGATACACTTAGTGGTAAATACAAGATACTATTAGGGACTATTAGGGATCAAAGGCCCTTGCGCACTTGTAAATATAGTAAGTACCCCATTTAGAATACTATAGGTACCTGCACATTTAGAGGGACAGTATGGGTAGTGGAGCGAAAGCACTTAATGATACGGAACACTTTTGGAACCTTCAAAATCACGCTTTTGTGAAGCGAGGTGGGTTTTCATAGTCTCTGGATGGCTCTGAAACAACCTAGGTGGTGGCTTCCGAATACCTAATGATCTCACTGTAAGTAAATACTTTTCTCAGTGTTGTAAAATACTTTTCTTAAAAAAAATTTTGATAAGTTGATCCAGAAGAGTATAATGGCAAGTTACAACTTCTGAAAAATGCTTGGCCACGTCGAGACCAAATAGATTAATAAAATATAATAATTACCGCCATCTGCGATAAATAAATCATTAGTCATAGTTAGAGAAATACCGTGGTAAAATAATCAGTAACGAAAAGACAAAAACAATGGGAAATGCATAATTGTCGCCAATAAACTGTTAAATTACAGACAACATTTGTGGAATATTAACCAACCGGCCCTTATTTAAATTTTCTGCTGAAATAGATTTTTGTACACGAAATCTGTAAAAATATCAGGGTGGAAGTCGATCCCGATCAGCGTCAAGCTGTCAGCGATATTTAAGCAAAAAAATTAACGTTGCCATGCCAAAGCCATAATTTTCAACAGTCAACATTGTTTTATAGTAATAAGCAATTATTGTCATGAGTTAACTTTGTCATTTTCTTTCCTCTAGAAATAAAGCAAACAAAAAATAGACATAGTTAATAAGACCCACTTATAAATGCGGATGGACAATACTGAAATGCAGAATGTTAAGTCCATGAAAAGACACACACGATATAAAGTCGTTCAATAATAGTAGGAATTTCAAAGTTATTAGTTACTAATTTTTCTACACCATAGTATACATTTTGGTTTCCTTTTTGTTTACATTTAATTTATGGTGGCCATGCATCTGAAACCGTTAAATTTAAATTCTTTAAAGCGTATTTTCCTAAAAAAAGGAAAAACAATATTTAGGAAAAATATTTGCTTATCTGAATTCCAGTTTTCATAACGCTACAAAAATTACTTTAAATAATCCGTATATGACATGATAAATAATATTTAAATTACTACCTTTATGTATTTATTATTTTCATTTTGCCTCCCGATAAACTTCCTGTATCTCGCTGTCTTCTTAGTTGGAAGCATTCGCGTCCTACTATCTTAGTGACAAGACTTGAAAAATTTGACTGCTAAGGGCACGTGAAATTTTAATTGGAATAATGAGAAAATATTTTGGTTTACGTAGATTTTAATATTAGAGAATGAATATATATGTTCACTATCAGTCCCATGTCAATCTAAAGGTAAATGTTAAGGGTAGTTTTTAAAAAAGAAAACCTTTTTTAATTATAAGCATTAATGTAGTTTCGTATTTTATATTTACTTGAGATTGAGGAATACTTACAATGTGAGACTATAACTCGGGAAGGTAACTAGGGATTATTTAAAAAATATTTCAATTTCGGAAAAAACTTTTAACTGGATGTAGTCTCAAATTAACCTTATGAAATTACAATGGCCGGTTTATCATTTAATTGACTTTTTCGAGTTTCAACAATTGTCAATGTGTAGAAATTTTACAAAATGAATGAAATATTTTAATAATGTGAGCAAGGCCAGAAGCAATATTTAGCTATTTTTATTTCTCTCAAAAATATATTTTATAAACAACGGCATTAAGCTATATCAAGGAAGGAATAGTTTTCACGGAGACAAAAATGTTGTTCGCGAGATGTCTAAGCAATAAGTTTGCTCATACCTCTGAGGAACGAACTAATTTTTTTTAATATTGTTAAATTTATATCGATGATAATTTCTTACATGCACTTTTTTCATTGCGTACGTTGTTGACGTAAGTTATCGTTACAAATAAAAATATTAAATGTACCGGTAGCGTATTACTAAAATTACTCATATTTCGTAAAATAATATGCGTTAACTTACATACAGGTATGTTTATATGTAAATCTATAAATTACCACCACACCTGGAAAATACTTATTTTAATGCTCTTACTAGCTCATTTTTAATATTTCTAAACTTTCTTACTTTTAGAGTTTAATTGTGAGAGTACTTAACAATTTATTTTTCATATTTATTTATTCTCATTAAATAGAAACTATAATCATAGGGTAGAAGCGCCAGAAAACCGCCTATTTTGAAATGATTCCTGGTTCTTTTACAATGCCGAAAATTATCTGTAGGGTATAATTATTTACAGCAATAACAACTTTTTTCAACATTTTTTTATTTTTATTGTTAAATAAAAATAGAGAAATTATTATTTAGTTCAGGGTAACCTTTTGTGAGATAATAACATTTTGAAATTTGTGATACCATGTTCTTGAGACTGATGGATAAAAACCTGTATTCCTCTTTTCTATTTTCTTTTGTTATTAGTAGGTATAATTTAAATTAATCTACTACATCTAATCTCTTTATGAATATGTCTATATTTCTATTAGAAGAAATCAACACCGATCGTGAATTTTCCATACTTCTTGGATACTACCCCATTTTATCAATTTCATCTTACGCATAATCATCTGTAATTATTTCTTTATCAGATTACACTTTTCCGCCTTTTTATTTCGACTTTATATTTCAAACTATTTTAAACTTATTGGAGTGTTTGCACTGAGTTATAAAATAATGAAAAAAAGGAAAGAAAAGTCAATAAAGAAAGCAAAAACAAAAAAGGAAATTAATAAAATAAATTTCAAATAACTGCACTTCCCTTCCCCGTCCCGAAATTAAATAATATATTAGACCCTTCATATAAGGTAAGTCGTACTAAGGTCAATATGGACGCCATTTAATCCCTCAGCTGCCCTCAATTTTCTGGCCGAGTGATGAAGTGACGCCCGTAATGAAGGACCGAAGGTCATTCGGGCAAGCTAATGTAACATATAACATTTTTAAGCCTTAACTGATATGACTATTATGAAAATCAATCTAACGTCCAACAATATCTAAAGAACATCGTTATTTCATTTATCCCACATATACTCTTATGTTAACGCCCTAATTATTCGAGCTTTCGCTTAAATTCGTATATTTTATGCCTAATAAGGTGAATTTTCAAATATCAACTGAATAACACAAAAATATACTTAATTTTAGTATACAATTATATTTTTCCTATTTTAATATTTAAAGTAATCTTTACTATGTGTGAAGTTCTGTCTGTTTTATCTAAAAGGTTTTATTTCGATATATTCAAAGTATGCGAGTACAATCTCTCCTTCGGTGTTTCACAAATTCTTAAATAGACAGAGAAAAAAACGAGAAGAATTTATAGAAACATAAATGAGGATTGTGATAATTAAAGTATTTTGTTCGTTTACATGTTGATGACAAGTATATAAAAAAATCATAAATCTAGAACATCTTAACCAAATCTGTTGTTTGCTTAAACAATATGAGACTTATTTTGAAAAATTAAGATTTTTCGAATTCATATATATATATATATATATATATATATATATATATATATATATATATGTATAAATATATGTATATATATATATATATATATATATATATATATATATATATATGTATATATGTATATATATATATATGACTTTCTTAATATAATCAGTTTGAAAATATAAACTAACCACACTCTTCATTTTACACTTAAAATTTTTTGAAATGTCATTTACCACCAGAGCGATTTTATTCATTTATGTATTTGACTTTGCCACTCCTTTCGTCTATCCCTTTAGAGTAATATATATCCAAGTATTTTATCTATAGTATATCCAAGTATTATATCAACATTCGCCTGCATTTATCGTCCCTCGTCTGCTTCTTTGTAATACATTCTGAAATTCTGAAAGTAGTAATAAAGTTAGTATTACTATTTTCTGAAGAAACTTTATACTTCTTAAAGTGTTATATTATTTAATTTTATTGTAGATTTACGTAAAGATGAAACTAAATATCTGCCATAAATTAATTTCTTTATCGATTGACCCCACAATGCCAAACATCATCATATTGATCAACGGTCCTAATTCTACGGTGGGCAAATATTCCAAGAAAATAAAGTCTGAAATGTTACCTGAAAGGGCAGGAACTGTTTTAAACAATAGTTCCGAAAGACCTAATCAGCATAGAGCTCAAATTACAAAATACTTATTTTCTGTGCAAAAAGCAGCGCTTGGACATTCAGTCATCATTTCAGATATTATTCCCTGGATTAAAGTAACTAATAAATTGACTGTCTTTCAACATATGGCCTAAAGCACATTTTATGTCAGAAAAAAATGCACTAAATAAATTAGTCGAAAAATTCCTAAGCTATTAGACCATGAAATCAATTATACCGCAACTAGCACAAACCTGATTAACTTAAACAATAAACAATAATTGATTTACGTATAGAAGGGCGACTTTGTACGGAAGCTTGATACGGCGGAGTTAGTACGATGTTACGGCGGAGTCTCTAATGTTAATAATTTAAATACATATAAAAACTATTTTACATTAGTTGGAAGTTTGCAGTTTTTATTTCAATCAATGATTGAAATGTAAGAAGTATGCATATAACTTATAACATAAAATCGCTCATCATTATGTCCCTTGAAATAAACTGCCTACCTAAAATTTAATTAATGTAAAAAAATTGTTAAATGTATTTCCGTTTATTACAAACAAATCAAGTTTATGTGTAGTGACAATAAAATTATTAAACATTTGATTATCATCAGAAAGTAAACAAATGAGATTATGTTATCTATACTAATATGATAAAGAAGTAAATTTTTGGCTGGAAGTAATTTCAAAAACTACTGAATCGATAAATCTAAGTTTATTAGTAGTTTTAAAGGCGAAGGTTAAGCGTCTCAAAAAACAGCTCTGAATAGTATAAACTAAAATAATATTCTTGTTATGTTATCTAAAAATTGACCCACACCTACCTGCCCTTCTTTTGTACCCATCGGCATAGTGCCGCGTATTTGCCAAATGCGCGCCGCGTCGTCACCTGCGACTGTCGGAAATATTGGCAAACTGGCAAGCGTTGACGAAGCACAAATTTCAAGTATTCCACTGATTTCAAAAGATATGCTATTCACTTTCCAGAGGTTAGAGTTTCTGTTATAGTTGTTTTTTTGCTTTCACAATAAATAAATCGTCGGGACTAACTTTTTGAATGTTTAGCATGAGTTTGATGTGAGAGTGTTTTTCTCGTGGGTCACATACGTTGGTTCATACAATGTGAGAACTCCATGAAACTAACACATTTTACTCCTACAAAATAGTGTACCTTTTAAATAAAAAAATACAACCCAAAATATATAAGTTGACATAAAAAATATTAAAAAAACTTAAAAACTAGTGACATATAAAGAGGAAAAAAAATAATATAATGAAACATCATTTTATGACAGAACTTGATCTCGTTCAAATGATGGCAATGAATGATATCGAGATAATACTAATAATCGAGAAAAGTACTAATTAATTGTGAAGCAGCGAATCGAGAAAATTCATTTGAAAATCGCTCACGTTAAGCAACATGTAGTCGTGCTTTCAAAATGGTACTTTCACTAAATTCTAGTTACAGAATAATTCTGAAATGTTAATATTAAATGTCCCAAATCAGAAATAATACTTTCAGTTTGAACAGACACAGATAATGTGATACAGATTAAATCGATATAATAAACCAGTATAAGACTCCTAGGCCTATACTTGTAAAGTTTGTTTGCCGAGATGACAGTTATAAAGTTTGGTCGCTTAAAAAATCATTAAAAGGAACCCCTATTCTCATAACGGAGTCACTCATACGACCACGGCAGGAGTTGTTCACTTTAGCACGATCTATTTTCAAAGTCAATAACTGCTAGACGCGCGACGGGAAAATTGTTGTAATGTTTCCGGATAAGTGTAAGGAAATTATTACAGGTTCTTAACAATTAGAAAAGGCAAAAACAGGTTATTGACTTTCCAAACTACTAATAGCAATGAACGTCCCTCACGTTCACGTAATCTAAAGTAAAATAAAGGCACAAATGTTATTTTTAGATTGTTATAATATCTCAATCAAAGCTACGATCTATGTAATACCTTAAGTTTCAACTTGAATTAATATATTCTATTCACTTTTTTTTTCATTTTATATTTATGTTTTTATGTATTTATTCTCACATATCACTCAGATAATTTATTTAAGTATATAATTAAGTTTAACTACACTCCGGGTGTATTGTTTACGCATCGAATTTGCAGACGCCGTGTCTATTACTGCCTTGCCGTTTGTAATTTGTAATTTATGGCCTACGCGCAAAGATCACAAACTCTTGCATTTTATCTGTGCCACGTTTATAAATCCTTATTTTTTTATTCTCTTTTTTATTATTATTGCTTATATCAAATATAATTAAAATTTTCAATATTAGGTGTTTTGTATTTACTTGTTACGTTATTTTTGCTGTGTTATTTTTTATTTTTTATGTACATTTTTTGTTGTTTTGTATGTAATTTATTTCTGGTTCTTTTTTTGTTACAAGTTAATATTAAATTAATATAACTTTATAATATATCGACATGTCATCTACATTTTCCTCAAATTCCTTTCATTCTTTTTTTTCTAACGATTCGCTCGATACCTTTCAAAATTATCGCAAAATCTTCCACTGGCTGCACGCTAAGAATGGAATACTTAGTTGTGGATGTAACTTTTTTTCAAGCCCAATTACTAATGGTGTCGTATATTCTCCTGATGTTTCATATTTCGGTTATTTTGAAAGTATAGTTGGTCACTGCCTACCTTGATAGTAACCTCCCCATTCTCCCATCCTTTGCTACATTTCATGCTGATAATTGTCACTCCCTTCTCGATCTTATCTTAATAACCTACGCAAAAATGTATCCTTCTACGATCAACTTCCAGCACCCGGTCTTTCCCATCCTGATCTCTTTCATATTTCCTATAAATTAAGTAGCCTCATAGCCTCTTTGAAAAGCATCTTCCTGCGTGACTTTAATTGTATTGACCTACCATCTTTTCTTGAGGATACCAGATTCATTAACTGGGATACAGATGCTATCAATCATTATGTTGATGAAAAACTTACTGTTTTCAAGAGTTGTATCACTAAACTGCTCGATAAACATACTCCCCTAAAACTTATCAAAATTAAGCGGAGAACTGCTCCTTGGCTAAATGATTCCATTATAGAAATGATGGCCAAATATGATCACGCTAAAGCAAAGTATAGAACTGATTCTAAGCCAAATCGCTGGGAGAATTTTAGTGATTAGAAGTAAATGTTTGCAAATGTGGCGAAATTCCAAAAAACACTATATTTCAATATCACTACGCAATTGTACTCTAGTCATATTTGGAAGTTTTTGGATACTCTAGGCATTGGAAAATCCTTTACCACTTCCGCGAGCTGGCGATTGGATATCAACCAATTAAATTTACACTTTTCTACGCCGCCCATGGTACTTGACCCAGCTGTTAAGTCTGCAGCTATGAACGGTATTTCGTCTTCATCTATTTCTAGTGAACATCAGTTTAGGCTTAGGGATACCTGTGAGCCCGCAATTAAAACTAATCTTCTTGCGATAAAATCGAAATCCATAGGAATCGATATCCATAGGCTTAAATATTAATGCTCTTAAACCAATAATACATATCGCGGCTCCGGTCATCACTGATATATTTAATACCTCTTTGGCAACTGCTGTCTTTCCTTGGAATTTCGAATGGAAAAAGCCTGTATTGTGCCGTACCTAAAATTGTATTACCCACGCAACCCAAGGCTAAGGGATACCTGTGAGCCCGCGATTAAAACTAATCTTCTTGCGATAAAATCGAAATCCATAGGAATCGAAATCCATAGGCTTAAATATTAATGCTCTCAAAATAAATAATCCATATCGTGGCTCCGGTCATCACTGATATTTTTAATACCTCTTTGGCAACTGCTGTCTTTCTTTGGAATTTGGAAAGGAAAAAGCCTGTATTGTGCCGTACCTAAAATTGTATTACCTACGCAACCCAACGATTTTCGGTCCGTATCTATCCCACCACTTCTATCCAAAGTCTCTGAACCTATTGTTCATGGTCAACTCGTTCCTTTCTTCAATGCTCATAAGTCTCTAAATCAACTTCAATTAGGCTTTAAAGCTGATCACTGTACCTTAACTACCCTTGTTAAGGTTACTGATTATATACGCTTGGCTATGGATAATAAACAAGTCATCGTCCTCATGCTTCTTGATTTCAGCAGTGCGTTCAACTCTGTTCACTTTTATATTCTTCTTTCCCGCTTGAAATATCTCAATATATGCCAACATTTCCTTGAGTGGTTTAGTTCATAACTCCATGTTAAGTCGTCAGATACGTATTCTGAGTAGACTGATCTTACAGCTGGTGTACCTCAAGGTGGAGTTTTATCTCCTCTCCTTATCTCAGTATTTATTGATGATGTTGTCAAAAATATTTCTAGCAACTATCATCTCTATGCTGATGACCTACAAATCTATGCGCGCTCGAACCTCTATTCCTTATCAAAAACCATCGACATCCTTAATCGAGATCTCACTTCAATGGGCCAATGGGCTCATGAAATGAATATTTTGATTAACCAAAGTAAGTCACAAGCTATCATCATTGGTAGTCAAAGACTGACTTCTAAAGTAAACCTACCTAGTTTATCGAAATTAGTGAAAATAATACCATCATACCATATAGGTCAACTGTTAAAAACCTGTGCCTACTGATCGGTCAAAATCGTAGTTGGTGCCCTTAAGTAAATGATGTTAGTCGTCGTGTTTTCAAATGAAAACTCTTTGAAACGTCTTCAAAATTTTCTACCGACTAAAACAAAAATCTGCTTTTGCGAAACACTCTTATTACCATTAATTGATTATGTGTGCTATCCTGATCTTAATGGAGAATATTTGTACAAGTTGGAACGTCTTCAAAATTTATGTATCCATTAGGTCTTTAGGGCCTTAGGCCGGGCCTAACTAGGCTGTGGTTGGGCGGGTGGACTCGGTGCCGCCCGTTGTGCCAAGCGAGGGTCTGGGTTTTTGCCGCCTCTTCGCTGGCTGACAACTTGGAGTGGCGGATTTTTCCCAGACTGGGTTAAATCACAAGACCTGAAGGTCAAATACCCGTTAAGTGCTGTAAACGGGCATTTTTTTTTATTCTTTTTTTTACAGTGATCAGCTTTAAAGCCTAATTGAAGTTGATTTAGAGACTTATGAGCATTGAAGAAAGGAACGAATTGACCATGAACAATAGGTTCAGAGACTGGATAAAAGTGGTGGGATAGATACGGACCGAAAATCGTTGGGTTGCGTAGGTAATACAATTTTAGGTACGGCACAATACAGGCTTTTTCCATTCCAAATTCGAAAGAAAGACAGCAGTTGCCAAAGAGGTATTAAAAATATCAGTGATGACCGGAGCCACGATATGGATTATTTATTTTGAGAGCATTAATATTTAAGCCTATGGATTTCGATTCCTATGGATTTCGATTTTATCGCAAGAAGATTAGTTTTAATCGCGGGCTCACAGGTATCCCTTAGCCTTGGGTTGCGTGGGTAATACAATTTTAGGTACGGCACAATACAGGCTTTTTCCATTCGAAATTCCAAGGAAAGACAGCAGTTGCCAAAGAGGTATTAAATATATCAGTGATGACCGGAGCCGCGATATGTATTATTGGTTTAAGAGCATTAATATTTAAGCCTATGGATTTCGATTCCTATGGATTTCGATTTTATCGCAAGAAGATTAGTTTTAATTGCGGGCTCACAGGTATCCCTAAGCCTAAACTGACGTTCACTAGAAATAGATGAAGACGAAATACCGTTCATAGCTGCAGACTTAACAGCTGGGTCAAGTACCATGGGCGGCGTAGAAAAGTGTAAATTTAATTGGTTGATATCCAATCGCCAGCTCGCGGAAGTGGTAAAGGATTTTCCAATGCCTAGAGTATCCAAAAACTTCCAAATATGACTAGAGTACAATTGCGTAGTGATATTGAAATATAGTGTTTTTTGGAATTTCGCCACATTTGCAAACATTTACTTCTAATCACTAAAATTCTCCCAGCGATTTGGCTTAGAATCAGTTCTATACTTTGCTTTAGCGTGATCATATTTGGCCATCATTTCTATAATGGAATCATTTAGCCAAGGAGCAGTTCTCCGCTTAATTTTGATAAGTTTTAGGGGAGTATGTTTATCGAGCAGTTTAGTGATACAACTCTTGAAAACAGTAAGTTTTTCATCAACATTATGATTGATAGCATCTGTATCCCAGTTAATGAATCTGGTATCCTCAAGAAAAGATGGTAGGTCAATACAATTAAAGTCACGCAGGAAGATGCTTTTCAAAGAGGCTATGAGGCTACTTAATTTATAGGAAATATGAAAGAGATCAGGATGGGAAAGACCGGGTGCTGGAAGTTGATCATATCAGGAAAATCACGTCCCTAAATATTTTCAAAGATCGAGTGAAAAAGTCCTACCTCACCTAAAAACTTTTCCTTTATGCCCTTGTCCTTTCCATCCCAAATCATGTCAATAGTTTGTTTTACTTATACTTTTGTATCTTTTTTATTTTAATTTTGTTTTTTGTCTAATGTACTATAAAGAATTTTCATTGTAAAATCTCTTACAGTCTACCAACTAAATTTCAATACTAAGTGTTATGGTTGACTGGAAGAGATTGCTCACGTAGCAATAAGTCTGCCATATGTACTAATATCAAAATCCACCCAGGCGACATCCTTAGGCAAAAACATTACCCATATAATTTTCCAACATACGAATTCACGAATTTTCGAATACATAAACTTATTAAATATGCATACACATGCATGCAGCTGCATGTACGCTTACCGTCTCGCTGCCAACATGTACATGTATACATATACATGTACGTATATAAATATATATATATATCTATATATATATATATATATATATATATATATATATTAATCTTGAAAAGTATAATATATCTTGTTCAAACTTGAAACTCATGATGATCAATTAGATAAATGCGGAAAATAGTCCTGAAGCATCACCATCGCTGACATCAGTAGTGTGATTATAAAATAAATAGTCACATATTAGCGAGTCTCCTGAATTGAAATGACAAAAATTGTTTGAGGTACAGAAAAAATATGCAGGCACTAATGCAAACATTGAATATTCAAAGTGTTTCACAAAGTAAAATCACAAAGATGCCTCTGGTGACTTATGATAAACAAAATGACTGCATGATAAAATCACAGCTAATTAATTCTATGTTACATTACTTAAAAAAAATGTGAACCTGGTATTTAAACTGATTTAATATTTCATTTTGTTTATTTCAAAGCGTATTATTTATGAGTTTGTTCTACAAGATGTCTTATGATGGAGCCAGGAATGGCCGTGCTATAAAATATATGATACTGTTTGAATTCTTATTTTCTATTTTTTTTCTTTTCCAGTAAACACACGAGGACGTGTGACTTGCCAGAATAGCTGTATCGAATGACGTGAATACATATGAATTTAGGAAGATGTGTAAGAATGGGTCTTCAAACTGGTGACACACACGTATAGAGCCTGAACGTGGCATTGCCCTCTTTACCTCGCAGCCATCGAGGTAATACACACGTACCTGGAACTGTATATGCTTAGCCATATACTGTGCTAGATAGTTAATTTAATTATAATAGGATTATAGTGTAAATTATAAGCAATGAAACTAATTACGTTCGGTCTTGAAAGTTACAATGCTGAAGGAGATAAGTATAGAAGATAGTCCTAAAGCATCCCCATCGATATACACAACGCCCGTGAAGAAGTGTGGGACCAAGAAAGACGCTATTCGTTGGCTGTAAAGAATTAAATTGTGGTTGAAATAAAACGTAAAATACGCCCTTTTCCACTTTTAAAAAACGACAATAAACTATTTTTCAATAAACGATTAACGTCTTTTTTATCCGACAATTATTCCCGGACACCGTGTATATGTGTATAAATATATATATATATATATATATATATATATATATATATATATATGTATATATATATAATCCCCATAAAATATCAAAATATGGCCGTGGACGTGTATCCACGTATATATATTACTTATCCTTAATTGTTCTAAAACAATGCATTTAAGTAAGGAGCTACTAACATATTATATACGTACAGGTTTCACTTCCACTATCTGTTTGGATTTCACCATACCATATTAATACAGTAAATCTAAAAATTGGTGTGTTTAATAGTAAGTGGTTCTACGATAAGCGATAAATCGCTATCAAATATGATATGCATGTAATTCGCATGGTAGAGTGTCACGTGGGCTGCTTTCGAGCCGTTCCAAGAAGTTTGTTAATCAATCATGCCTAAACAGCGTAGCAAATTTTCCTAAAACTTTGTATATACATAATTCATGATCAAAATTGATATATAGGCTACTTTTTACCTAACCTATATATATATTGCCATAGAAAGATATATTAATCCTATCATGAATTTCTAAAAAACTAAAAATCTTGAATTATTGCTACAATTTTCCTATAAACTTTAAGTAAGCTTCTAGAAACGCTGTTATTTTCATAATATTAGATTCAGTAGTCAGAAATGGGGAGAAGGGAATATATAATATATTTTTTTGCACATATATGTTGCATTTCTCTTGGGAAAACCTCCCAGATATGGGTGGTACAAGTGAAATCAAATACCTACCGAGACCCAAAACAGTAGCCCCGGGATACTTTTATTTTTTTAGATACTTCCTAAGAGAAAAAAACCCTACAGAAAATGAAAAATCGCTAGCCAGAAAACCCTATAAATGTTGGAAATTAATACAAAACTACCCCAGGAGGATATATCCCTCTCTGAATAAAACAGTTTCCAGCTGGCGAGTCCAAGTTGTCTCACGAATTCTAGAGGGGACAAATTTCGATTGCATAAAGTGAATAAGAAAAATCAAAATGCAAACCCTCGTAAAAAAATTGTACGAACAAAGTTTTTTACAAAGCGTTTTCTCCAACAGAGCAAGAAAAACCTTTCTTGCCAGTATACTCGTTGACACAGACAATAGAGTAGATATAAATGAAGACAAGCGAGTAAACCCCCCAAAATAGAATAATATCGGTCCAGTGAAGAAAGGTTGTCGGTACCCGCTCCATAAAGAAGATTGAAAATATTAGACTCTTGTCCAAACGTAATTAGGTACATGTGGACAACCAATAAAGTGTCACCGCAAAAATGCAATTTGAAGGTTTCAAAGTACTATTTGGCTAAATACCTGGAACGCAGCATTTTTATTAATAAAATAGAATAACAGCCTGATCTAATTCCTCTGTGACAAAGTAAATGAAATTAAGTACCTGTTCTTAACTTTTAACTAATTTCAAATTGTAACACAATACCTCGGCACCTTAAAATTTACAAAAACAACATAATTTCTACATTTTTTTTTTTACACAATTTCTTACTTTTTAAAACGGTATATATACTATAATTAGTGAATATTGCACATATGGACTTTGAAGTTAAATAATAGGTTAAGAAAATTACATTAAACATAACGTTAAATATTTGTCTTTCTCAGACAATTTTTAAAGCGTTCAGACACAGAAATTTTGGACGTATTAAATTATTGCGTCGGGGTGCAATGGGGATGGATGGGTGATGCCGACGTCGCAGCGTGCGCCGCTGTTGGCGCTGACTAAAGCTTGCAGAATCTGTTCAACACAGAATACACTGCTGATTTTGGAGGGTCTTTTGCCGACTTCGCGATTGCACAGCGCATGGTCAATTTCATCTTGGCACGGGGTAAGAGTTTCGATACGGGTCCACTACACTTTAAGTTTATCATTGATGAATTTCTAGTTGATAGAAAGAGGCGTATTCGTGAGATTATCGTTGCTCATTAGCAGTCTAGATGATCGTCCCATTAGCAGTCTAGAGGAAACGACCAGGTTGTTTTCCTTTGGTGTATCCGAACAGTTGCGTAAGACCTGGCTCGTTTATTATTATCATACTTCGCAATTTTTTTACGGGATATGGCACATTTCGTACCAGTTTGTATAGATTCGCCCTTAGAGATAGCCCAGTGTATACTAGAGGTTACGAGACGCAGGACATGAGTCATATTTTATCCACTGCAATGAGTACAATGATGCGCGTAGAGTTTTGTTACAGAGCCTGCGTCTAAACAGTAAAGTTGAATCAGGCGGAGCCTTAGAACGTGATATTTTTAGTTACCGAGACCTTGTTGAGAATGGACCGATCTTTGAGTCATTGATGCATTCTTAGCAAGATGCATTCTTAAAAAAATGGAGATCCTAAATAATTCATTGAGAAGGGACAGACTCTAACCCTGTTGGGTGGAAGCTCTGAAATTTAGACACGGGAAACTATTAGGGGACTTGTGATGGTCCCCTCTTTTGTATAAAGTCGGTCGTTATGGGTCCCAGGAGGGACCCTGAGACAATCCAGATAGAAATGGTGGGAATTAGGTAATGGGCTTGGATCGCGAGTAATGTTATATTAATATTAGGCGCGGTTTAGTTAAATACGATATCAATGGAAATCATCTAGGTCAAAACACGGTCGACTTTGATGAACTTCGGGGACAAGAAAAAATTGAATGGAAGATATTCCTTTTAATACTTAGTCGGGCTGTAACTGTTCACAAGCTACAAGGGACTACATGTGATCGGGCCATTGTGAAGCTCAGCCCACATCTTTGTACAAAAGGTCAAGCTTACGTAACTCTTAGATGAGTTGAAACATTACATGGGTTACCTATTAGTACACTTGATTCCAAAAAGCTGTTGGATCAGCCACATAATTTTTTGGAAGAACTTCAACGTCTATGTGAATTGAACTCTACCAACTGATCTTTTGAAACATCTTTAACTTGATGTAATGTAGATTGTAGAAAGTGATGTAGTGAATATAGATTCTCGAAAATTTAATTTAGTTCCATCCATTTCTTTTTCCATAAAACTCCCTATTTTTTAACCGTACTTTACCGTAGTACTTAATTACTTACTGATAGCACCCAATACTTAAATGAACAACTAATTTATTAGTAAAATTAAAAAGTTTAAAATAAATAAAATTATTGAAAAAAATCGACTGAAACAAACAGAACTGATAAAATAAAAGATTCAAGAAATCCGATTACTTAAAAAATAAATAACTGAAGAAGAGACATCCTTTCGCTATTGTCCAAAATCAATACGCCTAAGGCTATTGTTTATTTTTTAGTTCATATTCCTAAAAAAGCGTGTTTTTTTAAGATTCCATACCTCAAAATAAAAAAGAACACCTATAGGATCACTTCGTTGTCCGTCTGTCTTTTTGTCAAAACCATTTTTCTCAGGAAACCATGAAGGAATGAAATTGAAATTAATATCAAATACTTAGTTCTATGATCCCTCGGAGCTGTAAATTGAAGTGTAATTGTCAACGCGATAAAAAAGTACGGCTTTATTTTTATTGCGAAATTTTGACACTTGCAAATAAAACAAAACCTATAGAGTACTTCCCGTTGACCTAGAAACATGAAATTTGACAAGAAGCAAGGTCGAAAGAAGAAGTAAAAAATGAAAAACTATTTGTAATTCTTTCCCATATTGCTATTTTATAAATGCCTAATGTATATATATAAAGTCATTGTTTCTTAGACGTTTAAATTAAATTGCCTTGTCATGGGATCACGCATTTGTTGTTTATGTCATTTTTCGTATATATACTACCGTCTGCTACCTTTTACCTCTTAAACTCACTCTAAAACTCAATCAAGAGTCGAATCGTGGTATGAATTTCGTTTAGAAAAATATGAATATCAATGAAAAGTTTTAACCTCAAGATTTTGAGGTATTCGATACTTAACGTGGCACCGTAGTACTTCAATATTAATAATGTAAGCTCTGATCTCCAGATTCACAAAGTTGACCGAATGGTTAACGGTCAACCAGGATAATCCAATCCCTGTAAAACACCTTATGGCCGTCAAAAATCTGATATTATTATGGTACTGGAGAGAAGCCATATTTATATTAGTAGTACGAAGGTCATCTCATCATCGGCATCTCTTTGCTCTACAGAACAAAGAAAAAGGTAGCCGCTTTACTTTTCTATCCTACCATGCAAACATTAATCCTCCATAAAGACCAGGACCAAGAAAGACCACGATAATATTTCCTCTCAGTCAAACTTTGATTCATCTATTTCGATCATTTTCTCAGAACACCTAAAAGAAATAAAATGACGTATAATAATTTTCATCACCTTTTTTCATTACTATTCAACGAAATAAAAAAATTAAATTATATTTGGATATATTTCAATTAACTACCAATATAATTACTTCTGTTTATGCGAAAATGAAACAACTTCACTACAAAAGGAATTTAAATCATGCACTTTGTGGTTGCTTATGTTAATTTATTCCCCAATATTGGAAATATCCGTATAGGTCAACCAATACCGAACATGTAGTACTATTTGCGTGAGGCCCTGATATGATTTTTAGAATATATTGTTTCTAATAGGTACTTATTTTTTTTATAATTGCTCACCTTTTAATGTTGTGTACATTTCTATGCTTATTTCTAAATTCGCCATTTTTGCGAGTCCATACGAGACCATCAACTAAGCAAGAATTAGGTATTATATTTTATCCTCATTAGGTACATTTTCCACATTTCTCAATACTTCACATTTCTCAGTAGTTCACTGTTGTAATAATGCTATGAAAGCTACTGGATTACTTCCCAACTCGACTATATTTTTATAGAATAAATACCACGTGAATAACGACTATGGCGGTTTCCTTTTTTTAATATGTTACGGGTTTCACGTATTTTTTTAGTAATGGTATCTATTGTATAACCTCATTCATTTTTCATTGCCACCATTCTATTAAAAATACTTTATTTTATTTATTAAAGGTCTTATATTTTATTAACAGGTAATCTTAATACAATACGCATAATGAAAAAAAAACAGAAAACGACAAAATTAAATCCCAATACGGCGAGAAACAATACTATTCAGTGTTGCAAGGCACGCAATACATAATAAGCGAAGAAATAATAATTCCAAGAAATAATTACCCTCTCAATCGTGATAATGAGGTAATATTAATTACAATTAGTTAAAATGTCGATCAATTAAAGAGAAAAATCAATTCCAAATCCAATTACTACGAAGGTTTAATAATTTCAACAAGAACATGTGATTGTTTATTTATTTATAATTATAAAATTTGAGTTCATTCAGTTTTGTCCGAAATATTCTTTATGGTCACTACTACTTCTAAAAATACTCCCATTGATAATAAAATCATCAATTTCTGTTTCGTAATATTTAATTATTTTACTTTCAACTTTCCTCCAATACCGATTCCAGTCATCAGTAGTAACTTGGATAATAACTTTAAGTTGTTTCAAAGATATTATATCTCTAGTAATATTACCAACTCATCTAGCTTGAGTTTAAAAATGTACGGTAGCAAATATTGTTCTACCTAACTCAGCTATCATATATCGCTTCTATCATAATTTTGTGTCTAAGTTTATTTCACTTTACACAATAATATTCTTTAGAATCTATTTTTGGATTCAGTGTACATTTATACCAAGCAATTAAAGAGCTCATGCTTTTTGATATACACATAGTAATTTGGCATGTGGGTTTCTATTTACAAGTATTTTATATTTAAATCGACATTTCCTTAACTACAATTATCAGTTTTGGGCAAGTAGAATCATGCAAAATATACGTAATATTTATTTTTCGTCGATCGTCGGTATTTTCTATACAATTAATGTCACGTTCATAATTACGCCCCAGTTTTAGCATCTGATCGTCTCTCATCGTGATGAAATATTCTTTTACCTAGCTGGTCTAAGTTAATAAAAGTCTTTGCATATATATATATATATACATGACTGTGTAATAATACTAGAAAACCTTTTCAACACCCATTAAAAATATGTTAACCATGCATTTTTTTCAGAAAGCAATCAATTACAAATCGGACTAACACTACAGAGATTCATATACTCCTTAAATATTAGTATTTCTGAAGACAGGCTGATTTTACTAAAAATACCATTCCGGAATAAATTTCACTCCATTAAAACACAAATCAAACGAAACCAACATCGTGCGCATCGCACGCTTCACCTCATCAGCTCACTCGCGCTTGGTTAAATATAAATATGTAAATTTCGTATTTTTTTTTAATTTTATAATTCAGCCATTTTTAGAATTATGGATGATTGTAAACGTGTAGCGTCTAACGATTTTAATTTAGATTATTTAGTTTTTATTTAGGGTGTGGTTTTATAAAAAAATAGTTTAAGACTTGAGAATAGAAACTGAAGATACACAGAATTCTTCAAGAATGATTAGCACAAGTTCAGTGATCGAGTTTGGACGACATAGGTCTATCTAAAATCTAATAATAAAATCTCCAAAGTTTTGATAGGGTTAAGGGTGACATAAATCTACTCTTTCCCAATATCAGAGTTTAATAATGGAGCCGGCGGGCGGTGACAGGAATTCTTCAGTGATGAGGAATAAACTTATCAAGTATGGACTCCTTTGACTTACCTTATATAATAGGTAAGTAAATATTACAAAAACGACAAAAGAAACTAAAATATTATTAAGTAAGGAACAAATAACCAAGACATTATTAGGTTAAACCATTATGATATTAGTTGACAAGTAGGTAATACGTACAGGATTATAGACATGATGCATTGATTACGGTGAAACTAAATTTGTTGATATATTCGAATGTATATAGTTATGTGTTTATTTGTGTGTGTATAGCATAAGCATGTATTTATGTAGGTATGTATCAGTATATTTATGTACTTTAACCGTTTTAGTGCCATGGTTTTTTACTCATACATACCTAAAAATGCCAAAGAAATATTTTGTTTTCGATATAATTTACCCTTGTCTCAAAAAAAACTGTATCTCTTCCAAAAATTATCCAATTTTAATAATTTTTTCGATATTTTCTTAATAAAAACTTGTACAAGGATAATAAAATTATGGAAATATATATCGTGAACAAAAATTATAACAAAAACTGAAATCAAGGTCACAACATATTTTCGCAGTCCGGTACATCCTCCGTATCAGCAAAATTATTGTTATCGTCACTATTATCACTATCACTCAAAATTTGCATTACGCCAAATTGTGAGCGCACCGCAACGTCACGCCCACTATTACTTTCTTCACAACTTGAAAAACGATCATTTTCACTCGAATTATTTTCGTATTCCGACATTATGGGTTAAACATTTTTTTTGTCCTGGTTCCGTTTTATATTGTAATTACTAACAATATTATAATTTGAATTTTACGTAAAAAAGTAAAAATTAGCGATTCATGCGAGCGAGCTCCCCTACCGCGCGCTAAACAGCAACTGATTTCGCGAGCGCCATCGCGCTCATGGCAAATTTAGTTAGTACGTTCGCCCGAGCGCGATGGCGCTCGTCGGCACTCTAACGGTTAAATATCGCCAATGTCTGTTTCAATTGCAATATATAAGAAGTTATCGAATTATTTATTAGTTCATGATATTCTGAGAAATGTAGTATATTATAGGCAATATAATTTGAGAAAATAAAACTGTTTAACAAAAAAATTAAACCAAATCAAAAGCTCATTGAAAAACATAAGTCAATGAGAACATGAGTACTTAATTTGAATTTTATGGTACAATGTCGTTTCCGAACTTAAATAAATTTGCACAATGTTTCTAATATTAGAGATTTTTGGAGCCTCGTATTTGTATTTTTATTATTTTTTACTTTTCATTGCGCTTCTATTATAGCAAAACAATCGAAATATATTAATAGCAAACTTTATATATGATATGTTTCATCAAATTTCTAAATTGACGCTGGCTTACATAAATATTCAATTTACAAAATAGTCTATAACCGGGGTAAGTCTTTAATCGGGGTAGTAGTTATATTCATTTAATTCATACATTCTGCAGCACATTCAATACATGCCCACTGAAAATGAAACCTTTGAAAAAATCAACATCGTACGATGTTTTTTGCATTCAATTATTTACAAAACTCAATGGATTTTACTATATAGAAAATTGGTCATAACGTTCGTTCAAATATTTTGACGTTATTAAAGTATAAAGAGTTAGCCCAAATACAGGATTGTTTTCAACCATTTGGGAATTTAAAAATGCTTAATTGAATTATAGTCAAATTTTACTTTGTAATGAGATATTAGCCACTAAAACATTAAGATATTCTTCGTTCATGCAAAAGACTTTTTTAAAATGTAACCCTTTAAAGTAATCGAGAACAACATGAGCATCATATAATAATTATATAAATAAAACTTTGAAGAATTTTTTCTGTTAATCTTAACTTATGTTTATTAATATCTGACAAACTATTATATTTAAAGTCACCAATGTATATACCATATTAATAAAAAACTCAATATCTGATGACAATATTTTTTGTTTATTTTAATAAAGCAAGTATCATATTATTATACACACTGTCAAACAATTGGATTTGATTGTATCATTTTTAATAATATGTATTTATATTTTTTTACTTTTGTATTTTTTAATATGTATTTATAAGTTTGTTAAGGATATTTTAGGCACAATACAATTACGAACATCTCTTAAACGATTTGTGTCATTATGTAATAAAATGGTTTAAAGTAAAATCGCCATTTTTTCAAGTCGTATTATAATTACATGCAATGTGGTCACGTCGTTGATTCGTCCAATTAAAACTACATGTCAGTAGAACATCTAAATGTGTTTATATTATTCGAATGATATAACACATGCCGACATAATAATATTTTAACAATTGCCGAAATTTACAGTATTGTTTTATTCATGATACTCTATGTAAAAGATGGAACTTTTAAATTAGGAATAAGAAAATTAAATATATCGTTTTCTTTTCTTAAATATATAAATAAAGCAACAAACGAAACGGCTGGTTTAGCAATTCACCAAGATATTATATAAATAAATTATTGGTAATAATTACCTGAAATTCTCATAGTATTTATTTAAATTCATTATTTTAGAATAAAAACTAAGGTCTTCATGTGATGAAAAATTCAGATTAACATATAGTACATCATAAACGTAAAGTAAAAGTCGTCGTAGTAAAGTTACATTTCATTAACGGTTGATGTAATACAACTTGTTTATTAATTTTCATTTTCTTTTATAAAATATCAACACCAAACATTTGATTTGCATTCTTAGCCATTATTTTATTGATACTGTTTTTCAATATTAAGGATATGTAACATGATTCAATTGGATATTATAATATTACAACTTCATTCGCTTCGTAAAACAATTTTACAAGGACTATGACTAAAAATATACGAAAGAATTACAAATAATGTAGGGTAAATATGGGATAGATGCCCTAGTGGGATACATGCGGAAGTAAACGTGTAGCGACCTGTACACAACGTACGCCCGCAATGTTTTGTTTTAATGTAAGCTGGCCCCCACTCTTCCACCAGTCAATATTGTGCTCTTCGATGGAACGAACGTATCGTATTTTATGCAGCGAAAAACGTCACGCGCGCTTACGGCTTATTAAATTTGGGTTTAGGAAATTATTTAAGGGCCCAGAACTTTCGAACTTATAAGGTAAGAGCTTATTTTTTTGTATTTTTAATCTATATATAACAAAGAAAAAAATCATAGTATCATTAGTAGCTGGCAAACTAATTGGCAACGCATGGATTAAAGCCGCTACATCCTCCGATGCTATTTCGGGTTTTAAAGCTTGTGGTATTTACCCATATAATCCGTCTATTATTCCCGAAAGTTTTTTTGCAATATCCAATTTATCTTCAAGTAATCCACACCGTAATGAACAAAAAAACATTTCGACAGATGAACAACTATCTGGTCCGTCATGTAGTGATCAGATGTTGCCAAATTTAAATGACGACAATAGGATTGGCATTACCCCAATTTTGGATGAAACCCGAAGTGAACAATTACCTGGTCCGTCATGTAGTAATCAGATGTTGCCAAATTCATATGACGACAATAGGATTGGCATTACCCCAATTTTGAATGAAACCCGAAGTGAACAATTACCTGGTCCGTCATGTAGTAATCAGATGTTGCCAAATTCAGATGACGATGGGGTTAGCATTACCCCAAATTTGGCTCAAACTCGAAGTTATTCAACGAATCGAGATTCAATTTACGAGATTTCTAATCACTCTAACACAAAGGAACAGAATCCTTCCAATTCCCTGTCTTTACTTTCTGAACATTCTAGTGCAGTAATACAAAAGGAGGCGCCTAGTAGATATTTGCAAGAATATTCTCCTGTACCAAAAATTCCGGTACCTTTTTACAAGAGGAGAAAACAATCTGCAGCAGTACTGACTTCCAAAGAGAACATTGCTACTAAAGAGCGTAAAGGTAAATCTACTCCTAACTTACCATGTAAAAGTAGCAAACAACCCAAAAAAATAACTAAAAAAAGACCAAGAGCATCTTCAGAGGAGACTTTTGCTTCTGATGATTCACTCATAGAAAGTAATACCAGTGTTATTAAGGAAAATAAAATAGAACAAAAAGCTAAGAAACTGAGACTTAGTCGAAGAAATCAGAAAAGAAGTGTGAATACTCAAAATATATTTCAGAGTTCTGTTCACAATGTTAATAATGAGTCAAACTCTATTGAGGATGCAACAAATAAATGTGTGGAATGTTTTGATGATATTGAAATGACAAAATCAAAAGTGGACTGGATCCAGTGTGTTATGTGTATTGGCTGCATGAAACCTGCACTATGTAAGGCGATTATTGTAATCAGTGTATGCGTTTAAAACTGCGTCAAGAAAAAAAGAACAATTAATCATAAGTTCTTTTTCACACAATGAAACAATTATGTGTGTATTATAATAAAAGTTACGCACAAGAAAACCAAAATATTCTTTTATTAACCCACAAGTCGAAATGATGAGTCGGCGTCTAACCCACACAGTGGGCAACTATCCTCAATCATGAGCTTGCTTATTTTATCTGAAATTTACTACAAATTATTTTCACAGTATTAAATTATCCTCATTATTTTGTTCATTAATAAGTAAACAATCCATCATAAAAATTAAAGATAATTAAATGCACATCTTCTGTATCTTAATCGCTTATTTCAAAAGGTTAGGCAACTATCCCACATTTACCCTATATGAAATTAGAGACTATGAATAACCGAGTAATTAATTGCAAAATGTTAAGAAATTACACATATAAGTTAATAATTAAGTTAATAAGTTGGTAAGAAATGTATAGAAAATGAGCCCATAAAATATATCATAGACACAAGGCAATATTATGCACAATCAAGAGAATGCGCGACTAAAGGTTGTTGTAGAATATCCTCTCACATATGTAAGCACCACCTCTTTGAATAGTAAATACGACTGGCCTACACTCAACCATAAGTATATATATATATATATATATATATATATATATATATATATATATATATATATATATATATATATATACTCGAAACATTGGCTATATGACACCTCGATACTTAGTTTAAAATTACCAAGTTATCATTGTTTCTTAAACGTATCTTGTTATCTTGTTAATCGTAACAAAACCAAAAAAACAATCATAATTATCTTAATATATTAGGTGGATAAACCCTCAGACGGCTATTATAAACAAAAATTGGACTAATTTAACCGTGTGAGTAAAATAGTGTAATCAAACATAAAAACTAAAGCATGTCTGCACAGCGGAATCATAATGAGTGTGTAAAAATAAAAATAAACAGTAATCTTAAAAAAAAACAAATATTACATTGAGCAGACGGCCGAGTATAATCTCGCACATGACATAGCTGGAACTAACGTATATTATGTTTTATACTATACATAAAATGTAGTCTGCCGTAATAAGGCCAAGATGGGGCGCCATTTAGCTGACGTGCTACCCAGATAGTCATATCACAGCCGCTTGATAAAGGGGCTTACATGTTTGAACCGCCCACGATAAAGGATGCCATTCAGACGTGTAAACCCTCGGACGGCCATTTTAAACCATTTCTCTCTAATTTTAGTTTGAACTAGGGTAATATTAGATGCAATGAAGTAGACCACTCACTATATTAAATTTCACGTAGCCAGACGACACGACATGTCACTTTTAACCAATTGACGGACGAATCCATTGTTTTATGTATTTTATAATTATCATTGGTAATCTTTATTAATTTATTCTAGTGACTATTATACTAAATTTTTTTTACAATAACATAGTTATAATAATATAGTTGCATAGCATAACACAAATCAGACAGCCGTCATGTTCATCTGCAACTAGGGCACGCGTCAAAAATATAGGAATATTTTGGGCGATCGAACTTTTAAATAATGCTTGCATATATTTAATCTATTATATAGATAGCCGTGCAGAAATTCGGCTACTTGCGAAGGCCTTTGAATATACGTTAACGTAGTTGTTAATGTGAACTCCAAAGTTTTCACAAAACTATTAACTTACAAACTAAGAAGAAGTGAATCAAACAAAGAAAAAATGTTTCATAATCACTACGAAATCCACAATTTTTTCACGACTTTTGGTTTTTGTGATTTGCCGTTTAATTGGTAGAGGTTGCTAGTCGGAAAAGAGTCCCATGGAAATGAGCTTCATTGGTTATATACTGACCGCGAACGACACATAGATGAATCGACACGACTTCCGCGGAACTCGACTCGACTTCCGCCAATTATTTATGTCGTAAATTTGTTAAAATGAACTAAGTTTCCTAGTGAAACGTTTCCGATATGTATTTCGGATAATATTTCTGTGAAAGCTACCTTGTTAGGCAAAATAATCAGATTTGCGTAGATTATGGATAATGTCGAGTTTTTAAGTAGACCTCCCCCTGTATCGATTAATAAAAACCCAGTAGTGGGCCTGAACTTCATCAATGCTTTAGTTTCTGGCCAGAAATATTGAACTCGTGTCGTCTTTAGCTAATTAGTCTAACCCGAATTCTTCTGGTGTGAATATGAGCCTTTAAATAAATACCGAATCCACAGTAACTCCCCACGAGCTCGGTGAAAAAAGAAATTAGAAAGTTCTTCAAGATGATTAAGGTTGACTGAGGTAGCAATAACTGTTAATGGATGATTTTTGAGCTCATTCTAGTTTATGTCAAATAAATTTGTTAGGGTAATGTAAGCTAACAAATGAGCAGCAAGCCAAAATTTATTTTTCCGCCAGGTCAAATTGGAAGGAACCTAAGAACGAAGAACGAAGAGAAAATGAAGTTAGAATGAAGTATTTTCATCAAGCAAGTATTTTCGTCATGGTTACTTGGGTTAAAGTTAAATTAGAAAAAAATGAAGTTCTGACTTTATAAATGAGGCGAATGAGGAGAATTGTAAAGTTTAATTCGAGGGGACGTATAGTTATTTTATTTCTCTTTTTATATATTTATAAAAAGAGAAATAAAATAACTACGGTATTCCATGGGATGTAAACCATTTGACACTCGTGGATAAGTTTTGAGTTCATGGATGACTTGAAAATGTACCAAAGAATACATGGCGCAATTAAATTCATCAGGTATTCCGTGAATTCCTTCTATTTGGTCTGAAGGGGATAGTTGTAATTAGCGAGGGATATTAGCGAAGAATGCTAAAGATTTCGGATCGTTTAGACAGCTTAAGAATTTCTGGTGGTAACGACTCGTTCCACTTGATAGCATGCAACTCATGGTGATCCCAACAAAATTTTCATAGGCACCATGATTTTAATAGTTAATCCCAAGAGGCTCGAAGAGCTGGACAATATAAAAAAGGACTCGGGTTCAACCGGCTCATTTAGTGCTCGGTTTATAATTTTAAATCAGCGTAGCATTGTACCAAATATGGAAGAAGTTATCAAAACTTGATTTACTTCGAGTCTATAAGTAGGTCGGTGCCCCTTTCTACTGCTGCTCATGCTTTTAATCTTTTCAATCTAGAAACGTGTCATATAATTATTAAGTATTGCAGGCGACAGGGAGTACCGAACCATTTTGGTGACCCACTCAAAACCAGAATACTACTTGGCCAAATTTAAATAATTCAAAGAATTTTCTCACTATAGAAGCACTTGTTTAATGTCTACGCTTACCCTAGGTCTGAGGTTCCTATTATCATTATCGGTGTGCCATATTTTTATAGTCTAGAGTTATCGCACAATTTACTTTTAGTCTTTGTATTTCTAAAGATAAACTCACATTTCCAGTGTCCACCGATATGTTAAGAGACAAATGGCGCCGAAAACGACGTTTACGATTAAAATAGGAAGAAAATTTCAATTGCCGATAAGAACAGCTTGGGATTGGAATTATTAAAAAAATAGATTTTGCCTGAAATTATACTCATAATAATTTTCTACTGACACGACGAGAGTTTCCACTACTATTAATTTTTGTATCTCAAGAATAGCGTAAAAGAAACATGCGTCTTAACTGGGACTATATAAGTCCATACAGTCGATTCTTACTACGTGAACGCTAATAATTTAATTTAAATCCCGTATAGAATATTTCATGGAAACAAAATGCAATCTACGTTTTAACTTAATTCTAAATATTGTCGCAGTATAATACTTATTTAAAACGGGTTTAAAAATTATTTCGTGATTCTCCAGCAAAGAGGTAAAAATACACTATAGCCCTTACATCCCTTATAACCTTAAGGTCTAATTTTCAGCTCATAAAGGTCCACCTAATATCACATTACAAGACGGGGATTTTCAAAAGATCTCCTCTTATACTGGTCATAGTATCTCATATCCAGGAAAAATGCTCCCAACCAGCGTACTTAAATACTTTTCTCTAATTTCGCGATAAACTTTTCAGCACGTCCATTTTTATTTATGAGAACGCACTTTGTGAATATTCTGATTGACTCCAACTTCGGTCTACTTTCAATTAACTCACAGCGACTAAAGAAACCACATTCTAAATGTCTGTGATTATTTTACTCTACTGCGCGGATACATGTCCCTTAACAAAGCATTCACGTGCATCGGTGTCCCCTCTGCAGTCAAATAAGATGTGATCCGTCTATGTTTCGAAACCGCAAATAAATGTCACTATCTTTTAATGCAAATCCACATTCATAAAACTATACCTATATCTTGAAACAAATCAATGGCATTGGTAACAAGGAAAAAATCTTATAAAGACTATGTGCCGAATGAAAAAAATGCCTTCTAATGAAATTTACTGCGTAATGTGTAAATATTACAGACATTGTGATCTAAAAATATATCTAACATTAATTTCTATTTTTTTCTTTTAATGTACCGATATCGCTCACTTACTATAATTTAAACCATATTTTTTGGCAACTGACGATATGACAAAGTTGAGGATTATGGTTAAATTGTTTTTAATTTTATGGCCAAATTTTACAATAAACTTACTGAGTTCCAGTAATATATTTTATTACTAGGTTGTTGACACAACTCGTTTATTATTTTATTCTTTACCAACAATCGTCGGGAAAGAAAGAAATAATAACCATATACTGGAAGAGGCAGAACTGGAAGCAAGCAGCACTACATCGATCTTTGTGGTGGGAATGTATGGGTGATGTTCTGGTGTGGACGTCTTACGGGTGACGATGATAAATATACTAGAACCAAGAACATATATATACATATATATATATATATATATATATATATATATATATATATATATATATATATATATATATGTATATATATATATATATATATATATATATATATATATATATATATATATGTATGTATATATATATATATATATATATATATATTCGTCTTTAGAAATTCGGGAAAAATTTAATAGAAGAATAATTGTATTCTGTCAATGAATTATTGAATTTGATTAAAACTGATATCAACAAACTTCAAGTCTTTCAAATTCAATGTCTCCGGCAAATCCTGACAGTTTCAATCAGCAACAGTGTCACGAATCACAAATCGATCTCATTGTCGTCTGAAATACGTATGATGCATGAGTAGGAACCGGCTTCCCTACCAACTTCTTTGGATAATGTAACCCGGTGAATGGAAAGTCCAACGATATGCACCAAAGAAAACCTAGTTAAAGAAAATCGAGATAAAACTCAAAAGACAATGAGTCTATGTATAAGCAAAGATCATGGCTTCTGACCGGAAGAAAAGGAGAGAAATAGAAGAAAGAACTCGTAAACCAGTGGCACTTACAGAAGCATATTGGCTTCGAAGTCACCCTCGATCGGATGCCTACTATGGGCCATTTATTCACATTTCCTTAATAAATGCAATACAAAATTTCTGTGGCGGTGAGAATCATGAAACATTGATTTTAATACGATGCAGATGAGTTGGAAAATCCATTTCAAAAATCACAATGAATTTTACTATCCTACCCTTAAAAACTTATTTTAGTGATTTCGATAAAAATCCAGAGATAGCGTAAATTTTAAAAAATCTCAATTCAGCTTCTGAAAATTGTTTTGAATTTTTAACACTTGTTAAAAATCTAGTTAAATGTTTAATAAACATTTGAATAAAGGCATAACATATATTCAATTAATTTTAATTACTTTCAAGTAATAAAATATAGGAGTAATAATAAAAGCTACTCCAAATTAAGAAATTCGATACAAATAAAAAAGTACAATTTTGACGTAATACATTCCATGTATCACCCTACTTAATGAGTATTCCATGCTTATTTAAATAGGATGATATATGGAATGTAGAATGCACAATTGTCGTAGGTAGGAAATTATATATTTTTTCTTGACTATTTACTACGAACACCCCAAAATATTTTACATTTTAATTTGGCCCGGTACTGCTCACTGCCACGTAGCGCGAGCCAGAGAGATGCTTCTTTTAGTCCCATAATATCGCACAACGGGTTATCAGCGTAGCTTAAAGTTTGCTGCCACAAACATTTAGAACGAACTTCCTGCAATCTTGAAGACGCCTGCATACATTTAAAAATTTGATTAATAAGTGGCTTTTAACCCAACAAACTATCCAGGCAAAATAAAGGAAAAATATCGACATTTGGAAATTATTTCATTTATATATTTCATGTGTATAATTTTTTTCTCTTCGAATTTTGTTTTTCGTTGTATCTTTTGTATTATATCCCCTCCATAGATAACAACGTGTATAAATGTTGATACTCTTTTGTATAATCTTATACATTTCATCCATAAAAATAGTATTATTATTGTTATTTTTATAGAAAAATTTTATTCATGTATAATGAAGAAATTCCTTTGAACACAATTTTTAAAAATTGATTGTTGAACGTAATTTTATACTTTCTTTCTAATTAAATCTATAGCCAAATAGTCGCATTATAATTTACAATATGCCCCTTTAACTTGATTCTTTAATAAAGATTGTATCCCATGAGAAAGTTCTTAATGAAAGTATTAAATAACATATTTTATGCATCCTATAGAAGCCTTTAATCTTTATTAAGGCCAGATGGAAGCTCGCTGTGCTAGATCTGACTATATTCATCAACAGTCACGCCAAGCCATTCCATGGTAGTGTTTATCTTTATATATAGCAATTGACCGTGGTCCCGTGGGTGAACAAAGCCTTTGCTGAACACATTCATTCAATTCACAGACCGGACAAAAGTCGGATCGACGTTGTAGTGACGACTTCTTACTGCCGCCCTAGTGTAGGTATTAAAGTCACCTGGTATACTAATAGCATTTGAATATTTAAGTTACCTAAGCTGAATATATCAGGAGGACCCAATGAAGTATCAAGGTATAAATTATTAGCTTAAAATTGCCTATAAATTTGACTTTAAAAATTTATATTGTTAACACTAGTCTTGCAAATACCGTCATAAAAAAACCTCGATTATTTCTTTGACTATGTTTCATACAAAGGAAGTCGCTCTTCCACTCCTAATTTATTTTCTTTTTATTTTTGGATAAGAAATTTTACATATAAGCGGGAGAGCTTTTATCTGACCTTTACTCTGTTAAATCAGGAGCAAATCTTGTTTCCAAATTTGAATCTTCGCTACTAACACTTTTGGTAAATAATATCGATAGCGTTATGAGGATGGCGGAATGAAAATTCCTTTCTTCATCAGATATTTGGTAATTGCAGTGTATATAGTAACAATGTGATATCAAAACCATCTTCAAATGGAGTAAGGTGATTGTAAGTTACAGCCGCAGATTCTTGTCAAGTTCGGACACATAATCCTCGTGATATCTCTGCGGAGACTTGAGGATGACTTTAATTTGGGCATCTGATTTAATTCTTGTCTAAATTTTTAAAATTGTAGAATTAATGTAACATAATATAATCGATGACAATTTTATTTGGTATTTCGCAATTCCAAGAATTTTCAATAAAAATATTAGCTCTGAACTTTTAATCCGTAGCAAATGAGAAAAAGGTTTGTTCTGGTCAAAGATTCTCATGAAACCGAATATATCTAGATAATTAAGAGGGCACAATAGACGTTCTATTAATATAAAATTGTTACTTTCAATTTTCATTTGCGACTAATTTTATCTTGCGCCTATTAAATTTTATATTTCTTAAAATAGAAGCAAATCTTGTTATTAATTCTTGTATTTAAGTTTATATTCTCATTTTCAATAAGTAGATTGCATACTTTTTTATAATTGTAGAACACTCTTTCTTCGTACATAATACTTTACTCTAACACGCAGCCTTTGTGTTTTTGCCCCACCATCATTTAGAAAAAAATTACATTGAAACATTTCTATTTTCTTCTAATGAATATTCGAAATTCAACAATTAGTTATAATTCCACCAAATGGAAATATATTGATTAAAAAATGTGGTTGTTATTTTTAGGAAATGAATAATTGATTCATAACTACTCAAAAAGACATAGTGTCAATAAATCTATGTAATAGCACGCTAACAAAATAAATAAATATTGGGTATGAAAATTGTATATAACAAGAAAAAAACATTATTAACTGAACATTTTATAATTAGATCATACGTTAAGAATGGCTACTTTGAATTTTGTTTTACGTAGATGAAAAAAATTGTCACTAAGTTACATCTAAAAGACTGTATAATTATATCAATCTTTTATTTGAAAAGGATCTTATTTTTCTTCGTACTAATCATATTACTTCGTCTTGAAATATTCCAGTTTTTCTTTGTATACACAAAAATTAACTACCAAATGAATTAAAACCACTTTCAAAATTAGGTTGAACCTTATAGATCCTTATAGAAATTAAAAAAACAGTAAAACAGAATGTTCTAGCTGAGTTAAATAAATTCAATAAAATTTATCTCAAATTCGTTTTTGTCAAATTGGCAATTCAAAGCTCAATATACATAGCAAAATACACAATCCAATCCCATTCAAAATATTGCTACACAATTTTCATTCGCAAAACCAGAAAACATGGTTACATTCAACACTGACACATACATTGACGTGAATATCATTGCCAAGGGAATTCTTAATTTCGGTGGTATCTAGAACATGCTGCAACATTGATTAGCAACTGATACGTTGGAATTTGTAGGTGTAGCCGACCTACATATGAAACATTTTATACATACTCGTAAAAATCACATTGCGATATAACATTGTACTAAATCTCGCCATTGCTGGATCAGAAAGTCTCTAATTTTTTTAAAGAAGTTATCCTAATTAAAAATTGTAAAGCCCGTTAGTAAAAATAAACAAATAATATTATTTGGTGAATAATAATGACAAAACTTAAATCAAAGTACTCCCAAAAAATAATCAAAGACAATAAGTAAATGAAAAAAAATTCATGATTTTCAGACCATTATTCCAAAGATTATGCTTTTAAGACCATTAATTCGTGCGATAAAAATATTTTGATTTTTATCTTTATCGTACGAATAATGCTTTTAAGACCATTAATTCGTACGATAAAGATAAAAATCAAAATTATGATTGATGAAGTACAATACTAAGTTTGAGGTTATTTATTTATATTTTATTGAGTTAGACCTTGTTATTAAATGTCATATTATCTCAGTCGTGTTCCACCCCTTTCACAAAATTGATAGCCTTATATATCTATATAAATGATTCTACATTTCTGAACTGGATTTTTCTATACATTCTAGGAAAAGTATCCGTTTTGAATTAAATATGCATTTTATTCGAAAGGAAAATCTTCCCTAAATCAGTAACCGTAAATCTTTTACAAAATTATTAAACCATCACAATGTTAATCAAGTTGAAGGATTATATTTTTCATATAGATATTATCTCTTGATTGAAAAGTGATTATTTATTTTATGAGCATCAACATTCGATAACATCCTGCATATTTCCAACAACACGATCACCAATACATTAACGAAAAGAAAACACGAGTAAAAAGATTAAAATTAAAGAGAAAAATGCTTTCTGGCTTGAATAATCTTTAATATGTTTAACGAGAAAACGATTAGCATCAAAATTAAACCAGATGCTACTCGATAGACCTAAGAAATATTCAGAACGAAGTATTACAATTAGTATCATTGGTAAAAAGTATCACCATTAACCAATAATCATAAATATCTTCCAATTATTAGCAATGTTTCGATAACTAAGAGTTAATTAAACGTCTGGGGCCCACAATACCAATTGGGAAGGAATGGCCGTAACGCTTTTTGTAAAATGCTTCTATTGATTTTACATTAAGTGACCAGAAATTCTAAACAACACTCTGTCTGATATATTCAATGAATTTATCGTTCGGTTATTCCTGTGTGAAAAATCATTTGTTTATTTCTGGTGCCTCTGCATTCACTACAAATATAGCTTTTAAGTACTAGTAAAGTTCATGCTTGGGCATATTTAAACGTTTTAGTTTTGTTTCTATAAAATTGTTTACAAATATTTATACTATATTTCACCTTGTAAATATATTTCTCATTATAAGTTCTCAAAAACTACTAAATGATTTTCCCACTAATTTAACACACTTCCCAATAATCCCTATGATTTTAAATAAACTTTCTAACTGTCCCTTTAGCATTGATTGTGAAAAAAATATTGTTTTGGAAACTAGCTTCAATTGATATCCCGCACATTATATAAAATAATTTGAGTACTTCATTTAGCCCAGTAAAATGTATAAATAAATGATGAATTTAATTAGCTCACTTATATATTTGGAAATAATTGAGATTTTTGTCGGTTATTTTTTTCATCTGAGAAATAAACCCTGGAAATAAGCTTTTTAACCTTAAATGAGTATTTGTAACCAGCAATTATTTTAGAACTTAAATATGGTTTATGGATAGAAAAAATAGTTCTTACCGTAAAGCACCATTTAATATTTTAGGATAATTTCAATGTTTCTCTGTGAGTATAAAGAGAATTGTTATTTTTTAGCTACCACTTTATTACTTAAGGATCTTCAATTTTTCACAGGTGATACACAGGGCGTTCGATCACAAGTACAGACGACAAGACGATTGTTATAGGCTACAAATAGGCCGCTTATCAAAATTAAATTGATTTCTATATTTGTGCCGTATACTATTATATAACTGATAGTTACAAAAAAGTTATTTATGTCAAATAATAAAGTCTTGTTATAGATATTTAAACGAAGTAAAATTTCCTAAATGTTTGGAAACACAGGATAGCAAGACGGGATTATATCTAATAAAGAAGATACATATCACGACTTGTTTTTAAAATTTTTTTCCAGAGATATTGGAATATTCATGCAAATTACGTTGCTTTTAGCCGAATTCAGAATTTTTAAACTTAATTTTATTCTACGAATATATTGAATATATTTGGCGTTAATTTTGTAGAAATTCATTATTCATAATTAAATGAAACTTCACGTAGTTTCAATCAATCAATCTTTGATCAATCTTTGCTAATATCCCACCTGAAGTTGTTGTAATACAACGAAACCTAGGTCGTGGTAAAGAAATTAAAGATAGTAGAAATAATACTACATCATGTAGTTTCATTTAATTGTGTCTACGAATATAATTATAGTTTTAATGAAGTTATCACACAATTGCTTTTACTCTCTAAATCTCCATTCTCTAATAAAGTAAATATTTAAGCACTGTATCAAGCAGAAATTTTGTTAAAATTCTTCAATAAAATATGAATATAATGACATATGAACATAATTTTCCTTATACTAACAGTTTCTTCTATACGCAAAATACTTTCACTATTTAATTGACTCGCAAAGTTCACCTAATTTTATTCTCTGTTATCTCAATATTCCTTTATTTTTTACATGAACAGAAACGGAGTAAGGTAATTTCTATATTAACTATAATGTGATATGTTCCAAAATCGAATAAGATGTCTAATCTTCAATCTAAACGGGAAAATACAGAGTCTGCATATAATGAAACGAGACCAAAAATCAGATATCGTTTTGTAGAATTTTCGCTATCTCTTTATATAAATTCTCATAAATTTCAATTTAAATACAAGTTTTACATTTATTTTATTAAAAAAAGGAAGGTTTCAACTCAATTATAAATAGCAATTACTTTATTATGCATTCGTTTTATATGGGTTAAGATATTTTATAGTTACGTAGTACTTCAGTACGTAAACAATTTATTATACCAAGCTTTTGAAAGTATTTAAGATTTCATATAGGATTTAAATAACATAAGATTCACCTATATCACGTGAGGCCCACGCTAGTGACAAATTTCAACTAAATATATTTTACATTACACTGCTTGCCCATGCAATGTGAATAAACTAGAAGAAAAAACTTTAATGACATATTGAATATCAGAAGGATAACATAAGCGGGATATTAATCAATGATTATTATTGATCTTATTATGGCACATTTTAAACTTGTCATAAAAATATTTTGTTTTCTATCGACGGTTTACTTTATTCAATGTTTATTCAATAGTGAGTTCAAAGGTAAAATTAAAGTAAATTACGTAGTTATTAATCACGTAGTTATTAATCACGTAGTTATTAAAATACGTAGTTATTAATCACGTAGTTATTAAAATACGTAATTATTAATTAGAAAGTAAAGTACGTAAGAGTAGTTAATAGGTTCATGGTTATAGGTAAATAAAATACGTCATATATAAATACATACGTGGAAGGCAACTTACTCAAAGCCTTGTATGAGGTTTGATATTTTTCGCATAAGAAAATAACTATATATTTCATTTTTAGAGTTCGTTATGTGACTTGAATAGTGAGATAATTTACTTAAAGAGAAAAAAATAAAAATAATCTAGAGAGAAAATTATAAATGATTTCAAAATTATCTTTACATAAAACAATTACAAATAAGATACCATTGATTTACATATGTGTTATTAAGCGAGAAGTACGAGATCCTAAAAATCATTTCAGTATATATGCGACAGAATATTATTCATTATTAAGTTATATATTTTGAACATATTTATTCAATTGTAAAACAATATGATTCCTACGGTTATTTGTAATATGAAACTTAAAAAAAATATTTAAAAATTTTCCTATGCTATGAATAATTTATTGCTACAGAGTATATAGTAGAATATATAATTTTTTATATAAAAATTTAATATAGTAAGCAACGAAATTCAATACTAGGTTTGACCATTTGGTCACTTATTTCATTACTTCCCGAAAAAGACATCTGTGTGAATCCATAAAGGCTTGTTTTTAATGTATTTCTTATGACTCTTGAATCGCATTTCAAAGTAATTACAACTTGACAATTTTATTCAATCGTTCAATATTATATACTGGTGTCTTCTGCTTCTTAACGCATACTATATTTTTTTTAATATTTGATGGAAAGAGACTTTTTTCAGTTCAATTTTGCGAATATTTTCAAAAATATTGTACTTCCAATACAAGAGAATGATGTCTTTATAAGAGCGTGGGTCACAGTTTCAGATTAATCCACTTAAAAATCTGTGTGTCTACCTATGTATTTAGTTATAATAAAAAATATGTTTATTGTATATATTTTCTTCGATTAAGATAAAATAAATATAACAATATTAACAAAATATTTTTACTACTTATATACAAACAAACTACACTTATATACAAACAAACTACATATTAAGAAATCGTAAAATGAACAAAGATATGGCAAAAATTAACTTAACAGATTAATATCAATTGGTGTCCATTTATTTCACCTTGTACTCCGTAAAAGTTAAATCAGGGGCTCGCAAACTTAAACGATAAATTGAATTCTCCTATGCTAATTTCATATTTAAGAAAGGTTAAAGCTCTGACCAAAACTCCAACTAATCAATACACAATATTTTTCAGTTGTCCTAATTCACAAAAGGAAGTACTGCAGACTGTAGCTTGATCTTATTTTGAGCGATTTTCGACAAGCGTAAAAGTCTTATGCTGAAGAACAACTTCTTAAAATATAAAAATTGTGATTTATGTCATCATAAAATCACCTTTCTTGATTGTAAATGGGTTCATTTTTTTAATTTTGTTTTCTCGAAGCTTATATAAAACAGTTAACAACGACTAGTATAGGTAATAGTATATATAGCCAATTTTATAAACGGTAAAACTAGCATTCAATATTTCCAATTTCTTTTATAAATTTGATGATAACAATTCAATTTTAAATAAATTCCTCTGTTGGTTACTTTATTCGATTTTAAATAATTTTTTATCCTAATACCTGTTAAAAGTAATAAGTTACTTATATATGTTGAATAATATTACTCTAACGTACTTCGAGCAAGTTAATACAATGTACACGTTTCACATTTTCTTTAATATATTTTCTCCGGATGCTTGTAAACGGATGTATTGACAAATAGGTGTCATTACTTAACAGAGGTTTGGCGATCAAAGTTATTTGTAAGTTCAAATAGATATTTTTGTTTTATGTATTATGTATTTTGGAAATATTTACAGGTATGAAATAAAACTGTACTGTGTAAAATAATAGGGTATTACAAAAGCTCCGAGGTTATAATTTATAGATGAAGTAGGAACAAATAAAAGTAGGTATAGATTTTTCAGTATATAATGGAGAATTTTACTACACTTACTGTCATCAAGTAACAATGTCTTATGATGTCTGATGAACATTCGGTGCATATAAACGTAAGTGTTTGTATCCTACAAAGAAGTATATATGGATAAAATACTACGAGGAACAATATGCACATGAAGGAAGATTATAAATATTGTACAGAAAAATATGGAAATAATTCGTGTATTCAGGGATACCAAGTTATGTAAGTTACCTTGTCTGGTACATTCCTAAAAAATTAGGAATATTGTATTTGCATCTTAAGGATTTCCTAAATTTTTGCTGTTATCAAGCTTTGATTTTTCATATTCATTTTATGCTTAAATTGTACGTGTCTAAAATTATTTTGTTTAAGATTATTCAGTTGTTCCTGCCAGGAATTTCGAATTTTCTAATTTTTCATGACATAATATTTTGAATCTATTTATTCACTTGATTATATTGTTGTGCATCATTTGGTCTAGATTTTCTGTAAAATCTTTCGGGTCTAGGAATTGTCTTTTAATTATGTTTTCATTTATTATGTTTTAAGTAAAAATTATTTTTTAAGAAGATATAAATGGTTAAGAAATATTTAACATCTGTGTCTTCGGGAGTATTCCTATGAGTTTACATTGGACTTCCAAGTACATTCACATCCTTTTTTAAGTTCCAAATAAGAATAAGAATACCATCTAGTTAAATTGTCTTATTTGTTAAGAGTTTCTTTCATGAGATTCTTCATTATGGTCTTCTACTGATTTAAGTAGAATCTATGATACTAATTTTGTCCGTATTACTTAACAATAGGTCTAACAATTAAAGTTTTTGAGAAGAACATGATATATCATTGTTATAACTTAGCAGTTTTCTCGGTGATTCATCGTGGTGGCAAAAAATTATTTATCAGAATTTCATGATATGTTTAAAATAGTATATTTAGAGATAAACATCAATTTCGCTCAGTAGAATGTTGAAGATTTTTGAAAAACAGAAATGTATTTAAACGAATCACAAAATTCGTTTAATCGATTTTACAACATTTTACAACTTTTGCAACACAAAATTCATCTCGATTGCTATTAATTACATCTACTATGATTAGACGTAGAAGATAAAAGTTACTGGTTTCAAAATTTCGAATAATTCGATCGTGTTTCATAGATTAATTATATGCTACTGAAGGAAAGTTGGAAAACTATTTCAGATAAGTATACTATGTATATATAGTCCCCGATATACACTTTCTAGATATACTACCTATTTTATTACTATACGATACTTGCCTACAGGACTCTATTTTTAGTATGGTCAAAATTGAAGGTCATTATTTATTTGGCTTTCAACTTCTTATTTATGAACCAATGAAGAACGATGTTTTTGGAATAATATATAGGTACAATTACTTCGGTACATATTTTCAGGAGGTGCTCAAATCAGTATGCTAAACTTAACACGCAACACAAACGACGATAAACGGTCCAATAATAATCGGAGAAAATAGACCATAAAATAATTAGAGAACATGTCCCATCTAAGAACATCCATAGTTAGAGAACTTTAGAGAACATGAACACGAAAAATCGGAATGATTCTGGCTAACTGTCGCCGATTTGAATGTTACGAGTACGAAAGCGCTAACGGGAAAAATGATAGTACATGCGACTAAACACACGCTAACGGACACGGTCGACATTAAGACGGCGACGCGCGCGATTTCAATTTTGTGTTAAATCGGTCAAAATCGATCATAGATCTTTTCTAACCAATTCTTTCTTCTACGTTGCGCGTAAAAGTGTAACCACGCAATAATATTTTTTTATGTATAGGAAATTGTCTTTTAATAAATGTCATTTCTTTTTTATGCGGTATTTTTCTTCATAACAGGGTTTTTTTTATTGTACACGTTCGTTATAGTTATACAAGAAGTATCTAATTACTATTGGAATTATCTACTTCTCGCATTTTGCTTGCAGCTATTTAATCGCATAAAAATGTAATGAGGAAATTTGGCAACGTCGTGGTGATTATAATTTACAGATGAGACATTTTATTTTTGGTAAACATATGGTAGAGTTTTGCTATATAACCTGATATGGTACTCACGGATATATTGAATTCCTTCTCTATTTATAAAATATACAAAATTTGACGGTGTCACAGCTAGTACTGCCTTTTCATTTAATGTCGAACGGTCAAATCCACATGTTATGTAAAGTCTCCTTTAGGAACTTTCGTAACTTTGAGAGTATCACCGGAAGGTCATGCTAAGTATGTCGATGTGAAAATGTTAGTGGGCACTTCGGATGTCCGCGTAACATCACCGCACCTAGCCGCGACGTCTGCGTCTACGTTATGCTGCAGCGAGGTCTAACCACTTAACCGCTGCGGTTGTCGAGGCTGCCAGTACGTAACAGCTGGCGTAAAGTTTTTGCAAATAAAAAATGAGGATATTCTTAAATTGAAACTAATCGTATTAACGATTTTCAATGTTTTGTATTCTTTTTAAATATTTCTATTGTATTGTGTTGGATGTTATTTATATTATATATATATATATATATATATATATATATATATATATATATATCACAAATCTTTTTACTGACGTTACCCGACTTACAAGCACCGGAATCGGAATCTGTGATGAAATGTGATTCTATCTTCGTTTGAACTGAATTATCGTTAGCGCAGTTATTTGCCACCAAGCCTATCTTTTAATATACATGAAATCCATCCGTTAGATATTGCCATGTTTAAATTATTTTTCATAAATCTTAAATAATAAATCTTGGACATAGTCTGTCTGGTTTACTCGCGAACTCATACGACTTTCTAAGTACAAAGAACAAGCATGGCTTAAAATTCAAAAATTATGGAAGCATTTCTACCTATAATGACTTTTCCTAATTTCCCCTGAAAAAATAAAAACTTGAGCACTTGTCTTAGCAATATCACTAGTCATGGATTTCAAACACAAAGAAAACCATGAAAAAATAGTAAGGGATATTTGACGTTCATATGTCTTTTCGTCAAATAAAAAAAATCTAAATTCCAGTACTTGTCTTAGTAATGTCGTCAGTTATGTGTTGTAAACATGGAAAATATAATAAAAAAAAACTTTAAATTATTATAGTCATATGACTAGAATCATTTAATTTTTTTTTGTTTGTTATTGTCTTTTCATTAAAATGAAAAAATAAAAATTCCAGCATTGTCTTACCGAATGAGATTTTCAAAATGTTCATATCACAATATTTCCGTCCGACTTTCGAGTCCATTGATCTAAGCCAGTATGATCATTTGAATAAAATCAGACAGAATTGAATCGGTCCTCATAAAATATGGCGCATATACCATATATGCTCCTTTAACTCTCTTGTTTAATATATAATACCAGCCCGTAAAAGTGAGTCCAAAGAAAATATACTTAACTATAGACCAATATTCATCTTATCCGGGAACCCAAGGTTTTAGAGTTATCGGTACATGGACGAGTGTATTCATCACTTCATAAATACATTATGCCAAAACAAATTGATTTTGTTCGTGGTAGATCTATCTGTTGCTTTACTTCTAGTACTTATTCGAGATATTGCACTTCAGACAGCAGGTCGACATCGATGTCTAATGCTCTATTGAATATACGTATTTCAATAGAGCATTAGACACGGTTGACCACTTGATGCGAATACAAAAACTAGCATTCAATTCTATCAAGAGTAAACTGCTATATAAGAGTGCCTGTAAAACCACACATCTAGATGACTTCATGCATACCATACGGATCTATATTAGGCCCTTTCATGTTTATTTTATTTTAAACGATATGAGTTTCGGTTTCAGAAACTGTAATTTTAAAATTAATTAATATATGCGGATAATGTAAAACTACCCAGTCGTATGAAGGACCTCATGGCTCTTTGAATATGTAAGCTGATCTCGATAGATTACTCGTCAAGTGACTTGATATATAAACGATTCACTTTCCCAAAAAAAGAAGTAACCTTTATTTATGCAAATACTCGAAAAAGTCGACATCATACGTGGACACCTAAACTTGTAACTCTTGCTACCTCTTATTTCAAGTCGATAACGCACGAACAAACGCCGGTGTCAAACCACAGCAAGGCGGTTGTGCGACTTGTATAATAAAGAGATGTCGTCTCTCGACAACCTTGCAAGTTCACGCCCCCAGTTTAGATCATGTGTTAAGAATATATGAAATATGTGAATACCGTGAAATGCATGTACAGCGAATAAAATAATGATTTTATTTTTCATGTTAAATGACTTATTCTTAGTTAAAGTTAGTTAATAGACCACCTTATATAAATATAATTTATATTAAATTATTGCAATTTTTTTTAATGGATTGATTTATTTTACACGCAATTCCCGTACTGATTTCATGTCTTCGAACAAATATTGTCTTTTTTAATTATTTAATTGTATTAATTATATTTCATTGGAAATTGAATAAATATATTTTTTGTTCTTTGTGGAAATGTTAGAAAACTAGCTTATTTCTTATTTAGAGTCCATAGTATATTTCAAATCATTTGTATTTTCCTTTATATGAAATAAATAGAATAAAATAAAATTAAAAATAAAATTTGGTACTGAGAAGTTAGAAGATAAATAATCTGAAATGTAATATTTTACACCGCTTTCATGTAAAACAATTTTAAAATAATAATATATACGCAAGACGCGCAAAAGTAATGTAATTTTGTACTATATTGATTAAGTTTAGTAATATTGTTAGTCTACTTGTGTATTATAATTTAAAGTTTAAACTCTTAATTCACTAGAGACGTTTAAGCGCACTTGTGTCATTACTAATCATGCAGCATGGACGTAATACATTATTTCTTCCCTGGTTAAAATTTCTGTCATGTACTCTGATTCTTTCGATGCAACAAACAAAAGTACAACGGATTCAGACTTCATTACTGGGTCGACCAGAATATCACATATTCACGTTTCACAAACAATAGATATTTCAAGAACACAAAAATACAGTTTTATTTTATAAATACAAATAATATACTTTGCATCTCTTTTGCAAACATATTACTAAATTATAATTAAAGACGCAAAACAGATTCAAACTCAAATATAAACAATTTTTTGCGAAATCAAAGTAACTTGTTGAGAACGACGGTTAAATCAAATTCGATTGATTATTAACAGTCGCGGAAAGAAACCAAAAGAGCGGCATTTATTATCGCTAACGTGAGGTTTATTAATTTTCTTAAAGACAAAAAGTACAGCGAAACATCGAAAACCAGTCAGTAAAATTTACTACGCTAGGTTATTTATTTTTTTTAAATGGTTTTTCATATTTTAATTTTTTTAAACAGCTAATAAAAAGTGCAATTATTTTATAGCGAAAATATATTCTACATGCTTTATACATAACACAGTCCTTCAAAAATCGTTAAATAAAACGCAAAAATGAATATAGATTACTGATGAATTTTTAATATGATTTTAACTCAAATGATATTCGAATTGTCTCGTATAATATCGGAGTTAAAACTTGATTAAGGTAATTGTTTTAATTCTTAATGAAAATAGTATACACTGTATCTAAAATAGTTAGCGTTTTTTCCCATTTGTTTTCGTTAAGCAACATGTTATAGAAAATTTATAGATATTTCATACAACTTAATTACCGAAATACCACTGTGGAACTGTTTGTTTTATAAATTTATTTTGATTGATGATTATGTTACGCCGGCTATTTTGATTACACGAACTTCGAAAACATTCTACAAAGTCATATGACAGCAATAGATCGCCGAGATAGTCTTATTATACAGGATAAACATAAATATGTCGTATACCTAGCTATCGTCGTTTCTTTCCTGCGTGTATATTCACATATATTATAGAGTTAGCAATAAAAACATTTCTTCGTCTTTTATGGATTAAGTACATATAAAAGTGCACAAGTATTATATATATTGTATGCTGTTGAAATGTAATATCGATATTAATGTTCAAAATTGTTGTCGGCGATGAAATGATTACATTGGTAATGTTTTCTCTCATCGTCTCTTCACAGTCGTTATTAAAATAACTCACTAATATTTCGGATTATTAAACTATCGTTATCAATTGACATTTTATTAAAATAAATTATGGCACAAAAATATGATCACCATTAACACTCTTTCAATTATTTAAATATGTGGTTTAAGGGTCTAAAACTTAACAAATATTTAAAGTATACGTTTTTCTTACTCATTCCATAATTTTTTTTTCTTTCAGCATTATTAACCTGAAATTCAGGTTTATAGTAATTCATGTAAGTCCCATGAAATTATTATAAATTTGTATTTCCCTTAACGAACTAAGATGAATTGCAGGTTTATTGTAATTTCTTTTTCATTAATCACAAAACTAGCAATATCCAAACTCATCCAATACTAGATGATACACTCGCATAGTTTGCTGCCACCATAGAAAGGTGCTTGTAAGTAATATCTAGCGTACCGACAGCGGCAGCATGTTTTTTGTTCAGTTTCTGACAAAAGATTTAATGAGTTTTTGGCTATAGTCATCATGATCTTGTGGTGAAGCATTGACGGTATTTGATTTGCTCTCTCAGGACGTTTTATGAGTTACTCAATATTGTGAAATATTATTATAAATATATGCTAGAATTAAATTATGATAGTGAAAATGATTGTTTATAAGAAAAAAAACCATTAAAGAAGTAAAGTTTGTGAGTGTGTTAGTTAAAGATGATTCCAAATATTATTCAATCGATTTCAAAATTATTTTGCTTGTGCGTAGGTGATATCTTACGTTCTAACATAGGGTACATTTTATACGGTTTTAAATAATGCGGTTATCAGGTTTTACATTCCATCCGGTTTTACATAATAGTTAAGTTTCACACTCATTTCCGACGGTAAATCGACGGATTCTTTGGCTGAAATATAACGACACATTGACTGAATTTCATAATAAAAATATTTTCTAATATTTTTAGACATTTCGTTTTGACATGAATACATCTTTAGAAAAACAACGAAGTATGGATTTGACAGACTGCTCAAACACAATACGTCTACCAAGCCAAGTGTCTATGGAAATCAAAGCAATGATTCATTCCACATCCACTTGAAAATCAATGGGTCGATTACCGACTAAGTGAGCCGTTAAGCATTCCGTAGCCTATAACGTTTTATTTAAACTTTAGCTTTTAATTTAACTCATTTTTTTTCATTCGTTTTGCATCGAAATGTATGTACGCAAAAAATTTAGTTGTAAACAAATGTGTTTCTCGTTTCAACGTCCTGTTATAGACGTGCCCAAAAGAAGACCTTGTTCGAGTAGCCCACTAACTGCCTACCTATTTTATATCAGTGTTTTTTGTACTTTGGTTGAAACACAAATATTAGCATCGTCCTTGAATTTCTGCATTAGTAAGTCTCTTTCAAAGAGAAAAACAACATAACGACATTAAATTAAAAAATTAAACACGATCCGTTTATGTAATCCTTTGCTAAATTAGTCCTTACATTGAAACATGAAAATGTTATAAAACAAAATATAAAATTTTAGACCTTATATTGATGTACTTTTGCCCTAAACAGTTTCCTTGTGCCTTAATTATGTTTCAGAGATTACAGCAATCAAGGTTATGGCGTTAATTAAATAAGCATTTGTTGAATAAATTATGAAGTAGATTTTAATTGTGAATTAAGTTTACGTTTAAAGAGTGTATTAAAGAACGAGACCTTTCAAAACTGTTTACACGAGGAATATATTATTTACTAGAAGTTTTCGATTTACGTAAGAACTTTTGCTAATAAAAATTTTTTTCTTAAGTTATTTTTTAACTATATCGTTCGCCTAATGTTTTTTGTGTCGTTGGTATTTCCTTTGTATTATTATATCATATCTTGCCAAGAATAAATCAATTATATATTTATGTATCATTTTGACAATTCAAAACGTTACACGTACAAAATGGCACATAGTTACTATGGACTTAAGAATACGCTATATTATTTAGTCCTTAATAGACTCGATAAACAAAAAGAAAAAAAAATTATAAACTTATAAACAAACTAGCGGCTTAACTATCGGACCAAGTATTCGGCCTTCAGTATTTTAATTACATGTACCGTAGAAACACTGAATATTTAGAGATGCGACTATTTGCACATTCAAAAGAAAATGATCCATGAGCAATGGTCTGATTAGGTATAAAAAACCTGGCCATATGTATTAGTGCGATACTGCACTAATCCGCTTATTGTGATCGATGGGAAGGGTTGATTGACGTTACGAGGAGAAATCACGATCCTCAGCCATGACGTAGAGAATAGACTGCGCCACGGAATCAACGGCCTTCAATAGATTATCCAACTTTGAACAATATTATTTTTTGTAACTTTCTTTATTATTTTATATTTAGATCGAAACCCAAAAAAGAAGATAAACAAAAACAAAAACAATTTATAAACTTGTAAATGAAGTTTGAAATAGCTTAACTATCGGACTAAGTATTCGGTTTAACCATTGGGTTAAGTTCAAAAAGGAATGATGCCGAGTATTACTATATTTTTGCAAAAATTAACAACTCCTACATGAATACAAGCAATGTATAATTTTATAAATACTTCTTCTATATCCTAGCATAAAATACTTTACCGGGATTTATTACATCCTAGCTGTACAAAACACTCAATGATCATATTACTGAATCATATTAATGTCATATTAATGTATATGTATATATATATATATATATATATATATATATATATATATATATATCAGAAAAACTCTTACCTGATGGTTTTATGAAAACTAATGGTTGCCCATTGATCGAAATTCGACCCCAATTCATTAAATTTTTAAGTTTGAACGTTATTGAAGTTATCTTGTCAAAAAGTGTAACCTCAATAATTATTGCATATAATTTCTTTTTTCTATTACGTCAGCTAAGAGTGTGTACAAATACGTCATTAGCGTGTGTACTTTGCCTTAATTTCCTGCCATACCTACAAAATTTAATGTTAGTAACAGTGGAAAAAGACAATTACAGCTTTTGTTCGTATTTATTTTTTGATAAAATCCATTGTCACTTTTAATTTTTTGATGTTATTATTGAATCAAATAAACGTTAATGAAAGTGGAACTTGACATTTATAGAGAAACAGGATTTCATTTAAATGACAATAGTACTTACCTACTCATTTTGTTGATAACACCAACAGGCGAAAGAAAGTCAATTCAGATTGCTACGAGTACAAGTGTATATTAAGTAAACGGTATTTCACAAATATATAAAACACAGATATCTGTTACTCAAAATATAAAATAAGCGTTTTTTTTGCCTTGACATACACTCCACATACTATTGAAAGAGGAACATTTCAAATCACACAAAATTTACAGCTTGAAACTAATTCAGTCAATCTGACATTTTAAAATTCTTTGGCGATAATCTCTCCTCTGTGCGACTATTTGACCACCAACTGTTATGTGTTTGACATTAACAGTATGAACGTAAACAATGAATATTTTATTAATGAACTAAACAATGAATCTTTTAATGTATTTGTAACTATTACATATAAATTTTAACTTTCTCTTTCTTCGCGTAACACGTAGAAACAAAAGTCAATATTTACTGAGCACCTACATCATCCACGTCCATATAACAAAAGATAGCAGTTTAAAAAAATTGCATAATTAGATATTGCAAGCGGCTCACTCAAAAAAGTGTTGTTTTAAACAAATTAACCTTAACAAAATTAAATAAATGTATGAAAAGAAACAACTTTCCTTTAAAGCTGCTGATGTTGTTGCTATAATTTGATTTGATGCTATATGATAATTTGATTTGAATTTGATGACCAATCCATCTTAATCTGTACTACGAATTACTTGGATAATTTGTGGTTATCCATAAAGTTTAAATAGTTCAAAATTATATCTGCTTCTCCATCTATCTTTTTCTTGCACTGGGCCAAAGATAGCTCTCAGAAGCTTTCGCACAAACGTGTCCGGTGAGCGCTATATGTCTACGTTTAGGGCCCATGTTTCGCTTTCAAATAGTAGGATTGGTGGAATTAGAGTTTTATAGATTTTTAGTTTCGTCTTTCCACTGATGAATTTAGGCCGCAGTTGTCTTTTCAGTTCAAAGGAGCATTTATTTGCCATTTTAATTCTGTTATCAATTTCTACTATTAGTTAATTTTTGTCGTTAATTACTATGCCAGGATATTTAAATTCATCAAATTTATCAAAAGTGTATCCATTTATGCACAATCAGGTATTATAGTTTACCATGGAATGTGAGATTTTCGTGTACTTAGTTTTGTCCTGATTGACAGTTAGGCCCATATTTCTTGCAGATAATTCAAGGGACTGAAAAGGCTTATTTAACTTGTCTTTCTGACCTTCCAACAGACAATATCTATGTTATCTGCATAGGCCAATATTTGTATATATCTATTAAACAGAGTTCCTCTTCGGTCTAAACCACTGTCTCTAATGCACTTTTCCAGAGCTAAATTAAATAATAGACAGGCAAAGTAATCTCCCTAGTGAAAGTCTCTTTTTGTTATAAAAGGTTGTGATAGTCGGTTATGGATCTTAATCCTACATCTCAGTCTATGAAATGTTGCTCTAGTTAAAGTTATAAGCTTATTGGGGATTCCAAATTCAGCCATTGCTTCTAATAATTTATTCCCCATATGCTATCGTATGCCGCCTTAAAATCTATAAATAAGTGGTAGGTTTTAATGTTGAATTCTTTGGATTTTTTCAAGATTTTTCTTAAGGCTTGAATTTGATCATTGGATCTTTGGTTTCAAAATCAGCAATCAAACATTTCTTTTCAGCAAATAGCAGGTTGGAGAATATTTTATATGCTGTATTAAGAAGTGTAATGCCCCTATAATTACGGCATACAAGTGAGTCTTCCTTTTTAAAAGTAGAGCAGATGGAGCCTTCCCATTCAATAGATATTTTGTCCGTAATTCAAATTTTCACCATAATTTTATGAATCACATTTAACAGGTTGGGCTCATCTACTTTCAGCAATTCTAATGGTATATAGTTAGGACCAGCTGGTCTGTTATCTCTGAGCTTTTTGATAGCTACCCTTGGTCTAAAAATAGTGTGGGGTGTTTTCGATCATTCAAGGAAGTACTTGTATCTTGGGTGAGATCAGGTAGATCATCAGTTTCATCTCTTCGTTCAAGTATGTCTTGAAAATATTTTTCCATACGTCTAATATCTCATGGAGTTCGCCCACCAGTTTTCTATTATCATTTCTTCATGTGATGGTTCTTAGCTTGAATTCCCTTCTTGTATAGTTAACTTGTTTATGGAATCTACTTGATTCTTTCTGGTTATTTCAGGTTTTCCGTATTTTCTAGCATTTCTTCAAGGAATGCTTTATTCTTCTTTTCCACCTTCCTCATACTTCCTTTATACTTTATTTTAGTAGTTCTAGTATAATATTTCTGTATTATCATAGAATGATATTCCTTCTTTTTTTTCAGTTGCTTCTTTGCACACCTCATCAAATCAGTAATTGCTGGTACCAGGTTTCCATTCTGATAGCGTATCTTGTGCAGATCTTGCTATTATTACTTTTACGGAGTTCTAGCTATACCTATGTGGAAATGCTATGCTGGAATTAAACAGATCCTCTGACCCAGTATATATATATATGTAAATATATAGATATATATATATATATATATATATATATATATATATATATATATATATATATATATATATATATAATCTCAAATAGTCTCTGCCCATTTCTACTGGTCTCAGCACAAAGACTTTCTCACAAGAGTTATGGAATTTTGGAAGAAGGTCGAAAATGTGTCTTTTTCTGCATCATCTTTGTCTTCAATAAGAGCATGGGCATAGATCAAGGTGGTATTGCAGTGTCTCCCTTTTAGTTTTAACTTACATATCCTCATATTAATGGCTTGGAAGTCTAAAATTGTGTTCGTTAGCCTTTTGTTAGCGTAGCCCACACCGAATTGGTGAATCTTGGCAGCTGTCATATATTCTGCATTCTCTTTTATCCATGATTCCGTATTGTAGCCATCTCAGTTCCTGTATTGCATAGTTGTCAAATACATCGATTAGGTTTTTCGATACACTTGCTTTAAATAGTTTACGAATATTCCAAGTACCAATCCTCGAGTCCTTTTCCTTTCCGAGTCGTCTGGATAGAGGGCGTCCGGTTTTTGTACTTTGTTGAGGTTTCTGAGCAGGGTTGTTTTTTCCAAGGGAACCCCGCACCCAATTCCCAACCTGGGTGTTTCTTTTTGTCTGGATTTTAGTAAAACCTTATTATATTACTAAAGCTTTAATATCCTGAGTAGTGTAAATAATTGTTCCGAAATGCCCACATTTTAGAGTATTCTCAAAATAAAGCGCATCACATCTCAATGATTGATTACCAAAACATAAATTAAAATCACACTGAATAGCAAGATTGAATATTGTAACTTTTGTCTCAAAACTCTCAAACAATCAGTTACCTATAACCAACAGAATCGTTTTGAAGTATGTTGGCTAATTAAAAAAGTCACACACGTAGAGACAAATAACCAGATATCAGAAAATTCATCACAGGGTGCGTGCAGCTGCACAGTCTTGACAGAAGAATACAAAAAGGCACAAAACATCCTGAAAATTTAATGTTCTTTCAGAGCTAAGGTGTGCTCTCATCAAGCATGAGATAGATATTTCTGTTATGGCTCATACGTAAGTGCTAATAGCAAAATAATATTAACTAAAAGATAAGAATGATAACATATATTGTAATAGCTGTTGAATGAATGGTCGTTTCATATCTATCCAACTTCCCAACGTTTTAATGAATACCTTTACAATTCGTAGTCTTAAGATTATGAATACCCTTATCTTAAGCCTTCGAAACCTTTAGTAAAACTACTTCATAAACCTTATTAGGAAATGTAAAAGCAATTTTCAATTAATGTCATTTGATCCCAAATGAATAGGGAAGGGTGGATTCACCTTTAATAATTAAGGTCAAGTATATCACTTAGCTGGCAATCCTGCCACTCAACACGTATCTCGATATTATATTGGTAATGATAAAATCCCTTCCGAGGGTTTCATTTTTTTGTTTATACATATAGCCGAGCCTAGTTGTACAAAGATTCTGCATGACGTCAATGTTCATAAACGCGACCATAAAACATGTTAAGATAAGGTTACTTCTATATGTAATTTTAAAAATCCTTTCAAAATAAAGTCATTTGAAATATCAATACATACAGAAAAAAAGCCTTGAAATATTTATAGCGATCTTTTCAATATTTCATATCGTTTTAGCAATGATTGTTCATCAATTGGTAACGACGGTCCATCTGAAAATACCGTTGTAGTAATGATCGTTCATCAATTTGAGTGTTGAAATTTTACAGAGGAAATCAAAATGTCATTCTGCAAAATACAAGTAAAATTGATTCTCAATACTATGGTCAGTAGAATTCACTGTTCTATTGTATCGAGAAGAGACAGGTTTCACATTAACGGATTTTAATTTTATTTTCAAATTAAATTACTTTCTAAAAAAATAGTTGACTTTCTATTTTTGACTCAGTACCAAAAACAAGACACTAACGCTCGTTAATAAACACGAATGATGACCGTATTCGTCCACAAGAAGGCCTAATAAAGTGAATAATAACCCCTCAAATTGTTTTCTTACATTTACCGCCAATTCAAAAATAGAATCTCACGAATTTACTGTCACCACCATGCTATCATATTACAATAAATATATTAATATCTATTATTCTCGAAACAAAAAAGATAGTAATTATTTTTAGACGAAGGCAATTTGATGAACGTGCTTTATATATTAATTTCTGTAGTACAATAAACAGCAAAGGTAAAAACGATGTGTCTTCTGCCCATACACATCTTACTATATTATATCTTACCCCTAATATTACTGACAATGTCATCTAGGTAGAAATATTTAATCCTAAACCAGATCTTCTCATAAGACTAAAATACTACGTATAAAAAATAGTAACTGCAATAAAAGATTTTTGGGAACGCACAGACAGAATACTTGGATACACGAATAAGATACGTGGATAACCGTAGTCAAGAAGCGGTTATTAACCGATGATAATTTTACGATAAATATAAACATGTTAGATTTAGATAATTATTAGTACGGCCCTATAATCTAATCTCCTTGCGTATAGAGTATTTACATAAAGAATTTTTAAAAGCCTTTAAGTTTATAAGAAAATGAGATCTATATACCAAATTGCCAAATTCTACTTCTGCCTTTCCTCGGTTATGGACACCTGTATTAAATGAACATTTAACTCAATAAACTGCGACGATTTCAAACTAGAGTATTCCGTATATTTTCGACAATAAAAAAATTTATATTTATAGGTCGACTTAAATAGATAAAAAATTATGACCGACACAACCTCCAACACACCCCACGATCTTTTATTACGTACCAAAAACAAGTATACTCTCCCCATGCTGTAAAATACCCTAATCCCATGATGTGGGAGTATATTCCATGGATAATTAATTATTTACCATATATACTAATAAATTATGAAATCTACTGAAAATAAATATATAACATGCGCTCTCATTACTATTGTTTAAAACTCATCTGTAATTGAATCACTTGTCATAATCAGTAGAACGAACCCCTTACGTAACCCGTCCTTATCCCTTCCCTATAGCACCACTCAATTTTATATTAATTATGTATCCTTTGTATTAAACTTTGTTTTCTAAGCGTACAGTAAAGTATCATAAATAAAATAAATAAGTAAATAAACGTAAGAAATCACGAGACCGTGGAAGGATTTCACGGTCCTCTTTACATCAGAGAATCTCTACTGTTTTCCTGCTCACTGTTAATATAAAACAATTTCAGTGCTTATTCTTCACCTTTTGCAATACTTGGTCGGGAAAATAATACTCTTGGCATTTTAATAGCACAATAGTGAAAGTTTTATCAAAGCTTTTGTACCCCGAAGTCCTTGCGTCAATAAATAAAGCAGCAAACATTTGCTTCACTATCCGATTATATTTTCAAAACTTTTTGGACTTTCATTTTACATTCAACGTTAACTCAATATTCTGCAAAATTAACTTGGGGTACATAAGAACGAATTTTATGATAATAAATGCACGTAAAAAGTATTAATATATTCTTCATCTCGCAGTATTTTATAAACAAAGATACAAGATTATAATTTCTAGCAAACATTTTACGACATCCACTGTGAACTGTAAGTGAATTAATACTCCACAAATATTACATTTTCCCATCGTCTATGTTCTCACTAACTGTTCTTAAAATTTATAATCTACGCTCAATGAACACAGTATTGCCATCTAACAGTGGTTTGTCACAAACGAAACAAATAAAATTTTTCCAGCAAAAACTGAGTAATAGCGTAGTTGTTCCCTAAAAGTTATTCTGTTTGATATAAATTCATTGTAATATTAAGGCTAGTCTATAGATCTTATTTGTAAAAATTTGTTTGAAATTTTAAGTGTTCAGTATCTCAAAATAAGGATTTTCTACTAGAGATGCATCTGATCTATAATTTTTATAATAACACTTTCCACCATATGATACAAATTAAAATATTTACAAAAAAATGATTTTTAATGACGTTTGACCTCTTATTACTGTTTGAACGTAAACTCTATCAATCGGAACTTTATACACTTCATTTATAACGACTAAAAGAAGATGTATACAAATACTAGTTTCCTGGAACGTAGTAAGTATATTCGTTGATGGTTTCACTTAACTGACTGGACTACAGCAAGTGCAATAAAGGTAGTATTTTAGAAACCCAAAATTAAAAATAAAACAATATTTTACTGTGACCGTGTAATGTTAAAATACGTGCTCGCGTTTATTGCGACATTACAAGAAAAAATTAAGTTATTTTTCTTAACGAAATGATTTTATTCATTGCAATATGACAAAATATAAGAAATTCAAATTTGATAGTAAAAAGAATGTAAAAATAAATTAAATACGCATGCCAAACTTTACCTCTGCGCCAGAAGTAACTGTGAAAGCCAACATATTTCTTAAAGATTTATTTGCAAAGATAATTGTTTCGATGTCTATTCTAGAGTAAGATGAATTACTTCGAGCTACGATTGCAATTTATCTTGCTCTAAAATAGTTAATTGTGCAATTATATGTAATTATTAAATTTAAAATGGATATAAATCGAAGGTAAAAAATAATATGTCCTCTACTAACTTTCAAAATAACAAAAAATACGAGGAATTTATTTTCAGTTATTATTTTTTAAATACATGATAATACATAATTCGATAATAATACCGATAAATAAAGTATCGTTAAATTTCAATGCTATCATTGAAATTGCTAATTCTAGCTAATAAAACCTAATCCATTTTTACAAGTATATGAAGCCTCATCATCGTATACCTGCGTGTACATGAACGGTTTTGATGCTAAAACAAATGCGAAAGGTCACATTGTTACTATTTGTCAAACATTATGTTTCGTGACTTTAACATGTAGTTTCTATTAATAAATACAATATTTCAGTTTATGTCGTATTAATCAAATTCCGTCAATGAAAACTTCTCTACTTTTACCATAGGTGAGCTTATATCTTATTTACTAAATTAAATCTGCCTTCTAAGGACGGTCCCTTTTTTTTAAATGATATTCGATCAATTCGCTGATAGTTTGAGAGAGACTATTTGTCATAATCAACAAATTGAACTTGATATTCAAGTACCGTATAATTGATTGAAATTATATATAATTATTATATACCATTACCTCTTGCACTGTTTTTATAATCATAGTCCAAAACAGAGAAGTATCATCATACAGTGGTATCATTATTAGAAATTAGTTGTGTCGTGCTCCCATAACGTTTAATGTTATTTTATATACAATAATATTATGAAGTATATTCGATGCTAACCAATACACAGAGATTGTTTTCCGATTTATTAGTATTTCTTTGAAATGAACAATAAATACTTTTATTTAGAGAGTTTTTTTTCGAATTCCTATTTGATCTAATAAAAATAATAGAAAATACAATAATATTTTTGAGGATGTATGATTCGATCCAAAGAATAATAATAAAAAAATGAAAATTTGAATTGTAATTATTTATAAGTTATTACGAGACTTAGAAAAATTAGTAAATGTAAATCCTAATACTAGCTACTATTATATTTATTCTTATTTGTTAGAATCAAGTTCATAAAACATACAGAAAAATATTATAATATCTTATGTGTTACATGATAACCTACATAGATTACGAATATTTCGAATAATCAAATAAACTTCAAATACAAGACGAAATGTTGCAAAATTGAACGAACAAACAAAAACAAAAAATAATTGATTCTCACATAAAAACTCAAGCTGAGTTTTATGGGTTAATACGTATAATAATTATGAATATTTTTTTGTAAATACAGTATATGATATAATTTAACACAGTAAGTTTGTACAAGTTAGTAAAATCTATAACAAGCCGTGATAGAATAGCCCTTGTTGCTGATTATATCACACGAGTATATAACAAATTAAACAAAGGCATTATGTATTTTGTATAAAGGGCTTGTCACCGATTTAGTCTTATTTAATACGACAGATTTTCAATAAGAGGAGGTATGGAAAGTACGACGATTCATAATTGTTATATCAATATAGATAACGATATGTTGATCCTTCGTGAAATTTAATTTTTTTAATTAATGATTTTAAGTGCAATATTTGACTTTGTATTCGAAAAAAGATTAGGCTTGCTATTAGTAATATGTCAGATATCCGTACTTCTATATTGCGGTATATAATCTAGATTGGCAGCTAAAAGTAAATATCTGATATGTGCCAGCCACTTCGAATTTTAGATATGTATCATATAAATGATTTTCACGTTGATTGAAGGCTCCGCCGGTGCTTCATTATCGTCGAGATTAATTAATTTAAGGGATCGCTTTGCCAAATGGCAATAAATATAGATTAACTATATTTAGTCATTTTTTTTATAAAAAAGATTCAATCGCTATACAACATGACAATATATTCAAAGCGTTGAAATATTATTTATTTTCAATATTAACCAATTTAAAAAATACTTACTTCTACTAAAAAATAAGAATTTTTTTAAGAACATTCTAAATTAAATAAATAAAAAAATATCTTTCCTAGATTTTGACTCCATAACTAATATTATGCGCCGAAAATTCGTTGGCAGTATTAACCAATAAGAAAACCTAAAAAATCGCTAAAAATTCAGGACTGTATTATACAACAATATTAAGCTGATTACAACTTGTACATATCTTAATTTTTGTACACAATAATTTCTTCTCAAACATTTCCTAGTATAGGTATGTTTGTCAGAAATTATTTATATACTGCTGAAATACTTATCACGGTGAGGTATCAAATAGAATTTGATTCAATCATACTTCCCATTTTGTGTATTTAAATAAATTATATTTCACATCCTGACTTTCATTGTCTAGCGATTATTTTTTAAGTCACAAAAATTAATACGAAATTAAATATAAAATCATAAAAATGTCTAGTCTAAAAATTATAGCATTTTTTCCAAAATACCAAAAATAATGGAGAACGAATTAAAGATATGGGCAAATTGTTCACTAAACTTAACATAGATTTAAGTTTTGCAGATTGCATACACTATTATAACTCTAACCATAATTTTATTTTTTGAAACAACGTCACATACAGAAGATCAATTTTATTAAGCAAGTCTTTCGGTACAAAAAATATAAAGAATAATTTACAAAAGATACAATTTTGACTATGAATGTAGGAGATTACGAAAATGTAAAGCTGTCAAGGCATCTTTGGAATATTCAGTGTATGGTACGGTTTCTAGATGATTAAAGGTGGAGCCAATAGACATAAAACCTGAAACCTGCGGCTTGATTGACTTTCATTTTTTACTCGCTGTCATAGGAATTTTCGAAAAAATATGGTACGGGATTGTATTGTCGGGGAGAACCCCTTTGCTATATCACAAATAAAGGAGATGTGCAATCACAAAAAGAGATGTTTTTGTCTACCTGCAAGGTAATTAAATTAAGTAGTGGAAAGAAAAATGAAAAATCTATTATTCTTCGATCATGTGTATCCATCATATTTAAATAATAAGAATATATTTCTACTATAGTAGTTTTATACGGCATTAAAAAAAGCTATTATTCTGATGGAAAAAAATTAAACTCTATTATTCCTCAACTACGCATATCCGCCATGGATATGCATGGACACCGCCTCCTGAAATAATAAAAACAAATATCTACTGTAGTAGTTTCATATGGCATTGATATGAGCAGATTGTATTCTATGACTTAAAGGGCAGCTCATTAACTAATAATTTACGACCGCCTTTAAAACGAATTAAAATCAATAAAACGATTACAATAATTTACAATTAATTTTTGAACACGGGATGAGTCTATAAATATAAATCCTAACTATTTTTCAATGTCCATCAATTCAGATGGACAGAAGAAAACACAGGAATATTGCGTAAAAACTGTGTTAATAGGTGGAGGACACTTTTTGGAAATTTTCCCTAATTTCTCGTGAAATGATAAAAAAATATATAACTAAAAAAATTATTATTATTATATATCTTTTTATTATATAATGAAAAGAATTATATCTCCAGGCGGTAACCGCTACTATGCACTTAATCGAAAATAAGTTTTATGATGACGAGTTATCATAGTAATGTATTTATTCCACAACTTATAATGTTTCCACTGTTTGCAATCACTTGTGTTTTTCTATCATGATTAGTGTGCACAAAAAATGAATTTGAAGAAAATTTCTAAATAAAAGTATTTTTTGTTTACCTCAAAGAAATATCAAATAAGCTCCAACCAATCTAAATGTATATATATATATATATATATATATATATATATATATATATATATATATATATATATATATATATATATATATATATATATATATATATGTATGTATATATGTGTATATATATATACATATATATATATATATATCCATTGCATAAAACATACTCTACATTATGAGATAACTAGTTAACATCACAATCTATATACGTACGTTTATTTTCTAATTAACTTGGAAAAGGTAACAATACAGTCAAGGGAGACATTGATAACGTCGAAACGTTAACATTGAAGTAGAGTTAAAATACTAACCCTAACCGAGGTAACCAAAGCAATAACACTAATGAAACATGCGCGACATAATTCTCATTAAAATTATTTAATGGTTATAAAAGATAAATTTGGAAATTCTTACATGTATAGTTAATACAACACAATCACCGGACTTTAGCCCGGTTATTATATTTGCTTTTGAATTCATAACGGAATATATCACGAGTAGTATGTTATTACTGTAGTAAATGTACAACAAATATATTAAAAAGTAAATATTTTATTCGCTTGTTTGTTTTCATTTTCATATTAAAACTGGTTAAGGGATTACATGAAAATTGAATCATGTAATTCCAGATATTGTAACGCATATAGATTTGATTACAGACAAGTATCCAGAATTTTGTTTCCGAGTGGGTCCGAAAGTCTATGTTTTCAAGTATACGGAGTTATTTTCAGTCACCTGAAATAAGATTTGTGGAAGGATTCAGAATCACTTACATATATAATGTATCAATATACATAATGGTGGGATAATGAATAAATAAATGTTTACCATAATCACAAATAGTAATAAAAATATCCGATTCATTGTTCCGCCGTTTATTAATACTTTAAAAGAAATAAATTAAGTAATTTTCGCACCGCTGCTATTAAAAAAAAAACAACAAACCTATTCTAACCGGTCCCACATCGTTCACCTGCGTACTTCAGCATTATCTTACTTCATTACTAAAACTATATATTTGTGTATTTGTTGAGTGTATAGTTTATTGATGTTCTTGACGGTCGTGGTCATCATGTGGTACAGTCAGAGGCTTATGTACCCACCTCACGATGTCTGTTCCTATCTGTCTGCTTTGTGTCGATCGGATGCACTCATAAAAGGGGCCGCCACCTGCAGATTTGGTCTGTTTGACCCTTTGTATGGACGTCCGTCCGCGCTCCTTATCGCCCTTTACTGCAATCTCCACAACAAGGTTTTCTATGGATCTCTCGATACGCCGTACGACATGACCAAAGAATTTGAGTATCCGATACTGTACGAGAGTGTAGTATCTACTTATAAATTTGAAGTGAAAATAAATGAAAATACGCTAGTAATAAAATAACAGAGGTATTATAAATTTGTTCGACTCAATTTTTTATAATAAATTAATCGCGACTGAGCCCAATTTTTTTAAATACCTCGTTTTATTTTATAGATATATATTTAAAAAATCAGTGAAATTCCCATTTCTACTAAACAAAAAAAAATTACAGCTCTAGAACAGTTTAGCAACTTCTATTGGTCTGCTTCTGTTTACAATGGTACACAAAATTTGGAGATTAAAGTTAGATTAGAGACTTTCTTTTAACTTCATCAAATTTTTCAATTCTGTCATTAAATTAGCAAATAATGATAAATATATATATATATATATATATATTTCTTTTTTTTTTAATATAAAATATGTATTGTTGTCCCCATAAATCATAATATTTGTATGGACATATGTTATCCCATTGCTCACTTGTTAATTGTAATAATGCAAGTAAATGCAAGTAGAAGAATGCCACATTTGAGTGATTATGCGATATTTGGATTTATTCAACCAAATATCACATAATCACTGTCACACTGTCAAACGTGATGTAAAGAATATTAGACTGATTACATTTATAATGTAAAACTGAATTTAAAAAACAACTGTGCATCGTTTTGGTCACACATAAGCGCCCAAAGAAATACCCGCGGTGCTCGCGACATTACTTTATGCGATGGGACGATTCTTTACGGTCCTAAACTAGTAATTTCCAGTCGGTATACAGTCAGAACATGCCACGACTGGACGTTGTGGCGGGGCTTTTTGCAACTGTGCCAGGACCTCGATCTGGGTCCTGGTCACACATGTTTCTAATGGGGACCTTAAACTTACTTTCTCCAAGGGATCAATCGGACACGCATATATACCCAGGTAAATATTTAATGCTTGCTCTGATCTTTTGATGAAAGCTTTAAAACATACATTTAATAAGTTTCGCTAACAACTGGCAAATATCCATTTACCAAGGCTGGCACGGCGTCAGCCATAAATAATTTTGGACCGATTGCTTTCCTCTCCGCAACAGCTAAATTATTTTATTTAATTTTATATCACAACCTCTATTTGAGCTACAGAGGTCAAATCTATGATGAGTAACATGGGTTTAGAATCAGACGTTTGGTGGTCACGATCCTTGTATATTCCCTTAACTATATTTTTTATCATGTTGACCTTGGATTTCAATGTTGACCTCGGATTTGTCTCGCTCGCTATCCGTGGGCATATGGCGGATGTACCAAAAAAATCGTTTCAAGAACTTGGGTTCAGGCAGCATAGTTTAAAATATTTTCAATCCATGTCATCAATTTGCCTGCTGTATTATTATTCCAGAACCGATTAGAATCTAGCTCTATATTATTTGGAATAAATACGAAACTAAGTACAGTTTGATGATTGAACGTATGCAAAAGACGTTCCTCCTGTATCTGTACTTGAGATAGTACGGTCACTATCTCTTTCTATTTCCTACCGATTTCCCCTTGGGTATGCTAGGTTTCCATAGCTTTCAATTCAGAAGAGAGGTTACGCTTATGAAATTAATCTTCCAGCCATTAAAAGGAAAAATTCTTGTCCTGTATTATTGAGTAAATTTCCATTCTTCGTATCTAACAATTTCTTGTGCTTACACAATCATCAACTTTTTGCTATACCAACCTCTAGAATCGAATTATGTCGGAATTCTCCAATTTTCCACGGTATTCAACTGTTAAACCACTCGGTAGCGATCACACCAGAGTGTGATTTGTTTATCACGAATGAAAGTAAATTTTTCGAAATATTTTGTTGTTATTTTTTGTAGTTCTTATGTATTATTTATTCATGTTTAATCTAAACTTTATTAAACCATTAATTTCTTGGCGTTACGAATTGATTACTTGTAATATATCCATAAATGTATGTGTACAAAGAAATAAAAATCAAATCAGTACTTTATTTTAACTTTGACTTTGCTGAATAAAATATAGATAATCGCTTACTCTATAGATACATTTCAATTACTTTGTGGATTTAAATTTTTACATTTTTAAATACGTCTAAAATCGTAAGTTTTGATTAATCAATCTTATGTTCTTTTTAATTACTTTAATAACAGATTATATCTGTCGGTTCATAATTACAATACGCTACTCCAGTTATTAAAAGGTAATAAAATATTTCATCAAATACTCCCTCTTTATTTGCAGACTAATTTTTTTAGAAAATCTTATAAATATTTTAATAAATACATACACGCAGAAATAATCGCGTGTCATTATGTGATTACCTAACTATATTAATGGCGATAATATAGACTTCATTTTATCGATATTGCGATCAACGGACGGTAGGTTCAACCGTTCGAGCAAGTGTACAATCTATATTTTCCAACTTTAGACTATATTTGACACGTTTAATTAACATGCTGATAAATAAACTCTTTATTACTAATTTATACAATATGTAATTAATATTTTTTTTATTTTACAATAAGAAATAAGTAACTTTTCAATTTTATTAGTTTTAAGGAAACGTAAGTCAACAAACAAAAGCCATCCTTTACCGTTAAGTAAGACCAAGCTTTAACTCTTAATAAACTATTTTGTTTGGGCAAGAGATGCTCCATGCTCGACGCTATGTCCTTAGCTGTTTTTGTTCGGATTGCCCTTGCTATATTAAGAAAGTAGTATTCCATCTAATATCACTCAGTAATGGTTTTGACACTCGGTTAATTTTCCAGATGCCTACAATATTCTACTATTTTTCTACCCTCCTTCAATAGTATATTATTTTCTTCTTGTGTTAACACACATATTTGATTTACAATTATAAGATGCGAGCCGCACAAAATTATCATGGATAATCAGAAATATGTCCTTTAAGAGTGGTAGCTCGTGAATGAAACAGCATATATATATAGATATATATATATATATATATATATATATATATATGTGTGTGTGTGTGTGTGTGTGTGTGTGTGTATGTGTATGTGTGTGTGTGCGTGTTTGTGTGTGTGTGAACATACCGATCATTGGGACATTGTATAAATCACAATATCGATAAAATATACCTATTTTATCCCCACTAAACTAGTTAGACAATTATGCTAATGTAATTGATTAATGTTGTGTACGCGTATTTACTATAATATTTAATTTATTTTTGTCAAAAAGACCTGGTCTCTGAACAAACAGGAAGATAAAAACGATTTATTACTGTTTAACTACTCAACATAGCGCTGTAACATGAACTTACCTTGTATAATTGATGAATAGTGATCAAAACAAGGTAAGGTTGATTTAACAAAATTTATGATTTTAAACGTATTTAAAAGTGTAACCTAATGCTTTTAAACACGTTTAAAATCATAAGTGGTATGTTTTATATCAAACGTTAAATCCATAAACAATGTCAAAAAGTTTTAGAAAAAAAATTTTGAAGTTACTTTAAGTTTAAATCGATAAAATATTGATTGCAATACGTATACATAGTAAACAATTGTTTGTATTTTTTTCCACAGAATCCAAATTTTTACAGTTTCGGCGACACTAGAATACGGTATGTGTTCTATTACTACTGAATCTGTTACCCAATTTAATATATTTTTTTTGCCAGTGCGCAGGGTAAATTTTTATTTATATAAAGTGATTTATATCTCGAAAATTTATTTATATCTCGTTCATTACTATTCATAAACATAAAATCTTTGGGCATAAAACACATAAATATTTGCGTGAATCTCACTTTTAAAAAAACCTAACTTTCAAACCATGTACACCGTACATATAACGGCGCTAATTCTAGAAACTTATCACACATACCACGATAGACACCTCCTGCGCTAGCGAATTATTTCGAATATTTCTGAGGGTTGTCGTACCTAGTGTAGATGTCTCACAGGATAACAATTTTGATTCTAGCCAAAAGTTTAGTAAGTTTTTGTCCGAAACTGAATTTTCGATCAAAAGTCTGTTTTTTGGACGAAGCTGGCTAAAACCGAAAACAAACCTTCAATCGGACACTAGTTAATAGTAAGAGTTAGCGAACGATAGGCCTACTTCAATTGTGAACTATCTGATTCTTTCCGCAAGTAAGTGTTACTACCGTTATTTTAAAATATTTTTACATTTTTGTATTGAAATTATTTTTTTCCAAATATTTTTAAAATGGAGGTGTATTATAAAAATATCATGACCTAGAGCCACTTTTAAGATAATTTTTGAAACCAAATTTATTACTTAAACCTTTTTTGTCTTAAATATATAAGCTACGGACCCGAATCGAATCAATTACATTTGATGTTACGAAATGCCTAAAAGAATATTTCAAATATTTTTGTGATTTTCTGTTAAAAAATTAAATACTAAAAATTACTGTTTACATTTTTCGTTTACATTTTTATGCCGTTCTCTCAAAATGGCAATAACCAGAAAACACATAATGTTGCTTATACCATTTATGGCCACTTATACTCCTACTTTTAACAACGGTGTGATACCAAAATAATCTTAAATTGACAATATTGACAAAAACATCAAGAAACCAACAGAGATTCACTTTGAGTTTCACTTCCATAATGAATTTAAGTGTGCTTGAACGTAGCGAAACATTTTACTCATCTTATTAAAACCAGTATTTGCGAATAATCTTTATTTCCCGATATAATTAAAAAAAACTGTTCTATTTTCTGAACAACCCATTAAAATTTTGCAGGTAACGAAAATGTCCTTGTAAAGAAATGAAAATCGAAGTAAAGTACAACAACAATGTTCTTTTAATAAGAAAATAGAGATAATTAAAACTCGTTTTCCATTTAACTTCTTCACGTTTTCTGTTTTTCGTTTTTTATGTTTCCATACTTCTAAAGAGGAAAAAAACGGAACCCCTATAAGATCACCCACGTGTCTGTCCGTCTGTAATAACCATTTGTCTCAGAAAATGATTTGATATCGTAACTTGAAATTTGACATAATGATAAAGCTTACTAACCCACACATACGTCGACAGTTAACACTAAAAATATTGACATGGAAATTGTAGAGAGGGGGGGGGGCAAGGAACAAAAAATTATACGATTTTTTTTATTTCTTGAATGATCTCAAAACTAGTTATTTTAGAATTTAATGTAAGTTTGTTTAAAAAATATTGCTAGATATTTTTTCAAAAAGAATTTGGTGTAGAAAATTTAAATTTCACCTAATTATAAAGTATATTAACTCGCGTATATCTTAATAACTAACTCTCAAAAATATTCACACGGAAATTTTTGAGGTGGTTAATAAAATACTCGAATTTTTCTTTACATTTTTTTTTCAATTGACTACATACAGAAAAGATTCCAAAACTATTTATTTTGGTGTTTCACTTGAGATATTACAAGAAATATCCACAAAAATATAATATTTATGAAAATTATACTAGGCTATATACAAGCTGAAAAATAATGTTAATATTTTTAAGTAGTTTAATATAAATATTACACCTTTAAAGGGTAATATGTACTGAAGTCTGTATGAAACTTTCGTAGTGCGAATTATAATAGTATTTAACTGGTATTTTAGAATAAGGTGCTTCTCAAGAGAAATTATTTTATTTAGTGTAAAATCGAAGAACTTCGGAAGAGATCTGGACCTCTTGTATCCTTCCTCTAGATATGAGTACATGCTTGAGTATATAATAAATATTTTTGGTTGTGTGGATAGTAAGCGATAACGATTTATACCAAGTCGAAGGCTGTATGCTGTGAGCGTGCTTGATTTATAATTCTCAAACCGTGATAGTTGTGTCAAAGTAATGTACGAAAAAAATTACAGATGATATGAAATGTTCACAACATACGATATGTGAGTAATTATTATTGATATTTTAACACAACCGGGTAAATGTTACGTATGCAGGATATATACATATATATATATATATATATATATATATATATATATACATATTATTATATAAATTATAATTTATATTTTTCAATATCATTGCGAATGGACGTCCTCCAGCGTTCTTTTCATTTTGGAATTTTGCATGCAAATCTTAATTCTAGGGGAGAACTAAATTTTCAATTAATTTTTAAAATTTACATGTACAATTTGGACATCATTGTTACCGAAGTATTTAAATACGTCCACCCAATTTTTGTTCCAATTTTCCGTATATTTTGCCGCAAAGCTCTTCATCAAAAATGTCCGTCATTGATTCCTTCACCCGTGAACTTATTAATAAACAATGCGATGCACACAGCGTTGTAGTGTGTATGGGATACGTAGGCAGGACGGTTATGTATAAATCAGGATATTTTGTTGTTCCCTGTGGTACCTGTGGTATCTGTTCCATAGATTTGAAATTGCTGATATCTGATTACGTTAGTTATAGTTAAAACATATAACAAAATCGTTACGACTAAGTTAACTAATGTTACTGCTAGGTTAAAATCCATTTACGAGTTACATAGTTTTCCAACTTCGTTTAATGCATAACCAATATTTATTGTCAAATCTGTTGATAACTAAAATTTGCGTTAAATTGAATAAACACGGCATATTAAATTGTTGCACTGCATAAATAAATATCTATTTTTGGGACACATTCGTTGATAGGATAATTACATCATATAATTTTAATTTAAGACTATGTTAATATAAATTAAGCGTATTTATGTTGCATTTAGTTACATATGTAATTCGATTTAAAAAAAAACATTAAGTGAAAACAGAACATGTGATATTATTGGTTTTAAAATAAAATAAAATCAAATCAAAATATTACAGGTTAAAATTCTACCCCTGATGATACAACATTAATCATTTAGGAATACCAAATATTAATGATATCACTGGTTAAACTAAAAAATATTAACTCTAACTAAAAATAAATAACTAAAAATATAACTCTAACTAAAAATAAATAACTAAAAATATGACTAAAAAAATTAACTAAAAATATTACTCCCAATGGCACTGGAAACTTCCACTATAACTCTCTTGACTCTAACTGTACGTGTTTAGTAATAAAACTATCAATATATGTATATGTATTCTGTGTTTTTGAAACCTTCCACCTCGTCAAATAAGCTCGCCATTGTTGAGCCACTACCCGCTACAATCACGTCAAATTTGAACTTCCTATCCCAAATGATGTCTGAGAAAAAGATTGTGATCAAATGACAAATGAATAGATATCAGACGATTCAATAACAGTTCTGTTTATATAATTTTGATGTGAGCTCCTAGAAAAACAAAATTTAAATTCAAGTGCCGTATAAACAAATTAATTTGAAAAAAAAATTAAAACCGGCAATGGATAAATTATTAATTTTTACTGAATGCTAATTTATAATATACTTGGCTACTCAAACTGGGAGAGAAGAAAACGAAAAAGAAAATCGAAATATATACATATATATATATATATATACAGTCAACCAAATTTATGCTATACTCGTGTTAAATTTGTCCACATTTAACATTGTTACCTGCCGTAACTAAAATGGGATGATAAAAGTAAAGGAGTTTGTGTTATGCCTGTACATTCGAATATTTTTCGACCTCCACAGTAGGCATGAATTCATTCGGCGTCCAGAATATGACTGTCGGAGTAAACGCGAGCGCTAATAGGCTCCTATCTTCAACTCATTATGATATCCTCTTTATATTTTTGTGCAAGGTTAAGTATACTCGAACTCGCTTCATCTTAAAGAGCGCTCATTTCTGTTCACAGATCAGATTCTCCCTGCTAATTCGAAAATAAAACCAGTCAATCTATAATTTATATTTTTCAGTATTTATTTGGCGTTATTTTGTCATTATTGTTTCATTAACAACAAAACGACGCAGTGGGATGTGCTACAATTTCACTATTCTTTTAAGCGAGAATTCAGTAATATAATTCTTTAACTTCTGTAAATGCATTTTCTCTGATACATGGATTCAGATTCATACCGAAGCAAACTTGTCTGGAAGAATTGTCCAAGTAAGGCAGCATCGTTACCAATCCCAGCGGCATTTTTGGCAGTATTACGAAGTCGTCAACGAATCTCAGGTGTGAGATGAATTCGCCATTTTATTGATGCCCCGTTCTTTCCAATCTAAGGTTTGAAGACATCTTCCAATGCTATTACGAACAACTTAATATAACATTTCCCTATCTCACTCGACATATTTGGATAGGTCTCGTCTGCTGGTTATATTTTTGGATAATCATTATGAATCATACAAAGTTCTTAACTAAATATAATATCAATGAAATATAACATTATTAAAAATATTGTTGTTATCATCAGCATCACGAAAAACTAGAAGTTTTTTTAAAAATTCATGACGGTTAGTGATAATTTTTGAATCTCTGGAAAAAGGATAATAAACATTTATGATCCTTAAATGCATGATGTGGCGAATCTGCCACATGATTAAATCAAACTAAATCAAATTTTGGAGAATTTTTCATATTACTAAGATCATATTATTATCGCAATAGTATTAAAATTATTTCGAAATGGAATTACAAGGTTGACTATATTAAATTTTAGCAAGGGTAATCAGAAGTTGAAATGATGTACCTCGAGATGAAAAAAAATATCGACTACAATCCTCTTATGCTGACTTCGAAACAGAACATTTAAATCTAATATAGACCCACCACTGCTATGAAAATGACCTCCCAAATATTATCCAAATGTCAGTCGACGACGGTAAATTTCCCCGTGATGTGTACGATATATTATAGGCAAAAATTTAAAGTATTCTGCTATTAGGATTCTTATTCACAGATCTACTTTTCTACTTTCCAGTTAAATTATTCCAATTTTGAAGCTTTTCAAGCTAATTTTTTTTTATTTTTGTCCTTTTAGTGGCCTATAATATCTAAGACTTCAATTATTTCACACATTTCTTTTATAGCGGACGCATAGAACAAAGCTTATACGGCATCATGGAATTGGAAATAAACGTGTATAAATATCTATAGATTTCTTGACACGGATGTCACCATCATGGTACTAGATGTAAACTGCTTGTAGACGTTCACATACTTCAATCTGCTTCCGAAGTAGTCTAGACCACTTTGTCATTTTGACGAAACTCTTAATACCATTAACTCGACCGTGACTTTATCATTGCGGCATAATCTGCAGCAGCTCGATCAGAAGCTAAACATCGTTAACTGGTTAAGTTTTACTAACAGATTTGGTGGCTGCTTGAAATAATAAGACCCGTCAATTGCTTTAGCTATCGGTGGGAATTATTAAGTACTATTAGCGATATTCTCAAACATGACCGAAGCTGTAGCTTATAACTAGCTAACTCGTTCCTAACGAACTATTTTTTTTGCACTAAGAATATCTTATAATGGTCACAATAAGTCTATCTTGACAAGACTTGATTGTTGCTATTTTACTCTTCAGCTAATTCTGTTTTGAAGCTGAAGTGGACATGTATCACCAAAAAAGAAAATAAAAGTACTTCCGGATCCGAGTTCGGTCTGTAATATTTGGTCTTCAATCCATACGCTTCTTAATCTTTATCTGATTATCAATCAACTTTGTACCATAATTCGACAACAATATTGACCGTTCTATCTGTTGACACCTGTCAATAGACGCTGTCGTCTTGCTCAAACGCGCCAGCATCTTAGTGATCATCTAAAAAGTCAATACGTATTACGAGATCGTAACATACGATGAATTCTTTAAAACTATAGTTTTCGAGATTGTAAGGTCTCGGTGAACAACTTTACAAGATAATTCGAAACGGTTCGGTCGTGCAGTCATCAACGCATTAATAGTATTGAAACGTGGACGCCAATACTATTAATGCGTTGATGACTGCACGAGCGAAACGAACGACGCTTGAATCAATTCAAAGTATTCTGCTATCATCAAGGATCTTCATGACGGAGTCACTCTTCAAATGAAAATAGATGATAATATAGAAACAGAAGAAATTATCATTGGCAAAGAGATTGGGCAATATAATACCATATAACTTCAATTAGTTACTCTGGCACTAGAAAATTTCTTCAAAAACTCGACGGGAGGGAAAAAGAGTTAAAATTTTACTACCTATCGGTAATCGGAATAATATACAAATTTTAATGTTATCTCATAAATTAAAATCGGCAGAGTCGATATGCCGCCTCGAAATAATCAAGAAATCATAACTAAGTAATTACATACATGAATCTTGAATATACAACTAATTTATGTGCAGTCATGTAAAAATGCCCACAGTTTATTGACTATTTATGCCTAAAACCGTGCTGTAAATAAATCCTTTACCCAAACGTAATTTACATTAATGAGCATGAGCGCCCGGATTCAATATTTTCCTTCCTAGGCTTTCTATTGTCTAATAGACTTTGGAAATATTTTTGCTTTTTTTTAAAACACCTTAACAAATCGATTCTCCATCATACGACTTCTAACCAAAATGGATAATAAGAAATCGAAAGATCAGGGTGATCTCATAAAAGGTTTTTATTTTTTTATTTGGGATGGACGTCTAGAAGAAATACAATCAACATGACTAAAAATGTAAATTCGTGGATTATCATTGTAAACAAATTGTTCAAGTTAGTGGATAATAACTCGTAACGGAGTTCAAACTCAATTATATAGATTCACGTCGGAGCATAAATTGGAAAAGTCTTATTTGCAATACATTACAAATTTACCCCGAGTTTTCAAATAAGAATTGAAACAACTGGATTTTTCCACATGCAGATTACAAGATTTTGTTGAAAGAGTGATAATTTGAGAGCAATAATTCGTCTAACCGCAAACGAAATAAAATGGTCCTTGAGAAGTTTCAAAGGAAGAGAAATAGATAAGATTTATTTGTTCCTGTAATTATTCCATCGTCGCCGTGGTTTGTTGGGTTGATCACAAGGCATACGGCCTGTGACGACGCGGTGCACCGCGGAGACCCGGGTTCGATTCCCGGCCGTTCGTCGAGCGGGGCTGGACGGGTGTTATGGTTGGCTGTAAGAGATTGCAGACGTAGCAATAAGTCCGCCATATGTATCAATTAGATACATTAAAGTAGATAAATAAATAAATAAATAATTATTCTAGGTTAACATTAATTATAAAGAGATATAAATAATCCCAAATCCACATGGTAATAACATAAGGCAAAAAATTATAAGAAATAATTTTTAATGCACTTTTGAAAAACAGGCTTTAGAAAGGATCTATAAACCCATGTTACGTGCAATATAGTCGATGAACCTTTCATATGCCGTAACAAATTATGATCTTTTTGTCAAGACCAAATTGAATATATGCCATAACCTTGCAATTATGCTAAACAAAAGAACGCTTGAATGATCGTAAATTTCTTCCATACTAAAGCGTAGATCTGAGGCAAAAGTGTAAAATATTTTTCATCTTTCCCCAAGTGAGTCACAAGTGCACTTAAACTCGTGAAGAAAAAGCCACTCAATCCACTCCTGTCGTGACATCTCACGATCGACCCGAGACCAAATCCAATTTGAAGTCTACACACTGCTATCATTCGATAGAGGTTGGGGAATATATATTCGGCTTATTATATTTCTTCACTCGTATAAATTAAGTGAAATATTAATCCTATTTTTAAAGAGAAAATATATTTGCCTCAAATTTTCGCGTTTTTAATTGACATGCCGCGACATTAAGACTTATGAACATTTGTAATAATTTACCTGCTGTCATTTGTAATAATTTACGGCAAGGCAATTACTCGAAACGTAATTAATCACTTGGCATGAGTTCTAATCTCAATGAAATTATGAGTACATATACTTTAAGGTTACACAGTTACTACTGCAAACGAATATGGAACTTAATTCACAAATTTTTTTTGCGCTAGCGATACTAAAAATCTTCTCTCCTATCAAGGCGTATTCCACGAAAATGGAATCCACTTGAGACAATACTCTCTCGTAACATCGTATATCATTTAAATTACCCTCTTATCGCTACTTATGTATTCTTAAGGAGAGATTTCGTTAAATATGTACATAAAAGCATATATAATTTATTTAAAATGCTATAGTAAACTGACTATTCAAGAAAAGCAATTTGAACAAATCCATGTTTCGATTATGTTTGTGAGTTTTAATTAAACAGTTTTTCTTTCCTGTGATAATTTTCAACCAAATTCAACATATTCCACAAAAAAATCATAGAACTCCGACATATTCGAAGTTGGTCAAGAACATGATAAACCCAACAGCGTTCAGTAAAATATGAAATAATTTTTAAAGAAATTTTAATTTTGCGTGGATTTATTAACTACGAAGAGAAAATGTATGTAATTAGGACGTGAAAATTGTAGTAAATTCACTATATCACTAATATATATGTAAACATTATGCTGTCATTCATCTTTAGATTATTTAAAATAAATTCAATAAAACCTTCCTAAATGGAAATCCTATATTATGATTATGCGTAATTTCACATATAAACTACTCTACAAAACGAAGGGACCGCCAAACATTTTTAGATAATTTTTGAATAGCTGTAACTTGGCAAGAAACGGCTTGACTAAAATGACAAAAATGCCATTTTAAAGCTGATATTTCCGTACTTTTTAATTAATTCTTTAAATACTTGTTATCTATCACTGTTCAGAAATACATACTAAAAATTAAAAATAAAATAATCGCTAATTTTTTTTCTTCGTCAAAACCTTGTACTGCGTGATTCAGTATAACTTTGTCACCATATTACAAATTATTAGTAATAAAAAAAATAATCATAAAACGTTAGGGTAACTAAAATAAACTTTGAACCTAAAATATATGGTTCTCAGTAACGCATAGTTTTAAACACACGTTTTCTTTTTATAGAACATAACGAAAACTATTGTTACCTCGACAAACCGCACCCCTGCCACCTAAATTTCGTTTGTCTTAACAAACATATTATTTAAATACATAATTTAACCAGAATTGAAGTTTTAAACGATTTACTCTTTTCTATTCATAACAAAATTGTACTGTCATTTTCCAATCCATTATGTCTATAGCAAAAAAATAAACCTTAAACATGCGATTTCCGGTGTCTTCAAATTAAAAATATAAAAAATATATAATAGCATGTTGTTTGAATATTAAATTGAAGACACATTAACTTTCGTGCGTTATTGCAATGGGACATGGAACACATTTGAAAAAGTGCTCGGAATGAAAATCTGCATAAACCGTGCACGTTAAACCAAGAAATTAGTTTCAGATTCATATATCAAATAATTTAGTAGGAAACACTTTATATTAATCTTCTGTATTCTATTAGTAAATACTTCAATTGTCATATCAATGACATATAAAAACACATGACATAAATCCTTAATTTGAATCCTTTATATAGGAATAAAGCTACGTACACACACACACACACATATATGTGTGTGTATATATATATATATATATATATATATATATATATATATATATGTATGTATGTATATATATATATATATATATATATATATATATATACATATATATAATTCATTTTTATTCTTGATATTATTTTTGAATTTTTTACATGAAACATCTGTGGAATGTTTCATTTCTACGAGACAAGACGTGAGTATGTCATAATTTTTTGGCACAAAAAATTCAAAATATCTATGAGGGTAAGTAGTCCTGTTACTAGTCAACACAATGATGCGCTCTAGTCTTTTAGACATGACGAGCCAGCTTGCAATCCCCTTTATTTTGTAAAAGTGAATAAGCATGGGTCGAACAATTAATTTAAAAATTTGAAATACCGAAAAGTCCAATAGTAACAAATTAGTGGGATAACGATATTCGACGAGAAGATCAATTATTGTCGTAGCAGTTGCTATTGCAGTATAGCGTAAGTTAAAATGAATTGTCATAGTTTTCAATACATAGTCGTTATAGTACACCAATCTTGTACGTTGCGCATGTTTTTAAAAATGTAATGAATCGTCTAACTTTTATCGCAACCCTTTACCGTCTAAGCAGTCAATTTAAATACATTTATATATTTGACGTTGTTTGTGCATTCAAACGATTTGCATTCACATAATATATCGTCCGTAGAGTTATCAATCTTTATATTTGGTCAATAGATTGCTATCTTTTTTCAATGCTAAATGGAACCTTTTCTGTTTTATGGGCACTCGTTGTAAGGAAGTTTTCATTTAATCAAGTTTTAACTTTGTATAGTACCCTATTAGTTTTGATAGTCGAATTATTACTACGTTTTGTCATATAATAGTAGATCAGTATCAGCAGGAAAGATAATTATGATGTCATCTATGTCTAATTTTTTCAAGCCTTTTATGTAAATTATGAAGAGTGTCAGTTCTAATGTTAACAATAATAAAGTAGTTGACTCGTTGCCATTTTTGACAAAAAATTTTAAAAGATGGGAAATTAATTTTGTACACATTTTTCATCTATGACTGAATGCTTGTTATCTATGCCATGAAAAATATATTTGAACTCTCTGTAAAACGTTTTAAAACAATGTACAATGAACCTACGTCGGAAATTATATTTTTGTTCATTTTCTCACATTCTTAAAAATGTTCATTAAATTTTTTGCAAGTAATCAATTTATGTTAAATATATACGTTCAGAGAAATACACAATTTGGCTTGCCGGTAAAATCTTCCGCTTGACTTCATTCGAACAGCTAGTAAAATATTCTTAAACGCAAGTACGGTATTTCAATCGGAATTGAAAATTAATAGCCAACTTTTTCTCAGCTTCTCGTTCAATTGCTTAATTGAATTATGCTTTTGAAACCTCGGTTCTAAAATTGTTACTTTGTCGCAACGACAATAATCACTCACTCTTCAAATTTCTCTATAATATTTACTACGTTTCATTAAATTAAATTTGTATGGTTTGCGTTGAAGCGGCAGTTGACAAACAATTTTTATAACATTGCTACACATAGCTTTGTATATTAAGATGTTCAACGTAAAAATATGTGTTATCTGTGTTATTGTCGACTTATAATGTAAATATATTCACTTACCGTTCACCAATATTGACGATAAATAAATAAATAAATGTTTTTTTTTCACAGAATTAATAGCCCCAAATGCTCTCGGTACATTTTTTTAATTTACCAATCAACTTAGAAATACTAAAATTATCAGAAGGCAGAAATTGTTAATAGTTTCAGAGGTGATTGTTACATTTTCATATCGAATAAACGATAGGGAATGATTGCCCATTAAATCCCAATTCGCTTTAAATTGTAGTTGTAATACTATCAAAGATTGAAATTCGTTATTTGGTGCAAAAGCGAAAACACAACAAGCCGAAAATATATTTCATTACATTCCATTTGATGGTTATTACATACACACTCGGCTGTCCGTCTTGTAGTCTTCAAATTGAATCGAATACGGTCTCGGATCGATTGGAAGATATCGTGATAAGAGTGACTCGGGGAGTATCTCCTCTACGAGCTTAAGTGCACTTATGACTCACTCGGGACGAAATGGAAAATATATGGAAAATATATAATAAAGCAAGCAATGGTCAATAGGAACGTGTTCACGAGTAAGGCTAGTAGACTTGTTTATTTTATCACTTTTGCCTTTTGCCTGCGCTTGAATGCAGAGACTGGTTACGATCGCACCATCTTCACGATTCTAATCAGTCTTTTGTTCAATGTAAGTTTCGTTTATTGTCAGTATGCACATTTTCATTTTATTATCAATAAATGTGTTTCTTTTATTATAATTATTAAAATATACCTAATTATTAATTATTAAAATATACATATATAGTTTTACCTCCATACACGTTATTTTGATATATATTTAAAAAAAATATTTTGTTTAAAAAGAACTAACACCTAAGTATCGTTCTCAGAAATTTGTAAGTATTGTTAACTGTCAATTGTATTTTAGTAAATGTAATAATAATTAAAAGATTATTAGTTGGTGCTATTTTAATATCCAATTCTAAAACTGAAAGCACTATTTTTTCGTTTCGTCTTTCTTCTTTCTTCCGATTACAAAAAAAATTATAAATTATAAAATGATTTAATTTAAAATATATTCATGTCATCAACTATGTAACATAAATATTGATGGATATATATTTATATATATATATATATATATATATATATATATATATATATATATATATATATGTATATATATAAATATGTATATATTTATACATATATATATATATATATATATATATATATATATATGCATACTGGAAATAATTCGATTTAATAAAATAACTAACAAAAGTGAGTTTTAAAAATTAGTACCATATAGATAGCAAAAAACCTACTTATGCTGCTTATTTTCATAACACGCTTCAATTAGAAAGTTATATTTATGATCTGTATAATTTTGAAGCACTAACTAAAAATCCACGTTTTAAATTTCTTCTTAACTTATAAACATTTAAGGGTATATATAGTATTTCTAATTAAACTATTTACAAATGTTAAGTTTTACAATGTAAATATATTACCTACTTTATCTTTCTCAGACGTAAAACAATGATGAGATGAGATATCATTGTTTTTAAAATTTTTCTTTTTTATTTGTGTTATAATACCTCCCACCATGCCGATGTTCAAGATTGTAGGTTTACCAGAAGTATCATATAGGTTTTGATGATCACAGTGTAAGACTACTGTATGAATAAAAAAATACGATTTGAAGGGCCCATGCCTTTTTATTGTATGAACCAAAATACTTGAAATTTTTACAACAACGTAAATTCTGAGAAAAAGATCTTTAACATACAGATGGACGGACGGAAAACCAAGTGATCTTATGAAGATTCTGTTTTTTTTTCATTTCGACGGACAGACGCCTCAAAACTGAAAATATTGCTGTAGTTGAACTAATTTCTTTGTCTACTCCTTAATATATTCCTTGTGATATATATTGTGGGAATATTTTTTATTTAACCCATTTTGGAATATATTTCCTCTCTCTTTCACAAATAGTTTTAAAAAAAATGTAAAAAATTTCAATATTTTTACAAGTAATTTATTTTTATTTTTATCAGTAACATGTACCACAATATTTGAATTTTTTCCGAAATAATCACAATATTGACATCATAAGTGAATTCAAATATAAAAATATCATTTGGAAAGCGCAATTTTAATTTATATGGTTATTATTGGTTTCTCTATTATGTTTTCTTAATGTTGCCTAATATTCATAAACATACATTTTTCAATTTGCAATTGAAATAATTTGTATTCCCTAAGGCAACGTGAGTTTTTAATTGATCTGCAATTTTCGTTTACATACTCCTTTTAAAGAAATTAAAATTAATGAGACGTTTGTTACCCCGCAAGATAATTACAAATATTTTTCTTTAAGACCTTAATCATTCACCACGTTCCTTTCAAAAATTGCCTGTCAGGTCTTTTCATGCCAGTGAACCTCGAATACTTTTACGGTTAAAATTATTCAGTTTTGTAAGCTTTAAAATTTAAACTTTGTAATCCAAGCTTAATCACAAATCTCCGGAAAAGTTTGGTCCTAAACCTATTTAAAAGTGTTTAGGAATTATTTTGAAACAAAAGTCTCGGTCTAATTCAGATTTTACAGAAGTTTTAAAGACATAATCTTTAATTTTTGGAATGTAAAATTGCGTCTCATACCCGTATAATATTCATAAGCGTATAAAATTCGTAACTGATTATTTAGAAATAGTTTATGTCGTTCTAGTATTTTTCAAATCTAATATTAGATTAATTAATAAATAGAAAAATGTATTTTTTTCGCATAATGTTTTGTTTTAGAATCTTCTGGTTGCGATGCCTTCTTTACCTTCGTTACTTTTTTAGCTCTATATCATAAAAAATCATGGAACTACAGGCAACGCTGCTTTCATTCCTTCGCCTCAATACATACGTCATACACGTACATTATACACGTAAGACTATGCATGGAGTTATAAATTAAACCACAGTAAATGCTCATTACATCATTAGCAGCATCAATTTGTGACCAAAATATTAATTTCTTATAAAATAGTCCGTTCTCCTCATGTCCATCTGTCTGTACGTATGCAGTGACATACGGACATACAGATGGACAGGTAGAAATTATAAGGGTTCCGTCTTTACCATTTGGCTACGGAATACTAAAAAGGAAATTAAACGTAATTAGGTTTTATTTCTATGGAAAAAATAATTATGATTATTATGTTTCAAATAAAGTAGGCTCATTTTGCTTTTCATTCGTTATGTTAGAAATAAAATTTGGCTTCATAAATGACAGGTATTTTTTCATGGATAAACGTACAAACTTTATAAAAACATGTAAGAACAAATTTCTTTCTTTTTGAAACGAAAATTACTTATATAACCGACTCCAAATTATTATATTACTTAGCTTATTATATTCAGATAACAGTAAGGTGTACAATGTAGCATATGAACTATGACTAATAGACATTTAATTGAAGAGCCATGCACGATTAAATTCATGATCGTTAATGATCTAACCATAATTAATTATCTAATTTCTATATAACTAACGGCTGAAACAAAATAAATGGCTAAAGCTAAACAGTTAAGATGCCTTGTTTAATGGAGGCATAGTCATGACAGGTATTTGTTTATTGCTGTCATAATATGAATGAAGTTACTTTAGGTACGCTTAGTTATTAATACACTTAAAAATCTATTTGATTTCTGCAGCCACATATGTTATCCAATCGGCAAGTTTATTCAGGTAGGTATACTCAGCGGCGAGAAGCTAGGCACTGCAATCACCGACCCCCCTGTTCAGCGTGGCGATTATAAACATTACCTCCAATGATGCGCGTATTAGACAGACCTATGTCCAGCAGCAGATTGAGACAGGTTGTTGATAGTTTGTTAAATTATAGTTTAACTTACGAATTAAGAAATATCAGCTCTTTATTACGTACATATAAACTAGCAACATCCTACTTCTACTACTCCTTACTTATCAGAATAGCTAAATCGTATGAAAATTGGTCTACATTTGAAATTTTATTCAGCGGAGAGTAATAAAAGAAAATTAAAGGAGCGCACGTTTAATGCAGCTGGCCTTTCTGCTCTCGCGGATTTCCTTCCCAGCGATGTTAAAATTTACTGCCGACTGAACGCGACCGACACCAAACTTCAACTGTGTGGGTTTACTTTTCGAATGTTCTTTCCGTTACTGTTTATACGGAATAACAAGTCGAAACCACAGGATCGTAAATTCTTTTGATGCAAATTCAATGAATGGGAACACCGCTCAATTAGCCGATTTAATCGTAAGCGTAATGCGATTATTTTATTAACTTAATATGTCTTAATAATATGGCAGTAATTGTATCGAAAGTAATAGGTAAAATATTTGAATATTTGCAAAGATGTAAGCTCAAATAGACTATATAGATCTTATAATTTTAAACCTTTCTACAGACGTTTAACTCACACTACACGCGCTGCCTCGCAAAAACGAGTGTACTCTATTAATGGAAGACGATGCGTGGACAAAATTATTTCTATAAATCCTTAAATATCTTTTTCCTGTACATATTCAAGCTAACTTGGAAAACAAATCCAAGCTACAAAATGAACTAGAATTAAAAATCGCTCTTATTAAATTTTAAACCTAGTTATAACTTTGCTACGAATCGCCCATTAATCCATTTAATAAAACAACACACGCGCGCACGCTACGTACGCACGCGATATTAATTAAGATCAAGGTAATGCGAATAGACAAAAAAATTGTGGTGTGCAACAAATATTTTGTCTATTCGCATTACCTAGATCTTAATTAATAATCTTAAACTCTATTGGTTTCTACCTGTAAATTGAAAACACGACTGAAAAATATAACCATTAAATGTCATATTTTTAAGTGAATAAGAATTTAAATACATAAAAAATGATGATTTTCCTTATACTTTCTAAAGCTGCTGAAGCGCTTGCTTCCCCTGTTCTTTCCAAAATGCGTATAGTCTAGAAGTAAACAACTTAGGATCTATTCAATATAAATAATTAAATTGAGTACCAATGATAAATATAACAACTAAGGTGACATTATTACTGGAAAATTTTAGGCCAGCCAGTAATACCATCTGTTATAAAAATTATAAAATTCAATCGTTTTTAAATAAATTTAGCTTGTATTGAAATGGAAAATTGCCATATACCTCTTTTCAGTTGGTCGATTGCAATGAACGTAACCTATAGGTTACTTCAAAGCCAACAGAATCTACCAGTAAAAACTGATCGAATTTTTTTTGCTACTCTTGGGTGGTATGTGAACAAATAAATAGGCTTTCACACGTTTCAAAAACAATATTTTGACACATTTCAAAACCATCGTTTGAAAGCATTAGGTATAAATTTACCCTTATACCTAATCTTTTCAAACGATACCCCACAATATATAAGAAATTTTTAAAAAAAATTTGAGTCTGTGTACACACCCCTACTTTTTTCTACATTTCAATTTAAAGTATAATTGTTTAACTATTCTAAACTTACCCCTCTACAGCGATTTTGACGAGGAATGAATTGAAAAAAAACGATTTTCATGAAATAAACATAAGAAACCAGTAAAAAGTAATCTGCTGGAACTATAGATGAAGATTTAATCTATTTTTCCATATCAAAACCATTATACTACATATTCCCAAAGTATAAAGTAAACTTAGCAAAAATGAAGGTTTTTCATCTAAAATGTACACAAAACCTTAAGGTTCATACAATATACACACACCCAGCGTCGCGATGCGACAAAACACACCTATCCTCCTCTTATTGAACGAGTATTATTTCAGAAAAAGATAACTCGATATGCCGGTAAGTCGGTGTTTTTCCAAGATTTTTTTTTACACGAAGGTTCTGTATATGATACTAAAACGTTTAAATGTAATTAATATTGAGGAAATATTTAAAAAAAAAATGTCTACATTGAAAATTAAATTATTTATATTTATTAAAGACCCAAATAAAAAAAAATTACTGTACTAATTAAATCACACACTGTTTGCCAAAAACAGCGATACTTATATATTATTGTTTTCATAGAAATTGATAGAATATTTTATAATTATTAAAATTGTTAGTACTTATTCTAACAACGTTTAACTAGCGCCAGTAAATAAAACTCAATTGATTTTAAATGCTTATTTTATATTTCACATGCTATCGAATATTTTGCTTTTGTGTTATATATTTATGTATAATGTATATATCAAGACATATGAGGTTACCAATAGTTAATTATGATAAAACAAATAGCCACTAAACAAAAAATATAAACGAAACAAGTAGTCCAACAAAATGAGTAGAATTGACATTTTAAACACATCCTCGTTCATTAAAAATATATCGCATTTCAATACTATAGTGAGAATATATTTTACGATATTCATGCCTCAGTACAAAACCCTAATATGTTTGAATTCCGGATACCCTAATCAAAATGTCCACTTACCGGAATAATAAAAAAGTAAGAACATTTTTAGCTTTTTCGCTACAATTGCTATGCTATAATTACAATTACAAATTACAAAATCAGGAAAATAAACCAATGTTGACTCTATCGTTTATTACAAATTTTATCCAATATATGTCATTGTATACTTTCGCCAAATAACTATTCTAAGACAATCAAATAAACATGACTCTACGAAAAACTATCGTACACACTTAAGGACGTATTTACAAAATTCCGCCGCTCAAGAACGGCTATTTACTAGTCGTAAAATCTCTAATACATGCATAATGACATCGCTTGTTGATAGGTAACAAATTTAAAACCTACTCACATTATTTTGTAACGCGCACAGACTATACATTTGTTGCAATTATAACTGAAAGAAATGTACGTGTTTAACCAAATAAATAATAATTTACTTGGTAACCAGTTATATTTATTTTGTATTATTAAAATTACGTCGCAACAACTATAATAGTATTAGCATTATTCCACTTTGAAGCCTGATTTCATCCATTGACCAGGCCAACTGACCAGAAAAACTATATACAATGATTTTATCTTCGACATGCGGCTGCATCGAGGTAGTTGTAGCTAGTTACAGTATTGATCATCTTCAACCTCCAACAACATAAAAGACAAAAGAATATAATAATCGTAAGGGAAATATTTCTAGATTCATTTAAATATTTCATACTATGAGCCCTAAGGAAACCACAAACGACGGAAACCTGCTTTTTCATGACCCCCATGAATGCAGACTTTATTGAAATGTGAGACAAATTAAAAAACGAAAAAACATTGTATGAACGCGTGAACTCACTAATAAATGAGATCACTAATAAATAAAAATCACGAAAGATACTAATTACTGAAGACACCACTTTTTCTAGTGACGCTTTTCCTTTCTGTACGATGTCATGTTCAACTCCAAAATTTGCAGAGTTTGAATCAGTTCCCCACAATGACGTGTCTGATGAAGTGCAAAATTCTCTAATTAAAATTAAATTTATGAACCAAACTTTACTTTCGTAACACTTTGTTTTGTGTTCGTTTGTTAAAATAAAACCTATTTATTTGATACTCACTTTAGGTAACTAAACAATTGGAAGTATAAATTGTAAAAAGAAAGGGCTACAAAACTGTCGAGGCCCCACATGACAAACTTTTATTCTCATCACTTTTAGTTTCTCGCTTTTAAAATCTTAGCACTAATGGAATGTAATGAGCGATCTCTTAATTTAATAGATCTCGATAGTCGAAAATCCACCAATTCTGGAAGCATACAGTTTCTATGAAATTTCACTAAATATGATTCCATGTCATTTTTCCAGAATGGGTCATCCTTTGCAATCAATTCATATTTCAATTTATTAATACCAGTCCAAACCGTAAACAAACAGACGTCGTGGTCAGTGATACGAAGGTAACCTTGTATTACCGCGGATGCCATTTATTGATAAAAAATTTTACTATAATCTTATTTCCAAACCTCTAAGTTCCTTTGTTTTATTGCTTCATCTGGGTGCAAATTGAAACTTGATAATGGACACTTAATTTCTACAATGCCGTCCGCGCACTGGGTGTCTGGTGCAGCTCCTAGAAAATAAAATTCAATATCAATCACTAAACCGCACCCCTCAATGTTAAAGTGTAAAAGGTGTTGCTTATTCATTGTTTTTGGAACGAAGTTCCTGATCGCACGTTACACATTTGGTAAATGAAAGTTAGCCCGAAAAAAGCGCGAGATAGCGACCAATTCTTTTGCTACAGTATAAAAGGATAAGATTTCGTCCGACACTTTTGCTACAGTATAAGCGTTTGCGTGTTTACAAGCGTATGTCAATAGATAGAGGTATATTACTACGGTATAGATGTGCAGCTTGCGCATCAAGTCTGTTTGTTTAAGCTTGTATGTTAAGCAATCCGTGCGCATCAGAATAGCTCTCATAACCTCTCTTCACTATTTTCAAACTCTTGTTATTGTTATTAATAAAGAATGAACTGTGAGAGGGATTCAGTATAAGTTGAGAAAACAGGTAAGCACCAGTGTTAAAGTAACAATAAGTGTATAAATTTTGGTATCATCTTTTATTTGCATCGATAAAAGTTTACACATATATTAATTGATACCAAAATTATATCAATCAATACTGTACACGTATTATGCAAGTTTTATTTAACTAAAAGAATTGCAAAATTCTCTAATTAAAATTAAATTTATGAACCAAACTTTACTTTCATTACACTTTGTTGATTGAATCGCTTCACTGCCATTATTATTTTTTTCGGATCTTACAATTAACTATGTTTTATTATGCTGAAATATTTTTATTCCTGTAGATCTAAATCTTTTATTTCAATAGTGAAATTTCAGCATCGACGACTGACACACAATTTATAAAATCAGAAAAGAAAACCAATACCCAAAGATGCAAAAAATATCATAATTCGTTCACTTATTTCTTTTAATTTTTCATTTAATTGCTCTCAAACGTTAATAACTATTTTCATTAAGGCTGTTATTTAATACAATATATATAGCGAAAGAAACTTTGTTCTACCTGATGGCACATGGTTCAAATCATTCCCATATAACAAATGTTTAACCAGTGAGGTGCAATTCGTATTTGCACGTCTCTTACAAACTTTAGCAAACTAAGAAGCTGTTTATAACTTCAGCGTAAGTTCTGACAAAAGTGGACTAGCACTTTCTTGAACTATATTGCGGTCTGGATGTTGCCGCTATACAGGGTTCAATACCAATTCTTTCAAAAACTCTTTTTCTTTTTGTTCGTATACTCCGTAATCACACCCGTCTTCTGATAGCTCTCACCTAGTAAAAGTCTTTTGATAAGAGCTTGATAAATTTTTAATTCGGAAACTAAATTCTCATTACTACGCATATTCGCAGCACAAAAATAAAACGAACAGAATAATCGCCAAATATGTGATAGGACTCAATAATAATATCTTATCAAGTTTTTTAACAAACAGTATATTGTGACTATTCCAAAGTTTCATGGAGAAACCATCTCAATAAGCTTTCCTGCTCTCAATGTATTGGCTGTGTTTGTGGCAATTGCCTAAATTTCCCGCTCTCAATGTATTGGCTGTGTTTGTTACAATTACCGAAAAGGATTTACAATAGTTATGCAAGAGATTGTTTTACGTTCTATTTTACCTAAAGTGACATTGTTATAAGGCTGGGAATTTCTTACAGTCTAATAAGTGCTTAAGTATCCATCGACAATCAATTGCAAATAAATGAGACTATTTTCTAGAAGAGATTTTTCTAACCCATCCGCAATAATAGCTGCCTGTGTTTTAGTTGAAAGACGAAGGCAGCGGTGGACGCAATAGAGATAATTTTTAAAATAGGTATGTGGTATGGACACTCAATCCCTTTATAAGACGACCGAGAAAAACTGAGATAGTGCTTATTTTTTTACTCCTACATAAATATTTATTTTACATTGCAGACCTATGATTATTGCAGCGCCAGCAAAAGCACCCGCAAAGCAAACTGATGCCATAAGATCCTTTAGATCAACAAGCATCCACTATTACAATGATCGTTGGTACACTGATGCTGCTTCTTCTTATGTCGCCTCAGACATGCTTTGCTCTGCTGCTTGTTCCCGCCGTTTACAAATGGTATCAGCAAAATTATATCAGCAACAGCTGCTTGGTTTATATCCATTGTTATCTGATTTTTCTGTGTTGGTTCCAAATCAAAATTCCCACGGCACATATCGCAAATAAGTTTAAAATTTAAATGTGAACCTATTCTCGTTTCTTTTGCAATACGTATGTGAAACCTACCGCAAAAGAAAAAAGAATTATGTTTACTAATAATTAAAAATGTTCAAATAAATAATTAATATCAACCATTATTTGCCTTTTAACTTGAATATTATCTCATTAGTTTCTTCATATAAATTGAAAACAAAACGTATAAATATGTGACAACTGAAGTTGGAATAAGAATTTAATAGAATTAAAAAATGACTTCTCTGACACTTTCTACAGTTGTGAGGCACTTGTTTTCTCCGTCTCAACTCTGGAAATATACAATTTAGGACATATTTAATCTTAATAATTGAATTGAATGCTAATAGCAAATACGAAAATTAAAGATCAAATAATTTAGAAGCCAAATTGCTCTAAACTAATATGTCATAAAATATACATATATACTAGAATAATAAATATGTTCATCTAACATACCGTTATAATGTACCTCAATAAACCGACTTTGTAGGGGCGACATATGTGACACTGCTTTCATTCATGGATATTACCTCATAACTATCACTCGGCCATATTTCGAATAATATGGCATCAAATATTCAATGTTAAAAAATATGATTGTATATACATATATATATATATATATATATATATATATACCTTTGGGTTTCTCCTATTCCTTGACCATACATGCCATCGCAAGAGCCGCGCCTTTTCAAACTCAAGAATCTGCAAACAAAACAAAGGGGATAATAATTTATTTGCTAAGAAAATACATTTTTCTTCCAGAAAAAATAGATATATTCGTTTGCATATATTCGAAACACAAATCAGACTAACAAAAAACATGGGCAAAAAAATAAAGAACAGAAGAATTCATTTTTCTTGCTAGAATAACTTAGTAATGTATTGGAACGATAAGTGGAATGCATTAAATAGTTGAATAAATGGAATGAAATCGAAACTAGTTACTACGATAAAGTTACTTTAACATTAAAACACATAAACATTTTAAACACATATTTTAAAAAATCTGTTCGTTTGCACACATTCGAAATACAAATCAAACTAAAAAAGTATGGGCAAAAAAATAAGGAACGGAAGAATTCGTTTTACTTGCTGGAATAACTTAATAACGAATTGGAACGTTAAATGGAATGCATTAAATAGTGGAATGAAATTGAAACTAGTTACTACGATAAAGACACTAACATTAAAACACATAAACATCTTAAACACAGATTTTTTTTTAGAAAAATCTGTCAAGCCCAAGTAGAACTCGAACTACGAGAGTTTCTTATATAAAGTTATCTTACACAGGCAGTTATAAACACTTTAGAGTACATAGTATTTCTATTAAACTATTTTAAAATATTTATTTTTCATAACGTAAATATGTAATATGTATGCTAATGGCGTAAAAAGTGGATATATTTCAATAAGTATAAGATCTAGGATAATCGGTATAGTTTTTCTGTAATCTCTTATTCAGATTTACCGACGCTGTTTGTTTTGTTATTTTTAGTTCAGTAGTTTCGGAAATAAGAGGGGGAATGATGAATTTTCGTATATGTTTTGGAATATCTTGTTAAATATAGAATTTTAAATTAAAAAAAGGTTTTTATTATATTTCTTCTAATCAAATGATACCCATATGATTTACAATATTTAAAAAAAATTTAAGGTCTTTATTTAGCCGCGGTTTGATTTTTATATAATCATTTAAAAAAAAATAGCTAGTTTAAAATATAAGAATTATTATGTCGTATGGTCTCTAATAAAATCGGTTGTAAATATAGAAAATGTAAATATCTTACTATATCTTTCATCGGCGTAAAAAGATGCAACGTATTTCGAAACTTATGACAACTAGAATCATTGCTAAAATTTTCCTACATTTTTACGTGGGCTTCTAAAAACCCTATTTTTCATAATTTTAGATTCAATCGTCTTGGAATGGGACTTGGATGATATTATAGACTGACCTCTGCGGAATGGGATTAATATGGGGTTTTCATATTATGGATCTCCATCATACTTCCATCATCGAGTTCACAAGGAAGCTTAATACAGAGTTTTGCGAGCAATGGCTGGATTAATTAGGTGGATATAAATGCCCTGCTAGGTTGACGAATGTTATTCCGATAAACTCTTTCTTGTGAGATTTGAAAATAATTTTTTGTTTATTGCACTATCTGAAAATTTGTTCTTTTGTATTAAAAAAAAATGTAAAGATTGCTATGATCGACATTCTTAGTAAGTAATTTCTAGATAAAATACAAGACCGGTGACTTCGCATACCACAAAAATAATTTAAGATGCAGAAAAGCACTATCTCCTATTTGAAAAAGACTATATAAATTAGGAAATATGCATCACCTTATCGTAACTAATTAATTGAAGTTATGTTAAAAAATATTTCGTTGAAATTAAATTGGTTCCGCCAATATACAACAATGAAATTACATAATAATCAAATTTTATACGTTCAAAAATTTACTTCTTTTGAGTAATTTTCTTGTTTCAGAATTACAAAATATAGCAATGTCATTCTGATTTTCATTATCCAAGATTCCGTCCGATAAATAACCAAGGGTCCTGGGGCCGGCCTTTGAGTCGATCGGCAGTATTAAATTGTTTTATGATCATTTTCATATATCGCCTCTTTAGATATTACATCATTTGTCTTTATATCGGTAACTATAACGGTAACCGATAATATATCTTATTATTATCGGTTCGGTATGTTTTTTATGCTAACATAGTAAAGCAATCTTTTATATTGAATATTATATGAAGCAATAACTCGTCTTGTTTTAGAGAATATAATTAGACAATATGACTCCAGTTTCCACTTAATTTCTACTATATAGTGTAAACACATTTTCGGCACCCTCAATAAAGACCATACACTTAATTATAACAACGGCCTTAGGAATCTTCCAAGTAATGATTATAAGATCATACATCCCTAAATCAGGTATTATTGTATCCAAATCTGCAACAAATAATTTTACTAAAACATGTTTAGAATTTGATAGAAATTAAGCCTACTTGAGTGATGCTGCCGATAATTTGTATAGAAAACATTTCAGCAATGACTAATACCATTAATTTTAAGACTAATAAATCATATTTTAAATATATCGCCGTCTCGTTTACTAACTCTTTCTTTCAAAGTTAAAAATATTTATTGTCTCTAGGTCTATGAATAAATACTCTTTACCCTCCAATTATTACGCCAAAACGATTGTTTGATGATATAGTAAATAACATAAGAATTTACCTAAGCCAGAAGAATATGTTATCAGCTGGAGATCTGTGCCGATAACAATAATATTTTATCCAATATTTCTGAGTTAAAAAGTTAATAATTCTTGTAAAAATGTTATTAGTATATTTTATGTAATGCAATTTATATAAGTTATAGCCAGTTTAGAATCATCTAATTTTCTATCAATCGGGGGGGGGGGGGGGTCTTATACCCCACGACAATACGAGGAAGCGTCTAGTGTGGCACTTTGTCAGCTACGAGTCTCACCTTTATTGTTTTGTCACTAACTGTTTTTCCAAGATAATATGAGAAACGTCGTTCTCTCTGGCTCTACGTCTATCCTATTTTTGCTATTGTAACAAAGCCCACCCTGAAGAAATCATGAGCTTTTAAATATAAGAAAAAGCAAGATTAAAAATTTTCGCCCACCCACCAAACCCACGACAAATGTAGTCGTTATAATTGAAAAATGATTAAATACTTTTTTTGAAAATCCCCCCACTAAAAGAAAGTAAGAACCTATTAATACAATTACAAACCCAAAGATATCCATCGGCGCTGCCATCGCCATTTCCATTTCCAATATCAATTACATTGTAGCAGCACAGAAAAGCTACTTGCGCACCCAAGAGAATTTCAATTAGTCACTAACTAAAAAAACTGCAAAATTTTAGGCATGGCAGCCCCGATGGATTTTTTTGTGTTCGTCATTATATTAAAAGGTTTTTACTTTTTTTTAGTTGAAGGATTTTCAAAAAAAAATATTTAATCGTTTTTCAATCACAACGACTACTTTCGTCTTGTTTTTATCAAAATTGTTAATTATGCTTTGTCTTTTATACTTTTCCGATTTTCGCAAAAAGACCGTTTTTAAATCGGTCCAACCATTTTGGAGTTAAATGGGAACATTCGTTTGTAACAAATGTTGCAACGCCCCCTAGCAAGCTGAAACCATAACACTTCTAAAAACCATCTAAAAACCATCGCCGATTAGTTCCAAATATTTTGCAGAATACCTTGTCTTAATCGATCGAACCGTTTTGGAGATAAATGGGAACACACGTTTGCAACAAAACTTTATTACGGTGCCCCCTGGTGAGCTAATACTGTAACACCTATCTAAGAACCATCACCGATTATTACCAAATATTTTGAAGAAAACAATATCTAAATCGGACAAACCGTTTGGGAGATAAATGGGAACATTCGTTTGCAATCATCAAAACAATTATATAAAAACCATTGCCAATGAATTACAAACATTTTGCCGAAAACCTTATCTAAATCGGTCAAACTTTTCTGGATATAAATGGGAACACTAGATTGCACAAACAGACAAACAAACAACCTCTCACCCTAAACGTGCATATACGAGTACATCCTCTGTTCCGTCGTGGGTAAAAACGGTTTTATTCTTTCTCAACAGTCACATCTTCTCAATCTTTTAATCAGTCAGCCAGTTTTAGCTTGCTTCTATCTCTCGTTGCATCTGTGTACGATGGGAGTTAACAATTTCTTAGAAATAATTTGCATTTGTAAAATATTCTCAATTAAAATAGATAATTAATCAAAATTAAAGAAGCTGTTTTTATTAAACAATTCTCGCCGATGTTGCGTAATAGTTTACGCGATATTCGCGAGAATTGTTTAAACAAATAGCCTCTTTAATTTTAATAGCAGCTGAGACAAAATGTTACGTGTCACGTAATAGGACACGTAAATGCATCGTTTTATGATTACGAGTATCATTGTAAATTTTTATAATTTCCATCATAAAAGAAAGGTATACGTATTACTGGAAAGAAGTATTTATGAAAAGAAGAATATTATCCTTTAAATAAGTTCTTATTGGCTATGTTGATAGCTTATTGTTTTGAAATTTTGTTATTTGAAATGAAAAAGGTCTTTTATTTAAAACAGCTCTTTTTTTTCAAAAGTTTTAATAATTTTTATGCGAAAGATATTTATTTTATAAAATAACAAAATGATAAAAAAATGTTATTTTATTATCAAACTGGTCACGGACATAATAAGTACTAAAGACGTAATAAAGCAAAATAAAATGTAAAACAAAATAATTGGTACAGTAAAGCAGAAAGTACTGTTTCCAGATTAGCGTACGCTGCTTAAGTATTACCCAAGATCCATTATAATTGACAGAGAAACGTACCAATCACAAGTTGTGATTGACGTATATTGATAAATACTACTCGTTAGTATTTATATATTCAATATTCTTATAATCTGAATATGGAATTTCTTATGAAAAAATAATCTAGCCTATTCCAAATATTGTTGGAATTTTATTTGTAAATTGTTTTATTTAATTTTCTTAGTTTTTTTTTAAGAACAAGGAACAATTGGAAAAAAAACTTTTCGAAATATTTAAAATAGCCTTAAAAACAATAAATGCTCCATAATACGAAAACATCATATTAATCCCATCCCGCAGAGGTCAGTCTATAATATCATCAGCAAGCGTTGTTCTAATAAAACCTTCGTGAGAATCACCGTTAATTCTAATAAAAATCTATTTTATCATCATATATTCCCACCCAGACATTTAAAAAACACCTGACTGGACGATATATCTCATGCTCGATATCTAGGTTTTATCTAGTCCATTAATAGGAGTTCTTCCTCTTTAACATACCACCTCCGGTGAATGTGATTTCGTCTGTCCAAACTATCGATCTTGCACGCCTTCTTCCTAAACCCCCATTCCTAATAAATTACAGTTAACTCTACCATTATTAGTAGAACTTTTTATTTTTATTTAATACACACACACATACACACACAAATATATATATATATATATATATATATATATATATATATATAATATCTTATTCTTATTCCTTAACTAAGTAATAAAATAATCCTTAACCGGTTCTTATAACGAAAGAAAAAGGGACGAAATAATTAAGGGTTACACGAATAAAAACATATACGTGTATGGTCCTATGTAATGAAAGCATAGTGGATCGTGTTCACCATCTCGGCTTGATACATGTTCGTCTAATTTTTATAAAATACTTTAATCCAGAGTATAATAATGGTAATATAGAGATAAGCTTATGCACACATCATACTGGTCACGAACGATGTACTATCATCGATTTAGGAGCATTGTCCGTCTTCAAAATGCATCGTCACATTTTGACCAAATTTATATGAGAAAACCTTTAAGTTAACTACATTCTAACTTGCATAAAATAAAGTACAGTTAAATTGAAACTACCTCCTTTTTTGAAGTCTGTTAAAAATAAATTTTCATGGAGTAACTAATAACATTATATTAGCTCATATCACTTAATCCATTACGCTTTCACACGAAATATTAATTCAGACGCTGCAGGATTTGTCATGATTAATTTTACCTGTTATTGTGTATGATGTTGTATTCCTTTAAATGTGAAATAAATAATTATGTTTAGAAAAAATCGTGTTTTCGATTTGTACAATTACGCAATTCCAATTAATCACAAAGGTAAGGCCGTAAATAATGTAATACTAATTAGTAATTTGTATGAAAAATATCAGAAACGAAATAAATTGCAAAAATTTAATGATAAAAAATGTGTAGATCAAAAATTTCTTTTATATAATATTGAATAGAAATATTGGCTTAAGTTGTTAGTAAAGAAAAAGACATCAGAAGACAGAAAGAATAGTGTATAGAGGAGACCTTTGAATACTATGTTCTCAAATGAAGTCCTTTTATCAGCATCCAGAAAATTCCAAAGTTTTAGACTTCAAATTCCAAAGACTTGATAGTAAATGATAAAGTACGTTTTCAGATGCCACGACCATATAATAAGGCTTTGAACGTACCAATAAAATAGTTTGAATTCTGCGGACCATTTACGTACAACGTATGAAAAGAGAAATAATTATCTACTAGGAAAACGTTCCTAAAGAATTTCAACCCTTGAAAATAGGTCAAAATTTCAACCCCTTAAACAATCTGTATATTTAGAATTAGAAGCATATTTTCTGAGACAAAAAATGTAAAAAATATACATTCATTTAAAGAATTCTAGTTTATTGAAATATTTTTATTAAGATATAAAATGTACTTCCGTAGTCAAACAAAGACAAAATATCTTCTTAACCATACACTCTTAATGGTAAAAATATTATATTTTTTAATAGCAAAACATTTTGTTGGTACTTCTAATATGTGTGTTATGTTCAGTAGATACTAGCCTACTATTTTAAAAATATAATGATTAAGATTGCTAATTTTTATATGTGCAGCCTTTTGAAATTTCTGACGGTTTTTATTAAAATAACAAAACACATATTTTAAATATTTTTTTATTTATCACAAGAAAGATGAAGTTAGAGAAAATATATTGAATTAATAACACACGATATCTGGCTTTCCAACAGTGGTGTCATTTAATGTGGCTGTCCTGTACTTTAATGATAAAAGCAATACTAACTAATAAGCAATTTATTTATTGGAACATATAAGTAGAAACATAGAAACTCAATTGTTATTTACAAAATTAGTTGAGTTTACTGATCTCTGCTCTAATGTTTACTGATCTCTGCTCTAATTAGTTGAGTTTACTGATCTCTGCTCTAATAATATTCGATATAAAAATCCATTATTATTTCTAAGCATGTTAACTTACGTTATATTTGATAAATTCAGGTGTCGACACCCCATCAAATAATACTTCTTTTTATCGATACGAACAAATACGATAGAGGCTTAGATCGATACAAACGAATCGAATCATTCGATTCAGATAGGTTACATAAATGATATATCGCACTCAATCGAACTGAATTATCAAATTTGTTTATAGTAAAATATATGATATGTTTTTCCTTTGCGGTTGTCGACGGGAGCCGGTATATTTATTTAAATACCTGCATGTATCAGCTCAAGACAGTAGACGATAGATAATTACGTTTAGAAGTTTGAATGTGGAAATATTTAAATACGTGTTGATACTCGATCATCGGATTAGATCATAAACGTTTGTCAAGATTATAATATATAAAAATGTCTAAAATTTAATAATTTTTTATTAATTACAAAAACCAATTCTCAAAAAGTTTTCTTCAGAAATAACAAACCGTCTATCAACAACAGAGAATACAGTTAAATGTCCTTTCTAAATATTGTTATATTTGTCATTACTTACTTAGTAAGTAAGACATTGATATCATATACTATTTCTTATGTATTTTATATTTACGTTATTCTACTTTTAGTAAACTATAATCAACAATAAATTTTATTAATATGAATTTTTTTATCGGTAATTAAGTTAATAATAAAATTATAATTAATATCACATTAAAATATAACAAACACTGAAGCAACTACAAAATTATATATATATATATATATATATATATATATATATATATACACATACAAATATCTGAACATACATAAAACAGCAAACATCAATAAAAATAATTTGTTAAAGCTAAAAAACAAAATGAAGGTATGCGAAAAATAACCCAAAAGGTAAACGAAATTAACATAACACCACACAATCGCATGCAAAAACACATATGCAGTAATTAATGTATATATCAGCACTATATTATTCGAAACATGAATCATAGACAAATAGACTATATTGTATCCAGAATATAGTTGGTACCCTGCAAACAAAACATAATTGTTGAAATTTACAGTTTAAAAAACATTTAATTTTGATAATTACATTTACTTATATTTTATTGTAAATACTTAATAATTTATAAGAAATGTTGCTTTTAATTGTGTGATTAGTGCTAAAATAAAAAGGGAATTAAATGAAAGAAGGTTAAAACTTTCTAATAAATAATGGCCAGCTGCAGATTTTTATAATATATCTTTTTAATGTATGTTCTTTCACGTCATATCAAATTTAATAATAATCATATTTTAATATAAAAATAAATAATATGTCCCTTCAACGTGCAGGACTGTTTGGCGCCAAGGATGTCATACGAACTGCTGTATATTTGTGCAATTATGGAGAATCAGTGAAAGGAAAGCAAAAAAATTGGTTTGCTATATGTAAGGATATGTTAAAACTGGTAATCCTTCTTCAAAGCTTAACCGACTACCTTCAGTATTCACTAGTGGTTAGGAAATTGGATCAACAAAGTATTCAAAGACGTGGATATTGAATTAACTCAAGATCAGTTTAACATTTTAATATTCCATTAAGGAATATCGATAATTTGGAATATTCAGTAATTTGAGATAAGAACAAAAAAACTGGCAATAATGGGCATCTGGAATTTTTATCCCGTCAAGTCGGTAATAAAAAACCGTCGATATAATCTTGAAAATTTTTTTATAAAAATCGAAAATTTGGGACTGATAAACATGATGGAGGATGAGAATAAACCGCGTAGGATAAATTTTATGGAACCACATTTTATAGCAGTATCTGATCATTGGTAAATTTCCCTATGTTGATAGAAATTACCTTCCGGTTATGTAAAACGACATTTATACTACACCAATAAATCGCCAAAAAAAATATTTTCAATACAGGAAAAATTAGATGGATGATGGTGTATTCACTTATAGAAAAGGAGGTCAATCTATCATCCCAAATACACTGTAATACTTACCCTTACCGAAATTTATTTCCTCACCGTAAAAGGTCGATGAACCTGAAGAATGCAATGATTTAGAAACAGAGACTTTCAATAACTCCGATATTTATCTATAACCCTTTTATATTGTAACTTATACCAACAGATCATAAATAATGGTCAGGTAAAAAAGAAAGATCTAGAAGACCGAAGTTTTGACCAGCATATCAATGGAAGAAGAATAAAGTGAAAAATTGAGAAGAACAATAAAAACAAAAAAAATTAATATGAAACTAGATATTAATTGAAAGACAGTCCAAAATAAACAGCCAAAAAGTAAAAAGAGGAAGCGAACAAAAAAAAGAAAACGATGTAATATGCTTTTATTGTGTGAAAAGATGTATTGAATTAGATGGGCGCCCAATTGAGGCCTGGATTCAATACAACGCTGCCAATGAACTCACGAAAAATGCTCGGCTTATAAAGCCATTTACCCCTATGTGGTGTCCATTTTTCTCTTGTAGGTGCTGTTCTATTTTTTGTTTTTAATTTGTGGAGTCTAATTAGTTTTAAGTTATGATCAAATTTTAATTATCTTTTAAATTTTACGAAATAAAGACTGACTTAAAATATTTCTTTTGTTTTTCGATCTACAACCTTTTCTATTGTTGCCAAATAAAGCTTAAAGTATTCTCTTTACCCAAATTTCCCTCAGTAACTGTTTCACGAATTAATGTAGCGATCTGCCAAAATCCAAAATACGGGTGAATTTTGCTAAAATACACAAATTCATGGATATCAAAATATAGTATTTTGTGTCATTGGTTTAAGCACCTTATTTCTAAGTATTCTAAATGCTTACTTGAATTACTCTGGACAAGATTTCGCTATATACTTCTCATAGGCTCGATCACACACCGTCATGATTTTTATTATAAAATCCTTATATGTCCATGCTGCGTACTATTTTCTTTCGCTTTTAGTGAATATGTTTTTCAAATATACTAATATATATGTGTGTGTGTGTATGTGTGTGTGTGTGTGTGTGTATATATATATATATATATATATATATATATATATATATATATATATATATATATATACATATTGATTGAGATGAGAATAACTATTACCAATTTTAAAGTTACAAGGATAGAAAATAAAAGGTTAAATTATAAGCGCTTTTACTACGACGGTCAAATAGGTAAGAACGATAGTTATTCATAAACACTATGCGTGCAGATATGAAAGATAACGGTATGTACTATACTTTCGAAACCACCCAAAGATAACAGAGGGTGGTTTTAATAAGAAATTATATTATGAAATTTGTAATTAATTTTCCATTACCTGCAAATAATAAGTTGAGAATTTCAAAAATTAGAGACAGAGTATGGCTAATCTAATACCGTAATAAGAGAAAATGCCTAATACCTATATCTTTATTGTATACGTACCCGATTTCTGTCAATACGAAACCATTTACCCAAACGAGGTACTAACATGAAATATAACCTCGGTGAAGTTAGTTTATTACCACACTGCCATATTTAGAGAGTTAACACTTTCTTAAAATTTATTGTTAATCAAACAAATAACTAATTATATTAATTAATGTTCTTTTTTAATGTTCCGTCCCTACAAAGGGTGAAAAGAAACCATTAAAAGATCGCTCTCGTGTCCGACGATCTGTCGGTCTGCCAAAGTCGTTTTTATGAAAGAGTGTCCGGTATAGAAATTTGAATGTTGGCAGAGTGTTAATGCACATATTCTATTAACTAAGGCTTAAAAAGTGTGTAAAAAATTTGGAGAAAGCAAAGGAAATAAGCGAAAAAAATCTTAATATTGTATGCCATGTAGGCTATTAATTAAAAGAGCAATGTATCAAAATTTTAAAACTTTTTCCAGAATTTTATGTAAAATATGTATGAACCCTTCGCAGAAGTAGGTAGTTCTAAATGCGCAATCGAAAAATTATAATCATGTTTCCCAATGGTGATAAAACTACTATATGAAGAAGGAACCACTACTAAATCTAAATATTAAAACTGTACATTACTCAACTCATTAGATATATTGTCGATATTTTCTTATTATTTTTTATTTTACTGTGGAATCGGCATAATTTAAATTAATTTTAATTCATCGCTCTTAAACTATAATTTAATTAGATATCTTTGTTTACTGCTCGATCATTTGTTTATTATTCACAGAAACGTTTATGTACGAGTATCTGAAGGCATGCGAGAACTATGCGTAATAATATTAATTACAGTAATGCAGCCAGAATAACTTCTTTTAAATAATTATTACATTTAAATGTTATATGTTTTGTATCGCCTCTCAATTTCTGTGTCCGTAAGCTTTATTAATGTATAAGTTATATATTATCTCAAAATACAAGTTAAATATCTTACAATCAAATGATTGTTTATGTTACGTCATATTTTGTAAAATTTCTATACGTTTTAGAAGTTTAGTAATACTGAATATATTTGGCGTTAATTTTGTAGAAATTCATTGTTCACAATTAAATGAAACTACGTAATGTAGTATTATTCCTACTTTCTTTAATTTCTTTACCACGACCTAGGTTTTAAAAGATTGGATCTTAGGTTTAAGAGATTGGATCTTTGCTAATAGCTCACCTGAAGATATGTAATACAACGAAACTTAGGTTGTGGTAAATAAATTTAAAAAGTAGAAATAATACTAAATCACGTAGTTTCATTTAATTGTGAAATTTAGTAATCTTAAAAATATTTACTTTTTTTGTTTTTTTTCCTTAACTTTCTTTCGTTTTTCTCATAACATGAGTCCCTCGATTCCATTTCGTTTAACCTCTTTCAATCATACTGGCACACTAAAACTACCACCCATTGTGGAATATGTTGATTCTAGTAACCTCACCTTCCTTTAATAACTTCTACATTTATAATCCCTACTACTTACTTGATATTTTTTACAATTGTTTCCCACTCCTGGCTATCCAATAGCGATTCCATCGTTATTAATCAAACTACGTAGTCTTAAGGTACCCAAAAACCGTTTTCCTTCGTAACTATAGTCGCATCGACCTGACATCCCTATTCGAGATTGCTAATTCAATAATAGTTGCTAGTTTATAATCATGATGCTAGTTTATAATTCATAATTATAAACTAGCATACGATCTCACATATAAATTGAATAGATGATACTATCTGTGAGTTCCGTAAACACATTACTGGACTCTATGACAAATATGTACCATTGAAACCCGGACGTTAAACCAAACAGATGTTTGCTACGTGGTGCAATAACTCCGCTAGAAATATAATGATTAAAAAAGACGAAGCCAAGGTGCGGTAGAAAGCAAATCTTATTCCAAAAGATAGGAAAGTCTTTAGAATTGTAAGGAATAAATGCACACAAATGTGTGTTAATGTTATATAACTAAATAAATCTTACGCCAAACCTCCAATTATTTTTAATTATAACACTAAGTGTAACATTCTGGAGAGTATTAACTTATTATTATGTAACCAAAAAGAAACTACAACCTCTTGCAACCAAACTTCCTCAACTTCTGATATCAATGTCAAGACAAACTTTTTGCAATCGAACCTAAGTCCGCAAGCAATAATGGTGTTAGCGTAGATGCTCTTGAACCTATTGTAGACATTATACCCTCTACCATTACTGGATTTTCTCACTCATCACTATTCACGTACAACTACTATATTCCTATTTAAAAAGGAAAAAATTATCTATCATTCACTACTTAAAATTTAATCTCATAGTGAAACAAAATATTTCAGTCAATTTCAATTCAACCATTTTTATTAAACGTTTTTGAGTGCATTATTTACACTCAATTAACTAGTTTCTAAGATCATAACCAATTTTTTTATCCTTTTCATTCAGATTTTCAAGCCAATCATAATACTTCAGCTGCTTTAATTAGTATAACTGAACACTATCTATATGGCCATAAACCATGTATTAAAACTTCTTACACTTATTCTGAAAGGAATAACTTGACGGTTGGTGGAGCTTTTTTGCTCAAAGTGGAGCTGTTTTTTCGATATGCTTATCAATGTTTACAAACGGGCTTTAAAAAAATCTCCATTCCAATTATCAATTATATGCATATGACCTACAAATTTACATCGACGCAAACCCTTTTACTATTTCTAACTCCATCTCAAATATTAATGGCGATCACTGTGTGGTTAATGAATCGGCTCCAAAAATGTGCCTTCTTAACACCCAACTAATTACCATGCTACTATGATTGGGATTCGGATCCTTTCCAAAATTTGCTCGTCAAACTGTCCACTGCTCGACATAGTGTAATTGTATCATTTTACTCCAGCTATCAAAGATATAGGAGAGCTAATTTATCAAAACCATAGTTAGTAATTTGGAGTAAATAACACTATACGCCGAATTTTCAGCAAATTAAACTGTCTGAAATTTCTTCAACAATTTATAATTATCAAAATAAAATCCGCCTTTGTAAAAAGCTTTTATTACACTTGTTTGTTTACGGATGTGTGTGCTATCTTGACCTTATTGTAGATAGCTTAAATAAACTAGAACGCCTCCAACATTTACGTATTAACTCTGTATCTTACCTGACAAAATATGACCACATTTCTTAGTTTAGACCACATCTTAACTCGATAGAAATACGTGGCGAGCGCAATTTTTATTTTCTCTTCAATAGATTGAAGAATCTTTGTAGTCAATTTATTTTTATTTTAGATTAGAAGCTCTAAGGACTCCTTGGATTACGTTTTAAATTCATCTTATTCACCTTATTCCTAAACATATAATTTCCTTATGCGCGTTCTTCACTGTGCATGCTACCAAATGTTTGATAACTTGATCCTAAAATTCGAAACGCATCGTGCATTCATGTTTTTATCTGAAAAATATATTGCCATAGTGATCTGTATCATCATCCAATTACTTTTCCCCTATCCCCTTAGGTTATTTACAAATGCTAATATTATATTATAAAATAACATTAACATTTATAAATAGCCTAACAGGAATTTTAGATCAATGTTTATATGTATAAAACGATTATGTATCGAGTTTTTACGGACCTCTCGTAGCGTGAGTTTCACTCATAATTAACTGGTTTTATTTTTAACAAATCTTACACAGATCCCGTAATACTAGAAAGTACCCCAATTACAAAGAACCGGAAAGTGAATAACAATTCAATGAAAATAAGAGTATAACCATATTTGAGTAATTAACAGAACGCTCTAAGTGTTGATATGTTAAAAGCTCTGAAGGTTTACTGGAAAACTCTAATTGAAGGGTACGTATATGCATACTAAGCACCAATAAATGAGAGAATGTCATTTAAAAGACTGAAAAGGGGTCAACCAAAGTGGAAATAGTAATAATTTTTTTATAAACGAAAATATCAATCAAAAAATTATACCACTTCTATATTCTATGGTGAAATGCGTTACGGAATATTGCTAGTATCATGTAAGGTCACCAGTCGACCTTTAATATTTTCAAGCTATAAGGAATATAATTTCCTTACGTCCTGTCGGAAACTTACAGAAATATTCCCGTTCCAAATATGTATTGAACACTTATTGCTGTACGCGTGCCGATTTTTGATAAATATATCTATGAAGAGCAAACTCTATTACCTTGTTCCAGAGTAGAATACTTACATTTTTGCAATGCGCGTGAGCCACTGTTTTAGCCACAACTGAAAAACATTGAAATGACCATAGGCCACCATTGCATTAAATAAAAGCGGAAAATAAGTAGAGTACATTCGTTCGCTTATATTAACACATATACTTTCCATCTATTTTCAACTGAATCACAAGAATACTCAAGCCAGTGGAAAAAAGTCACTGCTTTGACAATATCCGCGTTCAATTAAAAAATAAATTCAATTTCATCAAAGTACACGCGTCTGTCATATACGGCCGAAAGTCTTTGAAAATTATCCAGCAATATTAAGGAAAATTCATATTTCACTTTTAATGTTTGCTGCTTTTCTAAGTATCTGAAGAGATATTTTAATATTTTTGGCGAATAAAAAAAGAAGACGAAATATGCTTAATTATGCGAAATGTCTTTAATTCCAAATTCATACTTAATGAAATCAGGTCTTCATAAATGCAATGAATATCTACACAAGAAGCAAATATACAAAACCAACAAAAACTTTTTTGTGAAATTTTAGTTAACTTTTTCTGATCCTGTAACTAGTAAATAGTTTTAAGATCTCGTAATAGTTATCAAAACAGGACACATAAATACAAAACGTTTTCCACATTCAAAACTAGACTCAAGATCATGACCATATCTGTAAGAAAAAACCAATTACAGGGCATGGATGGTTCGTAAAATATTTTCCATTATAAATAGAAATCCTAAAATCGTAAGGAAAAATAATTTTCCCATTATGAAATAAGGTAGCGTTTAGGGTAACTTTTGAAAAAAAATATGAATATGCCCATTCACAATCCCATTGTGTTGAGAACATAATTTCTTCATGAGTCAGAACACAAATATTGTCTCGCAAATATTGTCACCAAGTTATTCATTTCATTTTCTAATCACCATAATTTTTGTTTTTTTTTTGCTGATAAATTCCATTGCGATAATCAGGTCATAATAGTTTAGCATAATGTTTCGACGAATCCAGATTACGTGCTCATTTAGCTCTATTTCAATACAATCTTCTTGTAAATAATGCAGATACTTTCGCAATAAAATTCTCTTTTTCCAAATTAATTAGAAATATAGAATTTTAGAGAGGGTTATTGAAATCTAAACATAAATTAATCTTAAAGCTTTGTTACTTATTCGTCATATGCCGACTTAAAACTTCTATTAACTATTGTTTCAATGTACATAGTAAAACGTAAGGGAAATATAAAAATGAATAATTTGTGCAATTCTTCAGAGAATGGATTTTATGCAAATGCCTACTTGCGTATACATTTACAATATTGTCTGCTTTTAGTGGTTTTGAGACACTTTGTGGGTAATCTATTGATGGACCATTATTTTAACTAGGGCGGTAGTTGCGTGTTACATGCATAGGTGAGTAAACACTGCAACTGGCGAGGTGCCAATACGCAAGTACTTCGTCGCTCAGCCCACGAACCTCCCCAACTTTTGTAGAAACAAAAAATTAACGAGTGTGATTGACATGATTTCGCAGGAAAATTGTGCGAATTAAGATTGTTTTTATTTTTAAACAAATTTTAACACTACAATGCCAACAAGGAAAAAAGTGAGTCATTGAAAAAATTAGTCAAATGAGCAAATAATTACATACTCTGATTTAGATGCTCAGAAATAGTTTATACTCTCATATCTACTATAACGTTTTGTATACTAGGAACTTTCAATTAATACAATGTCAAGATAAGACTTACTACAGCAGCATCGAAAAACAAATTCTCCATCTAAAATCAAATTAATTGGATTAATTTGCATAAAACGTTGGTGCAAGCGACATCCCGCTTCGTAAACTTTCTAATCCTACCTTCAAATATTGTCTTAGAAAATATTGTTTCAATCAAAATATGCCAGATTAATCCACATAACTTAAGAAATATATACTTACACTTTACCAACATGTACGGACTCAACAATAGCATTATTTTGATTTCAGCAAATAATACTGCAGGAAGCTTTTACTATAGAGAACTTGGAACTCGAGCCTTTATATCACTCTTGGTAGCTTGAGAAATGGAAAGCTTCAATTTACAAATCACTCTACTTTCGTCAGATTTATAAATAATGGATTCAAAAACACATTTCTTGATACTTCTATCGACGAAAAAATGTATATTTTTTTCTAACTCCATTCGATGTATGATCAAAGCTACACGTAATACTCTCTAGGTATTTTATCCTAATTTAATTCACGTCACCTTCTTCGTACACGGAATTCATCATTTAATCGAAGAAATACGGTGCGTCGGAAATTTAAATAAATTTATTTCAACAACAAAGAAAGAATTCCTTGGAGCATTGATTTGCATTAAAACGTTCTAAGGAGACTTCCTACAACGCCTTTACAGCCGGAATCGGTTGAAAGTCGACGGGGAACGTGGCTAAAAGCAGTACTCTTGTACAATTAACATTGGCCGATGCTATTAAAGATGTGGTAAATGGCTTCGATAGCGCAGATGCTATGGCAATTTGTAACTTCTTAAATTCAATTTGTAATTCTTTAAAAAACAACATTGCCATGATCAGTATTAATTTTTCTAACTTAAGTAAGATCAACAAAAAACTTTTGAAACTCAAGACTTGCGGTTGATAAAATATATTCAGTTAAGAAAAATGTATAGAAATTAAACTGAATTTTCAGATATATTCTAAGAATAATTTACGAAAAACTTTTAAAATAGTTCTTACGCAGACAGCGAGGCTATATGTGAAATTAATAGTTTTATTAACCATACTGCCAACCCATATCTACCAATGCAAAACTAAGTTAAAGTAAACACCAATGGACATAAAATAGTCTTCCTCAACTTACAAACCTGTTTTAAATGACAGAAGAATCATCTTACAATTGAAAATTTAGTAAACTTCACAATATTTTAGTAAACTTCTATAAAAACAAAAGAGATTTCAAATAGTAACAAATTTATGATTTCTTATTTACATTATTTTTTGAAAGTAAATGAACATGCGAATTGTTCTATTTTATTTTACACCTTTTCATATTTCGCTTATTTACTTAAAATGTTTTTTATGCCTATTTTGCGGAAATATTTTAACTTTTTTACATTTTATTTAATCCGGTCTCTACTTGTGAATGTTACGGAATGTTTCTTGTAACGGAAAATACTGAAGCAATATTAATTTTGAATATATTTATAACTATAAAAGAACTAAGAGATTTCGATTTAGATTCAAAACCCAGTTGTTACACATTAAAGAATTACACATCCGTGTTACAAATCAAGAATCTTTTTTTTTTCACTTTTAAGTTAAACTCTATGCAAAATATATATATATATATATATATATATATATATATATATATATATATATATATATATATATATATACATATATATTTTGCCTATCCATTAAGATTATAATTATTCAGAGATGAATAAATGCTTCTCAAAAACGGCTTTGATTATTTTTCTTTTTAAATTTCCTAAATAATAACATGTGAAGATATAGTATGAGGCAAATCATACGCAATTCAATTTTATTGAAGTGTAGAATAATTGATTAAATTCGTATATTAGTTTTTAAATCTATCGGGCGTTTAAAGTATCGTCGCTAGCGTATCCTCTTATTGTTCAATTTGTAAGTATACATATCACCATCTACATTCAAACTTTGCAAGTAAAACACGTAGAATGGAGACATATTTAAATATAAAAGTCACTAAGATTTCAACTACGTTAAATATATCGATTACACAAACTCAAAATTGAAACTAAATTTATTTTACGATAAAAGAAAATTCAACTAACCTGGAAATAGGAAACAAAACTATGAATAATCTTTCTTTTAAAAAAATATTCGCAGTATTCACCAGCTTTGATTCAAGATGATCGAAATTTTCAAAATATATCATTTCATCTGAATTGAAAGTCTATATTGTGACTTAAACTTTGATAGATTATAGGATACTGAATTATCAAGCAACCTAATCAAACCACGTCGCCTAATTCTGGATATAAAATATTATACGCGCTAATTATACATCTGCAAAGAATTATAACAACTTATCAATACAAGCTTTCTTTAAGTTTCAAATATAAATTTTATTGCACAAATTAAACATGGACTGTGACAGAAAAAAATGTAATTAAAATAAAACAGACCAATTACATTAAAAAACACGCACAAAATAAAATTATGTAGTTGATAGAGACGTAGCTCATGACATTATTGGTGGAAGTCAACTAAATTAATATTAGTATAGATTTTTCGGTATAAATGCACTTTACAACCAGGGACATTTCGACAATTTTTTTGAAATCATATGAAAGTATACACATTAAAAACTACATACCTCGAAGAAATTTTGCAGCTGATGATTATTTATTATAAAAAAATCATTTTCAAAAAAAAGTACTCATCAGAAGTATGTCGAAGTTTGTACATTAAAGGTTATTTCTCACTATATTTGCAATAAATTTATCGTTAGACATTACACATTTGACACACACAAATAAATTAAAAAATTAATGAAATTAAATCACTTAAAATAAACATTTCAAATTACGTTAAAAAATGTAATTTTTAACAGTCTTAAGCGTCAAATAAGAAAAATTATCAATTATACCAACTTAATAGGTTTTACTATCGATAAATCTTGAATTTGTCGTTCTTTCTTTAATTTATGACTACCATTTTTTTAATTTATCCTCTTTATTCTATTTTGGTGGTTCTTAAAAATTTGTCTTCATTATTAATTTTAATAATACTTATATGCTTTACAAATTAAGTTTGAAACATAAATATGCAATAAAATAATAAACATATGGTATGAAAAACATTCCACCTCCGAATAAATAATGATTCATTAAACGATTCCACTTTGTACGATATATGAATGAACATTACAGTGAAAATCTTACTGCACTTGTGATTGAGTTATAAGTGACACACTAAAATTGTTTCACATATAAAATTATTTTTAGATTAGAATTGATATAAGTTTGGAACGAAAGTATCAAAAAGTAGTAAATCTCCAGCTACTTCAAATTTCTAGTTTCAAGGACGATCGATTCGGTTGAAATGCACAAAAAAATTGATAGTATATCCATTACTGATAGGTAATCAGTTATCAATGAACAAACCTAAGTTTTAATGAAAGAGTATAAATTATTCGTTCTTAGGATTTCAAATCGTGAACACAAGAATTTATGTTTCTGATGTATAATTAAAGTAAATAATTAAATAAGTATTTTGATTTTATAATTAAATCTAATCAAAATAAAATATAAAACTAATCAAAAGAACAAAATTGTTCACCATTATAAATATTATTGAAACAAAGTGTATATTCTTAGTTACTCGTATTTTAAAATATAAAATCTTAAATATTTAACCATTTTATTTCATGCTGTTTCCATTTTTTATTTTATTTTTTAAAATAATTATGAAATTTTCCATTTATTTTCATTTAGAATGTAAATATGCTTTTGACATGCTTTTGAACGTTTTTACATTGAACTTAAATCATTTAGAAGATGCATATGCTTTTAACATACATCTGAATATATTTTAATATGCTTTTGATGTAGAACCTTAAGGCTCTAAACCTTAATTTGTTCTCAAAGGATATATGAGAATCTACCATCGTAAACTAATAGTAATGAAAGTAATACTAGTACGCCTTTTCACCGTACCATTGAAAAGTATCGACATAAATATTTTCTTTTTTTTGCGAAATGGAAAAATCATTATCTTCAATTTTACTAAATATAATGCAAGCTGCAATTAACGTGCAAAAATTCCCTGAAACTACTTCGATATCATATTTAAGGTAGGAATAACATATTTATCGTCAAAATATTTTTCCGGTGGCTGGTGTAATTTACACATAAAAGATACAGAAACTATGATCAACGTCCTGATTTTCTCGACGTAACTAATTTCGCAACTATTCCATAATTCTGCCTTATTCAAGTTACTCCTAACATTCCATTAATCCGACCCAATAAAACACGCGTGTCGTTATTTACGTCAATCGCTCCCCGGCCGTATGTGAATAAGTAATCTGCGCCGCCGCACATGTATCAAGTTCGCGCGCACACAAATAAAGAGAGCGGCCGCGAGCCCGTCGGGACGAGCCCTCATTTATCTCTGTCGCCGCTGCGCACGTCCGACGAGAAACAGGAAACAATTACAAACTGTACGCAGAACGGTATTCAATGAGCCAACGAGACGGTTGAGATGGTGTTTCCCCTGGTGGACATAAAAACGTCTGCCAATACGACAGACGCGGGCGCGACTCAATAACGTCCCACACTCGAGTGGACGATTATAAATGAAATCTTCAGTCGTGGGTCATACGTATACATTTACAGGCTGCAATAATCCTTGCGACATATTTTAGTTTTCGAGAAGATTAGGGCCAACAGTCTGAATAATAAATATAAAGAAAAAAATTATGAGCAGTCGTGGGACGCCTGGCATATGTCAAACATCTAAATTTTTTTTACGAAATAATTTATCACAGAAATATTTATTAACATGTATTGAAAATATAATTTTAATTTTAAATACTGTTAGCCGACAAGACAGAAAGCCGGCCGGATCGCACGTAACGACATGCCATCGAAACGTTTTAACTCCCATCCAAATGCGCCATTAGATGTTTCACGTGAAAAAATTAATATTTCGGATATTTGTTTATAAATGCATTTTGTATATAATTCACTCTATACAAAAAAATAACGTGGTGAATAAATAACACATACAATTAACATTACGAAGAAAAAGTCATATCTGCCGATCTTGATAGTGATATTTCATTGTAGAAAAAAAATTTCCGATAGCACATAAAGTTTTATTTTACTGAGAGTAACAAGGTTTGATACAATAAAGGTATTGAAAAGATTTTATGACGAAAAATTGTATTTTTCTTTAATTTAAATCGTGCCGTAGATATATGAGCGCGTGCATGAATACTACCAGTGCAGCTTTTTTGAACTAAACAAGTTACTTCTTATCTTATATATTTACGCTAATTCAACAAATGTTTGTTAATGTTCAGTTCTGATAGCAAAATAAAATAAACTCTATATAATTAAAATAACGTTATCACATTACTGTAATTCGATGTACAATTGCAATATAAATGATTGGTAATGTAAATATAAATAATTCAAACATTCACACGCCTCAGGGAAACGTGAAATATTAATTAATCCACACAATCGCATCGTTCGCATTATCGTTTCGCATCATTAGATATTGACATAGTAATGGTGCATATTTTATCTGCGAATGATGTAGTAAGGCCAAGTGTATCTTAAATAATAATACGAAACTAGGGTTTGCTGCGTCGGCCCTATAATATTTATACAGCTTTGCCGTATTAAAAAAATGAGCAAGCCGATATAGGCCGTGTATTTTGTGGGTCTGAAGTACCAAATCCGCCACTCGTAGTCCACTCGAGTAGTCCAGCCAGCTAATAAATGACGTCAGCGCGGCGGCCCGCAGGGCGCGGCGAGCGGAAGAAATGTGTGTGTGGCGGTCGTACCTTCGCTTAACGATTTTGCTCTCCGGTAGCATATCATCGGCCGATGTGTACTATAAATACGTAGATTAGACTAAATTATATTCTGTATATAGATACTGGTTGTGGATAATGTTGATTAGGTGAAATGTCTCACTCAATCTGAATCAGTAAGATAATCGATTGATGTGTTAGCACACTTCAATTCGTTTGATTCCGAATGAAATAGCTATTCCCTTATTATTATTTATTTAGTTAAAAAATGTATTATAATTTATTGACTTTCCTTCGTACTTTGTATGTATTAGTATGGCAATATTGCATTTTTGTATCACTAAAACGCAACTGTGTCTTAAATAATATGCTAATTAATAAAATGATGATAAAACCATACCAATATCGGTATGGTATCTAATAATATATATTTGTACTTAACGTCGGAATATAATATCCATATACAAACGTTAAGTACAAATATACATTCCTCAAATTTACTTAGTTTTAACACTAGTTCTTAACAAACCAAGTTCCGAGTAAAATGATATAAAGTGACTTACCTACCTAATACAAGATGGATTAAATGCTCTTAACTCTCTCTTCGTGATTCTTTACGAAACAGAGATTAGGAAAAGATACACCTAATACGAAAAAAAAGAAAGCGTGCATCATTTCACTATGGTGAATGCCGATTGAGCCATTGAGTCATTAAATCAAATTAAAGCAAGTCGTAAGCCCTTTACTCATTATTTTGTCCTGAATCGAAGAATCATATAAATCAATAAAATGTCAAGTAAGCCATTTAAATTCATGAGTCGGCCCACCGTGTTGATTCTTTTTACACACTCATTTATCCGTTATCCATACCTAACACAAATTCAATCATGTTAGACATTGGTTGTATTTGTGAATAGCACGCAAAAATAAAATATTCAGTACTTTAATGTAACTGAATAAAATTCACATATAAAGCGCAAAAAGTATATAAATATGCTATTAAATGATGACACTACATTCTATGATGAGACTACATTCCGTAAAATCATATTCATGATTTTTCTGCAAATAGAGCGAATGCCACTGTAAAAGTAACTCAATTCATATTAGGCATTAAAGAAATGAATATTTAATTACGTCGTATTATTTAATGTTAAATTCGATAACAGTGTAACAGCACGCTGTTATCGAATTAAAATCCTATCTATGTTCTAAATTGATGTTGAAATAAAAACGTTTATTTCAACATCATTTTAGAACAAGGAAATTTGTAATCTTCAGGGAAGTAGCACAGAGCTATTAGTTACTGCTAGCAGTATTATTGAAACTATAATACCTTAAGAAAATAAATTAATTGCACCTGCTAGAAGTTTCAACAAAACTTTAACGAACTGCAGTCAATTCCATAAACAAAAAATATTAAAATTTGAAAAAAATTGCTCTCTTATCACAGAGCTTCAATAAATTTAACTCCTTTTAACTCTTTGTATTGTGAATTATATAAAATGCGTAACTATTTTCATATTATATTCTAGATATATATATATATATGCCTTAAACTATGATGCTGTGTAAAAGTTAAAATGTTCTAGAATATATTACGGCCTATCATCTATATATATATATATATATATATATATATATATATATATATATATATATATATATATATATATATATAGATGATAGGCCGTATTATATTCTAGAACATTTTAAGTTTTACACAGCAACATAGTTTAAGGCAACATAAAAATAATACACCACTTGTTAGTGATATGTACTCAGACAAATTCGAAGAGAAGTCGCTTGCTTGATTTATAACAATATAAGGTAAATATAGCAGAGAATATATCATCGCTAGGGAACGTGTATAACTAAAAATAGTTTAAATAATACGAGACACTACGAAATTTATCGCTGCGGATACTCGCCATAATTTGTAAATAGCCAGTAATTTATAAATAACCTTATGGAAGTACCTATAATATATATAATGACAGATTTTTTTAAAGGCAGACATACATAAGTGCAATTGCATAATTTTATATCACTGGGACAGGTCCGATGACATTAGTTATATTATCACAATAAAACATTGGTTTGTGATCGCTAGAAGTCACAACGTGTGTATGTTATATGATACATAATCAGAAAGTTTTATTTTTTTTAGATTATGAACTAGATACAATCTCAGATGACATACTATAAAATATTTAGATTAACTCTTTAAATTGAAGCTTGACAAAGAAATTAATTTTTCAGTCGTTTTGATTTCCCGTTGAAAAACTTGGTTGTGTTCGAAATGCATTCAAGTTTTTAAATGGAAAATCTTTCTCGAAAGTGTTGCTTATTTCCTTTTTTATTTTACTTATAACAATTTGTCAAAGATTGTATGTATATGGATGTGTTCTATCTTCATCAATATTCATAGGACTTGTTATTAGTTTCAGAAGGAAAAATAAGGATTCAAATATATAAAAATGCTCCTGGATTGGTTAAACGGTTATCTTTCTATATCAAGCTGTGTCACTCTTTCCTCTGCTACTTGTCGCATCTGTATTTTTACTACTCCTATATTTATAGTATCATAAGCTGCCTAATATCACTCTACCTGTTCTTGTGTTTTGAACACATCTAGCTTAATATTAGTGGTAAGTAGTCTTATTTTGTGATTTAAATTTACTATATACACATAAACAATTCTATAATTTTGTTAACCCTAGAAAGATAATCATATTGTGTAGTACGGAAAAGATAGTCATGCCTAAAATTTACGCATGTGTTTTAATTAGTGGTAGGTTGAAGTGTCCTAATTTATATCAAAAAATTATATGTTATTATATATTTACATATATATTGGAATAATTAATACAGACAATTTGTTTATAATCATTTATTCATAAAAAAAAACAAAAACTTTTAACTTCTGTTACAAATCAACTCTTTTTTTTAACATTCACTCTGTCATATTTTTACTTCAATAATCAGTCATTATTTTATAAAAAATCAACAACTAAAATATATTATAAGTATAACGAACATAAAGTTTTATAAAAATTAGTTACAAACAGCTTTGGCACATATCAATATTATGCTCACGTCATATTATTTTTTTACATTTTTTACAAGAGGCATTAGCCTTCCGTCTTATTTTAGACGGGCAGAAAGTACAGTAAATACGTTTCTTTACTATAGGCTCATCAGCTTGATCTTCTGATGTACCAAGTACTTCATTAGGCAACATATTGGAGATATTATCTCGCAAATATCTTTTCAAAGTAGGAGCGTCTAAACGCCTACGCAAAAACAAAGAAGACAAACCCAAGCTTAGGTTTTTCATGAAATTTTTGCGACTTAGAGGCTTTTCCCCTTTGCTATTAACATTGTGGCTATAAATTATATATGCGTTTATGCAAGCAATGTTTATAATTCCATACAATAAAGCCATAAGCCACCTATTTGTCTTCCTACTACACGACATCAGAGAACACATTTGGTCTAGAGTGTCTACTCCACCTTTTGTATGATTATAATACATAATCATATCTGGCTTACCAGTAGCTTCGTTGATGGTAGCATCATCATCACAAGACGATAACAGGTAAACCATTTTTGTCGGTTTCGGTTTATATGAGACAAGAGTAAGAGGTCCATCGAAACAAAACATTGATGTCCCGGCTAGCTTAGAGCGACTGTTTTTTAGTTTTTCCGGTATCTCGCGTTTGTTCGATCGTACGGTTCCCACAAGTGTTAACTTGTAAGGTTCTTGGAGTAAGCTTTTCGCCAAAGGGATCGAGGTAAACCAATTGTCGCACGTTATATTACGACAAGTTCCATGTACAGGCTTTGATAATTCCTTTACATAGAGTTCTCCGAGAGGCACCCCATTAGTCTGAGTTCCCCTTCCCAAATAGAGTATTCCATTTATCATGTACTTAGTACCACTGTCACACATCATGAGGATTTTTATGCCATACTTACTTGGCTTGTTGGGAATATACGTCCTAAACGGACACCGCCCTCTAAATCCAAGTAACTATTCGTCTGTTGTCAAATGAGCCCCTGGAGTATAATTGTGTACGCATTGATAGATGAATAGATCCCATATTTTTCTAATAGGAGCAAAAACATCATTTTTTCTAAGTGTGGGTCGTACGGTTTTGTCATCCATTCTAAGACATCGTATCAAGAAATCAAAACGATCACGACTCATCACAGAGACGTACACCATTGTAGAAGATCGATCAAAGAGCTCGTCGGTGGACATATGATTATCTTTTCTTATAGCCGTCATTACCAGTATACCAAATAAAGCGCGAATTTCATCCTCGTGTGTATCACGAAATGTAGCACCTGTCATAGAATCCCGTCTCTTCAATGATATCTCGGCGTTAGTCCATCGTACGATTTCGGTAATTATCTCATCAGTAATAAACATATTGAAGCATAAGACAGGATCATATACATTACGGCACATGCGGCTTGGACCTCTTTGAGCTCGAACAATGTTACTCGCTGACACTCTGCCACGCCTCGTTGACTTTGAAGTCGACCAACAATGTTTATTCCTACCTCTGATAGTCCTCTGTCGCAAGACTACGACCCTACGATAGACTGCATATCTCTGATAGACTACGACCCTAATATAATACGGCCTATCATCTACATATATATATATATAGATGATAGGCCGTAATATATTCTAGAACATTTTAAGTTTTACACAGCATCATAGTTTAAGGCAACATAAAAATAATACACCACTTGTTAGTGATATGTACTCAGACAAATTCGAAGAGAAGTCGCTTGCTTGATTTATAACAATATAAGGTAAATATAGCAGAGAATATATCATCGCTAGGGAACGTGTATAACTAAAAATAGTTTAAATAATACGAGACACTACGAAATTTATCGCTGCGGATACTCGCCATAATTTGTAAATAGCCAGTAATTTGTAAATAACCTTATGGAAGTACTTATAATATAGTAAATTTTCAAGCGATTAACGATATCTTTTCGGACGATAAAGAAGTTTGATCGAATTTCGATGGGATTTCTACCATGTCCGTAAACTATGCATACATATACAAATTATGTACTGGCAAAAATGGTATACGCTATGAATGTACATATGTTTTGTTTCAAATTATCACCGACGTATATACTATTTTATTCCGCAAAAACCCAAGACTTCTTGGGTTTTTACGGAATAAAATAGTATATACGTCGGTGATAATTTGAAACAAAACATATGTATCGAAGCATTTTTAAAAAAACATGACGCTTTCTTGAAGGAAAAAATATAGCGGTGTAATAAGACATAAAAGAGGTCACCAGAAGGAGTTAACTAGCCTCCGGTATGGACATATTTCGAAAGGACTATCGGACTGAGAGAAAATCTGCGTTTTTGTCAGTGTCCCTTATATTTTCCAAAAAAAAAATAATAATAACAAATATTAACAAATACCTATTTAACCCTAGAAAGATAGTCTGTGTAAAATTGACGCATGCGTTTGCGAAATATAGCTGTCTCTTTCTAAATAGCGCGAATCCACAGTCGTCCGTCGAGGACATCTCATTCGTCGCTGGGAGCTGCCGTGTGGCGTACGTGTTCTTAAGGTAAGTGTCATCGATTTTAAAATATAACGACCGCGTGAGTCAAAATTACGCATGATTATCTTCTACGTGACTTTTATGATTTTGACTCGTATGAAGGTTTTTAATTTTTGATGTTATTACAACTAGATATGATTACTTATAATTATATTATTCTTTTTATAAATATTGAAGCAAAACTATAAAAATATGGGGAGTAGAAATTTGGACGAAGATGATATCCTGGCTGCTCTTATGCAGAACGATGACGAGCTTCTCTGTGAGGATACCGATAGTGAAGTAGCGGACCACGAAAGTGAAGATGACGTGCAGAGCGACACAGAAGAAGCTTATATAGATGAGATACAAGAAGACCAGCCGACGCCAAGTGGAAGTGCAATCCTAGACGGGCAAAGTAGTGCCGAACAACCAGGCTCCACATCGGCCTCTCGTAGGGTCGTAGTCTTGCGACAGAGGACTATCAGAGGTAGGAATAAACATTGTTGGTCGACTTCAAAGTCAACGAGGCGTGGCAGAGTGTCAGCGAGTAACATTGTTCGAGCTCAAAGAGGTCCAAGCCGCATGTGCCGTAATGTATATGATCCTGTCTTATGCTTCAATATGTTTATTACTGATGAGATAATTACCGAAATCGTACGATGGACTAACGCCGAGATATCATTGAAGAGACGGGATTCTATGACAGGTGCTACATTTCGTGATACACACGAGGATGAAATTCGCGCTTTATTTGGTATACTGGTAATGACGGCTATAAGAAAAGATAATCATATGTCCACTGACGAGCTCTTTGATCGATCTTCTACAATGGTGTACGTCTCTGTGATGAGTCGTGATCGTTTTGATTTCTTGATACGATGTCTTAGAATGGATGACAAAACCGTACGACCCACACTTAGAAAAAATGATGTTTTTGCTCCTATTAGAAAAATATGGGATCTATTCATCTATCAATGCGTACACAATTATACTCCAGGGGCTCATTTGACAACAGACGAATAGTTACTTGGATTTAGAGGGCGGTGTCCGTTTAGGATGTATATTCCCAACAAGCCAAGTAAGTATGGCATAAAAATCCTCATGATGTGTGACAGTGGTACTAAGTACATGATAAATGGAATACTCTATTTGGGAAGGGGAACTCAGACTAATGGGGTGCCTCTCGGAGAACTCTATGTAAAGGAATTATCAAAGCCTGTACATGGAACTTGTCGTAATATAACGTGCGACAATTGGTTTACCTCGATCCCTTTGGCGAAAAGCTTACTCCAAGAACCTTACAAGTTAACACTTGTGGGAACCGTACGATCGAACAAACGCGAGATACCGGAAAAACTAAAAAACAGTCGCTCTAAGCTAGCCGGGACATCAATGTTTTGTTTCGATGGACCTCTTACTCTTGTCTCATATAAACCGAAACCGACAAAAATGGTTTACCTGTTATCGTCTTGTGATGATGATGCTACCATCAACGAAGCTACTGGTAAGCCAGATATGATTATGTATTATAATCATACAAAAGGTGGAGTAGACACTCTAGACCAAATGTGTTCTCTGATGTCGTGTAGTAGGAAGACAAATAGGTGGCTTATGGCTTTATTGTATGGAATTATAAACATTGCTTGCATAAACGCATATATAATTTATAGCCACAATGTTAATAGCAAAGGGGAAAAGCCTCTAAGTCGCAAAAATTTCATGAAAAACCTAAGCTTGGGTTTGTCTTCTTTGTTTTTGCGTAGGCGTTTAGACGCTCCTACTTTGAAAAGATATTTGCGAGATAATATCTCCAATATGTTGCCTAATGAAGTACTTGGTACATCAGAAGATCAAGCTGATGAGCCTATAGTAAAGAAACGTATTTACTGTACTTTCTGCCCGTCTAAAATAAGACGGAAGGCTAATGCCTCTTGTAAAAAATGTAAAAAAATAATATGACGTGAGCATAATATTGATATGTGCCAAAGCTGTTTGTAACTAATTTTTATAAAACTTTATGTTCGTTATATTTATAATATATTTTAGTTGTTGATTTTTTATAAAATAATGACTGATTATTGAAGTAAAAATATGACAGAGTGAATGTTAAAAAAAAAAGTTGATTTGTAACAGAAGTTAAAAGTTTTTGTTTTTTTTTATGAATAAATGATTATAAACAAATTGTCTGTATTAATTATTCCAATATATATGTAAATATATAATAACATATAATTTTTTGATATAAATTAGGACACTTCAACCTACCACTAATTAAAACACATGCGTAAATTTTAGGCATGACTATCTTTTCCGTACTACACAATATGATTATCTTTCTAGGGTTAACAAAATTATAGAATTGTTTATGTGTATATAGTAAATTTAAATCACAAAATAAGACTACTTACCACTAATATTAAGCTAGATGTGTTCAAAACACAAGAACAGGTAAAGTGATATTAGGCAGCTTATGATACTATAAATATAGGAGTAGTAAAAATACAGATGCGACAAGTAGCAGAGGAAAGAGTGACACAGCTTGATATAGAAAGATAACCGTTTAACCAATCCAGGAGCATTTTTATATATTTGAATCCTTATTTTTCCTTCTGAAACTAATAACAAGTCCTATGAATATTGATGAAGATAGAACACATCCATATACATACAATCTTTGACAAATTGTTATAAGTAAAATAAAAACGGAAATAAGCAACACTTTCGAGAAAGATTTTCCATTCAAAAACTTGAATGCATTTCGAACACAACCAAGTTTTTCAACGGGAAATCAAAACGACTGAAAAATTAATTTCGTTGTCAAGCTTCAATTTAAAGAGTTAATCTAAATATTTTATAGTATGTCATCTGAGATTGTATCTAGTTCATAATCTAAAAAAAATAAAACTTTCTGATTATGTATCATATAACATACACACGTTGTGACTTCTAGCGATCACAAACCAATGTTTTATTGTGATAATATAACTAATGTCATCGGACCTGTCCCAGTGATATAAAATTATGCAATTGCACTTATGTATGTCTGCCTTTAAAAAAATCTGTCGTTCATGGGTACACCACTCACTAAGAGGTTCCGCATGTTAGATACTTATAAACATATAAGGGTACATCGTTTTTCTTTTAAACTATTCACAAATCTTAATTTAATTACCACGTAAATATGTTGGCTACCATATCTTTAACATGTGTAAAAATATGGTGCAAATTTAAAAAATTATAAAACTAAGGATAATCACTATAGTTTTCCTACAACTTTTGCATAAGCTTCTTAAATTATAGTTTTGGAAATAAGGGGTCGGGAACATATATGTATTTTAGCATATTTTTCAGTATATCTCTGAATATATACCGCTTAAAATGATGAAGAAAACGTTTTCGAAACATATGGAATTCATGAAAAGTTTTAAAGTTTTTAATATGCCCCTCGCCTCCCCAAATTTCAGCATAAACATTTTGTGTGTTAGCTATTGAAATAATCGTAGGTTAATATGTTTTATTACTGTAATTTGATTTCTACGTCAAGCGATTTTGGAAAAAAATGATACGACGTATTAAAATTTGTTTTAGAAATTTGAGTGCCTATAGTTTACGGTAAGAAGAAAAATATTACAGAAACTATAAGCGAGCGTCAAATATTATTATGTCGATGGCCATCACCATTTAATGAATAACTTACGGAACGCAGTAGTAATATAAAGCCTTTTCTTTTACCTATTGAACGCTCTTATTTACAGAAAACTTGAAAGGATCTCATTTATTTAGTCCATATAATTTAAATGATGTCCTGATGTTTGACAAAATCATAACAAAATTAAATCAGGTGGGATATTAGCAAAGATTCAAAACTACATCACGTAGTTTCTAGTACTACATCACGTAGTTTCATTTAATTGTGAATAATGAATTTCTACAAAATTAACGCCAAATATATTCAATATTTGAAAATCATAACACTTTAATTCTTCTACTTTAAAATTTATGGATAATATCTACACATGTCCTTTACATTTTCATTTTGCGTTTGATCGATAATATCTGTGGAAGAAGCATTTCCTCCAGACTCAAATTTATTAATTGATTACGTTAGCAACCTTTAATGCCTTTTCTAACAAACTCCTACACGCAAATACATACATATTCGTTACATTTTTGCATATGCCTTATATAGGTCCATACACCGCAACCTATGATTATTACTCGCCCTCCGAATTTGCTTAATACAGTAGGAGAAACAGTACCAAACAATACCACATTCCTTATCATATACTATACTATTCGGAACATTAGAATTAAGATCGTCGAATATTAGGATGAATCACTGCCCTTTCAACATTGTACTGGTATCATTTCTAGTATGGTGCGAATAATTTTTTGTATTGTACTAACTTACTCAATGCATTGGCCCAAAACTTGGACATTTATGTTAGTGAGAAAAGCCCCGATAGAATAGATATATTGCTATAGAAAGGGAATTCTGGAGTGAAGTATTAATAAATTTATTTTGCATTATAAATTAATTGTCTCTAGTCCGATATTGGTAAGGGCTAAAATACTCTACTAATATAAAAGTAAAAAAAAATATTTCGATTAGGTACTAATAAAAAAGAATAATGAGAGGAGAAGTTCAATCACAGCATACCACTATTGTTATTTAAAAAAAGCTGCACTCGATGAACATGAGTAGAACTCGCGCGATTAAGGATTTTATGGAAAATACGTTAATTTTATTTTCAGCCATATAAATACACCTAATTTATCTCTCACAGGCGTAAAAATATCAGTATTTTGTCAAAACTATAAAAGAAAGAATCATTGATAAAGCTGAAAACTATTTTCCATAAGATTCTGAAAATAATGTTTTTCAAATCTTTCTTACTTGCTGTTTTATATATCCTGATGCTCCACAATATGTGAAAAAAAAACATTATTTTATTTTCCCTCTCTAAAATTTCTTTATGTAATATGCTTTATCAATATACCAAATTTCTAGTTTTTACGACATACAGTTTCTGAGAATTAGTCTTTCTACAACTATATTTTCTCTCTCGAGAACTATCCTACAAAAAAATTTAAAAAATAGTGAATCCACAAGTTCGTCAAATTTGATCCATGAAATAATCAATTTTAAATGCGGATATGACTGATGATTATATTGACAAGCTTGAATAATTGGATCACCACAACCTAGATGTCACTAACGTAAGCTGATCACATTAACTACAGGTTACATGTGACGAGTATGTCTGAATCGCATATGACTTGTTTAGAATAAACTATAAGCCCTAGTTTTATAACTCTTATATACCTGATAAAAACTGATAATTGGAAAAAATACCTAATGCAGTAAATATTTTTGGAGATAAAATATTGCTAACTCTTGCATTTGACCCGAACTCGTATAAATATTGAAAACAAATAATATAGCATAATATATAGAATAAGCAATATAGAAGCAGTTGGCAGAAAATATAGATTATTTAGCGGTACATAAGCAGTGATTAAAGCAGCTCGTACAGCAATGCACAGTTAACATCTGCCCTACGGTCGCTTGCACCTCGCCATACATACGTTCACGTTACCGGGCTCCTATCAGCGTATATCCCCGGATATAAACTTACTTAACGCTTCCTCAAAGTTCCCTAAGCGCTGCCAAGCCGCTGACAAAACTTTTCCCACCATGATATAAAAGCAAAAGTGTGTAACGATTCCTTTAGGAAACGACGCTTACCTTTATACAGGAGTCGTGAAAATGAATTCACGTTATATCATCTCGACCCTTTCAAGATGTTATTGGCGTAATGATAACACCGGGCGGGCAGCTGCTCGATAAACAAAACTCGCCTAAACGCAAAGTTTTGTTTCGAAGCTCGCTGCCATTTGAATATATTTTCGCTTATCTTCGTTTACGGAGAAGTAACTTCAGCAATTTAATACATTGTACACTACTGTTATTGGACCGAATTATATTAAAAAGTATTAAATTAACATTATATGGTGTATTTATGACAATAAATTTTAATTCAAGTGTTATAATTTATAAGTTATTCTGTTTGAAATTAATATCACCATCAGCGAAAATGAAAAGAGTGAGGAATGCAAGGAACTCTATATGGCGATGTTTTGTTATTGATGCTTAATAAGCGCAATAAGAGTGGCATCAATCTCCTCGCATATTTTAAAATATTTCAAAATAGCAACTCTATTTGCCAAAGATACGATAAAAATTATATTTATATTTTAATAATGACTTTAATAATAATTAAATCAAAATGCATCTATTAAACATGCATTTTTATTCAATTATTATATTTTTACCAATAAATTAATACCTCGTGATTATTAACTCATGTTTCAAATTCATAACTACTTATAATATTTCCATTATATAAATATTGAAAACGGATAACTATAAGTAACGAATAAAAGTGTTAGAGAAAAATATAATTTTGTTTAATACTTGCGTTCGATCTTTCAAATATGTGTTCAAGCATCAAGTAAAAGTGTTATATTTATTATGCATAAAATGGCCTAATTTAATAAAAAATGGTAAATTTATGACAAAACGAAATACGTTTTCATTATACAATTCCATTAAACAGTGAAGAAAAAGACCAAATAAAATATCATTTTCGAGATATCATTATAGTTCCTATTTGAAATGAGGATTTATCTCACTGGATAAAAAGCCGCGACTTTTTAGGGCCAATCCTTTAAAACTACTCCGCCATTTAGAAACAAAATGTCCAACTCTATAAAACAGAACCTATTAGATTATTTGCGAGTAATTTTCTTGAAATCAATAAACATCTATTATGTAAATAAACCAGAGTTAAACTGATCGCTTGAAGCATTCTATTTAGCAATGCTAAGAGTGCCCATAACGATTCTAAAAACCTCATTCTGCCCGCCGCTATTGATTTAGTTAATGCTATTAAACGCCTTGAAAAACAAATAAGTTACATCACTTTTAAATGACATAACATCAACATATATTATGAAATTGCTAATAATCTACACAATCAAATAATTTAAAAAGGATTTGACTCAACTGTTAGATGTATATTTTCCTGTACGAGTATTAGAGATCAATTACAGAATATATGCTTTTTATGAGCTTAATTGGATCGAGCTCCTTAAAATTAAATTTAGAATAAAAAAAATTAATTAACATATACAATGATGAGACAAAGGCAATAACACGACAGTCCAGTGACGTGACAGTAAAATTAAAATGTTATGCCACAAATGGAATGGACGTAAAGAATTTTTGCAAATATGTGTTTCTTATAAAAATATGCCAGATAATAATAAAAATGCAGATAATAATAAAAAGCTTTTAAACGGTTTATTTTATTGAAGCTTCAATGTTGCGGAGTACTTTTTCCATACTATTCAAATAATTGAAGTCAACAAAGTAACTGCTTTTCCATATTGAAATGAGATAATTGTCTCCAAAATAAGTAACCAACTTTTTGAATTGAGAGATGAATTAAAAAAATCTTTTTTAAAAATCAAAATCTTTCACTTTTATAATTTTTTTCAAGATAATGATACTTTATTAATGTTAGTTTACTTTGGTGATATACTTGAAATTGCTTGAATTTGCTAATGATAGACACAGTCAATGTTTTCATCAAAAAGCACAATATATGGAGTACTCACTTCGAAAAATAAATTTATATTTACTTAATATTCTTATTATTTTGAAATAAAAAACGGAGCATAAAAATTTTCTGTTAATAATTATATATTAAAGAGCAAAAAGTGGCATTTGAGCCAATTGAAAATTTAGTTACTGGAATACTTTGTCGAGAAAATGGATCGTTAATACATAAAACAATTTGAAACGCGATACTACTTCCTACACTGAGTTATCTGAAACCAGCATATCATCTAACATGAACGGTAAGCGGGTTTTGGTACTTGCTTGTGACATGTGAAATAAAGGAGTCTATATTCACTAACGCCAAATAATTAGGAAAAAATTATACTGATCTCATCACCAAAGATTATCATGATGAAACCAAACATCCGTTTGAATGAATGAAGACTTATCTGTCTTCATACTTACGGAGAGTTACAACCGTAAGTACGAAGAAAGATACACCTGAATCATTCAAATTTAAGGTTGGTTACAACATGATAACCTACCAAACTCCTCCAGAAAAGTAAGCGAAATATTTGTGAATATTAGGAAAGCTTGTTTGAAAAGGCCGATCGAAAGTACCTGTTCTGTTCACTCCAAAATAAGAAACTCCGTTATATACTACAATCCAGAGCAACTATCTTCCTGAGTACTTAACTCACACATGTGACCAGAAAATATTTGAAAAAATTGTTTGAAGACCAGTTTCGACTCTCTGGATACATGTATACTGCAAGGTGCCATATCAAGTCAAGGTACCTTATAAGTAATGTATAACATATAAGTGATATATTTATTTTTGGCACAATAAAATAAAATTACACTATTACGCCCTCGACCAACTATTTAAAATCTTATGCGATAAAAAGATTTTATACTAATATCGTGGACAAACTTGGCCTTAAAATACTACATTTTAATTGGCTCATGCCTACTTGCTTTCTAATGATAACGAATTAATAGTAATTTTGAGAATGAAATAGCCTACGCTAATTTAATTTTCAAGCTCATTGAGCGGTTTTGAACAATCAACCCAGATCCGCAACGATACGCAACACTTATATCAAATGACAGAATATACATGCCTAAACGTATATCTTAATTTTATATATATATATATATATATATATATATATATATATATGTATATGTGTATATATATATATATATATATATATTAACGCTCGCACAAACGAAAGTGTGGACTATTGGATGGAATATTTATCCATAACGATTCACACTCCATTATTTTTGATACAGTAGATACCATTATCATCAACCGGAAGAGGCCCACTAGTAAACATAATCTTTGTTTTGTCCATGTTCGTTTCAAGACCTCTCGATTGAAAAATTCTACTGAGTTCCTTGAGCATTGTGCTCAGACTTTTCAGTGACTATATCATCAGCAAACAGAAGGTGAGTAATATGTTCGCAATTCATATAGTTGGCAAATTCGTTCCACTCCAATAGCTTGAAGGCAACGCTGTGGTGAAGAGTTTGGGAGAGATAATGTCTCCCTACCTTATACCTTTCAAGTCGAACTGATATGATAACATTACTGTACGAACACTTTAATCTGGAATATACCGATACTCTTCAATCCCCAATATAACGGTAGCCAATACTCAAGCAGGGCCTAGGTTTCGATAGAACCTTTCTTATAATCCACGAATACTAGACATAGTAGTCAATCATACTCTTCAGATTTATAAATAATCTAGCGCAGTGTATAAAACTGATCTATAATACAGCTTTTTCGAAAACCAGCTTTATTGGGAGGCTGGAAGTCGTATTTACTCGTGGAAATCTTGAGCGTAAATCCATTCTAAATGACTCTCGAAAACAACTTATCAACGTAACTCGGGAGGTTTATGCATCTATAAGTTCAGCAAGGTATTATGGCCCTTTGTGATAAACAACACCACCACACCTTTAAACTATGTATCTGGGACAACGTCCTCATTATATAATGGAATTAAACAGCTTCTAATCGAATCTTTTCTTGAAGGCTGGTAGCACGCCAACAGACATAGTCTTTGGAAGTTCGTAATTCTTTAGTTGTTAAGATTCCGATCCCATTTAGACTAAGGGACAGCGTCAGAGCGGTTTTAACTCTTGGGTCATTAACTGTATTGTCAACAGGTTTTTACGATGGGATATGTAAATGTTTGTAAAACTACTAAATCTCCCACAAAATCTCTGACCTGGATGCAATTAAGCTATCGGAGTTTAACTTCGTCGTATTATAATCCAACGTGAAAAATTCGTATTACATCACTTAGGATAATATTATTACATTTAAAACACATAAACATATCTTCGATTCAACTGAATGATAAAAAAATGAGGATCACTACAATAAATTCGCCAACATATAATTCCCGTCGAAAAAAACACGTCATATGGTAATAAGCTACCCGGGACGTATTATCCCAACGACATAATCACAATTCGAATTACTCTGCACCGTATACATGGACAGATAGAGAGGGCCGGTATATTATAAAAAGACCTCGAGAAGCGATATCTTGTATCGCATCTTCCAATTTGTTTAATAAACCTTTCTGAAATAAGTTTACGCGATTATAGTTATTTATATTTTTTGGGACTTCATTTATTCCTCTACTATACATTTCTATTTCCTTATTACGATTAATTCTAGCTTTCTGTGTGGTGAAGTATAACGCTACAATTTCCGTCGCGCCTGAGTCAAATTATTGCTTTCTACCAGTGCCGTGAATTAATTTGTGCCGGAACAGTCGCGCGTTTCACCACTGGGATCTTACATGTCTTAACCTTGCAAATAGCTAAAGGTAACTAATGGTTTCTAAATATAATTAATTACATTAGTTGTATTTAAAGCACTTACTGTATACAGTTGTATTTTGCAGCACATTTTATTTTACTACGTTTTATTAAATTAATAATCACCATTCATTTAAATGTATTTACTTACGAGATAAAAAATGCATGCAATCTCATAATTTAAAAGACTATTATTTAAGACTTTAATTTATTTATCATATTCAATTGTGTTTCAAATTTATACAAACAGCGATAATTACATCGACATATTTCAAAGTGCTTTCAGATTACACAATCTCTGAAATGTGGATAAATGTAATTGGCGACCACGACACCCGAACGGGGAAAGATGCGAGTACATGTCACATAAATGAAATAATAATTTTCGTACCGTATACTCTACGTAACTTTGTCGTTAATCCAACAAGAAATCAATAAATACATTGCGGCAAGTTTCGGGATCGTATCGAAAAGACATTAATGTCTCTTATTTATTTATAAAAATATACATATTAGCTAATACTCTTCATTCATTCCATCGGATCGACATGCTTTTTGCACAGAGATAGTTGACGGGTCGGAAAATCGCAAAGGATACTTTTTATTCCGAAGAAAAGAAAAGTCATCCTAACATTAATAGTAATCTGAAAATTATGTTTGTTCGTACTTCTTACGCATCTTAAAAGAACAACGGATCGACATGTTTTTTTGTATAGTCTTAGTTGGTGAACCGAAAATAATAGAGACACTTTTAATTTCAAAAGACCTTATTTTTATTTTGGAAAAATTCTTATTTTAAAAAAAATATACAAACGGAATGCCGAAGCAACATCCCAACAGAGCAAAGGATCTACCTGAACTTTTGAAACGCTACTACATACAAAACAAAGAAGCAACGTTAATACTCTTTTTAATCCATAATTTATAGAGAAATATGTTTATTTCATTGTTATTTGTATTATAAAATCACGAAAATATGTTATAAATCACGAAGACATGACATTTAATTTCTATAATCTTCCTAGATGATGATACCTGTTTTAATTTCTCCCCACAAGTTTGTAACTATACTATTTTTTGCCTTATTTTGCCCTTTAACGCGAAAAAAGTCTCTTATGAAAGCTAGTAATAAATATTACTTGTTATTTATGACAATTGTTTACTAATTTATTTTACATTTTGCAACTTAATGTAGAGCATAATATTTTTTTTTACTTTTACTCTGAATTTCAAACTTAAATTTTTTTCATTAACGGGTTAACTACTCCAATTATGGTTCAAATACTACCTTAATTTTTTTGAGTTAGACTTTCCCTTAAAATTAGGAAGACTTTTCGTCGACTATTTCCGTTATCCTAATCATTTCGTAAAATACATATTCTGATAAATAATACATGCACTCGATATCAAAACAGGAAACAAATCTTTTTAAACCACCGTTAATCGTTTTGTTGATTAATGATGTACAGTTTAAAACATATTCACTAATGATTGAAGATAGTTTTAAATATAAACACTAATGACACAGTTCATTTGACTAGTCTCATGTCGATATTATTTATGAGCAGAGTATTTAATCGACCAACTCTAATACCAAAATATCATACCGCATCCATATACGTACTTTTATAAAAGTTCTGTTCCTCTCTACAGGGAGTGTCACGCAACTTAATGTTACCTTTGATATCCGTCTCACATTTCATTACCATATAAAGTGTCCGATAAAGATTTTTTCAACCGTTTGGATTTTATGTTATGCAAATGTATGCTTTCCTGTTATTATTCGTGCTATATTCCTTTTACATTAGTTAATTCAATGCAAACTATTTAGAATAGAATGCTATAATTTAGAGTCCAAGTGCGAAGAGGTTCTAAATCGCATTCGACATTCAAGAGTTCAAAATATAAGTTTAATACTTTTGAATAACCCAAACTGTGCTCTCCGCTCTTTGTTAGGTAATTATGGTAATATTTTGTGCACCGCAAATATCCCGAAAGTACTTTTTCCATCAGTTGTCAACGAACGAACTTTTTTCCATCAGTTGTCAATTTGGAATTAATTAATTATTAATATTCTCGTAATAGATTTATTTTCTTTAATTTTAATTTGTTAATAGATTTATATTACCATATAAAATCGAACAGCCATTTTCTGACAGCAGACTTTCTGCTAAAAATAAACAAGGGGACGCTGGGATTTTCACAAAAACATTAATGTTCGTTTAACATTTTTTTTTACTAGTTGAAGGTGCAAATTAACCTATGAATTTTTGTGAAAAATTCTTCTCTTTATAATCATTCTCATTATTTTTAATTTACAGTTTAAACAGCTTAAGTAATAAAAACTCTAAGAAATTCACTTTTTCCACCAGCACCTGCCCTCCGAGTTTTTTAATCTAATGTACACATACCATATAAAATAATAACTAATCTACTGACCGATTGCATCAGGCTGGAATCGATACCGGATTGAATGTTCTTTAGAACCGTTATTTTAGAACCATAACTGAGACATTTAACGAATTATTAACGCTGCCGGAAATGTACGATACCATCAACATTACACGCATTAGTGCCTGACCGCTTTCAATCGATGAACTCATTACTAGAATCATTTCGATGTATATGCTTTACATCTAGCAAAAGGTTTAAAGAACAAAATAATATAAGAAATATAATGTTTTTAATAATATGATTAAAATGTGAAAAAAATATGACATTTTTCGAAATATTTATGAAAATACACTAATTTATTAAGCGTGAGAATAAATATGTATATTTTCTTATTGGGTTTCAAATGGACGCAAAGTACTGCAAATAATACATCTCTGTGTTATTCTTCAATTTATCGCAGATTACATTCGTAAATAAAGAGCATACTGCATATAAATAGAAAGAATATCTATGTTGAAATATATGTTGTTATAGAATTTGCTTTTTGCTCTAAGCAAAAAATATGCGAGTGTGCACTATAATATTTAGCTATTACTTAATTTCATCTGACATTGTTATCACAACATTGAAAAATACGTCATGATGAAAATACGAAAACAGAAATAAATGCTATGAAACAACAATTTACTCACATAGCTGATATTGATTTTACTCACCCCTTTGCAATTTAATAATCAGAAAGTAGAATAATTTTGAGTAACGCTAAAACCTAAGCAAGCCAAAAATGTTGCCGCCGAAAAAACCGGTTTACTAGATCGAAGAAAATAGCTATTCAACCAATATCTATGAAAGGAAACAGGCATAACTTTTACGAAGTTAAACAGATGTAGTAAAAAAAGAATAACATAACTTACCCAAAAATATAAAAAAATAACTCAAATGCAAAGAACCATTACATTTAATAGAAGTTGTTATTTTTCCCACACACACAAAAATGTACGCGCACCGCGTGACGGAAGTTAAGTCAAACTCGTGGCTCTTTTGTCTTAATCACTACGACGGTAGACCGACGGTAGATCATAGGTATGTTATCAGAATAACCAAACTTCTTAAAATGGCCTTTAAATTACTGTATTATAATATTTCTATCGTCTAAAGTATCAAAAGGACCTTAGGTGAATTGAATTTGGTTATGAATGTTATAACTGTTGAAACCTACATACATAAAAACAAAATACCACAAGCTCACTCATCACGAAATCTCCGGAACTATAAAGATCACAAATGTGAAATTTGTAAGGTAGATTTCTTATATAATTTGAACCTCGCAAAGGAGGGATTTTCTGAAATTTAATCCCTAAAGATAATAAATAATAGATGAAAATTTTTACGGTACGTCTGTTTATTTTGAATACATGTAAATTCAAATTTGAAATCTTTTGAATCTCTCTATTGCAAACACATGAATATCTGGTTTAATGATTTTCCAAATTCATCCATGAAGAGGTTGAAAAGGGGATGACCCAAAATATATTTACCCCACGAAACAATGAACCAATGTTTTTTTCTATGGGTATATAAAATTGAAGCCCGTCTCAAGTTATCCATGTTAAGGCCTAATGTCAAAATTATTTCTAAAAAAGTTAATATACATGTACGAGTACACCTTCAACGTTACAATGAGGTCAGAGGAATTTCCTAACTTATTACCTGAAATACGTTACGGCAATATTTTGGAAAATGATGGCGAAATAAATATTCCGAGTAACATTTATTTTATAATGGTCAATAGTAGAATCAATAATATTTTAATCCTGATGCCGGTATAGTTACTGAAATTCAAAATATGTTGTACGAGTTTAATCCTTAGGTAAGAAATTTTAAAATTGTTTTATAAACCATTTCAAAGGACCGATAAGACCATTATAAAATCTTTATTACCTCGGACAGGTGACCCTCTTCAGAACATCTGGCTGACGTAACACGCTTATTACTAAAGAAGTTGCCGTGGTTCTAGTTGACCCAGAATGTGGCAAGCGTGATATTGTGATTCGCACACGCGATGACCGTTCGTAACGAATAAGCAAAACCAACCATACTTAATGGTCCTTCAATGGCCGGTCATATTTTGTCATTGCAAAGATGGGTAATATTTTGCTTTATATCAGATTGAATATTTAAATACGGAGTCGAATTTTTGCTGTGTGCGACACGCTCAACCAATTACAACACAAACTAGATTTTGACGGTTTTACTTTTATTATACTGCAAATGCGACGCGACCAATTTATATATTTTTCGTGTTCTGTTCAGCCAATTGATTGTTGACACGTATACTAAAACTTGCTAATTATTATGTAGACCTACGTGCTAAAACGCAAAAAGACAACGATGCGGAGTACTTAGCTCGATAAACATCCCGTGAAGCTTCACTGGAAGCCAAGATGATTTCCGCAAGTATTGTCGACTGGATATATTTATCACTCTCGCCACAAATCTGAAATAAAGGAAATTAAACGCAAGCTACTCGCAAAGAAAAATTCGTATGTGCGGGTCATCACTAGGTTCATGCGAATCACTAGTATAAAACTTATGATTGATTTGTTAACTAAAGAAAATCTATTTGTTACAGCTTTGTGCTTTGCATACAATGTCGTGTAGCAAAAATGTGAGTTGCCCGCGCCCACGTACGAGAGGAAGTTCATCCCAGGTATGTCGAAAATTTAATAAGTTTCGAATTTTTGAAGCCTATGAAAATCCGAAACTACACAAGACAATTAAAGTGCGCATGGTCCCTATGGCTCACTTTACAACACCTATCCCTGCATGCAGAATGACCGCTACACGAAACAATATTCGAAAGCGCAAATTGAGAATACGAGCACAGGTGACGATGGTTATAATTTTTATTGTCAACGTTCCCCTAATAAGAAATATTTAATCGACAACAATGGGTCGTGCCCTACTCTCCCGTGTTATCAAAGACTTTTAAAGCCCATTTAAATATGGAAATGTGCAACAGAGTTAAGTCTGTTAAATACATATGTAAATATGTTAATAACCCAAGTCGCATGCCATAAATTGTAATAAACCCAATGATATAACAAGATTTCAGTTATATCAACATAAAAGTTCTTCCGAGACAGTGTGACGCATTTTGAAACGTTCTGTACGTGAACGGCCACTGTGCGACATTTTGCTAAAGCGAAGATACTACCCGACGGTTGCTTAATTGTAAGAGATGAATGTACAATGACACATCGTTAATAATTTGTGAACAGACCGTATACTCCAGGTATTATGAAATCAAACGTAATGTACAGCGATGTTGTGTAAATATATATCTAGGTGTATTTAAAAATAAAACCTCAAAAATCAATCTAAACCTCAATTTGTTGATAATTTTAAAATCACTCTAAAATCCTGCCTTTCTCACAATTGCATTATGGGCAGAAATTACAGAGAGGCAAATTCCTATAAATATTGTGCAGAAATCGTACCAGAATAGAAAATTAATACGCTCGTAACATTCAATTTCCTCCGAAATCACTGTCAAAATGTGAACAGAAAATTTCCGCAGCCCATTCAAAACGGTTCGCCCAGGTGGTGAATTAATTCCATCAGCACAGCCAATGTTTTGTTATACCTGTATATATAAATATCTTCATTACCCTATGCAATAGCAATCGACGGGAATATCTATACATAGGTGGACATATACATATATATATATATATATATATATATATATATATATATATATATATATATATATATATATATATGGTGGGATATTAGCAAAGATAGATGATAGAAGGATATTAGCAATCTTTGCTAATATCCCACCTGAAGATGTTGTAATACAACGAAACCCAGGTCGCGGTAAAGAAATTAAAGAAAGTAGAAATAATACTACATCACGTAGTTTCATTTAATTGTGAATAATGAATTTCTACAAATTTAACGCCAAATATATTCAATAATTCACGAGATATTATGCTTTACTATTTTTCCGAAGATGGTGGATTTTGCCTAACCTTTAGACCGTCCCAGCTTGGATATTACGTTAACAATATACAATTTTATTATTCAATTTTATTACATGTATAGATTATTGAGTTGTGAGTGTTATTAATAGTTTTTGTTGGTTAGCAATTTATTGTTTGATTGTTTATGTCAGTGCCAGTAAGTGTAGATTTCGTTAAACAAACTTATGTAGGCTCATATATACTAATGTATCAACGCCTTTACGTAGTTTCACACGCTTCCGTTCCTATTACCTTTCTATTTACCTCTGATTTATATTTTGTGTTTAAATTGTTAAAAAGTTCATTTTCATTCAAGAAAGCGATGCGGAACAGAGTCATGATTCGCATGACTCCGTTCCGCATCGCTTTCAAAATGAATACTGTTCGAACTAGTGGATCAACTTTTAAAAACACCAGTATATATATATATATATATATATATATATATATATATATGGATACATAAATATATACATACATATATATATATATATATAAATATATATATACATAGATATATATATATATATATATATATAGTTTACATCGTACATGTGGATACTTAAAGCCCTTTAAGTTAAACCTGTTGAGTTGCTCAGTTATTAGTGTAAAATATATGCACATACTTAAAACATATTATGATTATACTCGTTATTTTATAAATATATACGCCATATTGTTATTACACTTGTACTCATTTTTTTACACATACATACATCACATTGCGATTATACCCATATTGGTTATTTTATATACACACATACCATATCACGATCATACTCGTAATTGTTATTTTAGATATACACCATATCATGATCATACTACTACTGGTTATTTTACCCTTACATAGGTTATATGATAGTACTGATACTTGTTATTTTACATATACAGTTATCATATTGCAATTATACTCATATACATTATTTTACACCTACATACGTCATATTACAATTAAACTCCTACGGCCATAACAAGAACTATCAGTCAAATATAATATTTTTAGATGAGTCTCGCTGCCAATTTTATTTTACTTTATTTTTAATTTTTACAAGACAGTCCAGTTAAAACTTTCGAGAAACCTTCAGTGTAAGATAAATAACTATTGATTTCTTAGAGAAAAGCCATCAAAAAAATTTCGTACCTACTTTTAAGCATCGCTACTAACTACTTACAATTACACAACAAAGATATAGTTATTTAAAATAGCGAGAAAACACTTTACGCAAAATGTAAGAATATGAGTGCTTTAATTGCGTTTAATGTGCTTTACAAATTGTCACTAAGATATTTATACGTTGTAAAACATTTGTTATTCTCTCATGTTTTGTGTGCATCAAAAAATCTAGTGTTATGAGTGGGAATGGCTTATATGACATAGGCAACTTTAAAAAAATTAAAATTTAGGTTCACGCAAGCATAATGTTACGTACAGATTGGTAAAAGGTAACATGGAATGAAAGAATTTTCCGTCCACATTGCTGCAATGTATCATGCAAGCAATTTGTTTCAAAGTGTGTTACACTTTGAAACAAATTCGAATAGTCTGGACGTCAAACGCGCGCGAACCGTGCATATCACGCGCACGCTATGAGCATTAGCAGTCGCGTGCGGAGCGATCCGTGTTTTGTTGGTTTTTTGACGAATACAAAGGGCGTGCAGTGTGTGCGTGGCCGTCAGCGTGGACGGATTGTATTGAACTGCGCACGTGCACGAACAAAACCGACATATCAAGGTTTTCTGCGTTTTTTTTCATGACTTGATGTATTATTAATAACGAAGCAATGACAATTGTCACAGCAACAATAAACAACAATTGGTTATAGCACTATATTCCCTTAACGTATTTTCAACAGACTGAGGAAAAAAATGCGCGAGTACCGGTTTCTGAATGCACAGTTTGTGCGCGTAGGTTTGTCAGAAACAGACGCAATCATGTAGTGCTTGGCTCGTGCGCGGGAAGCGTGCAGACTGATGAAAATAATGTTTCATTGCATGTTACCTTTCACCAATTCCGATGCAGCATAAAAGACGACGTCGATGGATGGTGAATGTAAATTACTTTATATGTGGCTAGAATTGCATGACCTTTTCTTAATGTGATCTAGCTAAGTTATTAACTGCATTCATTGTTTTACTTCTCACGTATAATATCCATATATCTCATGTCAACTCTATCTTGCCTTTAAATAAACATATTATATTTATTGTACCTTGTGTAATATTTTCGATTCACACCGATTTATATTCTGAATCCTCTCGAAATAATTTCTATTTTTGTTAGTCTCCTAAAAATGTGTTTTCCAATGATTTGAATAAATTACTTCTTTTCCATATCCGTACTCAAGATTTACTTTATGAATAAATAGTAATTAGTTAAATATACGTATAATATATATATATATATATATATATATATATATATATATACATATACATATACATATACATATATATATATATATATATATATATATATACATATACATATACATATCCATCGACGTCGTCTTTTATGCTGCATCGGAATTGGTGAAAGGTAACATGCAATGAAACATTATTTTCATCAGTCTGCACGCTTCCCGCGCACGAGCCAAGCACTACATGATTGCGTCTGTTTCTGACAAACCTACGCGCACAAACTGTGCATTCAGAAACCGGTACTCGCGCATTTTTTTCCTCAGTCTGTTGAAAATACGTTAAGGGAATATAGTGCTATAACCAATTGTTGTTTATTGTTGCTGTGACAATTGTCATTGCTTCGTTATTAATAATACATCAAGTCATGAAAAAAAACGCAGAAAACCTTGATATGTCGGTTTTGTTCGTGCACGTGCGCAGTTCAATACAATCCGTCCACGCTGACGGCCACGCACACACTGCGCGCCCTTTGTATTCGTCAAAAAACCAACAAAACACGGATCGCTCCGCACGCGACTGCTAATGCTCATAGCGTGCGCGTGATATGCACGGTTCGCGCGCGTTTGACGTCCAGACTATTCGAATTTGTTTCAAAGTGTAACACACTTTGAAACAAATTGCTTGCATGATACATTGCAGCAATGTGGACGGAAAATTCTTTCATTCCATGTTACCTTTTACCAATCTGTACGTAACATTATGCTTGCGTGAACCTAAATTTTAATTTTTTTAAAGTTGCCTATGTCATATAAGCCATTCCCACTCATAACACTAGATTTTTTGATGCACACAAAACATGAGAGAATAACAAATGTTTTACAACGTATAAATATCTTAGTGACAATTTGTAAAGCACATTAAACGCAATTAAAGCACTCATATTCTTACATTTTGCGTAAAGTGTTTTCTCGCTATTTTAAATAACTATATCTTTGTTGTGTAATTGTAAGTAGTTAGTAGCGATGCTTAAAAGTAGGTACGAAATTTTTTTGATGGCTTTTCTCTAAGAAATCAATAGTTATTTATCTTACACTGAAGGTTTCTCGAAAGTTTTAACTGGACTGTCTTGTAAAAATTAAAAATAAAGTAAAATAAAATTGGCAGCGAGACTCATCTAAAAATATTATATTTGACTGATAGTTCTTGTTATGGCCGTAGGAGTTTAATTGTAATATGACGTATGTAGGTGTAAAATAATGTATATGAGTATAATTGCAATATGATAACTGTATATGTAAAATAACAAGTATCAGTACTATCATATAACCTATGTAAGGGTAAAATAACCAGTAGTAGTATGATCATGATATGGTGTATATCTAAAATAACAATTACGAGTATGATCGTGATATGGTATGTGTGTATATAAAATAACCAATATGGGTATAATCGCAATGTGATGTATGTATGTGTAAAAAAATGAGTACAAGTGTAATAACAATATGGCGTATATATTTATAAAATAACGAGTATAATCATAATATGTTTTAAGTATGTGCATATATTTTACACTAATAACTGAGCAACTCAACAGGTTTAACTTAAAGGGCTTTAAGTATCCACATGTACGATGTAAACTATATATATATATATATATATATATATATATCTATGTATATATATATTTATATATATATATATGTATGTATATATTTATGTATCCATATATATATATATATATATATATATATATATATACTGGTGTTTTTAAAAGTTGATCCACTAGTTCGAACAGTATTCATTTTGAAAGCGATGCGGAACGGAGTCATGCGAATCATGACTCTGTTCCGCATCGCTTTCTTGAATGAAAATGAACTTTTTAACAATTTAAACACAAAATATAAATCAGAGGTAAATAGAAAGGTAATAGGAACGGAAGCGTGTGAAACTACGTAAAGGCGTTGATACATTAGTATATATGAGCCTACATAAGTTTGTTTAACGAAATCTACACTTACTGGCACTGACATAAACAATCAAACAATAAATTGCTAACCAACAAAAACTATTAATAACACTCACAACTCAATAATCTATACATGTAATAAAATTGAATAATAAAATTGTATATTGTTAACGTAATATCCAAGCTGGGACGGTCTAAAGGTTAGGCAAAATCCACCATCTTCGGAAAAATAGTAAAGCATAATATCTCGTGAATTATTGAATATATTTGGCGTTAAATTTGTAGAAATTCATTATTCACAATTAAATGAAACTACGTGATGTAGTATTATTTCTACTTTCTTTAATTTCTTTACCGCGACCTGGGTTTCGTTGTATTACAACATCTTCAGGTGGGATATTAGCAAAGATTGCTAATATCCTTCTATCATCTATCTTTGCTAATATCCCACCTGAAGATGTTGTAATACAACGAAACCTAGGTCGTGGTAAAGAAATTAAAGAAAGTAGAAATAATACTACATCACGTAGTTTCATTTAATTGTGAATAATGAATTTCTACAAATTTAACGCCAAATATATTCAAGAAGTAGAAATAATACTACATCACGTAGTTTCATTTAATTGTGTATCTCGTGAATTATTGAACCTATTTCGAAATTAATACAGGTATTTTTACAGAGTAAGATGTTATCTAATTTTTTTTTCCTAAAACATATCATTTACTAGTTACTGTGTGTTAAAATTTGTAAAAATTAGCTATTTCACAAGCTTTCGATCCTATCAAAAAAATTGGAAAAATTGTAATATCATTGTTTTACGTCCGAAGAGCACCAAAAGAAACGTTTGACAAAAACTGTTTTGTGCTATTTTTTTATGTTTCTCGTAAACTATTAATTTACAAAATGAGATTTATAACAAAAATTACAAAAAGGAGGTCACTAAAAAATGCCATTTAACATTTAACCATTTGATAAGTATAATTAATCTAAATAATAATAACCAATGAGCTTGCGAAATATTTAGAAAAAAACTAACCATTTTTGTCATAATACTTGATATGTGACAAAAGTGATCAAATATGCACATAAGATATTTTACTTCAATTTTTTTATTACGTAATCTTAATATAATAATTTACCGTAATCTCTCCGACTGAACCAACTTAGAAAATTACTCAAGACTTCTCCTTTAGCATTAAAAAAAGAATTTTAACATAGGCATGTGACAGAAGTGAAAATTCTTTGGCAATCTAAACCTCGATTTGTAAGTATATAGTAAAATGTAAAGCGGCATTATTCAATGGTCATTTCCAAAACTCATCATCAGATCCTGACCTGATCGATTGTGCATTTATATTACAAAGTAACAACTACCAATAGCAAATATCTTGAATCACGATTGATTTACTGTCAATTGTTAAGAAGTTATATTTTTTATCACCAGAACTCATCATCAGATCCTGACCTGGTCAATGGTGTAGCTATTTTGTAAAGTAACAACTACCAGTAACAAATATTTTGGATCACAGTTGATTTACTATCATCCGTTAAGTAATTACATTGTTCTTCTCCAGAACTCATTATCAAACCCTGACCTGGTTGATGGTGTAGCTGTTCTGCAAATTAACAACTGGAAATAGCGAATATTTTGAATCCCGTTTGATTTACTCCCATAATTTAAGGAATTAAATTTTTCATCTCCAAAACTCATCATTAGACCCTGACTTGGTTGATGGTGTAGTTATTTTACAAAGTTGCAACTACCATCAGCAAATATCTTAAATCACTGTTGATTTACTACCATTCATTGAGAAATTGCATTATTCATCTCCATAACTCATCATCAAACCCTGATATGGTTGATGGCGTAGTTGTTTTGCAAAGTAACAACTAGCAATAGCAAATATGTTGAATTACGCTTGATTTACTCCCATGTTTTTAAGAATTACATTATTCATCTCCAGAACTCATCATTAGACCCTTATCTGGTCGACGGTATAGTTATTTTGCAAAATAACAACTACCGGTAGTAAATCAACCGTGATTTAAAATATTTTATCTTATATCACGGTTAATATACTACCACTTCCATTTACTCCATTAAGCAGCATATTTATAAGGTAATAATCTCACGATGAGATTGTTTTGTTTGAAAATTATGCTACCACCTTGCTACCATATATTTTCAAACAAAAAACAGGAAAATATTATACATGTGCTAAAGACGTAAACAAACATTTTTAAAACCAATTCAGAAACAGATAATAATGAAAATTTTGAAAAATGAGTTTGATTTTTTGTTGTAAATAAACACACACGCACGCAAAGACACAACGTACAAAACGGCTGATAACCTGTAGTGAGCACCATTTTTGTCTTGACGCATGCGTACAAATCTTTTCTTATTGCATCATGCTCATCTATCTCTCTCGATTGTTAGCTATATACCTATTTTCCTACTTCCGATAAATTCGTAACATTCTGACGTCACTAACGTTGTATGAAAGACGTTGCTACCTTCACATTTTACTGTCATTGCGCCCAAAGAAGTTTCACTTTAAAAATACTTCTACTTATTTCGTATATTTTTACTGGACTATATGAGGTACTCCGAATTTGACTGGATAAATTTAATATAAGAAACCTTTTAATATAAAATTTTATACAAATCCGTCCATCTGCTGGTGCAATAATACACAAACATAAAAATAAACAGAAACGTACGAACGCAGCATATACGCTTTATTCAAATTTAACGGAGGGAAATAAAAAACTTTCAAAAACCGATAATAATACAAATTACACAAATATGAATCCCAACACATCAAACCTCATCTTTCGTAATGGCATTAGAAATAGCCAGGATAATATGAGAAAGTACATTGGACTTTCTTATAGGATTGCGGAAAACCTAATACAATATAATTCGAGATTTTTTAAAAATAAATGTGAAACGAGTAAAATAAGGAAGAAGTAAAATAAATTAAAAGCGGTTTCACTTCCTAAAGACAACGTCAAGATGATTCAATGATACACCTGCTAATATTTCCTATTTTGCTATCCAGAGTGTAAGTACTCAAGTTACTACTTTACTATTCATTTTAATTAATCGGTATATACGATAACACGTGATAAATTGAAAAAATATTACTGTGCAAAGAATATTTGGTTATGCAAACGGGCAAACTTGGTTTATATCTAATACATGTTTAAAAAAAAACCAAAAGCAAAACCTGTACAAAATGTATTAAAAAACCTGTAATGATGATGAAGATATAATAACAGGAAAATGATGATGAAGACACATTAACAGGAAAACAAGAAAACTAGTAATATTGGTAGAAAAATTAAAATACGTTATTGAAAAGGTGAAATAAATTTTCTTTTCACTGAATAAACTGGAAAATATTTTATATAACCGAAAATCTATACACATAATAAAACTGTCGAATTGGCATCTCTCTATATCAAAGATATGTAAAAAAAAATATTTAGGGGAACATAAAAAATTAGGGAAGTAACGCAACACAAAAATTATTTTTCTGTGCTTTTTATTTATTTATCTATAAATCTGTTTATTTGTTCATGCAATAACCAAAGACTACTGAAAGGATGGGTTCAATTGTATCTTCTTCGAAGCCCGAGGTGACATAGACATTCTTTCATTACAGTCGATCTGCCAGAAAAGGACATAATTTCAATACAGAAAGAACTTACTGGACAACGTTTTCTTTGATAATGTTTACGGTTAGTGTTACTTGTTTACTTTTCTATTGATTGTGTTACTTGCATTTTAACCTTCAATCTTATAGTACACTTAATCATATTTTCCGAAGATCTACGAGAATAAAAACACGAGGATAAGCGTGTAGTATAAATTTTGTGTATTTTATTAAAAGATAATCATTGAGCAGTGAGTTGTCTTACTGGACCGAATGATATAATTATCACTAAATAAAATTATAAGTGAAATTATGAGATCAATATGTATTTTTCAAAAACCAAAAAGATTAATTCGCAAATTTCCAGAACGTTCTGGAACACATATATAAAATACACATGTATTTTCAAGTTAGAATAATGCGCACTAAATTATATTACATTAAATATTAATTTTTTTAATTTTCAAAAATATAACGTAAATGCAATAAAAAAAATACTTTTTATTCTCCTAAATTGGATTTTGTTTTTATATTTCACAGAATTTATAGACGTCTCATAGATGAAAATTGATAGCCGTGTTAAAAAATATTATTATTTTATTTCAAATTCAATTTCTCCACGAAAAACCTTTAATAAGAAAGAATAGCGTCACACTCTTCGAGCACCTGCTGTGATTTTTCTCAAAGAAATAAATAAACGAATGATCATACCTTTAATTTAAACTGTATATTACTTCACAATTATAAATGCGACCGGAATGGTTTAGTGACAAAATTTTTGACAAAAGCAGAACATAGCCCCTAGTAAGTAATGGTATAAAGTAATGTCGTTGCTCTTTGCTTTTGACAATAATAAGACGCCTATTGTTTGGTTCTAAATGCGGGATACGGTATTACTTTGTATATTTAATGAATGTAAAGCAGAAAGACGGTTTGCAATGCAGAATATAAAGTGACATTTCGTTTCGTTTTAAACGTAGTTATGAGGCTTCCCACTAAAATATTTAATAATTGACCGAGTTATATTGTTTTAAAATTGACTAACAAGAAACTACTTTAAAATTACATAAAGTTTTAATTTCAATTTAAAAAAAATGAAATATAATCGAAATCAGCATATCAGAATTATTATCGAACAAATATAGCATCAAAAATATTCGAAATTTTATGTCGATTAATATTTTTTTCTAAAAAAGTGGCCCGTATGGTAGGTTATAAAAATTTTAAGTTTGTAAAACTAAATCCCTACTTTTAAAAATGCTTTAGTAAAAATGTAAACGTGCAACTTGGCATAAATGCGGTTTAGTACCAGTAAAATATTGAAAATTTTTTTTGATATCATGTGAAAGCAAAACGACATGTCTGAGAAAAAATTCTGCAGCTGATGATTATTTATTGTAAAAAAATCATTTCGAAAAAAATACTCACCAGAGATATGTTAAATTTGTATATTACATGCTCATTTCTCACTATATTCACAATGAATTTATATTTAGTGCATGCGAGCAATATGCACACATGACACACGCAAAGGGATAAAAGAAATTTAATGAAATTAAATAATTTAAAATAAACATTAAAAATGCTATTTACATTAAAAATGTTATTTATAATAGTCTTAAATGTCAAATAAGGAAATTATCAATCATAGAATCTAATACATTTGACGTTACTATAAAAACATAATTATGGTAATTAATTTTAAAGATATAAATTTATAATATACTATGTATAATAGAAACAATACAAATGATATATGTAATTAAAATAATTTCCGTCCGTAACTAATGTATTAAAAAAGTTGTTTAAAAACTAACTTCCATAAAAAATTTATTTTTCTAAAAAAAATATTTGTTATAATTATTTCGAAAAAATAAGTCCAGCCCAGCCCAGTCCAGCCCAGCCCCCAGTTGGACAGGGCTGAGCTGGTCTTGCCTAAATTTAAATAAACAACAATAAATATTACCAATATTAAAATTTTTATCGTTAATTAAATTAATAACAAAATTGTAAAAATGAAAAAAATAATATGTGAATTTAAAATATATTTACAAATTAGGCAACTACAAAATGAAATTAATGCTATAAAATATACAAAAAAATATATAAGCCATAATAGAAATGGACTTTATTGTTTCCTAAATGTTGGCACCATATAAACAAAATATAATAGTCAAAAATTCAAGTTTGATAATTAAAATTACTTATATTTTTTTATAAATACCTCATAATTTATGAAAAATTACGCTTTTAATATTGTTATAAATGTTTAGCGATAAAAGAAAAATTTAAATAGCAGGAAAAAAACAAGTTAAAGCAGGTTAAAACTTATTCCATCGCAAATAAAATCATCAGGTACAATATTTTTCAAATTGATTTCTTTAAAATAAATAATCATCAGCTGCAGAATTTTTTTTCAGTTATGTCATTTTTAATGTATGTTCTTTCACATGACATCAAACAATGTCAATACTAAACCGCATTTATACCTCATAGCTGCAGATTTTGGTTAAATATGTCGCTTTTAATGTATATTTTTTTATATAATATAAAAACATTGTCAAAATGTTCCTTCTACTAACCCGCATTTGTTACAAACAATTTTCTTGCCGTCTTTCATTTTACATTCCGCAACACAAAACTTAGCACTGTTAAAATAATTAAATATAAATTTAAAAGTAATTTTAAATTTAATTAATTTTAAATTCTATTTGACAGACAAGTGGTCAACCATTTTATTTTTGTCCTGGCTTTCCACTGTAAGCAATTATCTGCCAGACTGTTTCCAAATTTATAATTTTCTTTTACTGGGAATTAAACAATTTGATCTTATTTTAAAATTAAACTTAATTGTTTTAAAAATTTAAATTAATACTCAGCATTTAATTTAATATAAACACGTGTATGTAATTAATTGTTAAGTTTACTAAAACAATCTAAATGAGTTTAAACAATAATGAAAGAAATGACATATTCATTTCTGAAAATTTATTTTAATCTATTAATTTTAAGTATTTAATAATTTATAATTTATAATACAAATAAAAATTCGAAACGGTCTGGCAGATGATTGGCTTACAATAGAAAGCCAGCAGAAAATTAAAATGGTGGACTAATTAATATATAGTCCACCATTTGATAGAATAGTAGTACTTATCTATCATAGAAACTATGCAAATGTATCTTTAGTGAACAACTTCAGGATGTTTTTTGTTGCATTGTGCCCATTTCATCCTGTATTTTTAAAATTTCACTCTCATCATCTTTTATAATGCGTCTAAAGAAATATAACTTCAAAAACAAATACAGCCGATATTGTTCAGGTTGGAAATATCCATGCCCGAGCTGAACTTATCCTAAATCAACAAATTATTAAATTATAAAAATGCTCCGATGGTATGAATCGGAGTATAAATCATGCTAAAATTAAACACCAAAGCTAAGTAGTTAACTTAAAATGAGTTTAATGCTCTATACGCTACCCCCATTTTAAATTATCTATTAGGTATTCATTCAGAAACTCAATCAGCCAATAAACCGTTTGTTAAGAAATTACAGTTTCGTTACCCAACTAACACAAGGTTAAATGCGTAAACTCGACATATACTCGACATATACTATAAGATATGCAATGGATTAAAATTAACAAAATTGCTTACTTCTTTTCTATCTTTGAAATATAAAAAATTTACTGGCTTATTCTAAATAACTAGTATTTCTTTTCTATCTTTGAAATATAGGAAAGTTCTGAAGCGTATTCTCGATTGCACGAAATTATACGGAATAAGAAAGTTATAGCGATGGCATTCTGGTGACAAAACAAGCTCCATTCCAGCAGAGCCACCTGTTACGAGTATATTTAAATAAAATCGATGGTAAATGCCAGTTAGAAAGATAAACATCGTAATGTATTCGATAACGTATATCGTTTATATTTTAAAGAAAAAATAAGGAAATAGTATACGAGGGGCAAATAGATTTGGTTTAAGCTAAGCAAAAATCCAATTTTGCATTAGCATGTTAATTTGAAGAAGCAAACTCGTTAAAATTACAAAATAAAATATAGCACCATCTTTACTACCAGACTGTTTTTAATAGAAAATTAAAATCGTTTTTTGAAAAAGTTTAAATTAAATTTCAATACATAAATAGTACATCGCCATGTAATAGTAGAAAGTTATCTCTATAATCGTGGATAATATCCACGGCATATAAGAATAAATAAACAATAATTAAGTAGCAAGATTTTCGTTAATGAATGGGCTGAAACATGGAATCAAAAGTACTGATTCTCAAATAAATGTTTATCAAAACTAAATGAAGTTCTATGGAAATGCCGTAAGCATCATGAGCACTTACGTTGCTTATTAGCATAATTTAAAATAAAAACTAGCAACCGTCAAAGTTATATTATGATATTAAGGAAACATGTAATATTGGGACCCTAATGCTATTGAATAAACACAAATGAAACTTATATGAGTATATAGAGCAATGCAAGCCACACAAAAAATGTATGTATTGTTTCAAATAGCGGAAAAATTTTTATCGTTGCAAAATATCCAGATTAATAACTGAGATAAGGTTATCTATATTAAATGAGTAGGTAATAAAATGCATTTGATGACTTCTTAAAAAGTAAAAATTATTACTTTAAAGCAAACAAACTTTGCTTTAAGTATTGAATATATTTGGCGTTAATTTTGTAGAAATTCATTATTCACAATTAAATGAAACTACGTGTTGTAATATTATTTCTACTTTCTTTAATTTCTTTACAACGACCTAGGTTTCGTTGTATTACAACATCTTCAGGTGGTATATTAGCAAAGATAATATCCCATCTTTGCTAATATCCCACCTGAAGATGTTGTAATACAACGAAACCTAGGTCGTGGTAAATAAATTAAAGAAAGTAGAAATAATACCACATCATGTAGTTTCATTTAATTGTGAATTTGTGTTAAGTATTAAAGAAAAAGAAAAAGAAAGTTAAGAAAAAAATATTATGATTCTGCAACAATGGATAGCTTTAGCTATTTTTTAAAAATAACATTTTTTCTTTGTCGTGTGTCCTAGCCATTCATGGTGGTTTCATTTGTGGTCACCGTATATAGTAATACACCCAAGATTTATAAAGAAAATTGTCCATCTCCTTTCATCTACGCATGTAAAAAAACTGTTGCATGGAAATTATTTTAAAAGTAATTAATTTGGCGTACAGAATAATAGAAGCCAGAACACCTATTTTTAGAATTTTCGTCTGTCTGTTAATTGTTCTTCGATCACGCGAAATCTTCTGGACAGATTTTGATAACATTTTGTATGGTAATCGTTTATTCCCTCGAGCTACATGGAGGATAACAAAACCTTGACTTGATGAACATCACGACATCGGAATTACCAATACCATCTACTACCATTTTTAGTAAACTTTATGCTCATAGATATATATATATATATATATATATATATATATATATATATATATATATATATATATATAATAGTTCTTAATTAATGTCTTGAAAATAATACTGATCTGCCGCCGATTTACAGTGATATTTTTACAGTAGAGGATTTAATGCATACCATGAAGCATAACATTTAGTAACATGGATAAAAATTTTGAAATAGTAACCAATTTCCTGGTCCAAAGAATTGCATGTTTAATTGATCAATATGTTAAACTTTCAAATAAAATAAATGAACGATTTCTGCAAAATGAATCACGACAATTAAATAACATAATTTCTGGACATAATCAAACTCGACGAGCAGACTCTGCAAAAGACAAAGAGTAAATTTGAAGAAGCTCTCATTGACTTTGTAATTTTACATTAGACATATGAAGAAATGACGCCATTTACTGGCTATGAAATAATTCATCTAAATATCCGAAAATTTACTATAATGAAAATAAAATGGCATCCAGTGTTGTTGGAGACTTACGTTGCGAATCACGTGAAGAAACTGATACTATAATTGTGTATCGTACATGTAGTATTATTATTGAAGGAAATATTATAATCGAAGGCTTTCATAAATAGAAGGCCGTGTTATTACCATGCTTGGTACCTTGTTATTACCATGCATGCAATATACTACAAAAATAAGTTTTTAAATATATATCATTATTATAATAAAATAATTTCCCATAATCTCAAAAAACACTTAATAATATATTCACTAAGAAACATCGTAAGTTTATAGTTGGAGAACCATTAAAAACTTTAGTTTATACTACATTATACAGTCAAAATATATTGAAGTCCAATATCATTCCCGTCATTCTACTCACTACATTAAATAAGTAATAACTTCTATGAAAAGGAAGTACTTAGCTTTTTCTAACATTGTAAATCACACTAATTTTATCAAGAGGAGAGTTTTTTGTTTGTTTTTTTTTGGCGTTTGGTACAAACACGGTCTATTATATTTACATGAAACTTTCTCCATCGTACTCTTTATAGTGCCCAGGTGAGCATTCTTATGTTCCTAAAACGTGTTATATCCTTATAATATGATATTAGGACTTGTGGAACAATGTTATGTAATCGAAGTCTTCTAATATATTTTTTACTTGAATTTTTAAATCATTATGGTTGCAGTATGATGTATATATATATATATATATATATATATATATATATATATATACATACACACAAATGTACGTACAAATATTGCTAATTATTTAATGTTGTTCCAAAGCGATTTCTAATGCAAAATACACTAATAATTAATATAATAATTTTTGACTACTAGTATCTAAAAATATGGCAGAATCGCTGATATATTTCTTTAACACCTATCCATTTTAGACTATGCTTTACTTCTATATATTTGTCGTCTTCTTTGTTACCAAACACAATTTGATTAATTTTGGATTGAGTAAATTAACTTCCTATCTAAACAATAGAGATCACAAAACACACTAAATATAAACAAGGAGTAATATATTTACAAACCAAATTAAGAAAATACATATACCTTATGGTTAATACATTTCATTTCCTAAGAAGCTCATAATAGCTTATATTAATGAAATTATTTCAAATATTAAAATAATTTCACTAATAAAACAGAACAGGTTAGCAGCTTCATTTACTTTATCACTCTAATATAATTGAGACATCAATACAAGTATTTATCGCTACATTATTCTCATTATTACAAGGATATTGTAATCCGTAAAAGCCATATCTGTCAACAAATCAAGAAATGTAATGTGTATTTTATATTCTATTTCTCGATTTTTTATAGAAACTTTTTATATAGCCTACACATTCCAGACATTCAAAGAATTTACTGATACTTCAACCCACAACAATACGAAAATTTATTCTCAACAGAAAACATAAATTTTTACTTATTTTTGTTAAAATATATCGACAATATGAGTTTAGTGCTGCTATTTATTATGTTTAGTGCGTACCTTTTTTCCGGACTAAAACAATTAGTTTATACTTTGGAACTGAAAGAGTCGTTATTTTTAGGTTAATAAGCCTCTTGTCTGTAAATCTATAATTACGTAGTACTTAATAAGTATTTCGGACTATTGTAAGTGTTAAACACTGTTTTAAGACACTATTGAACCGTGTTTTTGTATTTTCGCAGTGTACAAGTTTAGTGACTGACCATTACAATGTCTACTAAATATATTGTCAATATACCTTGTCAATATTATAAAGCTAAAGTGACGCAAAAATTCTTCCGAATAGTGTTTCGCAGCAGAGAATTTTCCAATCTTCGAAGGCATGAAATACTATATGGATCCATAAAAAGGAAAAAACATACGAGCTGCAGATTACGAAAAAACAAAAGTAAAATTGATTATGACAGTCAACCCATCTTTATACGTAAGCGTCAAAAATTTAAAATCGTCAAAGAAATTGTGGGAAAAGCTGAAACAATTCCTGGATAAGGATTTTTCACGAAGGAAAAGTTTTGTTGCAGAATTTTCTTTCGATTCGTCGAAAAAATTGCAGCTCATGATGTCATAAGGAAGGCAGATTACCGATACAGCATAAAAATTAAGCGGAACGGTATTCAACATTAATGATTAGTGAACAGGGTCGTTTCTGTTAGCGATATTGCCTGATCGATTCTCACTTATAACCATGGCTATTGAGTATTGCGAGATTTTTGAAATAACAGATTGTATCAAAACCAAACTATTTAATATGAAATCGGCAGAACAAGATGAGAATGAAGTTAGCTGTGCATAGCGACGTTAGCGGTGCCACTTATTCAAAGCTAAATTGAAAAAGAAATAAGAATCTACCTATGGCCGAAAAGAAAGATAATATTGGTAGCACTTACTTGTCAAAGCCAAACATCAAGTTCATAATGCGTTTAGCGCAGTGTTCCTGAGTGTAAATTTCAACAAAGATGAATGGTATATCGGGCTCGGGCTAAATTATAAACCTAACAGCAAACGTAAGTTGTATTAGAAATGCTTTATGTGAATAGGATAAAAGAATTCCTGTTGCAAAAAGTGACAAGTTGTCATGTCATCCGGCGACGTGAAAATTATGAATGCGACTGATAACTTCGAGATGACATCATGGTAGAAGATGTGTACCAAATATGACAACAAACTTACTATCTGTTAGCCAACTGATTATAAAAGACAACAGTATGTCGTTTCCGAACGACAGTGGATCAGTTTACAATAAGAAGAATAAGTTGGTAGCCACAGCATTGTTAGTCAACGGGGTATACAAGGTAAACCTACCTAACCAAGTACTGATATTTTAGTTGTGTCAAGAGTAACATGACATCGAAAATTAGGAAATATCAATAAAGACTACTCAAATCAGATAAATAATACTGTGCTAGGTATGTGCTAGGTATGACGGTCTGGATATAAGTAACTCTAAGAGCATTAGCCAGAGAAGCAGTAACTTCCCAGATATTGTGAACACAGATATTTATTGACCCATGGCAAATACATATATAGGCGGCTCGAGATATTTCTTGTTGTTTGTCGACGATTATAGCCAAATGGCATTTGTTTATTTTCTGAAACGTAAGAACGAGGCTTTGAAGTGTTCAGGGTATTCAAAGCTCGGGTAGAAAATCAAACAAAGAAGAAAATCAAAAGTATTGAGAAGTGATCATGGGTTGGAGTATTGCAACAAGGAATTTGACAATTACCTGAAAAGTGCTAGTGAGATCCATCAGGAACCAATACTTACACCTGACAACAGAACAGATTACGTGAACGATTCAATCGTATAATCATTGAAAAGGCAAGATGTCTCCTCTTTACTTCAAACTAAGGCAAAGAGTTCTGTGGTGAGGCCACCAATAGGGCAATGTATTTGCAGAATCCAATTGTAGAATCGGCATAGGCTAATAAAACTCCATATGATTTATGAATTGGTTTGAAATCGGATATTAACTATATCAGAACCTTTGGTAGCACTGTGATGTTCCACATAGCTAAAAAAAGGCAAACAATAGGAAGGAAACAAATAGAACAAGAAGTCAATAAAATATTAACAAGAAGTCAGTAAAATATTTTCTCGTCCACAAATGAGCAATTTGTTGACTAATATGTGATTATAATTGAGCAGAAATCAAAATCTGAATGTCTGATTAAAGTACAAGGTCAGAATATTGATTCAATAGGAGATTATATCAAACCTAAAGAACCAGACATAAGAGGAAAAAAATCAACGTCTGGTCAAGACAAATCAGAACATTTTTGACGATACCCTTCACGATGGTCATGAAACACATCTTTCCAGTGTTTCCGGATCTTGATGTGACATCTGCCTTCTTGAATGGAACTTTTGAGGAGACTATTTATATACAGATACCAGAGGGTTTTTCTAAGAACCATTTACGTACACAAAAATTTAAGATAAGTTAAAAACTATTGATACACTTTATGTAGATGATTTTTAATTTTTTGATATGACGGTAAAAAGCTTGAGCATTTTAAAGATGTCTTAACTAATTACTTCAAACTTAAAGATTTAGGCGGAATTAAAAGTACCTTGTAAATATAATCATAATATATACATCTGAGACAACAATAGCATTAAGTCGGAAGGAATTTATTGATCAGTTATTGCACACATTTAAAATAAGTCAGAATAAACCGTTCAGACTCTAATGGGGACTATGTTGCATGCATCTAACGACGAGTGTTATGTAGGTAAATTTCCTTATCAACATATAAAAAGTTGCCTCATGTATTTAGCAGTACTAACCAAGATTGGATTTTTAAGTCAATTTAATCATTTTTATTCTAAAGAACATTGCTCACGTGTAAAACTGATATTAAGATATTTAACATTTACAAAATATTGCGTTTAAAGTATGCTGCGGATGGAAATTCAAATATTAGAAGGCTGTGCCAATGCCGATTCGGGTTAACATTATTGATAGGAGATCATACACTGGACTCTGTTTTACTTTATATGACTCTGCAATTTCTTCGAAAAAAACAAAAAACTGTTGCTTTCTCTAATAGCGAAACAAAATGCAATGCGATGGCGATGACTGAAGCTTGTAAAGAAACTCTTTATTTCAGAATTTATAGAGATTACAGCAAAAATGTCCACCATTGATCTTTCAATGATAATTATCAGAGTACAGAAAAGTTGACTGCAAATAAAGTCTTTCACAAAAGGACCAAACATATAGATATCAGATACCACTTTCGTAGAGATTGTGTAATAAATAAAAATGTAACATAGGGGATTTACCAACAGCTGAGAAACCTTCTGATTTGTTTAGGAAACGTTTATGTGCTTTTAACCATTACGCTTTTTCGAATAAGTTAGGTGTTCAAAATCTTTAATGTTTAAGTATAGTCACGTTGTTAGATATCGAGGATGTGTTAAAATATATCGACAATGTGAGTTTCGTGCTGCCATTTATGGTTTTTAGTGTGTATTTTATTCTGTAATAAAACAGTGTGTTTGTACTTTGACATTGAGCAAATCGTTATTTTTTTTAATTGTGAAGTTAGATTTATATAAATCTTTATAGAACAAACTCATTCATCCTAACTAAAACGCAAGACTAGCAACTCCCACGCAAGACTGTACGATATCCTTAATAACCTTTTATTTAAAACAAAAAAGTGAAATATGGTAAACATTTTCATGAAATATTCGCTATATAGCATCAGGAAGTGGAATAAATAATCAATATTTTAAAATGGAAACTCGTGAAAATAAATTTCTATTTTCTCTCTACTTGTGTCTAAAATTTACAGATAAAATAAAAATTCCAGTTATGTTAGAATATCGGTACTCATTTATAGTAACACTAACTTTCACATAAGGCTTTGCTTACGTGGGAAATAAAAAATTTATATAGTTGTAAAATAAGCGTTGCAAATAATCAAGTAATTTGAAATGCACAAAATTACAAATTTATACTCAAACGTATATCTACAACGGGTATTTTTTTCGAATCATTTCGATTCCTCGATTCTTATGTTCTTTTCTATGACATAGACTATATGCAAATACAATTTCCCTGAGATAAGTTGAGCAATTGAGATGTGACACGAACAAACCCACAAACTTACTATAATAATACACTGCAATATTAATGACCTTATTGGCAGCATATACTACCAATAATTTTTAAATTTTCCATTTTATTAAAATATTTATTATTACCGCTATTATTAAAATGTCTGCTGAGCTTAGCTTCAACTGCTCTAAATTATCAACGATGGACGCATAATATAAAAACCTGATAATTGTTTATCTCCCACAACAAAGTTTTCCCAAGCTAGTAAAAGTAAAATGAGAAATAAGGAAATTAATTAGAAATAAATAGGCACATGTACTGAATTTATGTACCTTTCCTTTGATAACGTTAAAGATGTTCCAATTTGGCTCTAAATGCTCAAAAAATATTGACTTTATATATTTAGCATCTTTGCGCATAATAAAATATTTATTAGAAGGAAAATAATAAACCACTTGTTTATTACAATCATACATAATTTTATGTCTAATAATTTTAGTTATACGAATGGGAAACGTTGATAAACTTTCTAAAAACCTAATTGAACTGATAATAACTTTCAATTCCAGTGAATCGGTGTTCATATCGATGATCTATCTTCAAAAAGAACAAATCTACAATTTGTCATTGAATTCTAAATTGTGTAACTCTGTATATTAAACCTAAACGGTTTGAAACGATTACTTTTGTTTTTCCAGTCTGACTTTTATATTCAATCAGACTATTAATAGTTTGTAATAAAATATAATGTATTATTTCGAAAAAAAACATATTAACTAAAATTTCAGATTGACCCTTTTGTTACTACACCATCGAAATATAAATTCATTGGTACGTATAACTTTGGATGTTAACCTATCACAAATATGGCTTAAAAATCATAAATGAACTCCCAATTTAGGTTAAGGAGACATACTCAATAATACCTCATTCGTTATGATGCGCAAAAAATATTGTTTCACCCCAATTTTACATCTCCGAGGAGACACCACACAAAATAGCTTTTTTTTAATATTTCGCAGATCTCTACATAAAGCATATATCTTCACAATTTCAGACCAAATATCTAAACCTGTTACAGACAAAGGGATAGATATGACGAAATTAGAAGGTTTCCTTGTTTGAATATGTAACGCTTAAAAGTAGAAAAGCCCTGAAATTCGAAATATTTCCGAAGCGGCGAACGCTCTTGCTAAAATTAGCTAACCACGATGCAGGCTAACGGTATTCAATTAAACTTTAACCCGATACTTAATCAATGCATTGGCCAACCGCTTTTACCCTGAACACGATTCAGTATTTTATTATAAACTAGTTATATTGATTATTTTGTAGGTTTTAAAACGAAAATTGAATATTTCTTATTATTCGGTAAAATAATTTATTTCGAACAGTAATGGCGGTTGATACAACAATGGTACTAGAAAATATTGAATATAAAAATATGATTTTGAATTAAGAACACTAAGCCTGTCAAACTTTAAATTCCGTTGTACATTAATATTTCATAGCCGGAATGTGAAGAGAAATGTGTAAATATTTTTTCATTGTATCAGTGGACCGTATTGAAATTAGGTGTATAAAACTTATATTCATCTATCCAGTGTAACAAAGAAACACAACTTTGTAAACAAAGACTTGTTTAATTACTTTTCTTTAATTGCGTTATAACATTAAAACGTGTTTACAATTACTAAAATATATAAATCTTGTAACTGCTATATTTCTGTTACTATATTTAAAGTAAATTTAAGTTAAAGGTGTGTATGGATATATATATATATATATATATATATATATATATATATATATATATATATATATATATATATGCTAAAGAAACATGCTAACAGATAAATCGACAGACATTAATTCTAAAAACTATGGCGTTTTCTTCTGTAGCATATTTATAGCTACTAAACTAATTTTTAAAACTAAATTTACTAAATTTTTTTAAAAATATGTGATGTACGCTGCTAAACTTTTTTTAAAAATATATGATGTACAGATATTTCGCCTTTGCTTTTCTGTTATATGTAAAGATTTGATTATTTTTTGTCCTTCACATCAAAAAGAAATTATGCATACAAAACAAAACCGCACCCTCGTATTTAGAGCCAAGAAAGAACGTCTCGTTAGTAGTAACAAAAAAGAAAACAAATTGTCTTTGTTGCCTTATTTTAAAGCAACGTGTATAATAAAATTATTAATATATATTTATTCTAAGAATATTATGACAATAAAGCACAACTAATTCATAGCTACCAAATTTCTTTGAAAAGAGTTTTTAATATAGCATTTTACCAATGTTTTTATATTTCTCTTACCTAATAAATTTCGAGTTTTGCTTTGTTATTGTGCAATAATTTTATAAAGTGTGATGTAATAACACTGCTGAAGTATATAATTTTATTCGCAGCATCTCTATTTATGTTATAATTATAAACTATTTATATTATAATACAAGAATGTTGAAGTAGTAACATCCTTGTAATTTCAAAAAGTATCTGCTCGGAACAAAATTTTCAAAGTTAGAATGAGCATAGGTTATTGTTTATTTCCTTCTATTTACATTACAAAAATTAAAAAAGTTAATATAAATGATATTATTATGCCTACGTCGAAGTAACGATACAAGAATTTTGGAGTAGTAACATGCTCGTAATTTCAAAAAGTATCTGCTCGGAGCAAAATTGTCAAAGTTAGAATGAGCATAGGTTATTATTTATTTCCTTCTATTTACAATACAAAAATTAAAAAATTTAATATAAATGATAATATTATGCCTACGTCGAAGTAACGATACAAGAATTTTGGAGTAGTAACATCCTCGTAATTTCAAAAAGTATCTGCTCGGAGCAAAATTGTCAAAGTTAGAATGAGCATAGGTTATTATTTATTTCCTTCTATTTACAATAGAAAAATTAAAAAATTTAATATAAATGATATTATTATGCCTACGTCGAAATAACGATACAAGAATTTTGGAGTAGTAACATCCTCGTAATTTCAAAAAGTATCTGCTCGGAGCAAAATTTTCAAAGTTAGAATGAGCATAGGGTATTATTTATTCCCTTCTATTTACATTACAAAAATTAAAAAAATTAATATAAATGATATTATTATGCCTACGTCGAAATAACGATACAAGAATTTTGGAGTAGTAACATCCTCGTAATTTCAAAAAGTATCTGCTCGGAGCAAAATTTTCAAAGTTAGAATGAGCATAGGGTATTATTTATTCCCTTCTATTTACATTACAAAAATTAAAAAAATTAATATAAATGATATTATTATGCCTACGTCGAAATAACGATACAAGAATTTTGGAGTAGTAACATCCTCGTAATTTCAAAAAGTATCTGCTCGGAGCAAAATTTTCAAAGTTAGAATGAGCATAGGTTATTATTTATTTCCTTCTATTTACATTACAAAAATTAAAAAATTGAATATTGTAAATGATATTATTATACCTACGTCAAAATAACGATACAAGAATTTTGAAGTAGTGACGACCTCGTAATTTCAAAAAGTATCTTCTCGGAACAAAATTAAATTTTCAAAGTTAGAATGAGTATAGGTTATTATTTATTTCCTTCTATTTACATTACAAAAATTAATATAAATGATATTATTATGCCTACGTCGAAATAACGATACAAGAATTTTCAAGTAGTAACATCCTCGTAATTTCAAAAAGTATCTGCTCGGAGGAAAATTTTCTAAGTTAGATTGAGCATAGGTTATTATTTATTTCCTTCTATTTACATTACAAAAATTAAAAATTCTACTTAAAAATAATTACGTAAACTTAAGGTTTTCGAGCCCATCATATCGTGTTTATAATTCATATTCTTGTACCATAATGCTAAAATTAGAAGATCGTAAGTGCAAACGATTTCTATTTTCAAATAATTTAATAGTAATACCCCAAATTAAGTTACTTATCACTATAAAGTCTTTCCTGCAACTATAATACATATACGAGTACACTACTTGCAATGCAATGGAAAGAGACACATAAAGAGAAACATTACATTAAATATACAAGTTGCGCAAGTTAAATTGTCTCAAAGTAGAGACAACAGTCATTATATCAGGTTGACATTCCAAATAAATATAAAATAAGACTCTCCCAAATATGTAAATTAAAGATTACGTCAGTGATCATGAAATATATTAAGATACTATAGAATATAAACAAAAATTAGGTTAAAACAATTAAACGATCTCTACATGATTTAATTTTATTAGCAAATTAAATTGGATAAAATTATTCGATTAGCTACTTGATATTTGATCAAACCTAAGACCAAACAACTAAGGATATGTGGAGCTATTACATGGATAAAATGGTTTAAAATAACTCAAAAAAACCTGGCTAACTCTAAAGAATAAAAGATAAATCATCTGCTTTCAAAATATGAACGTTTCATTTTATATAAACTTGCTGAAATCTTATAAATATAACAAAAACTTAACTATTTTCTTAACACAATGACGAAAGTATTTCAGTGGAGAAATTAGGCTTCTATAAATAATAAAATATTAAAGTTTCCACAATGGATGAAAGTATAATATATTCATATACATTATAGTTCTATTCAAATTGAGAATAATTTTTTTTGCTACGTAGTTTTGATGCATGCTTTTAGTTTTTTTTTTATTATGTATATTTCTAAGTGCTATAAAGTTTTAATTTAATTTCACTTTTATTTAATAATTATTATATATTTGCTTAGACAGTAAATGAAGAAAATATTGTTTAGACGTTTTAACAAAATTAATGCAATAGAATATTAATAAAAAAACATTAAACGCTTATCCAGGCGGGAATCGTTTTAGGGTTAGAAAAACAAATCTAATTCATGGGCTGACCATAACCATGCTGATTGAATAAATAGGATAGGATATTTTTTATTTAATGATAACATAATGTCTACATGCTATTTATAATGGAAAATCAGAAACCATGATCATTACAAGTTAAGAGTAACATTATATAAAATGCTTAATATAAAAACTAGTTAAAGGAGTTTCCTCAAGTATCTTTAAGTTACCTTATTTCATAATATTTACTGCTTCCAATTACTTCATATGTTATTTAATCGTCACTTTAAACGGTATTCTTTTAATAACTTTATAGTCTTTTGGTGGCAGCTTCGCTCGTTTTAATGCAATACCGACGTGTATTTCGCCCTAATTAAATTAAATATGTGAAGTTTTCTTTTAAGTGGTCACATATTACTCAATCTATTAATAGATTCTCGTTAGTTCCATTTATATCAGCACTAATAAACTTCGCATCTGTGTTCATTAATATATCCAAGTAACTTTTCATGTTTTTTATATAAAAAACTATTTAATAGTTTATTTTTACATATTATTTTCACTGCGATAATCGATAAAATTTATAAAACTATAATTGTTGTAAACTTTCATCGGAAACTAAAAATACTCCCTTCTATCTTCTCTCAATTTTAAGTGAATTGGACTATTCTCTTTTCCTATATTTTTTTCTATTCGTATCGAAATTCTAATATAATATGTCTTTTTGTTACCTACTTCTTCGCAGCTATAAGTTTCTTGTAACAAGCACTATATTCATAGTTATGATGATTATCCGACTTATATATCCGGCTTATATAATACTATATACTGTCTTTAATTTTTCTTTAAAAACCTGCAGTAAAAGTTAAGAATCGAATTAAAATTAACAACTAACCGATATTGGTCATATATTAGTCATGGCAAACTATTGAAAACTAAGGACCATACCCTTCAATCGGTAATATTGACTGACGATTCAAAATTTCAGTCATTAGTCATGATTAGCGACTAATTTAATTTTATTCGTAATCATTTATCACAACTAGAATTAAATTTGTGTTGAAGAGATTTGAGAAAACCCATTTACGTAAAAAATATTATAAAAATCATAAATATATCCAACATAATATAAAGAGAAACCAAAAATGTTATTATTTAACTGTTTATTTATTGGTGGTAATAAAAACAAAGGTAACACGGTCAACTAAGGATTTAAGGAAAGTCATAATCGTCACTTTATTTTTAATTTTTCATAAAGTTGATCCTAACCTTTTATCAGAACTCTTTCTACAAACAATTCGTCGGATAATCTTTTAAATTTTGAACTTGACAAATGAAAACTTTTATTGGCAGATTCAAATATTGGCACGGGTTTTTATTTAGAAATGTATTTTTTTATGATAGGATATTTTTTTACTGATGTGGCAGTCGCGTGGTTCGCACGCTATTACAACTTTTACTAAAGTTATTATAACTAAATGGCTGAAAAATTGAATCATGGCCAAGATTAACTTTTTTAAGATGAATTATATAGTCACCAATAAGTTAATTAAAAACTAAAATTAACTAAAACTTCCATTACATTAATCAAACCATTATAAAATTTATTCGATTACAGCCAAAACTGCAACGAACAACCTGTACTCTAAATGAAATAATCTTCGATATAAGTAAATATTCCCTAAACGCAGCCAAAGTTTAATTGAGTATCAGGGGTGCGCTGCTAGTCATGTTTAGGGGGCGCATATTCTGTCGACTAGTTGATTCGTACCGGAGTTGGACTCTTTTTCCCTCGTTTAAATCCATTTACATTCATTAGTCCGGTAGAGGCGATGCGCTCTAGTACCGGACGAGCCTGATCGGGAATCATATTGACGAGATTTTTTGGTCGTTTGCACTCTATTAAATGAACTTAGTATCATTCATGCTGTATGATACACGGCGAGTATGAGGCTGTTTTCCGGAAAACTTTTAATTTAAAGCAATTCACAATTAATCTCGTAATTCATCTCGTAATTTTGCAGTTTATAGAATAAATTTTGTATGATAAAATTGAATAATCACTCTTATTAATATAAGTAATGAAATATAGAAAAAAATAGATTATGAGCATGTTATTAAATGTGTATGGTATTTACTATTAAAATTTACGTCAATTAACTGAAAATCAGGTTCTCAAAGTATATTACAATTATATCGGTCAATGTAAGTATACATCGAAGGAGATAATTACAAACACACACGTGTATACATATGTGTGCATATATATATATATATATATATATATATATATATATATATATATATATATATATATACATATATTATAAAAGTGCATGTTAGGAAAATTGCGTCTCCAATTCAGAAGAAGACAATTACATATTAAATTACATTATTAATTTCGTGCCGAAAAATGTATTTACATATAAACGGAAAATATTACGGATTTTTAGGGCTCACGCGCTTGCAATTTTGTCTATAAAATCCCGTGAATTTACGCAAATGAAACCAGATGCTTACGATTCTTCAGGAATACATTTATTAAATATATCCTGATGACGTTTAAACAAAAGTCTATCCACTTGACGTTATAATAGCACAAAAAGTATTGAACCAAGTACTGCCTTTTATTACTTAATTTTACATACATATTTCTTATTATCTATAATTGAGAAATATTTATTTTCTTTGGAAATTTCTAATACTGTTCTTCAGCATAGGTGGAAATTTATGTACATCAAGAATTAGTTTCTTCTTAGACTGAGGAAAGCTGTGTTCCTTTCTTCACGCTTTTCAATGTTGGTGACAGAAAAGAAAACTATTTTTGTATATGCTGAAGTGACTCCCTAACATTATAAATCACTTTAGAAGTCTAGAAACACTCAAATATGTGCTGCTATTTTTTTGGCGCAGCCAAGTCTTCGGATTCTTCAATATTAATTAATTTTTCCTAAAACTTACTTTAATTTTAACTTAACTTTTCTTAGATGAATATTTGACTATTTCTGAAAATAATTATTGAATATTTAAACTTTAAGTAAGTCCATATGAATATACCATCTTGATATTTGAAGGAAGTTTTTAAATTTTAGTTAATAAGTGAAAGTGGCCAATTAACTTGTTGAAATCAAAATGATTTTCCAAGTAGTCTAAAGCTTTATTTACGATAAAAAAATATCATTGTAAGTTTTTTTTTTAAATATTCAGGTCAAAATAATACAAGTGCTATAATAATTTCTGTATAATAACTAACAAATATGTCTTACTTTCTTTAAAATTGATTCTTTTTTAAGCATAGTATGGTACTATAAACATTAAGTTTTGTAATCTAATTGCTCTCTAAGCATTTTAGAATTTTATCAAATATAGTTAAAACGTGGCTATTGAAACGTAAATTTTAATTAAACTATGAAAGTCAGTCAGCTACATAATAAGTTTTGCAAAAGCAATTTTCTCGGACAATCTTTCCTTCAATTCAAAAAATAGGTAATCTCAACTAACTTTTTAACTAATTAAATACATGGTAGAAGAGAAAGACATCTAGTTCCTAGATGATGTTTAAATATACAGCCAAAGGTGTGAAATGACCGTAAGTTTTAAATATGACATTTTTAACATCATAATGTAAGAAGTTTATATAAGCATGGCACATTTGTTCTGATTAATTCTGGAACCTCATCTTTTATATTTATAAACTCAGAATTATTAAAATTAATATTAACATCTACTAACGCCTAATATTTTATCAAAATTTTAAATTACGTCACTATGGAATTTATAATTGCGATCAGCCGGTCTATGACAATTTTCTTAAAAATTCTACAATTTATTTTGAATATAATTTTATTTATAAAATACAGCATAAGAGTTGAGAAAAGTTTTATATTATATTTATTAAAAACATCTGTTTGAAAGAAATAGTCATTCTACCATCACAAATGTATTCTTCGTATAATATACAGTTCATTTTCATATAATGGAATTACACAAACAAATTTAATTACAAAATAAACTATTCCATATAATCCTTTTGATTCCATATATGAATAGTTTTTTTTCATATAATCACAACATACTAAATAAATAAAATTCATTATTTTATCAACCGATCAAGTCCATAAAACTATATGAAAAAAATGATAAATAATTTTTTCTCTGAAATCCAGTGAAATTTTCAGTGTCGCTTAAGCTTTCGTATACCAAACAACAAACCTAACCTTAATAATACATCGACTTATTCGATCGATTATCGATTTTATTCGCTTGTCGGGAAATTGTAGAACAAATCATACATTTTGCATTCGTTTTATTGTGAAGACCAATTCCACAAAACACACGAAATTAAAAAAAATCCCTAATTTAAAGCTCTCTAAAATTTCCGTATTAATATATTTGAATGTTTACTGCTAAGATCTAAACAGTAAGCTAATGTTGATATGCTGTATTACTATGCCGAATTTCACGTTTTTACGTCAACCGAGTTAGTAAATGTAAGATTGTTATTATATCATTAGTCGCGTTAGTAAAAGCAGAAGTAGGTTTCTTAATATTTTGTTCCTTACGTATTGTGCCTTTGAAAATTTTTTTCCGATGTTATATTAACTATTCAGGTTATATAATGTGAGGTTTCTATGTATTTAATTAGGTTGGCTAATACGTTTTTAACCCGAGTTGTCAATAATTTTTATTAAAAAAATTATATGTTACACCAAATTTAATTTAAGTATTCACCATCATTATTTACTACTTGCCGTCATCTAGTTGACAGTGACAATATGCCTTTCTTGTAAAATTCCAGTGACTTTCATTAAAAAATGTGTGTTTAATTCAAAAACTGTGTGAGGTTGTTTTGGAGATCTTTAACGTCGAATTTTTTCTCACGTCAGTAGTTACTTAGAGCCCTGAATAAATGGCAATCCTAGAATGCAATGTCCGGTGAATATGGCGGTTGACTGAGTAGAATCCAAACGAGTTTTTCTAATTTACCACGAATACGTTTTGCAACATGTGGTCTAGCAATATCTGGTATAAAATAAACTGGATCCTGTTGACTACTCAATTTGTTCAATCGGTCCAATTATTCACAGTAAATATCTGCATTAATTGTAGATCCCACTAGAAGCAACTCCTAATGAATAATGCCCTTAATATTCCACCAGCAGCTGAGCATCACCTTTTTGGCACTTATTTTAGCTTCGGCTACTGAAACTCCCGTTTCCCCGACACCCAGCCATTGACATTTGCGTGTATGGTTAACGTATGTAACCCACTTCTCATCGTCGGTCACTGACTGATTCGGCAAGTCGAAGTTACGTTTCAATGTCAATAACTGTTGACAAGTATTAACTCGGCACTGAATGATGATAACTCACCGTATTTTGAAACTTTTCCCAATTCGTGCAAATGTGTTTCTATCATGTTATGACTGCAGTGCAGCTCATCTGCCTATTGACGAGTCATCAGTCGGGGAACCGCCTCAATTAGGCGTCGTAATTGTTGAATATTCAATTCAACAGGGCGTCCGGGACGGGGTCCATCCTCAAGACCATAGTCCTCATTCCTGAACTTTCTGAACCAAATCTTTGCCGTGGCGTAAGACACCGTAGACTCGTTCATCACATGACATGTATTATTTGTGGCAATCTTTGCATCGTGACCCAGACGAAATTCGTAAAGTAACTGAATCCGTATTTGATATCGATTTAAATCCATTACTTTCTATGTAATTCACATAAAACTTTGGCGCTGACTGTAGACTACATTTGGCCTATTTATACCCTATAGTAAAACCTTTTAGAAGTTTTGAGAATCTTTCTAAGAAAGTTTCAAAGTTGTGGCTAAAAACGTACTAGCCAACCTTATATTGTCATCTTTGAATAGTATTAGACTCACATAATTCGCGTTTGCATTTGCATTTTATTTGCCTATTTTTTTATCTCATAGAAAAGATATATTTTATCACGGAATAAAGTCAAATTCTCACATCTTGTACAAATTGCTCTAAAAAATGTCAACTTGAGCATTGGTTTCTCTAGTTTAAAAAAAAGACAGAATTATGGCGAGAAGTGGTCATCATACTGTTCATTTGTTTTTCTGAGCAATCTTTATACAATAAACCCGTCCGACCAATGAACAAGGCAACCCTCTTTTTTCCGACTCTTCGCTCTTCCCTTTTTTCATGTTTGCATGCAACTCTTCAGAAGAAAACTCACTGCGTAGACTATATAATACAGTAATTTAATAGCCTACGTCTACTTTTTCTCACACTTCGTGTGAGAAAATATTGATCGATCCGGCGGTATTTTTGGGCTTCGATCAAGTCATGGGATATCCATCTAGCATAAATTTTCCTGACCCCTAAAAGTCCATGTAGAGTTTTCTGATTGTGTCTTGATTCACATAAATGACTAAAACTTGCCTGAATCTGCTGACAGCGTACTCTCGTCAGTCTTTATCAGGAACCACAATACATTGATTTCAGTTTTAATTGACGCTATAGAGAGACGTCCCTCACGCAAATTGTCACGGAGATAAGTACTACCGTGCTTAAACTCGTTAAATCGGTTGTAAGCAGTAACGCGGAATGGAGCTTCGTCATAAAATGTCAATGAAAGTCATTCGCAACTTTGTTGTAGATTAAACTACCACGAAAGTTAGAAAATATCATTGAAACAAAATTTTCTCCTGTTAAATTCATCTTGACCTGATTGTTTAAATCATTTTCAAATAGCCACCAATTCGTAAAGACATATGACAAACTCAAGCAAAATACTTGAATAGGTTACCATAGAGTTTCATTTTCGAAGTTTGAACTTATTTTTTAATATCTTTATTACAAATAACCAGTTCTAGAAACTTTCAGTGCTACCCTCCATTGAAGAATTGCTCTTTTAATACCTTGCTTCACTTCAATAGTCCGAAGTACCCAATTAGTACTAACATACGTTATCGAAAAAATATATGTCATGCTCCATTACCGAGTTAGGATTTGGCGCGAGGCTGAAAGTGTGGAACTGTGTCCTATTGACATTTAAATTTATTTATATTGAATCATTCAATAGAAATAAATTTAAATGTAAATTAATATTTTAATTAATCTGAAAATAGTGGCTTCTACCGGTAATAAAATACTCCAGCTATGGCGACAAAACCAACTGATGTAAATAAATAATTCCCTCTGTAAAGTGGCATCTAAACGAAATCTTTAATTATATTGTATTTTCTACCTTACTACGACGAAATCTGTATGCCTCATATCAAGAGTATTATATTTACAAAGCAACACATTTCCAATGTTCAGAAGCTCTTCTCGTTTTGTTACGAGCGCAACTGACGTGGGTGTAGACTTGTGAAAACCAGGATTCTCTTTATTATCATTTAAAGTGTAACATATGAAAATTAGGTTGCGTAAAAATTTCACATAGGTAATAATGTGAACATGAAATAAACACGTTAAATATTTTCTCTTAAGCCATATATTTGAAAAGCGTCATACTTGAAAATCATAATCGAAGGTCATTCGTCATTCATTAAATTACTAAATAACGATTAAATATCCGTTACGTAAATAAGAAACTCACTTCAATTTTGCAAATAATACATCCAGAATCTAGATAAATAAATATTATATAGACATTATTTTCAAAAATAATCATGTTTCGTTTAAATACAAGTCTCGTTGAAAGAGCCTACAAAGTTTCCCGCGTAAAAACATCTTGAAAATGTAATTTGAACAACGTAAAATGTATTAGGTACGGCTAGAACTCGCACTGCAAGGATTCCGAATACACTTACACTTAGCTCACAATATATACGTACAAAAGTTTAAATATTTTTATTTATGTATTATATTGATTCAACTATTTACAAATTTCAATATTGTTTCCTTCTGTCCACGCTATTGCATAGAACATCTTTTCCAATATTTTCTAGGCATACAAATACCGTGAATTTCTCAAGCACTGTAAGATTCAGAGCTATTCTTTTCCGGCCAAATTTAGGTAAGTTTCAAATTACTTTATTTATTTTTCATAATTTTTACTGTATTTAACATCTTTGTGAACATTTTTAACAATATCTCTAAAATTATCTTAAATAAAATTTAAAAGTAAAATTCTTTGGTGACATTTATATATTACAGCGTTACGTTTTTAAAACTTTGAAGCAGGGAAAACAAAAAAATCGTGCGTTTCTTTTATTAAAATGTTTACTAAAATATTGATCCGCGTGACTTCAACTTTATTTAAACTTTTATATTACTTCAGTCATTTTAATCTAAATAAATATTTGTTGACTTTTTATTATTTAATTCTGTTACTACCATTACTTGATTCCGGACATATATGATACAGAAATGTTACTACAAAATAAATAAGAAAATTTGTATAATATATACGGTGGTACACTTTAGACCCAAAAAATTATATCAGCATTTTTAAGTTTAGATCGCGACTTCTGCTACATCTTTAACAACCCTAAATTCATCTCATTCCATCTCTATATTTACTTTGTTTACTCACAGCCTCGGTTTACATTCAAAGAATCTATATTCACTCCTAATTTCTTATTACGTTACTTTTTTTTACTTCTTCACTGTCTACTCCTGATTTACAGAATAAATTAAATTAAAAAAATTATTTAAAAAAAACTGAAACATCTCATTTTCAATTATACTATCTCTGTTTATCTGTCCGACCTCACTCTTCTCCCCTTTTCCTCTATCCATCTAATGTTTCGCTCAGACATCAAGTTAAATTATGTATCACAATCGTATTACATGGATGATTATTTTCTATGTGAGCTGTAAAGTAAATAAAGTAATGTGTATGATAGCATATTTTAAATTATACGTTCTGCTTGGTCACTTAATTGAAGGTAAACTAATTAACTACTTAATCTTAGTCACTCATCGTGTTGCTAAGCATTGATCTACCCATTGTTCCTTATATTATTATCTTGGAAACTCCAAAAAATGTAAATATTTTAAAAATATTTCCATGTGAAATTATGATTTTTACTATTATAAGTATAATTAACCCATAAATTGTTACAGTTATACTTAATATACTATTTATTTCCAAATATAATTAACGGTTCTGCTGGCTTACTAATGTAGAGTAATAGAAATTGAGTTTAAAGATCGTTCAAAAATATGTTTATCATATAATGACCGACATAAATAACTGTCAAACTTTTTTGAAAATTTTAAAGTATCATTTATTTTCTCGAATAATTTCTCCTATTTCAGTATCAGGTATCGTAGTAAACTCAATAACGTTGTCAGTCTAATCTTCAGTTAACATTACACTATTTGTTGTTGGTATCAGTTTATTAGTTTTTTTTCGATATTACAATGATTTATACCAAAAAAATAATATACCTATACTCAATTTTGAAATCAAATCTTTAGAGAAATGACTATCATTCATAAATGCATGGTGAAAGTTTCCATTTATACCGAGGTGCTTTTAAAGCTTTGCGGTCGGTTACAATGGAATACTTAAATGAAAAAGCGGCGGAAATGTTTTATAAATCAGATAATTGGTAATATTTCAAGTTAGTTTCATAAATTTGAAATCACAATAAATTCATTGCCATTTTCATATTATTGTATAATTTCTACCCAAATCCTTTTTGCTAAAAAAGGGAACCCTTTTAAAACCAAACACGAGTCCTTCCGCCCATCGGTGTATCTCAGTCATTTTTTTAACATAATTAATTTGACTTAGAAACTTACAATTTGGCACAGTGATAAAGCGTGCTTATAGGCATGATTTACAGCCAGCGTATTTACAGACGTGTTAATAGATAGCACACAAAAAATAGGAGATATGAAAATTTTAGGGGCGTGGTAAATACAACACTAGATTTTTTTAAATTTCCTTTATTACATTGGATATTGTAGAAAAGACGTCTTCTTGGGATAAAAAATTGTGATAGTAGTTTTTGTTTAAATAAAAACGAAAAGATTGCTTTAAATTTCATAGCTTGAATTCGAAATAAAAATCGAAATTTCTTTTTAAAAACTTAGTCGTTACCTTTAATTTTTAAGATCAGTTTTTTTATTTTCATTCCATCAGCCCCACGTCTACTTGTGATTAGGTAATTTAAAATGCTATTTAATTCCTTTTTAAACTGTTAAATATAAATAAATAAATATATTCGTATAACCTATGATAATACAATTTCTTATGTTCTAAACAAATACAAGGTTAATTTATTACGCGTTTCAATTGAATTTAATATTCCTTAATACAATAATTAAATCTAATATGAGCGGACTTATTCAATTTTACAATTTTGTATACTACCTGGAGTTGAATACTTACGCACTTTCAACTGACGAAAACAGAAAATGGTAGAAGTGTGACACGTTTTGTTGATTTGAATAAGTATTCTACATAAAAAGAAACTTTAAGCAGCTTATCAATTTCAGTATTAGATACATAAAATTATTTAATTTTATATTTTCACATATTTTAAGGTTCCGTAGCCAAAATAGAAACCCTTATACTTTCACCATATTCGTCTGTATATTACAGCCGTTCTTCTCGAATAGTCATGCATATTTACACGGTTTTAAAGTTAGGAAATACAATTTTTAGAAAATGTTTTTAGGGTACATCCCTGACGTGTAAAATGGGGGTATTTTTTTAATACTCCACTGTATCGTTGAACAGATAGTTCAAAAATATTTGGAGTAAATCACGATGACTTTTTCGATACAGGAAAATACAGGATACCCGTTTACGAAATATTTAGCTTTTAATTGGGGATATATATATACATATATATATATATATATATATATATATATATATATTTTATTTTTTTTTTGTAAAAATTTAATAGAAATACTAAGTGCCTTTAAATATATATAAATGTCTAAATATGTACCTGCGAACGGAAACTTGTATATGTACGATTTTTTATAAAATCTACATATAATGGTTAAATAGCCTGACCATGTTTGATATTTAGATGGATATTAGTTATTATGTTCTTCAGTGATTTTTCTTAGACATTTTAATATTTTTTCTATGAGTAGATAAAAATCACGACATTTTTCAAACAGACGAAATGATTTTAACACCTTTTTTTTTAGGCTTCCATACCTAGAAAGGAAAAAAGGAACCCCTATAGAACCACATGGTTGTCGGTTTGTCTATCTATCTGTGTGTCAAGACCCTTTTTTCAGGAACGTGTGGAGGTATCAAGTTGAAATTAACATCAAATACTTAGGTCTACTGTGTTTTAGAACTGTATTAAAAAATCAAGCTGCTAAGTCAATGCAATCAAAAAACCCTAAAAAATATATTTTAAAAAACCGACTTCAAAAAGGTATGTACTAAAAAGTAAAAAATAATTAACTCAAAAGAAGTACCTACTTATTCCCAATAAATAACAAAGTTACTTATTTTTGAAGTCGGTGCCAACCAACTTAAACAAATTAATGATTTAATTTCATTTACAATTCGAATTTAAAACTTTAACTTCTAATATCTCACAAGATGAATGGTGTAGTTATTTTGCAAGATGAAAACTATCAATAGGAAATATCTTGCATTATGAGTACTTTTGATTTAATACCATCCGATAAGGAGTTATATTGTACATCTCTAGAACGCATCATCAAACACTGACATTGTCGACAGTGTAGTTATTTTGCAAAGTAACAACCACCAGTAGTAAGTATCTTAAATCACGTTTAATTTTCTACCGTTCTTCAAGAAGTTCCATCGTTCATCTCGAAAACTCATCATCAAACCCCGACCTTTTCACTTTTCGACGGTGTAGTTATCTTGCAAAGTAATAACCACTAGTAGCAAATATCTTTAATCACGTTTGATTTACTAATATTTCTTAAGGAATTCCATTTTTCATCTCCAAAACTTATCATCAGACCCTGACCTGGTAAGTGATATAGTTACTTTGCAAAAGACCAACTACCCGTAGCAAATATCTTGAATCATAGTTGATTTACTGCCATTCGTTAAAGAGGCTCATCGTTCATTTCTGGACTCCATCATAAGATCATCATCATGTTTATGTGGAACCACCTCTTTCAAATAAAAAATTGAATTATCGAAATCGGTCTACTCGGTAAAGAATTATCATTAGACATACATAAAAAAAAAGATTTCGACGAATTGAAAACCTCTTTTTTGAAATCTGGTAAAAATATTTTGATACTCACAAATAAATCAAAACCTATAGAATACTTCCCGTTGACCTAGAGTCATGAAATTTAGCAAGGAGCATCACAAGTAAAGGAAAAAAATCGAAAAATTGATAATTTGTAGTTTTGCGCCTGACTTGAACTCCTTGAGTGAACTTGAACTCCTGCTCAATGTTAAACCATTTTGTCTCAAATGACTTTGACGTATTAAATCTGATATTATCGAATAAATAAATTTATGGCAGTCTTCTCTTATAACCCGATCGATTGAGTAATGATCGATTGAATAGAACTTTACATCACATTAATATAAACAGCAACTGAAAATCACATTAAAAATTACACTTTTAGTAAAATGAAAAATTTACGGTGGCACGATACCGTCTCGATGTCAACAGCGGTATTTTATCGATGTTTCTGAGTGCAGACCTAATAATACCTATTCACTAATTTAAGTGAATAGTTGATACATCGACAAGCAAACGACTTATAATTCAAACCCCGATTAAGTAATTTATCTTTTAATTACATTTATAATATGTAATTATAGAGCACTTAATGACATCGAGAGTGAAAATACCATACGTTCATTTTCAATCATTATCCTTTAATTAACTGTGAAACGGGTAAGGAACTTTAAAAGCTGAAGTAAAGGAGTAAATTACTGGAAAATTTTGAATTTTTATCACACGTGTTACTTTAGAATTTGAAAATGCGTAATTTTTGATTTCTGAATTTTAACCTTTTAATCATTTATCACAAATAAATAAGTAAATTACTTATTTGTGATAAATTATTGATAATTGTATGCTGCATTTAATTATATTTTAATGTATTGTGTTAGTCAAATATGCTCTTCAAATTATTAATTAACAAAAACACAAATTTGCGGTGTAGCCCTGAATTAATGTTAACTGACCGTTTCTTCATTGCTCTTTATCATTTAAATTGCTTTTATTTTCTTCTTAGATTCATCTCAATTATTTCTTCATTATTAATGTTTTGGCATATTTATCATTGCTTAAGTATTTAATTCGCGTGTCAGAAATAATCGAGCGGTACAATTGTTTCAAATACACATCCTCTTAATTTTAAGGTAATCTTCCGCATTTTCAAAACACCTCAATGTTTAGAAAAATATTTGGCCATTATGTCGAACGTCAAAATTGATTATCTCTCTCAACAGCCACCCCTGTCATTTAAATTCAACGCCAATGGGTATTTTATGTTACACAAAATTTAATAACCGTAGGCCTTTTGTGAAAATAATTTCATGTTCGATCAGCTAAGTAATTTTTGGCCGTCCTTTTTTTCGGTATCTGGACCAATTTTATGAGTAACTAATTTAAGCTAGTTTCGCAACGAAATCTCTGTGCATAGGTAATAGTTGTTATACTAAAAGTATGAAAATATGTTTCATAAATTAATTCATCAAAATTATATGATTTGCAACGTTACATCGATTCTCCAAACCCGGTCGTTTCTTATTCAAGCTATTCCTAATAGATACATGGTTTCTTAAAGTTTACCCCAATTATCTAAATTATCCTCATTATCGAAAAAAGTAGGCAAATGAGAATTTTTATTTGCAAAAATCTACATATTGACAATACGTAACCAATTACAAATAAGATACGACACTATATTTTAGAGAGAGACATAAAAGAAAGAATGTATAAATTATCATATCTTCATTTTTCAATGTGATCCCATTTAGTATTAATAGAATTGTTACAGAAGAATGTTGACTAAAGAATGTCTTAAAATCAGTATTATGCTACAGGATGGGTAGTTAATTTCTTTAGATTAACATCTGCGTTGATTTGACAATTTGTACTTTGGTAATTAATTTTTTTTTCGTAGAGAAGGAGACATCATTTAATATTACACGAAGCTTTTCTTTTTTTTATCCTTAAGAGACAAACACGTTATATAAAATTTGGAGTTTGAACATTTACTGACTTTTTATTACAATCATCTATTAATCCAATAATCAAAAAATATCCCTGTAAATTAAAAATGATCAATTAAAAACATTTCTGACAGATGAAATCACTAATCTTTAAAAAGGTATGCCTTTAACGTAATATTGCATCGACTTCTGCTTTCTTATGGGAACTTAGGAATAAACCATTAATATTTTTAACTCTCTTTATAATCTCTTTAGAACTTTTATTACATAATTTCAAAATCTTGTTACAGTTGTTAAAAGGCGTCTCTTTCAGCTTTTCAAGCATACTCCTTTAAACAGTCATAAATAATATTGTGTACAATGTACCAATTAAAAGGTTGATTATTTCCACTACTACACAAATTTTCATTCTAGCGTCTGCCAGAGTAATTTTGCGACTCTGACAAATTTTCTTCACAAAACTTTTGGCAACGACCGATTTATCCAGATCGAGTCGTCGCCAACGCTCTCCGCTCCTTTCAAATTTCCTTCACCAATTTTGGATAATGCAAGATAAAGAAACCTACTTTCTGTTAATATTATCTACATAATTCTGAATTACGTATTTTCCTTGCTTTGTAAACAGTAAATTCTGTCAAAAACAAATTAAGCTAAGAGTGAAAGTAAATTAAAACTGAAAGTGGCGAATAAATGAAAATACAGATGAACGTAATACGCTTACTATGAGGAATGGTTCTTATCAATGCATATTGTCATGTACGTATACCAAACTGATGTAACAAAATCAGTTTAAGCTTTGAATTCTCATTATCGGGCCTGTCTTTTTAGATTCAAGTGGCAACTTCAAAATAGCTTGATATTTTTAAAAGAACGTTCAAAATAATAATATAAGGATGCTTTGGCCTAAAATCAGTTCAAATAATTGTTGAGAAAATTATATAAATACTTCCTTTGCGTTCGCAAACTTAATGAAGCATTTTTATTTTTTGTTTGTCTTTAGATCGATGTGTAGATTGTATAGAAAGATCAACGCATGCACTTATAAAAAAAATATGTTACGAATGAAAATTAATTTATAAAATTATTATTTAAACATTTATTTTATGTAACTTTAAATAATGTAGCCTTATTTTACCAGTTTTATTAATTAATGTTCTAACCATTTTTTAATTTTATGACATATTTATTTTAATATCAGGTACTAGCCACTTTGATGTTCATACAAATTTAAAGTATCACCTAGTTTTTGTTTATTTAAAACCTTTTATGGTAAAACCTTTTGAACAATAAGTTCAAGCTCTTTTCATTGTTTGAAGATGAACGCGCATGAATCTGTTTAGTTTAACGGGAAAGTTGTCACGATGGCAGTAAAGTATGCATTTTCTGTAACAAAGAAACTGGTGAACGTGAAAAATTAGTTAACATTACAAAAAATATACATTGAGATACTAAATGCCCTGCAAGTTATATGTACGATTTTCTCAATGAGAAAAATTACGCCACGCAGAATCGGAGAATATTTATACTAAGAATTATAATACTGATACTATTCCGTCATTCTTTAATAATTCTCTACCAGCTTAAGGCAATATATAAAATGGCTCAAATCGCAAGCTTTTATTCAGCATAATACACGTGTCTTATTTGTAATAATCTCGAATCCAACTAAATACCAATAACGAAATAAGATTGTCAATTAAACTCTATTTAATTGACCATCACACATTGTTATTGGTATTTAGTTGGTTCTGAGATTATTAAAATAATAATTCTAATGCCACAGTTCGCGGACACTTTTTTTTCAAGAATTTTCTACCTTGACTAATTCAAGGACCAACCGTATAGAAAATTCTTGAAATATGTATGTAATATACAATTGTATCATCAGATTTTCACACTCTCGTATTTGTGCCACCAGTATAACCTATTCTCTGATGGAATATGTAAATTCAAGTTTTTTTTTAATAATTAATGGTGTAAAAAACTAAATAAATAAATAATAGTTTATTAATAAAGCTACGTATATGAAGATCCTTTTCGTTATGTTTAAAATTGTAATTTACATTTACTGTGTTTAGTTTCATTTATTAAACAGTTATAGCAATATTTTGGTAAATAATGAAATATAAAAAATGGTAAATAATCTTAGTTTAAAAGAGATTAAAAATCACATCTGCATAATCAAAATAACTAACAATGAAAAAATAATTTTACGGTTATAAAACCATAAGTTTTTATATATAACCCCCATGCACTTTCGAGGCACGGTTTCACCATTTCGTTTTGCTGCAGCAATTTTTCTAATACAATAAATTGCATTTTGAACTTACGAAACGTGCAAAGCCGTGTGAAACATAAAAGAGTACGTAAAAAAATTTGCAGTTTAAAAATCTCTGCCATTCCGTCAACATTACGTTCAAAGAAATTATTAAATTTCTGAACACATTTTATTTTCACTTTAAAATTGCGGGTATCTTATTAATAAAAAAATACAGATTTGTTTTCATAAATAGTTAATTCTATTTTCTTTTCACTTTCCACGTTATTAGTACCTTATTAACTAAACAACATGACGTAACGATTTTTTCGTTAAATAATTATACCTTTGCAAACCCAAAAATACAAATACTTTAAGAACCCAAGATTAACATAAAGAATATGGTTTTTCAGCCACCTGTGTATGCGAAAGAGTGCAGTGTGCCGTGTGTGTTTGAGACGTTATATCATAATTAATTGTCCTTAGAAATCAATAATATATTCAATTGAGATTTTTCCACACAATACATTCTACGAAATATCAAGATATTTGTCGTGTTCAAATTGTTAAAGTCGCAGAGCTATATCTGAAATAAATGAAATAAATAATCGCTTTATACATAACTTCGGTCTATGCATTGCTGGAAGTATTCAATATCGCTTTATACATAACTTCGGTCTATGCATAATAATCGCTTTATACATAACTTCGGTCTATGCATTGCTGGAAGTATTCAATATCGCTTTATACATAACTTCGGTCTATGCATTGCTGGAAGTATTCAATATCGCTTTACACATAACTTCGGTCTATGCATAATAATCGTTTTATACATAACTTCGGTCTATGCATTGCTGGAAGTATTCAATATCGCTTTATACATAACTTCGGTCTATGCATAATAATCTCTTTATACATAACTTCGGTCTATGCATTGCTGGAAGTATTCAATATCCAAGGCGGCAATAAGCGTCTATTGACAAACGGAAAACGCGACCAACGAAGTCGCTTATTACGCTTGCTATAAATTCGCTTTTTTATTGTTATTTGAAGCAGTATCGGAGAAAACTCAACCCGGACGATAATAATGCGGAAAGGACGATGCAGAGGGAAAGAGTCGTCATAACTCCGGTAACATCTTTTCTACATTCTTGTACAGTGTAAGCTTATATTGTATTAAATTTATATTGATATTAATCAGCTTACATATCATTTGAGAAAGGTATAATATCACTTCTTTCTTCGTTATAGAACAATTCTCTGTCGTATAGAGTTGCATATCGGGATTCCTCGATTCATAATTTAAATATTCGAATTCAAGCGATGCCGACCGAACGGACCAATGGAAATATTACGATATAAAACAAAAGGCGCGCCCCTCCCGCCCAGCAAAAACACGGGCCAGTCTACTGCGCGGGATTGACCGATTAATAAAATAGCAATGCGTATATTCGTTTCTCCACTTGTATACCATTTCTTTTCTAGTCAAATACCAATATAAGTGGACTATTTATTCTATTGTCCTAGAATTATTTTTGCGAAAAAAAGTGTCAAAAGCTTATTAAAAAAAATTACTGAATTTCACATAAACCTCTTGAAACAACGTACTCTTTCATTCATTATAGATACTTACAGAGTACCTAGTAATTGACTAATTTCTAAGAATAATATTTGGAAAAGAATTAAGAAGACTTGTGAAGATTTCACGAAGTAACTACACGCTTGGTGAAGGTCGGGCTTTAAATATTATTTTTTCACCAAAATCATTAAGATCGTCAAAGGAACTTACACCGCAAAAAGCAAAGACCAAATTATTTTTGTACTATCAAAGTTTTGTTTCTATCGATGACGATAAGCAAACGAATTACTATAGTTCCTTTGGTTTAATAGAGACAGTTACGTCAGAGAAAACATAATTTATTGACAAAAGTCTAATTAAAAAATTGAGAAAAACATTCTATATATAACTATTCCAAAAGGTTACTGCTACAAATCACTAGTTCCGAAATACTTTGTAGAAAAGTACGCCCAAGAAATCCATTTTAAATTCGGTTACAAAACTCGACGGAATGGTATGTTCGATACAATTGGTCACTTTTATAAAATAAAATATTTTGTTTTAAAAGTTATGATAGACTTGAAATCAGGATTGTCTCTTGATGATCAAGTACTAAAACAAATTAATGATATCAACAATGATATAAATGTAATCAGAGCTGCATTGATACTGTGTAGATGCGATGCTAACTTGCTAACAGCTGATATTGCTCTAAACTTTATAATAAAAAATGGACCATCAAACCATTTGTTACTTCGAAATTGCATAAAAGGAAGTCTTCATTTAATATTACAAATTAGAGAGGAGGCATGACACAATTAAAAAAAAAAACGATTAATTTTTGAAAGCTACTAACTGCTTTACAACAATAGTAATATTTTTCAATAGACTAGTTATTTGTGTTAATGGCAAATGATCTTTTTTCATAGTGGTTATTTTTCTAAAAAAAACGGATTTTTACAATATGCCCCATGTTTGAACTTACTTACAAAAGTAAGGGACAAAAAGAAAATCTAGATGTGAGTTAAATATTTGAAATTGAACTTTTATTATAATTCTTATAAAATCAATATAAATATCCAAGAACTTTAACAACTTTTTAAATTTTTAATTTTCTTGAAACATCAATGTTTTCCATGTTTAAAATTAAAATGAAATTTATCATCATTTTATGTTATTTAAAACTAAAATAAATTTTACACTTTCTAAATTTTAAGTCAATATTTAAACTTTACACTTTTTTTATTAATTTACTATCTAATTGTAATGAACTGAATAAATTATAATTAAGGTGGCATTTCACAATTAAGCTTGCGGCCAATAAAACTTCGCGTAATTATTATAGACTTACGATTGTAACGTCGATTTACGCTAAGGACTCTGCTCTCTCGCTTCTGGTGTAGAGATAGTAGGGGGTTTCTATGAATAAATTATTAAACTAATCCAGTCCTGCACCAACCCGACACCCCGACATCCGAGGTTAAAACTTTCGCCCACTTTCCCCATACTTGTCTTATTTCCCAAAATGTTGATAGCGCTTAACTCGTATATATCTTGACTATTCAATGCCCTCGCCAACTTTCTTTTATAATTTTCTCATTCTGATTAGAAAAAAGGAATACGTGAGATGAGAATCCAAAAAAACATTACGAATTGCTTTCAGCCGATTCGAAATGAGGAGCACGTTTTAACACGTTAAAATGAATGTAAATTTACGTCAAGCTCCGTGTCAAAAATAATTATTAAGGAAATATATCAAAAATACTGAAAATAAAATTTATCTTAAAAAGTTTTTTTCTATTACTTGAGCGAAAGGCATTATGTTCACTCCACGTCTTGCCTCCTCATCTAGTAATCTAGAATAGACTGATTCACGTATCAATCGTATAAAGGCATTTCATAATTCAAAACAATAAAAACACCAATTATCAAAAGCTATTGGTGTATAATTAATTATTTCCTTGCATTTCATTATCGTCTAGTTAGGTACCCTGCCAAAAAGGTATGGGTCGAGATAGATATTGATTTCAATACCAGTATTGAAAATTTCCGATACATGTAAAGTATCGCAGAAACAATACTCCGTGTATAACATTTACGGTTCTGTAGAGTTCTGAGTTTTAAGGCAAAAAATTGTCATCAACAAATTTAGTATTAACGGATTTTGATAGCCATATTTAAGGTATATAATAAAAGTTTATAACTAGCTTTATATGCAACGATGCGTACTGTAGTTTTGTAGAAAAAAGAACAATAAAAAAATTAAAGGTTGAAAGTAAAACTTAATAATGACCTAGTTTAAGTCGGTGCATGGGAATGTAATTTACGTTTGTATATGGGAATGAGTGACGAGACATCATTCATTCCTATTATGATAAATTATCAACTGTATTAATGATAAATTATCAGAACAAAAATATATTTTCATAAAATATAACGACTGCAAATGAAATTAACACTCATCCTGTGATTTTATTTTAGGATACTACTTCCAAATTACACTTCCCAAGAACCTTTTATAACTTTTATTACAAGTTTTCGCCAAGTTAAAATGAATCGATAGATAGATACGATGAAAAGACAAATATCAAGTAACATTCCGGTCTTCGATATAGCAAAACTGGGAAGCTTATGTGCAAACTTTGCTTGTTAACAATCAATTTTCCAGTCGTGAATTACAACTATGGCAAGGATCCGATAGTGTGGTTATGCAGCGAAGCGAGAGGAAATCGTTCCCGTTTGTTTATTATCTTGTAATAAACTAGCTTTGTTACCCGCCTTCACCAGGATAATAATTGTTTTGCAAGAATAAAACCGAGCTTCCGATACTTTTTTTAAAAAAAAACGGCCATCGTATTTACTTCGATATTATTTGTTTTAATCAAGTAATCGACTTTACTTTATTTACCCACGATGTAACGGGGGAAGTATATGCGTTCAGAGTGAGAAGTTGATCGATTTAGGCACGGTTTTCTGCAAAATATTTGGACTAATCGGCGATGGTTACAAGCCCTGCCTATGCCTAAAATTTTGCAGTTTTATCAATTCGTGACTAATTGAAATTCTGTTAGGTGTGCAAATGGCTTCTCTAAACTGCTACAATGCAATTGATATCGGGGACGGAAATGGCAATGGCAGCCCCGACGGATTTTCTTTGGTTTGTAATTATATTAATAGGTTCTTACTTTTTTTTAGTCGGGGAATTTCTAAAAAAAATATTTTATAGTTTTTCAATTACAACGACTATATCCGTCGTGGGCTTTTTCAAAATTTTCAATTTTGCATTTTTCTATCTGAAGTAGAGAGATAATTTAAACTACATCAAACTTTTTTCGTGTAATTTTATTATGTAAATGGCCACCTCGTTCATGCCTTGTCCACAGTAGCTATGCACGAACGCTTTATAATTGTCTACGTAAAAAGAGTCATTAACTCGCACGGCATGTCAACTTTATTAAATTTCCCACCGCGCCATTCGGATTAAACGAGGCTGACGACACTACGTCCGAATAAAGAAAAAGTGCAACTAAATGCAGAGAAGACAATTAAAACGTTTAACCTAAAAAATGTAATTGGCGCGCGGCCCCGCCGTCACCGCCTGTTCCAAATTGTCTCTGGCAATATCCTCCCTCCCCGTTCACGTCTTCTCTCATAAAGACTTAAACTTATGAAGTTAAATAATAGTTCTCTTCTCACGTAAAAGCGATTTCCTTACTAATTATACCATTAGAAATACGAACAATTTGGCGTAAGTATTCGACGAAGAAATCGCGAGTTTCATATGAATCTTATAACTTTTTTAAATATAGGTTAAGGGCAAGGAACATACTTGAACAATCGATTTCTTTTAAATTGATTTTCCTCTAATTGCCTCCTTTGGATTCGATACTTGCACATCTGCAACATTTATTAGTCTTACTATTCGACAGCCTGCCGTCTGTATGCCTGGCACCGGACTATCAAAAATACTAGCTTCATGATAGACACTAAAACTTACAATTTTCATACGGTGTGACATAAAGAACCAAAAATATTTTATGTAGTGTATTACACATAACATAAATTTATGTTTTTACCTCGTATATTAACAGTAAGTACTAAGAAATATTGTCACAATATGTTTAAAAAATAACTGTATAATAAGCGGAATACCAATAAATAGTTTATTATGTTAAAAAGTTCTTATTGCCTAATAATTCACGCATGAAGATCCTTAAATATGTTGCCCTGTACAACAAAAGAAATGTTTAACTGTGAATAGAAATTAATATCAAATTAAACAAATTTTAATAAATTGTGTAAACAGGTAAAGAGTGAACCAACGAAATATCGGTGACAAAGGGGGTTATTATACAAACGAAACAATAAATTTTATTCTCTTACGCCTAATAATTTTAGAGATATGATTTTTTTAAATTTTTTTATAAAAAAAATCATCTTCATCTTCATATACATTTTATTGTCCAAGATAACTACGTTCATCATCATATACAAAAGTACATTCATCTTCTTAATTAAAATATTATTCGTTCGTTCGTTATGAAAAGTGATTTTTGAACAATGATATTATAAAAACATTTACAATTCGCACAGATTCCAAAAAGGTATAATTGTTACAATAAATTCTATAATAAACATTCGAAAAATACCTGCTTTATTGAAATAACTTTGCATTCGCAGAAATGCTAACGATCAAAACAACCGCTTGTCAGAATTGTTTCGCTATCTCTTTCCCACTAGTATGATCTTTTTATTGTTCTCAATTGAAGTCAAGTATATTTGGATAATTGACTTATTTTTCTGTTGTGGTAACTTTTGAATTTGTCGATCCCGCGCTATCAGGAGTTCTTCTATTCATCATTATTGTTTCCATTCATCAGAGAACCTCATTTTTTTGTTAAATATTTCTTTAATTTGCTAAAAATGTGTGTTGAAATTAAATGAGCAGATATTTTGCGAAACTTGCTAATTACTATTGTTCCTAGTACGAAAAAGGATTTAAAAAGTTTTTTTCTCATATGAAAAGTGTTATCAACTAAGTGATATTTATGTGCAAACATAATATTCGAATATTTTTACACACGGAGTTAATGCTGTTTTGTTAATTGTTCTTTATAACACGTATAAGTAAAGATTTTGACGACACAAAAACACCACTGCATATATATCTGTAAACTTATAAAAAGTAAGTTTTAAAATACAAATATTTTTTCAACTTTTCACCATTGAAGTTAATTATCGCACACTACATAACCATTAAGTTGCAACCTATATAGCTGTAATTTTCATAGTATTGTATATGGCGTGTACATAAAGGAGGAGGCGTATATTGTGTGTGTGTATTATATAAATAATAATACTAGACTAGAATTAGATTTGATTTATTATTACATTTTTGATATATATTACAGAGATAAAATTAGAAATGGTTAGGACTCCATCTTCACGCATTCATATCTTACTGACTAGTGATGTGACATAACAATAGGGACGTCACATACTCATAACATCCTCCTTATTAGAGAAAAAGTTGAATTATTATAATTTTACAGCTTGACACAGTTTACAGAATTGACTAAACTCTTAACAATAACTTTTGACAACAAAGAACGTTTAAGTAATTAAAAATAAGACAATTTGTTAAACTAAGGCTCTATCTATATATATTCTAGACTTAACTAAATTAATCAGTCCTTCACCGCTATTGCTAAAATGCTTACTTAACAAAATATTAACTCTTATAAGTCTAACCGCCTTGGTGGTCTTATGACTCTTCCACACCTAGTCCGCATTTTAACTGGAGTTGTACGCTCTTCAATAGACGGTGACACTGTATGTGATTTAAGAGATGTCTTGATATTTCGACTTTTTTGTACCATATCTTGAGATACAGTTTGAAGTGACTGTGGAGGCCTCAAAATATGCTATCTGTTTCTCCTTTCTATAAATCCATCTGACCCTCTCTCTAGCAAACGCTTTTGACCTTTCAATTACAAAATGACCACGGTGTATTATTTTCAAAATATCTGGCCTTAATTTTTCAAAATATCTGGCCTTATTTTTCTTTTTTAAGTATGACTATATTGTTAGTTCTGAAAATTAAATCATTTTCTACATGTAAATCAAATCTATACTGCCAATATTCATGCAAATCTTTGTGAATTTGAGTTTTACTTGACTGCCATCCTTTTTTACAGTAATTTTTCAAAATCTGCAGACTTTCATCTTCACTAGTGCCTTTGATTAACCATTGGAGAGACTGATAATGACTTAATCAGTAAATTTACATGAACAATGACATCATCATCTAATTCATCTGATCTTGTTTCAGAAAGTGCTGCTCTTGACAAGGTATCAGCAATGTACATGTGACTACCTTTCTTGTAAACTACATTTAGACTATAGGGTTGTATTTTCAACATCATTCTTTGGAGACGTGTTGGAACCTCGACACAACATTAATTGACATAATAATGACAAAATGTTGTTTCATGGTTGGGGGTCCACTGGCAATCAGTAGATTTTTTTAATAATTGGCGTAGAATTTCTGCCTCGTCTATTATATTTTTAATAAAAGGACTTAAATAATTAAGTATGCCTAGAAATCGCTGCAAATATTTTAGACAGGTAGGAGAGGGCATCTCTTTGATTGCTCCGACTTTGTCCGGATCAGCTGTGATTCCATCTGCTGAAAACATATGTCCCAGGTATTTAATACTCTCCTTGTTAAATGTACATTTTTCTTTATTAAATTTGACATTATATTCCTTTGCTCTTTTAAATACTATATTAAGACGCTCATTATGCTCTTGTAGTGTTTGACCGCTTACTAAAATATCATCCCTTTATACTGCCACCCCTGGTATGTCACCAAATATTTCAGTCATAGTTCTGTGAAAATACTCAGGAGCACAGTTGACTTCATATGGAAGACGTTTAAAGCGGTATCGCCCAAAAAGTTGTGAGGTAAGAACTCTTCTCACTTAATTTACACATCCAAGATAGTGGATATTGTATCCAAGGTGGAGTTGCAAATCTTGCACCAGCCACCTTGATGCGTACCATGTCTACTGATGGAATAGAATAATGACTCCTATTAATTGCCTGATTTAAATTACGGGGATCTAGACATACTCTTCATTGACCATTTTTCTTACACCCATTCAGTAGGCTCTGTGACCTCCATAATGACCTCTCCATCTTCTCAAGTTCTTGCTGAAGTCTATGATGTAATGCAAATGGTACCTTCCTCGGAGCATCGACTTTTGGCTGAACCTTAGGATTTGTACTTATATGACACTCACCAGGAAGACAACCAAGACCGGTAAAAGTCGAATTATTATATTCAACAAGTTTATTTAAATTTATATTTTGTGACTGACTTGACTGTAATGAAAATGACTGTGGCTAACTTTAGGATATTACTTGACTTGAATTTGACTCATTTTGACTTATTTTAAAAGACAATTACCACTATTATCACTTTCTGATGTTCGATGATGTTGATGTATAAGCATTTATACAAAAAACTCTTTTAATTAGTCCAATTTCTGAGCAAGTAAGTTTACCTAGTACAGTTGGAGAATTCACACTTTCAATTATAAAATTAATTTCTTTTGTCATATAGGAGTCATTAAATTGGAATTTACACTTTAAGTTTTCTTGACCGTACTAGGTCTCTAGACTATTACCATTGTATGACTTAATTTTTACATCAGTTTTAGACAATGCATTTTTAGTATTAAGTGAATCATAAATATTTTTTACATAATATTGACATCACTGCCAGTATCAATAATACAATTTATTTGTGAATTATTTATATATAAATTAATTGTCCATTCACTTCACAACGATGACTGAATATGACCTACAAACATTCCATCTTGTTCTGACTGTACCTGTTGCATATTACTACCTGACCGTACAAATTTTACTGACTTAGAGTTAATTGACCGACAACAGATCCTGATCCAGATGCAAAATGATCCATTTTTTAGATTTTTTGCACTTTACACCTAATGCTGGACACTTATGACGATGCACCTGACCACACCTTGTACAAATATCCTTTTCTAACTGTTGACTACATTAACTGACATTCCTTGAGTTAGACTTTGATCTTGAGCGTGAGTGCCTCTTATTATACAAGACTGAACTTTGTTCTACTGCCAATTCATTTGTTTGGTGTCTGGAAGCTAGTATGGCTTTTGCCATCTCTAAGGCCTTATTAAGATCCAGTTTATCTTCAATCAATCATTTTTCTCTAATATAGTTGTATTTTGATGCATGTTACATATGGACATTATTTTGATTAGGCGTTCCTGTAGCTGTCCCAGCTCACAGTTTTGTGACCTTAATTTTAATCTGCAAGCAAAGTCGTCTAAGGATTCATTTTCATCTTGTTTGTATGTGAAAAAATTATGACATTCATAAGTGAGGTTAACTTTTGACTTGAATTAGATTTGATTCATTATTACACTTTTGATACATATTACAGAGATACAATTAGCAATAGTTAGGATGCCTTCTACACGCATGCATGCCTTATCGATTAGTGATGTGCCATGACTTGAATGCATGCGCAATTTATTTTATTACGTGTAACATTTTTAATTACTTTTATTGATGAAAATGAAACTATCGTCTGACATATGTCGAATGCTGTACGGAGCATACACTCTTATTTAGTCCATTTATCCATTTACTTACCTAAACGGAACCCTATTGTTGTGACATCATTTATCCATCGCTCCATCCATCTGTCTGTCTACCTGCTTGTCACAGGCTTCACTACAAATAAAATAAGACTTGAAATTCTTACATGATGTGTAGTTCCTTGATCCAAAATTAAAAAATAATTATAACAAGTTGATGTTATATTTTTATCTCATACATGTAATGAGGGTTGATTCTGCGTAGGCATCTAAGGAAGAGCCCTTTTAGTAGAACACAATATTTTTTTCACTGAAAAACAGAAAAGAAGATTAAAGAGGTTATTAGCTATGAAGCTATAATTTCATTTTACTGTTCCCCTTATATTGTATTTAAATAACATACCAAAATAAACTAAATATAAAACGGTAAAAAAATTATGAATATTAAATCCAAAGCCTAGTTTTCAAAATTCACGATATTTTCAAGCCTATGGACGACTTTCTAGGTGATATATTTACATAGGGAAAAGTAAAATTAATGTTTTAGCAATAGCTAAATTATTTAATTTTTTATTTGTACCTAAGTTTGTACAAAACTTTAATAGTGCTAAATCTATTCGGACTAAACAGGTATGCCAGAAAGATCTTATTCACAAGCACTGTATTTGAATACAGTTTTGGGATTGCGTTCTGTTGCTTTTCCTGGATATTAAAAAATATATATTCATACTTGCACAATACATTTCAGCATCCATGGGGGACTTTAACTTCGAATCAGCAATTTGATACGAAAAGATCACTAGAAAAGTTGTATTTCCGAATCAAATATGAATCGTAATTGAAGGGATACACTGCTATGGCAAACTTCAAAAAATTATTTGAAAATTGTTCTCTGTATTGAAAAATGTTCTCTGTAACATAAAGTTATTTGAATATTTCTATCTGTAATAAAATTTGTTTCATGTTGTGTAACATAACATCAAACGTTTTAGGCACCTATTCTCTGTTTTATATTTAAAATCTTTTATAATTTAAATGAAAATGGTCTGTGTATTTAAATATTCATTTGTATACCATTTTTTTACCCCCTTTCAATTGTAAACCAAACATCTACCTAACTATGTCTGAATGATGACTCTTCAACTTACTTCATCTACCCCTCCCCCACGTTTCATGTTTTATTAATGTCTATATATTCAATTTGTTAATGAGGATATAAACTATACATTATTATTTTCGAGGGTAGTTCTCGAAGAAGAATCGAATATGTTTGGAAAAAATAAAAAGGGTAGTCGAATTTGTGAGAAAGATATGTTCGCAATTTCCGAGATTTCGTTATTTTATGCCCTTTACACACAAAAGGTTTTAAAATAAGAGCAGTTTTCATTAATTTTGTTTTGCTTGTTCATGAAGTGAAAAATATTGTTCGTATTTCAAAAAAAAACTATTATGCATATTTTGCGCTTTTAGTGGTAAGTCATTCAGATATTTACGCTTCAACGTTTTCGTTTCAAATTACACTTCAAAGATAAAAGTAAAGGCAAACCATAACAGTCTCCTCTGGCGCCCTTATCTCTTACATTACCAAAATAACATGAAGCAAATCTTAAAGAGAGTAGTTAGCTTATAACCAATAAATTATAATAAACAAGTACATGAATCCAGAATCCTAACTATGGCAATCAACAAACATTCAGATCGCACTGACGTTCTAATCGGTTATTAAAACTAGCTCGAACAATAATATATGTCGACACGTAATAGTCTGTAAATATAACTTTTTACTTATCTGTTCCAAACGGTGACATAAATTATAATTATTAATGATGAATAGATTTACATTTCTAGATACGACATTTAATTGAAATTAACGGAAAATAAACGTATTTTATTTGGAATAAATGTAGTCAAGGCGAGGTTGGGAACTGCAAGTTAATGTACGTTTTTTATGAAGTCAACAGAAATCCGATGTAACTAGTTGTAACTAACGACAAATATATATTAACATTTTTATGATTTAGTACGAAATATAGACGTACTCTACAGATATTTCGTAATTCAACTATCATATGTTTCGTTATCGACATCGCTCTTTAATTAGGTTAAATTTAAATATCGCAGATCATCTCTAGGTTTAACTCGCTCCATTTTTCAATCAAAAACTCAAACAATACTGCAAGGAAAAAAAATTGTCTCTGAAAAATATGTTGGGTCATAGATAATGGTGATGATTGTATGCATGAAGATTGATTTTATTAATTGCAGTAAAAATAAAAGAACTACGTGAACCGAGGGAGATAGCGGATTTATTAGTTGCTAACCGTTAACTTCTCACTACTAAATATACTTCTCACTACTACTTAATTTGTCAGCGCCGTTACGCTAGCAGCATGCAGACAGATTGGCCAAAGAATGTTTATAAGTGGACAAGTGAAGAACGTCTTAATTTGTCATGTTTGAGAGCGGACGAAACGTGACCAGCGTCCCGAATGGTCGTCCCTCGCTGAATATATACTTATATAACAATGAACGGGTTTTCGAATCATCTTATCACAGACAATATGATGCATTCTCATATGAAGATGCGAAAATCCGCTCCGACTTCATTTTGAAGACTTTTCAATCATATTAACATATTGTTTAGTTTGTTGCTAATTGAATATTGCTCATAGGCTTCATTGAAAGAAGTTGGATAGAAAAAAGGGTAATTACGCTTTTTTTAACATTAAAAATACATTGAACCATACTGGAAAATTTAATATGAATGAAATATTCACTACGTATATTTATGTAATGAAAAATTAAAGGAACTTTCCCTATTGTTCAAACACACGTCTGAAAAATTAGGGGAAAGACGTTATTTTGAAATTTAACATTTCGAAAACGGAGCTTAAAACTCAAAAATGGTAAATATTTTTAATTGAAAATGATTATTTTACTTTTTTGAAGTGAAACTTCTTAGGCGGCGATTCGATAATCGATAAGTTTACGAGAACTGAGAGTAAAATTTTAAGGTCGCGCCACATTTAGGCACATTTCGTTACATGAAAGGGAAGAAAGATAAGACGTTTCCGATACCATGGAATGAAGCAAAAGAGAGCAACGTATACACAACACAAAGCGATTAAATAAGTTATTCTCGCACATGCACGCGTGTAGATGTACGCCTCAGACGCTACATATGAACAGCTGAGTTATCACGCATATGTTGTTATTTACGTTACATATGTCAAAAGAAGACTATACAAATTTTATCCATTTATTTATATATTTATGTTTGATTTGTTACTAATTCTGCATGTACTTCAGCCATTACAAGAATAACATGTTAAGTACACATTGTATTTATTTTATTTATAATTCTGCAATTAATTCGCATATAGTCGTAAATATAATTTACAATGTGAGCGGTATTTAAAAGTGTTCTGGTACTTACATTACAGCTATTTGTTTGAATTGACAATAGGCTATGTAAATTTATATGAAAATTAGATGTTTACATAGATTTGTAATGACTTTTTATTAATTTTCCTAAATGCATAGTACCAAAATATTCTTATGCAAATTTAGTACAATCTATGGATGGACATTGTTTGTTTTTTTTTTCACTGTCAGCACCGTTTTTATACTGTATAATTACTTTTATCAACTTAAACTGATACAATAATTATATCATGATCATAAGGCAAATAAAAAAAGAAGTAATCAAAATATTTTTTACGCCGTTACAAAAAAGTTATGAAAATATGTCTACTTATATATATTTATTTTATTGAAATCAGTCATACCATTTAAAAGTCATGAATCTTTTTCAAAATTTGCATTATTCAGTCTTTCAACCGAAGTATACAATATTAAAGACTAACCATTCGGGTAAATTAAAAAAATATTCCAAGCCTATCCGGGTGGGGGCAGATTCTCCCCTCCTATCCGCCTGTAGCCTTTTGATCAAAACAATTAACAAAGGGTATAGACGGGTGAAGTAGATAAATGGTCGTTGGCAAAAATGAATTTTTTAAAAATTCCATAATTCAAAAGAAAAGGCAGAACTCTCATAAATCCACTCACGTATCCATCCATCTGTTATAGGCTTTATCACCGAAAATAAGTAAGAAAAAATTATGAAAAAAACACTTGAAATTTACCCAAAGTTTACCAGGAAACTGCATTTATGATTCTGAATTTCATATTTTTTGAGGTATTCATCTTATATTTATGCTTATAAATGATATGCTAGTCTAGATATTAACATGGTGAAAAATAGTATTAATTTCTGTAAATAGTTTAATAAAAATACTATGTGCCTGTAAACGTTTATCCGAATATGTTTAAACGTGTGCAAAGCCCTCGTAGTGCAAATTGTACTCGTACTTGGCAGGTGTATTTTTATGAAATAGCACCAGATATGTTATTATAAATTTTGACCCTTTAATACTAATTGTTAAGTAAAAAAAGTAATGTTTAACAAAAAACAAGTTTCGCAAAAAACAAATTTGATAATTTCATTTAATCAACATACGAATCGATAATATATCAAATTAATATATATTTTTTCTTCATTAAAATAAATATTTTGGCATATCTCTTTAATAATTCATCGTATAGTGTTCTATAACAAATATTTTTACAAAACAATCTGCGTGTGCAACATACTTATATTTAAAAATAAAAAGTGTGTTTGTAATATAATGAGAACGTACATTGTAGACATAAGTAAATAGGGAAATTTATCATGTCCATCCGTTCGTCCATCCGCCAGCCGGTCTTTTCAGCCGACGGCAATCCGACATTTTTACAGCACTTTCGTGCTTTACCGTTGGAAATCCAGCCAGTCAGCTAGATATTTTCACAATATTGGAGTGCTTTACGGTTAGATATGTGTTGTAACGATTCAGTATGTTGTGTTGCATTTACAACATGTTGATGTGAAATACGAATCATAAAGACTTCAAGGTAATAAATGCGCAGTACGTAATACGCAATACGCAGTCATAAAGACTTCAATGTAATAAATGCAGACGTATGGGGCCACTGAAATTAAAGTAACTCGGCGGTGTCAGGATTATGTTATGTTCATAGATGTTTATTCCCGAGAGATATTTGTTTACTCTATCAATCCCATATCTCAAGTCCTTACTAAGTTTAAAGAATTTAAGAAGTTTGTAAAAAAAATAGGTGAAGTTTAAAATAAAAGCTTAGCTAACTGATAATGAAAAGGAGTGTATAATTATTTATAGTACACTTGTCAGAGTTGTCATGATGGCTGTAGAAATCAGTAAATTCTGTAAAGCATACAGTATAAAACATCACATCGACACTTTACTATACTATGTACTCCATGACAAAATTGTATGTGTAAAACGACAAACGGTATTTTAATTTAACATGCAAGATGTACTATTTACAATTTGAGATTGCGAAAGATTTTCTAGATGTGAGTTTCTTTGTTACTGTATATACAGTGAATAAATAACCTACAAACGCTCATTATAAAAGTTCAAAACGAGAAGACAAGTGTAAAACTTAATGTATTTATGTAGATTGCATTCATATTCTAAAAAAAATGTTAATTTGTCCGTTGCTAAAAATATATGCGGCGTATTTTCTAATTAATTTTTAAGATATATTTTGACATATTATTACAGTAATAAACAATTTTTAACTTTTACAAAATGTCATAAAAAATGACAAAGGAAAATTAGATCACCAAAAACTCTATATAATTTAGTCTTTATGGAAACGATTAGATTACTTTATTTATCATAGAATAAACAGTTTTCCAAAAAAAAAATCTTCGGCTATAAATTTCAATAATATTGATAAGTAATAAGTAAAACACATAATATTTCCACGCAAAATAATATTGAAAACGAATATGCAATCAATGAAGTCTGCCATCCCCATTTGTCTCAATAACCTTACCTCACTCTATTAATGAGCACGGTATACAGAAACATAATATATTTCAAAATTTTCTCCGTTTATATAAGATTCGTATCTACGCGAATGCATATATTATTAACATTATTCCTCGCATGCAACCGCACGTGCACGTAGGGAACTATATTAACCAAATTATAACAAAGGGATTATCGAAACCGAGCGAGCAGGTAGGTCAACAGCGTTAGAGCGAAGCCACTGGACATAATGCAGTGGACAGCGCGCCTGATAGACCTCCAGACGCTAGAGGCAGATACCTAACTAGCGTTGAACCATCTTCCACTATCCGGGTCGCCGCACGCCCGGGCCTTCGTTTGCGGATTGCTCTAAGTGATTGGATTCGATCTACGCCTCTTAGACTAATGGATTTAGAATTTTTAAGTTTCTTACGACAAATCGCGTCCATTATTTCAGCAAACGGGCATTTACAACTTGCGATAGTATTTTCTGGTTTGTGACATTCAAAGTCAAACGACAATTGTAATTTTGTTTACAAATAGCTTTTGTTCGAGATTCCGTTCACAACGATATTGAATTTGTTTCGGTCGAAAATATATACATATATCTTAGAATGGTTTGCTTACAATTAATTTACAATAAAACAATTTGAACTTCGATAAAGTTATTCCAAATATTTCACATTTATATGTCACATTATTTACTCTGTAAGAAATAGGTTTCAAATACAGAAATCGTGTACCATAAAACAGTATTAATATTAAACACTGCCACAATTAAATGAAACTACGTGATGTAGTATTATTTCTACTTTCTTTAAGTTCTTTACCGCGACCTAGGTTTCGTTGTATTACAACATCTTCTGGTGGGATATTAGCAAAGAATGCTATTCTTTGCTAAGAATGCTATTATAGAATGCTATTCTTTGCTAATATCCCACCTGCAGATGTTTTAATACAACGAAACCTAGGTCGTGATCGTGGTAAAGAACTTAAAGAAAGTAGAAATAATACTACATCACGTAGTACCATTTAATTGTGAATAATAAATTGAATTAGAAAAGTGTAATTAGTAAAAGTTTACTTTTTTATGAGTAAACGTTTCTAGAACAAAAGCATTGTCAACCAGAGCCACGCGTAACTTATATATATATTTGAAAGAATCGTCATCTTCTTGAAATTCTTTATGATCGCAATTCATTTACAGTTTTCAATTTAAACCAAAACATATGTACATAAATGTTTTGTTCTCGTAGGAACAAGAATACATTTGTTAAAAGTTTCTGACTGTCCACAATAAAACCAGATACAATTTTGTGGTAAATTAATAAGTATGTATACGTGTGTATGTATTCAGTTAATCGAAATGAATGAATCGCTGTTGTATTGAGTGTACGCAATGTACACTTATAAAAAGTTTTCCACTCCATTTTTCAAAACCATTTTAAAAAAAAAATCATCATTACAGACCCCATTCTTCAGAACTATTGCCGATGCCATTAAAACTAAGTTTATGCAAGAAGCAAATAGACCGATGCTCTCCGCCTTTATTTGGATAGAATGAAATACGAACCTGCTAAGTCAAAGCTAAAGAGCTCTCATTGCTGTAAGTGCAACAACCTTGGGCACTTGAGTAAATATTGGAGAAATCTGAGAAAGAACCTATAAAGCCATGAAGAATCTATAAAGTATCAAAAGGATAGCAGTTCAGGTTTGGTTGTAGCTTTCTCGATGAAACGTATAATCACTGGTACACTAATTTCGATGCAGCCATGCGTACGACGAAAAGCAGCGATTAGCTTTATGATGCGCTGGAGCCGTCTCTATGGAGAATGGCTCTAGCTAATATGACGCCACTGTTTGTAGAAAGCATGGTAATGTGAATATAAATATGAGTTGGGGGAATAACAAAACATAGGCAATAAATATCCTATTTGTACCTAATATTACTGTCAATGAGCAAACTTGGGTGAAAATAATTGTTCATGTCCACGGCTACGATATTTACAAAAATAAAGGCATCATATGTATTTTGCGTCTTTACGAACAATATGTACCGACACAAAGTGTACACTAATTATATTTGTGCTGAAATTACAGGTTAATTTTTTCCGTGAATACCGTATTTAGTATGAAATTTATATTTTGTCGATATTATTACGAGAATTTTAAGAATGTACAATGTGCTAAAAACACCATGAAAATAATTTTATTAAAAAACGTATGAGTGTGAGAATGCATATATAAGTAAATATACATTATTATGTATATACATATATTTAAATATATATATATATATATATATATATATATACATATATGTATGTCTATGTAATGCATATATAAGAATGTTTATAAAAGGGTGTAATATACAAGTGAATTTCATTAAAAAATTATGGTTCCAGAAAGAAAGTTTTTTCTTGCTGTAAATTTTTAATTTAACTTTAAATCAGAAAATAAAGGAAATTATGAGATAATTTGAATTATTATATTAGTTCCATGCCACTTTGGAAAAAAATATTTTAGTTTATTTTATAAATCCGCATTCAATCTACCTGTAATTTTTTTTAATATTTAATGTATGTTTAGTTGGTATTAATTAGGTATTAAAAAATTCAACAAGAAAAGAAACAATTTAAACTAGCTCATTCAAACCTTTATTATTTTGATGCAGGTCGTTTTTTAAACGTAATTTTGCCACCTAAATTTCCAAAAAAAATTATAAAATTATTATTTTCTTTAGTTTTTGCTTACTTAACTACTAAATACTGTTTCTGTTTAGCAAATCTTTAGATACAATTTTAAAATTATTGCAGTGTAACGCTAAAGCGAGCACGTGTAGAACAGACATAAAAGGGTCCAATAAATTCTCCATATTGGTAAACATGGAGAAAAAGAAACAGTAATTAAGATAGCAGGCCATCGTATCAAATTCAGAGTAACTCCGTTCGTCGAAAAAGTTATAACCACAGTTTTTTTGGAACTACAGAAAAATATTAGTTATTAACTGAAAAAAACACAGCCAATATTATCAAAAAATATTATGCTTCTATTTATTACAGGTTAAAAGTAGTATCCTTTTAGATATCTAAACAATTCGGGTGATGTTACAAGTTACATCCTCCTTTATGACAAGGTTTCTACTCTTGATAAGTTTCCACAATTTGATTATATGAATATCATTCGCCCATCGTAAATATAGAAAAATATTTCCTAAGTGTTTATTTCGGAATTCTTACTTTCAAATTTGGAAAAGACCTAAACTAAAAGTAAATCAATGATGTTAATTAATTAATAGAAGCGATTAGCGAAAATTATGAAGGCCAAAAACGCTGATTTATTATCAAAGGATATTTAAGTTATTCAGTAATATATTGAGGTATTTAGATATCATTGGTGAGAATTACATTTAAAAAAAGGTTAGAAATACTCTCCAAGTGTGAAGATTTTGGTTACACAATGCTGAAATGTCTCACGACAATAACTGAACAATAGCGAAGTGGCATACTGTGCCAGTGGAATATACCGACACTCCTCTTTTTCACTGCTATAACATATTAGGTTAGTACGGACAGTAAGGGTTAATTACCCTTGAATATCGATCGATATAGTTAAAAAATAACAACATTAATTAAAAAATAACAAAATTAATTTTAAAAGAAACAGGAACTTTCGAAAAGTAATAAATAAAAATATTATGAAAATTAAAAATTTACAATTTTATTTCACGTAACTATAATACTGCTATTATATAAACGTTCTAACTTACTTGATCATTCTGAATATTATCAGATAAATTGGAGCATTTATGTAACTTGATAATTCTAAAAGTAAAATCATTATCAAGCTTCGAAGTAAAGCTCAAAATCTATTTTCAAACGCATGTCATTTCTAGACTTCATTGAGAAAACCGCTCTCCTAATTAAGCTAAACCACTTTACTTCGTTAAATAAGGCTTCCAAAAATGCTAACCATTAAAGATAAAATATATAATAGTGTTTTGCATAGTAATTTTGATACATTAATTTTAAGACGATACCATAGAAACTACGTTTGAAATGAATTTCGCATTTTCATTTATTACGATGCGAAGTTTTCGACAAATATTTCATTACTAAAATTATATTATGATATTTAATAATTTTTTTGAAGCATGTTCCTTCTCCGTTCGTATTTAGTTTAGTTTTTATTCATTATTCTTTTCCAAACTAACTAAACATTTTATTAAAATTTACTACTTCAATAAACAAATGAGAAAAGTTACAGAAAATATTCAGACCAACTAAAACAAATCAACTTAGTACTTAAATTTATTTCGATTCGGAAAAATATGTAATGTAATAAAGCAAACTCTCCTTTCAGAGTTTTAGAATTTTCAGCATAAAATGACTGCCGTCTTATTAAACCTGTTCGTTGATCCTCCTCATTGTAAACGATTTTTGTTATTTGGTTTTCTAATATATTTATTAGTTTTGACACTGGTATCCATTTCTAACTTTCACCAATTTATTCATAATAATATTCTGACTCTCCAGTACACGCTTTTCTATTTTGACCGCTCGCATCACGTTCCTTTGTTCCTGATTAATGAAATACTAATCTGAGCATCATTTCACATTTACGACAAATGTTTAAATTACTAATTTTAATAGAGATATATTTCTAATTTAATTTTGTCTTCGTTTTGTATTATTTTAAATAAGATGTCTAAGGTTAACGTCTATCAGTATGAACTTTTTAACTTGTTGACTATCTCTATTTATTTTTCATTATTAAACGGCACCTTCTTGATGATATATTTAAATAAGTGGAAACTTAAAAATGCATTTATTAAAATCGATGATTTAATTTTAATTACGTGTACTACTCAAGTCACCATAATCAATTCTTAATTTCGGTAGAACAATTTGAATATCTCCCAAAGTCATGTAAAATTCATTCTGCTTAAATTTTTATTACCAAAAATAATATATTAGGACTTAGTAAACTGACCGTACATTTATTAAGAAATGTGCATCAGATAAGAGTATTTTTCTCCTCTAATTTTGTGCAGTATTTATTTTTATTGTTTTCGTGAATACTTACAAACACTATTACTTCTATTCCGGGAATCTCGTATTTTTGCTCGTTCTGATCTATATTTTATATCAGGCACCATCGACACTTTTAATTGAGATATCACTTTAATAGCACATTCAAATAGGTTTATCGCATCACTCTTCCTGTTAATTTCCTTAATCGTCAAGATAGTACCGACTATCTCATTAGCAGGTTCAAAGATATGTCCGCCCATTATTTAAATTACATCCAGCAAACTTACTCATTCTATTCCTAGACACTACTGACGTTTTCTAAAAGTAATTTATGACCCAACCTACCAAACTTTAGAATCAACTGAATAAGTTAATTTTAGGCGCGAGATATACGCAAATAGCTTAATCGTATAAAATATTCGACTCATTCCTATATATACAGTCAGGTAAATATATGCGATCTAAATTATATTTTATTAATTTGAATGTATTTGTTTTTTATTTTTTGATATTATTTTGATTGACAGTGTCCTCAACTATATTGAATTTTATTTAACATCATATTTCGTAGTATTATTGTGTAGTATTATTTTAAAAAGTTTATAATAAGAACTTTTCAAATATTTTTTAAATTATTTAACCAAGCCTATTTCCAATGATTCCTCACCCCTCTCCGAAAATATCAATCCAAAATTATGACAATTACTGGATTTCTTATATATTACTAAAATGTTACCGAATAAATATAGGAATCATCCTAAGCCATTTTAGAGAAATTCACAGCAACGGCGCTGCAATAAAATATTTGCTGGTTAATAATTTATTTTACATGCAGAAAATTAACTTAAGTGTACATTTTTAATAATATTTGTACTAGAATTACAATGCATCCTTAACGTTTAATTTTTATCTTTTCTTTTTATTAATCTTTACACTAATGTATTTATTTGATGTTAACAAAATCCATGTCGAAGGAAATAAGTGTAACTGTAGGATATTCTGATAAGTTGGAACCCTAGATACCCTATTTAAACTAATATCAAATAAAAAATATTATTATTTATTAAAACATCTTCCATAAATGTAAAATATTACTGCGATTAGCGTGATATTAATCTAATCAAATAAATAAAAGAATGTGATGTAAGGAGCCAAAATACGAAAACGTGTTCCACAAAGAGTTAAAGAATAAATAAATTGATCTAAAAATCTTGAAAACAAGTAAACGTGTAAGGAAATAGAATTACAGAATTTTTTTAAAATTAGCAACGATTATTACCATTAATTAATTATACGATTACTACCATTAATTTTTCGTGGAACATCCAAACTATTAAAAGACAGTTAATTTTATTATATTATTTATTTTCCCAAATTAAAATCAGCTTAATCAATAAGTTAATTTATATTTATATAATATATGTACATATATATATATATATATATATATATATATATATATATATATATATTTATATATATATATATATATATATACATATATATATATATATATATATATATATATATATGTGTGTGTATGTGTGTGTGTATAAAATACTAATTGATAAATTAAAATTTTTGAAAACTACACCATGTAACTAATAATTTGTTACGGCAAATGATCCTCTCTCTTTTTCAAATACCACGAACGATTGTTGATATATCTAATATAAATTGATGACCCTAGATGCAAAATATCTCACAAGTTGATACCCTCACGTCTTCGCCTGGCGCCTCTCCCCCCATCTACTTAGTTTTATTGAGTAGCGACTCGCTGCTCTGCATAAATTATGCATTGTTCCGCTAACTGCAACGGTACGCGGTGCGAGGAACTGAGGCGAGACGATCATCTCGTCGGCGCGAGATGCACGCGAACAGTTTACATTTTAAATATTCATCAGGTACGTTTTGTTTAGAAACGGATCGCCTTTTGATGCAGCTTTAAGGTAGACAGAGATAATGGCAGCAGGGGAGACACTGAATGATGATTACGTTTCGTGTAATGCATTCGAGGACTGCAAACTGACGGTTCGTGCGGTAATGTTATATATTAATGCATGTGTCCATCTACGTTTTGCTAAAGTATTGATTTTTATTATATTCATGAAAATGAATCAACTATTTATAAAAATACAATTAGTTCAATGTTTATTCTTGGAAAGAAAATATCTGTGACAAAGTTGTATTAGTTTATCTTTAAAATTTACGTTTAACAATATTTATTCAATTAATGTTAAGTTTTACATACATACAAACCTTTATACATACATACCCTATATACAAACCTTCATACATATTCTCATAATTAATACGTTAACTAATTGTTCGATGTAACCTTTCCAAAACTGATTCAATAATGGAGATGCTCACATTCTCTTATTCAAACCTACATACTTACTTGAAATGTTAAAGAGAAATATATAAATAATATCGACCGATATCAAATGAATGTTGCAAAGATATGGAAAGAGTAACAATTGCAGTTTAAATTAATTTATATTTTGTTCAAATGCATGATGAAATGAAAAAAAGGGTAGCTGCTTCATTTACGTTTAATTTTTTGTTACACATCACAAAATATCGTTTTCTAGATGAAAAAAATCAGACACACTTTTTCTAGATTAAAAAACCAGGCACACGCTCAGATTATGCGATTAAAGGCGTTGTCATCTGGTAAGCGAAAGTTCTCATCGATTTCCACTGGTAATTCCCAGAAGCTTCCACCGGTAAGAACATTTCCGATTTACGTGACGAGTGACTTTAATGGCCGCTTCGCGGCGAACATGCCGACCATCCATCTCTCTCCTCACTGTCGTCGACAATATTCAACGTATAAGATACGTAAGTTTCTCGTTATTTGATTCCACACATTATTTTGTTCACTGGTCTAATTTGTCCAAATCATCTAAATGTTTCGTACAATCTATTCATCTAAACCTGTATCACTACTGTACATACATATATAAAAACTAATTTAATTATTTCTTTCGCATACAGTTCATGAAAATCACTTAATCAATTAGAAAAACTTGAAAGACTTGAAATTTTGTATGCAAAACTAAAACTGCGTTACAGTTATAAGGTGCAAAACAATTGCAAATTTTCATCCAAATTCCCTTAACAATCAGAAATATATAGAAGTGTGCTTTTATTATGTGTTTTATACGCCAGATTCTACTAACATTTGTTTAATTAATTATGATTCTAACTTCATAAAACATTTTAATTTTAGGTAAATTAACTTTCGCCTTAATAATTATTCAATTATTAGGCGGTGTAGAGTGGCTTGGTTGTGCACTAACATGTTTGCAATGACGAAGATGGAAAATTATACACATACCATGTATAAACATTTTTCGGCGATTTTTTACCAAAGTTTAGAAAATAAACCTAATTAAAACACACCTAAAAAAGAATAATAGGATTCGATACTAAGTCAAAATACTTTAAATTTAGTTACGAAATGAAATTCATTAATATCATAATTTAGTATTTTCAATAGTCCTCTGAAATATTCCTAAGTCCTATTATTACAACTCTTTAATTCCATCCTTATCCTTTTCCTTAGCCATATTTACCATTGATATTAACTGTGTACTAAACCAGATGCATATCGGACCATAAATTTTAATAAAATACAAACCATTTCAAATTCCCTAATAGATTAATATCGTTTTCTCCTGATTTATAATTATTTTACACTTTATGATGAATATATTCATGTTCGTTTATTTGTTGAAAACTTCGTGATGTATTTAAAAGCCAATTATCAGCCAATGAGTGACACATAACAAAATCTCCATAATTATGAGCCTACAAACTTTAAATGTGGCACATAGTATATATATTGGCTTCTATGGAATTTGGAAATAACTGAAATTGATATAACAATTTTTATTTACACTTTCAATTAGAAATGCCTATTTCAGAGTTTTTGAAAAATCGCTAACCGTAAATAAACATTTTAGAAATCCCTGCTGTAATTTTATTTTTTAAAAAAGTTTTACTTATAGTATTTGTAAAAATATAGATTTCTCATGTTACAGAAACATGATAGAAGACATATAAACAAGAATTATAAGTGTTCGATGCAAAAGACGTCTGGCATATCAATTATAAATTATGTACTGATGCACATCATAAAAGGTCATTTGATTGTTTTGTTTGAATTGTTTTTCAGTAAATTCAGTTGAATTGTTTTTCAGTATGACAGTGTTTTGCCATTTATAGGTTAAATAACTGGCAAAATATTGTCATACTGAAAAACAATTCTTTTCTTTTTTATCCGTTTGCAACTAATTTTTCAATTTCACTCGAAAGTGTTAACTGTAATTTCACCTCGAGTTTTTTTCACGAACTATTTGAAATTTTTACTCCAATAACTCTAATAATACTTCAAAAGTACACAAATGGTCCGGGAAAAGAGATATAAATAATACAACTCAACTTAGTTGTACCTGTATGTTTAATTACACCCACTCGTTGGGTGATGCAAACTGGCAATTATTTACGCTGAACGGCGGACGGGTGAACGTGATGAAATTAAAAGAGCGAATTACAAAACCTAATAAATAATATATGCGAAATATTTAAGGTCCATACAAGTGTCAATATAAAACAACTAATAAAGATTTTGGAGACACTTTTTATAACAAACCGCTTAGGTGCGATCACAAACCGTTTATTGTGAAGCGGCTTAAACCCGTGACTTCGATTTTTGTCTATGTTATTTCTTCGTTATATAAAAATGTGGCAGATACAATATTTTTAGAAATATCAATTAAAATAATTACGCGACGTCGTCAATATCGAAATGTGGTTTTACCCGCCCCACACATTCACTTCTTCTCGTGAAAACACGGCCATCGCCCAAACCGAGTCGTACACAAGAGAGAGGGAGCAATAATAACGATCAGTAATTTTTATTACTTTCTAAATTTTTAACTACTTCAAAATTAAAATAAAGTATACTTTAAATTTTCTTCTAAATCAAGCCTTTTAATAATCTATTAAAATTTGTCGAAAAAAGTTAGCTGTATTTCAGCTAATTTAAGAAAGTTAATTAGACTGACAGAGGTCTCTGAAATTTTTATCAGCTCGAGTAACAGGTACGATGTTGACAAAAGTGTATAAACTAATAGATAAAACACGATTACCATATAAGTATGAAGAAAAAAATAATTAGTTTATGAAATACCAATAAAATTTTACAATATCGATTAAATTTTACTCTGCTCAAGTTTCATTTGATCCGTGATTTGACCTTTATATTAATAAATCGCTTTCACACTCATATTTACAGTAATTTGAACTACCAAGTTAACAATGAAGTTAGAAAAGAATTACCAATAATTGTTAAATAATAATTCATTAAGAAATGTAACAAAATAAATATTTACTGGAAATATCTTTAGTAAATCATAATCACATGACTTGCCAAGGTTTTTCCCATAGAAATTGATTTATTTATAACTATTAATCGAAAGTTGTAACTTATACAAAATTATTATGGCCAATTTATAAAAAAATCCTGTGATGTTAAAATCATAACTCTAGTGACCATAATAATAAATTAATAACACTATACTGAAAAGTATTTCAGAAAACGTGAAATTCACAAGGCACTCGTGTAAAAGATAATTTATTATTTTTCATTGCTGTAATTTCGTATTATAGATATATTCCCATTTATAAATATACACCGTTTTAAAGAATCTATTAGCGTGTTTATTTCAATAAAAATTTATTTTGCTTCCGTCTATTACTTAAGCTGAGTTTATATATAATATTGTATTTTCGCCTACTAGCAAAGGTTTAATAGTAGAACATCAATTTCGACAGTTATAGATTTAGTTTTTAACATTTCTGACAAATACTTATACTGAACCCGCAATTCGAAGAAATTGTGAATCTTCGACATTATATATAGAGCATATCAGTTTATATAACGCATCTTTCTTTTTGATGCCGAAATTCCTTTGAGTGCATAACTTCTGAAAATCCAAATGTTTTCCATTACATGGTATGTCCATTAAATTAGCAAAAAAAATTCTTGGACAAATAGTTAACCAATATAAATTTGCCAATCTCAAAGTGTTTCTCTTTTAAATTGGACACTGACCTTCTACATTACGAGACGTGTCATGTAATAATTACTTTGAACTATTACTTTCCCAAAAATTATGATCAACTTTGTTACCAAAATATCAGTATGTATTTGTCTGCGCGTGAGATAAAATGAAATATATTGATAAAAAATTAAATTATTTTTAAAATCCGATAAATATTCGTAATTCTACCTGTATGCCATGAACATGCTACCATGCGTTTTGCATGGTGTAACGAATTCCCGTATTTTAAACATTATTATAATTGTAATAAAAATGGTGCCGAGTAACCTTTATGCTCAGTTGAAGTAAAATTTATCTGACGGCTTTTGCAGATATTACTAAAATATTAATATAATTTATATCAATTGATATACTATCATCCATTAGGAAGTTCCATTTTTCATCTCCAAAACTCATAGTCAGACCCTGATCTGGTCGATGTTGTAGTTGTTTTGCAAAGTAACAACTATTAGTAGCAAATATTTTGAATTGTGAGTGACATACTACCATACACTGAGAAGTTACATTGTACATCTTCAGAACTCGTCATCAGGCCCTGACCTGGTTAATGGTGTAGTTATTTTTGAAAGCTACAACTACTAGTAGCAAATATCTTGAATTATAGTAGATTTACTACCATCCGTTAAATAATTCCATTATTCGTCTCCAGAATTTACCACACAATTCTACCCTGGTCGATGGTGAAGATTTTTGCAAATTAACAACTACCAATAACAAATGTCTTGAATCACGGTTAATTTACTACTATCCATTAAAATATTTCATTTTTTATCTCCAAAACTCATCATCAGACCCTGACTTAGTCGATGGTGTAGTTATTTTGCAAAGTAATAACTACCCGTGACAAATATCTCGAATTACGATTGATTCAATATCATTCCTTAGGGAGTTACATTGTTCATCTCCAGAACTCTCATCAGATCCTGACCTGGCCAATGGCATAGTTATTTTGCAAAATAACAACTACCAGTAGCAAACATCTTAAATCACGGTTGATTTACTGCCATCAGTTAACTTTAAAAAAATAATTATTAGTATTAAATTTTATAAAAATAGAATAGAAATAAATTTAAGTATTTGTATATATATATATATATATATATATATATATATATATATATATGTATGTATGTATGTATACAACACATATACTCACGAAATTTTAGTCAGTCGATGCTTTCAAATACCGGAAACAGCATAAGCAAACTAAACTTTGCAGACCGTTACTTCTTAAGAAATATTTGAGTAACTTTCAAGTCGCGACTAATGAAGTTTTACTTCAAAATTATTCATTACTAATAATTTTACATTAAATATAAGAAAATTATATTAATATAATTCTTGATCACTTGATGAATCTGAATAGAAAAAGCAATTTTTATCTAAAAAAATGATTTTCACCTCTCACATCGTTCAGAATGAATTTTGCCAAGCAAAATTTCAAAATACATATATATATATATACATATATATATATATATATATATATATATATATATGTATATATATATATGTGTGTGTGTGTATGTGTGTGTGTGTGTTTTGATATTTCCAGATTTTCATTGTGGTTTTGAATTTCAGTTTCGGGAGTTTCTGTACGTTGTTATAATATTGATATATCTACGTCTGAATACTCACGGCACCAAGGAATGACAAACTTAAAGAACTTGCTTTTAGCTTCAAATTCTAAAAGTAGTTCACTAATTCACGGCTTACATGAAACAAATAGCTACTTCATTAACGTCTAACAAAGCACTTTAACACTTCACGTTATTGCTGATTTTAGATGGATATTCATAACATTCAAGCGTTGAAGATACCGAGATTTTTATATAAAATTGTGTTTACATAATAACACAACTTTTTAGATAAGGCTGTATTTGGATTTGTTAAGACTTTTTTTTCAATATTAAGGCGAATTATTTCATCCACACTAATCCTCAAAACAAAATTAAAAGGAACAATTCAGATGACCTTATAGATTACGCATGGGTTCGTGCAACTACTGCATTCAATTAACTTCTTGACTTTAGAAGCAAAGGAATGTATTCATTTGATCAAAATACGATACCAGACAGTGAAATTTTCTATATCAAATATAGTACTGGATGGACAAAAGCCTATTGAATGCGTTACTGTAAAACAATCAGCATCAAGCAAAAACGTTTTCCAACCGAGGATCTAGGTGTTTCAGACTATTCTCAAGATATTTTCGGACGGAACGTTATCTATATTGAAAATTTTACGTACCGAATCAAGACTTGGATTTAGTTCATGACGTATATGAACTGGTTGCATGAAATATGTAAAATTTTTCGGTATTACTTTCTAAATACGGTAAAGCGAAAGGTTTTGCTTCGTAGGTACTTTTTCAAACTGAAATAATTTCCTAGAGCATAAAATAAAGAAAACTATTCCTAATTAATTTTATGAAGTGAGCTCTAAAGTTATAAAAAATAAAGGATCTCACTGTTAAGTCCTTATAAATATTATAAACGTTATTAAAGCTTTCAAAATTTATTTGTTTTTGACTATAGGATATCTACCCCAGAAAATATTTTTTATGCATCTTCTGTATTAAGGAAGTCTATTCTTATAAAGGAGTCCTCTATAAAATTATTTTGACAGGACCGACTTTATGATAAAATACATATATTAAACAATATTCTAAAGTTATAGTGTACATATGTATATTTCTATAATTAATGTACATTTTCTGAAGACCCCATATACAAAGTAATCATATTGAAAATAATAATGAAATAAATTAATGCCAAACGATATGTTGAACAAACAAGTTATGTAGTAAATGTAACAGAGTAATTATTTTAATTATCTTTTAAATAAAGTTTATTATGAAGGAAAAAAAACAGAAGATGATATGAAGTGACTAAATACTTGTCACTTCATATCATCTTCTGTTATTTTATAAATAAAAAAATTAAATGTACTCTTACAAAAAAGCAAGGGACAACATACGAACACAGTGGGCGTACTGCACCTAAAATAAATGTCGACAAACTTGAAATTTTCCAAATGCAATGTCGCCGACAGATCCTGGAAGTCTCAATCCGCAACAGTATCACAAAGGACAAAATCCAATATTGATATCAGAATCAACCGGCCACAGAGCATCACTACCGAATTCAGCAGCGTCCTCTAAAATGGTCTGGACATGTATGCCGTATGAGCGTGATTTCCTTTTTAGAGAATACAAGCTGATGAATGGCAAGTCCAGCGAGATGCACCAAGGAAAATATGGTTGAAACGAGTCGAGATAGACCTCAGAAACAAAAGAATTAACTTATACGAAACATACTTCTAACCGGAGGAAATGGTGTGACGTGATGGAAAGAACTCGTAAGACAATCTACATCAACATACTGACTTCGAGGTCTCCCTCCATTGGGTGTCTGCTGAGGATCATTTATTAATTCACTACCCTTAATGGTTTATAAATTCAAGTGTGATATGAAGACTGAGTAAACGATACTTATGTACATGCGTATAAACACACGCACACACAATGACACAAATTTGTGTGTGTGCACAATGTGCCTGTCGTCTACACATGACACTATTAGGAAAAAAACAGAAAAAGCAATGCGTGGGATGGACTGTCTTCCCTATTTTTTTAATGGCAATTTAATTTTTTTTCATTTGAAAACGACTCTACTACGTTATTTTTAATTTATTTTCGTAATTATTGGGAACTTTCGAACATTTTTTTCCAATTCTTTTTTATTTTAATACTAAGCGGTGGCAATAAAAAAATTACGGAAATGAAAATAAATGAGGTTAAAATATAATTTAACATGTAACATCTTTATATAAAATCATGAAACAAGGTTAAAAAAGTCATTTGTACTTATGTACACGTGTTAGAAGTTATACTTCTTTCGTATAATACAAGAACTATAGAAAGCCAAAGAAAGAAAAAGAAGAAAGAAAAATAAAATAATGGACCGCTCATTTATCAAATTAAATTTAAAATTAATTTTTAAAATCAAATTTAATTATTTTAATAAATATTTTTATTGCATGGATTACAATTAAATTTCAAATACTAAAAAAGACAATAATAAAGTTAAAACGCGATGATTTGAAAACAGTCAGGCAGATGATTGACGTATAACGGAAAGCCAGCAGAAAAACAATATGGTAGATATCAATGACATGACGCCGTGTTAAATGCAAGGATTTAATTGTTAACTAATGTTCAATTAATTATAAATATAAATGATTATGTTGAACGTTTACTTTCATTTATTAATTTTAAGTATTTAATAATTTATAATGCAAATAAATACATACCGAATTCGAAACAGTCTGACAAATAATTGGCTTACAGTGGAAAGGCAGCAGAAAATTAAATCATGACGTATCTACATTCACCTTATGAAAGAAATACGATTTTTTTCTCTTACCAACTCATGATCGCCAAGTAGTAGCGATAATTCGTACAAATGCGGTCACAGAATAATTTTTGACTATCAAATAATCGTTTGACGATACTATCATCAGACGCTTTCATATACATATGCGCCTAGTACTTCGGACAAGTAACGATAAAAAATAAATGTTTAGTAAGCAACTTCATGGTGTCGTTTTTGTGTTGCATTGTTGCCATTTTCACCTGTATTATTAATATTTCACTGTCATAATTTTTTTATAACGCGCCTAATAAGTGTAACTTAAAAATTTTAATTAATCTAGTATTAATAAAAAAAATTACTTTTATATTATACTACTTGATATATAATGTTAACAATACACAATAACAATATACGAGTATGTGTCTAATTTTAACACATTTGAAGAAATACGGTGGCGAATAACGGCCTTCCACAATGAGTGAAACTAATTTCCGCATATCACATAAATCAAGCGGCAGAAAATAGGCCTACACTACTATTAATGAGTATCGCGTCGCATCATCGCAACGTTGTCGCCTCCTTTAGGCCTCTATTTTTTAGTCGATCGACGCTCGTCTTCGTGGTGCTACGTGTTAGCTAGCTACTGCTAGTTATGTATCCGACTTTCCTTACTTTTGTTATTTGTTACGTTTTGTTTGTTGTGTTTTGTTAATTTCAACTCTTTTCTTGTTAACAGTAACTGTTATTGCTTTAAAATGGAAGGTCAGTTAAATGGTTACACAAACATCGGTTGAAGTACAACGTAGTGTGTACATATCGATAATCGTATGTATGTATGTATGTACAAAACAAAAATAAACCAGATAATTAAGGCTAAGAAAATATTTTCTCGTCTAGTTAGCCTAGCTTTGTTTGTTCTCGTTTAGTCTAGCCTAGTTTTGTTTATGTTTCATTCCGAAATTAAATTAGGTCTTACATATACGAAGCTAGACAGAAATTTTTTGAGAAATATATTGTTATGTATTACAAAACGATAATTTTCATCAAATTCAGGACCACGGTATTTAAATAAAGAAAAAAAAATTACTCGTGCAAAACACTACTGACGCCTTATGTTTTGCTCTAAATTTTACTAAGTCTTACACGCATAATACTTGTAATTTTTTATAAATTTATCTATACCTACATATTTATCACACAATATATATATGTAGGTATAGATAAATTTATAAAAAATAGTCTTTAGTTGAGAATAGCCGTCGACTATAATTTGACGACGATTTTAAATTGTGGAAAAAATGTAAACAACTTCAGAACCATAAGAGCGCCTTAGGTTTTGCTCTAAAACATTTTGCTCTAAACGTGCATGAAGTTAGGTGTTTGTAATTTTTCAGGTGTATACTTCTTTTATATTGCAATATAATAGTAATAGCCAAATTATGGTTAAGGGCTATTTATATAATAAAAATAATTATTGACCTGTCTAAAAGGTCCGTCATCCTGAATTTAACAATAAATATTATTCACAATTAAATGAAACTACGTGATGTAGTATTATTTCTGCTTTCTTTAAGTTCTTTACCATGACTTCGGTTTTATTGTATTACAACATCTTCAAGTGGTCTATTAGCAAAGACATTTGCTAATAGACCACCTGAAGATTTGCTAATAGCCTACCAAAATAACGCGCAATGTATTCAATAAATATTATTTTTTTAAATATCTACTAGGTGTCTTTCTAAAAAATGCATGCATATAGATTTATGAGAGTATAGAGTAAAATATAATATGTTCATGTTGTTTAGATAATTTTTTGCCACAATTTATACAGCTGTCGTTCTGAATTTGATATTTTATTGCTTTTTAATATACTAATATACATCCCTGCAATTTATAAACAACTCTCTTAATGCGTATAAAATTAACAAAATATTATATGCAAAATAAATGTATATCATACTGCCTTCAATTAAGCAATAAATTAGTACACAAACTCTTCAAGTTTAAATTCTAAAATGTGTTTAGAATTAAATTGGTCCAATAGTTTCAAAACTGAGAACGATATAAAAAAATTCAACTCACAACAAAAATACATAAACAATACATCATACCACTGTACATTTTATCTGGAAACTCTTTTTCCATAACCTATTCAAAATAATAAAAACGCCCTAAAATCTATTAAATACTAAGGCCCGTGAAATTTACCTTTCCAGTTGGCACCTGCTATCAGTTTTATTTTTTTTATTTCTAATAAATATTTATCATAACTGCATATCATTGTATGAAAATTTTAATTAAATGAATTTGTCGGCACTAAATAACATCACGCATTCAAGTCAGTTGTAAATCAAAATATTTATTCGCAATATTAAACTATTCTGCTGTAAAGGTACCTTACAGAGCATAACAATGGGCGAACATAATAGCGGTCGCCGTTTCTCGCACCCTTCGAAGGTTAATAGAAATTTGACCGAAGGAACCCTTCTCTCGATCGCTCTTCACTATTCAATAATTGATTCTAGCGACTTCAATTATTCATAAATAGGGAGATATTTCCCGGCAGCCAATGCGCGGCGAGCGCTTTATTAACGCCGAAATGAATATTCTTTTATATTAGGAGACGTCTCGACCTTCAAAGAATAAAGAAAAAGCGAAAAAAGACTTAAATCTACTTTAAATAAAGACGCTAAGCGCAAATATTTGGACGGCCGTTTGTCCGTTTCGTTCCTTTGCCTTGTCGATATTGAATTTGAGCAGTGAGGGTAATATTTTGAAGCGCGCGCTCGGCGAGCGCGAAAGGTGTCCGCCCGTGTACACATCCGCTAAGCGTTACAGTTTTCTATCTGACGTGAAAAACGAAAAGTATTTTCACTATTTTTACATTTTCGATTCATTTACTTTCTTGCCCTCTGAAAACGGCTATAGCTTAAGTTTGTGATGTTTGTCTTGTCGTACACAATAAAGAAGAAATTTACAAGAATCTGTTGCTCACAAGAAATAAAAGCAATCGCCGTGTAGCATTTTGAGTTAAGTCATATAATGCGCGAGTTTTTAAACATATTGTCTCACAGCGTACTTACATAATACTTATTTTAAGAATTTAAAAATAATTATTATCACCAAATGTTTATATATGTATATATTAATTAACTCAGATCTAAATAGTAATTGCAAGCTATTTCCAAAAACTTTTCAAAAATATTTCAATTAGTTTTGTCCTTATTCTTGTAAAGAGGATACAGTCTTTAATTTCGTTTTCTTTAGAAACGAGAAATAGATGCGTATGTAAAAGTAATTAATTATATAAATAATTCATTAAGTATGTTCTTAGTAGACTGATTTGCATTTTGCAAGTGGGACGCCGATCAATTCTCGTCACCGCTACCGCCCTCTTCAATTTCCGGAGGCTAACATGCTAATAGGCCTTTGACAATGACCGCTCCCGGTCTGTTTGATTTTGTTTACCAAGCCTGTCTATGCTGGGATGATTATCGAACCTATCTAAATTTAATATGTTCAGGCGACAGAATCTTTAGAATCGTTTATATCTAATTAAACTACCAGTTTTCCAAATCGCTTACCTTATCGTTCATTTTAAAGAAAAAAATCAGATTACCCACGAAAACCTACTTTTAAAAATGGATGATATTAATTAAAAATCACACAATTTTCCTGTTAGCTGTTTTCAAATTCGAAGCAAACGAACAGGAAAAAGTGGATGTTTTACTTATAGAAGGAAAGAAATATAAAAGAGGTTTCAAAATATGCAAAAATAGAGAATCTCCCCAACTTATTTTTAAAATTACTGAACCAAAAATCATAAAAAACAGGATTGGTAAAATTTTAGTGGAATATTACAGATAAACTACAGCAATTACCCCAGATCTTATAATTTTTTAAATATTCACCATATTTTACGTTTATAAAAGGTATAGAAGGCAATATATATAAACATTGTGAAAAAGTAATAATTTTAAATAGTTCAATAGAAATACTATGTACATAGTTAAAGTTTTATGTTTATGAATGTCTAAATATGTATGGAACCCTCATTAGTGTGAGTTCTACTCGTACTTGACAAGTTTTTTTACCTTTGAAAATGCTACATTTTTATCAACGCTTCTTTAAATATACCATTAAAGAGCGACAACAAGCTACTGGCACGCAATCATGAAATTGACATTAATTTCTATGAAAAACTTCCCCATATATAAAATATTATTTCGCCCTTAGTATCAATTAACATTTTTTAGCATGTTGTCTTTAATAAATCATGATGAAATTTATTTTCTTTTACCTCACTTAGAGCTGATGACAATAGTTATTTTTAATTCAGCTGCCTCTGTTTAAAAACCGGTAAAAATATTAGAGAAGAGGGTAACCCATGATATGCTTTGAAGCTGCCAAAAATTGTTGTTTCGCAAGTGTTATTTTCATCGGCTTCAAATTAAGTAAATTTTATCTTTCGACGAAATACGATAAAATATTATTCTAGTGTCGTTGACTTCATAGATTTACTTAAAAAAATTGCAAATTATTGTTTTGTGTACAAGTCTTGCAGTTTTGATCTTGGTCTTTCTTTTTCATTACCAAAGTCAAGGATAATATTACACAATAACAAGGCCAATGTCAAATTATACCTGTCTGAAAAACAAATATCAAGATTCAAATGAAAAAAAAAACGAAAAAATTTACACAATTTTGTTATTTCAATCATTACTTTTTAATAGGAGGTAATTTTTGAATTCTTTTACATTCACTCGCTAATTGCGATAAATTTGGATTAATAATTAAACGAAATTGACCTATTTAACAAAAAAAATTCTAAGAGATGTAATAATTTTATGATGCGATAACATTATTTTTTACCTATTGTAAAATCCATGAAGTTATTTGTGGCAATCTTTGAGAGGTTTTAAAATTAGACATGTTTTTCCACGTATCCTTTTACCAATGTTTTAGATTTTTTTATCATTAGTTCCTACGGGAAAATTGTAGTTGTTTAGGTACTAATTTCAATAAAGACTAAATTAATACTATTTTAATATATATTTTCCATTTTTCTCAATATTATATATAACTACGAATATCAAAATAGCAAGTATGGTACCGAGGAAAGAGAATTTATAAATTCTTCTTTTGTACGTCATAATGTAGTAAACTAAAGTAAATTATTAAAAAAACCTTATGAAAAAAAATTATTTAAATTCCAATCTTATATTTAACCAATTGCATCCGTCTGAAATTTAACTACATTTCTTTTTGCGTATAAATTAAATGAACAAGTGAAATAATTAAAGTTATAAACGAAATGTTTAATCATTTAAATTACTGAAATATTAATTATATTCGGTGAATAGAACAGATACAGAGTTGAATTACGCACCAGGTAATTCGCTCAGTCGAATATAAAACCCGTAAAATTAAATTTACTTAAAATCAAGGTGGAATACATGCCGCGAAATTAAGCTTTTCAACTGGATAATAGAAAAACAGTATAAACAATCACATATACATAATAAATAAAAGTACTTTGCGGGAAAATTAAGTACCACGGAATGAACATAACAGTTTTGAAGCAGAATCTACTCTTCTAAATAATATATTTCGAAATTTTATTTTCTCTTAATCATCGGGCATTCAAACATTCGTTTTTTTTCATTATATGTAAATTAATGTTTTTGACAACTTTGACAAAATTTAATCGTCTCTTTTTGGATAAAAATATTTGTCTATAATATAAGTTACACGAGTTTTAGTTAAATTAATTTGTCTTTTGAACAAAAATACATTTACGTCTTATTTGCTTTGAAGCGACCTATTTACATTAGCCTACGATAGCGGAAGAATATAGTTTATTGACGTTGTTTAAAATATGTTGACAATACAACTGAATCCGACAATCTGACAGCCCTATTTAGGGTTAATTAAAGAATTATATAAAAAATAACATTCCACACGAACGATGGCAAATGGGGAATCCAAACAATGCAAACAAAGCCAGCCCGCTCCTTACACGTAATTCTGAATGAAACAATTTGAAAGTTCCTACAAATGCATAGAGCGAAATGACAAAGTAAAAGTCAAACTGCTCGAGCGCGGACGGCGCGGGTCTGTGTGAAGATTGTAATTCGAGTCGAACAAGCCGAGCTCTCGAAATACACTTTCAAATTAAACAGACAACTCGAAGAAGTTATGCAAATCGTGCCTTTCAGATGTTTGGGGATTTTCTAAAAAGTTCCCTTTAGGTACTTTACTGATTAAGGCATTCGCTGTTAAGATATACGTTGATAGTAGCCGAGCCGATTTTCGACTGTTTCAGTGAGACGCGGAAGTTAGCTCGTTATCGCGATTCGCCCGACGACTCCGGACAAAGGGAGGATGTTTGATCCGAAATGGAATATTTATTACTTTATTACTGGCGCGCGGCAGATCGCTATCTGCTTCGAGTTATTTATTTGAAGCCTTCCATGTTTAATCAATAAAGCGGTAATGATGAGGTTTGTGATGTTGTTTGTTGTTATAGATTGATTCGTAATTACGGAATAAATTTGAAATTCTTTGCGTTATGAACATAAAAACTCATTAGGTGGTGCTTCAAAAAAGGCCGCAGAGCTCTGTCGCTCGTCGTTGATAAAAAACCTGTTGAGTACGCGTAGAACGCGCTCTACCAGGGTTCCGTACATGCGCACGGAACTTATAAACATTTAAGGGTACGTAGCTATTAAACTATTTATAAATATTAATACTTTTTAGCCGTGTAAATACGTACACTAAGAAACTAGTATATATTTTACAAGCGTAAAAATATATATTCATAAATTTCTCAAAAACTATGAGAGTAAACTTCTAGCAACACGATTTTTCCCAATTATGACTAGCAGTTTCCGAGATAGGAGCGATGGCTCCTATCTCGGAAATTGCTGACATTTTCGACATTATCTCTAAAACCATCTTACGTGTCATTCTAAAAAAGAGTACCATCCATATAACTTGATTTTCCAGCTGATGCTTTTTCAATTATTGCTACATTTGCCCCTCTAAAATTTAAATTTTATATGTCAAACGGTTCATAAGAAAAAAAGCTTGAACATTTACAAAAATTACAAAAAAATACTGAAGAAAAATAGTTATAGAGTCTTTATAACTAACTTTCTTTAATTGATGCCCTGCAAAATATAGGAAATCTAAAAAAATCGATTACTTCACTTAGCACCTCCAAAATTATATCAATATCTTTGAGCGATAACTCCTGAATAGTACGCGGATTAATGTGCTTTATCACTATTCCAAAGTCAATTTCAAGTTTATACGTCAAACATTTTCTGACATAAAAACGGTTCTAACTGACAAGCAAGACGGATGGATACATGAGTAATCGTCGTCAGAACTCAAAATTATTAAAAAATACAAATAATATTTTTTACCAAATCTCCCACTGTCTACAATGTTATTCTCGTTACATTATTGTTTATAGCTAAAAGCTCTTTTCCAGAGATCGTTTATAGTTTATAGTGCTGAGTTGTTAAAATGAGTAATTCTATTTGATCAAATGACTTGAAGCAACAAATACAAATTCTTGAACGCTATAAATATATTATTTAAGACCCTGTATATATTAGGGCTATGAAATCGCACGTTTCTCCTGGTAATTACACTGTCATTCAATCACGCCTCCTACCCCAATAAACTTATCACTTCCCATAACCTAAAATAGGCAGAATCATAGGTACTATAAATAGCCAAGACAGCCAAGCCAAACCTAGACGTAACGCACCCTTTCGGTTCAATAAGGGCGTACACGTATTAGCACGACGCAGTCCCACGGTGGATAATTTAAACCACACAGACAGAATAGCTAAGTGGCTGTCGTAATATTTGTGTAGCGCGGGGAGCGCACAGCATAAACCGTTATAAACTGCGCTGCGAGGCATATTTATTGAGTCGATATCACGGTGCGCATCACGCCACAAGTTCGCACTCTAATCCCTTCCACTCGTGGGCTCCGCTGTCGCGCTATCTGCAGTCGGTTACCTGCGCGCCTCGTCCCTAAATACTATATACCGCCATATATGAGGCGAGTTTCTCTCAGTAGCTAGACATCTACAGTTTAAGCTTAATACAAGTATATTCTTGCAAGTTTAATAAAATAATGAAAAATCCAATGAAAAATTGTCAAAAAATATCGCATTCCTAACTAAAACTTCGATACCGATGCTTTGAGCACGTTAATGCAGTCATCACTAAATACAAAATAATATGGAATAATACACAATACTCCCAAAAATGTTGGATTGGCACAGTATCTTATGTATCTGTTACTCTTGAATTTGTAACAAGACTAAGCCATGTACTTAGTCTTGTTACAAATTCAACAGTAACTGAATATATTTTCTATTGTTTTGATATCTGAAGTCAAGTTTTGGAGCTTTAAGCTATGTGTCTTATTTAATCATTATATATTTTTTTATATGTTATCTAAAGTATACAAATAAGACTTTTCTACAAAAAAGTCAAAGCGACTTCACTTAACCACCGAATAATAACTGCACTGAAAAATATTAAATAATGAAAATATGAGTTGGTACTTAGCTGGGAATTTAACTGTACAATATGGCGACCAAACATAAATAAATGTATTGTCATCAAACATAAATAATCTATATATTATAAATAAATATATTTTTTGGAATGGGTGACAAGTCGACAATTCTTCCACAAGTGCATGCACATCCAGACTCACACACAGACTATTACATTTCACTTGGCATCGATGAAAATAATTAAGAACCTCCTCCTTTTTAGGGTCCCATAACCAAATGGAAAAAACGGAACCATTGTAATTTTGCCTGTCCGTCTGTCTGTCTGTATCTCAGAACCATTTTACTCGGAGATTATTGGCACTATAAAAATAAAATTTGAATGGAAGATGACTTTTATGAATATCTATACAATGAAATAACAGAATTATGAAAAAAATAATATTAGGAGTGGCTCACCATACATGTAACTGAGGGACGAAAAAAGTCCAGCAGAAATAAGAGGGTGGGGTATTGTAAAATAGATCTTCAAAATGACAGTGAGGTCCCAAAACAACTTTTTTACTTATTTTAATGAGAAATGCGCTTATAAAGTCTTAAAAAGTGTGCCCCCTACCTTCCCCCCTAACCTTTTAACTAACGTTCCGAAAAAAAGGAAGTAGAAATTAAAATAAACTTTCAATGAAAATTGGTTTGAATAAGCTATGTCGTGTAGTTTTTGTGAAAAAAAGTTTGTTTGTATTGCTGCGAACGGTTCCGAAAACGTACCAAATTTTCGGAGCCGATCGCAACAATAACTTTGTTTTTCACAGTCTTTGGGAAATACAAACTTATAAGTTTAATATTGATTTGTTTGAACTCTTCTTGCGCGAGTCCGACTTGCACTTGGCCTTTTTTTTATTCTTTTCAAAAATACATTTAATCTCTGGAGAGCGCATGTCACTTGTGGCATGCAAACCTAAATAATCAGCTTAAAATTAAATAAACATCTAGGCAATTATCATAGGAGAGAGAACGAAATAACGAATCCAATGGTAATATATTCGCTGTCGCATATATTAATTTTTACCCCAATATTTTTTTGAAAATTGTATGTGATTGAATTTTGGTTTGAAACTTAACGATAAAATAAATTTATGTTAGGATAATTTTTTTTTACATTCACTTTTAATTATTGAATATACTTACTTTGTATGGCAGTTGCAAAAATTATATTTTATTAAAACTTTTCAGTTATAAACTTTTGCTTCTTACAGAAAGAGGTGAATTTTGTTTTCAATATATTTTTTACCCATAACTACATAAATATCGAACAAATGTTTCTACTATGTTGTAACTACACTTCTATCCTGTCTACTCACAAAAGCCATTTCAATAAAAACAACACTTTTCGAGTTACTTATTATTTTATCGACATGGTGCTAGCACCGACGTTATTTGAAAATCACTCGCACTGTCGGAGGGTTAATATTGCAATTGAATTTCATTACGTACACAATCTCAAAAATATACAACTGATGCAGATTTTATGATAATTTTATTTTAACCAAACGGTAAAAAGATTATTGTAATTGTTTTATAAGAGATAAATCTATAAAGGTAGTGACAAGGAAAATTATTTAACAATAGAAAGGCCAATCATATTTATAATGATCAGCTATCGTGAGCTGGTTCACAATAGATGTGACTTTTTTTCTTAAATGTTCAAATCCCAAATCTTAACTTTCTTCTAAATCCAAAAATTTATAATTTTTTAAAAGACAGGTTCAAACATGTTGAAACTAGAAAATCGTTGTTTTGTTATTTTTCCAAACATCTATGTATCGTTCAAACAAATTCAGAAAGTTCTTCATAACAAGTAATACCAACAGAGATGAAACTTTGAAAATTAATTAATAATAAAATAAATAAATTAAGCGGTTTTATCAAAATTTAAATAAAACATTTAGGAAACAAAAATTGTGGCAGTCCCTAGCTGAATTAGACGAGAAGCAAAAAAAAATTATCATATGGGTATAATATTTGGGAGTTGTCTTTCATGAGGTCATTTAATGTGTAGAATTTTATTCCGATTTGAAAAAGTCACTTTGAAACCTAACGTTGATTTTGCATAGAATTACTCAATTATAAAAACTTATGTATTTAATAAATATATTTTAATAAAGACATCAATATTAGATAAAAACATTATGTTATAATAATTTATTGAAAAGGCGTAAAATTTTATTGTATTTATTTTCAATTAAAACCTAATTTATTTTTACCTCATTTACGATCCGAGTTAACTAAGTTTATCCGAATAAATAATTAATATATTCCCGTGATTTATTACTTTACAATGATTTAATAAAAACATGAATAGAAGAAATAGCACGTATCATTACCCATCAATTAACTTTTAATTATGTTATTAACATTCAATAATAATTATAGTTATTATCTGTAATATGTAAGTTATTGATTCTAAAACAGAATGCGTTCTCATCCTATTAAATTCCACAAAATAATAAAAAGTTGTACTAAAATTATCAAACATTGTAATTTTAGAAAAACGGCAAAAAGATGACCCCTCGAATAAAAGAAACCAAACGTGAATTTTATTTCCTCATAAATATTCGGACAGTCTGAATGACAAAATAATCGACAACCATATAAAATAGATAATTGACTCCCTATTGTTTAAGTTTTACGTTGAGAGAAACTTATTCTATCTACACTTACGCTCGCCTTGCCACTCAAAGCTCGGTAATCAGGGACTATGGAAAAAGGCGCTCTCCTATTTTGACCTATCTTATTTCCTTCACTTATTACTAGCGTCAGTCCAATTATTGAAATATATATTTAATGAACTGTGAGTTTATTTTCATAGTTCATTATAAATAACGGTCTGACATTTGATTCTTGCCGTCTTGTTTTGCTTACCTAACATAAGATATAATCAAGTTTACTTCTAATGAAGCACAATAGCAATTATGTAAATTATAGCAATTATGTAAATAAATTATTGTGAAGAAGAAGACATTTATAAGTCTGCCAAGTTAAAATTCACTAACTTTCACCCGCATCAGGTTTTGGCCTCTCGTACATTGAGAATAAATTGAATACGTCGATCCGTTCTTCATTGACAGATTTCATTTAAATTTTTAATCTTGGATAAAAATATCAGTTTCATCCGACTGGAATTTTATTTTTTGTCGGATTAATTCTAGTTGTGAACTTTCTTTATACCAAATTCCATGAAAAACTGCGTGACGGAGTAACGAGTGTCCAAATTATACTTTCCAGAGTATCAGTATTCTACGCAAGAGAAACTTCGAATAAGGGGCAACTAAATATATATTGTGATCAACGTGATGTGTTGTGTTGATCAAAAAGTTTACAATTTTGACGCACCACGGGGTTCCGGTTCCAACCTCGACCGCTCGTCGAAGAGGACTGAAGTGGTGTGTGCGTTACTAAGATTCCATAGAATACTGACAGGTAAGAGAGTGCCACTGATGCGAGATGGTACTTATTGCCATCTCCAACCCGCCTGGGCAGCTAGCATTTATGCCATTACCTCCAATACATACATTTGAAAAGCTTTTCAGGCCTTTGATATATTATATGTATATATATATATATATATATATATATATATATATATATATATATATATATAAATATATATATATATATATATATATATATATGTATATATATACTATTCAATACCATGTTTTTTTAACATGCCTCAACATGACAATTCGGAAGCCACTATGCTATTTATTACCTTTCTCAATTTGTCAATCACTTATTCAATATTTTTAATTCTAAACATTATTTTATTTACTTTTTGTTCATTATTATGTAATTAATAAACAAAAAGTTTTGGGCAAAATCGGTCACGTATATAAATAGTTAATAAATTTAAAACTTGAATATGGCACCATTATCATAAATTTTACGAGACATTTAGATATAGCTGTGTGTTAATAAACATAAGTGTAAAATATAATTTCTAACTTTTATGAACTAAAAAGGATAAAAATTACAAGTGACCTTTTTGAATGTAGTTTATAATATATAAGACGGTTTTGGAATATTTTTAGCTGCATACGATCTAGATGTGCAATTATATCTGCATATAAAATATTATATATATATATATATATATATATATATATATATATATATATATTTAATCCATCACTATTATTGCCAAGTTATTAAGTAAAAAAGAAACACTTTTTTCATTCAACAATGAGAAATTTAATGATTTTTTACTTTATTAATTTAAAAAAAGGCTTTAACTAAAATTTCAATACAAGTATTCAAAACAATAACGGAGAGTTGTAGGTCGTATTTTTATTTAATCACAGTACCTATGTAATTTGAATTACATACATTTTTAAAATACTATGATAACTAACTAGGCTTAATTCTCAAAACTAATAAATACACAAAGTTTGTTAGCAAATATTATGAAAACTTCAATATGCTGTGGCAAGACACTTCGAATCAAACCAGTTCGAGTCGAAACGCCATCACGCATTCTCATTTATTAAACTCTACTGTGAAAAGCACATTAATAAAAAGACTGTTATTCATTAATCTTATAGCCGTCTTATCGAAATAGTCATTGTCTGAAAAATTGGGATATAAAATGAAAATGTTTAGTTTAACTGTATGTTAATATATAGCAGACCATCCAGCCCACAGAAAGTAAGCATATTCATCTTTCTACAACATACATTCATTTTACACAACACTGCCATAAAAAGTAAGTATATTCATCTTTCCACAACCTACATTCGTTTTACACAACACTGCCATAAAAAGTAAGTATATTCATCTTTCCACAACATACATTCATTTTGCACCACACTGCCATAAAAAGTAAGTATATTCATCTTTCCACAACCTACATTCGTTTTACACAATACTGCTATAAAAAGTAAGTATATTCATCTTTCCACAACATACATTCATTTTACACAACACTGCCATAAAAAGTATGTATATTCATCTTTCCACAACCTACATTCGTTTTACACAACATTGCCATAAAAAGTAAGTATATTCATCTTTCCACAACAAACATCTATTTTACACAACACAGCCATAAAAAGTAAGTATATTCATCTTTCCACAACATACATCCATTTTACACAACACAGCCATAAAAAGTAAGTATATTCATCTTTCCACAACATATATTCATTTTGCACAACACTGCCATAAAAAGTAAGTATATTCATCTATCCACAACATACATTCATTTTACACAACACTACCATAAAAAAGTAAGTATATTCATCTTTCCACAACATACCTTCATTTTACACAACACAGCCATAAAAAGTAAGTATATTCATCTTTCCACAACCTACATTCGTTTTACACAACACTGCTATAAAAAGTAAGTATATTCATCTTTTCACAACATACATTCATTTTACACAACACTGCCATAAAAAGTATGTGTATTCATCTTTCCACAACCTACATTCGTTTTACACAACATTGCCATAAAAAGTAAGTATATTCATCTTTCCACAACAAACATCTATTTTACACAACACAGCCATAAAAAGTAAGTATATTCATCTTTCCACAACATACATCCATTTTACACAACACAGCCATAAAAAGTAAGTATATTCATCTTTCCACAACATATATTCATTTTGCACAACACTGCCATAAAAAGTAAGTATATTCATCTATCCACAACATACATTCATTTTACACAACACTACCATAAAAAAGTAAGTATATTCATCTTTCCACAACATACCTTCATTTTACACAACAGCCATAAAAAGTAAGTATATTCATCTTTCCACAACATACATCCATTTTACACAACACAGCCATAAAAGGTGAGTATATTCATCTTTCCACAACATACATTCATTTTGCACAACACTGCCATAAAAAGTAAGTATATTCATCTTTCCATAACATACCTTCATTTTACACAACACAGCCATAAAAAGTAAATATATTCATCTTTCCACAACATACATTCATTTTGCACAACACTGCCATAAAAAGTAAGTAAATTCATCTTTCCACAACCTACATTCGTTTTACACAACACTGCCATAAAAAGTAAGTATATTCATCTTTCCACAACATACATTCTTTTTACACAGCACAGCCATAAAAAGTAAGTATATTCATCTTTCCACAACATACATTCATTTTACACAACACTGTCATAAAAAGTAAGTATATTCATCTTTCCACAACATACGTGCACACATTTCCATTTTCTTTTTAACCTATTTCACTTTGCTTGCTCCTTCCTAAACATGAGCCGTGATCTATCTCACCTCGATCGCTCGTTTTCTGGCATCCCATTTTTCATATCGGTCTTGAAAACTATAACCGTTGCTATTACTGTAACCGCCGCTAAAGAAGCTTCATTTCAAAAATGAGTTGACCAAGTAGTGCAATAGATAAAAAGAAACATAGAAAACGCTTGTCACTCCTAAGCATGATTCGTTATAACTAAATAATAAATTGCCGTCTATCGTTAAGAAATATGATGAAATTAATAAACCAAAAATTAAACATTGTTTGGAAACGGGGCGACGAGATATTACGAATATTATGTTAGTACCCGAGGTTGGATCTAAATTATCATTTTGTTCTAGAAACAATACACGCGCGCTCACGTACATGGATGAGAAGGGAAAACATTCAAAACTCGCTACGAATTGTCCGAGTTCCACTTCAATCATTTGGAAATGTTGCTGGGAGTTTGTGTTTGTCCACTTAACTAAACGGTCGGAGCGGACGTGCGCCGAGCGCTCCTGTTTGCCTATCAAATCCCCCGGACGAATCCCCCTTAATGGTTTGTTCTTCTCAATGAGAATTTTCATACAGTTTAAATGTGTGCCATACAGCACAGTACATTAAGCGAGTTACTAGTGGGAGTCGTTATTATAATGTTCTTCGAATAATCTAGGGAAATTTTTTTACGACATATTTACATTTTCACACACAACAAAATTTGTTGTACATACATTTTCATGTAAAATATGAAATATTAAATAATGTTAATATTTAAAACATTCATTATAGACACAATAATTGTATCATTACATTTATAAATTACTAAATCAAATTTATAAAATAAATCAATATTCATCATCCAATTAAATCCAAAAACGCTTAAATATTTCTTAATTAAAAAATTTCGATAATTCTAATCACTTAACTATCAATTTGAGAAATAACTTTAAGCCACCATTCACCATTTATTTTCAATATTGTGGCAAGAGGAACACTTTATAGTCGCTATTACTTATTATTTCCGCTAATGTGCTACAATTAATCATATTAAATCAAAATTGATTAAACCGACTGAAATATCAGTCTAACCATAATACAGACGTGTTGTTTTCTTATATTATAGAACGATCCGACAAATTTCGACATAAAAATCTTTCTTTCTGACAACTAATGACACAAAGACATCTAAATTAGTTTTGCCAACTGTTTCGCAGCGAAATTTGTATTTTGACGAAAAATACAAAAGCTATTATAACGATATTTTAATTCGTTTTTCAAATGTTTATTTAAACTAATTACAAATTAAATGGTACAGGGCAGTTCATTACCAAGTTCCCAGCAGCACTACTTAAACGCTTCCCAACTCTGTTTACACCATACCTCAGCTTCAGCAAAATCTGATTTTAATCATATGAAGAAGCAAATACTTCGAGATAACGTATGACAAATGGAACCTGTAATCTGTATTACTCTCTGAGATATTTGACATCAAAAATCATCAATTTCGTAGTTAATAAAATAACACGTCGACAGATTATCGACACCTCAGGAAAGCTAGAATCTTGATGAAAAATTTAGTAAATATATCGCGTTTAGAATACCAATGAAGGAAAAACTCTGAAATGTGGAAACAGTTGCCTTGAAAAAAAATATAAAATTTATCTTACCGTACCTACCAAGTTCGTATATACGTGGTATATTTCTACGTCTCTATGTATGTAATTTAATAAGGTCTGTGGTTCTAGAAATTACTAAATCATACAATAGATCCAATTGATTTAAATTCGCTCAGTACATAAAACACCTGGAAATGAAAAATAAATTTGCAACATTTACAGACCATTTAGTAAAACATTGACATAGATGGCGCCGACAGCTTTTTTTAAACTTGCTAGTGTTGTTTTATATTAGATAGATAGAATGCGGAAGGCGGAGAACCGTGTGTGGTGACGCGTCCTGAAAAGACCTATTTCCATCAGACTGATGATGAAGATCATGATTTAACTATAATAGAAATTAATTATGTTGATGTTAAAGTGTATAGATACAGTGGTCCTTGTTCTTTCCATATTATTTATTTTATGTATTGACGTTTATTAGGTTTGTATTTATATATATGAAACCTTGATATCAGTTTAATAATACTTACCTTCATTCACAACATTTGCTACCAAGTTGTGTAGTAAGTTACACTCAGATATAAGAAATGCTCCCTCCATACGCGCATTTAAGAATCGTCTCGAAAAGTTATACCTGGCGTAATTTCTTTTAATACCTAACTCCCTTTTTCCTTCCATATTCTGCACCCTTCTTTCATCGATGTGTATGGGTAAATATGTGTGTGTAAAGTACATGTCGATATGTATGTGCATGTAAGGTATAAGATATTACGCTCGCAGCAATAGGTCTGCCACAAGTATGAAATGTATACATTAAAATTTCTAAGTAAAATAAATAAAGTCCTCAGTCTTCTTTTAACCTGCGACATCTTACAACTGGGATTTCAATTCAATTTTAAAACTATCACTTGGATTTTGAAAAACGGATTTTGCTTTGCAATTAATTGGAAAATTGACGATATCAAATGTATTTGTTTCAAATACCTAAATGCCTAAAAACTTCATTAGTTTTATTGGACGGAATTTTGCCTTGAAAAAAAAAGAGATTCATTTTTTTATATTATAAAAGGTAGGTATAAAAAAATACTGACTTTCTATGAATCGTTTCATGGAGAAAAAGCTGTGTTTAAAACTCGGTGTTTATTAGCTGCGCGCTAACAGGGTAATTCAATTACCAGGCGATGGGTCATATTCATTTTATTATGCTATTTTTTGTTGTACGAAATAAAGTGTGGAAGTACCGAGTATATACCTACAATAAGGTCAAACATTGTGCAGCATGTCATTAGGAAGAGTTTCAAGTTTTCAATTGTAAAGAATATGGTCAAAATTATTTCAAGAAAGGTAAAGACACTGAGTTTTAATTAAGGTCCGTTAACCATCTCTTGTTTTTAAATTTTCAAATCCATTGTTCTCTTTATCCACTTTATTTATAATCAGTAAGTATAACATTTCACAATAATCTAGATTATTCTACGAAATAAAATAGAATACATAGAATATATTTTGGCGCTGCAATATGATATGGATGTACTTATATATATATATATATATATATATATATATATATATATATATATATATATATATATGTATATATATATATATATATATGAGTGTGTGTGTGTGTGTATTTATATATGTGTTTGTGTGTGTGTGCGTGCGCGTGTGTCAGTTTGTGTTATTAAAAACTGAAGCCTTTAAGTTTTTGTATAATAAATTGTAAATTTCAATATGTTTTGTTTTTAATAACACAAACAGACACACGCGCACGCACACACACACACAAACACATATATAAATACACACACACACACACTCATATATATATATATATATAAGTACATCCATATCATATTGCAGCGCCAAAATATATTCTATGTATTCTATTTTATTTCGTAGAATAATCTAGATTATTGTGAAATGTTATACTTACTGATTATAAATAAAGTGGATAAAGAGAACAATGGATTTGAAAATTTAAAAACAAGAGATGGTTAACGGACCTTAATTAAAACTCAGTGATCGAATTAAAAATATTTAATAATTATGAAGTATTACAAACAATGCTTTAGACTAATAGAGAGCTCTGTGGCAATTTAACATCAAAGTAAAACTAAATAACCCACACTTAAAATAATATAAAAAAGAAAAATATATTCGAATTTTATTCTTTTTTATTAACCTTTGAAATATACTTGGAATTCAATAAGAAAACTTGCAAATACCGTAGCCTAACAGTTTGAACAAAACTTTATTATGATTACGTTTTTAGGCTAGAGAGCGCTCTATCCTTCTTTAAGAGAAAAAGTTATGTACTTCTTTATACATATCGCATGTTTAATTCAACACCATCGTTATAGGAAACATTTATGTCGTTTTATAAAAATTTTGAATTTCTTATTGATTTCAGTAAATAGCGTTAAATATCCAAAAACATTGCGGCAAAATGATCCAACCACTCAATGATAGACTGATAAAAATTAGAGATGTATATTTTTCCGGAATTTGGCCACTTTTAGTGAAACAATATCCTTTTACTTACTGCAAGGGACGCTGATAATATTGAAATAATTATTTGAAATAAATCAAACACTTGCAGTTCATCTTTGGCATCAAAATATTTTCTTCAGATGATAACGATCCAAATTGTCTTTCGCCTGCTGCAAATGACAACTTAGAGAATAAAAATGTAAATATGGACGATAAAGAATATCATAATCGGAAGTGTCATAAAGCAGTCATTAAAAAATCGCACACTTCAATACATCTCATTAAGGAGTCAAAAATTAATGTCTGCTAGAAAACTACACCCTTCCAAATGATGTCATTTAAAATGCTAGAAACACTGTACACCTCAAATAAAATATTTTCAGAAGCTAGTTGAACATTTATTGAAAAATTGATTATAATTGTCAAGGACACATTAAAAATGGCAGGCCAAATAAAGTTTTAATTAAGAATTTAAATGTAAGAAATCACAGAACTGGAAATGTGACAGTGGATATGGGAAACAACAAATTATCTGCTGACTTTCTTACTGTATTAAAAAAACATATTCAATAAATCGAGTTAAAGGCCATTATTTACGTCATCAAACTATATTATATTAATGAGATCTTGGTGGATGCTACAAAGCGAAGAAAATTGTTTTAAGGAAAATAAGATTCCCCTGAAATTTTGACATCATGATATAATTAACTCATTAATTGTATAAAATAATGGTATCGTAAATTGAAAATAAATGTAATATTAGATCATACGTTTTAAAGTCTGTTAATGGCACAATGATGACCCTTTAATTCTTTTATGGTTTACTACAGGGTTGACTGTGAGTAATAGAAAAATGAAGTTAAGATCCTCGAGTTAAGTACGCGACTCACACCTCGCATCGCAGTTCCTCGCTCGCCTCGTGCGCGAGCTACTGTTTACTCCCTCTTTGAACATTCAGTTGCCTTTGAGCTAACGAACATAAAGGACGTCGAAGTTCCAACGACATGAACTATACGTTTGCTAGATTTTTACAACTATGTGCGTGACAAGAAAGTAAAAGAAGACGTCGCAGAAGAAGATGGTGGATGATAGCGATTCATCGCAACAGAACTTTCAAGTGCTTTAACTTAACCACTACCATTTTATCTAATATATAATATTTTTGTATAAAAACATTTTTTACTTTCTAAATGTTCCAGGAAAAGTTTGAAAAATAGATTTCGAGAAATGCTTAATAAATTATATGGGGTGTTTTCAAGTTTAAAGAGAAGGTCATTAAATCAGGTTCTGATACGCATAATAAAACATTTAATTGGAACACAAAAAACTAGATAGAGAAAACCCATTTCAACAAAAGTACGCTTAGATGAAACTTAAAGATATTTGGCTATTTAAGACAGCTAAGAAATCTTCATTATTTGTCAACATTATATGTAATTGTGTCTTAAGTTTGTAAAGCTGTTTACATAGTTTTGACGAATCGAATAAAAGTAAGGAAAGAAAACAATTTTTCTAATTCATCACCTACATAGAACAATGAATAAAATTAATGCAATGCTACTTTTATTACTAAAACGCACATATTATATACTAAATGTACCATTAAAAAGTATTATATATACCAAATATTTAACATTTTTTATAAAATAAATATACAAATATATAAATCTTGAAACACATTAAACCTTTGAATATTTAATAATCATGACGTATTATGTCATGACGTATTTGAATATTTAATAATAAGTACGACTAAAAACAATTTTCAGTCTTCTATTATGATTTAAAAAGCAGGCGGTTTTATGTTTTCCTGGAAAAACCACTAACGACTATCCTAGTGAAACGATTTTGTGACGGTAAAACGGGGCCATCAATTATGTAAACATGGTTATACTAACGGAAAATCGAGACGGGACGTACTCGTTTATAGACTTATGAAAAGAGTGACGATCTGAAATATGTATTTATAGAGGTTATTTTAGCTAGATATGTGAAGTGTATTTAAGGGAACATGGGGAAAGTAAGAAAAAGAAAAATTAATAAATGTAGTGAAAATTAATTGTTATAAAACGTTGCACAAAAAATTGTGCGCGTTAGCTCCGACGCGCGACTGGAGTTTACTCTTTAAGTACGATTATCTTAGAAATAATAAAATAGGTAACATTGTATATAAATATAAATATCATTGCAAAAGGCAAATTCTTTAATAAAAAATACTGATAATATAATTATTTTCAAGTAGAACACAAATAAATAAGATCATATTTATATAACAAAATTTCAAACATTTATTAAAGTCAGACTGAGATGTTAAAATTGAAAGAGACTTTTTAATTTCATACGACAGAAGACACCAAATATTCACACATAATGACATTTAATTTTAACAATTCAAAAATTCTATTACTGAAATTTAATCTGACTAGTGACTTCATTCCCTTTGCCTATAGCTAGAATATTAAAATGTGCATTAAAATTAAGTATTTATTAAGTTTGCATTAGATGGTTCATTTTACCTATAGCCAGAATGACAAGATGTGCATTCAATTAGTTTGGACTAGATGATATAAACCATCCTTTTATAGGGTATCAATATAAAAATCATATTTCATTGGTTATTACACCATTTCAACGAACATTTGTTTTGCTAATCTGTTACCAAATTGTAATATATACTTATAGACACTTATTAACAAAGCTTGTCAAAATAAATGCGACAATAACAATTAGTAAATAATTCCCACCATTTTTATGTAAGATCAAAAATATGAACATTAACATTTTTAGTGTTTAAATGTTTTAAACAATGTGCTAGACAGCCTTTCTACACACAACAAAATAATGACTATACGATGTATTATTGAAAAGTTAACTGCATGTTGTGAAATTTAAATAACATAGAATAAAACACAATTTAAGCAGAAAATATGAACAGAAAAATTTATAAAAATAGTACAGTAAGTATATAAATATGGTGTATAAAAAATTAAAACGAAATAAGGAAAAAACAACGTATTTCATTTATTTTTCAATTCCCTCTCTGCAACTTCCGTGAGAGCCTTCGCTTCTCAATCTTGACTTAACAAAATTTCCTTTCGGATTTCATGGGGCTTGTCTTCTCTTCGTTGTCTCTGCTCCACTTCGTGCCTCACGCAATTTCTTTTTAATTCTTCCGTCTGAAGTAACTGACGTTGGCAAAAAGTGAAGCGGATATCCAAATGCTGGTTGCTGATGCGTCTCCTGCATATTGGTACGTTGGTGTCCACGTCCAACATGGTTTCCTGTACCTCACCCGTAGGCTGACCCGCAGGAATAGCTTCCGTTGCCTGGATGATGTTGACATAGTTTCCGCGGCTTCAGCAAAAACTTCACTTCTACTCGTCGATTGTTGCTCAGACGGATTTGTAGATAATTGACTCTAATTAAATCAATGTCAATTCATGAATATCAGAAATTCACAAATTTTAAAATTTCAACACATTTCCGCTTATCACTAGAAAGAAAAAAAAATAAAAGTTCAATTGAAAGGTTCTTTAATGAATTTTGCCATTTGTAATTTTAAAGGTAATTAAATTACAAACTACTTTCGTTTGTAATACTGCTTCTCCTGTATTAAATATAAATTCGAATAAATTTCACTTCAAATAAATGAATCTAAAAACCTTCGGCGCCCTGATGCTACATTAATCAGTTTCTAAAAAAACACTGTAAATAAAAGATTAACTGTACACTTATTTAGCTCGATTATATTACACATGTTGTTAACCTCTATTGAATTGCTGGGAAAAATCGTTTGATGGGACTTCCACAATTAGCACTGGAGCTATTAAAGAAACGACGGAGTTAATTTGGATACAGCTAATCATGTCTCCTCCGCCTGTCGCCATCCGCTGCTGCCTTTCCTTTGCCAACTGTTTCCTCTGCTTGGGTTTTATATTAAGCCAAAGTTGGCATAATTGACTTTCTATTGCCTAAAGAAAAAAATAAGTTACACGTTTCTTAAGCATATTATTTAAAAAAAGGAATTACATTCGTGGAAACAAATTAATTCTGTATTAATCAAACAAATTAATTCCCTTTAGTCTTCATCTTGGACGGGGGTAAAGATCCTATGAAATCCAACTAAAGAGATTCAATTTGTCATTACTAGCTTCACGGAGAAAAAACGCTGACCTATTATATTTATATAAAATTCACATGTTACTTTGTCCCTATCTCCTCTCCCCGCTTAACTTCAACACTCGACTCAGATCTCGTATACCATTCTCATTATTCGTACTACAAGTTTATAACAATAATATCTGTTTTTATAACCCCATAATTCGAATATGCCCATTGCATAACGATATTGTTTTTCAACATCCGTACTTAGACCTTTTTGAACCAAAATTATTAACATTTAAAAAGGAAATACAAAATATATTATTTATAAATTCGTAGCTGGTACGATAAAATTAATGTTGTGTTTAGTATGTAGAAAATAATATAATTCTAAGTTAATACTAACTTTAATAATTGATCAATACATTTTATATTATACTTAATAACACAACTAACCCTTGAAAATATGTACATAAATACTCTAACCATTTTGTGCACACATAATTAGAGTTACAATATAATTTTAAACTCTATTCTTTTTATTATACATCTACGTGACTGTAACTTGTTTTGTGAGCCTTTCAATGAATAAATAAATTCTCTTTTCATTATAAACGTGAATATTTCGCTGTACTTACTCTTTCATTAATAATACCACTAACGTTATATATCTCGGCATCTTTTTCAACTTCACGTTTGCTTCGTCAGTGCTTTTATTTTTAATTACATCTTTGTGAGAGACGAATATCTTCACTTTTATTAGCATAATCTGTTTTAAAAAGGGAGGCCTTTATTTAAAAATGCATATTTTTATATAATTTTAAAACAAGTTATGCAACTGGATTTTTGAAATATGTAGTTTGAATCTCTTTACCAAGAAATTTTCAACTTTCCAAATTCGAGTGGGAAATTATTATAGAGCAATTTGTTGACGAGTGATATTCAGTGAAAGTTAAAAATAAATTTCTTGGCTAAATAGCAAATAAATTTTAATAACGACTATAAAGTTTAATGAAAACGAAATTAAAGTAAATCACGTATACTTTTAAGTATAGTTAATGGATTTCGGTACAGTATATTACGAATTAATTTTCTTTGATCTGTTGTTTTCTAAAAGTGACAGTCAAGGAAATTCAATGAAAACACTAAAAGGTACATTAAATTTCGGGTTTAAAATTGCTCATTGTTTTAAATGGCGGATTTTTATATTTCGCGAAGTTACGGCTATTTATAGGCAATACTTATATTTAATTTTACCTAGTGGTGTTTATATAAATGTGTGTGTATGCGTATGTACATACTGCGTGTTTACACGTGAATGTGTCTACGCATGTACGTATGTGTATATGTATATACAGCCGCCTTTCCCAAAAAGGCCGTAATAAAATAACCAAAAATGTATATGTATATACAGCCGCCTTAGGACTGAAAATAGACTTTGAAGGCCGTAATAAAATAACCCAAAAATCATTTTCTGATAATGACTAACTCATCATATGGATAATCAATAGCTGTAAACGTGAATGAGAAAAATATTTTCGTACCCACTAGAAATGTATGATCACCTGAGAGCGCCAATACTCCATGATTAATAACGCATTTTTTTGGTTTATTATTTTTAATTAATACCAATAATATAAGCTAATATGCGTTTTTTTGTCATAATAGTGATTTATAAATTAATAAAATAAGTAATGAAAGTACTTTTTATTTCCTCTTTCGAACTAACTTCACTGGACTGACGTGTTTGGGTTTAGTGAAAGTTTCAATAAAAAAAAATTGCATCGGACGCCATATGCAAACCTAAACGAAATATATGATAATGTTACGAGTATATTCAAATTTGTTATGTAAATTCATAACTGCCAATTTCGGACCGAATTTTATGATATTTCAAATTTATTTATATTTTTACCGAAATAAAAAAGTATACTATCTTCTATTTTCCTTATGATTCAAAGACATAAAAAAAACTTTGTTTGCAGTGCATTTTAAAAATTTCTAATGAAGTACACATTTCCTTCGAATAAAAGAAAATTAAACCAAAATATATATATTCAAAAGATATTTTATATAAAGGCACATTTTCCTAAAAAAATATTCACGTGACAAGATGCTAATCTTCTTGATAAACGACTTAGCCCTACATTACAAGGGTTATTAAAATGTACTTTACACTTATTTAGTACATGTATTTACACCAAAAAGTTTGTAATGCGTTAGATTATTTAGAGTGTGCGAAGTAAAAACAAGCCATCAGCGCACAAAACAAACACACAAGTTCATTAATCGTATTATAGCTAAGCTTTGGCAATTACCATAACGGCCAAGTGAAAGCTTTTAACAGGCTCTGACTTTTGACTGTTAAATCCACTTATTTCAATCGTTTTAACGCCTGTAATCTGAATATTCTGCAAAGAGACAACATTTCGTTTTACAATGGCAACATTGGCGTTTGTTGCGCGCAGTGACTGGTTAATTAAACTGGTATTATGGTTATAATTATCATCCGCATGGAGCACGCGCGATAGTCGAGGATAAAGATAAAGGGCAAAAATACGAGATTATTACGGGCGCGCAAAATGAGCGGAACACTTTCCACTCTACCGAGGAATGTGATTCGCGACGCAGCGAGTTCGGCGGATAGACGTGATTGGTTTGATTAATATTTTAACCGGTTAATATATGAATATATTTTGATATAAAATATTGGACAACAATAATTTTGAAGGCATATTCGAACAAAAATTATGTAGTCACAAATTTATTTTTTTATGATTCCCAAATTTATCATTACAAGAATGCTACGTGATGAAAGAAAATGACTAAAATCAATTACAATATTTCGAGTTATGCTCTCGTAATTTATGGCACTTCCAAACATAGATGTTAACAACCAAGATCATTTTTTATGAGTATTATTTTCTTTATAAGTTGTGTTGTACATTTTTTTTACTTTGACACGACTTTTTCAATGACCCCTCACCCCCCCCCCCATCATTCGTGTATTGGAAAATTTTCTTTCGATGAATTTTTCTTTGGTGGCTTATACGTCACACCATTAGTTTTATTTATATTTTATGAGGTGTTTGCTGACTATCTTTTAAAAGAATTTGAATACATTGTAGTATTTATATTTTCGATAATATTTATAATTTATAGCATATGGAGCAAATACTCAATTATTAGGAGAATTTGCTGTTACATTCATAAAGATAAAAAACATCTATACCAAAGTGCTGAACTGATGAAACCCTTATATGTGTGAATTAATATTTTCTTTAGATTTTAAATATTTATTTTAACTTCTCTCCGGTTGTTGAACAGTTTCACCCCCTTGTCATATCCTCTTTTACTATATGAAATAATTGCAACATCTAGCGGAATTCAAAGATTATTGCTAATACTATGGAAGGAAAATATAATTAATAACTGAAGAAAAATAAAATGAATCTAATCATCAGGAAAATTAATCGATGCATCCAGCAAAGCAAACTACTGGCGCATATATGTACGTAACAGATACGGCATCCTGCTGGGGTGTTTTGCTTAGCTTAACCTTTTTTGTGATCTAATGAAAATGTAGAAAAAATTTTTTTGTATCATCGTAAATACCACAAAACAACAATTAAATCCACAGTACTATATAATGTTAAGTAGATCATTTTTGGGATGCAGTACCTCAAAAGTAAAAAGAAAACCTAATAACATCACTCACGTGTCTGTTCGTCTGCATGTTACAGACTTTTTCGTATCATCCCGTACATATCTCAATGGCTAACACTGAACAATATTCGTATAGAAAGATTACCCCCCGCCTCCCCTAATTAAATACCTACTTACATTCTTTTTAGTTCCAAATGTATTGCAGAGTATAGTTTGAAAGGATTATGTTATAAGCGTCACAATTTTTTTTTCATAGCTTTAGGATAATGCTACTCGATGTTAAAAACATCGAGGAGTCGAGTAACATTATCGGTTGTGTCGAATGTGAAATTTCAAATGCCTTTTTAACTATTTTTTAACTTATTTCACTTTATAAGTTTTCTACGCTTTTTATGTTTAATATATAATATTAATATGTATTTGTGTATATTTAATAAAAAAAAATTGAAATATATGTGGGGACAATTTTGTTGCGTCTTTGCAAAATAAACCATGACCGGTCTTTGTAACTACTCAATGCAAGGTTGCGTATAAAACCTTTCAATTTACCTAACAATTTAATTACCATTCAATCTTTCAACTAAAGGAAATGAAGGAATGAATAATTCACATTCGTTGAAGCGCCATCATGCCGCCTGTGGTTAAAAACATCTAAAAACAACATTCTCACCATATAATCAAATATTTATCAGGTTATATGCAACCTGACGATTACCTTCGTAACCATAGTCAATAGACGTATATATGAAAACACTTACCAGCCTTAGATAGGAAGATTCATTGAAAAATTGTTCCAATAAATTTAAGGTTATAGTAGCTATTGTTTAATGAAACACGTAATCAAATTATGACAAACATGACTTGAAAGTTGTTGCTTAGGAAGCTCTGTTCTAAAATATTTATTGACTTGAATATTAAAGTATATCTACAGGGTAAAGTTCATCTATCCGGATCGATTAAAACGTAGTTCAAGCCCTCCTCCCGCCCACCGGCTACCCCACCGGCAGCTGCCTGCGAATTTGCACTAAACCTTATCTCTCCGACGCTCTCAACTTAATCAAGAAGCAATCTGCCACGATTGAAGAATGAAGTCTCGTAGGTCCCGCGCATACGTCACTCTCGATTACAGTTATCTCGAAAACCTGTCTCACATGAGCGGAACTAGTCGACGAATCGAGACTGTCTGCCCTTTAAATATACGAACGAAAATATAACATGATTACACACACTCACTAACACATCCATATATATTATGTATACATATATGTACATATATATATATATATATATATATATATGTGTGTGTATGTGTGTGTGTGTGTGATAAATATGCTGGAACTTGATAGAGATCAACTTAATGAAAAAAAGTCGGATCAAAGTCGGATCACGAGACAAGTGATCTCAACAAAAAGACCGTCATCACCAATAAGTTCAAGGCAGGCCATTGACCATTTTTTTAAGATTAGTATTGCAATGAAAGTTTCTGAGCTTATTCTTTACAATTTCAGGGAATTGAGTTCTGATCGATACTTGTATAATTTCAATTTAGTGCATAAAATATGGATAAATAATTTCTTTAAAATTAAGAAATCTATAAAGAATATCTTCTGTACATCTCTTATTATTACTTTAAATGAATTTTTCATTGTTTTTTTATACCACGACTATGAAAAAAAATTGAGGGTAACCACAAAAATAAATTCGCTACAATAATGGAATATCGACACAAATCTCTTTTTATAACACAGTCCTGTTCGTTCAATATCAAATTATCCTCCTATTTGCAATCAGTTGAAATAATGAAATATTAACAGTCAAAATAATTCAATACCATTTGACTATCGAATTAAACCGGCTAACGCAAAGCGTAATGAAATTCCATTTCTTACTACATTCCCTATACGTGCTCTTATAGAACTGCGTCCTTGTGCTTATTTTATTTGCTGTTAATCATAACATTATTATAGTCATATATTCTCATTAAATTAGTTTTACCACAATTCACCATTTTACAGACCTTATATATTTACTATTAATACCCCCTTTTGCTTACCAATGTAATTCCTACAACAACAAAAATTACACAAAGTTTCGAAAACAATATAGAAAATGTTTTAAATTGAAACCTGACTGGTTTTACTCTCATCGCTATCGGTTCAAATCCGGCAAACATTCCACACGTGTAGGTGCACCTGCGGGCACAGGGGTGGGATCGCTTTACAGGCGCGAGACGCGGCGCGTGCGAGGAATGAGAGCGCGCAGTATTGTTTATTCCGAGTCCGTGACGCTCCGCGGTGTCCTCCAATTAGTCAACGTTATATTCGGTACCCGCTCCGGAGCGGTCTTGTAACGATTCAATTATTATTAATATCGGTGTAACGCAAGCTTGTCGAGGGTCGACCGGTCGTGCTCGGTCTGTTTCCAAACACGGATCCGATCGTACGATTCGTAATGTTTCAATAAATGTTATTAATGAAATAGTTTCACTTTATGCAAGATCATGATAATAATTCGTGAAATGTATTATGTAGAGACGGAACTTTGTCCAAATTGTTAGTTTGCTTAATATTTGGAGCATGTGGATTATCTACCCAAATCTATATTGATTATGCGTATTTTGCGGCTACTTCACAGACAAATGAAGTTTTACGTGTGTGTATATGTGAATATATATATTACGAAAATTGTGTAAATAGTTACACATTGTGTTAACCATGACTGATAATTAAAACCTAACGACTTAACTCTTTAATAGTCAATAATAACTAATGATTGACAATTAATACCAATAGTCATGATTACTGACTAATTTAGTTTTATTCGTATTCATTACGTGTAATAAAAATGTAAATTTATTTCTATAATCAACTGTATAAATCAACTAAATATAGTCAACTGTTTATTCATTGGTGGTAATCGATAAATATGGTCGACACAGTAACAGCAGCGTTAACAAAAGATATGAGAAAAGTCAATATCGTAACTTCATTTTTCATTTTTAATGAAATTTAAATTATTCTTCATCATAATCATTTTTCTCGAAAAATTCGTGGTAAAATCTATTGACTTTTCGACTTCCGAAATGAAAACATTCTTTTGATAGGTCCAAATAATAGCACGGATTATATGTAGAAATACGTTTTTTTAAAAGTTGCATCACTTTCACGTTAAAAACTTGTGATAACTTTATGACTGAAAAAAGGAATCAGTATTAATCATAACTAAGTCTAATTTTTTCTCATGAAAAATTTGGTCATAAATAATTTAGACGATTAAAACTTTCAGTCGATTAATAAATCGATTCAAAAATTAGTCGATTGGTACCGACACTGGTTACACAGTTATTAGTGCTTCACAAAATGTATAATTCATTTAAAACAATGTGTAAAGGGACACTACCCCTTTAGCGGCAAATAACAATTTGAAAATATCCAAAATTATTTTTCGAATATTTCATTCGATGATTGTAACATTGAACGGGAATTTAAATTCTATTTCGAGTAAAAAATATTAGTCGTATTATAATAGTTTATAATTTAAACTTAACATTTAAATGAGGAAATATTTACCCGGAGCAATCCGTAGGCGACTCGTGCTGCCCACATTACCGGACGGGCAACGGTATTTCTCGCCTTCACTTTGCAATTCAATTGATTACAAAAAAACTGATTTCTATATTAGCTGTTACCAACCACCCACCAGCAATGCCACTTAAATAATGTCGCAAATTCATAATAGACATTAAATAGACACTATCAACAAAGAAAAGTAACAGTTATATACCAACAAAATTGATACAGTCTTCGTTGGTATATAATCAAGAAATTACTAAAGAAAAGTCTTGACCATAAACATTTACAGTATATATATATATATATATATATATATATATATATATATATATATATATATATAATCGATTTGAATTAAACAAAATTCACTATAAACATAATTCATTAAATTGACATATGGAAAACTAACAGTTGTTATATGTCAGTAACGAAATTTTCAATTAGCACGTGAATTTTAAGCGTTTAAAAACAGTCAAAAAACAGTCAAGAAGTTAATCCACATATTCTTCGACTGATGTTATAGACAGATAACATGGCAATGTTTGAAACGCAGAGTTTAAAATATATGTTGTATATTCTATACTTAGCTTATATTAATAAACAATTGGTCATTCGTATTCGTAATTCAGTACCATTCCTACTCTTTATAAAGGTTATTTGTGATACAGGAGGTAAAACGAAACACATGAAATATATTACCACGAAAGTGTCAATATAGACTATGATGGTAAATTTAACATCTGCATTTTTAACAACATTCCGCTGTATCGTTATTAAAAAAATAAAATCCAATACAAATACAAACACATTTGAACTCTAGTAATATCCCACACACCTAGACGGACAAAAATTTCAAATTATAAAAATTTTTGTATTTAGAAAAGAGTCACATGTATTTCCTCTTTAAAAGATAATACGGAGTTGAAAATTCAACTTTCAAAAAATAAATAAGAAACAGAATAACTGGAACCCATACTTCGGAAAATAAATAGTTTTCCATCGTTATCTATATCCCTTAAAATTTTTCACGTAAGTTAATCGAAAGGATTTTGATTGAAAATTCTAATCAAATCGGTTTAAAATTTTAATTTCAGCAATTGACAATTTAGCAAACAAATGGCCAACAGAAATCAGTTTATTTTATTCACTAGATTGTTACTGTGTAGATATATTGTCGCTGTCTACCGGATGACGATATGTCACATATAAAGAGGAAGAATATATAGTTTGATTACTTTTTGATATTTACATTAAAAAAAAAATAAAAGCGATATATTCATTTCTACGATCCTATACAAGATTTTTACCTGAGCGTTGTTTTATACATCCTCGATATATTTAATTTTGATACTTTTTTTAATACTTTTCTTTTCTTCCACATTTATTAAAAACTTTAAAAACATAAGGATTACTTTGAAGCCACACCAAGTGTTTTTTTTTATTTTTTGCCATTTTAACTGGTATAAAATTAATTTTTATTACTTTTATTATGTTACCCTTAATCATTTTTTCATAAATGCATTTCATGTACAGACAAACTAATATTGCGGTTTTATTATATGTATAGACAGTACGTGACAATCAAATTTTCATAGCCTAATACTAAACCTACCAAAATAATCAAATTATAAACCTTGGAAACAGAAATTTCAAAGAAATTCAGGAAAGAAGGTAAGCTTCTAGCTTTTATATAATATAGAAAAAATTATGTGCGGAAGGCGACCGACAAGGATGTCTGCACTCATGCATCTGCCCGTATTCCGGTTACTTTCTCAAGCACCTAACTTTCCTGTCTCGCGCCATAATTCACTTCTGGCTACGCCCATTTCGCCAATGTATGTCCAGATGGAAAACTTCATTGACCGATTTAAAATATACGTAGCGCTATCATATACATAGATACACAATACATTTGTGCAATTAATACGCGTCGAATATTTCTTTGTTATTGTTGTGTTATACCAATATTATGGAAACGAATTTTAATTTGAATGAGATTAAACCGTAACTCAATAATCTTCAGATGGAATATGATCGTGCAACGTAATCGTTTTTCTCATCAAAAACGTAACAAAACAAAAGAACTTGAAAGAAATCACCAGTCGAGTGATGACACTTCTTGCAGGGTCTTTTATTTACACGTTTATTTAAAAACAATAATATTAAATCAGACTCATGAAACCTCTAGCAGTTATATAATGAAATAATAATAACTTTCAACCTTCACATTTGGCAATCGATGTGCCTCTTTAAATATAATGTTTCCAATGTAACATTTTCATGAAAGCGGAAGTATGCACTAGAATTTAGATCATAAAGTACATCTACACAAACAGCTAGGAAAGGTAAATAACGAACGGTCTCTACCTTCAGGTAAAAGAGAACGCGATTAAATTTCATTCTTCGCTGCGGCTGTATGAAGTTGGTAATAGTGAATTACCAACTAGATGCATATTATTAAAAAATCTGTACGAGTAAACTTGAAAAATTGTTTTAAAATCCGAAAGCAAACGCAACTGGTGCCTCTTCGGTGACACAAACCATTAATAATTCTACCAAGAAGATGAGACAACAAAACAATATTTATATGGAAATTTTCACTTAAGGTGTATATAATGCTTGTAACAATCGAAGAAATAAATGGAAAAACTAGGTAAGAAATAGAATAATTACATATGTAAACTGTATTATATATATATATATATATATATATATATATATATATATATATATATATATATATATATATATATACATATATATATATATATATATATATATACACATATATATATGTATATATATAAATTCATCTATTTCCAACTTCCTCTTCACATTTGAGAAACAACATTTCATCAAAGACTTTAATCCCTTATGGGCGGTAGCGACGTATGAAACGGCAACATTTAGACGAAGATCAATCGAATCTAAATGGAATCAAATCTTCATGCATGCAATCGAAAACAGATAAATCTCGATGTTAAATGATTAAATTTTAACGTTAGTCCAATCCATTCATTGGATTGGTAATAAAAAGTAATTTTTTAATTAACCCTTGTTTTTAAGATTACCGAAATTCTCGTCACTTAAAAAGTAATATGTAATCTTTTGGCGTTATTATGTAAGTAAGAAGAAAGCTTAAGAAAAAAAGAAGAAAGAAAGGTGAGTAAGTGAGAAGAAGCCATAGTAAATTTATTGCAGACTATGGTTTTAAATTTATATAAACTTTACCTCGCCTATCCTGTCCTCTATATGTATTTATTGTCCCTTAATGGTTTACTTCTTTAACTATTTACATAAACAATTTCTTCATTTACATAACTTAAACTTTATTAATTGATATCTTTGTTAATTAAAAAACGTGGATCGCATAGCAAAAATTCGCTTAATGTACGTTGAAGTCTTAGGTAAACAAATAAATTAGAACTTACAACGCAATTGGCATTCTTCTGAGAAACCTCAAAATTACGAGAGGGCCCAACGGCGGAATGAAAATTAGCATGACATCATGCTAATGGACACTCACAGCATTGACTATAAAGATCTTAATTAAGCTCCGAGAGGAGATCACGTAGAGGTACCTCGAACAAAGCTTTCTTCATCTATTTCCATTCAAATTCAATGGACAACAAACTCCAAATCGAGCCTATGCGTGTTACTGAAATTAGAACTTGTCTACCGAATTCAGTCTTTATAATGACAAATTTACGTCTTTTAATGAATTAATGATCTTTTTAAAGGAAGAGCGTGGACAGAATATTTTGTCATACGATGAAATTATTACAAATAATATTGTGTATCCGTATACTAAAGTTTTTTTAAAACAATTTTGATTATGTATATAAAAAATATTGTCATGGATACATACACCTTTAAATACAATCCAATAAACTAGTATGCGTTTTGCGTCGATTAGCGAAAATAATATACATTTATATTCAGTGTTAAAAATTAATTTTCCTTAAACGTTTTTTTTTGGAGAAAATTCAAAAACTTTTTTATCATTTGTTAAAAGTATGCTTGTCATAAGTTCCCGCAAAAGGAAACGCGTTAATGTGGAATAACATTAAAATATAACATAATGGTTTCTTAAATAACAATCGACACCTGAAGATTAATATACTAGCTCAAGGATAGAAATAACAAGGCGCATATAAAACATCGGTCTCGTACCAAGATTCACAGGTGCTTTAACAATATTTATTATGTATATTAATTTATCTATTACATAACATAATATAACATTACCCATGCAGTGATTCTGTTGTAAACTAAATATATTTATATGTAATAGTACATTCACTGTAACCGATACAACTCTATCGTTATAAACTACAAAAACTTGAATTTAAAGATTTTTTCTAATCAGTACAGATTCGCACATATGGTCAAACTTATATTTTAAAATTCATGGTTATGCCAAAAATAGTCGTTTATATAATTACATTTTAAATAATATAACATTACGCATGCAGTGATTCTATTGTAAACTAATTAGATTATATGTAATAGTACATTCACTGTAACTGACACAACTCTATAATTATAAACTACAAAAACTGGAATTTAAAGATTTTAAAAAATTTAAAGAATTTTTTTGATCAGTTTCAGACCTGTAATTTCGATATGTAGAGAAAATAAAATATTTTATTTTCTCGAGATTTATAGTAAGCTGAAACTCTTTGGACCAATACCTTTCAAAATACTCTTGAGAACTATTTGTGAATTATGAAGATAAGAATGAGTGTGTCACATTGCAATGCCCATATATGGTATATACGCTATTTAGCATCTATATACAAACACATAATATGCTATTTTAGCATCCCTGCTGATATAAGGATCAATAGTATTCAGATAGGGAAGGAAAAGGAGGGGGCTTAAGACAGAGCCTTAGGGCACTCCGGCTCGAGAGTGACGAGTCTTTGAGAAAGTGCCATTCATTTTGACTTTAAAGACTCTTGCTCTGAGAAAATAATTTATCCATATGAGAAAATTGGTCTTGTAAGACTACAGGATACCTGCTTCGTGGATAATATTTATAAGTTTCTGCCTCCAGGCACCATCGAAAACAGCAGACAAATCCAGAAATGTGTGATCATTTGACCAAAAATGAGGCCAGGTCCTGGAGACTTATTCGAATTAAGGCGTTGGGTGGCGAGTCCAAGTTCCTCGCGGGTGATATCAGAAGAAAAAATGTTATTATTTAAGGTTTTGCTGTAATACACCACCTGTAGACACCCAACTCTCTCCCAATCAATTGTCCAATAATGCAGTATTGCAGGACAATCTTCAATTGTCCTGCAATACTGCCAAACTCTTTGATATTGCTCCGAATCCCTCGAACCATCTCCTGTACTCTCCACTAGTGGAGGACAAAGCCCAGGTTGTACTGAACACTTTTGGTCCCACCTGATTTTCTTTATGCACTACACGGATACGACACCAACTAACCATACAATTACATCGAATAAATATCAGTCTAAAGTGCTGTACCTACGCATGCATTTCTGTGGCTACTGCCTGTGACATATAATCACAATGTTTATTAACAAGAGACCATAAAAAGGAATAAAATACCGTAAATTAATAATTACAAATGTTATACTTTAAAAAGTATTCATTCTACATCTTCTTTTTTTAGATATAAATCAGAAAATAATAATAGTAAAAGTCTGTTTATTTCTTGCCAGAAAATAACAAAATAAATAATCTTAATCCTGTTATTATACTGCTTTTATTTTACGTTTAAGAGTTAATATCTTTAGTAAGTTATATCATATTTAATAAATGATTAATCTGCAAGAACCTCTCCACGGGGGAAGGCCTCCTCGAAGGAAGTTCAATTTTCTCTATCTTGTGCTATTGCATTTTCTCCATTTTCAACCAGACCGGGCCAGCCGTTTTGCTAATATCGTCTGCCCATCTCGTAAGAGGTAGCGTTTCCCGCTTGGGCCTCTCCATACTGTCACCCTTTAGGTCCATCGCTCATCAATCTCGCTACATGCCCCGCCACTTTACATTTTAGTATTTGGGAATAGTTTAGCGCATCGGTTGTTTTAGACACACTTCTTATTTTTGCGTGTCGTATTTTTTTAATTTTTAGCATGTTTCGTTCTAGGCCTCTTTGACACATGGTTATTTTTTTCTTTATTTTGGCTGTATATTTCCATGACTTTAGTTTTCATTTTTACTGACATATTCCTTTTAAAAACTTCCTTCAGGCTCCAGTATTTGTCCCAAATAAGTTGAACATACCTCTCAATTTCTGAGTAGTTTGTCTCTTTGTCGAAGCTGATTTGTTTGCTCAATTATACGTATTTGTTTGTAAAGTTCAGTATTTCATTGTCCACAGACCACATCAAGCTGTTTGTATTTAACATTGTCTTTGTGAGGTTCATCTCTAAGCCTACCTCTTTACTAGCTACATTTAACGACTGGATCATGAATTGTAATTGCAAGCTTGATTCCGATAATACACCATTTCCGATAATCATCCCCAAATCAAAGGTGGCTCAGACAATTTCCGTCTATGTTTAGGCCACTAGTTTTCCAATCCGGCTTTCTTATTGTGGACTCTAGAATGGCAATGAACAGCTTCGGGGAGGTCGGGTCACCTTGTCTCATTCCTCTTTCGACAGGAAAGCTTCAGCCGATTCTTTTTAATTTAACTCTACCCGTTTTGTTATTATAAATACTTTTTATTACCTGTAAATACTCATTCTCTACTCCTTGCTCAATTAGCGTCTTCCAGATACTTGAATGCGATACGGTATCGAAGGCTTTTTTGTAGTCAATGAAGGCGATGTGTAGAGCTCTCTGTCTTTCCTTGTATTTTTCAATCAATGGTTCCAGAGTAGGGATATGGTCCATAGTCCAGAATTTTTTTCATAAACCCCGCTTGTTCCATGGGTGGTTCTGCTTCCAGTGTTGTACTTATTCTTTGGTTTATAAGAGAGGATAATTTATATATATATATATATATATATATATATATATATATATATATATATATATATAATATATATATATATATATATATGTATACATGGCGATAAGCTTTTTGGCCTATAATTTGCAACATCGTATGGGTCGCCCTTTTTGTAAATTAGTACTATATCTTCATCATTGTATCAGTGTTTTAAAAGATTCTTAAATGCGATTAAAAACGTGAGTTAGCGGTAGAGCCAGTAGTGAGTGGGCCGATTTTATAGCTTCGTTGGTGATGCTGCCTGAGCCTAGGCTTTTATTTGTTTTTAGTCTATTCATTGCTTGGACAACCTCTGTTACAGTGTACGGTGTACATCTCATCCGTCTGATAATTATTGTTGTTGTTATAGTCGAAATTTTCATACTCTTGAGCGCTATAAAGTATTTTGTAGAATTCTGTTGCAATTCCAATAACTTTATTTCGACTATTTAGGGTTTTTCCTTCGCTATTTAATCCACCAATCCATGCCTTGTTTGTTCGTAACTCTTTGAAAGCTTTTTTCGAACTGCCTAGATATTTCTCTACAATGTCCGATCTGTACCTGGTATAATCGCAATTTATGAGCTTACTTACTAGCTTGTATAATGCTGACAGTTCACTTTTTATGGACCGTTTTTGTTATTTTGTAATAACTCTCCTCTCCATGAGCGCTAAGGTGCTTTTCGTGTTTTCTGGAGACTTGAAATGATTGCTTTTAATATTGTATCACAAGGTAACACAAGGTTTGACTGGAATATTTTCTTGAGGGTCCAGTAGATTTAATAGGTGAGGTGTGATGCACTCTTTGTATATTATTATATCTTACCCCTCCCGTATGAGTTATTTAAACGAATCAATTCAGACAAATAACAATAGATATCCTCCAACCCGGTTGGTCACCGTAGCTTATCATGACCACAAACCTATAAAGAAAACAACAAATATAAAAATACCAAACTCTACATCTGGAACAACAATCAAACTCTATAAACTCTATATACCTACTAACATACAACGTGAGAACCTTGTCATCTTGTAATCTCCTTGTCATCGGACTCATACAGGGGCAATATGGAGTCGGTTTTTTAATAAACTTACAAAACAAGAAAAGCATCTCTGCTTCTGGCAGAGTCACACTATAAACCTAAATATACAGGACAACAAAATATCGATTTTACAAACGTATGCACCCACAGAAGCAGCAATAGCTGAAGAGATTGAATGTTTTTATGCAAATCTACATAAAGCCGTGGACCTTGCACATAATACGTATATAATTATGGGCGACTTAAATGCCAAAATAGGCCAACCTAGATTAGATGAACATTTGATAATGAAATCAAATGGTTATGGTGTAAGAAACCTAAGAGGTCAAAGACTTATCGACTTCGTGCTTGAAAATAAGATAGCAATCTTAAATACATACTTTATAAGGAAACCAAACCGAAGATAGACGTGGCTTTTACCTAATGGCGAATAAAAAAATGAAATTGATTACATATTGTCAAATAGACCCGATATGGTACAAAACATAGAAGTATTCAAACTCAACTTTTCTTTAGATCATGGACCAGCTAGAGGAACAAAAACAAAGCCAAAAATAAAAAAGAACCGAGCTGGATTTAAAAAAAATATCAAAACAAATCTCTCCATTGAAATCAGAAAATAGGAGAACAATATACATTTAACTAGGAACGTTTTTTTATATGCATGGAATATAAAATTTTATATTTTGGTTATATTTCCACGTTCATCAACGGTTCCGTTAACGGCGCCACCGCCGTATATGTCTCTTACGGTACGCCTTCGTCGTGATGAGTGACGATAGTGTAGTAGATGAGGGGCGATGACGTCAGCGTGACCCAAGCGAGGATGGTTGTGAGCGCGAGGCAGACGAGCGCGGTTGCAGTGACAATTAACTGAACAACTTTTAATTAACTTTTAGTCCGATCGAACCAATATCGGTTTGCCATTCTCTGCGGAAGAAGCCTCTTTATGTATATAGAAACGAAATCGAACTCAAACGCTACATACACAGTGTCGGCGATTTCTCTATTATCGGAATACGCGAAAAGCGGTAAGCGATGTAACATTAATTACTGCTCATGACAATTCGCATTTCTGAGTGTTAAGAAATAACTGTATACACGAGAAACTGGTTATGATGAATATCATGTCTCAAAAAAATTAAGTGACAATGACACCCGTCATCCAGGGTGGCATAATTCACAATAACAATCATGACAACACAATCATTTTTCAGATAATTTTACATATATTTTGCAGTTGTTCTTTAAACTTCAACACTCATGCACGAACATTGAATGCTATAGTTAATTTTAGTAATGTCGTCACGTTAATTATTTACTGCTGCTAATTGTTCGTCATAAAATAAATATACTATCATACTTCCAAATCAGAAAAATAATTATTATAGAAATCAAGATATGTTTTACAGTTACTAGGCGAAGAAATTCACGTCTTCATCTTTTCTAAAAGACAACATCATGACGCCATAAGCAAAGAATATTAACTATTCCTGCGTATAAGTAGCTCACAAGTAGCCGTAAGTAGCTCATTTAAAACAAAACACTACAAGCATAGGGACGAATACTTTTAAGCTCAAAATAAATATTACGAATCATGTTCCCTTCGGTGATTTCTTAAATCATTGATATAACGTCTTCTGTTTCTCTTTTTCAATGTAACTAAATCGACCTTAAATTCATCAAATTATTTGCTTTTATAATCTGTGGCAAATTTTGATTCACGTTTTCTTATTATTTATCAGTGTTATGATGAAGTAAATATATAATAATTTGAATTGCAGTTTTGGCGTTTCGTTATATACAGCTGGTATACATAATCGGATACCATCGTCACAATATTACAAACTGATATCATTCCATGCGTGTTTTTTTTTTAAAGGAACCCTTTTAATTGCATCATATGCGTCTTCCGTCTGTCATATCCTTATAGTTTTCGACCTATGTACGTGAACGAAAATTTACACGAATGAATTTCAATTATTCCAATACAAATTAAAAAATACTAAAAATATTTTTTATGTTCCTACCCTTATATTAAATTGGTTGGTGGAATATTTTATTCTGCAGATGTTCATTAAGTACGGTCTTAATGGATAAGTCTTAATACGAAATTGTTAATTCATGTGCCTTTCATTCCTTACTCTTTCAAACCATGACTTTTGATAAACTAGATAGTAGCACTGATTAGAACTTAACCATTATTGTATTTCCACAATTTCACGAAAGATAGACATCTGCTGGACCTTATTCCGTGCGTGTCTCAACACGCATTGGACTAGTTTATATGACAATCTGTATATTATTATATTACATTATCATATGCTTATAAGATGACTTACCTTAAAAACGGGAAGTGATTAACGAGCTGTAAAACTCAGCCTCACAAAAAAAAACCTATGCGGACATGATCCTGTTGTTCTGCAATGGGAATTTTCAGGCAAAACTATTCCAGAGGGCGCTAGGGACGATCGTAATATTACAAATAAATGCTTAAATATTTCTGTATACAGAAATGTTTGTTCTTTCTTGAATGTTTGTGTTTTCTTTTCGTAACAGACGAGAAAAATTAAAAGAAAGGCAGGCAATGATCAAAAATGTGAAAAAAAGAAATCCTCATCGAAAGGCCGATTCTGAACCATTATTTTTTTTAATATGCGCTGGTTTTGATAATTTTATTTTGTTTTATTTAATTTCAATAATAAAATGATCTACTACTCACATGATATAGGTAAAGTTTATATTCTAATAAAGATTAGGTTTTAATAGTAAAGTTAATAAATTAGTTCTATTTAACTTTGTTCTTTCTACGATAATAACTTTAACTTTGGTGAGTATTCCAAATACGCAATGAGAACCAAAAAAAATTATTTTGCAAAAACCTTTACGACATTACACCGAGTGTTTAGAAGGTGTAAAACTGTATCTTCTTCTCGCTCGCCCCCAAAGCTTTTTTAATTTGCGATCTTCATGAAACGAATAAAGACCTTATTCCTTGAAAGTATCGGCCAGACCGGATGTTTTTCAATAATTCACTGAAATAAGCAAAAAATCGTAAATTTTACCCGATTTTGTGTGCAATTTGGTTGTTCTCAATAATTCACATATCACAACCACTCGATAGCGAGATAATTTTTCAGTGAAAATCCTCATTGAATACGGCATGAAAGTAAAAAGTTTCGAGGTAATTAGATGACAGATGGTGATATTAAAAAAAATACTATGTACACAGTAAAATTTTGTGTCATGGCATTGACTTACTAAATAAATCATGAAAATGATCCTGTTAAGAATTAAAAAATAAATTTCATGCTACCAAAAGATTACCAGATTTCCAAAAAATAAGCTTGTGAAGAAGCCGATAGGAAAAATAAAACTCAAGGAAACTTGCCGTATCGAAGACAGATATTCTTATCGTAGTTCGTTCGACCTTCAAGAAAGCTCGATGTGGACTCCAGGTGTACACTGTCACAATAATATGGAGCTAAATAAATTTCTGCTTATTATGCGTCACCCGCGCCTGAACTCCTCTGCACGTTCCACTCCGAGACGAATACACAGCCTTATTTCTCTTAAAACGGAAATATTTATATTTCAGAGATAAAATATGATTTGACTGGGGACGCAATGTTGATCTCCGGTCACCTACCAATGGTTCACACTAGTCTCGGATAAACATTGTCCAAAGCTAAATATGAACACTTCACTCGGCAATAAGTTCAGATATCGAAACGTTAATAATAAATGGTAGTTAGAACTTCGCTTTAAGCATATTTTTGTGACAAGATCTTCATATTTTATAAATTCACACAGCTGTTTATTGTGAAGTAGCTATAATACGACTACTGCTCATATAGCTCACAGCTGTGACTCCCTTAAACCTATCTCCTGAATAGTTTTTCGTGTAACAAGGACCCCATTATTGTATAAGAAATAACCTAAACCTATTGTTCCTAGAAAAACTATTTATGTAGTATTATTGGGCATGCTAGGTATTAATATTATGGAAAATTCTAAAACGTTGGCCGATTTTTTGTGAAAATCTTTTTTTTTAATGTAAAATTCCTTGTTTTTTCAACTTGAAAAGAAAAAATTATTTAAAGAAATACATGATGGATACGTAAATAAATTAAAATTATTTGTTACGAAATAATACATTAAATTATAACTGAATGAAATAACCAAATCGAAGAAGCGAGAATGCAGCGTTGGCTTAAATGGCGACTAGCATGTACACTTCAAAGGAGGTCGTGTTGAAATGTCATGGAAATCAAGAACTGCTTATTGAGATTGCGCACAGTGGTGCCATATTATATAAACTGTGGTCCAAAAATTATTTACATAAACTTTGTTATCAACACTTCTATGTCATAAAATATAATTAAAACATTACATCTTATGTCATAGTTCCTTGTAAGTATCGTAATTCAATAACTTTTGGATCCTAAATCTAATTGTTTTAGTTATATTATAGATATTTAAATATGGACAAAATTATTTATATTTATTTTAAAAATTTGATAATTGCATATAGAGGAATATAATAAACTACGTCAATTAATGCGAAAAGTGACTAGTAATGCTTTTACAGTAAGTTTATAGTTCGTCAAAGTGAACTTGCGCATATAAACAAGTATTTGATGTATTACACTGTTTTTTTAATTGCTTATCCACTTAAACTTTACACAGCTAATTATATATGAAAATGGTGCTGCGGAGTAATATTTCTACAGATACCATTTTTTACTACGGAAAAAAAATAACAGATAAATTTATTGATCCGCTTTCTGCTTTAAATTTAACTATTCTCCCACGTTTTAACAGTTTATGCTATTCTTCTATAGTCATGCAGGTGTTTCAATTTACAATACTCATCGGTCCGTGGGGCTGATGCGAGTATATCTCACACTGCGGTGAGTGCGACATCCAATTTTTCATTTGACGTAATTATTATATTTTATACATAATTTTTTTCGGAATGTTTCCACACATCAAAATTAAGGAGTTCAAATTTGACAAAATCGATGAGGGGTTAGAAGCATTTGAGAAGGCTGCAACATAGATAATATGTCCCATGAAAACTCCATCAATATGATATTAAAATGTATGCTTCGCTAAAAATATATTTGTTACACAATTTAAATATAAACTTAATTGACGAAAATAATACGATTCAGAAGTGTAATACAGTTTCGTGCAATTTAAATTTAAAGTTATTACTTAATAAAAAGTTTAATAAAAGTCAATCAGAAGGATAACAAAAGTTCAGATGATTTCATCTTTGCCCTCTACCTTGACACAGATTAAAAAAAAATAAATGTACGAAAAGAGCGTCTAACCTGCCACATCCCTCAACTCTCCATGCATTGGTAAAAACTAATAACGTTTGAATTTATTTCCGGTAACAAATGTATACCGCAACACGCCCCAAACAAAACCGCACGGCAGCCGCATATACGCTTTTTCAAGAAAAATACAATCGTTCGCAATTAGGTAAATTACCCGCTACATTAATGCTACACATCAATACAACGCGACTTTTTCTTTAACTCTTAATGTCATCCAAATTTATATGGACAAATTTATATCTCGGTATAAATGAAATAAATTCTCACACAAAAAATTATAATACCAGTCAAAAGTACTTAAGTACCAGTCAAAAGTGATCAGTTTCAAAAGTACTTACTTTTATCGCAGTGGAAATTGGTCCAATTGAATGTTTGGTAACTTTCGTACTATCCCCTAATTCGCCATTTCCCATTATGCATTATGTACATCGTGAAATTACATATGATTACAACGAATATTTCAACCGATTGTCTCATTTCACTGAAAAATCTAGGGATTTTCAGTGGTATGTTTATTATGCATTCGGATAAGTTAACAATATACGAGTATTCAGAAATACCAACAAGTGATTCACATTAAATATGAACATACGGATTCTAGAAAAGCGCATGATCCTGGTCCTATGATAAGCTATAAAAACATAAGCATTCACAACAATAATAATACATAAACTTGAAACAACTCAACACAAGATGGGAATGAAACTCTTGCACATTGAATTGAAAGATACGAAGATCATAAAATAGATGAAGAAAATGACGGAGGATGACGGGGGGGGGGCGAGAAAATGACGGTAATGAAATCGAAGTGGAGATAGGCAGATCTTGTTGCCAGAATAGATAACAACAGATGAACAAAGAAACAAACAAAATGGAAACTATGGGGCGAGATAATTAAACAAAGAAGACCACTGGCCACATGGCATGATAACATCTAGAAACTGGTCGGAGTAAGATGGATGATTACGGCATAGAACAGAGAGATATAAAAAGATAAGAAGGACGCAAATGTACACATGTGGACGTAACTACTGAATAAAGAAAAATCAAACATTATTAGATATTTTTTTATATTCTAATGTCTAAAAGTTAAATACAATCGTGTCGTAGAATTAAAATACAATACGAAATGCATATATCTTCAATTATTATGACACGATACTTGTAAGTAACTGTGATAAAGGTTTGAAGTTTTTATTAATAGCATGTTTTCCAATACTATGTGCGATGAAAATAACCAGTTTTTGATTCCTGTGACATTTCAACACAACCTCCTTTGAAGTGTACATCCTGGCTGCATTCTCGCATCTTCCATTTGATTATTTTATTCCTTACTACTTTTTTTTCTATTTTATCTAATATAGCATAGTAATCTCTCGTATATTTATACAATGGAATTACATTTTTAACTCGCATTCTTGTTCGTCAATATTGCTTTTCAAATTTCACATCATATCTATTAAATTCATTATTTTTCTAATATCATTACATACCTTCAAATTCATATAATGAGATTAGAACAAATGATATACCGGTATTTGGTGAGATCTTTCTATAGGCAGACTAGTGAGCATTGAAAATGTTGCAGCTGTTTCTCAAATTACAAGACTTTTCTTTAAGATGAGGTAACCGGTTGAAATATTGGTTAAAATCATCCGTGATTCCGTAATACACCCTGAAACTTCATGAAATCTTTGGCATCTCCGTGTCCCTGCGATATTTATGAGAATTTATAAATTTAAATCAAAGTTCATGCATAATGCGCAATGGCAGAAAATAATTTGGAAGTTACATGATATTAACATGTAAATATTTTTGAGATATTTAACCCGCTGTACACTTGCTTTCATTTCAACTTATCTAATTTACACCAAGATACAAATTCGTCTACATGAATCCAAAATATGAACCGCAGTTACAAAAATGCCTTAAACGGGCGATATGCCCATTAAGAGTTAAAGTAGAAAGTCACGTTGCATTGATATGTACAGCATTATGCCGCAGCTAATTGTGTAGCGGGCAATTCACCTAATTGGGAACAGTTCCATTTTGCTCGAAAAAGCGTATTTGCGGCTATGCTTGCTACTGTCGTGTGGTTTGTATGTGGTGTGTTGTGAAATACAATTGTAACCGGAAATAAAGTCAAACGTTATTAGCTTTTTACGTGTGCATAGAGAATTGACGGATATGGCAGGTCAGACACCCTTGTAGTGCATTTATTTTTTTTTAATTTGTGCCAAAGTGGTCAAAAATGTATCATCTCAATTTATTACTCAATTCAACACTTACCATTAGAGCTAGTTATGAAATGTTTAATTGCAAAAAAGGCGAAAGAATAAAGAAAAAGTAATGCGAAAGAAAAAAGTTAAAAATGACTTTATGATAAAAAAAAACTTGTACAGCGTTATAATGCGTCCAACAAGTGTAATTATAGTATTGTTTAGAATATTTGAACATGATAATAATTTTATTAATTTATTTACTTTACTCCTGGGAACAAGCTATTGCTAAATACATATTATTTTAAAACTGGATAACATAATTACAATTGCGGCAAACAGTAACAAACTGGACCTAACTTACTTATACTGTTATAATGTAAAATAAATATTTCTCTATATTCATAATTACTAAAATTGTGAAAGTATAATAATTAATTAAACAATCAATTTATTTATTACAGCAAAGAATTATCAATTAACCTTAAGAAATTACTGTAAAATTAAAACATTGAATGTATGATTATATATTCAATAATTACAATTTTAAATATATTTAATTGCATTATTTTGCTAAAAATATTTTATTGTAAACGTATTTTCATTGAAAAGAAACTAAGAAGTAGAACTTGAACATAATATTTCATATATTAATTAGTTAACTAGCCGCGAATGGAAATGATCTTCATTTATTAAAAATAACGATCCCATTCAAAGGTGAGTTATGGGAATAATTGTTTACTAGACTGGTATTAAGTTGGTTTATACATGTGAATATTTTTCTGTGAGTTACCTTAAGTAACGTGTGTATATGTTTTTCCAATACATTACTATATTTCCATTAACTAAGACGGGTGATTCAATTTTAGGCCAGTTATCTTTATTACGTATATGTGAGGAAAGAGGGAAAATGTAGCAATTATCAATTTTTTATTCAATTATATTGTAAATGTGAAATAATTACAAGACTTTTTAATTGCGGTTTCGACATACAATTACTTAGATAACACCTTTCAAGAAGTTCACTTGTCCGTACCGTCCACCCTATAATTATTAGTGGATAATTTTTAGAGCTTATCCAATAATGAAATAATACGTATATGTGCAGAGTTATTAATGAAATTGTATAACAGTCTTATACAATGGGATGACTTATCAATCTCGATCTATGTTAGTATCTATACTATTAATAAAATTGTAACAGAGTGAATTCTACACGTGGAAAATATTTTAAAAAGAGTTATTGATTTAGCATGAAAATAAAAGCCAGAAAACCTATTTTTATAATTTTGGTCTACCTGTCTGTATGTTAATTTGTTCGTCAATCTCGCGAAATCTACTAGACGGATTTTTAATGAAATTTGGTATGGTAATAATTTATACCTAGGAGCAACATATGAAATAAAAAAAATCGAATAACCTTTCTTATTCCGAATTTTACACGAGTCAACCCAAAGAAAATGATAAATCCTTGAACCGATAAGAATAGACTTACTACTTTTCATTCTCATTTGGAGTAAAATTTAAAAAAAAATTTCTCAGATCCTACATTGAAGAAAAATAATTGATATCGAAATTATGGGGTGCTTTTGTTAAGATATTTTTCTTTCAGACACAATTCTAGTGCTTTAATTAGGGATTCTGAATTTATTTCCAACAAAAATAAAGTTCGCCTTATGAACACAACAATTCATTATACGAACATTAATATACTTTTAGGTTCAAAACATATAAATACCTCTATTTTGAATAATTTGTTTCATGTATTTTGAAAAATAGCAGACGTATAAAACAGAAATATTAGTTGTCTACCCAATTGTACAGCAACCGTTGTCACATTTTGGTGATGCATATACACAATTAAATGAAACTACGTGACGTAGTATTATTTCTACTTTCTTTAAGTTCTTTACCACGACCTAGGTTTCGTTGTATTACAACATCTTCAGGTGGGCGATTAGCAAAGATTCTTTCTTGGTAGGCTATTAGCAAAGATCTTTGCTATTAGCCCACCTGAAGATGTTGTAATACAACGAAACCTAGGTCATGGAAAAGAATTTAAAGAAATAAAAATAATACTACATCACGTAGTTTCATTTAATTGTGAATAATGAATTTCTACAAAATTAACGCCAAATATATTCAATATGTGATGTATGTTAAAAAAGTAGTTATTATATATAGAGTAAAAAATACCTTCAGGACATATTCAGAGATAGTATGCGTAGACTATTTGTTGATTGTAAATTAAAACAATATTAATAGTTGAGTAAATCTTTCTGTTATACCTAAGAGCTGAGTTTCAACCACTAGTTGCAAAAACGTGTAATTCAAAGAATAGCGCACCCGATTGAGGAGGGATGGTGAAGTGAACATCTGCATTGTAACATATTAATATTTTCATAAAAATAATATTTTCGAAAAACATTTAATATTTTCTTGGTCCGGCTACGCCGTGTCTTCGATACCTGTAGCACGATGCAAATGCCGTTTTAATTAAACGAGAAATTTATTTGGATGAATATAGCGCTGGATTTTTGTGAAAGAATAATAACACTTACTTAACAATTTATGTATATTAATCACAAATAACATCTAACTTCTTCGTTTCATATATATGCTACTTTCCTAAATACAATACATGAAATTAATGCAGAATTGGCGTGTCTGTAGTAAATTCGAACCCGTATACATATATACAAGTACATAAGTGTGTGTGTATATATATATATATATATATATATATATATATATATATGTGAACACATTAAAATTCGTGTATGATATCTTTAATCAATGCCCATCATAATTTCAATATACACTTTTCGGTCGAACATTACAATTGGAACTGAATAACATAAAAAGATTACTTTTTGAATATTTTGATGTTAAGAATGTATATCGAAACAAATCGTTTTAATTCAAATATCCAAGATATACTCATAACATAAAGTAATGGTCGAAAAACCTAGCATGTACATGTTTTCCATATTTAGAAATGTTCATAATTAGAAATAACCCATTACATGGTTATTTCCCATTAGTGTACTATTATCGTGATGGCATGAACCGTCAAAATATTCCATCAACTCGGCCCGGATTTAATGCGAAAATTTGCAGGACGAAAATATTGGTGATCAAAGAAAAATTATGAAATACATAAATGAAAGGACTGGAAAGAATAGAGAGCATACAATTAAGTGGGTGAAAATATAAATGAGTGAAAACACTACGTGTATTGCCAGTAAACGATGATTGGTGAAAAAATTAGAAGAAAAATGGAGATGTATGGACGTGATGAATGATAAAAAGTGCGCGCGACATGCGCGTACGCACGCACGCACAACTCACATAAATACAAAATATGGTTGCACGTGTTATGCTTTTCTTTTATGTATGTATGTATATACGTGCAGGCGTATTTTTCACCGATATTATTAATTGTTTATATACGTTTCATTTCTTTATTTAACCACAAACAGTTGTCGGAAATAAAGTTGCCGGTCGACTTCCACTTCTATTCATTCATATCCGCTCCACTTCTATTCATTGCCTTCGAGAAACTGCTTTATGTCGTCTAATGACCTTAAGCTCAACACTGGAATGTCGCGTGTCGCACACTGTCATGTCCTACAGTGTGATAAATACTGTGGTCGTATGGAGTGAAACGAATGGACTGCGGCTTAACCCGGGCAAATGTTCAGTGGTGAGTTACGATCGCGCTCGCATTCCTGCCAACTACGAATATATTTTATATATCGGCACCGACTTGTTGCGCCGTCGGGAGGGAATAATGGATTTTAGGGGTAAGATTTAACACGTAGCTAACCTTTCATATCCCGCTCGTCTTCCCTTAGCCTCGGATTTGTACGGCACAAAGCGCTCGATGTCGGTCGGTCGCCATTTATTCGTTTATATCCTATCTAATATAATATTATAAATAAGATAATAGGCCTGTTTGTCAGTTTGTTTAGTACCTAATAAAATTGCAATTAAGCGTATTTGCATGCATATAGTTTATGTGACGAAGTACCAGATAGGCCTGCGGCGCCGCTCACAAAATATTAACGCTGCGAAATATGTGTATTTATGTCTTATCCAATCACGCTTAAACTGTGAACAGATCTATAATTAATACGTAAAGGGAAATCTTTGTACCTCTTTTTCATAATATTGCGCACACGGAGGACTGCGTTATTTGACATAGTTAAATTTTATATGGAGAAGGAGTGCAGAAAGCTAAAATGCATATACTGTAATGGTCCGTGGTCAAACAGTCGCACAGAGTACAGATTGGCGTCAAAAAATTTTAAAATTAATTTTGAGCTGTAAACTACCGGTCGAATATTGACCACCGGGTAACCACTAGTTATCATAAATCGAACTAACGTCTAGGCTAGTTTTTTTTAATTTGAGAAATATTATAATTTCTGCAGAAAAATCGAAGGAACTCGTGTTCTTTTACTCAGTAAGAAAAATGAAGTAATGAAACATATCAACAAATAACGTAAAAGATATACTAAATATATTATTCACGTATTTTGAAAATTCAAAATCTGAATAAAAATAAAATTGTATATATTATTTACATATTTTTACAGAGAAATATTTCAATAGTTTAATTGAATCACAGACGAACTCCTTCCGCGTTTATCAAATTCCATACAGAAGAATGGTGGCAATAACTGATATGCTCTGATTAAAAAGATTTATAGTTATTATTATTTCTCAAATTTAAATCAAAAAGTCGCTTGGTTAATTCAAATAAAGGATCCATTTTTCCTCTTTATTTTTTTTATTTTCTTTCCCTTCCCCCAAATTTCAAATAAATTTTTGTCATAATGCTCACAATTTTAAAAGTCGTTGTGAGGAAACCTTTAACTGAGATGAAAGCATTCGTATGATGTTCTTTCATACAAACCTTTCCCCATATTTCCACTTCGCCCTGGCCTTTCGTTCTGTGTTCTCAAATATTAGTACCCTGTTAAAATTATTAAATGACAGTAACCTATTGCGTATATTTTATGTTCAAACATTACTTGATTCTTTATTTTTACCACTGGCAATGAATTTAGCAACCGCAAAAACATTCCTTTACTTCCTTGTTATTTAAAAACTCTAATAAAATAATCACTGTAAAATATTGTTTTTTTGCAGCGTAACTTATATTATATAACTTAATTTAACAATTTTCATAATATCAAAGCTGACAATGCAATAGCCATAAAACATAATTGCATGTAAAACAGAAAATATATTAACTATGATACCGACTCTGTCGCTTAAAAATGGTTAAAATATTAAAAGTTGTCGCTGGTAGTAGGTCAGATTAATTCGATGGCTAAACATGATATTCCAAAGATTCAACAATGCTGCAATACACAAAGTTTTACACAAACTGGACATTTTATTTTGAAATAAGTTATATTATGATTTGATACCGTTACTGTTTGCAAACCGATGATTCAGCTTCGCAATCCATAAACGGCACATCTCGTCCATTCGGCGCCTATCGAAGAACGCGTGGGCCGCCAGGTGAGCGCATCCTCCGCTGAATCATTCGACACAAACAACGTATAAATAATCTTTGACGACGGCTGCCATTGCCTACTTCGCTAATACCGTGCCGAGAGCCGTATAAGGTATACCGCGGCCAAACAATGAGTTATACAATTTCAGTGTCAGCAGATTTCCCAGCTATATTTTACTGCAACAATATTTACCACAGATATTTTGTTCAGTACATACACGAGCAGATACGAGAAAGGAGAGTACCCACGCTACTACGCAACACAGTAAGTATCAAAAGTAACTACTTTTGATACATACTATGTTTGCAATAATGAAACTTACTTCATTGTCATCATCATGTTCAGTCAATACATTGAAATAAAATAAAAATAAGTATTGTTACTGTAAATTGGCTGTGCTCGACGTGTTCAGTCAGTACGTTGAAATAAAATTTTTGAAATAAAATTAAGATTGATATAACTAAAATTGACGACTAAATTCAAATAATGTAACAGAAACTCGACTACTATTTTTTTCATTATCAATTCACATATTAGATAGAGTAATTATTAGGACATCTAATTATCAATATAATGGAGCATACCGACCTCACTGTCTAACAACTAGTAGGTATACAAGAGACCGAACAATTCGCACGACTCTGGTCCGTTTACTCGATTCGGGATAAGCCTTTAAAAGAGTATTTATCTGACTAATATAAGGAAAAATAAATCCAACGTCATTTACCATATCCTAACATATAAGTAAGTAAAATTTTATTTATAAATTAATTAATTATACTTCGTAAGGCACGCTATTCAACACTACCGTATATTTTAGGTATTTTTTATTACATTCTTGATCATATTCCTCAGATCTTTCCATTACAGGTATAAAATATTTCCCTTTGAAGATATCTGGTTTATGAGCGCAAACGAAAATATGACTGTTTTCTGGACTGCCTTGGAAGTGACGCTTAAAGAAAAGTGGATGGTCGGTGCTTTATTTAATGGTTCCGACAGGCGGAAAAATATGTCTACCGTAACTAAAAGAGTACAATAGTAAAAAACATTGTATTAATGGAGCAGGAAAATATGATGTGACTCTAACATTAATATTAAAGAAGAGCAAATGTATATGTAAAGAATGTAATTTAATGTGAGAAGTAAATATTACTAGACAATAGATTAAATAAATTACCTATAATTTTAGAATTGTTAATTGAATAAAGAAACGTTGGATTTCTTACATAGATAACTATCGGAAATGATCTTAATATTGAATAATTCGTCTATTCGCCCAAATAGAGTATATATAGGTGAAGTTGAACTGGTTTGACAATGCTCTCGATGACTCACCAATTATTTCGTATGTATAAACATATAATAATAAAGGCACAACTTTTAATATCAATAATACCTGATTCATTATTTCCTGCCTCAATTAAAAGGAAAAAGTAAAGAAGATATTTTTGCGAAGTGTTGCTTACTTTTTGTAGATAGTCAGTTACTATGTGTTATTGAGTATAAAATACGATGATTAAGATTAATAAGACTTTCTCACATTTGCTATCTTACACTACGTGGCCACATGACATCCAGTCGTTACACCCATACGCTATCTGCATTTTTGATAATTATTAAACTATTATAGACTTTCCTAGCGTGCCATGTCCATGCAGACACGAATCCATATCGGAAGCCTGACGTCACACCTGCCACGGTGACCGCGGCTCCACACGGTACGTAGCGTGCGCTCTGCCCACCGCGGCCACCGAACGGCGCATTGTATATCGTGAGTCAAAACACTTAACATTCGCGCGCAAATGTAAAAGTTCTAATAAAACGTTGTACGGATAATCGCGCAGTTTACATAGAATCCTTGAACTGCTGTGACAAACGTAATGAGTAAATAAGTACAAAATAATAAATTATAGTAAACAGAAAAACGTGCAATTTGGATAAAATGAAAAGTGCATTAGTTGTAATGTTTTTGTGTGTGACGTGTTTAATTTCTGTCACTTCTTCAGCATTTTACAGGAAAAATAGCCACAATATACTGGAGCCAGGTATATCACCAATGTACTTTGTTTCTTTATAAACACAATCCTCCTACTTTAAACATAATTTTTTAAGAGGCGCTAAATATTTTTTGTTGTTCACCCCAGCTTAATTGAGATTGGTCCATAAATACCTGGGGCATTTAAAGGCCAATTATGTTTTAACTAAATATTGAATGTTGCTGAAATTGTTAGTAGGTGGAGTTTAAATCCACCTCTTCTGATTTCAAAACAGTTTACAATTATCAAGCAAATTTGAAGTTTATTTGACCTGAAAAACGATTGTTTTTAGAGAGACTGCGTATACAGATATTTTGAATTTGATTGAATATCACATGGGACGATGTGAAATTGATTTCTTATTCGTAATTTTCAAAAATAATTCACAAAAATATATAATCGTAGTAAAAACCTTAATTTTTATTTTTTCGGTAAGTATCAGACGACGGACAAGTTAAAAGTTTTTGTACATTTTTTAATTTAGGTTTTGCATCAAAATGTAATAAGCTCATTTCCAAAATATTTTATTATTAAATTTTAGAATGGACATATCTAAGTATCTTTACCCATTACGAATGGTCTCTTGACCCACCTCAATTTTGATGTAAGAAATTTCAACCATAATAACGCCGGGTTAAGAATTAACAAATTTTTTTGAAAATATTAATTACCCACATGAAATCCAAAGGTTTCACAATGTAAACACTACGTAGACCCTCATATGAAAGGGAAAAAGGAGAAAAACATAAACTTTATGTTGTTTTAGTATTCCCGTAGAAAATAAAACATATCGCAATATTATGGACAAATGTAATGTGAATTTCTTTTATATTGACTTGTATCAATTAAAATATCAAATAGATACACAATAAGGAAAAGCAATAAAATTGTATTGAGAATATATATATATATATATATATATATATAAATTTATATATATATATATATATATATATGTATATACATATATATTTATATATATATATATATATATATATATATATATATATATATATATATATTCGTAACAAATTATTAAAAAGAAAACGTCGTAATCACTTTATGTGGTGCTTCTTTCTAATAATTTTGACTTTATAATATATCGCAAAAACTAATCACATCTTTACGAACTTAATTTTTTATATTCAGTTTCTTGCAAAAACTTTTAGACTCTCAATCATATTTCAATGTTTTTGTCTAATAGCGAAAGATTGGAATGCTGCCGCGAATATTATTCTTAATTTTTATTAACTTTAAATAGCAATTTCTTGTCAAGTAAATTTAAATTAGAAACGATCAATAATTTACAAATTTTAATTTCAACAGACTTTGGTAAATTTAATTCCTAAAAACATTTCACATACAGCCGACGCCACTAAACATTTTATTTACGCTATCCAGATATAGAGTTTGATCACGTGCTGCTGTTAAATAATATTTACATTCTATATTCCTAAACTACCGATATCTTCCTACAGAAATGATCCCAGTCTCCTCAACGGTGGTTCCACTGCCTTACTACAGCGTATTCTCGTCGCGGCCAAACCGGAAAGATGCAGGTCGCCCGCCCTTCAGTAACCGTCCAGTCGGAACTATCGGGCTCGTGACCGCGCCCGCAGTCACCGGCTGACGACAGTATCTCACGCACACACACACACACATGTACATATATATACGTGTATATATATAAATATATATATATATGCGCGTGTATAAATAGATATATACATAACTATTTAATGTTAAATTTAAGAGATAAATGATTTTTAATGATTAATACTCAGTGTAATTTATTTAATAGTCACAATGAAGCTCTACTAGTCCTAGTAAATACTTCACAATATAGCATTAAATATGTTTCAGTTACAATCAATAAAAACATAAACAGATAAATATTAATGTTTATATATTTTTGTACTATCTAGTAAAATACATAACGTTATTAAGCATCGTCAGGTGCCTTAAATAAGAGCGATCAAAACCAGAGGTTAACTGTTCAACGAAAGGGGCGTTTAAACAAGCATTGAGTCATTCAAACATGCGAATTTAGATGAATTCTTTATAAAAAAAGATCTAGATAGGAATGGAAGCATTATATATGTTATTTATTTTATATGCCCAGACAATGTGCAAGTGTAAAGTTGAATACGACAAAGCAGCAGAAAAGTAATAATAGACTTCGATATCCTTATGAGAACCGTGAAAACCTTTTTTTAATAAAGAAAAAATTTAGAAATTAAAAAAAAAGTTATCCGCTTGCGTATTAAGTAGATAATCACCAACCGATTTATGAAATAGACAAAAACGTACTTTCCTTCCTAAACCTTGAAATGTTTTTTAGTTTTATAGAAAAATGTTTACAATTTTGTAGAAGATTATTAAATGATATCTTGTAATATGAGAACGGAAAATGTGAAAAATATGGTAATTTTCCAAAAATTTCAAATTTGGTACTAAATAACTCCGGAACCGCCATGAATTTCGAAAACGATGGACCTGTTCGATAATATAAATAGAGATGCCAATCAAGGCGTAAACATGGTACTGTACAATAGAGAGTCCAATGTTTACGTAATTCAGAGTCATATTTAATACCTTATAAAATATTACTTCATAACTTTGAAACATTAGTATAAGAACTATGGAGCAATGTTTTACATGCACTTTTCATCATTTACTTTAAACTTCAATACTTTCATGCAATGAATAAATAGAATTAAACTCGAGACTGTCCACTTTAACGTTGTCACTAATGTAGATACCTCAAATTCTGAATGTGCCAATTATTATTGCTAAAAAATACTAACACTTCATTGCCCGATGTTGAATGGTTTATTTTTATTATATCATATTTTATGAGATCATTTTATTATTCATCTATTCGTTCGAGTGATTCAATACATAGACTGACTTACCGCTACCTCTCGATAGTAATAAACTTATTTAAGTATATTTACGGCTTTAAGATTTAATGACACCATCTTCTCAACAGGTATCATTTCAATTTCATTTTTTTTATATATTACTGTGATTTTTTTATTAATAATTTTGTTTTCAAAATAACTATACTTAGTTTTTTACATTATGTAACTATCAGAAATAAAACTATAATTTTGACATACTTTTACGAAACAGTAAATACGATACGAACTAGTGGAAATATGAATTAAGTCACCCATAATTTTTAAAAACGTTATTTTGTTTACATAACTTAAGTTTAACAATTGATTTAATTTTCCTACAATTGATCCGAGTACTACAATTTAACCGACGAATTAATTCGCGATTTGTTTTTAAACTATTTTAAATATGTTTTTTGCAACCTTTACCGGCTGCGGTGTTACCGTCCATGATAGTACTCATTGGTTCATTTGGACTAAAAAACGGCCTGGAATTATGGAACGACCTGACAGATTTTATTAAGTACGGTGTCAAATTAATCGACACACTCACGCGAAAATGAAATTCGTGTGTTCCTCGCAAAGCTTCATACGACACGCGACCCCCGTTCTCCGTAAAAATTATTTTCTTTAAGTTCCCTTTATAAATGTAAGCAATTTAACGATAGATAATTTCGTAAAACGATTTCTTTTCAAAGGCACCGGTGGTTAATTTAGATGAGACCGAGTGTTTATAATCGTTATTATTATAATTTTGAATACAGCAGAATTGACTTCAGTAATTTTATCATTCCCTTAGTACAAAAGTACAAAAACTTCGTATTAAGAAAATGTATCCGGAGATTAATTTTATCACATGATTTTGATTTATAAATATAGTAAATTTTTCAAGTAAAGTATTGGACTGTCGATTAAAAATTATTATATATATAAACACAGTTAACGCAAGTACTGAGGCGCCGCGGCGCACCAGTTCAGTCAATCATTTGGTTTTATCTCATCGACTGTTTCTGAGTAAGAGGTATAAGGAAGTTTTCTGTTCGCCCACCATCGCCCACTGAAAGCTACTTTCTATCTTTTATAATCATCACTATCAAATAGATTAATGATACTTTGGCTCTTTTATATGATCAACTTCCTGCATTGGTCGTTATTAATTTGTATATAAAATAAAACTCTTGAATTTTTATGTCTGTACATTTAAGACATTACCTAAAAAATTATCTAGAGAAACACAATAATTATCGAAAACAAACATATTATTTATGGAATTTTTTTCCATCTCTCTGTGTTTATTTGTTAAAGAAATTTGATGAGGTTTTTACTGGTTCTGTAAAGTTTACTGGATTCTGTAGAGTTTACTGGAATAACATGTAAGCTTTGTTTTTTTAATCGTTCAAAAAAAGAACGTTTCAAATTTCGGTGCTTTTATAATGATTATAAAGGACGTCAGCTGGGTTTTAAATTTCAGTATTAGGGTTAATATGTTAAATTATTTCAAGATAAATTCATGGTACAAATTCATTGTAAGTAAAAGTAAAAATATATATTCAATTGCATACGGTACCAATATTCCATCTGAATCGCTGAATATGTCGAGTGCTACTTTGTACCGGATGTATTTTTTAATAATTTATTTCATATAGGCTTCAAATATACGAGTTATAGTAAAAACATTGGTTATAAATCAATAATTGTTTGAAGTAAATCAATATATTTATTTAAGACTTTGTTTTTTTATAAACAATAATTTCTATTTTTACATTTTTTTACAAAATTTGCTATTAAAATTATTACTTTAGCAATCTGTACTACACAATCATGCGCTCTTGGACTAACTAATTTTTGTTTTCAAGTACTTCCGATAATAAATAAAAAGCTAGGTTTTAGGATCTTTCATGCTCTAAATTTCATTAAAATATTTATTAGAAAAGTAGTACTATTTGAATATATATAAATTACTTCTTTGGTCCATAATTAAAAAATCATAAAGAGCAAGGTGTAACCACCAAAAAAGCTAGTTCCATAATAAATCGTTAAATTCAACAAATAACTCTGACGTAAATGATTACTAAAATATGACAATATTACATTAAAATATCGACAAGTGCCCGAAAACAAAACGAAAAAAAAACGGTGTAGTATAGCCAAACGACATTCTATAAACAGATATGGCGTAATATTATATTCACTTTGACAAAAACCTGTTAAGTTTGAGTTCGCGACAAGTCATGGTCACATCTAAATATCGTATGAATATGTAGGCGCATACCTTCGATATTAAATGCACGACTGATGTAAATAAAACTTGTTAAGTGCAAATAAAACTCTCACTATTAGCGTTCCACACTTACGTACAACACATATAGACATACAGATTGATAAAGATAAAAGGAAATCCACATAAAGTTAAAAAAAAATACGAGATATAAGTATGTACATCGGGAAATTATTTTCTTACACAGACTGTTAAACTAAAGATATACCCAAGTAACCGAATATATATATATATATATATATATATATATATATATATATATATATATTATAAGATTTCTTATTTATGCAGCTGTCAGGGAGTTGATAAGGATTCCGAAGCCAAACTTTGAACACTTATAGCTTCACCATGTATGTCACAGCCGTTTTACTCGCCATCTACATATACAATAAAGCTGAAATTTAACATAGTTATGTTTATTTATAACTCTTATATGCAAAATGAGATTGATTTTTTTTCGCAAACCCCATCAATAAGATATCGCTGTATAAGTCTTTCAAACATTAGAGTACGTCGTTTACAATTTTCGATATAGGGTTATATTTACGTTGTGAAAATTAGTATTTGTAAATAGTTTGCCTAAATGTATGAAACCCTCTTGGTGTAATTTCTACTCGTGCTTAAAAGATTTGTTGTCATGAAATTGCTAAAAACAAATTAAATTGAAGTACAGAAGCTAAATACTATAAGGAAATGTATTTTGGTGTTCATTGCCATGTAAAAGGTAGAATTTTAGTCCCTTGACTTGAATGAATTCTCTCTGAATGAATTCAACATACCTGACAAACTGATCCAATCGAAACAGCAAGCGGTGTTAGATAGGGCGATGCACTAGCGTGTCTTCTTTTTAACATTACTCTTGAGAAGATCATTAGAGATTCAAAAATCAATACAAGAGGCACGAACTTCTCTAAATCTGGACAAATTATTTCATACACGGATGACATTGACATTATTGCTAGAACTCAAAAAGACCTCAAACATACATTTCTAGCACTAGAAAGAGAGGCCAAAAATGAACCTCTCAATAAACCACAACCACCGACCAAACCTAAATACATACAATTTGTAGCCAACTCTAAATCTTCCACGCATTTTACAATCGGTGATTATAAATTTGAAAAGGTGAATTTCTTTATCTACCTTGGATCTGAAATCAACAGTTGCAACGATTTAGCTCCATAACTGAGGAGACGAACAACTGCAGATAACAGATACTTTCATGGACTAAGAAGATTTCTGAAATCCAATAATATCAGAAGAGATACGAAACTACTGTTATATAAAAGTCTCAGATCAGTACTTACATATTCATATGCAACGTGGAAATTGTCCCAAACTGTGAAAAAACTCTTGCAATTTTCGATCGAAAAATCTTTGATGGGTTCTTTGACAATGGATTTTGGAGAAGGAGAACTATTGCCGAGCATAAAGCTCGATATTTAAGAATTTAAGAACCAGATATAATAAAATTTATAAAAACTCAACGTGGACCGGGCATGTAATTAGAATGAAGGAAGATAGAACGACAAAACAATTTTTCTGCCAAACCAACTGGCTCAAGAGAAAGAGGAAGACCCAAATTAAAATTGGCGCACTGCCTAGAAAGTGTTTTCGACGCTCTCAACATAACAAACTAGAAAACCGTGGCGCCTAGAAGTAGGGTATGGAACAGTCTGCTTGAGAAGGCCAGATTCCACCGAGGACTGTTGAGCCACTGATGAATGAATGAACATTTTATTACTAACTTGAAATATTTTCTAGAAAAAGAAGAAAATAAAAGTTTAATCGATATCACATAAAAATAAAATACAAAATATCCAGAAAACAATAGCACCAGCTCTCGTGATATAAATATGAAACATTAGAATCGACTTGATACTTTTGTTAATTGGACTTCATATTGTAATCAAAGCATTTATTTTACTAATATTTTGCATTTTAAACTCTCTTATAACAGTGCAAAACTGAAAACTTCTACTAAATAGAATGGCACGTTTGTAAAAGCATTCCATAGAAACCAACGCACTTAGTTGAAAATTCATTTCTTTTTTTAATTACTGGCAATAAAAAAATCGGTAGTTAAATAAAAATAAAGGTATAACAAACGAGTCGTAGTCACCAAATAATTAATGTCTGAAGAATCTCTTCATATAGTATCTGTCACTGCTTGTTAGTATTATTACTTATAGATGGAAAATAATGGATTACTACTTGGAGACATTTCGCTTTCCTATCTTGCCAGTATCGAATTAAAAAACTCGAAATATACACTTTCATCACTAATTACAGATAACTATATTAATAAAAAATGGTAGAATAAGAATTTTTAGGGTTTATGATCTGCACGGCAGTATTCTTTATCGCAATCGTGCTCCAGCCTGTTCGGGTGGAGAATCAAGTGATTTTTTTTAAATACCTTCAAAGTATAATTAATGAACCATAGATGAGCAATACATTCTCGATCTCACATCCAGTAAAGGAAGAATTTACATAATAAACGGAGGACTTACATAAGCACAAAAAGTCAAATTCGACACGTGATAGTGGAAGAAACTTGATATATGACCGGATTGTAAGTAATTTTGTTAGAACCAGAGCACACTCCAAAATTTAAAACCTAACACAATAAAATGCAGAAATTAAATACTGTTTTTATTAAACTTAAAATGTTGCAAGTCTATTATTATCTTAAATCTATTAATTATATCCATTGTATTTCAATTCTTAGTATTTCTCAATACAAACGTTACATAAACGACTTGATTACGAAAACAAAACGTTAACGCGTGAAGAAAGTTGTTTTATCTTCTATCTCTCGATTCACCAACCTTTTAGTAAGTCTACTTATGCTGTCAAATATATACCCGCCCTAAGCTCAGTAGAAACCTATTTTCAAGCCAATTTGGTAACTAATGACAATCAAAGCCATCAAAATTAACACGCAGTAACTCAAAATAGAGTTCAAACTACCCTATCAGTAGTAGCCTTCCATACAAAAGTAAAAAAAATATTCCAATAAAGAAAGTCACAATCTAAAATAATAAAACTATTCAAGATCACAATACTTTCTTTGCCTAGTACTCTGTGTCATTCTTAAATATAAACTATGGCCCTTATAGCAAACAATATTCGTGTTATATGACTACAGTATAATGTCAATCAACCGAACATGCACATCGCTGTTTGATCGGAATAGATAAAAATATAAATAAGCACACTTTCTGTAATGAGTCCATATGGCCCTACGTGATGGCTGAAAGGTCACCTGTTGTCGTTTAATAGTGAAGGGCGCGCGCTTAGTGGATTCGTCACACGGTTTAACCACCACGTCGCCCCCACATCGACCGTTTTGTCAGATCTGCCGTGTGTATATTTACTATTTTGATAAGTTTTGTTTGATTATCCAAATATTTCATTGTCTAAAACGAAGTTCTCCAGATTGATTCAGATCATCTATTCTCCACTGTATCAATGAATACTTGTATACCGTCAATATTCTCTGTCATATACATGGTCGTCCCGTCCGTCACATTCCATTATTTCTCCATCGTTATGTCTGTCTATGAAATAATCTTTTAATTTATCAATAACTCTTTCAATATCACAAGACCAGTACAGTCGACAGATTTCACACTTTGTGCATTTTATATGTAGTTAAAAGTTTTTCATGCCTGCTATTCGAATCAAAACTTCGAAGTGACAAATAGTACTCAAGTTTGGACCTGAAATTTAATTAATAAATGTAATGAGTGATGTTCCATTTTTCTCTCACATTTATGACATATTAATACTTGAATTTGTTTATTATCCATTACCGTATTTTATCGTCTGTCATTCAACTTTAAGTAAAATGTTAATTTAACGTAAGTTGGCCCTTCTAGACCTTGAAAATCTAATATTTGCCAAGTTATAAACACCACTTCCCTATTATTTACCTTTCTATATTGTATCGACAAAATTTAGATTTCCTCTTGCCAAGTAGTTTTAAAACTTTATATTTTCACGCAAATACCTAATCTGTGATTATTACGTGAACTATTTATATATTTAATAAGAGATCTTAATCCATCTAAAGAACCATCCAATGCTGTACGCGTATTAAAAGTTTCTGGGATACTGTTAATGTTTCAATCTTAATTCTAATGTCATTTAATATTTGAATGTTTCAAATTATTTTGAATTGTAGATATGTTTAGACTGAGCGAAGCGAAAGCTGTTAGTAGTTTGGGGGAAATCGGCTTATTGTATGGTGTTTGTAATACAATAACGTGCGTGTTTGTAATAGAGTAATGACCGAAGTAATATATATTAGTAGTATTGGGGCACTCGACTGCACTAGTCTCGTGATATTGAAAAAGTGCTTCAAGTAGATTAAAAACAATACATTAAAAGAATATTTCATAAAAATGAGAAACACTTTACGAAGCAAAAATAATAGAATGTGACAGACGGGTATACTGTATACTCGTACGAGTATATGATAAAGAATATTAATGGTCTACGAGTATTTATTGACACAGTTTGTAGCGCAATAACGTGCATGTTTGTAATACAGTACTGAGCGAAGTGAGATCTATTAGTAGTATTGGGGCAATAAGCTATGTGTATGCGTGTTTGTAATACTATAACCTGTGTGTTTGTAATAAAATAACGTTGAGTACACCGCTCCATCGAAATCATAAGCTTAACATCAAGGGAAGACACCATCCCGGAAGAAATTTTATTTTTGTTTTTCATATATCAGTTATTATGTTAATACTACACTTTTCGTTTAATTACGTGGATACAAAATGATATATTATGTTATTCGTTTTTTTTTAAACTTTATATATGTATTACCTGACGTTCCAGTTCCTGTTGCATGACGCGTGCGAAGTCCCTCTAGGTAGAGCACTACTTCGAAAATATTTTACCTCAAAAGTGAAGAAGCTTTCTTTCAAAGTGTCATGAATATAATAAAGAAAACTCTTAATTTTAATTACTATGTTTCTAAGTTGCTGATATTGTTATATTAAGTATTGTCATTCAAAAATCGATACAACAAGAACATACAAAATTACTGCTGTCCAATCTCCTATTTTTAGATGAAAAATATATGGCTCTTAAAAATTGCAACAAATTGTAAGATTAAAAAAAAAACAAAAAGCTTTAGAAATAAAACTACTTCATAATTTAATAAAAAGATTTATGATTACAAGATATGAATAAAATTTCGTATAAATAGTTACGTATACGTGCAAATCTAAGCTTGACCCAAATTAAAAATAGATAAAATTAACAATAAAATGTAAAAAAATAAATTATTATTGTCACAAAATATATAACTGTTTAATCGACAAATAAAATAAAATTTCCTAACAAACATTTTTTTAATTTTACAATTTTGTCTGTAACTTCAATTGAGTTAAATACTACAAACATTTTGTTTTCTCTTCATTGCTTTTAAACTGAGTTTAGTTAAACAGATCTTTTGCGTAAATCAATATACATGTGCAAGTTCATTTTAAATGAAAAAAAAAATTAAAAATTATCATTATGCAGGGAACCAACTGAAATAAATGCAAAAGAAGACGAACAAAATTATCACTTAAAGGTAAAACTTTTCTTTAAAAATATGACTGCATATATATATATATATATATATAAATATATATATATATATATATATATATATTTATATATATATATATATATATAAATAAATAAATATATATATATATACATATATATATAAATAAATCCACTGGCTAAAAATACTAGTTGGCAGCTACGATAAGTAATGTATAGTTTCGTTCTATCCGTCCACCGAGCACAAAGATGATATATAATATGTCTAATACAGAACCTTCCAACGACGTATTCGCCGTTATACTCCGTCGTCGTTCATAAACAATTTCAAGCATGGGGAAATCGATGCTATCAAAATCAAGGACTATCAAGAATCTATATGGTTACATAGGTCCTAAAAATTACCATAAAAGGGACATTAAACTCCATACTAGAGTTGTGTAGCGTATATGTGGTGCGAGCTATGCCTGCCCGGGATACGACGTACTACTTCTGACGGGTGATTTAAAGGCAGGATTTCACAGACGAACCGCGCTCACGCCGCCCTATATGGCAATGCTCCTAAAATAAGTTCCATGACTGAATGATGCAGTAATAAGCAAAAGAACTTCTTGCAAAGAGGGATATGTGTTTTAAAAAGCCTGGAGTAAATGTATAAAAATTTTAATTACTTATATTATTTACAATATTACTGGTATAATATAAAATACATCATAAATATACATACGTGGATATAAAATACATCATAAATATACATAAATATTCAAATATTAACCAAAGTTTTACCGTCAACGAAATAGCCAGCCGGTCTCCGCTCTGAGAAAATATCATTAGAACGCAACAGGAAAGAAAACGTTTGAGATTTTAGAACAAATGTTAGCAATTTGCAAGATCAAAGATTTGCCAAAATCAAAGATTTTGGTATATTATATAGCCTAATAATTATAGTCAAAAATAACGATAATAAATAGCTTAATAACTATAATCGAAAATAGTAAAACATGCTCCGTGGTTATTTACGGATTTAACAAAAACGTTTAAAGTTAACCGAAAGTAATCCGAGATCTATAAAATTTATCTTAAAAGTATTATTTTAGAAATAAAGTTATCAATGTGGCGAAATTTAATAAAATTTATAAATTAATTAGACTAGATGAGGCACTGATTTTTTGTTTTACCAATCTAAATAGAAAGTTAAAGAAAAGTCAATTATTCTCTGCAAAATTTGCGAAAAGTCTTCAATTTCACATTATTACTTAAGTAAAAAACAATCGAATGTATATAACATTCGATTGTTTTTAAATTTAACTAAGATAATTGTAAATGCTATAAAGAAGTTGAATAGCATACTATAGAAGCTACCGCATGTAGAAATAAGTAGGGAATATACAGCCGAAAGTGGAGGGCGGCCTAAAACCAACGGAGTGACATAACGACATAACCGGAGCTTTGGCAAAAATTGAAGGATTTATTACTGGAAAAGGCTCTAGCTATCTCGTGCAGGAGATTTCCCTTAAAAATTAGGAATTTCACAGCGCTCCTTCATGTACCGGTTGTTTTATGTTCTCGTAGAGAGCGTATGCGATTTTTATTTATTGTCCACTGTGGACCACTACATTCTTTGTCCCTTATTTCGCCGAAGCACGCCGTATAGTCTGGATCGGTTAAGGATCATAGAATATTTAAGGTTTAACAATCTCTTCCGCTTACTGATTTATTGACGAAATTTAACCTAATCATATGACTAATCATATGAACCTAATCATATAAGTTTAGGCTAGCTCACTAGTACCTAAATTACTTACATTGATCATTCAGAATATACTGTGTTAGGTTTCTTAATGCGGAAGCAAGAAAAAAGTTATCGGGCTATTATGCTATATTTTTACAAAATATCCACGTTTCTTTTTGTCAACGGCCAACAAGTAGAGACGCCGGACATTACAATGTAGCTTACTTTATACATTAGTAATGTAGCTACTTTACGCTATAGTGACACTCACAGGTTTAACAATGTACATTTGTTCATATACATTTTGAGTTTAAACATAACATTAATTTCGTACATTTCGATGAAAATCTGTTATTTAATCATACAGCATTTTACATTTCTTAACGAAATACCTATTTCTGTAAAAATAATCCAAATATTTATTACCGAATATACGAAAAAATTGATTGATTGATGAAGTGAAACTTTTGTGGAATAGGCAAAACCTTTTGCAATATTTTCAAGAATTGTTACTGCAAGCGGAATTCAGTCTTTAACACGTTCATTGCCAAGACTGAGGACGAGAAATTATTCCAGGTGGCCAAAAAATCAAGATCTAAATCATTAAACAATCTAGTGACTTGTTGGTTAGTCATATGCATCTTTTTCTTTACACAAATAGTTTTACTAGTACTTGGTATTAATAACTTATTTCACGCATAAAAACAATAGAGAAATAAAACAGTTCGACATTAAACGAAAAGCATAACAAACCATTCGAAATATACCGGCCGGCACGATCACGATAAGTGCACTGGGCAACAATGAAAGTAACCCACACCCCAAGGCCACCCCCACTTATTTTAAGCTCGTACCATGCCTATGTGGCCAATGGCAAAAGAGAGATTATAACGATTGGGAAAGGCAATAAAACTTATAGCTAGTAAGTAGTAGCATCTACCTACTAGTTTATATATATATATATATATATATATATATATATATATATATATATATATATATATATATAGCTGTACTGACATGCTTTCATATACATCTGCATATTTTTATTGTCTTAATATTTCGTTGAACTCAATAAAATAATTTTCTACCCCAGCTCGATCTAACTTCAATCTAGCTCTGCACAATTTTTTATTATATATGTAGGCAGCATCCATTATTTTAAAATAATACTCTAATAATACGTAATTGTTTCCTAAGTGTATATAAATACTATCGTATGATGAGATATATGAAAGAGATGTGAATCGCTTGATCACAGAAAATTCTCTTATGTGAAGCGATAGCGATATTTAAGCGATAAGGAATTGTTTCTATTCCTTATTGCTTAAATATCGCTTTCGACAATTTCACAGAAGAGAATTTTCTGTCATCACGCGATACACATCTCTCTTATACAACTCATCATACGATAGTATTTATATACACTTACAACAGAAAAATATTTATTAACACTTTTAATGATAAATTCGCCTTTCGTATCTGATGAAGGGCGAACTTATTATTTGGAGAATAATTTGTTACAGTTAAACCAAATAATATTAATTGAAACACATTATGACGTCAATGGAAAAAATTATTTATAATCGAATATGATATTCCTTAAGTATACACTTAGTGATTATTAGAACCTTTTAGTAAAAATATTAGAGTAATAAATTATTATAACAGAATTAACAATTAGAAATTTGGAGGTGCGAAAACGTTCAGTAAATACTGACGTCCATCCACGATTTGTTTTCCCGCATACTCCTTTCACGTTATATCACGTATTCTTTCAAGTATAAATCTTGTAGAATTTAATTTTCAATTCGCCGTATTGGAATATTCACCACATTGAATTTATGATAACGTAATATATCCTATCCCCTTGTCCAAACGTCAAGTTCACCAGTTTTTGTAGCTTAGTCGTGATGACCTAACAAAAAGATGAACGTTCTCACTTTTGCATTTATGTATACACATGTAAACAATATAATACAAAGATCAACTCGATAAAATAATACAGAGAAAAAGGAATATGGGAGAAGAAGAACGGAGATAACTTTTTGAGGCAACACTCTAGATTATTCCATAATTTAGCAGCATTCTGTACTTCAAAAAATAATTATATTAATTTAAGAATTATTAGTAGAAAGACGTTTCATAATAGCGTAATAGTTAAATCCGTATAACTGTGGCTTAAATACCTTAAGCCACAGGGACATGATGGATTATTTAACGGATTATAGAAAGACAGGGAAAGTGTATTAATGAATAAACAGAGTATAAACCGGTTTATACGTATAAATATGTATAAATAAACATACGTGTATAAACAGTGATTTACATGTGCGTATGTATATATGATAAATTTATAGGAAATTATACATCAACATAAAATATTATTTCTATGTATGAATTTTTACAGTATTCTAAAATGTTTCCAAATATTACAGTATGCATGTAATGTACCTACTATAATATACATCTACAAATTTCGTTCTAAAATAAAATGAGATGAGTTATCTAGAGATAACTGTTAATTGTAATTTCGGATAAAAATAAATATTAGCGTTTTATAAAGTGAGAAATTAACTACTTATTCTAGAAATTTATAGGAATTTACACAAAAAAAATCAAAAAGTTTCCATTGATTTATAACATTGAAACATATATTTAAATAAAACTGAATACGTTCAATCAACAACCTACTGTTTGAAGTACCAGGTCAAGCCACGGACACACATAATATTTTTTTTCAAAGGTGGACGTTTGAAGTAGGTAAAAAGAGCAAAATCCATAGAATCGATAAGTAATGACACCATTAAATCTAATCCTATTACAAAACTTCTTTCGTTTCTCGTAATCCTCAAAAAAAAATATTACCGGGAACTTATACCCGGCAGACCTAAGATAGATAGATATAGCCGCTATATCGGACGGTCTAGTGCTGTTTGGGGCTATCAAAATGTCGCAAAACTATAGCGTTAATTTACCATTTAAATTTGAAAGCGTTTTTTACCCTTTTTGCAATTATGAAAACTTCTCAATTATTTTCTTATAAAGTCGATTTAAAATAAAACATATTACTGGCAACGTCAGAAGTGCTTAAATATATTGAGACAGTCAGTTGCCCACTTACTTACATCCGACGATATATTGTAGTAACGTAGTTGAAACTCGAAAATAACGCAGCGAGTGGAAAGACAATCGGCGCCGGCCGCACACATGTTGATTCCTACACGGCCACCAGGCTGTGTACAAAAGTGAACATTTGCCTTCGCCGCCTCCGAAGCCTGCTTAGGGACAAAGCCGCTACATAATCTGTTTAAACGTCCCCGAGCCAGTGACGACTGTTTACATCTCATTATGCTCCGACTTACATTAAGTATGTTGAGTTTTACGTATTTCTCCTATTAAGAGGGATTTATTAATGTCTAAGTCTGTTGGTCCATTCAGCGTTCTCAGCTGTTAGATCGCGATCGGTCCCGCGTGTATTTGAACGGGTTTGTCCTAATCTGCCAACTTCTTTATTACAACATATATTTTCCTTTCTGTTAATTCCTCTCTGTCAATTTGAATTAAATACATTTTAATAACGTTTGCTTAGTTATATTATTTTCGTACATACGAGATTATTTTTGTTTTATTAATTTTCTTTACCGTCACGAATTACATACATTTACTATGGGCTCAAGTCATAAATAACAAAATAAATGTAGAAGAGGATAACAGATTTGCATTATATTTTAATCTTCGTATTGAGTCTAAGAATGTCTCAATCTCTTAGCTAAATAACACGATGATGAAGGAAGAACTCATTCAATAAGAATACATTAATACATAATTTAGATCATTACTGTTTCATGAACATTTAACTGTCTAATGTACATTTAAGTTATTTTTATACAAAATACATTTTCTTTTTATAGAATAATTTGTTACAATATTTCAACGGATGAAATTCTTTTGAAAAATATAATAAATGGTAATAAAACCTTGCAGATGAAAGTTAAAGAATCTATAAATAAATAACTAACGTCTGGCCGAGCCTTCGTTCGCATGGACTACAGTGATGTAGACAGTGTGCCAAATCAGGTTATTGTTTATCTCCGTCCCAACTTTTTTCAATATCTGTTCACTTTCAGCGGTAACATCTTGCCCTAATTACAAAAGGGAGGAAATTTTGTATGCTACCCATGGCAACCATACTCGGATTTAGGAGTTACAGATAAATTAATTAATACAAGGTTATTAGTTAATACAAGCTATAATTAAACTGACAAGATTTTCCTTACATACCACACTATTTGCTCAAGTAGGAACTTAACAAACATCATAAAAGGTGGATGCTATTCCTATGGAACCATTTCAGATATCAGATGCGTATACTTTAATACATGCACTAATCTATTCGTATGCTGAATTCCGTGTACATCCACTCAGAAATTACGGAGTAATAAAGTAACAAACAATATATAAAATTTGTTTAACAAAGTTTAAATTTTTTTTCAATTTTCTCTTTAAACTATCTGCACATAAGAATAAATAAGAAAACCAACATATATAATTGATTAGAAAGAAAAGTAAGTACCTTCTAGAAATGCTATGTTAGAATTTTGCATATTTCAAGAAATATATAGTTCTTATGAAATATATTTATTACAAGATCTATGCAATTGAAACTTTTGAAAAAACCTTATTCGGAATTTATCTAAATTTACGCATCCACGTTTTTCCGCAATGCCACATTCAAAACTCAAACCTAACATTGAATTACGTACATCAGAATTCTACGATATCTCAGAATCGGTATACGGTCACACCCGGTATACGATTTATACCCGCATGAAATAACAGACGCATTTCATATGTGACAAGTGACGGCCGTGAGAGCAGCGTGAATCGATCAAGCCGCGCTGCGGGAGGCCCGCACGGTTCTCTTCCCATTAAAGCATCCGACTAAGACTTCGTGAACAGACAAAGCACCGCACCTTGTACAGGCATGTGCAACATCGCTTGAACTTCTGCAAATTGACATCTGTAGATTCCCGTATGCAGTGAAAAATAGTTCGTAAATTTAAACTCTTAATAAAATTTGACTTATACATCATCATAAATAAGATACATGTTTATCATATCCCTCAAACCAAATCCATAGTTTGGAACTTTTCCAAATATTGCCACCTTTCAAAATAAGTGTTTTCTGTTTATTCTAGTCATTCTCAACATCCAATAATATCGTTGTTTTATTTGTATTCAAAATCATTTAAAGCTCCAAGCATAAATACGATAACAAATATAAACCTATCAAGTACGAGTAGATCTTGCATTGCGAGGTTTCCGTACACTTTTAGGTACTTATACACATTTAAGGGAACATAGAATTTCTATTAGACTATTCACAAGTATCAATTTTCAATAACATACATATATTACTATCACATGTTAAAACATGGTGCATATTCAAATAATTTTACTTTTTACCATTCGTGGTAATTGGTAATTTGTGGTAAATGGTGGTTCGTGTGTAATTAGGATTTTTTTTTCTTTATTACCATAACAGATTTCATCAAAATCCGTCCAGTAAATTGTGCGTGAGATTCGCTCAAATTAATGTATATATAGACCACAATTCTAAAGAAAGTTTTTCTGGCTTATATCGTCATTCTATATGCTAAATCAATCAGTTTTTTTTAAATATTATTTATGGACAGAATTCACTCTGTTACAATTTGATTATATGTATAGATATTGCCTAATATACCTTTTAGAAATATACATTTTAAAATACAGTTTTTTACAGTTGATTTAAACAACTTGTATGGAATTTCTCTGAACTTTTACCGACCCAACCACGTGCCATAAGTCGGTCGACTAATACCCGTAAATTAATAGGTCTTACTTGGCTGTGGTAATTTTCCTTTTAATTTCGTTATATACACTACTATTATGAAAACTTTTTGCATATTCAAAAAAAGCAATTTAACTAGTAGGGTATGGGAACCCGTAACTCTAACAAAAATTACTACATTAAAGCTTAACATTTCGTAAATGAATCCCTGTATCGAAAAAGTATCCATAACATTGAAATGTTCAAAAAACCTATCCAGCGATATTCTATACGATAGAGTATGTTCTAAAAATTTAAACACCAACCTTGTGTAGGGAAAGTACCATAAAAATATATTTAAAAAATTAAACACCAACCTTGTGTAGGGAAAGTACCATAAAAATATAAATAAAAAATTAAACACCAACCTTGTGTAGGGAAAGTACCATTAAAATATATTTAAAAGATTTTATTTCATAACGTTATAAACATGTACCAGCATTACAAATTTCAGCTTTAAAGTACAAATAGTCTGCGTGTAAACCGTCTACAATATATAGACGGACAGACCGACAGACATTATGAAACTGTATAAAACTTTTTATCCGTGAAATCTAGTTTGACAACATAAAATTAAAAATTATACGGACTATATATATATATATATATATATATATATATATATATATATATATATATATATATATATATATATGTTTATATATATATATATATATATATATATATATCAGTATACTTATGGATACGTAAAGCGACCATTAAAACAATATAACGTTTCTAAACTCTCCGTCATCATCGTCATTACAGGAAATCACAATTTAATAAAATACAAATTATAAGCGGTATATTAATAAGTAAATACTTTAAAATCTATCTTCCGAAAAATAATGCTAAAAATCAATAATTTTATTAAATGGAATCATTGTCTTTACTATAATTTGAAAACACTATCCATAAGATTAACGTCAGTTGTTTGACGATAAAAACTAATGTCACGTTTATCACAACATATTCCAATAAACTCTTATTGCTGTTATGTTCCTTTGCATTCTCCACATTTGTGACATATTTTCTTAAATTCACGAAAAGAAATTCACATTCAAATTTACTAAATCCGATTCAAAAACGATTGTTTAAAGGGCTTATTAGCGGCTAGCCGAGTTACGCCGCCGAGACTACAGCGACGTAACAAGAAATTTATCCTTCGGCGAATATAATATCGGGCGCGGGGCTCTATTAATTGCGCGTCGTCGCCGAGAGCATGTCGGCGACAGTCGCGCGAGTCGCGGCCCGCGCCGCAGACGCCGGTGCGGCTCGACTCGATGAGGTGCGACGTCGCTCGCGCCCGGCCCCGGGCGTCGCCCGCCCTAATTACCGACATGCGAGACCTTGTTTTAAACAATTGTGAGCCTTGTACGCTCTCGTATTCCAGTTCGAGTTGCTCTCTTGTCTGAAACCATTTACACTTCTAATTCCAGAGGACAATACCGGATTTTGCACAACAATGTGGAGTGTTTTCTTTTTTCTTATGAAGAAATATACTAATTGAATTTAATTCAATTACTATGTATATTACATTCCTATCAAATTTAAAGTTTATCATAAAGAAAATGTTGTAAAGAGATAAATAAAACTGCCAAACAAGTAAAAAATTAATAAATATAAGTTTCGAGTTTTTTTAAGCTCATGATGCAGTGCACGATTTCGTAACTTATATTCTATGCTATAGATGTTATTTATTTATGAAATTTTCTTTAAAATGTTAACGAGGGATTCTGTGTCCCTAATGTGAATTTGTGTTTTTCATAAAACAAATTCAAATTCAAATCTTTGTTTGTGACAAATTCATGGTAATATTCTCATATTAAGATATAATCATAGTTAATATATTGTTCGAATGCGGATAAATATTAAATAAGATAATCCACATTTATTTTGTTTACTAATACAAAAGGTTAAGAAGAACATATTTGAATAATAATAAGTTGTTAACCACAAGTAGAACTTGCACTATGACAGTTCCGTACATATTTAAGCAATTATGAACATTTAAGTGTATGTAATATTTCTAGTGAATTATTTATAAATATTATTTTTTTGCGATGTAAATATATCTTTCACAGGCGTAAAAACATGGTACTATTTCAAAAATTATGAATTCTAAAGTTATCGCTATAGTTTTCCTCCAATCTTTGCGTAAGCTTCTAAAAACCCATATTTTTTTGTAATTTTATGTTGGGTAGTGTCGGAAATCAAAGGGAAAATATTTGTTTGCCTATTTTTTAGAATATATATGAACATATAATACCTAGAGATAGGAAAAAAACGTTTTGTGACTTTATAACTAGCCCTTTCGAACAATACCCCACATTACAAATGGAATCAAAAAAGAAAACTTTTCGAATACTTCATTTGCCCGTACCGAAATTTCCCTCCAAATATTTTTAAGTGTTAACTATCGATATATTGTATTACGTCAAGACGACAAGCAGTTTCTGAGGAAAATGGCTGTGACAGGCAGGTAAGTGATCTTAAAAGCGTTCCGTTTTCTTTTTGAGGCAATGAACCCTGAAAAACAAAAAAAAAAGAAATAAACCACTGAAACCATAAATATTACGAATAAATACAGTTAACAACCAGCAAAGTAAACAGAAAAATTATTAGCTCGGCTTGTATAACTTTGCTGCGAGTATTAGTAAAGTTGGACAAGCCGAGCCGGTGACCGGTTTCAGATAACGCCCTACACTATTACAAAGGTACAAATATTTTATATCTGTAATTATTCTATATATATCGTCCTTACCTTTCTGTATGTATAAATAAAAATTGCATAAAATACGTTTTTCTATCCATACAACAAAATTATAATACAGTGAATTCGGTACATAGAAAAAAAAATAAAAAATGATTGATTTAGTGCATAGAATGATAATAGAGACCAGAAAAACTTTTGAAATTGTTTCTGTCTGTATATTAATTTGTACGAGTGTCACACAAAACCTACTGGGCGGATTTTGATGAAATTTGGGATCAACAAGAGGCAGGAGCAACATATAAGAGATAAAAAAAGTTTCCTCATTATACGCGAACGAAATTATAGGCGCAGCTAGTATGCAATGAAATACATCTAATGTAAAGATACAAAACGACACATATTTCATGTACACGAATATGTTCGTACAAATATAGAATTTAATAAAATTTACTCATAAACGCTAACATTGTCCAAACCACATTGCTTCTTGAAAGGCCCCGCTCAGCAGATTGTTTTTAAAGTATTCAGCATACTTATTGCATTAACAGGCGGATGAAGTCCATTCCATAACTTAGTAGAAGTAAATTTAAAACTATTTCGATTGTATCTTAATATTCTGGTGTAATCAATAAATGCAACTTAGTACGCGTCATCATAATCATACCAGGAAAGGACCCACGGATTTAACGGATTTAACCACGGATGTTCAGGAAGTCGACATTGGCATTGGACATCCTGAACATCCCGTTATAATTTAAATACATAGTAATATGACATCTGCGTGGGATCAGCCCTGACAGCTTATTAGATTTAATCAAAAGACGTGGGATGTAAGTAACATTACCCTAGTTTAACAAGGATATTACTCTCGACAAATATTATTCCGACGGTAACAGAAAAGTAAGGAAGGTATTTATAGAATAATTACAGATGATATAGAATATTTTTACCTTTGTAGAAATAAGTTCAATATATCTTACCTGAAGTCTATTATTAATCCGTAACTGTTGTTATTTTCGTAAGTATTATTATTTTCGTAGCAATTATTAATCTTGAGTTATCTTGTGCTTTGAGCTTGAGCTTGGAAGAGTATGGAAGGGTTGAAGAATTTGGGAGGGTCTGTTTGGTGACTGAACGGCATATTTCGACTGATCTCGCCACATTTAACTTCATTAGATTTTGTTGGACATAAAAGTGATGCATAATTTATCTCGCGGACCCTTAAAAGTCTTCATTTGTTTTCAGGCTCACCTCATGAGTTTCACCGTGATAGAAAAATAAAGCTTAGAATTATAGGTGTAAATATATAATCGCTTATGTTTATATCGCTCAGTATACCAAATATATATACTTGTAATATAAAATGACAAAACGCCCTAGGGGCACACCGGAAGATGAAATTAGTTTTGAAATTCGAAGTGATGAATTATTTTTAAATAGTTTAACCACTTGACGGCGTTAACACAGTAACTTTGAAACCATTGGTCAGTAGCATCTCTCAAGCAAGTAGTTAAATTAAAGCAATGAAAAGCACGCGAATAATTTGTGGTGGCTTTACTCTTATTGGAAGCGAAAAGAATATCATTTGTGACATATAACAAAGCTGTGATGTACTACAGTTTCCACGAAAACTGCATTGAATCTGAAAAACAAATTTTATACATTCCAAAACGAATCTAAGCTATCCATGAACTACTTTTTCTGTTACTTTTGACATTACCCGCGAAATGCTTACAGGACCAAGATCGCTTAAGGATTGCATGTTAGTATTCTTTCCTGTGAGAGTTAGTAGTTATTCTTCTATGTTATTTCAAATGACAGGTTTAAGTTTTTCAATTCTATATAGCAATGTCGACTTCAACATCCGCGCGAAAATTTCATTCACCCAGAAGCTTAGAACTTCAGAAATTTCTCAATTTTCGATATGAGTTTTTCACTTACTGTCTGAAAATAAATATACGATCTAACAAAATAATTTACTTTATAAAATTCAGTGATATCAGTAAACCTATTGTCTGGATGAGATCATGTAGCAAAACAAGGTCTGATTTTTAACGAGGTCTGGGTGACAAATGTGAGGCGACAATTTTCAATTATTTAATAAAGTAACATCTAGCTCCATTACTTACTATCACATCTATTTCTATTGATAGAAAATTTAAATTTGCTTTTTTCTTGTCTTACCGAGGAGATTACATTATTTAATATTCGATATATAACGTTTTCTTTAAAATTCAAAACGTTCGTGCTCCTGAACTTTCAAGACTTACTTAAATCATCAACCAATATCAGTTTACACTTATTGCTATAATAATATTCTCAATATTGAGGTGGAGATGAGCATGAACACAGTACCTATGGAAATTATTAAATCAATTTTATGATCTATAGGAGGATCCTAATTCATCAGTGAATATTCTCTATTGTCCCATAAAATTGTTATTGTTTTTGGGAAACATGTCTTACGGAAACAGGTCTGGCACGATTTAAAAATAAACCTTTGGTCTCTCTTTCGATGTGTCTCTTTCTAATTGATGAATGTGTCTTACGCGATCCAAGCACAAACGAAACTTACATTCAAGCGATAGTTCTCTTTTCCTTTTAGAAGTTTTTTTTTCTTCTCTTATTTTCTAGAATTTTTATTTTTGTTTCGTATTTACTTACTGATTACATACTGATATATTATGTAATATTAATGTATGATAGCTATTTTTCGAAGACGATTCTCATAATAAAGGCGACGAAAATGTTTTTGGTAAACCATCCAACAATAAACGTTTAAAATATATCAAGAAAATACAAAACAGTTTTTTCAATGTTAATAATATCTGCAAAAAATCTAAATATGCCTATCTATTAATCACAACCTACAAAGGCCTTCCTTCAATTTAAAAATATTTTCAAAATGGATAGCGAGTTTGAGAGCTTCTTAAATAATACTGTTTATCAACTTAAATATTTCAATAAGCTGCCTCATAAACTTAGAATTAATTTAGTCTTTCACACCAACTTTATTACATTAATAGTTTATAAGTTACGAAAGTTTTTGATTACTCTAAACACTAACAATTAGTACGAAGGAACAGATTGTCGTGGTGGCGAGGGCGCGGTGTGGGAGTGGGGCGTAGCGGTGACTATAAATATAAAAAGCGTCTGTACAGCGGTGGTCGCCCCTATAGCACACTATCGCTCGCAGCGAATGCATGAAACGATGCCGCCCGCGTCCGAATTATTATAGCGCAACCAATAAAATACGCTTGTCAGTGCAAACAAATTATCATTGTTCGTTTGTTTTTCTGATAGTTGTAGACAATAATTGATTTTCAATAATGTAAACAAACAGCTTTAAAAATAAAGTATTATATTTATTTTAAAATCTTGTAATACAAAATGAATTTATAATATATACTTGAGTACAGTATGCAATTGTCCATAAAAGCCGTAGACTAAATTAAAATTATTTTACTTTTAAAAGTGAAAAAAATCTTATCCCCAAAAATAATCATGCATGAGTTTGAAATTTTAATTCAATCTGCATCGATTAAACGCGATTAAAATTTATTCAGTTACGTTTTCTGATTTCCATTTTTTGTATATCGCAACGGTAACAATATCCAAGTGAAGTTATTTAAACTTTATATTCACCCGAATTTTGATTAACTTACTTCCTTCATATTAATATTTAACAAAGAAAACTAATCGTACGAATCCCAAAGCCTACTTGACGCTCATGGAATCGACATATAGCCTAGGATATATGTCCGTTTATTTTTAATTTAAGTTATAATTAATTTACATAAAAGAGGTAAAAAAATCGAAAGTAACTACATAGAGCAATGATGTTTCGTTTGGACAGCTTCGGCGCGAATAGGTAACGATAGTTTAGCATTATGTGGACACTGCAAGGTGAAAAATTAAAAATTTATTGTAACACTCGACTAAATTTGAAACTAATTAATTTTACACTGTGTAACAACAACTTAGCCACATAAAGGAATTTATACAGAAGAAAAAAACAAATTAAATTCTGGCTTTACGATTATGAGTTGTACTATAGAAAAAAGTGATAGTAATTTATTTTATATTTTTGAGTTTTTAATGGCGCCTAGTTCCTCTGATTTAACTTTATGGAAAGATTTTACAAAAAGAGCTAATAATTATTTATCGAATCACACATAGTTCTATGACTTTTTTTACAAAAATTCTTACAGATATTAAATATAATTTAATTCTTTAGCGTATGATGCCACTCATTAATTGCCTTATTCATAGAGCTTCTTTAGTAATAAAGCAGGCAGCCATAAACTCCGCTGCAGTAGTTGCCAGTTAGATTGACTTGGACTGCAATACGCTACGATACTGTTTTTCAAATTATTTTATTAACTTCACTTGTTTGTATGTATATATGTATATATCTACATTTATAACAATATAACGGAATCTTTCAATTAAATTTTTACCCACTTCCAGACGTCAGTATAAGGTATTTGAAATTTTTCACTCGGTAATACAATAATTTTATATCCAACAATTTAGAAAATTAAATTATAGTTAAAAGAAACTAAAAAACACATGTGTGTAGCAATGTGAACTAAAAATAAAAAATAATCTTTAAAAATTAAGATTTTGGTCAAGACCGAAAGGACGTCTCACAACTCGGTATAATTTAATTTCTTTTTTTGAATGAACTAAAAAAGGATAAAGTGATTGAAAAAAAAATTAAAAAGTTTTGTAAAAATTGTGGGGTGCTCTCGACTTACATTTTCATAACAAGTATCCCACGCTTTTTTACATTAAAGTCTTTATATCTAAAGATCATTTTTTATTTTTAGATCACATTACTGCAAAACCGTATTTTTTTTTGCATTTTTATAGCTATAATTTTATTGTTTGATAAACAAAAACATGATTAATTCATTGTTCGAATTGCATGAATTTTCTTGCTATGAAGTTTGATAGTTCACAAATCTTGAAACTAAATTCATTTTTCGCCTTATTCAGGACTTCAATAAGTATGGCAGAATCTGTTAATAGCAAAAATTCGTCGTCGAAACGTAGTAGTAAATATACTGTAAATTCTCTAATATAGCCCCCATATACACATCTATCAGCATAACCGTATTTCATAAAGTGTTATTTCTTCAAAACAAAGTCAAACTTGGCGCTTCGGTAACTTGAAACTTGCTTTGAGCTATATAAGTATATCTTCAGCTGACGGAACATGTTTCATTGAAAGATGTGGCCCTCTATTGGCGCTATGTATAAATATTCTTGGAGTTTCCCAAATAAGAATGCAGCTTCATACGATCTACGCGAATACAAGAAAATATAAATTCTAGCATTCAAATTGCCCTGAACCTTCATCTGTAAATGATAGTCGCACCTGTTTGCCTTCAATACAGGAGACGTAGATAATGTTTTCGTCGCTCAAATATTTTACAAGCTCGGTATGAATTTTTAATATCAATAGCGTTTAGATGAGCCATCCGCTGGCGCTATAAGTACAAATTATTATCAGACTTTTCGGGTGCGTACACTTGAATAGGGTTAATAATATTCATCCTGCACATATTATTAATAAGTTTTGCTATTGCTATTTTCATATTATTCTCGTTAAATGTGTTATAACCTTATATATCAACTTTATGTTACATTTGTTTTTGATTATCTGGTTGATTGACACAACATTAGTAGATAGCTCAAGTAAAGGACGTCATTTATCTGTATATTTATATTTGTGGATCCATCTTTCTGCAACACATTTACATTCGCCTTGTCACAACACCTTTAATTCTTTGTTACTGGCGTCGAGATTAGTGGTAATTGGTTGTGATGTTTCATCCTTAGTCTAGTCCCTATACATGGTCACGTGAATTGTTGCCTTGAATCGATCACAACTCTGAGCCTTTGCTGTTTTTGACTTAAAATAAGACTACAAATGAGTTATCACTTTCTTTTTTTATTATTCTTCACTTTCCATCTGTTTCCTGGATATCGACACTTATACAAGGGTAACATCATGGACCTTCACCAGTTAATTTTTTGAAAGGTCGACCATTCAACATCACCTTTAAATCTGTTTTTACGGAAAGTAGATATGATTCTGTTAATTATATTCTTCGATTTTTCATAGTTTTTAAGTTAAGTAGTGACAAGGAATCATAACCACCTACTCCACGTATAAGGCCGGAGTCGTCGATGGCTTTACATGGAATATTTCAGGTTACTTTAAACAAATTCTTCCCTTCTCTTATTTTCTTGGTCTTCTGTACTCAGATATAATTTAACGGATCCAAAAGTAATATTATTTTCGACCTTACCTTGACATATCTTTTGGAATCAATAATGAAGGTACCTTCCATACAGTTTAACAAGTCTAACTAAGTTTAACAGTACCATATATACATAACATATTTACAAAAATTTAAACATATTTAAATTGTGCTAATTATGCGAAACCCACACTTCGATATATGATCCGTAGCACAAACAAAGCGAACATTTCCTGTTGTTGGAATTTTATGTAAAATGTACAATCTTAATTCCTATATTGTATGAAATCAAAAACTTTTCGAATCAAAAAAGGTCCATACGAAACTAAAATTTATTACCTGACTTCAAAACGTCAGTTCATAGTCTCCAGGCAAGCAGAACCTTGTTAGATTATCGGCTATATTCAAAATGAAACAATACTGTAATTATGATATTTGTGGATAAGCAATGAATCATTTTGCTGTTATAACGAGCTCGCCGTCAGTTTATCGTTCTCTTTCGAAAATAATTTTAATAGTTGTCCGGGTATTTTCGATATTAAATTTTTGTCAGCGAGTATATTTGAGCAGTGAAGTTTTCTTTGTGCATTAAAATTAATATTTTATTAGTTTATTTTTTGACGTGCATTTTCGTAGTAAAAATAAACAAATAATGGCAACTATCAAATGTTGCTTTTAAAAAAATGAAAATTTCTACCTTAATCACGCAATAAACATGATTAAGATAGAATTTTTTTTTTAGTGAAAAAAATAGTATAATTGCGAATGATAGATCGATACGAATTTTGAAATTATCCGTTCGTAATAAATCTAGTATACGGTAAGACTAGTATACATATATCATTAATCTAGTAATTTTTTTATTAGTGTTGATTTACCTTTTTTACTAGTTGCATTTTAAATAAATATTATACTGACCTTATTTATTATTAAAACTACAAAATTTTAGCTCTTCGCGTATGATCCGGAAATATAATGATATAGAAATAGAAATAATTTAAGAAGGTTAATAGATACTATTGTATTTTTAGGTAAGCAAGAATTAGCTTTTCATAGTCACGATTAAGGTCCATAGTTTGATAAGTCCGGGTAATTACGTCGAGAGTTTATTGTTTTTGAGTGCCTACAATTCAATTATTGAGGTACATTTTGAATCTATTACAACTTCAATACCGTTTTCAGCGCTATCAGGAGCAGTCGGCGGACGCTTGCTCGCGTTTGTGTATATCTACACAATTTTTTATATTTACAATTTTTATCCGTTCCTTCGCAGGTTGCCTTTCCCAAAAAGCACTCCACGCCACTGGTCTGCATGTTCTAAGTATGTTTGGATTGCAAACCTCCAGCTTACGAAGTTATCTCTTCCATTGCCTTCCGTTATCTTTCCAACGTTTTACCATTTTTTTCGCTGTTTATGACTGGATCCATAACATGCAGTATATAAATAAATGAAAGTCCGCCACTTGGACCACTTGTCCCGTTAATCATGTGTAACTCGACAAAATTTTATTTTTTTTTAATTTGCGGCCTAGTTAATAAAAGAATTAAAGTTTAAACTTAAATTTTGCATGAAATCATTATGTGTAATTTTGACACCTATGTGTAAATTCACACCTGTGAAAAATACCGCGAAATATCATTTTGGCAACGTAGAACGTACCTGTAAATTGTCAGATGAAATGTCATTTAACCGTTTGAGAAAAAAACTAGAAAACACGGGTTGTAGTAATTAAAATTTAATAGTAATTAAAATTGAAAATATTTTGTTTTAGGATCTATTTACACTTACCTAAATTCAAAAGACAAATGCTTCAATTCCACATTGAATATCTTATAAATAAACTTTCATCAGACCAAATAATGTTTTCGGTCCATATATTTCCATACTACAGCGCCTGGTACTCGAAAGTGGCTCCCTCCTAAAATAACTAAACACATTTTCTTCCATATTTATCAATATTGTTGGAGATTATACTATATTATTAATAAGATACTATATTATTAATAAGAAGCGAATAATAATTTATCTAAATGAGAAATGAAAAAATATCTCAACTATTAGTTACTCCGATAAGTTTATTTTAAAAATCGATGATAGTATTTTTTAACCACAAATATTTGAGCGAATTACGGGTGGATGTTAAAGATTTTGAAATGGCAATAATTTTTATTTACGAAATGTAAACAAAGTTGGCCTTGAAATTTAATTTTAGCATCCTTTTTTTAACATTTTTGTTGCAACACTATGCAATTGAAATTCAAATTCACCATCGATCGCTAAGAAGGATAATTATGGAATGTTGCCACATTTCTTAAGTTTATCGAAATATAATAGGTTGATGTATTTCCATGTTAATGACTTGAGGATATTTTTTAAATATAAAAAAGTGGTACGATTTAAAAAAAATTGATGTTTTACAATCTACCCATGATGTACTATTTCGGATTGAAGTGGCAAACTTTCATCTATTTACATAATATAAAAGAAATAAAAAGACGCAAAATTGTCACAGAGATCAATATTGATTCTTTCCAACAGCTCCAGAGTGAATAGATAAAATATGAGTCACCGATATTGGAAAATTAGACTTATGTCATTATAATGTTAACATTGCAAGGCAACAAATTAAAATTGGGTCTCATAACAGTCTTTTGTTCTCGTAGTAACGGTTTTTGCTTTATATATCGGGCTTGTACTGCTTTTGATAAGGAAATAACCTGCCAATGTTCTGACCTCTATGTTCGTGTAACATACGTGTTTGAGCTTCAATACCCTACCGTCTCTCTTATATTTTACAGAAATACCATAACATGCATTATGTTTATGGGAAATGCTGACGCGGCAGTAGCGACACACCTAAATTTTAACATGAAAGAAATAATATACAGGTTTTAAAATATCCTGATATTAGTCCAGAACTCTCGATCGAAATATTATCGTCAGATTTATTTATTTATTTTATAAACACTCCATGCCCAACTTACTTATTTATCCAAAGCGTTGAGCATGTGGAAGAACAAATGGTTATAAAGCAATAAAGAACAAACAGAAACACAGCAGTTCAAATGAATATCATCAGGTGATCAGTCGTAAACTACCAAGCAACACCATAAGCTTATTTCGGAAGCGACCAATGGAGCAGAAAAATATATCTAGACTATATGCATATCCCAATTCAGTGTTAAACAATGTAATGCACAAAAGACAAATGAACGCTGTCAGATATTTGTGCGCGCTTTAGGCAGATAAAGTAAACAATGACGTCATCCTCTTATGTTTAAAGTTCGAAGGGTTATCAACATAATAATTCAATACTTAAATAAAAAACGCACGATGAGAAGCAAATCCCAGATTTGAAGGAAATTACATCCAACCACGCTCTTTATACAATCTTAGGGAAATTAATAAGGATAAAAATGAATGTACATTCAAAAGAGATGCCTTTATGAACATACACAACTTTCAAAGTTATGCTCTTAAAAACTCACGTTTACTGTGATAAGCCAAGCTATATTACTAATTTACCAAAAACAAAAAAGCCGAAATTATTTATATTTTTTGTTTCACGCTTTTTTTCAATCCACGCTTGATATCAAACAGGTGGCAAACAATTCGAACATTTACTTTAATGTACTAATTTTTTTAGCAAGCTATCGTCGATGAAAATTCTAATTAAGGGAATAACACAATTATTTTGCTATAACAAAAAAATAAGTTTTTCAAAATTTGAAACTATTAAATGTTTTGCTAAGTATATTTATAACTGCACAAAATGCATTTTTGTTAATTAATAGGCCAGTTTAATCTAGTAAATAGGGATCTAAAAAAGTAGGAAAAATATATATATTTATATACATATCGTTGCTTAATTGAAAAAGTGGCATTATTTACATTTTTTCGAAAATAAGATTTTTGGTTAAAACGAGTCTATTATCTACTATATTTTATATAGAAAACAAAACTTTACAAAATTACACGTTAAGCTCACGAGATGTCGCAAGTGTCATTTTTGCACTGTGTGGTCATCGGTCATTTTCATTGTAGAAAAACGTCACTCTGCCATTTGGAACCCGACTTGACATTTTTCAATATATTTCTTATATATTTATTAGTATATAGTTCGTCAGAGAAATATCACAATTTTAAATGTGACTGTGAATATTTAGAATAATATATTATCTGCGCAATTTATAATACAATTTGTTGTTATAAATGTGAGTATTTTTTAAAAATACATACATTTATGAGATTAAATTAACTTATGTCACAAATTGCTTAAAATTATTTTGTAGTGTTCACTTTTTCTTAGAGGAAAATGACTAATATCACACGAATACTATAGCAGGTATATACGTTCGTAAAAGACATGGGTGTCAAACTAATAAAATGAATCTTTAATTTTTTTTTAAAAACTGATTGATTTAAATATTATGAAAAATTTAATTAATTTTAGGATGAAACGCGGTGAGATAACTATAAAAATAACTTTGTCTAAGAAACGAGATGAAGAGAATCCAGTGGTCTATAATTCTCTTCCACTAAAGTCCAACAATCAACTTCTCATTCATGAAATATCAAATGTCTGAACCCATGAAAGCGAATAATTTAGAGCCAGAACTAGTCAATCGAGTCTGCAGCTCAGCTGCAAAGAATAGAGATCTGACAAACGAAGCATCCACATCTAAACTATGTGAGACTGTCAAGGTCGATCCACTGCCAAATAAATTTAATTCCTTAAACACTCTGATTCACTTAAATAACAATGTTAATCCCATTACCCATAATTGCTTTCTGCATTTACACCAACCTGGGCCGAGTAGAAAGATTAAATTTGCGGTAAGTGATTTAGAATCAGAAGAGATTACTAACGTTCTACTTTCTGACGATCCAAAGACTTCGTGCAATTTAATAATCCGGAATCGGATATTTCCTAAAAGAACGACGGCGATAATTCTTCCATTTCTATACCTGACAGTCGAAAGGACTTTTCGTCTGACGATGTAGACAATGATCCCGATTTTTTGCTCCATGAAAATCTTGCTTTATCATCGTCTTCACAAGAAGAAACTGCAGCAAAAAATGAAAACCAAGTAGGTGCAGTTGAAGACGGAAAAGAGAAAATAAAAATAGGGAGTACAAGAAAAACTATGCCAGGAGAATGGACAAAAAATAAAGCAAAACTATTAAGAAATTCTGGTAAATATATATGTATTTACAACTGAGTCACGAAAAGAAATGAAAGAAAGACAAATAACTAATACTTGTACTGATAAACGTAAACTAAAATATTATAACAAGATTAGTGAGGAAAAGCGTCAAATTATTTTTTAGAATTACTGGAAGATGGGAGATTCAGAGAAGCAACGTCAATTTATCAAAACACACGTAACTGCAATAAAACGGAAGTATCATTATATTCGCGAAGGAAGTACAAGAAAATATTATAGAGAAACGGAAGATATCCCAGAGTGAAAGATTTTTTAAAAATACCCTAAGTATATGCGACAGGTTAATAAGAATAGCAATTTCAATGAAAAACTCTAAGTTCGGAGGTTATCTGAAAGATGATAAAAGAGGGAAGCATGGGAAACACAATAAGCTTGATGCTGCAATTACCGATGGGATCAAAAAACATCGATTCTTTACCTAGAATTTAATTGAAGAAAGTTTCTCTATTGTACAATTACATAAGGACTATGTTACAAAATGTCAGTCGGAAAACGCTCCTCACGCTAGTTATCGAATATACTATAACTTATTTAACAAAGAGTACAATATTTATTTTTTGACTCCGAAAAAGGACCAATGTGAGGGTTGCGGGGCTTGTAACAATGTAGACGCAAAGGTCAGTTAAAAATTAAATATGTCTCTTATCTCGAAGCAAAATATTTCGTACGAAACGAAAAAGAGCTGGACAAAGAAAATACAAATCAAAAATATATAACTGCCGTCTATAATTTGCAAGCCATAATGCCGTGTTCAAAAAGTGATGTTTCCAATTTTTATAATTTATCAAAACATTATTCTGAACTTTACTATTTACCAACTTGAATCCAAAGATGTAAACTGCCACGACTGGCATGAAAGGGAAGGTTTAAGAGATATATCGTGCGTTTTAAGTTATTTGAGAAGTTTACACGCAAAAATTAAAGATGATTTTGAAGTAATATTTTACAGCGACAACTGCTTTAGTCAGCAAAAAAACAAATGTATGATTGCGATGTATATCTATGCTATAACAAATTTAGAAAATTTAATGTCTTATAGAGGATTGTCTTATACAAATATATGATTGCGATGTATATCTATGCTATAACAAATTTAGAGAATTTAATATCTTATACAAATTTCTTAAAGAGGGTTACTCACAAAATGAGGGAAACTCAGCCCATTCCACTATTGATCGTAATATTCCAAAATTTCTGAAATCTGCACCTATTTACTCAGCTCGCGTACTGCGGCTCAGTACATTTCACTGATAAGAACGGCCAAAAATAGGAAATCCATGCAGAGTTCATGAACTAGAAAATAAGAGTTTTTTTATATTAAAAAAATCGCAGGAGACGTTGGAGGAAATTGCACAATGAATGAAGGTAAAGAAAATATTAAAATGGGAGATATCAAAGTTATCAGAGAAGGAAAAGAGTTTAATGATCGATTTTTAACAAGTATTCTTATAAAGAAAGTATTCTTATAAAGAAGATATATTCAAAACTGTCCTAATCAAAATTCGAACCCCCGAGAAAAAAATTAACTTGTGTACTAACTTACTCATAAAACCGCTTGACTCATCAAAATTGGATGTGTCTAATTGTAAGAAAGCAGGTATACTTAGACTTATAGATAAAAATATAATTCCCAGGTTTTATAAAAACTTTTATGCAAATATATAAATCAATTTAATAATTTAATTTAACTTTTCTAGTATTTTGTGTTTGGAACGTTACTATTGTACTTGGTTTAGATTTTATAAGATTTTACTATTCTGTTAATTTTTTTTTAATTTCCATTTAGTTTGAACTTTATAGTTTTTTTTAATATTAAAATATTCCAAAAGTAATATTAAAATAAAAATATTCCAAAAGTAAGTTTTATAGGAGAATTCATGTTTATTTTTTATAGAAGTGGCAATATTCGTGTTTTAGAATCAAGCTTAATCAAAAAGAGACTAACAGTTTAGTTATAGACTAATATACTATAGATAGATATTTTATCTACTAGTGATATTTTCAATTGCTATCAAAATTGCTGTCAAAAATTTTTATTAAAAAAATTACATATTACACTAAATTTCATTTAAGTATGTACCATTAATATCTATTACTTGTCGCCATTCAATCGGCAGTGACATTATGTCTTTCTTGTAAAATTTCGGTGACTGATTCAAAAAAAAATTTCGAGATAGTCTTGGAGATCTTTAACGTCGAATGTTTTTTCACGTAAATAGTTACCTAAAGCTATGATGGTAATCAGAAGATGCAATGTCCGGCAAATATGGTGGATGAGTGAGTGGAACCCAACCAAGCTCCTCTAACTTATCACGAGTACGTTTTGCAATATGTCGCCTAGAATTATCAAATGGAAAATAAACTCGATCCTGTTGACTACTCAGTTCGTTAGTTGACTACTCAATTGTTCACAGTAAATATCTTCATTAATTGTAGATCTCTCTGGAAGCAACTCTCAATAACCAATGTTCTTGACATTCCACCAGCAACTGAGCATCACCTTTTTGGCACTTATTTCAGGTTTTAATACTGAAAAACCTGTTTCTCCGACACCCAGCTATTGACGTTTACGGATATGATTAACGTATGTAATCCGCTTCTCATCGCCAGTTACTAACTGATTCAACCAGTCGAAGTTACGTTTCAATGTCAATAACTATTGACAAGTATCAACTCTGCACAGAAGGTGATATGATGACAACTCGTGGGATATGCGCACAGCGTATTTTGGAACTTTTCCCAATTCGTGCAAATGTGTTTTCATGCTGCCATGACTGCAGTGTAGCTTATCTGCCAATTGACGAGTCGTCGGTCGAGGATCCTCTTCAATTAGGAGTCGTAATCGTTGAACGTCCAATTCAACAGGACATCCGGTACGGGATTGGTTCTCAAGATCGTAGTCCTCATTCCTGAACTGTCTAAACCAAATATTCGCCGTCGCGTAAGACATCATGGACTCGCTCATCGCATGGCATATATTATTTGTGGCAGTCTGCATCGTGACCCAGACGAAATTCGTAAAGTAATAGAATCCGTATTTGATATCGAGCTAAATCTATTATCTGTTATGTAACTTCATATTATGTTCACTTAAAGCTTCGGCGCTGACTGTTGTCTAACTGACAGCTCTTTGTCCTATTTATACCCTACAGTAAAACATTCTAGAAATTTCGAGAAGAAAAGTCCATAAGTTGTGGCTAAACACTTATTAGCCAACATATAAATATATATATATATATATATATACATATATGCATATACATATATAATTTTGATTTTCATCAGAACTGTTAGCCATTAGTATTTCACTTCTATTACTTAATAGGTTTCATTCTAAAACATATTCAAAGAAAATTACCATTCCAAAACTTTTTTTCTGGCATAAGTGTTTATCATGACTACACGATAGATGTAAAATGGTGGGCTGGAATTTACCACAGAATTAGTCAATGCCTATTATTTTCTTACACGCATAGTTTTAATACCTTATGGCAACGTATAATATATGTATATATATAATTATTTTATATAAAATAATAAATTGTTTTATTGTTATGGTAAGTAATTGTTACACGAAATGTACTATAATTATAAATACCAAATTATGAATTGGAAATAGCATCGATTTTTAATAATCGTTTAATTTTAGGTCAACAAACTTAATAAAAAAAATAAGGAAGTTATTACTTTATTAAATTATTTAGTGAATAAGCTTTTATTACCTCAGTATTATAACATACGTATATTTCACGTTTCTTTTCGGACCATAATAAATATCCTTGGTATGAATACAAAAACAGCATGCTTTTTTGTCGTTTACGGGGCGCACCGAAATGTTAAAAAATCCTTTGTCTTTATAATTACCCTAAAACAGATTTTTATAAGGTCTTATCAAGTACAAGTAAAACTCGTACTACGAGGTTTACACATTTAGGCACTTATAAACGTTTAAGGGTATATCGTATTTCTATGAAACTATTTACCAATATCAATTTTTCACAACACAAATATATTGCCTACTATATTTTTTACAGGCGAATAAAACACTATGCGTGTTTAAATAATATTATTTCTCACAATCTAAATATATAAATAATACTACATATGAATGTGAATGTGAAGTGAATACTTTTCAGATGTTCAAAAATAGTGGCTTAGCTGGTGGGAGGTGGCGACATGTAGTTCTAACAAAAATTACTACTGTATCAAAAAAGTGTTAATGACACACCTCCAATATTTATAAGACATGTTTAATGATATATATGCAATAGAGTATGGGAAAAAATCCCCCCACCCCTCCACTTTATGTGTACCTGCATATATACGGGGAGATACCTTAAAAAACTTTTTCTGAAGATTTTTGTGGGCATTATCAACATGTACAACCATGCCAAATGTCAGCTTTATAGCACTAATAGTCTGCGAGTAGAACGGTTTTTGACATAAAGTCCTATCCTAAAAAGGAGCATGTGCCATCGGTGCATTCCATTAATTTTTTTTTAAATAATTAATATTTGTGAACGTGTTTGTTTTTCTATTTCAATAAATTTTGCTTTAAAACTATGCAATTCTCTTTTAAAATGAGGCGTTAATTTTCGCAAAAAGCAGAGGAGGCGCTATATAAATGAAATGCAAAGATCAGATATCACAAACAAGTATACGTGTTTGGTACGCTTAACCACAGCTATTCTGGAAATTTTGAACTAAAGCACAAGTCGCGCGGATACTCGGAGAATAAGGTAGATAATGATGATCTAAATATAATATTTGATACGAATACCGCTCAAACTATGGCGGAGCCATGATCGACCTTTGATGTCTGTTGGAAAACAATTTTAAACTTTTACAGTGACCCTATGAGTCTACCTATGAAACATTCTACCAGTTTTGCATTATTAAACTTACTCAATATAAAGTTAAAATATAAGAGATTTATAATATTCGCACAATTTAATTAGAGGATACTTTCTTTTTTACCACGTAACCCATATATTGTCGTCATGTCCTTCCGTCCTTCCATTATTTTGTCACAGACCCACAGTTTCTAAAATTTTAGACCTATGCACTTAATTTTACACATTAAAATCTCAATTAATATATAGCAACATGTCAAAAAATAACCTCGCGATACATGTAGAATTGGGATAATTTTTTTGACGCATCCCATCGAATGGGGTATGTTTGAATAGGTGTTTTAAAATTCAAATACGCTTTCATTTACCATACCGGTTTGTGAAATATTAAATTTTAAAGCGACGCGCCCCGTTTCGTTTCCCTCCCGTTTCTAAATGGTTTTACACAGCTTCACATTCCGTATGTTGTTATTGATTCAAATCTCGCGATTGATTTTTCAACTACTTCTACTTAATCGATCGTCATGAAACTTCGCAAACTTATTCAGTCCCCATGACAATAAAATATTATTTTGACCTTTAATCCATAAATCCTGATGTTGCAGGTGCACTGCCTGCCTAAATCGTGTTACTGCAGGATCTGCTGTTTCTAAATTAGTGTTTTGAGTCTCAAACAAAAACTTTGACATTAAACTCCGGATTCTAACTCATCAGTCCTAATACTATATGGGTGCTTCCTGCCTAAATCGTGAGATTTGATGACTTTGTCATTGAATTCCTGCTGCCAACAACTTCTCCATTCTGATGCTGCAACAGTGCAGCCTGTCTAAACCATGAGATTTGAGGATCTGCTGTTTCTAAATTAGTATTGTGAGTTTCAAACAGAGACTCTGTCATTGAACTTCGGGTTCCAACTCTTCGACTTTGATGCTGCACGGATACTATCTGTCTGAGCGTAAGAGACTTGAGGATCTACAGTTTTTAAATTAGTATTGTGGGTCTCAAACAGAGACTCTATTATTGAGCTTCGGGTTCCAACTCCTCAGTCCTGATACTGCAGAGTACTGCCTGCTTAAATCATGAGACTTGACGAACTGTTATTTTTAAATTAGTATTGTGATACTCAATCAGGTATTCGGTCACTGGACTTCATGCTTCATTTCCTCAGCCCTGACACTGCAGGGGTATTGCTTGCCTAAATCGTAAAACTTGATTACATGCTGTCTTCAAATTAGGTATTTTGAATCTCGAGCAAAATCTTTGTCACTGAACTCTGCATATCAATCGCATTAAATTCACCCAAGATAAAGTTTCTTCTTTATCGTGCCGAGGTGTATTTTAGCCCGAATGCTACACAGCATTCGGGTAGCTAAAATGATACAATTGTTAAACAAATAAGTACACTGAAAATGTAAATATTAAAAATTTTGAAAAGTATTTTTACGTTTTAATGTACTAATAATGGTGTACTAATAGCTAAACATTAGTTATGGATAAACAATTATCCGAAGCTTTAATAGGATGAAAATAAAACCGTGAGACGTATTATGTAGAAAACGTTTATTTATTGGGGCTTAGAAATTTTATCCAGCTTTAGGCAAATCTTCATCGATTTTAATACCCACGCATATTGTTGTCAATTCGTTTGTAACAATATAGCGCAACAAACAAAGACTTGCATATCTGACGTAGGAAGAAATAAGTCCCATTATTTTATTTTCGTCTAATCAAAACGCTAGACTAGCGATCTATAAATATTTTCTAGCTTTTACCACATCACCACTTGTAGAATAAAACTTGCAAAAAAATCCCATTTTTATTTAATCATTGATTTTCAAAATGTGAAAAATCTAAGTTGACTTGCATCAACAATTTCAAGAGACCGACAAAAACTCGGCCGATTATTACTTATACCACTTTTTTCCACTGCCTAAGACTCTAGTTTCTTGTTATGTACGGTACAAATGAAAACAAAAATAAACCTCACCGCTGTTATTCCTGTTCGATATCTGAAGAAGTTGCAGTAAAATATTTTTCTCCTTTGTGCAGCATATTTGTCACAAATGGAAAATTATTTTCACTGCTATCATCGAAGAGCTCCAAGATAAATTCACGATAAGATCCTATTTCCCTATAATTCTATGTAAAAATATGCAAGATGGTAGTTTGTAATGAAAAGATAGGTAATAAAAATCTCTTTTACCGTTTAAAAATAACGGGCGCTCCTTTTAAAATGAAAGTTCAGCAGATACACTGTTTGCACAGTGAACGTGACGAGTGCACACTAATTACGATGGATGCCTAGTATCGCGAACTAATTACTGTTTTATCGGGCCTTTATACAAATTAAAACACAATTTTAGGTACATTAGAGATTTGTCAAAAATTTACTATTCGTCAGCTTGTACCTCAAAACTGAACTTCATGTAATAAAGATATTAGTCAAAAACTCCATGTATTGAAGTTAAATTCAGAATTACAATCGCGACATGGTACGGTTCTGCCGAATTTCGACATTCCAAATAAACGATAACACCACATTAAAAGTATTAAGTAACGGATCACATAATCACTGGGAAATAAACGTAATAGAAATATTAATAATACGACGACAGGTTAGAAATCAAATCAGTATAAAAAAATTAAATAAAGACATCGTAAGAATAAAAAAATGTTTCCTAGAATATTTAGTTTAAGAAAACCTTTCTTTTTCAAAATTCAAATCGACATTTAACATAAGTCAACTGTATATCTTTTGTTCAACGTTTACAGTGTTTGCTCATTTCAATCTGCAAAATACATACGTATTTACATGAGAAACCTATTATTGCTTTTAATATTTTTATGAAGAAATTAGCCATTTATTTGTGTAAATATATGTCATACTTTTACATGTGCTTAAAAAAATATCAATAATGTATGAAATTAATTAATTTGCATTTTGAGGATTTTAATCCCCAATGGAACGGAGCTAATGTGCGTTTATCAGTATGAACCTATATGTTTTTGTCTGTTCCTCTTTTTGTGACTAAAACTAGATATAATTTCTTTTGATTTGTTTGTTGAATACAGCAATTATTCAGTTGAAAATATCTTAGCATTATCCAGCTATTTCAAATAATATTGAATGATTTGGGAATAATCTATTAACGAAATAAATTGTTAGTAAAATATATGCATAATTTAAGCCATAACGTCTATAGATAATATTTGGCCTGAGCCTTCTAGTTGTCTGCTACATCAGAATGTGAACGCTGCTCCTCATCACCCAACTTAAAAAAAAACTCCATATTGATTTTCTTCTCGATATTCTAAGACGTAGCTGATAACTATAGTTAACATAATATCAAATAGAACCTTGTATAAACTATACTATAACCTAGCGTCTTGGAAGTTTATACGCCGAAATATGTGTACCGAGAATAATAGAAAGAGTTCCAGTCTATTCTTGGTACGAAATTTTCCATGATATTCAGTACGTCATCTCTTTCCATGTTCCTATTTCTTCCCTTCGCAAAAGAAAATTGCACATTGAGACCTAAATCTATCAAATATTTCGTTAATAAAAAAACGCAATTTATTTTACAAAGTGCAAAGAATATGGATATAACACAAAACGAAGTGAGCAACATTAGAATGTAGCGACACAAATATAATTAACATATAAAAACGATAATCTTTTTCCGTCTGTTCGTGGAAATACTAATATTAAATAGTGACACTATTTTCTATTTTTGATATGATCATGAACATAAGAGATCATAAATGAATATTAGCACACGATTCATGAAATAATTCATGGATCAGGACTCGCGCAAATCGATTTCTAGAAATCCACATAATATGATATTTTTAAACACAGGTCCAAAGAAATTTAATTACATTTTTTGTTATTTTTTCTCAATATTGAAGAGTGTATAATTCATAAAGCTAACATTTAATCGACACATAATTTACAGCATTGTAAAGACTTTTTTCAGATATTCAGAAACCATCCAAATTAACAGATATTAAAAGAAAGAGAGATGTCAAAATCTATAGCTTGAATATGTGCTAGCTATTAAATAAATGTCGGTGCGCACAACAAGAACCGTCTACAATAAACATTATTATCTCCTCAGAAGCAGAGAGCACGTGTGGCGCAGCATATCAAGTTTGTGCGCCGCCAGCGAAGACGCCACGGGAGGAAAATGTGACCAACATTTATTGATCAAGTTAACAACCCTTTCCCACGTTCTTGCTTGCATATTTATGTCTAAATAAGACAAATAAATAAGTAAATAACGGTGTATGTAAATAGCCGCGGAAATAAACACTGAGCTAAATGAATTCGCAGAAGCGAGACGCTGGGGTAAGTTCCGCAGTTCCGACCGAACTTTTAATTCAATTACACTCCCCTCCCCCGCAGCGGGCAGCAGGCCACGCCCTGCACCCCACCCCCGACTGTCAAATAATTTAAAATAAAGTTACCGGCCGGATAATGAACGTTTAATATTGTTATGATCCGAGCCGAAGTCGGCTCGGTTCGTTTCGCCTCGTTAGCGGCCGTTGGCTGAGATAAGTTAGTTACGAACGAAATTGTACAGCGAACGCCCGCGCGGACGCAGGCGTCGTCGGGGGCGCCCGACGCACCGCTCGCCTTTAGACGCGCCGCTCTTTTTATTACATTATTATTAATCATCACCGGCGATACGTATTGTCGGTACGCTGTCATTTATTGCGATATTTAATTACAAACAGCTACGTTTAGGCAACTCATAAATTAATTTAATACTCTTGTTACTCGACCTGTTCAAAGGTCACGTTAAACATTACGTTTATGTTTATATATATATATATATATATATATATATATATATATATATATATATATATGTGTGTGTGTGTGTGTGTATATATTTCTATGTACACATAACGTTTAACATGGCTACCAATATATAACGGGCAATGAGAATACATTGCGTGATATTTTATAGATTAAGCATATTATGTTAATTGGTTTGACTACCGAAATATGATAGATAACTTAAAAATAAATAATAAATCAACAAAATAAAAGCTATTTTCAATAAACAAAATTGAACTTAACCCTGTGTCTGAAGAAGACCTCTGAAAGTTACTTGATCAAATAATTATTTAGAATTCTGTGATAAAATATTAAAATGGACCAGAACCACAAATTGGGAGTATTAAATTGAAAAATAGGAAAAACAAAAAGTAATTCCCTTACATAACCCTCTTATGACTCAGAAGTGGATATACAGAAAAAAACCCTTGTGATTATGTTTGGCTGGAAATTTCTTCGTTTAATTTATTCGTGCACACTAAATTTCGGCTAATTTTCCCAATTCCATTGCCATGGAATATCTTAATAGCGAAGAAACAGGTAAAGTTTTACCACCGAATCACCCATATGACCCTCCATAAGTCTTAGGAAATCGAGTGATTTTTTAATTAGATGTGACGATAAAATCGTTATCTTATTGCCTTATAACATTAAGAAAACAATTGCAGTTCGCAAATACTTATTTAAAATAAGCATATCCACATTAAACACATTAATTTGAACCATACAACGCGAATCATTCATTAAGTATTCTATTTCACCGGAAAGGTAAGATAAACCAATATATAATTTTTTAATTTTAACATTAATTGTTTCTATATGATTTATAAATGCAATTGATTACTATCGCATTTCAATACTCATTTATAATGTAATACTACAAATGTAATACTAAAAATATGCTTTTTGATACGATAAAGATTATGCTTTATATAAAATTATTTATAATTGTACATCAAATAACTAGAAATGTAAATGAAATGAAGACGTAACCTTTTTGGCGTTGAATATAGAACAGCGTTGTCTACTGTTACCGATCGTATTGAATAGAAATGTCAGAACTAAGGAAAGTCGTCAGTCAACCTCATGAGATTCCAACAGCAGCATGACACACAATGTGTCAGCTTGAATTTTACCCTTCAATTAAGCAAAGAATATTAAATAAATTTCCGCCTCGTAAAGGATTAAAATATTAAGAAGGCTGATGTTAGGTTAGAAGAGAATCAACAGTGTTTTTCCTTTACGAAAGGTCGTGAAGAAATTGAAAGCAAGAGCTACAGTCTTCTCCTACGCACGAGCATTGTGGATGAGAACCTTATCGCCATTTGTGATCTTTTGGAATGGAGCCGCTGTCTAACGATCTTCGAAATTTGTTTGGAGATCGAAATAAGTTACAGAAGTGCTCAATCCAACATTGCAGAAAACCTAGAGTATGATAAAGTATTTGCCAAAGTAGTTCCCCGTCTTTCGACTACAATGTCAATGGGAGCCCGATAGCATGATTTAAAAGATAAAGTTGTATAAATAAAAATCATATTTCTGCAAAAATATTTACGTAACATATATAATTAAATGTCATTTACTCGATGTACACTTCAATATTTTGAATAACCTATTTAGTCATATTATATTAGTGATAAATCCAAAAATGTTATATGTTAACATGGACTTGGATTATGTTCTGCAAATCTGATTAATCTGTTTGTTGCTAATCAAACCGTAAAATGTAAGTAAATGGTAGGACATATCCTCGAAATGTAAATTTACGCTCTAACCTAAATATTAATAATAAATCTAAAACATTCTATGCTAATATTGACAGATTTTGGTCTGTATACCTGATTAATCTCCTTGTTCATAATCATACCGTAAAATCTTTCGTAATAATAGGTGTTCCCGAAATATAAATACTATTCTAACCTCAACACATGATAATTTATATGTAAGTTCAATTAATTGAAGGATACATGCTCCGCCCATTTTCAGAAATTCGAAAATATATAGCCAATAGGTCTTTGATTCATTTTAAAAATTTTAAAAAGAAAATACTTAAAAAATCCACGAACATTCGTTCACAAACACTGTCGCAATTTTCGTTTCAAATTAAATTGGCTAATAAATTCGTCAAACCCGGTTTTTTAAAAACTATGACAATAAAGTGAAATTAGCTTGGTAATGACAAATATGTCTACTCTATAGGAGTGATTTCGAATGTAACAGGCCCTAAATTGTCAACCCCATTTACTATAACAACAGCTTTGCAAATAATAATAATATTCTTGAAATCATAACCAAAAGGGCATGAACTCTAAGCTCTCTGAGACCATACTAATATTTCCCATATAAGATTTAAATTTAACGAAGCCTAAAAATCACAATTTTTATTTAGCCACTATAATTACTATCGTATTTCGAAATCAACCTTAAACTTGCAAGAGACTAGAGCGATAAGCTTAGAGAAGCACTTTTCCTTTTGTATTAACAACATAATAAGCCTACAACAAAGAAATTTATACCCGCGGTCCTGGCCGCTGGTCGTTTACCACAGCCAATCGCTGTTTGGTCAAACAGAAACTAGCTCTCAAGTTGGTATAAACGTGTACAAAACTTTTAACAATTTTCGCGAAACATTGCCTGTAAATCAATATAATATGTAAGTATGTAATTCCAAAGTGATTTGAAGGATTTATTACTCTACATATAAGTAAACATGCATAAAAACATATCTACTATTTATTTAAATAACATATTTCAATAACAATTGCATTTTTATATTATTGTTTAAATATAAATATTCTTAATCAATAATATTATTAAGATGTAGAGAACCTAATTTGTTTTTAATTACAGTAAATTATGTAGAAATATTATTATTAATGTGGAAATATTTTTTAAACAAATGAATTGGAAAAAAATTAATACTTCTCTTTGGTAATTTAAAAAAACATCGAAAAAGTAAATAACAAAAATAAAAAAAACCAAAGACGAAGCAACTTATATAAATATGTACGCAAAATTTTCTCTATATTTCCGTAAAATCTTACTGTTACAAGTGTTCTCAAAGATATAAAAAGGGTATAAAATTTATAATTATTTTATTATTTTTTATAGTAGTATTCATTATATTCATCTATATTTTGATGTGACTACATTTTAGTCAATTTATACATTTTTTGGTTGAAAATTCGCTTTTTACAAAATCTCCAGTCTCTAAAAAGATGCAAATTGTGTATGAACAAGTATATCTTTATTTGAATAAGTTCATTTTCTTTCTTTAATTGATAGCAAAGGAAAGAAAACAAATTTATGCAAGTGAATATAATTTTGGTTACCCGTACATTTGTTATGGAGCAAGATCGCCTCGGTAGACGCCGTTATCACGACGTCGCCATTAAGCACCGGACCGAGCTTACGGGCGGTGACACATTCAGCAGCATTAATATTTTCATGAAAATAAAACTATTAACGGTTATTTTATTAACTAGTAAAGGAATTTCTTTTTATTATAAAAACAAACCCAAACATAAACCAAAACTTTTTCAAAAAAATTGATGCGCAGTCTACAAATTTAATTTTAATTAGAGATTTTCAGGTCTCACCCGGCAAGTCTTAGATGGCAAAATGATGCAATTTCTGCTCATTTAGGAATTGTAGTCCCAAGGAAATATTACATATTTATTAATTAGTATCTTCGGTAATGTTTAATAATTAATAAAGTCATGGTTTTGTTCACGCATTTACATAAAGTTTTCTTTTTCGCTTTTTAGTTTGCCTCACTTATGATTAAAATCAGTTTTCAGGGGGTTACGAACAGGCAGGTTTCAATCGTTTAAGGTCTCGTCTAGTTCGTGGTCGGAAAGATTTAAATGAATCTGAAACATGTTCCGTGTGATTGAAAATGGGATCTTTTTTCATTTTTTATATTAACGATGATTGAAGACCATTTATCACAAGCTACTGCTACATTGCATTATATAAAGTCACAAGTGGAAGATAAAATTATTATACATAGTTATTCAGATTAGTTAGTCATACTAATATTTATGATTGTTGTACCGACATCATTTTAATAACCTAAAAATGAATTTACTTCTCGACGTTTTTTTATAACAGCAATAACTGGAATAAATTCACCAGTGGTTGCTTGGCTTGTGATCCTCTGCTAACCTCTACTGCAGCTGCTTGGTTAAGCGATACATTAGAGCTAATTCTTGTTACAGAGTTTATATCTACCCATATCTTTCTCAATCGTCACGTTCAATTCTCTCGGTGACCTAATTATTATGAATCTAGCAAATAATTCTTAATAAAAATAATAAATGCCAATTCTTAGATATATCATACTGCATAAGTAAGTTTATATAGGCTATGTTAAAGATGTTATAAGAGTAGCAAAGATCCTAACTTTCTTTCTCTTTCAATCTCTTTTATTTTTCATTGTACATTTTATGACAATCGCATGGTGATTTTATTTGAAAAATTTCGATTTCGGTGCATTTAACTATCTCAGACCTAGAGAAATATTTATGATTTTCCTTGTATGGCCTTATGTGACCCTAAATATTATTGTCTATTATAAAGGTGGAAATACCGATAGCCTTATCGGCATTTTTTTCAATTGCATTTGCTGCTCGCCAAATTAAGCAAGAAAGCTGTGCAACGTCTCAGTTTAAACCTCTTATTTTGAATTTTAAATAATATACACCACAAAGACCTGCTCTTTGAAACATATCATGGTAAGCCTAAAAAAATATTAATTTAAATTTCCCAAAAAGTCAATTTTTTTAAAATATCTCAAAAGTTACTATTTTTACTACTAATACTACTGTTACCTAATCGTCAAAGTTTCATTTTAAGATCATAATAGGACCATTTGCTATTAATTAATTTTTCATTTTTTCATAGCAAATCATAATGAGACCCATTATGATCTTAAGACGAAATTCAACATTGAGTGGTGCAATGGACCCCACATTATTGAAACAAAAAAAATATTCTAATTTCATTTTATCGCATGAAAATCCATAAGAGGAGTTCTAGTCTAATTAGTTGAGTAACAAATACAAATTTAAATAATACCAATGGTACATTTTTGGGCAAATCTGGAAACTTCAAGCTATTTTACCTTCAAAACTAATTATCATGTTAACATATTTTCTTCATATAAGAATACCCAAGAATTTTCTGTAATGTGAAAAGTAATGTGAAAAGTAAAATGAAATTGTAATGTGAAAAGTAAATTCAAATAATTGTACTGACTTGGTATAAAATTACGCAGGAAGAAAGAACATTGTACCTTCAAAATTTCAAATTGATAAATGAACAATATTGCAGATGGAAATACATAAATTGCAACTGCAAATAGTCACAATTGTCTAGGTTAATGTCATTTGTGTAAAGATATGATATACATAGGTATATAAGATATTATATATGTAAATATATATATATATGTATATATATATATATATATATATATATATGTAAACTTGTGGGTTCGTTACATCAAAAGAAAAAACGAACAAATTTGATAAATTGTGTTTAATATCCTCAAGTAAGTTAAGTTCAAAACTGGAACTTCGGTTTCGTATACTTTTTCAATAATTATATTGTTTATGACTATCAACTTTTCTACAATATTTGCTACAATATCCATAGTTTTTCTGTTTTGTATATCATGCTGCGGAAATTAATATAGCTACTAATATTGGCTCAATTGTCACGAGTACCTTACATTTTTTTCAGTTTTATTGTTATTATCTCCAGGGGAAGAGTAAGAGACTAATTCATCTTTTTTATTCAGCAAACATCGAGAAAAAAATAGAAAGTTGTCTACACTAAAGTATATACTGTGGTGAAATCTCATATTAAGTGTTATGTTTATTACTTACACAGCAAGGGGCTCCATTTCTTTCATTAAAAATCAAATTCGCTGTCTCGAAAGTGCACTCAATCTGCTACTATAAAAAATAAATGTTGGGAAAATAACTATATAAGAGATATTCGTTAATGCATTTTCATTTTGCTGAAAAAAATTTTGGACGCAATAACTATTTTCCACAAAGTGCATAAAATTAATGAAACATTTATAAGTGAAATAACGTAGGTACGTTATTTCATGGAGGCCGTAGAACATATTGTGAACTAAAATGTTATTAATACACATAAAATACAGAAACGGAATTTTATTAGATCAAATAAAATGTATATGTGGAATGAATGTAATTGGGACGGTTCATTTCACCAGTAATACTTATTGGACATTTCCGCACAATAAGGTCACAAATTTTTCCGCAAAAATAGATACAAAAAACTATATTGCTTCTAAGTGATCAATTAGATTTTAATCATACAATACCGATAATTTTATCTATGCTAATATAATAAATAAATTTTTAACTATTTTAGTTAGGGGTAATTTCGAAAACTGCTCAATCGATCATAAAAAATCTTTCACTGGTAAATAGATTATTTTTTTCTAACTATGATATACATTTTATCCGTTTTTATAGTATATAAAAGTTTGAAAACCAACGTCTATATTTCACAATAAGATTTGTCATTCTATGTGCCATTTCCTAAAATGAAGCGCAAGTTGAAATTTGCGCTATCACTTAAGAAGCAACTTAAAAGAAAATGTAAAACGTGAAGTTATTATTCTAAATTTAGGAGTAGTCTCAAGAGGGAAGGTCAATTGCTTCAGAAAACAACTCTGTGTGGTGTATATTTGTGTGGGTTGTCACAAAGATAGCTCTCTGTGGTGTAAACTAAAATAAACCTCCGGTTGCGTCGATTGTTACGAGCTAGAATGATATGGCGAGAGATGCTTCTATTTATACCTATATATCTATTAGTTATAGCAACACACTTTCGCACTCAGTAATAACTTATTGAATTTCAGCCAAATCGATACTCTCACTACTCCTTCCTATTACATTGAATCCATTAAGTATTATTCTAATGTCTTCATATGTAATGCCTTCATAAAATATCGTTGTTGAAAGTTGCTTCATTTCCGAGACTCATTGTACTGCGCAAAGAGGGAACGTTAGAACATCGTCACAGGTTAATAATCTAACTTTCGTTTGATAGAACTTTCAAAATTGCATTACAATTACCAATCGATTGTCCCTAGTGTAATTTTTATTTTTAGACGTTTAGTTTTTTCGGCCACTGTCTTATCATCATCCACGTCGTTTGTTGCCACATTGGAGGACCCCCACGAACAATTTACTTCGTAACTGTAACTTTTTCGATTTGGCATACTTACTCAAGAGCATTGCGTTATTTATATTTTCAATCAGTAAATTCTCCATTACTTAATGATGATAGGTGCTCCTAACAGAATGTATACTTCATTAGCGAATAGTATTTAATGATTATTTTGAAAATACGCTTAAAACTAAATTGAAGAAAATCTATCCACTATTTAATCAGAATCCTCAACCAATGCGTACCTGCTTGCTTTATTTAATTTTTCCTAATTAATCTCTTCTAGTGAGTCTTAACCCACATCTCGATTCCTTTTCTTCAATTGTAAAGAACTACATCTCCTAGTCGATAAAAATCTTGTAAAAAAGCAGCTAATGAAAAAAATGTCAATCGACACCACTAATTTTTCAGTAGAATACATAATCTTCGATTGAGTCCGCCATTTCAAACATTTTTGCTATACCGTCTATACCTTTCCGAACGACCTACAGTGAAATTTTAGGTTATTCAAGTTCGTGCTATGGAGTCATATATATGGAGCAATATATATATATATATATATATATATATATATATATATATATATATATATATATAAAAACAAAGAAAAAATATATCTTTAAATTCATATTGGGTTCATTTTCTTTAACAGACCAGAACAATGTTTGCATTGTGTGTTCATATGTAAAATAATTTGAAGGATCGCTGCAGTTCATCTAACTCCGGTTATTCTTAACTCTCCATGGTAGTGAATTATATTAAGAATCTCCCCTTATTCCTCGTGTTTCTAAAATAGATTCTGAAGTAATTATTCATATTTCAATTATCAATTTGACCTCACTTTTTCTATCTCATCGTCCCGTCCTCTCCCAACGAATATCTTAATTATTCGTTCATAATTACAATAATTTCTCTCTTTTATTCTTTTCATACTGAATATCTTGTAGTCTTCTATTTTACTTAATTTCCAATAAATACTTTTAGTGGCTACTAAATATATTAAGCCCACTATATATATCTAGTCCACTAGTTATGCAATAAAACAATATTTACCGCCCACAGCCTTTAATTAAAATATTAACCCAAATATTTCCATTTTTCTTCCACCGAATAAAGCATAGACAACAAAATGATATTTATAATGAAAGACATTTTTTTATTATCAAAACACAGCAATAGTAATTGTTTAAAAAATAAACAACGTCTTTGACGAGGATCGGTATCCCCACATTAAAAAAGTGGCTAGTCATAGTGGTCCCAAAGCCAAGAAAAAACCCAGAAAATTTTAAATCTTACCATCGAATAAACCTACTTCCAATACACTGCAAAGTAATGTAATGAATAAACCTACTTCCAATACACTGCAAAGTAAAGTAATGTAAATATTCATAACCATAGTCTTACAAATAAACTACAAAAACAACTTGATATCCAAGCATCAATTGGTTTTCAAGCAAAAACAGAGTGCCATACCTGGAATACCTGGAACAGAAACTGTATTGCACTCGTACCTAGCATTACTTGATATATCGCAAGCCTTCAATTAAATATTAATGTATATAATTGCATTTTTATCCCTTCTTATATTAACAACCGATACTTTTTAATGCAATAAGGTAATGAATAACTAATCTACATAAAATCGAAGCTGCAATTCGTTAAAGGTAGCATTTTAGGATCAATTTTATATTTTGTATACAAATTCGACTTCCAATGACAGAAAATATGATCTTATGGAACATTCGTCGATGGTACAGCCGTTATATCACTAGATGAAAACTCTGTTATGATGTGTCTAAAACTTTAATTTAACCTTCATAATATTTTAAACAGTCTTAAAGAAAGACGCATTAAGCAAAGAAAAACAAATTTGTGCGAGTAACCTATGCAGTAAAACTTGACACCCGGATATGTCTATGTTGAATTAAATGAAGTCGATATTTTGCAGGCAAGCCAGACTAAGTACTTGATAATATACGTAGATCGATAAATAATATGGATAAAGTCTATATTTCAAAAAAGCTTAATTCTAAAAATTCTGCAAATTATACTTTCTAATGAAGAGCTCTACCTTTGGAAAATCATTGCTATCATTGAGATACTATCTACTACTAATCTATAAAAGTAAAATGAAGCCAACAAAGACATAAAGAATATAACTGTGGGACAGAGCTGCCAATCTTTGAAGAATTTCAAATTTTGAAATTCTCCGAAGATTTTAATATAAATGATTAATCATTTTTGCAGATGCTTCTTGATGCATTATCAATAACGGACTATACCATGATTTAGGCGTAGCGATAATAAGGGAGGTTTATATATAAAACATACTTCTTAAAACAACACCTCGCTTCCTTGATATCATGCTTCCTTGATATTAACAAGTTTCCTTGATGTAATGAGCACAAAAATCAACTTCATTGCGTTAAAAAAATTGCAAAAGACCTTCTGTGTTATATTTCAACGTTATATTCATCGTGAACATGGATGTATCCGTGGATAGACACCACACAATTTATTTCCTACACTATAACCTATCACTGAGTGCCTTTAAGATAGATTGCATTATACTAACATAAAAGAAAAAAAAATCATTTTTAAATTTTAATTGAATATCTTAATTTGGCAACACCATCATTCACAACAATGTACAAATAAAAACAAACTTGAATCATTAATACAACGCCAATTAATTTATGAAATATGATTAAAGACGGAAAGAAGCGTCCGAGGTGGGCCCGGGTACCTAATAGATGAGTAATGAAAGCTCATCTTGAACGCGACTAATTGCATCGTCGACTAACGAGGTGTCGCGGCCGCTAACAATGTCCACAAAGGACCCAAGAGTCTGATTCGTTCATCAAAGGCAACCGCCGAAACGGAGACTCCAGTTTTAAATGTAGGCTCCTTTATTTCGAGCGTTTGTTTGATTTAGTATTGTAAAATGATATGGCTTCTCTCGGTTATATATTTTATTGAGATTGCTTCGTTATTTTAAAATCACTCCGCGTTTGTTATTCTTGTTTTTTTTCAGGGTTACGTAAATAAAATTAAAGTGCGATAAATTATTTTATGCGATTCATGTTGTAAAACAGCTTTTTGTAAAATGTGTAATAACACACAATTCAAAACGAAATAAAATTTCAAAACATAATGTTTTATAGTAACTACAAACAAATCTAATAGTTGTGTATGCGAGCAGGCTTTTTGCTCTGAACTTAACACCACGTTCCTTTTCCTTTTTAATACGAAAAAACAAGTGCTGAAGGAATATAAAAGTTCTCGTATATATACTACGATTTGCTTGCGTCTATCGTTGCGTAATGAAGCTGTCATAACAGAGTTTTTTTTATCATACCCACATGTTTCAATCGCATCTAAAAAAATCGCCACGTTCTCTAAAAATTCTTCGCCATTGCACAGGTCTACCTTTACAAGTCTTAAGTGGACATTTTCTTTCGTCGTGCACTTCGTCAACGTGCTGGCATCGAGAAAATTCGAAGTTGATACTTTCCATAATTACGCTTCACGTACGAATATAATAAACTTCATTTGGTGCATTTTTGTTTTCTCTCTATATTATTTTATCTGATGACTCGTAGACCTATTTTTTAATACAAAAATGACATTTTTATCATTATCTTAAATTGATTATAATTTCATTAAATTTATTCCGAATTTATACTTAAGGCCGTTAATTTAGTCAAAAATCTCTAGTGTAGGTGTGTGTATATACGTAAGTATATATTTGTATTTTTTCTAATAAACGTAAAAATAGATACACTATGAAAGAAGTTAATTGGCAATTTAATGATATTAAAATATAAACAACCGAAAAAAACGATGAACTAAGATTTATAATAAATGAATACTGGTTTTATAATTCACAAAAAATAAACTCGATTCATTGCATGTGTGAAGTAGTTTACTAAAGTGTATAATTTGTATCGTCTGAGGAAGTGTCACTAAAATCTATGGCCACTGTCCTCTTTAACAGTAAAATCTTCATGCTCAGTAAGTTCGAACTTTGTTCACCGGTATTATATTACGTACTTAATTTTGCCTTTTTTATATACTTTATTACTTTTTAAATATCTGTATGACATTCGTACATTCATGAAAATGATAAAAGTATTCACAATGTCTCTAGGACAAGATCAATAAAAGTAAGAGAAAAATATTATTTTTAAAGGAAAGGTTAAGAAAGGATAAGTCCGATCCAATAACGAAGTACAAGTCTGGAGAAGTCTTATTCCTTGAAGTACTGCTTCGTGCTAGGATAAATGTTGAATGATTTATAATATTCATGTCCATAAATACCTCATCTGTAATGGAGTTTCGATTAAAATTATACCGTAATATATGATATACGTAATATATGATAATAAAATGAAGTTATGTTATTTAGTGTAAAAGCTATCTTATAAGCAGAAGTCACGATAAGGTACGGTCGGATTCTAAAAGTTTTGGTCACGTCATGGGTAGCTCCGTAGAGTGCATTGTCGTGCAGGGAAGAGTAGAAGGCCCTAGACCACGTGGGAGGTCGTCGATGCGGTGGACAGACCAGATCAAGTCTGCTGGAGGCGGTGTCCTGTATGAGTGCAACAAGATGGCGACAAATAGGGAAAGATGTAACTGCAGCCACCCTTAACAATACTACATGCCTACCACGACCACTCTGTCAAGAGAGAAACGACGGAGAAAAAGAAGACCAAATTATGAAAAAAATTAAGGAGGCATCTCAACGCATGCCGGGCATTAGCTAGTATTGTATAACATTTATTATACTTTTTAAAACCAATCGATTCAATTACAAAGTAATATTATTTTCAAAATATATGCAATATTTCAAAGGTATCGAACTATCATTTTTCTGGTAATCATTTGCGTTCATTTCGAAAATTCAGTTTGAGAAAAACATACGATTAATATTGCGGCATATAAAAATTGTTGTTTTTACAACTTATCGACTAGTCCGACAAGTCCTCGTGAAAATAATCATTCTGATTTCAATTTTCTTTATGAGCTTCTTTGCTTACTAATGAGCCGTGCCCTTGAATCACACTTTTCTTTCCCTCTCGAATCACACTTTTCTTATTTATATTGTCAAAGTATATTTCAGATTGCTTCCCAATAATGATGTCTAAAGTATTGATTATTCGTAAAACAGAAGCACATTGAAAATGGAATGAGCTCTGAATTTTGTGATTTTATTTAAAACGTGTTCTATTATATATTTAGCTCTCTTTCGTTCACCCTTGCATTTCTCATTTCTTACACATCATACTTTCTTATAATAACAACATAATTCGTTTACAGATTAATTACGAGCTTGCGTAATTCACATTTGACCACTAATATAGATAAAGATTAATACAAAAAATTAAAAGAAATAAATTTACTACACTCATTTCCTAGCTACAGGTGATGAATGTAGTAAATAGGTTAATGTAAACACAGCGTAAACAATATGATGTAGTTAGTTATTCCTTTAACAAATTAACATTTACTTACCTTTTTGATTGGAAAACGTTCATAGAGTACTCTCCTAATAATACTTTAGATCAGTTTCATTCTTGCCTGTGAAAAGACAGAGGTAGAACAGACATACCTCTTTTTTTAATGCTGGCGGCGTGTGAAACATGGTGTTAAACAAAACGCTGGAAAAACTTTTCTTTAACAACATGTACGAATAGCTTATCCTGACTTAATATGTACTTTCGAACATAGCAAAGAAAATATTGCATTCACTTAAAAATCAAAATAAAATTTTGATCAAAAACCGTTTGTAAAATACTAATGAAAAATTTCAACGCATGTGTGTGTGTATTTATGTACAACGACATATGTCATCAAACGAACTAGCACTTAAGTCATTGAATCAATTGAAGTTGAACTTTCTTTTTGGGAGCTTTTTTACAAATATCATTAGAATTTTATTTCTATCGTGTGTTTGTGTTTCGTTCATGCTTTCATTTCTTGAAAAATATGTGCAGCGTGACTACATCATTTATTTTATTTGTTTTTTAATTTGATGTCACAGGAAATAATATCTATTTACGAGGTCGTTCCCTATGAAATCAAATATTATTTCGTCATAATTCAGTGAGAACTTTAAGCTCTAAATAGTTGTGACAACAAAGATGTAAATATTATGTAAATTATACATTTTTAATAAGAAATAACGCAAAATTTAACATAAGAATTAGGGGGTCTATTAATTAGTGAATCTATAATTAGTATAAAAACATAAATCATATATAACTGTAAATAAATATATCGGAGTACTTGTAAATATAGAAGGCGTTCGATATTAATTGACTCAATTTTTTTTTATTTTCATGAGTGTGAATACTAGTAGAGGACTTCTATTTTATTAAGGTTAGGTTTATTTTTACATTTTGCTCACTTTTCAAACATATTACTTGCATAAGATACTCAACATCGGAAATACGATATAATAATGTTCGCAGCGATCGTGTTCGGTTCCTAAGGAAATGAGGAGGACATGAGTGATTGGCGAGCGCCAGCAGCGCGCTATCTGCGCTTTATTTGTTGACGTCACTTTGTCACAAATAAATAACGAAGCTCAGCGCTTCCTTTTGGCGCATCGTAGTTAGTCGCCTTGCGTAAGAGATATGTTCGTAATGAAATATATTATCTTAATGTTGAAACACGATCTTTTAAGACAAAACGAGAAAATTTATTGTGCCATAGCTATCGTAACGACGCAACATTTTGTCGCTTAATGGATTGGTCGCAAATTCGGAAAAAATTAATTATTTTTTGCAGATTAGCAAAATTTACTTTTTAAACACTCCGAGTTTGGAAATTTCTTTTAACCCAGAACTTGTTTCCGGTCTTAAGCCAGGTCAAGCTTTTCCTACATTTACATCATCTCCCTGAAGTCACTTCTGTTAGGAGTGCTCGATGTCAAACGTAATTGGACATCCTTGAACTACTCATGAACATGTAAAATTTACTCAGTTGCAACTTTGGGTAATTTATATTACAGATCAACCTTAAATGAACTGCCATTAACAACCTTTAATTAACTTAAATTAATTTGCAAATCAATAGGTGATTTGGAAATTAATTTAAAAAAAGTTAGCCTACACAATTAATTAAGTTACATATAGAAAAATCTCGATTGTTCAGTATTAAAGTTTTCAAAAAGAAAACATATTATTGTTGACACATAGATGGAGGTCATCGAACAAATATGGCCGATATGATAATCCAATATAACAAAAATAGCAGTTTAGTTCTAAGAAAGAATCGTACCTCAATATGAAAACAAGTCACATTTTCTTCTTTGTGTGTCCTTATAGTTTATAGTCTCTAATTTTACATCATTATCCTCAAATTCAAATATTTACTGAAATGTTAAAAATAACGTTTAATAAGAACGCAGGTTGTTAAATATTATTTTTATTTTAGCTTTTGTAACATGAAATGAAGTAGAAAAAAAAAGAAAAGAAGTAGAAATAAAGTTCGAACTGCACCCCCCCCCCCTATCTTAATCCTAAACTCATTAGAAATGTTGTCTCGTTGAATGTCTATATACACAAAAGGTCAATGAACCTGTGAAGCCACTCAATTTAAAATCTTCGCACAACGGTTATTCAACGTAACGTAAGCCACCGTTGTGAAAAGAATTTAGGAAATTCATCGAAGAAAAGGATAAAATACGGATTCAAAGTTTGTATTGAAAAAAATATGTAGTCGTTATTCCTTAAAAGTACCTTATAGAATTAATAAATAATGTTGTTTGAAAGACCGAACAGTACAGTTGTCAGAAAATCAACAAACGGTTCAAAATATGTATGAGTAATTAAGTAAAATTGTTAAACGGTTTTATTAATTTGGACGAAGTCAATCACCAAGAAGAAATTGTTCAATATTCGGTCCCTGAGATGGTGTAATATTTATTTTAAAATTTTATGGAGAAAAAATATCAGTTAATCTTACTAACAAGAAATTTGATAAAAACACCATAAAAATAAAAAATGGATAATTTTTTAGGTTTTCTCAACCCTGAATAAGCTCAAATAGGGGTTCAAAATTTGTAGTGAAATCAAATAATTAAACGGCTCTATTAATTTGGAAATCAATTCTTCATATTGTACACGTAGCACCTAAGGTGGAAGTTTTGAAAATTCAGATGGCAGCTCTGATCCGAAGCTGCGACACTCGGAGTTAGAATAGATCGTTGAGAATATTTACTGAAAAAAGGCTCCAGGCATTAATAAGATCGATAATAGGACAGTAAAAATATCATGCATAATCGCGGCGCATGAGATACTTGCAGTCTTTAACTGCTATCTCCGCGAAGACCACTTTCCAAAGTTATGAAAAGTGGGGAGGCTTAAAGTCATACCGAAGAGTAATGGGACAGCCTAGCAATCCAAAAGTCTATAGACCCATTGCGCTCCTTCCAGCCTTCGGAAAGTTGCTTGTGCGAGTACTGGCGGCTTCCTTATTGGTGCAGCTCTCTCATTCACCGAAGTCAGATAGACAGTTCGGTTTTCGTTTTGGAGTGTCACATCGGACACGATCGCAGCAGCTTTGTCCTTGGATCGATACGCGCCCAAGCAAATATGTTCTCGGAATTTTGCCTGGTGGCCGGTCATCTTGTCCACACATCGCGGGGAGTGACAGCGGACCTCCGCCAAATTATTATGAATTATTATTTTGTAGTCCAGAAAACGTTATCCAAGGGCAACCCGCAAGGCTCGGTCCTAGGACCAATTTTGTGGAACGTCATTTTCACTGATTTACGCGTGATACCCATTCAGGGATGGGCACCATCGCCTATGCAGATGATACTTTACTATTAATCGGTGGGTTGAGCCGCAGAGAACTAGAGAACCGAACAGCGGACTCCCTCGCCAGGTTACATTTTGGGGGCACTAAGAACAAGCTAAACTTTACTCTACAGAAGTCCGAGGCTGTCCTCTTTAAGGGCAGATGCTGTGGTGATGGCTGGAGCTAGGATCAGTGTAGGGGTCAAGTAACATACCTAGGCATGTTCTTTGCCACAGTCGCGGTACATCGGTGAGAGAGCTCGGGTAATCTTCCACGCCATGGACCGGCTTTCCGGTGGCAGCTGGGAGCTGAATAACTTTACCCTCAAGCTGGTGTACATGCCAATATACCTTAGTATATTGGCGCCATCGGTTTGTCTTCGTAGTGCGTTCGGGGCCAACAAGTTAGACGGGTTGTACTTAGATCGCAGCGCGCGGCGCTGTTGGCGCTGACCAAAGCTTATAGAATCCACTCAACGGTTATCAAAGGTTGTGTTGTCGGTTTTGGCAGGTTTTTTGCCTGTCTACCTCGCAATCGTTGAATGCGCGACAAATTTCATTTTGGTACGAGGTAAGTGTTTTGATGCTGTTCCGTTATACTTTGAGTTTTTGGCAGATGAACCTCTTTGCGATAAAAAGAGGCGTATTTTAGAGATCGTCGATGTTCATTAGCGGTGTAGGTGATCTTCTCCCTATTCAAAGGTGGAAACTACCAGGTTGTTTTTCCCTGAAGTGTCCGAGCGGTTACGTAAGTACTAGCTCGTCACGGATTATTATACTTCACAGTTTTCAACAGGACATAGCGCATTCCGTGCCAGTTTATGTAAATTTGCCTTAAGAAATAGCCCAGCATGTACCTGTGGTTTCGAGGCAGAGCCATGTTTTGTTCCATTACAGTTAGCATGATGATGCGCATAGAATTTTTTTAGAGAGCGTGCGTCTTAATGTTAAATACGAATCACGTGGAACTTTAGAACTCATCACCGAGACTTGGTTAAGAATGGACCTATCTTTATTTAGAACGTTCACCAAATGCGTTCCTAAAAACTCCGTGAGAAGGGACATTTTCTAAGCCAGTTGGGTAGAAGCGCTGTGATTGTAGACACGGGACACTATTAGGGGACATTGTTTTGTATGAAGGGGAATATTACGGGTTCCAGGATGGGCCCTGAGACAACCCTGGTGGAAACGTGGGAATAGTGTCCAATAAAGTGTATCCCAAATAAAAATTCTAATTATATTAAATAAAAACTTGTCAGAATTTGACATTTCATATTTTGCAAAAACCCTACGATTGTCGATAGTTTTTAAGAATACTCGAAAATTCTTAGCGTTGCCTATTATTTTGGATACTATTGTTCGAAATCTAGCTCATATGCATAAAAGTTTTTCTGAAATACATACCGTACTTGGAGAAAAGTATTTACTTTTTAAAATTTGGGTTTAGGTTCATCTAATTTCAACCCTCGTGATGTGAAAGAATGTACTACGCTCTAACGGGAAATGGTTTTAAAAATTATCATAGTGAATATTACAAGATACGGCGATATAGTGATCAAATGTTGGAAAATTACTCAAGAATGATTAGAAACCAATTTACCGAGTTACTTCAACCTGCAGAAGGTCATGATCAACGAGAAAACACTTATTTCAGAAACACTATTTTTTCTGAAGAAAAGCTCATGATTACGTTGAAGTAATAATAATCATTAATTGCTTTATTTTTCATACATTAAGCAAAATTCAATTTAATTCAGAAAGTTTTGTTTTGTAAATGGATTGCGATGTACTATATTCTGTAACCGTAGAAAGGGGTGTGTTCGACCAAGAGGATGTTTCGCCTGTAGACATGTAGTATCCGTAGTGTTAAGAGTCATAATTCATACTCGGGTCTGTGTAAATAAATCGGCGTACAAGTTCTATCATTTGTTTTGTATTTTACATCAGTTTTTCGATGTTGACGTATTTTTTTAAATCGTCTGTTATTGAGAGCAAAACGCATTTGTTGCTATCGTTTTCTAGCGATGCCCCTTTGTTTTGGATCTCTTTCAGTTAGCATCTTTACATCTTTAATAGTTTCATCTTCGTCTACGTCTGCAGATTTTCTTTTTCTACAAGAAGTAGAAGATGAATCGGATGAAGGTCTCTTGGTATCACTCAGTTTCGATAGGAATTGTAGCTGATCGAAATGAACAATTGTCTGTTTGAAGTTGCCGGTGACCCATTTTTTTAATTGTTTTCTATTCATTCATTGCACTACTATAGCAATCATTTAGACTTTTCTGTTTACGTTGAAGTTGATAGATAAAATGAAAAAAAAAAACAAATAGAAAGAGTTGTACTTTTTTATATGTATTCAATAAAGTATAAATAAATAAAATAATTTTTTTTGGGTATTGAGCATCAGGTTACAGCCTTACAAATTTGCACCATTTATATCAACATGTGGACTTTCAACAATTTGCAAAATTATGAATGAATAATTGTACAAGATCTACTAAGTTCTAAATGTTAATTATATCCCAAAACTAAAACAAGACGACTGATAATGAACGCAAATGCATTTTTCAATATATCTAACTTCTCTAATGGTTCAGTTACCTTGGATGGTAAATATATACGACTTATCCATGCTGAACACTCCAGATCTTTGTATTATAATAATAATTTTTTTTTCTCTTCTACTTTCAGCTATATGTTATCCTAATTATTATATATAGATGTATTGTATGTGGGTTGTATGGAAAAGCAGCGGACCCACAAATTTTCGAAGACAGTGATTTCTATAGAGGTCTTTGGGAACAAAGACTTAGACAGTGCATCGATTAATAACCAAGGAGAGTTACTACCTTTTTTCGGGGACGAAGCATTCGTAATTAGTAATTTTAGTCAAAGACCTTTTAGTGGCATTCATTTAAGTCGAAAACAAAAAAAATATTCGATTATTTATCGACTATCAAGACTGTATCGGTACGTTGAATGTACGTTTAGGATTATGGCCAATAAATGAAGAATATTGCATAGATTAATCAATATCTATATATTTTTCGCGAAAAATATCGGTCGAGCTTGTTATGTATTACACAATAATATAATAAAAACTAAAAATATTCACCAATACCAGTAATAGTTAATATTGTTGATACCACCCAGGAAACATTTCGAATAACCAAGAACAAATTAGTGCATTATTTTACTAGCCCGGATGGCGAATTGCCATGGCAAGATACAAGAATACAAACAATGATGGCGTAATCTTTATATAATGTGTGTAATCCGCCGATTTACCAAACGCTTACCTATGTTGTACAGAGAAAAAACAACTGCTTGCTTGACTTTTTAAAGCCACAGGTTTGATTTCGAAATTTAAAAAAAAATGATTGCGTAAGTCTTCCCACGCCTTTCCTTTTGATTGCGATTAGAATAACTGGCAGAATCTACTATTGGCATAGTATATTGCGGGATGATTTTTAACTTCTTCGATAAAACTTTGATGTAAACTTAATCTACGTTCCTAGAGTCCCAATTCAATAAAAAAAATTATACGTATTTACTACGAACACGCGTGTCGCAAGCGTCGTTTCTAGATATGGTATGAAAATTGGTAGCGGCGCGGCTGCCGTGCCATAGTGCAGTGGCGCGACTGCAGGACTTCTTCACGCCCTAATTTAAAGGCGCCCTAACGATAGGTGTACCTGAAAGTATGTCACAATTAAGACCACCGATTTCTCTAAAAGTCCATCAAGTAGCATATTATATATATATATATATATATATATATATATATATATATATATATATATATATATATATACAATTTTTTTATATAATGATCTTTATTTTTATTTTAGATGCCACGAAACTATAAAACAAAAATCATCTCACCTTTATCGAAAGATCATCGCAATATATGGATTACTAATAAAAATATAACATTTGGACGAGCTGTTTTTTTTATTTAAATAATCCGTACCAAATGCTACGTGACGAAATCCAAGTCAGTCTATTTCGGAAACCAGACCGTGTTGTTAAATAAGTCAAACATTAGAATCAACAATTCAGAAACATTTAGATGTTCTCTGAACACTGATAACCCATGTGCTAAATACTGACGAGAGTCCCAAATTTTCTACAGATACTGTTCTTTATATAACAGTGCCACAAATTCAACATATGTCTCCCGCCGCTTCTACTGGTGCATTTACTTCAATACATTCTTCAACTCTCGCAACTAAGAAGATTTGGGTATTTCCATGGATACTAATGCTATTATTGTGCAATCGAATAACCCCTGTTGCTGAGAAGATCACGAAGCAACAAAATAAAGAGCATTCGCCTGTGAAATATTAATTGCCATTCAATTGCAACGGTGAAACGGCAATTGAAAGATAAACTTAATAAGTTGAGAAACCATTAACAAAAAATAGAGTAAGAAGAAAAAAGCGATACCTAAAGAAAATAAAAAAGTCAGAAACTGATCAGGTCTTCAGGATAAAGAAAATAACGAATTATTTTTATACCTTCTATTCTCAAGAAATGTTAATCTCTCTCAAAGGGGATTAAATTATATACACGACGCGTCATAATTAAATCTCCGAATAATGCACAAGTGGCGAATCTAGTAAAATGTTAATGTGATTTGTGTCAAACAAATAAATGCCATAAGTTTTATGTAAATTTGTATTTTTGAATTCCTGTTTATACAGATTCGTTTCTATTCATCCCAAATACTATTTCTTATTATCCCACATGTCGGTTAAATTAGAACGGTGAGGATTTTGTTCTTGTTCAATTATTTTATTAAAATAACATAAGAAAATATCCTACTATAAAACAATTCGATTTGCTCGTTTGTTTGTTTAGTGATTTGTAGACCTTTAATCTTTAGATAGATAGGTCGAGATAGGGTTTTAAAAATATAATATCTTCCGTCATTACCCCGGCAATAATTATGTTTTATTGGCAAATATTTCTGAACAAAAATTCTGAATGATCGGAAATTTTTCAACTGGAATGAAAAACCAAAAAGCAGAAGAAATGGCAGGTCAGTTTATAATAAATCACATATTAAACGGGGATATTAAATAATATAACTTTTAAATATTAAATTATATTTGTTTCATTTCATGACTTTAATTCTCATTGCTCATCTTAATGAACGATTTATGAATTACGATTAAAGTAACAGATAGATAACACACTAACTCAACAAAATTAACAAAAACAAAATTATAGATAGTTATTGGTGTAATATTTTTTTTAAATTAACTACTTCAACTTTTCAGTTGCAAATAAGGCTTGCAATCCCGCAAATTCCATTTTCCCTCGAGGATTTTGTGAGAAATTGACCATTCTTGCAGGATTCAGGAGGATCCAACAGTTTTACTGCGAAATTTGTTAACCCAAATTCAAACAATAATCTTTTTTTCTGCGATAAATCAGCAAAGAACGAAATAAATAAGACATAATAAGAGATGTAGTTTTATATTATAATAATAATAGTATTACTCACTTAACATAATTCACAACGTTCCATAATTAATATTTATTGCAGCATTTTTAAAAATCAAGTTTATTTTTAGTTTATAATTAGTAATGAAACTTAACGCCTTGCTTATATACTGCAAAAAAGCCCTTTCAGCTTCTGTACTGTCAGACTTGTATGCTTGAATATATTATCTTTTTTCAACATTCTTTCAGAAATCTTTTTCATTTGAAGACAAACGGGACTATTCTTTATTTATACCCCGTGCTTTTCTGGATTATAAAGATAGATAAATCTCTCCCTTCTGTAAAGGTTATATCAACTCTCACTCACCTTGTCGCTGTTCCAACGTTTCTATTAAAATCGAAGAGTTGCATCTATTTTTAAAAGTGTTTGGATTACTTCTACCCAATAATTTGGTTTAATCGAACGTTTATAAGCTAAAAATCAAATCCTTGATCTTAGTAAATTCGTCCCAGGAAATTTTCCAGTCAATATCAATTACTTAAACCCAACATTTTCATACAAAATAACAAATGCAAGTTGAATACCATGTACGTAACATAATTGTTGGCATCGTCATATCACTTATATTTTGAGAAGTGATTATGATAACATTATTATCGTGATGAGTTTCAAGCTATCTAGGCGTTCTTTGATCAAATCGACACAATGTTCTGCAATGTAAGAGCCATGGTTTCGAATCAACCTGTGATTAAAATTTATTCCTGTACAGTCTCCACATTCTAGTCATATTTGATTCACTCATTATAATGTTCACTTTAACTGTTTTCCAAAAATTTTCAGCAGTCGATTTTATTATATTGAGAGATGTAGACAGGCTAAAACCACTTTTAAAAAATAAATATTGTAATCCCTCAGAAGTTTACACATTACACAAACTTTGAACATTTCGTACTCTCTGACTACGATAAATTCGTTTAAAAGTGAAATTGTGTAAGCTATATCTAATAATAATTTATTATGGCCTCTAAAAAGAAATCGCCTGTGTGAACATACTTTCAGGACGATTAAAAGTGTCGTGTCTAAATTAGTTGAAATAAAAATTTCACGGGGCGGCATCGGTAAGAAAGCGACTACATCAGGAATGATAAATCATTTGAATTATAAGCAAAGCAAAGAACATCGTCAATTGCAGCCTACACTTCATAAGGGGCAAAAAATTAAAGATCAAGATACGGGTGTAAATAAACCTACGACACCAAAAAAGCAATTGAGTCTTGAAGAATGTCCTGAAATGCGTAAACCATGAGATATTAATGACCCCAAGGCTGAAAATACCACGTCTTAATTGGTGAAATGATAACACTCGATAATGAGGCAATAAATATAGTAGAAAGGGCTGGTTTTAAAAGACCGATTAATGAAGCTTTGCCGCGGTATAAAATACCAAGCCCCCCTTATTTTTCCGACAAAATAATTTCAGAAATATATCATAAAGTAGTAGAAAAGAATTAAAAAATTACTTTCAGAGACTGATTATATTTCCGCGACATGCGACATGTGGACGTGTTTGTTTAATCATAACAGTTTTTTAAGTTTCACTGCGCATTTTATTCATGGTGAATTCGATGTCAAACATGTAGTGTCGAGCGTCAAACATTTTGAGAGACAGCACACACATAAAGCATAGTGATTAGTTTACAGGAAATTGTTAGTTTATGGGACATTCGGCCAAAAAAAAGTCATGTGGTATTCATGATTATGGACGAAACAGAAATAGCTGTTAGTAACGCAGGCTTGGCCTCAGTGTGTTCTTTCATTCATACTCTTCAATTAATTATTAACGTCTGTCTGAAAGCTCAGTCATATATAATTCAAATGATTGCTACAAGTAGGAGGATCGTAACCCATTTTAATAATTTTGTACTATACAGGAATGACTGTATTCTAAACAAAAAGATTTGGATCGCCCTCAGCATGAATTAGTGCAAGATGTAAGTACGCGGTCGAATTCCACCTATTATATGCTTGAAAGACTAACGGAACAAAATGGGCTATTTCACTTTATCTTACAGACTCCGATATTGTACAATGGAATAACTTTTGAAATTATTACAACCGTTTGAGGAATTGACAAAAATTACAAGTTCCGGATATGCTGGCATTTCTGAAATCATTCCGTATGTTGTTCTGTTAATGCTATATTGCGATAAAATGAGCACATCAGAGTTAACATCCAAATTAAGCCAGTCGAAGCTATACAACAGCGGTTACAAGAACGATTTGAAGACATCACAAAAAGTAAAAATTATTTGTTGGCTACCGCTTTAGATGCGCGCTTTAAAATGAATACTTTCATCAGACAACTGAAAAGAGAAGAAGCAAAGCAGTATATTTTGATTGATAACCTAAAGATAAGAACAGTGTAACAAGCAGCGATGATAGCACAAATTCGTCCCCTATTTGGGCCAAGAGGATGAGAAAGGAAAAGTAGAGTATAAGCCAGGCTCAACTTTCATGCATTGCTACGAAGAGGTAGCAATGCATATAAATTCAGCCTGGCTTAGACTCTGCTCTTCGTAGCTTCTCTGCTACCTCTTCGTAGCAATGCATGAAAGTTAAGTAAATAGTCTGGTTCCAGAAAAAAAACACAGCTCATACCGTGATATCGAAAGGAAAAAATGCGGTTCCAACTGAAATAGACATTTATTTGCGTATTAAGAAAAAAACATGTCATGACAACCCATACACATGGTGGCAAGCAAGAAAAGATAAATTTCCGTGTTTAGTAAAACTTGCATTTGTCAGCGTCACGCAGTAGCGTTTATTCAGAGCGTCTTTTTTAAGCTGGGAATGTCTACGAGAAGAAGAGGAGTAAATTGCTGCATGAAAATGCAGAAAAATTAGTCTTTCTGACATCATAATCTTCCACTCCTAAATTTCAATTACTATAATTCAAGTGCATAGACATTTGTTTGATACGTTCTCGTAATTCTTATAATACGAAAGTTGATTATGCATGACGACTTTAATGATTATAAGAAAAATACATTATTGCAAAATCAGTCTTTTTTTACCCATTTATTTGACTACAAATGAACATCTTAAGTGTTCAATATTCGGCCGAATAGTTCCTAGATATTAGGTATATGACCGATCAAATAGTACCTAGATATTAGGTATATTAATAGGATAAAAGTAGCAGAATATTGAATAATGACCGAATATTCGTAGCAAGTCTAGTTTTCTGTTCTAGTTTCTTATCCAAGCAATGCTTAGATTTCAAATGATAGTGCTTAGAGTTTTTTCGATCGTTAGCCTATTTTTAAAATATTTGGTTAGGCACCTAATAATTTAAGTTTGTTTTTATTACTTTATTTAAATGATTATTTTTCTTATTAATATTCTCGCAGACATTTGGTTTAAAGTGCCAGCTATATATTTCTGCATTCATCGGTTTGTTGATCTTTTGTTGTCTGAAATCTCAAGAAATTATACTACTAAGCCAGTTTTGGACTATAAAACTTAGCCGTGGTTAGCTGACTTGTTCGAAGTCACTCTGATCTACCATTTGTAATCTAAATTCACTTACTGTTATGTGATAATCAAGTAACTTGTGATAATCAAGTGTGATGGTCGTACGTTTTTGAATTTCGCCGAACCGTGGCTTTTAAATAATTACATTAAACCATTCTAAAACCATTTGAAAGTATAATGTAACTAAAAAGTGCTGGTGGGAGAACACCCAGAGCGATAGCGCCTGTTACTCTAATTATTGGACAGTGGGGTTGGAGATTCAGGTTAGTGAGTACTTTATACATACGGTGCCATTGTCCAGATCATTTGCGATAACGTCTGAGTAGGCAACGTACTATATTAAGCAAATAATAATATTTCCCTTCTCATTAATAATGTTGCCTTGCCCGAACACAAAACTAATGTGTTAGTGGCTACTGTCCCAACGTGAACAACCGATCTTCTGCGATCTGGCGTACCGTATTTCTAGTTAGAATAAGCTTTTGCATGTTGTCGTGTATATTTTACAATATATAAAAAAGCCCCGCGTACTTCAGGTACGGTCAATGATATTATGACTAATGAGAACGCTGTGCTTTGCTTATTTCAGAGCATTCATTTTGTAGTTGATATCGCTGCCCTAAAGAAGGATAAGTCTTCTTCAAAAAAGCTGCATAATTTATATATTTTCATTAATGAAGACAGCATTTAAGGCCTGGAGGACGACTTTCCAAATCTAATTTACCATTTGAGATAAAATATCCTGTCTTTACCTAAACAGGATCGTGCACTGGATGCCATACTATAAACTGTCATACAAACCCAGGACTTCTTATGTCCATCCTATTCTTATGACAACGTTCTTATGACAACGGTACTAAATGTTAGATTATTATTAGGGTTAGTTAGTATTAGTAGGATTATTATCATTGCTTTCGTGCAAACCCGTCTCGTCCTACGCCGTAAATAACAGATCGTCCTTCATATCGTGGCACAGAAACAAAGGTCTTTGTATATACTGATGTGGACTATGTTGGTCCCCTCCGAATTACACTCATCCATCGAAGAAGATAGCATACGTAAAAGACATGCATTTCTTTGTTTGCCTTGTAACGAAGGCCGTTCATATGGTCTCCAACTTAACTTCAAATGCATTTCTTGCAGCCTGTAGCCATTTTAATTCATGGCGTGATCCAGTTTCTTAAATTTATTCGTACAATGCCACTAATTTCGTAGGTGCCAAGCCTAAGGTAGACGACCTCTATAAGTTTTTAATTGGATCGGAATTTCATCTTGCTTTGAGGCACGAACTGGGTAATAGATATATTGATTGAAAAATGATTCGACCATGTTCACTCCACTTTAGTAGAATATGGAAATCTGATATAAAAAGCTTGAAGACTCACCTATATCAAGTGATTGTAACCCAGCTCTTCACCTACAAGAAGTTAAGAACTATGTTATTGCAGCTTGAGAGCATTCTCAAATCTCGCCCATTGAATGTCTTATCTGCAGATCCCGATCCGGAAGTTATTGTACTTGCACATTTCCCCACCTATAAAATATTAACCTGCACAGGATCTGTCTAAGGTGGGTTTTAATCTCACCCAAGTGACAAAACTGCCGGATCACGTGGTATAATCCTTCTGGAAGTAGTGACGTTTAGAATATGTGCATACACTGAAAGTCAGACAAAAATAGATGGTTCCTCACCGTGCCATTAATGTTGGGACAGTCGTAATCGTGGGACAGGATGATGCTCTACCATCAAATTTATCTATTTATATATAACAATCCAAAAAAACTTTCTCGCCTTTACCTGCTTAATCTGTATTTTTTTTGCTTGCAATCATATTAAAAAAAACGTGAAAAAATCATATCGTCACATAATATACACGGCATAAAAATAAGTAGTGATATATAAATACAATAAAAATTGTGTTATGTTATCACCTAAGATGTTTAGCAATTAATATATTACTTTTAATAGTAACACTACTAAACCAATCGTTAAATAAATAAAATACAATATAATAATACTTACGTCTGAAGTGATTATTTATAGCAAAACGGATTCACAACAGTAAATCCTACAAAGCTCTATCACAACAAAAAGTTTGTTTTCGCAAATGAAACCACGGCCTATAGATATTTCAGTGATCGAGTCGGTCTAGAAAAGCTGATCTAGAAAGCGTGTGAGATTCCTTGGAATACTGGATCCCACTTTGAGGAATCGCAAACACTCGTGAATGTGAGATATACAATTCTGTCCTCATATACTTTGGAGTATTTCTTATGTTTAGTTTATTATTATGTTTTTTTTTAGATATCACGCCTCCATTCTACTTTTCCAAAATTTTATATTTACATTTATCTGTATTAAACTTGAAATATTTTTTTTCAGATTTCTGACAATTTAGTAACATGTCCGATCGACACCAAACGTCAGATATGAAATATAAACATCTCATTTTTCATCCTCAGTTTCCATATGCAATGTTATTCAAGCAGTTATTAACACAGTACAATACCACTTTGCATAAGGGCATGTTCACATTTTTGAAGAGAAACCTTCATTTTTGCGAAATTTACTCTTAACTCTGGGAATATGTAGTATAATAATTGGGAATATGTAGTATAATGATTTTGGTATGGAAAAATAGATCAAGCTTTCCTCTACAATTCATATCAAAACTCGATTTTTTTAAAATTCCCTATACATATGTAGGATATATCTTGAAAAGACTAGTAATAAGGGTAAATTATATTTATTAATTTTAAGTATCGTATGTTCTGAAAGAAGAAAAAATCTACTGAAGATAATGCATCCTAATTCTGAGACTGCTGAAACCAAAATTATGTAAAAAATTGGGGTTTTTAGAAGACTACGCAAAGGCTGTAAGAAAACTTCGGTCAAACATTTTTAAGCATACACTGTATTTTTACGCCTATGAACATATAGTAGGCAATATTTTAGGTTTTCCTATATTCTAAACCGATTTTCTTAGAAATCGTGCAATGTAGATTTTTAAATTGGCATGGAAATGCATCTTATTAACCCATATACATTTTACTAACTTTTTTAATTGTTGAATATTAAGTTTAAAGATAAGAGAAAAGATACTATGTACCTTTAAATGTTTATAACTGCCTAAATATGTACAAAATCGTAGTAGCGCGAGCTTACTTGACAGGTTTTTATGTACTTTAAATAAATGCGTGTACATGTTATCATTTTAAAGTTTCTCTTTCGTAATCATTCTAGCGTTATATACATAACCAAATTAATAATCTCTCTGCCTTGATATTATTAGTTCCGATTTAATTCCGTTTATTCGATTATTTAATGCATTTATCTTATTCGTTCTAGTAAATTATTTTCGTTAGTAAAATCCCAAGAAGTTCAAATACATCTTATATTTCTTCATTTCGTCCATTCGTTTGTTAGTTTTGATTTGAATTTCGAATATATGCAAATGAATAAAACGCCATGAGTTCCATTTTTTATAAAAACTTCAAATTATATACAATCTTCAGGTGGGCTATTAGCAAAAATCTTTGCTAACAGCCCACCTGAAGATGTTGTAATACAACGAAACCTAGGTTGTGGTAAAGAACTTAAAGAAAGTAGAAATAATACTACTGATGTAGTATTATTTCTACTTTCTTCATTCGTAGTTTCATTTAATTGTGAATAATGAATTTCTACAAAATGAACGCCAAATATAATCAATAATTCAAGAAATGCATCTTATTAACCCATATACATTTTACTAACTTTTTTAATTGTTGAATAATAAGTTTAAAGACGTGGTAAATAAAGACTAATCACGAGAAATAATAATGAAAGCTATAGGAGACTTCCCTGGGTTAAAAGTATTTAGCCTACGTCGTTTCCTGCTACGCCAACTATTTCTGTGCAAAAAATTATGTCGGTTTGTAGTTCTGTTGCAACATGAAAGAAGGACAAAACAAACATACTTTAGTTAGGAATTAGTTAAAGAATTTCAACAAAGTATCATAAGGGCTATATCTTTACACAATGGACTAACTAAAAAGAAGATATGACAATTTAATGTTTCAGTTCAAATTATACTTACTTTTATAATTTTTATAATAGGTCCCATTACGTGTATTAATCTTACAATTAACTTAATATTTTCTAAACAAGGCAATATTAGTTACAAAATAAACCATTAGCTGCTTTGTTTTATTGGCAGATTATTAAATCTAAAGATTCGTAACACTTTCAACTATACGTAAAAAACAAGGAATAGAAGATATTCAAAGGCACATAGATATTTTATTATAGGTTTAATATTTAAGGCTAATTACTAAAGTACAATGATATTTTCTAACATTCGAAATTGTGATTATTTTAAAGATAATCGAGACGTGACTTCAACAGTATTTATCAACCCTGCAATGTCAGTTTATTGAAATAGTTTGCCACGATTCATTAAAAGGACATACTTATGTTCTAGGACATCTTAGTTACAGGCTGGCCCTAAAATTACCATGCCCTGAATTGTCATATTTATCATTGGTACTGAATTCAGTTATTTATATTAAATAGATCCTAAGTTGTTTACTTCTAGACTACAAACATTTTGGATAGACTGGAGGAAGCAAGTGTGGCAGCAGCTTTAGAAAGTATTAGAGAATTTATTTTTTTTGTATTTAAATTTTTATTCACTTAAAAATATGAAAATTAGAGGTTATATTTTTAAGCAGTGCTTTTAATTTACCAATTAGAAAACAGAAACCCATTAGAACAACCAAAATGCATGTCAATAAACAAAATAATAGAAGACATTAATTAGTAGTCACGAGTTACTGCTACCTCAATAAAGCCGCATGTGGAAAATAAATTCATTTTGCAGTCTTTTTAATTAAACGGCCCGGTCAATAGATAAAATACTAATTTGTACTGTAATAATACTAATATATGTTATTGCTGTATCGACGTGATTTTAATAATCAAAATAAATAAAACTGATTATCAAAGAAATATTGAACAATTATTTTCATTTAAATTATAATGTAGGCGATTAAGGTGATGTGAATAGGCTATAAATTTGTTGCACACCACAAGCAGTGTTGCTACATATGTATTAGTGATTTTCCAATGAGTAAATATCCGTTCTCAAGTGGCTGAATTTTGTAAATACGACCTTAATACCATCTGAAATATAGTCTCAGAATACCATAACATTTTACTCTATTTACAGGACCATATTTGCCATAAATATAAACAATATTTTTCATTAACAATATTTTCCACTTTTTCCCTACATAGATTTTCTAAAGATTAATAGACTTCAGTGAAACAAAGATGCATGAATTTTTTACTTCATCTATAAAACAGCAATTTCACAGTTTAGATACCTAGCTAGCTGTCAGCTACAGCACTTCGATCATTACCTCTATTCTATCTGTTTTAGTTAGACTATTTTTTTTACTTGTATCAACTGAGTAACTATTGGCAGCCTATCTAAAGAGAACATTATTATGGGAAGAGAATTTTCTTTATAAATAAGCTGGTTGTCTTTCTCAAACTGGTTTAAAAAAAAGGAAGGCACTATAATGATAGTTATTATGACAACCCATAATAACACTTCTATGAAGTTCTAAAAATTGTAGTCGTTGGACAAAATATACAACCACCTTTCCAGGGATAATATTTCTATAGAAATAAAAGTTTTAACAATAGACAAATTCCAAATTTACAATTATTAAAATTTATTAGAGTTGCTAGCAGCAACCTTCACAAACCTGGCGAAGATAACTTTAGAAAAAAAAATACACTACTTTTTTCATAAATATGTATTTATTAAAAATAAACTTCATTATAAATTGTAAAATTGTAATAAATGTATAAAATCTAACATGACTGAGATAATTTATCTCTTCAATCAGTCTCAAGTCACAATGTTTATTTAGTCTGAAACAAACAATAATCAAACAGACAATTCATTCAGGTCTCATTATAATATACACTTTTTAATAAACACTCCCTATTTTAAAGTTTCGTTGTTTAAAAATAAAGCTTAATTTAAATAACAACCTTGATCAATCATATTGGTATATATAAGAAAAAAAAAACAAATTAATTTTTATTTGTATTCTTTCTTATGATCAAGTGGGAATCTACTCTATAATGAGTCTACCTACAATTATTTCTATATTGAGATGTGGAGGCACATTTCGTATAAATTATACGTCCCAATTATCAATAGTAAAGAGGCTTGCTACACTCCACCCTCCGTCCCACAAAAGCTTGTAAAATTACGAGTACTGGTATGGACCAGTATAGCAATGAAGCACTCTCAACATCGCTACTTACCCAATTTTGTGTGAGAAATAGCATGGATGATTTGACATAACTGCTAAACTTCATAATAATAAAATAATAAAAACACATGGCACTATGACTTAAAAATAAAACAAACTGTATAACAAGACAGCCACTGAAAATGTGAAGATTCTATTTTTGTAAAATCTATTATATCTACTGTATTTACTAAAATGTAATTACAAGCAAATGTTTAATATTTCAACTCACTATATTCAACACATCAACTTTATAGGGACAGTGCAAAATGCTATTAGTGCCATCTGGTGATAAATTTTATTAGTTATACTGCTGTATAACTAATTGATTTATCACCAGCTTTCGCATTAATTCATACAGAATGTGATAAGTCAAATTATTTATAAAGCTAAAATATGGTGTAGTGTGTTGTACAAAAGCATTTTAATAATTCATAAAAATATTACAGTGCAGTTTAGTTTATCAAAAATTTAATCTCATGTCCACTTTTGTAACATAACCTCTTTATATTCAACGACGTTTATTATTTTCTGTCAATAAAATACAGCACTGATATTGACAAAAGTTCTGTCGTTTTCCAGCAATGTCTGTTTCTTGCACAATCCCTATAAATTTAGAAACCGCTTTATTGTTTAATTATGTATAAAAAACCAGACAAAGATTTCAATATAACATCAATTATTAGAGATAAGTCAAGGTGTTAAGATAATAAGCAATATTTATATAGATATTGATAAAGTTGTGCTTAGCTAATAACATACAAATAAATATTAAATCTAATTAATAAAGTTAGAAATTACTTATCAGCACTTCATACATTTGATATATTAGAACACTTGACCATTTATCATTGAATAATAGAAAGAACACATTAATATACTTGATGACGGTTAGCATCACAAGATTGCATGTTAACATTGATGTCCCAGATTGAAATCAAAAATAATTTCATTGCTTATCAAATTTGTATAACTAAAAGGAACAAAACTGACATGGATTCTATACATATATAAAAAAAACCTCTCCACATGGCCTACACTATTATAATTCCTGCTTCCCACATTGCGTATTTTCATGAATCACACCGTAAATGCCAAACGGCCATGTGCAGCTGCAAACTATAATAAATTCCTTTAGTGTAATTTACAACACCCATGGTGGAATTCCATCCATACTGGTATTTTTGACGTTGTCTTAAATATCCTATGTATCATTTTTGATTCTTGGATTCTGCTGGAGATAAATTTCAGATTCATTCTAAAATTATTATTTATTTATTGATGAATGAAATTATTATTATTGGCTTATTTTAATAAAGATTTAAAAATTCAAATGTTAATCTGTTCGTCATATAGAAGATCATGTGAATAAAGGTGGTTATCGACAGAAAAGCCAACGAAGTTAACGAGTCGAATATCCATCTGCATTAATACGTGGCCCACCGTGGATGAGCATACACCATACTTTTGAAGTTACCAAGTTGCAACGATCAAACGAGTTACTAAGGTCTTTTCCACAGTATGTAATACCTTTTCCACGGTATGTTGGTCTGTGAAGACATACACCAAAGAAAGTTGACGTAACAGTAAGCTGGCCAGATAACCGTGGTGTACATTATGACTGCCTTTGGGGTTTATTAGTCAAAATACAACACTGTCAAACATCACTGTCTTTTCATCGACTTAGCAATCTTGTTGTCGTTTGAAAAGTGAAAAGCATAAAAAAGACTGTTGATTAGTGTAAAAATTGAAAATAAGGTCTTTTTTCTAGTGTTAATTTATTGAATAAATTAAGATTTGCACTAAAAAACTGGCGTATATCTATTTAGATATAGAACTAAATAGATATACGCTAAAACTTATCGTTGCAATTTAGTAACTAAATAGGTAACTGTTAAAGGGAAAAAATGGAGTTAGGAGAGGTACTATTTCAGCACCTGAGAAACTATCCGTAACACTGCAATTTCTTATTACCGGAAGAAGTTATATGAAACGATTACTAATCACAGACTGTTACAAGTGTCTAGATATTTACTATGGCTGAGAAATCTTGTCAAACGAACAAATGAAATTTTCTATTCAATTTGACAGCCTGGACAAATTAAATTCGTTACATATATGCTATAGCTGGCCTACACAGTTTTAACTGAAGTTTTCCACAATGTGTACTGAGGCTATATATTAAAAATAGATTTTAAGTTGCTTTGAAATAATTACATATGCTTTTTAAACCATAGATTATAGTATAATTCTCAGAATATCTTTACTTCTATAATTGAAGACGATAAATATAAAGCAACATTTAATGATAATTATAGTATTTAAACAATTAAAAAAGAAAATGTACATTTGATAAATGCAAGCATATAATATTATATTTATTTGATGAAGTTTTAAAGGTAATCAAACTGTAAAAAAACACATACTCAATTTATCATTTACTTGAATTCAACAGCAGCATTCCATTTAATATATTCAAAAATAAACATTGCTTAATGCAATCGCAGACACTGCATAATAAAAACTATCATCCGTGACACGCATTGCCACTGTTTTTAAATTCAAATTTATAAGCACCATATTTCACATATTCAGGTGAGTTTTTCGTTTCAAATTTTGAAAAACAACAGATAAGCAAAGGAGTTTGTTATAGAAATGTACTAACCAAAAATGGAAACTTTAAAACAGTCTGCAAATGAATATTTATCCGAGCGTAAGCTCAAAATTTAACTTGGACTAATATATTTCATACCTGTACAGTAATCAATCGCTATTCGTGATTAATGAGTTTAAAAATTATCTATACGTATAATAAAATTGTAACAGTAAATTCTGTACCTGAAAAATATTTTAAAGAGAGTGATTGATTTAGCTTATAGAATGATAATAGAAACCAGAAAACCTATTTTTAGAATTTTTGCATGTTATTTTGTGCGTTAATCACGCAAAATCTACTGGACGGATTTTGATGAAATTTGGTATGGTAATAGTTTATAACCAAGAGCAACACTTGAGAAATTTGTATTCCGAAAAAAATTTCTTATTCCGAATTTCACACGAGTGAAACCATGAGGCACAGCTAGTATTTACTAAAAGCTGACCATGATTATATTAACACAATGACATACACGTACACACACACTAGAAATAGCAAATAATAACTGTAAAAAATTTGGGAGAAGTAACTTTAGACGGAAAAATTTGATTTTTTTCACTGTAAACAAATAAATTAACTAACATAAATTTGACTTGATTTAAAAACAAAAAAAACAAGTTAATCCTTTCCCTAGCAATATAATATTTCAGTAAAGTCTTCATTTATACCTTATAGTAAATCATTTTTAGTGAGTTGTGTAATCCACTTATTAGAAAACGGAGATTTATAGTAAATTGATGGATAAGGGAGCAAATCAAAATTAAGAAGCTAATTCTGGGATAATCCCAGAATTCTAGGAGCGTTGTCAGATCTAACAGATAGCCGCACGCCCTCACTGACAAGCATGTTCGTTCATATGCATGCATGGGCGTGTCTGCAATTAGACACTTGTATGCATAGTCTGGTAAAAAAATAGATAAAGGAGATGGTCTATTGCTGAATCAATGTGAGAAAAATTACAAAGTGCCAAATTGTTTTGCTAACATAAACAATTTTAAGGAATTAATAGGTACATTTAATTAACTGCAATGTACTTATTAAAAAAGTTGTGATTTTATACTAAAAATACCATAAAATGAAATGATTTAACACAATCTATTCTCACTTCTGCTATTATTTTAAACTTCACTGAATATGCACGTTTTCTATTAGTCGGGAATCTCACTGTTAGTAGTTTTATTATTCGCATCAATTTTAAGGAATCTACCCCACACACCCCCCCCCCCCACCCACAAATAGCGAGAGCTTACTCTATTAATACAGTAATTTTAATAAAATAATGAAATCAATATCTAATCAACTTCTCAAATCAAAATCAGAATTAGAAATGGCTTCCTGAAATATTCTGAAGTCTAAGATTTGACATTGAACAGGAACAGTGTGAAAGGCTTGTATTAAACCTGATATAGCATTTTACAATTAAATTATCTACCTTATAGTAGATTTTAGTTAGAAAATATTCCTTTACTTTAATAAGATTCTGATTCATTATTCTTCAGTAAGCAACACTGCTCGACACAAATAATCCAAAAGTTAATTTTTATTACTAAATCAATGCTGTTACAAGAAAATTTTACGATTGCCGAGCAATGTTTAATGTTTTCATCTCCTTTGCCTATACTGCAAACCCATACTGTAGTTCAAAACTCACCTACGCTGTTGAGATTAATGTACGTATGTATTCTACAGTTTTAATTATTACAATTTTTATCATTACAGTTACGACCCGTATAGACATAAGTTGAACATTAAAATAAGTTTAGTGTATTTACAAGATCAAATGTGTTTCTTAAATACTAACTATTCTTTGCATATACAATGTCAAGAAAACAAAAACAGTTCTGAATATTGCGAAGCTAACTGGCTGAACGAGAGACGTAAAAATCATATAAATACAGAAAACAAACTTTCAAACCCAAAAGATGAACTAATGACTTCTATGTTTCCATGTGTTACAAAAATTTCTATTAGCTGAAAATAAATTTCAATTGAAATCAAATAACAGTAGGTGATTAAAGAGAAAGTTCCAACCCGTTTCAAAACTAAGCAAATTGGAACTACAGCCTTTACGTAGCTCCTTTCTTTTTATCTCATACAATAAAACATAAAGATATTTGTATAGACAATGAGAAAATCCCACGGAATAATATTATATTAAACTCATGACGTGTTTGAGAATAAACTTAATCCATTTTAAACTCTTTTACTGTTACTCCACTTTGGTAGCAAATCATTTGATAATGAAAAGATAATGTAATGTTTGTTTACCTCCAGTATAAATATGAAAAATAACAATTTACAGTGAAACAAAAAATTTCCGTCTATCGTCTTTAAAAGTTTAAGAATAAATTTATTTTATTTACTGAAAGTACTCTGGTTAAAATGCAATATTTCAGTCCTTTAAACTCAGTTTGAAATCAGTGGTCAGGTTTAAATCCTAGGTTTTATGCTTAGGCATCTAACAGTTTTCTTATCAATGAACCACCAAGTCAGTATTTGAAGATTAATAATCAGTATTTGTATGAACCTGAACTAAAATCATGTCGCAAAAAGAAAAATGGATACATACAGAAACCAATAGTATTGTTACGTAACATTAAACATCAGCTATGACTAAACAATTTATTGTACCATAAATTTTGATAGAATAATTGTTTAATAGTTCTTAAATTGCTGCAACAGTTTCTAATGGGGCTTTCAAACAGAAATTGAACACTTGAGTTAATGTTAAAATAGAGTATCTTGAGATCAAAACTAAATACAAGAAAAACTTTTTTTAGTACTCAAGAACCATGGACCTTCTAACCACTGGACGTGCCATATTTAGGATTACTGTTAGCTGTACACAGGTAAAAAATGACATGTCAATTGCATATAGGTTACAGTCACAAACGAATTGTGTCACAAAATGTCAAATTATGCAATTAATTTATGTAGAAGTTGGAGTGGCACATCAAATTTAGAATAACTAAGCACAACACTTGATTTGTGATTATATAAGATTAATATTATATCATTTATTTCAAAGCTAATAGTTATTATGTATAAATTATTTGTAACAGTAATTGACTTGTATCTCTTAAGACATTAGTGAAAGGTATAAACTAAGCGCTGATGTTTTATCAATAAAAATTATTGCTGCTATAAACATAATGCGAATCCATATTATAACAATATCATTATAATTTATTATTAAAATGCAGCTGTAAAAGAGGAAAACTTAGATAACTATATAAAATGTTAATTATTATTGGTTTTATTAGGTGCATAGAATGGAAAGGACCCAAATATTGCGTTTTTCATTTATTACTTTATCTATTATATTTTTTTGTTTTTCATTTATTCTCTACTTATATTTTTCAATTATTATGTTATTGGTTATTGTTGTTATTGTTGCACTAAAATATACTGATAAAATAGTATTAGGTACTGATGTACTAGAAAATAAATTCAATTCCCTTTCTTTTCATGATCCACCAGGTTCTTTACTTGAATTATACTTACATTTGCGTTACTTAGTTTTGTCTGTACATTGGACAAATTTTATGTTTATCAAGCCTACAAAATGAGTCCACATAGAATTACCATGAAGATGATTTTTTTCATTTGATAAAATTAATACGAAATAATAGTAAAACAACACTGTACTCATTCTTAAAATTTTGATTGTTCTCGCAAGCCTTGGTAATTATAAGATGTTAAAGAATTAATAAATGATAAAAAATGGTCACCCTTACTATCTAGAGAATATCTTCAATTACATTAAAATTATTATTTAGATTAGTTGCACCAAATTCAAAGAAAAAAGCACACATTACAGAGAATAATTTTCAATAGATAGCTCAATAATTAAATACTGTGGAACAATGTTTATCAATATTGTGAATCTGTGTGTGTGTGTGTGTGTATATGCAATACATTTACTATAGTTTTCAAACGGTATTAAAACAAAATACCCCAGCGAAATAGCTTCATCTATGTTTACTTATATGCAAAGAACTGACTTAAAACTATTATTTACAAATCATATAAAAATAACAAAATTAGGTACTAATGCTTATAACATTATATTTAAATATGTACATAGGACTGACACTATAGGCACAATGGTTATGTAAGTTATGTAAACTAATAAGACCTCCTTACCACAATTGCTTACAAATCAAGTCAAGAACAAAAAAACTAACAATAATAATTATTTTAAAGAACATAATTAAAAAGAAAATATAGAATACAAATGATTTGTACTACATATTCCTACAATTTTATAATATTCTTTAAAACATGTATACTTAGTCTGGCCGAGAAATCAATTTCCAACCTATTCTAATATTCTTTTAATTTTTTCATAAATTGAGATACAAAAATATTTTTCATTTTCTACCAAATTCCCTTCCAATTAAACCTTTCTATCAAATTCCTCTCCAACTCTTTAATTCATAAAACAAAATAAGTTTTAAATAGGTCTATTTAGGAATTCCTCCAATTTTCAGATGTTGACCTTTTTATCATGTGATATATAAATATTTTCAATGTAGAGAATATTGCTCGCATGAATCTCATGAATATATGAATATTGCTCGCAGGAATCTCATGATATATAAATATTTTCAATGTTAGAGAATATTGCTCGCATGAATCTCATGATATATAAATATTTTCAATGTTAGAGAATATTGCTCGCATGAATCTCATGAATATTTTAAAGTTTTTATTCATTACTTTTTGAAATAGTGTGATGAGAGATTATTGAAGTAGTTAACCATACAGATAAATAACTCAAATCAAATTCACTTCAGGTATCTTTTTAACAATTAAGCAAACATACGTATGATGCGTGACTATCGTTGGGTCATAAATCCAATGAGTAACCGTTGATTGCACTTGAAAAACCTACATTTAGGTGTATATCATTGCTAAGAATCAGTAAAATGTGGGACAGGCGATGGTGGTGGTGGATAGGGTGAGAGATAGGCGGAACAGCGTGAGGAAGGTGAAGGTGGAGAGGGGAGCACGGGTGTGGGCGGGGGTGCCGCATTGCAATCGCTCTCGTCAGCCGCATCCGTGGAAGCAGGTGTAGGTGGTGGTGGGCGCACAGCACGGTAGTGACGCGGCGCACGACGGGTCGAGGCCGGAGATGGCGGTGGGTTAAGCGGCTCTCGTGGGTAGCGTCCACTTGATGCAGAGCTGCTCGCGCCTGCAGGACGCCCACGTGACGCTGATGACCACTGACTGCCAACCATCGATTTGCGTGGATACAATCTGTTGAACAACCAATATACATTATGTATAATAAAAGCTAACATATTAATCTCCCTATTGTCACTACAATGGTTCCACGAATACAACGCTTATCGACTTGTATGAAATATAAAAAAAAATTTATCTCAGTTTCCATTAAAAATAAATGTCAGATAATCAAATTTAATTGTCAAATATTAATAATTCCTCACCAAAATATGGAAATCTTCATTATTCAATTCTAGACAACAACAAAAGAAATTAAGAGAGTGCTCAGGAAAGTGAAAAAATTAAAATTTAAACTCTCTGATGCGACTAAAGACTTACTTAAACAAAGAAGTTGGCAACACCATTGGTATAAATACACAAGAATATATATGAAGTGGGTACAAATTCAATGAATTTAGGGTCCAAACAGCCATAGAGAAAACGAAAGCGAAAGATGCAGTTTAATGAATCAACTGGCAGATCAAGTTAGCCATAACTGCCCAGTTTTGTTCAATCATAAATATCTGTACAAGTAAGATCAACTCAAGAGCACCTAAAGTCACACAAAATTAGAAATGTGTCCTTTGCTATCAGAAACTGTACTAAAAACCTACCTTAACAAAAAATCAAAGTCACTGTGTAAGCAATAGCATAAAGTCAAGACATCAGCGGATAATTCTATTCCCATTGAACTTCTCAAATCTCCAGGAAAAAGATATTTAGTTAAGCTAAAAAAACTTTTTAATCATTGCCATTTTAAAACTGTAGCTCCAGATGACTGGAATCAATTGCTAATGAAAATTCTGCATACATACATTTCACTACAATCAGTCTCACTCACATATATAAGAGCCGAGTTGCTTGGGCAATGCTCAGCCAACCACTACAAGCCACTTATGAAAATTCTGCTTGAAAAAGAACCAAAAACAGGTCACTCCACTACAAGCCAACCTCGCTCACATATAGAACCTATTTATGAAGATCATCATGAAAAGAGCCCGGTTTGTTGTTGGCTATAAAGGAATAAATTGTCATTGAAATAAAACGTAAAACACGCCCTTTTTCTAATTGAGTGAAAAAAAACATTCCACATAACTCTTTTTAACACATCCAATACTTGCCTGGGGTGCGGTTTTTACCCGCAGTGGCTATGTCTCCGCAGCTGTTAGCGGGTAATTCCCCCGAGTGGCGCTGAACAATGTGCACAAGTATCATGTGTACAAAAAAGGTGACAAATAATTATAAATATTATTTTCAATCTTTTGAAAATAAAGTCACCTTTTAAATTTTATTTCAACGACAATAGACTATTTTTCAGTCAAGGAATAACGTTTTTCTTTGTCCGACACTTATTCCCGGACACCGTGTATATACACTCCGGAAGTGAAGACACTTACCGTATTTAACAAGACAATTACAACACAGATCTAAGTAAACATAGATGGAGTTAATACTAATTTCTGTGTTATAATGATTTGATTAATATTAACACCCCCACTATCGAAATATTACAAATACTGATTCAATACCCAACAAATTCATAAATTTATAATGTTTTACTGATCGTTAACACGTCAACTGTTGGCAAATACTGAACTTGAACAATTTTACTTGAAATGACTTATCTACAGTAATGAACATTAACATATTTTGTTCTATTATGAAATACTGGATTTACCAACAGCTTTTGTGAACTGTAATTGTCATTACAAATAGTAATAGTATACAATTTTTCAGTAATCTCATATTGTAATTTTCAAAGATATACAGCATCTTTACAAGCCTCTGAGATTACCAGATACTCTGCCGCAGTGCTAGATAGTGCTATATAGATTTTTATTTTTTACATCCAGAAGATATGAGAGAACCTGATAACACAAAATAGAAACCAGAGAGTATGATTTTCTATCTGCACAATTATTTGCCCAAACAACATAACCAACAACCAAAATGATGAAATAGTTTTTTTATTTACAAATATACAAAGAGATATCAAAAAATTTTATAAAATTTTGAAAATTCCAATTTTTTCCACAATTTTTAATTATTTGACAATAGTTCATGGACAAGGCAAATGAAAACCTAATTTTCATATAATAAAATCTCAAACAAATTAAAAAAAGAAATATTAAAAATTATGTAAATCCAAATTACATACAAATATTCGAAAAAAATCATAAATGTATCAAATTTATGTCTTTGTCCTTCAGTAATTATCTTTTCAGTAAAAGTAATTATTTCTTTTACTTTCTATGATGAATTTGGTATAAAATTGTGAAAAATGTGTTTTTTCATCAAAATAAAATGGTAAATTCTTCCACAAAAAGCATGGAATTTTTTTGTTTCTTTACATATAATCATAGTATTCCCTAAAATCGGGTGAAATAGTATTTATCACTCGAATTATATACTTCCATTTATACATAGATATTCTTCAAAACATATATAAACAATAAAAGATATTACGTTTATCTGAGAAGCATAAGTATTCTAAAAATAATTACAAACTTTTGTTTGTCCATGGTGCATATTACGTGAGTTACGTTGAAACAAAAATTTTTTTTCAAATATTTTTCACACAAAATCAATTTTTTTTACTCATTAGTTAACAGATTTGTTTTTTTTTCCCCTATAGAAAACTTTCTGTGTGGATATAATAATGGTAATAGCAAAAAAGGAATAGTAAAATTCAAATAGATTTCAAAAACAGTTAATTCATAATCTCAATAAATATAACACAGGTTTTTTATGATTATAAATATATAAGATACACACAATGATTCTTACAAACAAATATTATTCAATAAAATATTACTTATTAAAATAACTTCCAATTTCTTTGTAACTACCGGACTTGTTTTATTAAATTAGTATTAAAAAAACTCAAAAATTATTAGAAATTTTGGTATTCAACCGTAAAGTATTTTTCAATAGTTTTACAGTTGATTAAAGCAAAAAAATTGTTGACCTTCTATATCAGCATTCCCCCGTAAGAAAGTAAATGACATGAGTGCAGAAATAGGGAAACAGGTTAAACTCAAACGAGTCTACTTCAACTTGATGAATAATAAAAAAATTTAATGCAGCAAATAAATTTTGTTACACACACTTTTTCAGATTTTCAAATCTAATATGCCACAACACCTTAAAAGATGAAATTAAAAACAGCGCATACTGCTCAAAATTACATTCAGCTGCGAAACACAGATGCTCAGTGGCATAATCAAATCAACGCTGTAAGTTCCACAAAAAGCAATACATTAGTGTAAGAGTATACCTTAAGATTGTATAAGAATCAAAAAAATAAGGTTGAAAACTGGCATTACTGACATCAGAGACTGTCACTAGGTTGAGGTGGCAATGGACTGCACATTTTGGATTTCGTGCCGATATGACTGAAGGAGTCAGAAGCGTAGAATTTAACACCAAACAGAAAGTCGAAAACCTGATAGATCAAAGGCCAAATGAACAGATGATCTCCAATTGGTAAAATGCTATAACGGCGAAAACACTAGCAAAAGCAGATAGAGCGGTGATTTGAATTTTTGAATATAATTTATCGTACCTGAACTCAGGGCCAGGTGCGTCAGCTGTCCTCTCCCTATTTCGGCGTGCCGCATTAGCCCTACGTCGTCTCACAAGCGCCCATACGAGTAGCAGCACCGCACACGATGCAGCCAATGTGCCTACCACGGTCGGTGTGCGCGGCTCAGGGGCCACCCGTGCACACTCTGCTTCGTCCGCACCATCAGAGCACTGGGCGTGTCCGTCGCACAACAGCCTTGCTGCGAGACAGAGCCTCGTACCAGGACAGCGAAATGCATCACGCTCACCACAGCATGTGGAGTCGCACATTGCGCCCGTGTCACAAGCCGTCAATGAGTCAGCGCAACGTGCATCGGTACAACGAATGCGTGTGCCACACGGCGGACAAGATTCCTCGTCTGAGCCATCTGGACAGTCCGCTTGCCCGTCGCATCTGTAAATATCATATAATAACTTGCATAGTTTATAAAACTTATTCATTATTGATTGATGACATAGGCACATTCATATTTATCAAACTTGACTTACACTCTTTTACTTCCAAAAGTATATTTCTAAATATAAATAACACCCCACAAAGCTGTTAGTTGTATTTAAACTAGGTCAAAATTATCTACATTTTCCGGCTTTTGTCAAAAATATCCTTAATAATTATAAAATGCAATAAACAACAAAAGATGCACCTCTTTGTATTTCCCATGAAATATTGTTTATATCGCATAATAATCAACCATATTTAAATAAAGGAATATTTAAATTGTCCCTTAAGGGAGTATCCTTTAGGGATTGTATAAAATTAATGCAACACTTTTCTTTGGATATTTTTAGCCAATTTTTATAAACATTAGGTAACATTAAAATAAATATCAAGATTCCAAATATACCTTTTAATACTGGTATGATAATTCTAGGAATAATATAGCGGAATATCAATTATGTATTTAATAATAAAATTCAGACATGGAATCAAAAAGATCTTTCATTTTATTTATTCATTGAAACTAAATGAGTACCTACATAAAAATTTTCTCACATTCAAACATCAAATATGCAACACAATTAAACATGCAACCCGATGATACAATACAATTACTAAGTAATGTAATAAAAAAAAACTGGTTTACTGTACCAATTTAGCATACAAGCAATGGTTAAATCAGTGTAACAAGCCGACTTCTAATAATTTTTTTGATATCTCGTTTCATTCTCTACATAAACCATTCCAACATTAATGTAAATTGTATAAAATATGAGCTGGTTTTATATGTATTATTACTACCCTCGTTTCGTTATGCCACGTTACTTCTGTCATCAAACAGGGTATTGTTTGGTCTTTATGCAATAGTAGCACATATTTATTATTTTCTACACATATCGTGTGGCATTTTACAAATAATAAACCTTGTCCCTATCTGTCCCAAATAGTATATAATGATAAGTTGAATATCAGTACATAGGGTTGCTTAAGTATACTAACAAAAAAATTATACATTTAATACAGCTGTGAAAATAATGAATTCAAGCATCACTGGGCTCTTAGTCAAAATTGTCATATGTAAATATACTATTTATTTGTTCAATAGACTTGTTACGATATCTTGCATATCCCAAATATATAATTCCATTTTTGTAAGTGATGCGAAAGGCATGGGAAAGGCCTTTACTGAGTTTTTCCCTTCAATGCTCTCTATACTAGTAGCATACTTTGATCAACATGCATCAACAGAATCTATCAACATATTCTATCTGCCGAGGTAAGTTCTCCGTAATAACAACTTGTTTGGTTTATTGGTTTATTGCACAGATTTCTATTGTTGTATATATACATATATATATATATCTCTTTTTGTCAGAGACGGGAAACCAAGTAGTCCTCCATCGACAATGGAACAAAATGTTTTAAGCTTTCATTAAAATTTTTTTTACTAATTCCCTAAAGACTTAATTCATTTATTTTTGACACAATGAGTTGTGATATTTGCTGCACCTACAACATATGAAATAATATTAACGTATAACTCATTGTTTATTGCGGTTGTGTCTATCAAGTCGTATTTATTAATTGCTGAAAGCAGGCCAATAATATATTTAACAAAGTCAAGTTCATTCTTATGCATACTTCAAAATTTATCCATTCGGTATATCTTCGGCCTCAGAAAATATGATCACATTTCTGAATACAGGTCACTTCTCAAATGGCTGAAGATCCGTGATCGACGCCAACTTCACATATTTACACTTCTTTTTAACATATTAAAAAATCCTCATAGCCCAAATTATCTTAGTGGCAAATTTAAAGATTTGTCTGCTCACGGCCTTGGGCTGCGATCTGAAAGTTCACACACCCTACTTATTCCTAAACATACATCTACCACTTACGAAAAATCCTTCACTGTCCAAGCAGCAAAAATTTGGAATTACCTGAATCCTGACATCAGGAAAATCACGTCTATAAATATTTTCAAAGATCGAGTGAAAAAGTCCTGCATCTCCTGAAACCTTTTCCTTTGTATTCAATATTTTGTTTTCTTTTTTAATTTACTTTTGTATTTTTTTGTCTAATGTGCTATAAAGAATTTTTATTGTAAAATCTCTTACAGTCTACCAACTAAATTTCAATACAAATTGTTATGGTTGACTGGAAGAGAATGCTCATGTAGCAATAAGTCCGCCATATGTACTGTACATAAAAGTTAATAAATCAATAAATAAATAAATATTGTATCTGAGAGGGATTACTTTGAAGGGGACAAAATAGATATTGATGAATAAATGACTATATTTTGAAAAAATTAAAAAGTCATCTTTTTTTTAACAGCCCTCATATTTATAGAACTTTGAAAAAGAAATTTGAACTTTTACAAAAGAAAAATAAACTTTTGTTGTAATAAAATGTTTAAAAATAACCTTATTCAAAAGTATTTGTGCAAAAGTGAAGGACATTTAATGCTTTCAAAATGAGCCGCATAAAAATGAAATTGGTTAATTAGATTTTTCTCCATCTTGGAGACTAATTGGGAAAAGGCAGTTTTTATTAAAGGAAAGTTTTTTTACTCAGCTTAAAAGCTCTCAAATCATTGAGCGGCTGTCTCTCAAATCATTAATTGTCATATAAATCAGAGATGTTTCAAGTGTGTGACACCAATATTTATATCTAAATTGGCTATTTGCATTTGCTTTCTTTTCTGAGAATGCAATTCTTACTTTTTTTCACTTAAGATATGGCGACAGAGGAGAAGCCTTGTGTTGCCTTGATTTTGTAATTTTGTTTAGGAAGTTAACCTTAGGTCAAATAGCTAATCAATAATAAGATTTTTAATGAGAACACCTTTTTTAATGAGAACATCATTCTTTCCCACCCAATTACTTTCTTTTTTTTATAGTATTATTTCTTCCATATTTGTTGCTTTTATTCATTGTACAATTATCACCACCATAGAGATAAAAATATATAATGAGAAAGAAACATTTATTAAATTTATACGTAATTACAAACCTCCAGGTACTGGGTATACAGTCAACAGAAGCCTGGCCACCAGCAGCAGCACAAGCGTAGTGGTTAGTACCACAGGCGGGAGGGTTATGCGCACAGCCCACACCACAGACGCATGCCCCTCCTGCCAGGCAAGCGCCTACACGACCCTCACATACAAGCCCTCCATAGCAAGGATGGTTTGTATCCACCTGTAAAGGGAGATAATAGTGAAATTTTATCCATAAATATACGAAGATCATGCATATAGTTCTATAACTACATATAATTCTATAAAACATCATTCATATAAACAATTTAAATCAGCTATAAATCTTATAATTCTGTTATAAGGAAAATCTGAACTAATTATAATTTTGGCAATAAGTTGATAATAAAATTTTGACGCTACAGCTACCACAAATTTCACTTCCATAGTGCGTTCTGCGTAAATTTCCTAATTATCGCCAGGACCCTAATCAGGTTAAACGAAAAGTAAGCAATTCAAATGTATACCCAAACACAAATAAAATAGAATTCCATAATTATCTACATCTTGAAGTAATTCTTTGATTGAAGTCATAATCAAATGTTAGTATCTAAAATGTTTTTGGACTTTTTAAATGCAGTGAGAAAATGAGAGGGGAGAATACGTTGCATGCTGCTTTGATATCGAAATATATGACAAATATAAAAAAATAGTATAAGAAGCCTTTCTATTGTCCTATCAATAAAAACTCAACCACATTTGTCACAAGATACATGTCATGATCCTTGGTTTCTTCAATGTGAACTAGAAAGAAGACAGACATGTATTTAAACTGCTACAAAAATGGAGAGCATGTTGCAACCTATGCATTTTTTAATACCTTATAAACAGAGACAATGTCTGTTACATGAACAACATGAGGAACTGGATTGGCAGGATTGTTGGCCTTAGCTAGGGAGAGTCGCATGAGTTGGCGTTCTGCATCTGGCCAATACAAAGAGCCACCATATGCTGCCAGAGAGCTCGCCGTTCCACCTTGCCAAATGATGCGTCTGAAATGTAATAAAAAAATTATATTCGAAAACAAATTTAAAAAACGAAAGTTGCTGGAATCATGAATACAAATTTTTAAATACTAATGATAAAACATGTACAGCTAAAACCCCTAGCTCGTTTGACACCCTTGTGCATTATATTAAATATCATCCCCAATTATTATAACAATGAATAATAATTTAAAAAGAAAAAGAAGTCAAATTCCATGCTATGTTAATTCGCTTTGCTGAAAAAATAATCAAGATCCAAAACCGACGAAGTTCCAATGTAAACTTCAATTTTAGTTCTATGGCTGCTTTTAATTTTTTTAATTCAAACTCTATAAAATATAGACAAGAGGGAGGGAACATAAATTCCTTTTAGTTGAAAAATCAAAGTTACTAACTAGTATTTAAAAATACTTGTCAAACATTAAATTTTTGTCAATATAATACCTATGATACACATGAATACCCCTTAGTAATATGCTCCTATCATAAATAAAATTCCTTAAATAATAAAGTAGGTACACAACTTTTCAAAGTGTATGAAACACAGTACCAGCAGCACATAAGATATATGTTACGCAGCACGTAAGTACGATTCACTTGCACAATTCGTCCCAAATATTGTAACCTAACAAATGAATAGACCTAATTGTATTTTTAAGAATAGTATCTGTAGATCAAATATAGCAACTTATAGACCACTTTTCCAAGTTTGTGAAATGGTTTTTAACTATTCTTACATATGAATTATGCCATCTGCTGGTCATTTTGTACCAAGTATTGATTTTCTAATCTTCAATATTGGCAGACCAAAGCTATTGTATTTGACACATAGTTCTTTTAAAATATTTTACACTAAACTTTTCTTCTTTTCCATCGTTTTGCTCTTGACAGAGCGGTCATGGTTAGCATGTAGTATTGTTATGGGTGGCTGTTGTTACTCGCCTCACGGTGCCCTGCCATTTCTCCCTATTTGTCGTTGCCCTGTTGCACTCATACAGGAGACCGCCTACAGCAGATTTGATCTGGTCTGTCCACCGCATCGACAACCTCCCACGTGATCTAATGCCTTCTACTCTTCTCTGCCGAACAATACGCTCAACAATAGGCCAAAAAATTTTAGAATCCGGGTCTGAACAAGTGTTGATAGGCATTGCTTGATGTAGAGTATTTGAAGTCTAGAGACATTCGTGCGGAACTCAGTACACAATACCCCAAGCTTTTTTTTTCAGCGTCACATTTCCAAAGCGTCTATTTTATTCTTCTCAAGTATTCGTAGTGTCCACGTCTCTGCGGCGTAGGGAAATATGGGGAACACCAGAGATCGAACGAGTAGGGTCTTCTAAATGGCCTTGCTAATGTTTTGGTCCCTCCATATTTTTTTCAATTTGTTCATAGCGCATCTTGTCATCGCCTTATGTTTCCTCACCTCATCCATGCATCCACCGTTGATAGAGATCAACACTGCAAGGATCAAAGCTCCTCAAAGCAAGGTGTTGTTGGCAGGTCAACAATCATCATTTTTGTTTTGCTGCGATTGATCTTTAAGTCAAACTCGAGGCTTATGCGCTCCATCTTGAGAAGTAAGTCCGACATGTGGCGTGCATCAGAAGCAAACAAGGTGGTTCCATCTGCGTAACGCAAGTTCAATATTTTGTAACCACCAATGTCAACAAAACAAATATAGGTTGGTTTATTGAACTTTCGAGCCTTCTCGATGATCTGACGAACTGTAAGGATCTGTTTACGACCACCCTTTCCTGCAACGAAACCAGACTGTTTCTGCAGCGATTTCCCTGGACAAGCAGCCTTCTGTCGTTCAATCAAGACGTGCAACATGATTTTGTTTGCATGTGAGATAAGGGCAATAAGTCTGTAGTAGTTGCACTTCCTGAGCCCTTTTTATGTAAGGGCATAAATATTGTTTGAACCCATTCTTTCGGCCACGTTCCTGTCTGCCATATTCTGTTGCATATGGTATGGAAGATATCAATTCCTTGCCCTCCCATAGCCTTTATGGTTTCTATAGGAATCGCATTTTTACAAACGGCTTTTTCATTTTTCAGACTTACTTAATTGTGGCTCTAACTTCTGACTGGAAGAAGAATTGGAACTGAACATTCTTATGTTCAGTTCCTATTCTTCTTCCCCAGGCTCAATGAAAGGAAAAGGTTTCGACTGCGGGTCTTCGAACAGGGACTGGCAGTAACTCTTCCATGTCTCAGCAATCCAGTTTAGGTCTGTTACCTCTTCGCCATGACTATTTTCAATTGCCCATGTTTTGGATGACGGTGTTTTGGTGTTGAATCGAATCTTGTGATAAAAGTCCCTGGACTCATGTTTAATGGCATGCGCTTCGGCTTCTCTACGCATCTTGTCAAAGGAGGTGTTGGTGTCTCGCCTAGATGCCATCTGTATTTGTGCCAATTTAAGATTAAGGTCCTTAACATCCGCACCTTCCACTTTCATCGTATGTCTTTCCCCAACCAATGCAAGTGTGTGCTCAGTCATCCAATGTTGTAGCACATGTACATGGAAGTACAAATAAGTAAATTACAATTGCCGAAACTTTTCTAGAGAGCTAGAAAAGAGGTAAGTCACGCATGGTACTCTATAAGATTAAAAACCCTTAAATAACTCAGGCTTCATTAAGAAAATTGCATTACTCAGATTTGATCCTTTATTTTATATACGAAATCTACAATTGTGCCAAATTTCAAGATTGTAGCTAATCGAGAAGTACCCTATAGGTTTCGATGAGTCAGTCAGTGAGTCTCCAAAATATTAATGTGTATAATTTTTTCAATAGTTTCGACACTATTATAACTTAATATTAAAATTGATTGGTTGGTTTTTCCCCACGATCAAATTTTTTTTTATTTTAAATTATGATAAAAAACATTCTGCTAAGCAACAGAATCCAGTGTTGTTAATAAAATATGAGCATCTACTCGTATTAAGAATCTGTTAAGTTGTTAATTGTTAGGTATTTAAATGAAAACGTCTTGTGAGGACGTAATAATATTTTGATGAAAATTTTGTAAATATTGTAATTCTTTAACTTTTATCAAAACAATTTTATTGCATTCATTGAGAGCTTTATTGTTTAATATATGCATTTTCAACTTTTGACATAATTCTAATTGTTCTTTTTCAGAATAATTTTTCAATTTATCAATATTCTATGGAATTTCTAAACTATTACAATAAGAAAAAAGGGCTTGGAATTATTCATCTACTGATATGATGATTACAACTATAGTATTAAAAAACAATTCACTTTAAACTTTAAAATTTCATTGTGCATCAGTTCATCACATTCATAGTCGAAACAACTTCTTAATTTTCTAGGTCAGAGCCTTTTTCCATTCAGGTTTCACGTCTAAACTAGTCGCAATTGTTTTAGCATCAATCAATAAATCATGAAATCTTTTTTTGGAGCGATTTGTTACATTAATTGTACATACTGCACTAAATTCACTTAAATTGCCACATATACTTAGTAAACTTATGGACATAGAAATAGTTTGTAGAAATAGTTTGCACCTGAGAGAGTAAAGCTTTATGATCACCGCTCTTCCAAGTATCAATCTAACTGTATAAAAAAACTTCAAAATTTTATGCAATCAAACTTTTTTATTCTATATATACAAATATGTCTTGATGTCTTTTCTCCATAAATAGTGCATAATATGAGTGACTATTTGAAAGTAGTCACAAGTAATCTCAATTCATCTAAAAATCATGTCAAATAACTCATTGAATCTGAACCGGTAAAAAAAATTAGACACTCACCTTAATGACTCAATAACCAATCAATCAATGGAACTTGTCGATGGAGATATACTGCAATTCATTAGCAAATAACAGCTTTTGCATTATATTCTATATATTTACCGAGTTGAAAAATTTATTGTAACTGATAGATTTTCCTATGTACTTTGCATTGTGGCTTAATATTGTCGACTAATTCCACGCCTGTATTTGTGGGGTAACATAACACTTTTTGTTTTACTGCATTAGGTATTTTCCACTTTATCTGCATGATTCTTTTTGAAAAAGAAAAATGAATTTGTACCAAAAAGTAAGAAATGATTTGACTAAGGTGACGAGTTATTGAGTCAACGCATGCCAGTCACAAACCATCTATCTATCATGTCTTAAGCTGAAATATTGATGAATCAAAAAGTTCAAAGAATCAATAACAGTTCAAGTGAGTCAGTTAGCTTAGTGAAACAGTGTACTATATTTATTTTTTATTCCATATTATCTATATTTATACTATTCATAACAAAACATTTTGAAAATGAAATACACCTGTAAAAGCTTAATATATATACGTGTAAAAACATAATAAATACATACTTATTCTTGCCCTCTATGTCCACAGCGTGAATTTGTCTGGCAGCAGCCCAATAAATAGTGTCAGTTTTAGGATCAACCGTAAGTGCAGAAGTGGCATTGCTCACTCGTGTCAGCTCTGTTCGCAGAGAGCCATCCATTGCTGCGCGCATTATACAGCCCAGACCAATGTCAGTCCAAACTATCAGTCTGTTCATAAGGATAAAATCAACAAAAAAGGGATTATATATTACTCTTAAAATAAGTATTTTATTAACAACTACATTTCATTACCTAAAGGAAAGATTATTTACAAAATAAAAAACAATTAATAAAAAGTAGACGCAAATCAAAAACCAAACATTTATGAGAAAAGAGCCACATATTAAAAAAAATTACATTACCACAAAAAATTGCAGCACATTAATACAGCTTAAAAACCTGCCTTAGATTTAGGGTGACATGCCGGTTTTAATTACCCCAAAATTTATAATCAAATCTCTTGAATATAATCTAAAACTAATACTTAGCTACTAAGCAAAATTTAAGGGATCATTAAAAATGTTGAGTAATTTTTTAAACATCTGTACATTCACAAAAGTGATTCAATTAAACTGAAAAAAATTATGTTTTAAAGCTTAAATTTTATACATTTTACAGCATTTTTGGACACTTTTTATCTACTCTTTCGACAGAGTTACAGATTATAAAACAAAATAAAATAATTATTAAATTCTTTTTAAGTTTAAAATGTTGTATGGAGTGAAATAAATTTGTCACATAAAATTCTTTGTTTGCATTTTGAGGCAAAGTTTATTTTCTTTAACTTTAACAATGTTATTTGCTGTAATGTAAAAAAAATTTTATACTTTACAGCGTAAAAAGTTTTATAGCCAAATAAGCTGTGGTGATTATCTCAAAATGTAAGTCTAAAATCAGAAATTGAGAGTGTATTATAAACATTTTTTATTTTGTTACTTTTTTAATTGTAAGATCCATTTTAAAGTTATGTACAAATTCACATTTTTAAAAAATATGGAGTCAGTCGCATATTGATAAACAATTTAATTAATAAAGTCTTCATATTTTTTTTCACATAAAAATATTCCCAATTATCATGCAAAATTGCTGACAGCTATGATTTTTTTCCACGTATCCTACATGGTCTATCCTGTTACAAATGCATTAAAACAATTAAGGGACCGTCATAGTAGTGTTGAATATTGAAATATATGTAACGTATGGCATCTCATTAGCTAAAAATTTGTCATATTCGGTTTTTGTAATCATTAAAAAAATGGACAATCAATTCAGTCGGACCATTTTCTGCCAAATTTCAGTTACTTATAGATGGCACAAAATTTTGAGAAATGTTCAGTGATCCTTTAGTTTTTCTGAGTAGTGTATCTTCGCAATCAGAAACACTTTCTTAAGGCAACATTGATCAAAAATAAAACAATATAGTCTACTCAAAATTTATCCTACATAAAAAGTTGTTTGTAAATAGCGAACTAAATTATTTTTATATACATTTTACATTCTTTAAACTTGTATCAAGTAAATTCTGAACTATAAGTATTAAAAATACAGTAATACCTCCTTATTCACGGGGTTGGGTCTTTAAAATTACCGTGAATAGCAATAACAGAATTCCAACCAAAAGAAAATCCAAAATTTCAAGAATTTTCAAGGAATGACAAACATGATTGCACTATCTTAAATTATTCATTTTAGTAACATATTTTTGCATAAAATTACAAACTTTGATAATAAGGAATTTATTTATTTTATTGACTTGATGTACCTAATTAAAAAAATATTTATATTAAAAAAATTTTAAATGTGATATAATTATTCTAGTTCTATATTAACTATTTTTCGTTGTAGAAACAAAGAACCTACCTATCTACGTATACCTTTTGTTTATTAGGGACATTATCCACTTAATAAGGTTTTTGCATCCCAATAAACTACGGATGGATGGATATTTCTATCTTCATCTATTATTTACAGACATGATTGATAGTATTATCGGTCGCTAGGGGTAGTATACGAAGACAAGACTGTAGATTCCCTATTAAATACAGACATCAGTAAATGCTATCCTTTATCAGAAAATATTCCATCCCTATATTTGGTCAGATTGACATGTATCAAGCTACACGCAGTAGTAAAAATTGAATGGAGAGCCCCAGTAATAGGAATTAAATGGATTTATGTGTGGAGACCGGGGAGGCCAGATACTGAGAGCAAAACACCCAATCCATCACCGTGGGATTATTTCATAATTTTTATGTGAAATATTTTTAAGTTACCTTTGTATGACCATGAAGATTTGAAGAAAAAAATTCTAAGAGATCTAACAATTGATTTTCCATTGACCATTTTAAAATACTGATAATACTGTAAATAAAATACTGTAAATTAATAATGCCTCCAGCTGCGAGTTCATGAAGCCTGATAATATCTACTGAACAGTCTTTTCGAAGTAATTGTGGGTTTTCAAGAACATAACTCTAAAAGTTATGTTTGTTCATAAAGCAATCCCTTTTTAACGTACTTTGATATGACAATATGATTTTGTTCAAGAATTCTGGATCTTCCCAATATTTCAACAACATTCTTTAGCAAATTTGGAATTGCTTTGGCTAATCACGGGAAGCGATATTTGAATGTGCACATGAAATTAATAATATCTACACTGTAATGTAACCTGTTAGATTTTGGTATTCCTGGAGTATACTTGATTGCTGTTTTGTAGTATTTGAATCTTCAAAAAATCTTAATTGTTATACAAGCAAGGTCTTCTTGATCTACCATGATTGTCAAGCATTTTAAATATACAAAATGATGATTAAAGCCTTCGGATGTCTTTCATGATAAAAATTAGTTGCAACACTACAGTTGCTCCGCAATCCCCATAAATACAATGCAAGTCAACGTATGTCTAGGGAGTACATTAAGACGATATGGTAATGAAGCACATGTACATAACACAACACAGAGACCAAAGGAATGGCAGGTTATTTCAATATCAACAAGCAATACAAGGTCAAATAAACAAAGCAAAAATCGTTAGGACAAAAATAAAATGAAAGTGAAACAATGCACAGCAACCCAAATAACGTAGTTTAGTGATAATAATGTCTTCATCAGATTAACAAGCAAAACTAAGCGAGATGCAAATAGCATCACTATCTGTCTCATTTCGTGTTTCACTTGTCGCTCACTTAAAATATGCTATGCTGGGGGTGCTGTAATTTTCTTTTTGCAGTAAAATAGTGGAAATTATAAATGTTGTAATATTTGAAAAAATTCACTAAATAACCATTGTTTTCAGATAACAGGTGTGTTTAACCTAGGACATTTTACATAGCATAAATGGAAAAGTTGGACAATGTAATAGCTAAACTAATTTGAAATAGCTGAAAAGAGGCAAAAATTTTTTTTTTTTAATTCATAACAATATTAAAAACTTTGATTAAATATGACAGGTATTAATGTGTCAGGATTAAATATAACGGGTGTGCTTTAAGTAAAATTTAGCAAAAAAATGGAATCACAGAAACCTACATTTGTAGCTATGATACCGAAACATTGACCTAAGGTAAAAGTTTGGTTGGTCATGATAAGCTGACCCTCTTGTCTTTGCAAGATTGGCTTTGATTTTTGGGACCTATATATACCGGTGTAGTGTTTGTACATTAGTGTATCTACGTAATAGATACATACACTGTCTCACTCGCACAAGAGTGAGGTGATGCACCGTCAGTCACATGACAGAGCTCAGCGAGAGCGGACGTATACTTGCCATAGGCTTGATGTGATAAGTAGACCAGTGATCTATATATATATATATATGTATATATATATATAAAAACGGGCACGCGCAAGCGCAAACGCACGCGCACGCACTCGCGCACACGCACACGCACACACACACATAGATATAGATATAGATATACATATAGATATACTTATACATATAGATATACATATAGATATATACATATAGATATACATATACATATACATATACATATACATATATATATATATATATATATATATATATATATATATATATATATATTTGTAGAAGACAAGAGATCCTACACAGGGCTAGCAGGCCTAAGCAAGTAAGTCCGAAAATACCAATATATTATTATAACTTTTAGTCACCTACTTGTATCAACATGCCACCTGACTAAAGCACATAAGTTGAACAGATGTGTGACTTGCTGTATCAAATATCCATCTGTTTGGAATGTTTGCTTTAGTCAGGTGGCAGTTTGATACAAGCCAGTGACTAAAAGTATAAAAATATAGTAATATTTTTTGAGTTATGTGCTTAGGTCTGCTGTCCATATATATAATTAAAATTTTTAGTTTGAAAAAATTATTTAAAATAAATTAATTTAATATTCTTATAAATAAATAGCTATTTAATCTAAGAGTACCAGGTGACCGAGTGATGCTCGGTGTATTCCGAGTTTCCCATAGTAAAGTGAAATTATTTTTTCCTTAGGAAAGTGAAATTGCTAGCCTTTATCGAATACCATGAAGGTATTATTAGATTTTCTTTTCCCTTATCCTCGTGTTCGCGTTCACCTTCCCCTTCACCTTCCACTACACCTTCCCATTCCTCTTCACCTCCCCTCATTTTCACCACCCCCTCCCCCTCCCCTTCCTCCCCCATCTCCCTCCATCTTCACATAGCCCTTCCCTCCCTCTCCCTCTCTTTCCCCCTCCCCATCTCCTACACCTTCCACGTCTACTCTCCCTTCCCGTTCCCCGTTCCCTGCCCTTTTTTGAACAGTATTTCTTTTATAATCTTAGATTTTTAGGTGAATTAGGGACATTAAAGATTTTCAAATGGCAATAATTTTCATTTACGAATTGTAAACAACCTCGACCTTGAAATGAAATTGACTTATTATCCTTTTCCTTTTTAACCTTCTTTTATAAAACTATGCAAATGAAAGGGATAGTTAGATAAGTCAAATTCACTATCGATCACTAAGAAGGGCATTTACCGAAATAAAAAATATAGATTGATGCATTGTTTTTACAAAAAAGTAGTAAAATTTTAAAAAATATAGGTGTATCGCAATCTACCCATGATGCACTATTACGAACTGAAGTGGCGCTACTTAGTAATGGATAGAGTTGTTTTCTTATATATTCATATATATGCATATATATAAAAAAAACAACTAAAAAGAATAATTTTAACATAAAATGAAAAAATATTTTAGAATAATGAAATATAACGCTTATGTCCAGTAAACAATCTGATACTTAATCATAGATTACACATAGCAACAAATGCTTGTAGGACAGACACAAACCACTAACACCTGTCTATCATTCAGTAACTGTTACTACTGACATTTCATAGATTATTGCCCGGCAATTAATTGTTGAGGGTTATAATTCTTCAGTAACTTGCTTTACATTAATAAAGCAATCTGACATATAATTTTTCCAACACTAACTCACTGATAGGCGATCCTCTATCTACTCTCTGAACAGACAATGGGTGCATATACAGGTGTGCATATATGTGTATGCATACCAGTGCATGAGAGTAAATATGATTGTGTCATTATAATTAGAGACGACTTACAGTAAATTAATTTTCTAAAACCACAAACTGCAAATAAACACAGCTGTGAATACAATATGCACAAATAGTGAGAATTAAATATGTACATTCTGTGCAATACTTCTATTTTGTATCTTCCATCTCGGAAATATGCTCCAACAATAAATATTATTCACATAAAAAATATAAGTGTTTTTGACAATAGACATTATGATCCTTGCTTTTTTTTAATTACCTTACAATAACACTTAATTCTCTCTATCACAAAATTCATTAAGTGTTAAAATTTAATATACTTATTTCCTTGATGGCTTACCTTTTACTCTGATGAATAGTAATATGCCTTGGCATCATGCCCTCGCCTCTGAGCACCACACCCCCAACAGCTGTAGCATTATCTATAGCAGTAGCATTAATGGCATCGGTCTCAGCAGAAGTCCAGTAAAGGGCACGACCAATCACATCAAGAGCAAGTGCAAACAGCCGGCCAGCATCTACCACTACGCCAGGATTAAAATGTCCCGAAGTTAGCAATGCTGCACGACGAATAGACAAGTTACGCCCATCTATCCAGTACAATGTTCTGAAAAATAAATTATAATTCCTTACTGACAAATTCTATTAAAAGCACTCGCTACAAATTGCTGCGCAAGGGATATTATATCCATAACAACAAAAATAGTTTTCATGTTACCAGTCAGTTACATAAGGTATTAACATGCCCTTTTCCTTTACCAGGTATTGAAATTGACAATTAACAAACAATTTTCATATATTATGGAAATGAGGGATTTGTCGCTTGCATCCGTGGAATTTACCACCTCTTCCTAAGCCCACCCTACGTGTGTCCCCCGGGTGTTGAGAAATGAGCAACAACGCCGAGTATCAAGCGGCGGTTAAGTAACCTGAATCAGCAGGACTAAAATCCCTGCTGCATGGAAATAATGACTGACACACCCCATAACTCTGCGGTCATGTCCCTTGGGAACTGTGGTCTTGACTTCTCGTCCGGGCCAAGACGAAGAACACTTCTATCAAAAATTACCCCTATCGTACAGTAGGAGAGTACCAAAAGGATACTATTAGGTGGCTAGTGGGAAACTAGTCTCTAGTGCCAACCTCGATTTTATCAGGCTACCTTCGAGCATATAGAGCCTTCTCACAGGGATGGGCGTCACGCTGTGAGTGACCATTTATCTATCCTACTCGTGGAAATCAAAATGAGCAAAAATTCACACCACAATCAAAATCCCCCTCCAGCCCAAAAAAACCGAAAAATTTACCATCAACAAGTGTTCCACAAAGTCTTATTGGAATCTAGACCAAGAGCTAATTCCTTCCATGGAACTGCAGTGGCAGCTATAAAAGCAAGAGATGAAACACTAGCACACTTAACTAGCACAATCACCATCAAACAGAAGAACAATCACCTAATCCAGAGCAATTGCCACCCCCCCTGGCAACAAGTACCCGGGTTCAAAAAACAAAATATCCGACTCCCCTTCTACCAAACGCCCCAACTACCAAAACACAAAATAGATATAAAGACTTACCTATTGATGAACCGGAACCAATCCCACCAAAACCCTCCAATAAACCACCACCCATCATGCTATATGGAAATAGATGATGTAAATGAACTTTCCAAATTAATTGAAACTCTCATCAGCCCTTCAAATTTTACATTCAAGATAGTAAATAAAAACTTGCTACATGTTATGATGAATGAGCCTTACACCTATCTTGTCAAAACTTTGGGAAAAGATCTTCCTGAACAGATTGAAAGTCTTTATGAACAATTGTGACCTTATCCCCTTGGCTTCAGAAAGTCTCATTCTACAATTGAAAATCTCACCACGATTACCAAACTATTTGCCAGGACTTCGAGAAAGTGGAATACACATCTGCAGCTTTTGTAGATGTTCAAGAAGCCTTCGACCACGTCTGACATCAAGGCCTACTCTGTACAGTCAAAAAAATCTTCCACTCTCATTGTTCCCAATTATAGCATCCTATCTAACTCAGAGAACATTTCACGTAAAGCAAGAGGATGCAAGATCTAGTCTGCCCAAGATCGAAGCTGGAGTCCCTAAAGGTTCAGTCCTGGGACCAGTCTTGTATAATATCTTCACTTCCGATCTCTCTACCTCAGCAGATGTAACCATCGAAACTTATGCTGATGACATTGCTTATCTGGCAAAAGCCAAAGATACAAATTCTGCCAGATTTCTGCCAAATCCAGATCCAGCAACAAGCTCCAAGTATTGCTGGACAAAATGTATACCTGGTTGCATAAAAGGTGCATCCGTGCCAGCGCCCAAAAATCGACACACATCACATTTATATTAAGGAGAGGCAATTGCCCCGAAGTGAAACTAGGAACTAACACTTTACCACACACTGATTGTGTTAAATATCAGGGCTTCCACCTAGGTAGAAGACTTACCTGAAAAACTCACATCAAGCAGAAATGTGACCAATTAAATATCAGGTACAAAAACCTGCACTGGCTGTTGGTTGGGTTGTTACTCTGTGCTATCGGTGGACAATAAACTATTATACATCTCACTCCTCACGCCGATATGGATATATGGCATTCAGCTCTGGGGCATGGCCAGCAATAGCAACATAATGTGCTCAAAACGCAATTCTAAGAAGCATAGTCAGTGCACCTTGGTTCACTCGAAATTGTGAAATTCACAAATACCTCAACACTCCTACTATTCTAGAGGTGATTAACAGATTCAGAAAAAGATGCGCAGAACTGGTCACTACCCATCCAAACACTCTAGCTACTGAATTGCTGGACAATACCAAATTGATTAACAGGCTCAAAAGAAGCCAAGTATTCTAATTAAGTGGCATTGGCCTCTACACTCTAAACACCAAATTACTCACTCAACAAAACTGATAATAGTCCAAACGAACTAATCGCAGTTTTATATAAAAAAATTTCAATGAAAACCCTGTGGGGTGCAAATAACACACCATATATTTCTCAGATCACCTTTATTATGATTGACACTTGATAGACGGTCAGATTGACATGAATCATACCTAAATAGAAGCTAATTCTATGCTTTCCACAATAGAACAATATTCAAAAGAAAGGTACATAAATGTAACAGTCAAACGTATATCCATTATCGAAAATTGTCAAGGGTGCTTTAAATTTTTTAAATACATTTACATAGTTCAATTCTATAAGAACATTTTCACCCAGGAAAATGTAAAGAGGGTCCTAAGGTAACAAATAACCGAGCCCTGCATTGTGAACAGGATGTCCAAATATTATGTAAAATTACATTTAAACAGCATTAAACATTAACCAAATCAACAACTGAATTATCCCAACTACATACTCGCTAGTTTGACGATTTACAGCAAATCAATCTAACACTGACTTCTAATTATGATAAATACTATAATGTCTAATAATAACTGATATTGAGAGCAGTATAGTATATTGCAAGCCCTATGTTTAATATCTATAACTGGAGATCAAACATTTTTTATTGTAATTGTATTTCAACATTTAATAGACTTTTATTGGCATAGATGAAAATATGGTATATAAATATAAAGTTAATAACACTTTTTGAAAAATAATTGCTTAAGAAGACTGATAATAAAGATAATAAGCTCTAAAACCCTGTAATATCTAATTACTTAATAATTGTTGTGTTGTTCTATCTTATAATGCAAATTTTAAATATTAAAAGAAAATTACTGTTTTTGCATAATGTTTTAGGTTTAATAAAGATCTGATAAAAAAAATAATATAAATTGAATGATAAAATTAACTGTTCATTTTATTATAGAATTTTTATTTAGTATACGAATTCTCAAAATTAATGAAAATACTACTCAATACCAAATCAATCTTACGCTCTAACAAAATAAAACAGATAAATTATGTATAATTTTGTATTCCAATATTGAATTAAATTTACATTTTTTCAGCATAAAAACAAAAAATATATAAACAAGAATTTAAATGTGGCCTGAGAAACATGACCCGTGCGAAGTCTTCGCACTATATCGCCATCTAGCGTGTTCCAAGTATACAATTTGGCTAAGATATTTGATGTGTCGCCCACAGATGGCGCTCATGCCAATTGTTATAAAAATTAATTTTTTTATTAACTAAAAGATTTTTTTCGAATTTTTTTATATTTTTCGCCCAAAGTAGAAAAAATAAGCTTTAAGTGGGTATTTTTTTTATTTTTTTTGGTGCAGTAGTTAAAGAGATCGAGCCGCTCGACCAAAAAACCCCTTTTAGAAATAATATATTTAGATATTAATTTCCTTCTTCTGTAAAGTTACTCCAAATGGACTAACCATATTAACATATTGCCTGATATATCAACTACAGACTAAAAATATTGTGAATATCTAAAAAACTCAAAGTTTCACCATCAATGTGGTTTTCTGGTAAACTTGAGGTAAATTTTTTTGAGGTTTTTAATAATACAGTTTTCGTCATAATTTTAATTTCCACACGAGCATATTTTTTGTGAAAATTTTTAATGTCTCTAGAAGCGAGTTACATAAAATTCTGAAAAAATTTTAAATCCATATAAAACTGGCGGACGTATGCATGAGTACATCCTAACTTGTTAACTTATGGTGATGTATTTGCATTTTAATATTTCAATTTTCTTCCTAAATAACTAACAAAACTACCAACAAATATCTTAAAACACAAATATAGTCAATTACCCTTTAACAGGATCGTAGTCAATGGATCGTATGTTACGCAGTCCAGTCAAAGGGAAGAATGCATCGGGACAATCTCCAGCACCGACCATTACACGACCCGATGCATTGCGTTGAGCAAACATAAGGAATTCAGATGGGGCTGTAATCAACATACGAGTTATATAAATACATGGAGTTTTTCTAGCTTCCATTATTTGAAGCTATCAAGGACGTATAACAGTTTTTATATCATTATTTTACTCAAGTTATCTTTTGAGGAACAATTGAATGGCTGATTCTACATATTCCACAATTATGTCTCTCTAAAAATATCACATACAATTTTGAAAAGAAATTGATTTAACTAAAATTGATTTATGGTCACTTGATTTAACATGTAATTTAATAACATTAACTGTGTCTTGCCACATGAAGTGTCAAGTTGACCATCTTACAGCTTTCCAGTTATAGATTGGCAACACTTAATTTAACATTTACTTAATAAATCAAAAATATAAACTTAATAAAAAAAAATATCCAAAATATTTTTAAACAATGTGTGAACTTGTTGTCAGTGAATATTAAGAAACCCATATAGAAAGATTTGACTTCTTAATAAAAATTGCAATATTAAAAACAGATTTCAGAAAAGGTCAGGATGCTGTGAAAATATAGTTACGAGGTGTTTCTGAAAAATAATAGGACTGATTCAAAACTCAGCCCTTAATTATTTTATTAGAAATTAGTTCTTTTCTTCCTGCAATATACACGCCATCTGCACCCACACGGCAAGTAATTCTTGTTTTTCTCTGGTCAAAACAAGTGGCACAAATAATTTTCTCATTGTAAAAACTCCTTAGTTTTTTTCTTAAATGCATCAAATGACTCAAAAAATCTCAGTACTGATTTTATTTTCGGAAAGAGACAAAACTCAGACGTTGCCAAATCTAGTGAATATGGAATATGTTCAAGTGTAGTGATACTTTTTTGGTGAAACCTTGCTTTACAATAAGTGTTAAGTGTGAAGATCAAGACTGGTAAATTGTCATAATATGGAATGAAACCATTTTTCCAGAAATGTGGCTGTTTTCTATGGACCCTTTCTCTCTTCAGAGCTTTGCAAAACTTGTTTATAATAATGCTGGTTCAGAGTGTACCTTCTGGAACATATACTCTCAAAATTACACCTTAATATCAAAAAACACAATAAGCTTAATTCTTTACTTGCTTTGAAGGGCTTTTTTTAATTATTGGCAATTACGGTCTCCTGCATTGCCTGCCGTTTAGTCCGACTAAGCTATTTAAAATACTTAAAGGATATTTTACTCAATTTTATTATTTTTTTCTTTTACAATATGTGCAGGTTTCATTAATGGTGAAAACTCAATGTGAAAACTCATGTGGAATTTGCTAAAACGGTTCAAACACTGCTTCGAAACTGACAGCTGTACATTGTTGTCCACTGTGAATAATCTTCCTTGTTGTCCACTATAAATTATGCATGCTTCCATTTGGTAATCAACAAGAATCATATGGAATTTTTCAATTTCCTCAATATCTAATATTAACCGGGCGGCCTAAGCGCTCGTTGTATAAAACAGATATATGGCCGCGATTGAATTCTAAACACCAATATCATCGGTAAAGGGTCACCATAAACAACAACCTATTTCCCTTTTACTTTATTGCATACTTTTCCATTTAAAAATAAAAAGTGGATTGTGAATTGACAATGCTCTTTATCCGTTACATGAAAAAACTTCAAACATATTTAACATAAACAGCTATAAAACAAAACTAAGCCATAAATCAGCCTGAAATTTTGCACGATGTCTTTTGCAACATGGTAACACACCATAGTAATGATCACTTTCAGAGATATTTCCATAGCTGGTAACTTTTCACGTAAAGTCTTGGAGATAGTCAAAAGAATATTACAAGAATGGTTGTCAATAAAATAGAGAAATTTTAAGATTGTACTTAAGTTTTTGCCATTTATTAGTACCACCTTAAAATTGCTTTTTTTCATCATTTTTATCTCTAATAATTGTAGGAATTTTCCCTTTAGTGAGATTTTATAAAAATTACTTTTTCTCTCCCAAATCTTTAGGTTCAAATACGAAAATTAGACTTTAATACAATAGATTGATTGCAGGATTACCATATTCTTAGCATTTGTACTAATAGTTTAAAAAAAAATAACTTTACTAGCTAAAGTTCATATTTGTCCACAAATACAAATATTACTTACGCTAACAACAATATTGATGCTGATTATAGATGGGTTTCAAATCGATGGATATTGTAACGGGTCTGTCCTAAATGGAATATTGTGTACTAGTGCATACATTGTGGTATGCTTTTAAGTAAACTGAAAGAATAATTCTCTCTTCCATAGGAATAAATAATACTCAGAAAAATATTCTTAAAAATGTCTATCTTATATGCCTTGCTCACTCACAATTTTTTAACACTGGTCATTATTAAGAAAAAATTGGAGTGATGTTCATGTGTGTTCATTGTATGAATGTAATTTTTCCCTTTCAACATACTACAATAATGCTGGGTGACAAGATTATTCTTCACTAAAAATTTTTCATTCCATACTTCAAGAAGCATTGGAAGTCCAGTAATAATACATTTTCACATCATGTACCACACAACTAGGTATAATAATTGTTTCTAAATATAAGGAAAGGAATACCTACCTGAACAAGTCAAGTTATCCTCATTGAGCTGGTAATGCGTAGGGCAAGCACAGTGATACTCAGCAGGCCCGTTGGCAGGAGTGGCGAGGCACAGGTGAGAACAGCCCCCGTTGTCAGATGCACACTGATTGGTACCTGCTTGTCGTGATCGATGGTATATTGCCATGTCTGTCAAGTAGTCTAGGTGACCGTAAATCCGTGTACGATTGGACCCATCATACTTCACAACAAACTCTATGTCTCCTGAAATTGTACAAAATAACCTTTTTAACTATATTGCCAGAACAAGAGCTATAATCAATACACGATAAATAAATTTTGTCTTCTGTTAAATAAATCTACTTTCTTACATACAATTTATATGTAATGTTAATTGTGTTAAATAAAGAATTTGTAGATTCAATTATTATGAAACCTTCACTCCCTAAGAAATTTATTGCCTTAGAAATCTCTGTAGTTATATAGTGATATGGAAAGTTTATAAATGATAAAACATTTTTCGACAATGCGGGCACAGTAATATTAGATCATATTTTGTTGCCTTAAAAGCCAATAATGTATGTATCTAATACTTATAAATTTTTAGGAAAGAAAAATATTATCTAAATATATATTTTTAATTTGTATCCGAATATTAAAAACGAAAATTAACAAGATACAAAAATTGTCCTTTACACACAAAATTGAACAATAGTTATAAAATTGTTAATCCATGCTTACCAGTATTCCAATCACCCCAATATAAATTATTTTGATAAATGGCAAGAGCATTGGGCATTCCAACATTGTCTATCAACAAGGGTTTTCGATTTGATCCATCCAAAGCAGACATTTCAATAGCGGGTGGATCGAGCGTTACCCAGAACAAGGTTCTCCTCTCATAGTCAATCGTCAAAGCGCTCGCTCGACCAATTTGCTCTAAGATTATGGATACTCCTGAACCATCCATTCCCGCTTTTTTAATACATTTTGAACCCCATTCAGACCAGTACATATACCTGGAAGAATATTGAAATTAAGGAATGTCATCTCGTTTTCTGCAAGATCTCGTACATATTTTACGAGACTGAGTCTCGTACAATTTTTATACGAGATCTCATGAGATTGCGAGATTGAGCGGGGCAGCATAATCCATGTGTGTCAAAGCGCGGCTGCATGTGAACTAAATTCCTGCACATACTCGTAGCGCAGCGCAGACACGGTGGGGTTGGCGAGAGACGAGACCCAGCCCGCTGTTACACGCATTCGTTTGTTTCCAAATCACAACGTAATTATCTAGTTTTGTTAAAATTTAGGGACTGATTGGTTATGATTACAAGTTTGGTGGATTAATTAGTGATTTTAGAATAACATTGGCTCGAATTTGAAAATAAACACTTAATTTAATTTAAACTATGTCGGCAAACTCAAAGACAGTGTACGAAACTTTGTTAGAAGTTTGGAAATATTGTTTAAAAGCCAATGATGGACTCTGTGCAAAGTGCAAACTGTGTGGGAAGATTTTGAAAGCTAAAGACCATTCTCCAAAAGACTTATATACATACTTGAAGTCTAAACACAAAATTGATACGAAAAAAAGGGTTGAGATTGAGGAAGATGTAAAAACTTCAGTGTTGATAGCGGTTCCCAGGCCAGCGGGTCCCGACATCTCCTAATTCAATTAAACTTATGGTAATGAATTACAGAACGACCTTAAAAATAAAAGTCAAACCAGAACTTTCTCAAATAAAGGAAGATAACCACAGATTTACATTAACCTTCAATGAGTGAACTTCCTGTAGAAACAGACGTTACATGAACGTAAATGTCCACGCATCCAAAGAATATCAAGCTATATCTTGGAATTTAGGCTTGATCAGAATATATGACAGTATGCCTGCCGAAACTGCAGTAGACCTTCTGAAGAAAAGACTATCAGAATTTGGCCTGCCTCTTGATGATGATGTGGTCAACATTACAACAGATGTGGCTCAGGTAATAATCAAATTAGGACGTTTGATTAATCCCCTACATCAGTTCTGCTATGCCCGCGGCATTCAGTTGTCTATATATACATTCTATACAAAAAACAAGATTTGTCTTTGTCTGAGTATAATGACATTGATGAGATTCCTAACGTATCAGGAGAAGAACCCAAAATAAACCCCGATGACGAAGATGATGTTTTTTACAATTTTTTTTAACAAGAGAGGTAGATCTGGACACAGAGTATGTATGCAAGTATCATAGAACAAATTTGAAAACTGGTCAGGCTTTTTAAGAAATCGTCAACCAAAAAAGAATCTCCTTCAAGTTTACATTAACCAAGAATTCGGCAAAAACTTACAGCTACAACTAGATTGCAAAACACGCTAGTCAAGCCTTGCTGATATAATATCGACATTTAATAAAGTCAAATTATGCGTCAGCAAAGCCTTGATCAAGTTAGGTCTTGACGCTAACACGGATTACTCTTTGAGTGCAGAAGAGTATACAGATTTGACAAACTTAGACCGAGTATTTCAGCCTGTCAAACTCACAGTGGAGGTCTTATGTCGTCGAGATTCTGACCTGGTTACTGTCGAAACCTCGTTAAGATTCATGATACGCAAACTAGAAGAACTAACTACTGGCAAGAAAACTAGTTGGGTCCTTGAGAAACCGCATAGCTAGGCGCCGAAATTGCCTCGACATCAGACATATTGATATATTTGAGAGATTTTATCAAATAGGGGGAGTATTTGGAAGAGCATGCTCAAGACGAAACGTTCAAAATATCCGAGAAAGTCAGTATCTGAAAAGTTATTAAAAAACTTATAGAGAGATTGCACTGCAAGACACAATACACCTATCACACACAGGAAAGCTCATCTGTTACTGAGTCACTTCCTTCGATATCAGCTGCTACTTTTACTGACGTTGTACTAGGCGAAAGTGAAGAAGCTGATGATGATGTGCCACTTTCTAGCGACTGGAAAAAAGCTACAAAAATCGTTGACAACATTGAAACAGCCCAGTCGCTCAACAAATTCTGCAGCGAATTCATTAGAGGTGCTCATTAAGAAAGAAATGAATTTGTATGAGGCTGGAAGGCTTAAAGGTGAACTCCTTCAGTTTGCACAACGACAACTGCCTATCGTCTGTGGTTCCTATGAGTGTAGAGGGAGAACAAGCATTTTTGACCGCAGGGTACTTGGCCTACAAAATCAGGAGTCGTCTGTGAGATGGAACCCTTGATATGGTGTGTTTTTTGAGAAGCCATTTTCAAAATAACTTTTTCCATTTAAAACACAGCATGACAAAAGTTTCATCTGATTGAGTTTCATCTGATTTATTTAATTACTAAAGCAATTATTATTACTATTAGTTACTTCATTTGAATGTTTATATTTTTTTGAAAACTTGAGAAGTTTAACTTTTTTGAAAACTTGAGAAGTTTACTTTTTAATAATACTAACTAATAATACTAATTCTTAAAACTAATTATTGCTGCGGAAGGCTGATTTAACAAGGTTACCCAAAGAAAATTATTATAATATAATAAAATTTTTAGACTAAAATTATAACCTGATGGTAAAATATATAGTTATAGTGTTTTACTTTGAAATAAAACAGATATATATATATATATATATATATGTATGTATGTATGTATGTATGTATGTATGTATGTATGTATGTATGTATATATATATATATATATATATATATATATATATATATGCCACATTAGATGCATGTTATATTTTTATCTTATATGTTGATAATCAGTAAATCGAATTAACAGCATTTGCATACGTTTTCAGTAAAAAATACCCAATCTCGACAAGGTCTGGCTATATGGTCTCGCAAGATCTCGGCTAGGTCTAAAATCTCGCGAGATTGCATTCCATCTTTTTTTTCTGATTGCCTCTTTTTAAATTAAGTAAATTTAGGAAAAATGCAAGATTTTTTAAGTAATAATCTCACTAAGCACACTAAGTGTAAAACTGTTTTGCCGTATGTATTTATTTAAATACTATATAATAATCACTGCTAGAAATAAATTTAAAAAATCAGTAAACCATTTGGAATAATAATTTATTTATGACGAGGTATTTGGGAGGATTTTATATTGTTTAATAGTTGAAACCTTTGAGGTGAGAAAAAAAGTGGAGAATAACCACTTTTTAATGTTTCTACTTCAAAATCTATAAAACCCATGGTTTTGTCAATCTCAAAACTTATACTTTATGGATCAATTTTATTTAAAAATATTTAAAATTAGTTTATATACCCTTTCTTGGGATCCAAAGCAATACTTTTGGGCTTTTTGAGACTTTGCCATATCAGCACTCTTCTGCTTGAACCATCTAGTCTAGCCACTTCTATACGCTGAGCTGTATAATCTGTCCAATAAAGATTTTGACCTGCCCAATCTACAGCAAGACCTGCAAAATAATATGAATTACTTAAAAAATAGTTTGAAATAACATTAATTTTGTTCGCAGCTTTATAAACCACCTGTTATCTTAAACGCTGTAGTGAAGTTGGAAACTCTAATTAACACATTGCCTGCACCAATCGGTAATTACTCGTTTATTATTTCAGAAATTTCAGTACCCGAAGTGAAAAAGAATCTTTTCGAAATTAAATTGAAATCTGTTGGCAGTGTCGGTCTAAGAACAAACGCTCTTGTTCCTATCGATGACATTGTAGCACCCACCATCACTACCATATTTAATACTTCCAGATTAACCTCTACCTTCCCTTGCAAATGGAAGAAAGTGCATATTATTCCTTTACCCAAAACATCTGAAAAATTTTCAACCCTTATCTATATTACCACTACTATCAAAAGTATTTGAACTTTTTACTTTTTTTAATACCCAAAATTTGCTTGACCCCCTGCAATCTGGCTTTAGTCAGGGCATAGCACTTCAACTGCACTGCTGAAAGTGACTGATGATGTGCCATGACCAGGTCATGAACAATACCCAACTATCTGTTCTTATATTATTAGACTTTAGTAATGCTTTCAACTCTGTGGATGTATACATTTTGATACATCGGCTTAAATCATTAAATTTGTCACAACCATGTATTGATTAGTTCAACTCCTATCTTCGTAGCCGTAAACAGGTAATTAAAATTTCCAAAAACACAGTGGACCAATCTCACTGCCGAAATACCTCCAGGTGGTGTCCTTTCACCACTTGTTTTTTCTATTTTTACTGATCCCGTAATTAAACAACTATCTTCCAACTATCATTTACATGCTGATGGTCTTCAAATATACTCTCACTGCAGTGTCGATAAAATGTATTCATGTATTGAAATATTGAGTGCATATCTATATTTGATCAGTTAATGGGTTAGTAGGCAGGGTCTTCTGATTAACGGTAGTCAGAAACTTCTGCCGAAAATGTCTATATCTGATTTACCCTAACCATTGATTAACGGTTTTGTCATTCCCTTTACTTCAACTGTAAAAGAACTTGGCCTACTAATTGACCAAAATCTCACATTGCATTCTCAAGTAAATGATGTTAGATATAAGATTTTCTTTAAAATACACTATCTAAACCGGCTTCAAAATTTTCTTCCATTGCGAACTAAAATACATGTCAAAAGTTTACTTTTACATATTCCTGGTTAAGGAGATGTGTGTTATTCTAATCTAAATAAACATTTGCTCAATAAATTAGAACAACTTCAAAACCTGTGTATTTGATACATTTTCAGCCTTAAGAAATTTGACAATATATCTGACAATATATCGTTCACAACTTAAATGGTTAAAGATTCATGATCGACGCAACCTCCATCTTCTATTTTTTGTATATATTAATAATCCCTAATACCTAAACTTAAAGCTAGATTCCAGTACCTGTCATCCCACAACCTCAAACTACTAAAAAACAAGTTTACCCTCCTAATCTCTCGCATAGAACTGAATTTCATGAAGAATCATTCACTGTATATTCTACTCGATATAAAGTTAAATAAATGAATTAAAATAAAAATAAAATTTTTTCATTAATCATAATTATAAAACTTTTAAAAACATTTATATGAATCTTACCTTCAACAATTCCTGTCCATTCAATGAGCTTCTCGGTATAAGACCCATTTGCAGAACAGCGATTTATACTTTTCGATTTAGAATCAGACCAATACAATTTTGACTCGGATATATGAATTGCAATCGCACTGAAAAAATATTATTTCGAAATCAATTGCCATCATAAGCCCTTCTATAACCAATTTTTAAAAAAATAGACGGATATAAATAATTTACCTGACATCCTTGACACCTTTAATAGGCAAAACTGTCTCACTCTTTTCATTTTCTATAGAAATACGCCCAATATTGTTTTTTCGAGCATAAAGTAAATATGCAGCTGGCTCTATACAGTTTCGTTTGTTATGTGAGAGTTCCAATCCTGCAAAGTATAGAAACAATAAAATTAAACAATGGAACACATATCTAAGTGTAACATACATTCCCAAACGTATAGACATCTCCTCCATCCCTCATCCAAAAAACGATAAATCATAATAGACTGAGTGGAAGAGATTGATCTGGAAATGGTAAACTTACACATCATTTTTCTATTCTAAACAAACAGCGTATATCTTAGTATATAAGAGGACCAGAGTTTACATACTTATCCAGTACTATGACATATTTAGCAGCAATTCTAAATGAATCTCTACCATTTAGGAAATCAACACCCCAATTCAATAGCATGGAGGCAAGGGGCTCATTTTACTGATAATAGGTATAATGCTAACACTAACATGTAAATCAACGCCAAAACATACAAGAGAGGTACTGCTCTACTTGAATACCTATGCACCTAGATCAGGAGATTTTAAAGAAAGGCTCCAGATCAAATTTCATCATCCCTCATATATATAGAACTAATAGGTCAGTGAAGACGAATATCTATAAAATCGCTAACAAATTATAGATGATAGTGAACAAAAGACAATGAATAACATAGGGAAAAGTTAAGTAAGAAACTCGGGAACGATTACAGGCGACTGCAGACTGTGATACGGAATGACAACATGATAGAAGATTGTTTAACTGGCATTATCAAAATTTTTCTCTGAGTCTTTATAATCTTTCTAAATAATGTAAGAGCAGCATAAATGTTGCCTAGTGCAACAAGAAGTCAGCAAATTTTTATTGCTGCTCGGATATGCTCAACACGGCTCTATTCAAATAAATTACTGGGAGGTTTACAGACTTCAAAGAAAGCTTAAAAAATGTTTGTTAGTCTAATATATATGTTAAATATGTGAATAGAACTCAATGGTCCATTTGGGCCACAACAATGGTCCATACACACTTACGTATGTACAAAATCCAAAACATTTAAGAGCCAATAACATGTGTATTAAACATTATAAATACTAACATATCTTATCACTGTAAATAACTTCGTCGTCTATATTTTCTTTCATTTACTAATGCACATTGGCCGAAATAATATTGATTTGAAGCAAATACTTATGCCGTTTTCCTGAGTTTTTCATTCTTTTGACAAACATGATTAAAAACTTATGAGTAAAAAAACTTAACTATAACATTTCATTTCAGAGGCTCACATCTCACGAAAGAAAGGCCTTATAAAATATTACTAGACATCTTTGATTGCATTTTAAAGATCTCTTCAAAGCCACCACAGTTAAAGGAAATCTGCGAGAATTGTTAAAACTTTTCCAAGGTTGTTGCAACAATATCACTTAGTAGGCAAATTCCAGTGTTCACTGAAAGCTGATTGAGAACTATCAAGACATATTAAAACTGGCAGCAAAGTTGTCACCTTAGCATAATCAAATAGGCAATAATGTTAACTATTTCGAGAAATATAAAAGGCCAAGTGTGAATGAAGTCTTCCAGACAGATCTTAATGTAATGATAATGAGATCTTCCACAGAAAGAAAGAGCCTGTACGAGAACCTCAATTTTGTAATATGTTCTTACTATGAATTAATCTTTATATTCAAAGCTTAAAGAAAAGTCTAAGAAGTATTTCCACATCCTTTATCGTAAAACCCTCAGCAGAATTATTATTATGCCCCAAACAGAAAGAGATTTTTGGTCTAAATATATGGGTTTCCACATTTCTGGAAACCCACATATTCAGCAGACTTTTAGTTAACCCTAATGGAATTTAATGACGTTGACATCCATTTAAGCCAAAGGCAACTACGCCTCTAGCCGCAGAAGCACCATATATAAGACTGACAGAATTACTCCTGTACTATAATGATAAGAGGGTCACTAATGTGAGAAGAATAAAGAGATCCCATTCGTCTCACCTCACTGTAATCTGCAGAAATATGGAACAACCTAGACTCCTCTGAAAGTTTACATAATTTCGTCATCTCATAAACCGAGACCAGAGCAACAAGCAACTGTTAGCGGCGAGTGGGACTTTCGTAGGGCAGACTTTTTAAAATTATATAAAAAATTAACACTTTGTTATAGGGTAACCTTTATTAGACTAAAGGCCCTGATGAAGCATATATTTGTGTAATTTAATTAACCAGTAGCTTAATACTTTGTGTTCCCACTAAAAGATGGATTAGCGTAAAACCAGCAGTATCATTATCCGATTTAATTTAACGCTGAACTTATCCACGACATTCATACCAAATTGTTATATCATAAACATTATAAAAATTTTATTTGAACTGTGATTGTGAAACTTTTAGTTTTTGGCGCATGCAGGTTAAACGTGACATGACATCCCTGCATAGAATGTACGTTCGAAATATGGAAGCCAAAATTAAGTCTGACACAATGTTTTGGACGTACGTGAGATGCAAGCGCTCAGATAAGCACTTTCCTTTGACTATGATGTAAGTTGGGATTACATATTTGGTTGAGGCCGCAGCACACGCTTTTGTGGAATAATTTAAATCAGTGTTTTTGAATAATGAATCAATCAATCAAAAAATTCATTGCCAGCTAATGAACTGCTAGCATAGTGTTTGTCCTAAGCAGCCTACCGTGATAAATCTTACTACTTTTGTGAATTATGTGACTAGGGAGTTAGATGATGGACAGCAGGTAGATGTGGCTCATTATGAATTTAAAAAGGTATTTCACCGAGTTGACAAAGAATCTCCTAGTCAAAATAGTGGAGGTCTTCAACTCTAGTTAAATTTTTCATCAATTACTTTTGGACTCAAAAACAATACACCGAGTTTGAAAATTTTAAATCACAGCTTTATATTACTCAATGTGGAGTCATTCAAGGTAATAACTTAGATCCTCTGTTCTTTTCCCACTATGATTAATGATTTGCTCTCATCGTGCTAATAGCATTACTCATTGCCATCTCTTTGTCAATGATTTAACACTTTCCTGGGGTAGGAAGCAATGTAATTGTGAGCTGTTTCAATGTTTCAATATGATGTAGACTCAGTATTTCAATGGAGCCTGAGTAACAAAGTACAATTTAATGAGATCAAATTATGTATACCCACATACATGGCACTCGAAAGGGTATTATCAATGCGGGATCTCGGTGTGATTATGAACAGCTGTCTAATGTTTCACGATCATATTGTTGAAACTTGTCTTGCTATATGGTGCTGGAATTAGCCCTTAGACTTTCCCATAATTTCTACGACTGTGGCTTGAAACTAGTGGAATCATGTGGTCTCTATATGAAAATATTAAACAAGTTTATGAGATTTTTATATAAAAGAATGTCGGATGTAATTCTCTTCAACTCCAACGGAACCTGCTTTTGGGAATGCATTTTTTTTAAAGTATTAAATAATTTTATTGATAAGCCCTGGGTTTAGTAACGCTTTAAGCTCCTGACAGTTACATGAAAGAACAGAGTCATAGTTTATTTCATATGCCTAGAGTGCACACGATCATCCTGCAATGCCCATCAGTTTTTCACGCACTTACTTTGATCACATGGTGTTGCAAGAAGCACTTGATATTTTTTTCTACTCCATTGATTACTTTAAAAATATGATTATGAGTTGTTCGGTAGTTCACGTTTAACAAATTATTCTCTGTTTTATTAATTATTATTTATGTTATTATGAGCACTTAAAACTATTGTAGATTTAGTACTTGCACATGTCCAGCGCTTTGGGGTAACCTTTAAGTTGGGTATGAGGTTTCTTTTAATAAATAAATAATCACTAGAGGCTTTCTTTCTAAGTATGGGCACTAAGAGATTTGGAGCACATCAGAATAAATTGATTTCTGCATCAAGAAGCAAGAGAGACGAACTTTCCTCCCTGTCATTCTGAGCTGCTTTGTAGCCATTCTTAGCTGCTTTGTCATTCTGAGCTGCTTTGTTAGCCATAAATTTTATCTAATTTCATTTCAGTCATTTTAAAATTTGGCAAAAATGTACACTACGTATTAATGAAAATAATTAACAAATAACATAGTGCTTTTACCATAAGTAGACAGTTAATTTCATATAACATGTTTTATGCTTGAGTATAAAATATTATAAAAAGGTTTAAATTGAGTTACACAAACGGTCTGGAGTAAAGCCACAAAGAATTTTCATTACAACGGTATTTAATAACATTTTAAATATAAGTTTAAAGAAAGTTTGGTCTTTGATCGAAAAAATGGATTATAATATTTTCACCAACAGCTGATTTTTCTCCTGATTTAACAGTAATTCAGCAATAATGTGTAAGCAAACTATTCACTTTTTTGTCCTTACCTCCAGAAATACTTTTCTAGGTTTTTCTTTAGTTTTGTTTATGTTTATTAACCTATCTGCTAACATTTTTTTTTAGTTTTTGTAGGACATTGCTCAAAAATGTTTAGTAACCTATCTCCTGAATGGATTTATCAGCTTGGAAACTTGTCATTTTGTTCATTCACTATCATATAAAAAAATCTATAGTCAATCGAATGCTCCTTTCAGATTTTATAAGCATTTCAAAGCGCATATACCTATGTATGTACGTGTGTGTGTGTGTGTGCACACACATACACAGACTCCAATATGATTTGTGCTCATCAACTACCATCTTTTTTGAAAACACCCTTCTTCCCTTACATTCATTGTAACACATTGTAACACAATACTTTGACCTATTTGATGAAGGTACAAATTATAATGAATTAAAACACAATGCTCTAAAAATGCCTTTATACTGACATACTTGCATTCTCTACCATCCCAAAACCATCATTTCCATAATTGGCTTTTAATACCACAACTTAATATTAAACTCTGTTTCAATATTTACTGGCCATCCTTATGTTTGTGTGAAATCAGTATTTAGTAACTCTGATAACAAATTTACCTAGTGGGCAACCACAGACATAATCAGTAGGACGGTTAAAGCACAAATGAGAGCAGCCCCCATTGTTTTTTGCACAGGAGTTGTTGGCAGCAAAATCCATCTCGAATGCATAGCTTTCTGGCCCAACTGTAAATGCTTTCACTCCCATCATGCTGGCCAGTGATTCCACAATTATCTCTCGTTCAGTACCTAAAATATAACATGAAAATTGTGGTACTGAAAATATTTATAATTTTGATTTTCAGTTTTTTTTTATTTTTATCATTCTACCTGTATTTTTATTAACTCTTTCCAAAGTCCTTCGTTGCCAGTCTGTCCAATACAAATAATCTCCAAGTAAAGTTAACCCAAACAGATGATACAGATTATCTGTTAGGAGTTCTCTGCGATCAGATCCATCCATATTGCAAACCTAAAAACAGCAACAGGGTGTATATTAAACAATACGATGATAAAGTATTTGGAATTATTGAAACCGAGCACTGGGCAAGTACTGCTTAAAACCTCCAATTGATTGATTCATTAATTTTTTTTGTGAATACTGAATGCATTTCATTTATAAAAAAATTGTAGATAACTCTTTCGTTCTAATTTGCTACAATTCCTAAAAGATATCACAAAGTTAGCTGCCTCTCATTAACTTTTATTTTATAACTATCATTTCACCTTTATTTTTTTCTAACACTAGTCACATTTTAACACTCGTTTATTTAGAATAAAGGATGCTAAAGCATCCTTTGGAAAATTAATACTTTTGGATAGATTGATTTATTGTGATTCCAATTATTTTCAGTTTTTCTTTGCACGTTAACACATGTTCAGCCATTATTACAGCCATTATGACAAATCTAAATGTGCTATGCATCTAATTATTCATATAAAATTGGTGTACATCCAAGTATCGATTGCTTCAAGAAAATCGATAGCCATTATGATCTCCCGCACTCAGTAAGACCTACTGAGTTCACATGTAAATGTGATGACAAATTTTGAAAAGCAATCAGTTAATGAAATAATTAATACTTCAGCCACATTTAAAGAAAAATGGCTCAACTTGAAAAAAAATTTAATTCGAAAAAAATTCTTTGGACTTGTCACAAAGTTAGATTTGAAGAATCGTCCAAAATAAATTTTATATGTCTGCATAGTGCAATCAGTTGAAGCACGGCTGGAGTTCCATTATGGTTTAGAGTTGCTTCTTTAGCAATAACATGTAATATTTAGTAAAAATATATAAAGCAAAAAAATAATGTTCACAACTATTTTCAAGCAATATACCATCTGGCCTTTATTTAGTGGAGTCATAATACAACATAACTATTACAAATTTAGTACAAAATTATACATAGATTCTTGAAGGAAAACAGAGAGCTCATTGAACTTTTATGAAAGGAGGATAGAAAAGTTTGAGATAGCAATCTATTATCAAACGAAGACCTGTGGAACGTTGTCCAAATCATCTGAATCAATAATTTACCAAGAATTATACAAATATTCATAGCAAAATTTACTTATAAAAAAGCTGTACACAGATACATTACTACATTATAAGCATTTAAAACTTAGTTTTAGTTTAAATTCTAATTTACTAGAATAATTAAAGTGAAGTCAAACTTAATATGACAAAAATCACAAATATTTAGATTGATTTCCGAAGTGTACTAAAAAAAAGTTATATTTTCCAGTTTTCAAATAATTTAAGCAAATTTAAAAACATGCAGTGTTAACATTTCTTTAAAGCAATTTTTTATTAACTCAGATTTTATCCTTAAACTCGCTTTTTGGAATTCCTTGCTAAAATGGGAAAAAAGAACAGAGTCTACCTATCTATTATCCATAGTGGTATCATTTTCTTAATGTTTCTTGAAATACTTCTTAATGCTTTCTAATCTATGTGACCATGCTTGAGTTCAAAATTTAAACATAAAATAAATATTTCAACTACACAGTACCCCGAGACAACCAGGGTGGACGTATCGGGTATCGGGACTCAGATGTGCTCCGTGAATTTAATTCAATTAAATTACTTCCCGGTGGTATTTCCTGAATTTTCTTTGTGTAATGTAAAGATAATCGCAATAAACTAAACAAAGTTATGTCAAAAATATCTGGAGTGTTCTTGAACATATAAATAGTTTGTTTGCATTATCATATAAGTCCAAATTACAAAATTCTTTAGATATAAACAGAATCATAATTATATCAGGTTCAACGATATTGGAAGCTTCTTCAAAACATTATACTTGTGAAATACCTGTGAAGGAAAACAAACAAACCGCTTACCTCTAACTTGTGGGTACGGGCATCTCCCCAATACAATTTTCTAGCCTTCACATCTAACGCAATACCATTGGGCCATTCTATCTTATTTGAAACCAACAAAACACGTTCGTTGCCATCAAGAGATGCTCTCTCTATTTTCGGTCGAGTCTCGTCCCAATCTGTCCAAAACATCCAACCGAGACTCGGTGCTAAAGCAATGGCTCTAGGTTCTAATAGATCTTCGTATATAATAACCTGAATATTGATGAAAAAATAAACTATTGGCTTTCTTCAACACTTTTCTCACAATAAGTTTTCTGTTACTTTATGCAATTTCATTACAAGAACAACTTTTTAAACCAAAATTGAATTATTAAATTTAATTCAATTTCTAATACAAACAAGTTATGATACACTTCTGTATTCAAAATATGAGGCACGAGAGAGATAATAAGTTTACCTTTTTCAGGTTAACCTGTAGGTTACAAATGTTAAAAGCATAAAAGTAGCAATAGACACTAAAAAAACTAAAGTAGAGACAAAAAATAAATGAAATATGAATAGAAATAAAAGAAAACCTTTGCTGAAGACCCATTGAGACGGGCAACACTGATTGTATCACTATGTGTGTCTGTCCAATAAATATTGCCAGCTACAGTATCCAATGCTATACCATCAGGAGTCCACAATTCGCCTTGAATAACTGTAGTACGTTCCGAGCCGTCAAACTTTGCACGCAATATACTTCTTACCTGATAAAATAGAAATTCAACTCAGTGACCTAACAAGATAAATATGTATTTTATTTAAAATATTTCCATAAATCTATCTATATTTAATACTTGCTTTATTAATGATATATATAAATGAAGAAAACTAATAAAAATAATGCAATTTTTAAATGATATGTATTTACTTCATCATCACTCCAGTACAAAAACTCCTCATTTTTGTCATAATCCACAGATATTGCATGTTTGATGCCATGTAAAGGTAACTTGAATAAAGTATAATCTGGAGTATCTAATGAAACTCGATAAAGTGCCATCCTCTGGACTATAATCAGTACGGACATAGGGCCATCTGTACATTTTGTTGTACTGCCCTCAAGCAGTTTTACACCAGTCGGACAAGCACAGGAGAATGCTATAAAAACGACATTGAAGAAGAATTAACGAACCATTTTTAATAATACTATGTTAACTATTACAAGTTAAATAAATAAGAGTTTAGAACAACTTAACGATGTCAATTGTTCACCTAAGCTGAAAATGTTTACTAAATTGGTCACAATATAAATTATATACGAAGATAATTTAAACTTTAATTTTTTATATAACTTAAATTTTTGACTTTGATTCAACCCACATCAAAAATAAAAAAGTCACTGCAACGAAATTTTAAAAAAACACTTAGTTTAATTAGCACTAAGACCGAGCTACCCTTAAATATAAATGTTGACAATCTAAATAGCATATTTTAATATCTCATCATCTCTTGAATTGTGTACATTGACATAATTTTGATCTAAATAGCACATTTTAATATCTCATCATCTCTTGAATTGTGTGCATTGACATAATTTTGACCATGTTACCAATTCATCATTAACTCATCACTTTTGTTTGTGCTCATTTTCTCACAAATTGTTTGCTATTGACAGTTATTTTGTAATGTAATTTCAAGAATGACAATATAGTTTTATTTATTATTTAGTTAGTGGCATATTATTTTTAACAAACTTTATAAAGTCAATTTATCAAGTCTATTAATATCTGTTTTAGGTACTTCTTACTAGTGGAAGAATTCTCACATGTTTATTTTTGAACTGACTGCTGATCAAAAATCAGAAGTTATTAATGATGTAATCAAAAACTCATAAAGACTTATTTTCTTGATATCTATTTTGTTATAGGGAAAATTTACAAAGATAACTTGTTAAGTAGACAATATATGGGACCAAATTATTAAATAATGATACTATTTTCTAATGAGTCACGAATGAGTACTCATGGATCTGATGGTTGTCAAATAGCACAATGCCACTCTGAATATTGGTACGCACAATGTCCCATATCCAAAAGAGTGAGCTTTGGAAGTGTTTTGAGTTTTGCCTGGAGAAGTATAAGTTTGAAAGCCCATATTATTGTGGATTAAAGTATTGCGACTGCTTCATTATACATCTTTGACAATTTGGAAGATCCTATATTGGATGTTGGATTTATTGACAGAATTTACACTGAAGTATAATAACGATCATCCTATATTACGGTGTGTCGGAGATTCTGAACGGACCGAGACGTACACCAGACCTTAACCCAAATAAGACTTATAGGATAAGCTAAATAACCTGAAACAATTTACAGCCACTGAAGTTAGCTCTCATAGAACAGACAAACAATACCCCACTCTCAAACATAAGAAAGCTGATACAATCAATAACCAAAGGTTGGTGAGTTACCAAGGCCTAAGGGGGCAATACATTTTACCAAAATCAGTGAAGTCTCAATTCAGTGAAGAAAGTCTCAATTCACTCAAAATCAGTGAATAAATCAGTGAATCTTTTTTGTTTAATTTCTTTTTCCACGCCAAGTTTCAGATACAAGTTCTTAAAGGACAAAATTATTTGTCAAATAAACAATAAGCAAATCTAAAAATTTTAAAAATACAATTTGGAAGTCCATTCTCAACAAACAGTATAATAACAATAAATTTTTAAGGTGGCCTAATTTTTATGCCTGCCACTTTAATTTATAAGAAAAAAAAATTTATCCAGAAGCCATTAGTATTTCAGAAACAAAAATGTAAAATTGTTTAAATGACGCAGCTTACACATAAGAAACTCAGTAATCAATTGTAGGCGCTATTACCAATGAAAACTTGTTTGAGAAATGGGGATTTGATGAAAGCACTGGACATCATGAGTACAAATAAACATTTAAATATGAACAAACTGATATAGATAGTAACCTTTTTGTAACAGTACCTAACGGTGACACGTTACTACTTTATCAAAAGATACAAAACTAAAAAAATAAGTTCAAAAACACCTTGCTGAACAATGCTTGGCAGAATTACTATATTTCATTTTCAGAAAGAATCTACCTGGATATCTTCTACGGAGGAATGGTATTCTTAACGAAATGTCATCGCCTTAGAACTAACGGGTATTCTGTTCATGACAAAACATTATAAGTTAAAAACCTATTTCTATTAACTATGGTAGATACTGTGTAATATCTCAAGCGACGTGTCTAACTATATGTTACATCTGTAAATAGACCACCATAAAAATAAATAATAAAGATGTCTCTTTTCTGAAACCTATAAACGAAGACACATATTCCTTTGAATTCACTCTCGCATTCTTAGAAATTGAAAACTCCCAGAAAAATTGTTCAATATTGTCTGTGGTTTTTTTAAAATATATTGTATTTTTAAGTATAATCTTTTATTTTTCAGGCTAAGTTACTGATCACATTTCAATATTTACATATTTTTAGTTTTTAACCTAAATATAATTATTTTCTCCCAAAATATAGTATATAAATTATTAAGATACCCTAAAATATAAATTTTTTGTATGGGCAGTGAATCACAGTTCAGTGCAGAAAGCAATTTGCTAATATTTTCTTTCGAAAAATCACAATATTGGCATTATTAAAAAGATGCTATACATTTGATAACATATGTATTCCAAACTTGTATTATGAAAATAGTTTGCTGGATTTGAAATACTCCTCTCGCAGCCTGTCATAGATGAATTGTGATCTATGTGTACCAAAGACATCTAGGTGAACAAATGAGCAACAAAAGGGCATTACGCTACAACATACATCCAAGCCTAATATAAATGGGCCATATAATCACATCTTACCTAAAATTATTTTAAAATATGCTTTAAAATATACTTTTTTTATATTTTAAATTCTACATAATCAATTTTATAATAAGACAAAGTTTGTGCATGATATCACATATTTTCAGAATTTGCAAAGTAATTCATGGAAAATAAATTAATTAATGGACTTATAAAATAGAAAATAACTTCCTTTTTCATTTTCAATATGTGATATATGTCTCATATGCCTGAACCCATAATTTAACTTCATGAATTAAAACATACTCCTACCAGGCGATTCCGATGATAAAAGGCAAAGATGTGAACAATTGCCATTATTAATGCTGCAAGGAGAATTCTTCGGAGGCGGTGGTTGTCTATGTGGACTATAAGCCCTTATGTCCATCGGTACTAGCTCAGATCTTATAAGTTCCTTTACTGATGAATTAGTTTGTATATCACACGAATATATAGCCCTGAAATTGAGATAAATAACAATAATAATAAATAAAATTCTACAGATATAATAAATTAAAACAAATATAATGGAGATATGTAATATCAAAAGATAAATCAGTATTTCAAACAAAAAAAGTAACAAAATGAATTTAAATTGAATATAAACTATATTCCTCTATAAATTCATTATATTTTTTTTAATTAATATAGAGCACTAACCAGGATTTCCAATCAGTCCAATACAACTTTTGATTGTATAACGTCAAAGCGAATGGATAAACTAATCCTCTGCTCACAATATGTCGTCTGTTAAGTCCATCGTAATCCATCACAGCTATGAACTTCAACTTGGCATCAAACCAATATACTTTTTCAGTATCGTAATCCACTGTCAAACCATTTGGCCAAAATATTTCATCTTTTGTAATTACTCTTCTGCTGTTAGGATCACCATCCATACCTGCCCGCTCTATTTTACTTATTTCGCCCCAATCAGTCCAGAACATTAACCTAAAATATTTCATAATTTAACTCATATTAATTTACAATCGCATAAGCAATATTACTTAATTTAGATGTTCATTAGGTGCCTTATTTTATCCAGTATTCATTTATCCTTATCATTTACCTTTAATCCGATAGAGCATTTGCCTTTAATGGTCTGTCTAAATACAGTAGCACTACTACATTTTTTTCAAAATCAATTTACCCTTATAAGTTGTACAATCAGTTGTATAACTCACTATACTCTATTTTGACGATTTTAAAATTCAATCATACCATTATATCCCTCTATCATGATCACGGGTGACTTCAATACGTGCCTAAATTGCATAGTCCCAAACTAACATACAAAATTGTCTCCTTTCTTAACTTAAACATTGAATTATGGTCTTTGCATTGAATTTATTGCATTGTATTGAATTATGGTCTTTGCTTGAGGGTACCAAGTCCATAAAATGAATAAGATTTCTGCCCTTCAAATTGTCGATGGAAATTTTATTGAATTACAATATTAGAATTAGAATCCCAAGGGAGTTAGAATTATGCAGAGAGTAGCCTCATAACTTAACGGCATCCTAATCTTCAAGTGGGCGCTCATAACTTAACGGCATCCTAATCTTCAAGTGGGCGCATGGTTATTTGAAACGGTAGCATCACGCATAATCTTAAAGACCTATGGAAGATACTGGGGACTTAAAACACTAATTAATTAGTAATTAGGGTTTTAAGGCCCCATTTATTTTTTTATGTACAGAACAATTGTCATTTTGGTAGGAAACAATTTGTTGAAAAAAAAACTTACATAAAAATAAAAAGAATATTATCCTTCAAGTGGGCGCACGGTTATTTGAAACAGCAGCAGTCGTGCATAACATTGAAGGCCTATGGGAGATACTAAACTTTGGTCAGTGAAGTCTGATTCACTTTCTCCCTCTTCTTGTATTTGTTCAATTATTTCAATATCAGTTAGCGGTCCACGAGTCATTTTTATAAAAAAAGAAATACAATTATGAACTAATATATTTTATAAAATGTATCACGCGCATAACTTTTTTGCCGACAGGCGCACATAGTTCTTTCGACGGCTGTACACTGTAACTTTTAGTTGCGATCTGTGCACCCAGGAAGGGGGAAAGGCAAATTTTATAGAGCGTAGTAGAGTAAATTTCAGGGTAATAGATATCGGAAATGCATATGAAAAGAAATTAGAATATTATGAACTTAAATGTATAGGAGTGCAATCAATTCGGCATCGTGCTACCACTTGAAAGTTAAGAAAGTTTGAATTGTGCAGAGAGCATTACCTTAAAGAAAGTAAGTAATGTAAAAACGAGGTACAAAGTGAATGCCTGTTGAATGTTATAGGTGTCAGAGTGCTTTTTTTTTGTTTTAATTATTCTGCAATCTGTCAACACTCTGGGACAATGAGCGGTAATTTTGTCGGTTGTTACTTGGACAGGTTTAGGAAGACGGTCTATCTCGCATCACAAATTTAATATTTATGCCTTTACCGTTTTAATCGTATTTGTAGGTCCTTATGCAATTGTTGGTTGGTTACAAGCCATGGGGCATTTATAAATATCCGCAGCATTTCATTCTGGTATCTTTGGATTATCTCAATATTGGAGTGGGAAGCTGTAACCCACAGCAGAATGCCGTAGTTCCAAATTGGTTTAATTGTTACTTTATAGAGTAGCAACTTTTTCCCAATGATAGCTGAAAACCAAATTGTTTCGGTTTGGTGAATATATGGTTTTGCCAAGTTAATCTTTTGTCCAGGTGTAGAGCAAGGTAACGTATGTGATCTGCTTGGGGTTATTTAATATTGTTTAGTTTAACTATGGACAGATGTCTCGCCTGAGCATGAATGTGACGTTGACTGATTTGTTTTCATTCACCGTAATCCGCCACGTCTTTAGCCAAATAGCTACACTATCTAGCCCATCTTGTAGCATTTATGCTGCAATTTTTAGCTCGCCGTGTGAGGCCAAAATGACTCGTCATCTGCGAATGTTCCGGTGGTGATTGTTGAGCATGTGAACAAATCTAAGGTGTAAAGTAGGTAGAGAATTGGGCCGAGTACACTTCTCTGTGGGACACCTGCTGATATTGGACACAGGTTTGTCACTTCATTTCCGCACTGAACCATGAAGTGTCTATCTGTTAGGAAGGCTTTGATGGTTGTGTATTAATATGGGGCCATGCTTGCTTTAATCTTGTATAATAATCCTTCGTGCCACACGCGGTCAAAAGCCTAGGATACCTCCAAAAATACAGCTGTACAGTACTTTTTAGCTTCAACACACGTCTGTGAACTTGAACTATAATGGCATGTCTGTGCCGGTATCCAAACTGATGATATAAGGTGTTTATCTCTTAAAAGTTATAGGTAATAACCTGATCGGACAATATGATTTAGGGTTTCTTGGCAGGTTTTTGAAACATTATTATCTTTGCTACCTTCCATTGAGGTGGAAAGAATTTTAGTTTAAGCATGGTGATATAAATGGATGTGAGTATTATTCAGGAGGGTGGCAGTTCAGCCAGGATGCGGTTTGTGATGAGATCGTAACTGGAAGATTTCTTGTAGAGGATTTTTTAATTGCACCTATTACTTCATTCTTTGTGAATTTGGATATGTCTCTTTTCACCTCAGCGGAAGTGGATTCTTCTGCCAGGTAGTCACAGACTTTTTTTTCATGCTCAGGTGGGCATTCGTTTTGGGTGAGGATTGAATACTGATAGTAAGTGCGTAGGGAAGATTAGCGCTTTTACAGTGTCTGTACGGGCCCATTTCCCATCGGTCGTCCGCAGGGATGATGAGACACTATTAAGCCGTTTTAGCCATTTTTTTTTGTAGCCTTCCATAGTGAGTAGTCAGAGGAGACAGCAGCATGGAGACAAGTATGACTGAAAGTTAGTGTCACAATCTCGTTCAAGTACATTTTTGAGTTTTCTAATAGTGTGATTTTATCTTTTTTCAATTGTGGGCATCTCGCCGCCTGCCACTACATCCGGAGCTTTCTTTTTTCAGATACTAGTTCTAACAGATGTGCTAACAGTTTAACATGTTGAATATTGGCAGTGTTTGTTGTAGAGTCCCAAGCAGCATGTTGTACGGCTTTGGTAAAGGGTTCAATAGCAACTATATGTCGTGTTCTGATTTGAGTCTCACTGGATCTGCAAAGGCCGTATCAATAAGGATATAGAGTCCAGTTAGTACTGCAGTTATGCAGGATGCAATTAGGTTCTTTTTCTATAAGGTCAGTTGACAAGTTTACAATAATGGATGAGTGGTCTCATGACATTTCGTGACAAATGCTGCAAGAGATATATTTATCGGAGATTCCTTTCATTACGCAGAAATCTATTAATGTTTTATTTTGGTCTGTGGGCTAGTATGTAGGCTGCCCTGTAGAGAGTACACCCAAATTGTTATCTTGGTCACATTTCAAGAGTCCATGCCCACGTGGTAGTATTAGTCTTGATCCCCAATGTGTATGCTTGGCATTATAATCGCTGCCAGCTATGAATCCATTACCCAGCGATTTGAAGTATGCTTCAAAATTTGCCTTCTTGATTTTATGTCTTGGTGGGCAGTAAGATGCCAAGATGGTTAATTCACTGGTCCAATCCGATACAACAATGCTAGTCGCTTGAAGGTATTCTTGGGAGAAGGGGATCGACTGATAATATTTGATGTTAATCTTGACTAGAATTGCTTATCAACGGTGAGCTTTTCCATCCGGGTGTATTGTGTGGTATAATGAGTAATCGGGTATTTTAAAGTGACTTCTGGTGGTGAAGTGGGTTTCGAAAATAAGCATTACGTCAATTTTTTGTGTTTACAGAAATAGTTTTAACTCCTCAGAGTGGTTTGACAGGCCATTAGCATTCCATACAAAAATGTTTACTGGTTTGAATGTAAGGTCATCTTGGGTACGAATTCAGTTAGTAACTTTGTTTCCAAGATTTTCTCTGGGATTGGTTTCCAAGATTTTCTCTGTCTAGGAGGTGGGTAGTGGATCTTTTGTAACTTCTTGTAGACAATGCAGCCTTTGTAGTTAGCGGGATGGTTACCGTCAGAGAGAATGCATTTAACTTTAACTGGGCGCTTTTTTCTAGGGCAATATTTGGTGTGATGAACGCCCGCGCATTTAATTTGTTTCGTATGTGTTTAATATGAACTACATAATGAAAATCACCTAGAGATCACCTAGACTTTATGTCTTTAGCATCAGTAGAGGAATGGACATTTTTGAGGATGTCTCCGAAGTTCCGCTCTTCTTTGGGCTGATAGGTAAAAAATTCAGTGTTTCTTTTCATCAATGCGCTGTATATTGTTGTATATTATTCTGCATTTTTTGCCTATATTTTGAGCCGCTCTTCTTAATATCAAATTCTCCTGATATTGTAAGATTTTAGTTAGTGGCCGAATATTGCTGACTTTATCTACGAATATTGGTGGAGGTGTAGTGGGTTTTGGTAGTTGTATTTAGTTTGTAACTGGATCATTAGCGAACTCTGTAAAACTATTTGATGTGGGGCTGGGTGCAGCAAGCCAGTAGTTTAGCTTACTTTGTTTTTGAGCTATAATAGCGTTCTTTTCCTACATTTGACTTCAATTCAGACTTGGTCTTGGTTTCGGTGATTTACGCACTTGTCTTCATTTATATTTATTCTATTGTCTGTGTCAACCGATAAACTGCCAAGAGAGGTTGGTCTTGGTCTGTTGAAGAACATCTCTTTGCTAAAAATTTGTTGATACAATGTTTTATGAATATTTTGATTCTTCTCCTTATCCCCTTCATCCAATCGAAATTTGTCCCCCCCCAGATTCTACGGAACAGCCTGGACTCAGCAGGTGGGAACTGCTTAGTACAGAGAGGGATTCCCCACTGTGAGCGGTACCCTTTTGGGGTAGTTCTGTGTCAGCTGTGCTTCTGTGTCGGCAATCAGAGTTCTTAGGAAGAAATATTACCAAAGTCGAGTCTCTTCCACATTTATTTAAAAGTTACCCAGCACACTATTAAAGATGGTAAATCACACATTGGTACATAATGCTAGCACTTTGAACACTTTTTCCTAAATCTGTAAGAACTGAGTAAAATATTTATTTCTCACTTTCAGTTCTGATGAATTAAAAGTAACCTTCACGCAATCAAATCCATTTCCATGGTAAGTGATAACCCAAGTATGAAGCCTCTAAATCTATTATAACAAAAGAAACAATGGTCGATTTGACTAAAATGTTTTTACAAAACTAAAAATTTGTAGACCGATAATATAATACTTATTATATAAGAAAGTGGCAAAACAGCCCCAATTACGACATCAATAAATCATATATTTCGACATCATATTTATGATCACGTCAAAAAAAAGGGATTAAATGCTTATAAGTCTGTAGATTTAATAACGTCTCCTTTAAAATATTTTTAAATAATGGAAAAAAATTGCCAGTAAATTTTATTGGATACAAGTACTAATAAGTGTTGGTAAAGTGTTGGTTTCATGTAGGACATATCTTAATGCATTCTTACAAGGCTAAACTTTACTTTGTCTGTTGAACTATTTTAAGAAAAAATATAAATAGCCAGGCGCTTCAAGTAGTTGGAAGTGCCTATCACAAGAATATACTTCAAGTTTAAATAATAAAGAAGACTTCCAAAAAAAAAAACTGTTGAAATGAAAAACATGCCGAATTAGAAACATCCTTATGCCGAAAAACGGGATGTTAACTTAGCTCAATATTTAAAGTTCATTGCCCTGTTAAACCTCCATGTAAACGAAAACTCAATAACAATTATTCTGAGCTCAATTTATTACAAGCCACTGGCAAAATGTATGTTCAGAAATCCATACAAACATAATACCAGAAATTATTGTCATAGAGTGTAATATATAGGCAGTATTAATTTAATTGGCATGGAAGCGATCTTGTCCTTTCATCAGTGTATGATGTTCTGCTGCAAGAATCTCCCAACACTGAAGATAATTTAAAGACTTTTATCTCACTCGATAAACTGTAACAGAACGTGATAGCTATTTTATTACTAGCATTGATTACATCCCCATATAATATTTTAAATACAATAATAAATATTTCAGTAACAATTTGAATTACTATTTTTTTAAAAATGGGTTGACCAACACCACTTTAAAGCAAAGGATGAATTCTTCAATGGTGAGGATGTAATTTAATAATTAAATGTACCTATGTGAAACCACAAACTGTGATTTTTTTATTATAAAATTTTAGTACATTAGGATTTTCTATATCATTTGGATATTTACATTACCATAACAAAGTATATCAATAGAATTTAAATTTATGCTGCCTTTCCTATCCGTGAACACATATCAACCATCATGGTCCCGAGTAAAAACTTTATCCTCACCTGGCGGACACTTCCTGCTGCTAAAACTTTTCTTAAAATAGCTCAATGAAAAAAATTGTATAAACTTTAGCCTTACAAAGTTTCCTAGACAGAACATCTTCACGATCATTTGTTACGCTTTTGCAACCAGTAAGATAGCCTGGTATAATACATAAAATAAAACCTTTGAAAATTATAGCTTTGAAATAGCACCTTAATTAATATTTTGATCCACAAAGAACTGTCAGCCCAGTGACGACGATGATAAAAAAAATTTTAAAAACTACATTCTTAACAGCCTTCAAAAAAGAAGCAGGTTCTCAATTCGACTGTATTTTTCTCAGAGACCACTTGCTGCAAAAACTTGAAATTAGGCATAGCAATAAAACATATTAAGCTGCATGTATCGCAATAGGTAAAACTCAAAATCATACATATGAAAATTTAAAGGACAAGATTTAATACTCGAAAACAAATTTTAAAATTCTCTCTTATAGTTATTATATCTACAGACATATTACAAATATTCAAAAAATATGCCCTTGATTTTCTAGGCTGAAAGCGTATATTCACTTATGCCCCTATTTATATTAGCTCTCATTTGTGAAAGCCTATGTTCATGCCGTTCAGAAAAATTTTCTTTTTGTCTTTATACTCTAAAAAGTTTTATATTCACCTTTATACTCAAAATAAATTTTCTTTTTGCCTTTATACTCTAAAAAGTTGAGGACAACTTAAAAAAAAGACTGAACAATGAAAAACATACAAAATCAAGTGGAAAATGGCGAGATGGTAGAAAATTTAATCATACTTTGAATCAATTTAAAATCACCTGAATTAATCAAGAAGAAATCGATGATCAAATCTCATACTATTGTCTAACCTATCTTAGAAGCAGATACAATTACTTTTCTACTCCTAATCTAAAGGTACATTGAAAATCTGCCCGTTTTCCTTTTTTCCAAATACACATGTATTTTGTATGGAAAGTCCCTTACTGTGCAAGCTGCTAACTTTGAGATATTAGGGATTATGGCAATAGATACTCTTCTTGTACAAAAATACTACCTCTCGTAATCTCAAACTCCTAATACGCCTTTAACCCACATTGTTCGGTTTCTTTAAATGCACCATGTCAATGTTTTGTAAATTTTGTTTAATATAATGGTAGTTCACATAGCATTATTGTTTAATTTATTTTTTCTCTATCATTTCTCTATATTCTTTATTTTGCTTTTAAAATAATTTTGTTTCACTAGAATCTAATAAAATCTAATAAACCTAAATCTTCAAATTTAACCATTATAAATGATTAGAACAGTCAGTCAGAGCAAACTCTAAAGTAAAATGTAGTTATTAAAAATTAATGTATTAATTGTGTAGTTTTTATTGTACATTGCTTAGTATTATCAATATCAATACTTACATAGATATCATTTACCCTAGATTTATGCAAATTATATGTAATAATAAATAATACAAGCTTACTTACCCCTTCATAGGCACTAAAAATATTGCACGCGGCTGATCAATGTCAGACCAAAATAAAACTTTTCTAAACTTATCATCAATAGTTGCAACTTCTATTCGGTTAGTTTCACCATCCGTCCAGTATATCTTTTCAGTGTACCAATCCACAGCAATACCTCTTGCTAGAATTGATCTACTAGTACCAACACTTGTCTGTAAATAATTTATAAAAATATTTATCTCTTGGCTGAGCAATAAAAAATGGTTTCAAAAATTAATACTTAAACGTAATTAACTTGCTACATATTATTGTACATGCAAACACTCTTAACAATAAGTGTATTGTATATTTTAATTAGTATACTTCTTCTAATATAATGAGTAACAAGGAACTAATAAACATTCCGAATTAAATAAAAAAGCTTACCCGTTTCCCTGTATGTGTTCCATTATATGATGCACATTGTATCATTTCCAAATGTGACCAGCAAATTAACTGTCCATTGTAATAAAAATCTACCGCAGTTGCATCTTCCAAACCCTTTATTATCGTTAAAATTTTACCTTGTCGAGATATATTAGCAATTCTTATGTCATGACTCGTAGCATAAAGGAGAAGGGGACCACCCGCTATAGACGTATAAGCTAAAAATATTTAAACGACATTAGGAATTATTAAAATATTAAACCAAATTACTTCTCTTTACTACCAAATTACTTCTCTTTACTATTTTCTTGGCAACATAATATTCTTATTCTAATGACAATTAATTTTTATTACTTATAAAATACTATTTAAAAAATAATTTCGACTTGTAATATTATTGAAATTAAAATATTTGAACTAACTAAATATTGTTTTGATCATACTTGTATCTCTTTAAGACTTTCAAAACATAAAATTTAAACAACATAAAAAGTTTGAGAACAACTAACCTTCAACAAACTCAAACTGAATGTGAATTACACATACTACTAAAAAACTATTTAAAATTAATTTATGAGTATAAAATAGCCTCCTTTTCTTAATCATTTTTCTAACTTTATATCGGCGTACTCTTTTGTTCCTTCCTCAATGTTTATTTACATTTTTCACTTAACAATACTGTACTGTGGCGTCATATAAATAGTTTTATTATCATATTTTAATAATATGCATGTTTCCCATTAAGTCTCCATAAAATTAAAATTACGTATATGAGATTAACTTTACAATTATAAGTCAAAATAAGAAACAGTACTGTTAATTTTTTTTTAAACTTCAACAATATATTGAAAAATATATACAAAGTTTGTCTATGACGAATTTGTAGAGTTTTAAAAATGCGTTTTGTGTAGTTGTCATTGGAAAGATAGGTACGTCCAGTAATAGAGAGTTTGATGTATAATATATAATTATATTAGGAAGTAAAATATAATTCAATATGAAGTTCCACATAAAATCCAAAGACATCAATAATACTAAACTCAATAACGAAGTTTTATTAAAATAATAATTGATATATTATGAGATTGGTCAATAATTTTGTAAATTAATGCAACTAAACATAAGAAAAAATGCACTTCATGAATATACAGGTACTTTATTAAGATTTACATTCGGGAGATATTTTTTTTTTCGTTGGACATTTTTAAGCCATAATAATACAGGCAAAACTAGAAAGAGAAAAATCTGACAATATAAAAATATTTCCACAATCATATAAACGTTTCATTAGTGTTTCTCTCATTATCTATGCTAATAAATGACGAAAAACTATTTTCTGTATGAGCTTAGGAAGTTTCTATACAAAGCGCTGCAATATCGCAAAATATTATCTATCTTCGTTTGATTCTCATTTAACTTTATTGGCACCCAAGGAGCAGACTTTTTTATATGCAGTTCATCAGCTGAGTTCCTTTAAATACTTCAATACATCGACTAAATTTTTAACGCCCAAATTATCTGTCAATACTTGATCTTTGATTTTCTTGGCATTATATTTAGAGAGGGGTGTGATCAGTAACTTTCAGCGATGCTCACATTTTAATGAAGTTCAGATCAGCTTAAAACTCATCCACAGGGAGTTGTAAAATTGACAGAATAGCGCTCTGCAGTGTTTCCATTTAGTCTGTGTTTACCTCTTTCCTAAGCATTTTCTTCAAGCAGAGGCCCTTAATAACAATTATAACTTCGTTTTTATATATATTTTTGTTATTGATTCGACTAGAGAAACGAATGTAACTTCCAATTAATTATCGCTATTCGTATAATATTTATAAAGTCGACATGTGTAACTATATTCATATTCTATGTAGACATATTCTTCGTAGAATCATCATGTGGTCACCGTTGAAGCGTCATGCAGACTTCTCAACACTGTAAGATATCGCCAATCGACTTGACACCGCTGTAGGTAGTCTAGAACAGTTCAAGCGTCAATAGAGTCGAAGGGTTTTTCGTAGTCTACAAAAGCTTATCACTGTGGCAGGTTTACACTCTTCAATCTTCTCTATAACCTGTAGCAGAGTGTGTATGTGGTCCACCGTGCTGTAGCCTTGTCGAAATCCCGCTTATTCCGGAGGGTTGAAATCAATGAACCTTCGGACGAGATGATTCGCGGTAACTTTCGAGAACAATTCGCAGATTTGTCTTATGAGTGAAATCGGTCAGCACTTTTTGAGAAGTGTATTGTCTCATTTATTTACACAAGAAGAACAGTACACTCAAATTCTGGTTGAGAACGAAGGCAATGAAAAATTTCTACATTTCTTTGAGAACTGGAGTCCCTCTGTTTCAGCAGCTCCATAGTAATACTACCGCCACCCCCTGAAAACGTTTTATTTTTAAATTGTTTGAGAGCGATCTTAATCTCGCTCATATTAATGTCCAGATATCTTCGGGGTAGCGGCCTACTAATTTTCCTTGCGGACCAAGCCTATAGGGGATAGTAGACTTCGTTGTTTCCGAAGAATAAAATTTTGTATAAAACTACTTCATCCCCACAAATGTCTCTGGTCTCGAGCTAACCCTTCTGTCAGTAATGTTCTCAGATTAGTCAGTTGCGTTTACCTCAACTATTTCGCCAATACTTTCAAACCTACAGAACAGACACATTTCGCTCAATCGCAATTTGGATACGACGCGTATTGTATATTTATTATATTACGTATTATCTTCTATCATACTTCAGTTTGTTTACACATATGTATAAACAAATTAAAATTTTAACATTAATTCACATTATTTTATACTTACAAAAATAAGTAAACTATTTTGGAATAAAATCAATCAAGTACATTTTGTTAAATCTTTTATTTTTGATAAGTATGAATATAATGTAATATTTTGAAACGTCTTTCATTTAATATAATTATATTTGTAAGAATACATATTTGACAAACTATATTTCTTTTCTTAATTTTTTTTCCTATTATTTTTATTTATTCGCTAGAAGCGAAGACGTACATTTTCTAAAATTTTCAGACTTACAGTAGCATTCTTGTTATTACGTATTTGTTAGTACGGAAGTTTGAGTAATAAAAAGACTTATTGTTATTATTAAATAACATTATTTATTAAATATTTTACAAAAGTAATTTATATATAAACTGAAGACATTTTGAAGCATATTTTTATTTTTTTTCAATTTTATTTCAGACAATAAGTCAACTGAATACGTTTTTAGTGAAATATATTTTGTTGTTTAAATTTTTATGATGAAGTGAAGTTTAAATTTTTATGATGAAATACTGATGTAAAAATTTAAATTTAATAAAATTAAATTGTGTTTGCTAAAGTAGAAAAAACATTATTTTTATAACTATACTCTGATTTTCTTAAAAAAAAGTATTAATTATTATAAAGAATTTAGGATGTCATCAGAAAATTTGACAGTAAAAGGACAAAATTAAAATTGTAAACAAAAAGATCCTATTCAAAAGATGGAGGCAACTTTGAAAACGAAATTAATATTCACACCAAAAATTATAAAAGGAATTAGTGGTAAAGGCTAAAGGAAGAAATTAAAATTTATAACATTTATTTACCAACAAGCGCCTTCCAGTAAAATTTTCCCAGCTTTATGGAAATTTTCACTGCGGCTACACTTTTGAGTTGGAGAAATTGTTTAGTACTTATTTCCATCATTTAAATTTCTATTTTTATATCAATGTCTATAATTGCCAGCCTTAATCATTTATCTTTAGTCATAGTGAACCGCAGTTATTTTTTATTAATTTCAGCTTTAAAAAAATGGCCTTTCACCTACAGCTACTGCATTGGAAGAGATATATAAGTAAATATGTTGAAAATTTAAAAAATACGCTCATTAAATTACTTGTAGCTTAAAACGTTAGATGAAGTTGCAATTTTATTTATGAAAATATTGAAAACAATTCTAACTCGCGGAATATATTTTCACTATTTACATCGAGTCTATTTCCACAAGTGCAATTTGAGTCATTAAATTTTTTTTTGGTATGTTTTCGATTTCCAAAAATGAAAAATGTTTAATGCTATTAACAATTCGAATCTTTCATTTATCTTTACAATTACCGTGTCGAATAAATTATAATATAAAATTTATTATAAAATTGTGTTTGGGGTTTAAAATGGGCTCTTCTGCAATCTTGTAATTAAAATGCTTTTTTCGGGGATGCGGACGAACAGTTTGAGAGAATTCAGTTTCAAATAGCAACTGCTCAAATGCAGTGTCTGTACGGATTATGGCTAAATCGTTCCTGACTTAATTTAGCATTTCGATGGAAGTATGATATTTTACTTTTGCAAATTTTACTCACAATGTTAATTTTTCATAAAATGTTAAACCATATAATAACTATCAAAACATATAAACTTTAAAAGTCTTTAATTTTGACATCAATGAGCTCGCTGTGGTCTGTACTTTTGTCCCTGCCACCCTTGTTTGAAAAAATAGAGTATGATAAACAGATTTACAATATTAGTTAGCGTTTATTCTCTCCAGAGAGAAATTTTGACAGGATTACCATAGAAACTGTCAAACGATGTGGAAAGGTTTTTGGCAGCCTGATTTTTTCGTTATTATATTCGTCACCTCCTTGTCGATTGTTCTCCATCTATGGCTGCCATCTCGGAGACTTGGCTGAAGCCAGGATTCCATTTTATGATCCGAGGCTATGCCTGTCTACTATGATAGAGCGAATGGCAAGGGCGGATCCGCCTTATTACTTGACAAATCCCTTCCCTTCTTCTAAATTTCTCTTGGCTCCCGCAGTTGTTGCTGCAAGATACAAACATATCACTGTCCTCGCTATATATGTCTCCCTTCCAACATGTCCCGTACCTAATGTACGGGATTTTTACGAGGTATTTTAACTTCAATTAGCCTTTATATTATTCTAGGAGATTTTGATATTCATCACCCATCTTGGGGTTCTACCTGAAGCAAACCATTAGGGGTCTCTTTGGTGGAACTCCAGGAAGACTTAGGCCTGTGTTTATTGAATGATGATTCTCCAACACAAGTTCCTATCCCATTTCAGAACCCGAGCTCAGTAGATATCGCCCTTTGCTCCTCATCCTTGTCATCCTTAGCTTCCCGGAATATCCTACCTGAGTCTCTTGGAAGCGACCATTTCCCCATGTTGATTTCTTTACCCCGTTTAAATTTAAACATTGAAAAAATCCCCCTCTTTAAAAATACAACCTATATAGGACAGATTGCTTGAGATTCCGCACTTTCCTCAATGTCGAAGTTGATTCCCTCCCTCCAGTGGACCTGGATAGCATTAACTCTTGCTATGGCCAATTTGTAAGGAATATAGACCTGTCCGCTCGGAACTTTATCCCACTTGAAAAATTTAACCAAAACTACAGATCTTCTCCCCTCTGGTGAGACGGAGACTGAAGCGATATATAAATCTAATATGTCGGAAGCAAACTTCCTCTTGTTTCGAAAGACCCAAGTACAGATTAAACAAATTCTCCTTAAATAAAAGAGGGAAGGCTGGAAGAAATTCGGTCACTCCCTCTCTCCTTCTACTCTCTCTTTCTACTTCTCACTTGTGTAGTCTGGTCTAATATAAAACAGCTTTAGTCTTTTTTGAACCTGATCTTCCCAAATTCGTACACGGAAATTGGGTAGATCAATTTTTAATTTTTAAGAAGATATTTCCATTAATAAATTGGATTTCACCTTGCATCATCTTAAGGACTCTTCACCTAGTATTGACGGAATGTCATATTTAATGAGGAAAAAATACTTTCCTGTCTACCCGTTGGTATGTTCTATCCCTCATCAACTACATGTTCAAATGAGGTTATATTCCAAAGTAATGGAAAACTCAAATAATAATTCCCATTTTCAAACCTCATAAAGATCCCAATCTAGGTTCATCCTACAGACACATAACACTTTCTCCTGTTTTAGCAACGTTTACGGAACACCTAAATGGACTGCAATGGTTTACAATACACCATTCCATTTTTCCAAGCAACCAATTTGGCTTCAGAAGAGCTAAAATTACGATGGACAATCTCAGCGTCCTAACCACTGACATCAGACTTGCCTTCTCTCGACAAGAGTTACTCGTTTTTGCTTTTTTAGATCTTTCTTCAACTTTCGATAAGGTTTACGTTATTTTCCAATCCTCAAGAAAATTCTTCATAATCTTGGGATCCCGGCTAAGCTTACAAAGTTCCTCCTCAATTTTCTTTTAGAAATATCTATCATTCTTAGAATCCCCTCCCTTAACAAGAAATATATGGAGGGGGTCTTCCCCAAGGCTCTTTTTTTCCTTACTTTTCAATATTTACTCCTATATGATCCACTCAACATTAACTCTCAAGGTGGCTATGTCGGAGCGTCATTTTACTGTCCTACCACCATTCATTCGACATACTTTCACCTTCCTAAGGACTGTTCAGTGTTTTCCAGGGTATGCCGTGCTATTTTGGAGGCCTCGAATTATGCTATACTCAAAAAGATCTGCAGGCTCCTTATCTTCTCTGATTCCTTAAGTTGTTTATAGTCTCTTCATGCTAATCTTTTTCTTCAAACTGTAGCTTCCTGACTCTCCATATCAAGCAACTTACACTTGATTTGGAGAGATCGGGATCCGACGTCGTTCTTGCATGGATCCCTAGTCACTATGGCATAGTAGGTAATGAAATAGTCGACGCAAAAGCCCGCTTCACTGCCGTGAACGGGGATCGATGTTTCACTATTAATTTCATTGAGGATCTTCTTCCCTTGACTCGTTCCTGGATGACATCTGACTGGCAGAGAGCGTGGGAAAGATCATCCCAGATCCAATCTTTTATAACCTCAAAACCTTGGTTTTCAAAATTTACTTTTTCTCGAAAGGAAATTTCTGTGGTATCTCGCATGCGTTTGGCTCATTGTTCTGTTCCTACCCATTTGGCTAGGTTGCGTGTCAGAGAATCTCCAATTTGCGACTGTGGGTTTGGAGAAGGTGGTCTAAATCATTTTATTTTTGCATGTCCATTAAATAATAGATTCCCTACGTTTATTTACAAATTATTAAAATATCAAATTCAATTGCCCATTAACATAAGATCACTTTTATCTGTTGGTAACAAACCCATTATAGGATTAATCCTTCAATACGTAACAACATTAAAATATAGAATCTTTAATACCTAATACTTATATTCGTGTTTATTTTTGTTTTTTTTTTTGTGTATTTGTATATGCTTATTTTGTACTCCTCTGTATATTGTAATTTATTTTTTTTCATTTTATTTGACTATAGTGAACCTCGTACTTAATTTTTGTTTTACTATATAGTTTTTTTTTTGTTAACAAGCAACAATTGTCCCTTTTTCCACACTTGGTATTGGCAAAGGTTCTCAACTGAGAGGACGAACGCCGTATAATGAAAAATAAAGATAATCGATCAATAAATCCAATGTCACAGACACAATTATTTAGTAGTTAAGAATAATGGAATGGTAACGTTTATTTAGCTACTAATAAGAATAGTTGCATAACCCTAACCTTTGAAAACTACCAAAATGTTCCAAAATTACTGACCTCGTCTTCCTTTCTCCGAGATTATTTGGTCTTGCGGTACATTTTCTCATCTTAGCTTGATGGCTAGGCACTTCCTCTGCACTTTTCTTTTTGTCTTAGAATTAATAAGTTTATTTGCTAGAAATCCACAAATTTTAACAATAAAAAATAAGACACATTAGGCGGCCACGCTTCCGCTCAATGTGTGGAGAATGCAAGATAGCGGATGGAGCTTGAAGCGACGTGATTGGCTCAAACGGATTTGACCATATTTGAAAGTAAGGTGGTCTGGAATAGGCTAATTTGAAAATAAGGTAGGTATTTACTTTTTTTGAGGTCATTAGGCTCGATTTGGTTAGTTATGATTGCTATGAGTCGATCAAGAATTCCTCCTAGAAGAATGTTTCGTACATGCTTCGAAATCTCGAATTTCGAATCTTCGAATTTGGATTTGACCACTATTGAAAATTTCCTTTTGATATATTGTAATTCTTTAAGCATTTCAGGTTTAAAGCTTTATATAGTTCTTAATATATTTCCGAATTGCGACTAAATTTTGGACTTATTTTTTTACCCTAATAAAGTAACAAATTTTTGCAAGTCGTTAATGTGTGAATATTTGCCATAAAAATAAAATTATTTAGTTTATACTTTTACTTGTAATTTCACATGATGTGGACATACTCGACCTTTAGTTGTGTTGAAAAGAAGTTTATATAAGTTATGGAATGACCAATAAAAATAAACAAATGTCTATGAGAATAGACTATTAACTATATATTCTCAGCAAAAAAAGAATTGGAAAATTTTCCCGAATATCCTTCTATAAGAGCGCCATGCCAATTTTGACGTGAATACTACCATACGGGGGCAATTCAAAAAACCTAATGATAACAAAATCAGGGGATACAGTTTGGCGTTGCAGTTTCGAATTTATCCTCTACATCAAAAATTAAATTATACCACTGGATAGCTAAAAGATCAACGATAAGCGAGAACAGTAACGCATCGCGCGCAGTGGAGGAGGAAGCGCCGCCATTTTGAGGTTATTTTGCCGCGTATCGAAATTTGCAATTAGTATGACTTTTGGTTCGGAAAAGCTACGATGTTCGTTTAAGTTTTAATCGTCAGCTGTCATCAAAATCTATCGATTGTATATAAAACATTAGTTTAAAGTAGTGACAGTGAATATCATAAGGTGTTAGAATAAAAAAATATTATCAAAAATATATAATGTCGGCCTATACGCGTCGAAAAGCCAAAACCAAATACAGAGATTGTATATGGCTGGAAAGGGCTTTTCAAGAACAATCGAATGGTAATAATCCTAAATACAAAAATAAAAATATTTTATTTAAGAAATATAACCTGTTTCACAGAAGTATTCACGTACAACACACGACCGTGTCCATGACACAGCCAAACCCCATTTTTGTGTTTGGTTTACCTTCTAACAAAAATATAGAGTGGACTTGGATTTTATAACATTTCAGGTTTCCTTTCTTTACAGGTTAAGTACCTGTAAAAAAAAGAAATTCGTTTAATATCAGATAAATCATTTCTATCTTAGAATCATATTCAAGTTACCTAATGATACACAATTTAAAGGTTTCTTGTTCGAAGATGTATTTAGCTAAGTATTTAGGCATAAGAAAATATATATTTGTGATAAAAGATTGAATAAAGCTTTCCATTAATTATATATTATTAATACATACTTTGTTTTATGTACGATCTTATTTAAGATATAATCATGTATTTTGTCTTAATAATTAAATTTGATAAGAAAATGTTTCGGCGATTTTTAATAAATGTTAATAAATAAAGACACAATGAATAAATAAAGAGGAATACAAAAATACTTTTACTTTTAAATATTACTTTCTCTTTCCACATAGGCTTTCAGTTTTACTGTATAAAACCTGTAAATAAAATAATTGAAATGTCTGTCTGCAGTATTAAAATATTTGAACTATAATCGCGTATGCATTTATTTATATGACAACAAAGCACAAAATATCACTTTAAACATTTAACAAAAAATATCAGTAGTGTACAAAAAATATTAGTAAATGATATGGCGAATGGAATACCATAGCTCTCAATGCGTCTATGTGTGTCGTGTGATTACGGCGACCAATTCGGAATCGGTTTAGGTTCAAATAAAAGTTTCGGCAAATTTAAACAATATTTACCTTTAAATATTTATACATTAATATTTACACCCATATATGTTACTACTGAATTAAGCCACACCCCCTAAATATTAGACTCCACCTTTTTGTTACGGTTGTCATGTAGTTATATGTCACTGCTTCTAATAGTTTTAATCTTTGTTATGATGCATTGTAATTTTTTTCCATATTTTCTATTCTACTTTCTCGTCGTGTATTTGAAAGTGGTTTGAATGTCAAAATGTGTATCTCGTACATAACGACATATCAAGGTAATGCTGGTCCCAAAAAAATATGTATAAATTATTTGGTAAATTGAAAAAAAGTTTCTTATTTCCAATAAGCTTTTAAGAGCAAATATTTAACACAAAAAACATGAGGTTTTTGAGGCCTTTATATTCTCGATCATGTCTACACTATTATCCTTTCCTTGATTTCACATATCTTCCAGTTTGAACTTGATCCAACTTGTTTTTCAGAAATCTAACAAATAAGTTGCTAACTCTTGCCCAGTAATATCAATAATAGCTAAAAAAAACCTAGAAATTGCTTACCTCAGCAAGCTTTGTGGAGGATATGGGACAAAAAACCTCACAACAATAATAAGTGGTTCATTGTGTGATATATCTGGTATGCAATCTAGAGTTATAGAATAGTATTCAGATTGCTTTAAAAGATCTAAAAGTCCTTTTAATTTTTGTCATAAATTACATTAATTAATTCTTTTTAAATATTATGGCTATCCATTAAGTATTATGGCATTATCAAAATTCTACTAACTTTAACAAATTTCCGTTATTGCATTCATACGACTTTTCAGTAGTTCCCCTTAAAGCTAAATTTTAACGAGTTAAAATTTTATTATCTCAATTATTCTTTCCAAAACTACCGTTTACCTCTTTATTCACGTTCAATTTCAATTCTAGATATGTTTTTACTGAAAATAAGTGACCAAAACTCTTTTCATGTCTTTCTAATTTTTTCTATAAATGCCTCCAATCTGTGAATATGAGCATCGAGAACAGTGACATTATCATTTAAAAGTGTACAGTTAAAATAAAATATACAATCACTACGTGTGGAATATATAAGCTAATCTCGTTGAATAATTTCGTCGTCTTTTATAACCTTTTGATGTAATATGTATAAGTAAACGATCTGTTATTGCTATCTGAAGAATAATTAGAATATTTCATCGGAACATATTCTGTTAATAATTTTAACTTATTTGGAATTATTTGAGGTTACAAAGGAAAATCATCTGCAACATCAGAAAATGTTGATTCCGATGGTATTTCATTTGTCAAAGTTGCTTTTGATGGAACTAAAACACGGGTTTGGGTAGTGATTTCTGAAATAATCGTGGCGTTTAAAGTGTCTCTTCTAAATGCTTAAGTGATGAAGATGTACCTGAAAAGAATAATCCCACTGGTCAATTATTATTCCACATTAAACATATTTATAACATAAATAGAAATGTTTTATGGTTATACAACATTATCATATACTATGGACCCAAATTTATAGTTTATTAAGTTTGTATCTTAATAACAGACAACAGTTTGTCGAGACAAAGCATATTGCATAAGGTGAAAATCTTACCTACAAAAAAAACACGAAAATAAGTAAATAAATATTTCACATGTGGTAATAGAGACTGGACTGGAAGAATGTTTTTGCTGAACTAATTTATAAAAATATCGATGATGAAACAAATGAAACCAATATCTAAAATGAGGTATTACTTTTTAATTTAAAGGAAACAAACAAACTACGAAGAATACCCAGCCCGATTTCATAATTTTGTAACGATATTTACTAGACTATGTTTCAGTATAAATTCGATAAAAACGATATAGTCAACACGCAACAGAAAAGCAGACAATAATCACAGCGAGTGTCGCAAATGAAATTTCAGAGTTTGGCTCTTGAACAACAGCGGCTCTTTTAACTTGCCTGTTCAATCCAAACAAACTCGAACCAAAAAAATGAGTTTTGCAACTACAGGGTACTAGTGAGGCGCCCTTTGATTCACATATCTCTTTGAAGTGGCACTTTCGCCGCGCACGTTTATCGGCAGAATTGGAACGTAATAAACTAATACCTGCGTAATTTATCACAACTAAGTAATATTATGATGTGCTGATTATAGCCTCGGTGCCCTTATAAAATAAATACGTAAACACAAGGCCACGTGAGCGCGTTAGATATTTTATATTACTGTTGCCATCTCTATCGGCCATTTTTTTTAACTGAAGTGTTATATGGTATGTCGCGTTTTAAATAATTTGCAATATTTTTTCCGTTTAACCATATACTATTTTCTTTTTAATAATAATAATTTTCAAAACGGTACCGGTCGGCTTGCATCCCCTAGAACCTCGGGTGTGCCACATCCTTGCACTCCCGGGTTAAGACGGCCCTGGATAACATTCATAAGACCGGCCGGCGTGACCAATTTAAGAAATTTGGACATCTAGACTATATAAAAACACATTGTACAAGGCAAGTAACACAATACGAGTTTTCTGTTAAAGTGAATTTACAAATATACCAAAACAAAGAGCCGGTGCCCTGGCTCCATTCCTACAGAAAAGCCAGCACTGGCCCGGCCCTTATCGTTTAGTCGTGGCCAGTCATATCTGGATTTTCTTGTGGTGTGCGTTGTCGTAATGATGTACGTTTGTCGTAATGAGTCCGGGATCAGATTCAAATCCGACAGTTAAAAAAGAAATGGCTCTTATATTCTACATTATTAAAAGAGGAGTCAATTAATGTGTTGGAGGAACAAAAAAACGACTTTGGACAAAAAAAATGGATAGGCGACAGAAGCTTAACGGAAGGCTTGGTTTTGTTGTCACAACAACTTAGATTAGAAGATCTTTTCGAGTACAGGTTGGCGCTACCGAGTTACGACAGAAAACTTTGACGAGCTACTTTCACTGATAGAAAGTTCCATTCATCGTCAAAACACTGATGAGATATGCTTTACCAGCAAAAATAAAGCTAGAAGTAACATTGTCATTCTTAGCTACTGGAATAAGTTACCCGAGTCACTTTTACTGTGTTTCCAAACCTTCTATATCACAATTTATACCACAAGTGTGCCGGGCAATTTTGGCAGCAATAAAACAGTATATTAAGGTAAGAGTTTATTTAAATAAAAGTATTCAAATACAGATTTGTCTTACAATATAGGTATAACAAACAAATGATCTTAGGTATTATTGAAGGCAAATTCTACAATATTACTATCTCACGTGCTTTTGTCGTTACTACTGTTAAGAAATGGAGCTGATAGAGACTGTAAATTTAAAGAAAAAGAACTGCCTGATGGACTTTGTTCTGGCAGTGGGTAAGTTGGAGGTGCAGGTGGACAGATTGGGGGTGTCGGGTAGCTTGAAGGATGCCATTGAGTGGTTAAATTGTTGGTATTTTGAGATTGCTGAATAAATTGCGGACATTGAAAAGAATATTTGTCCTTGACTCGTATATCAATCAGCCTGCTTTGAGTTAATACAATTTTTTTTTCTGAGAAATAACTGCCTGTTTCTCTGATATTTTTTAAAATTGTAATGCAACGCTTTTACCAAATAAATTAAGACGGGGTTTGTCATCGGTTTGTAGTGTATTAGCATCGAATATATTTTTCAAGACAAAAGTCTTCATACTTCACAATAGTGACAATTTGCTACGCTTAATTTTTATAGGCGGACTGAATGTTGGGTTTTCTGCAGTAATCGCACTTTCTTCCCCGTTCTTCGAGCATGGTGAAACTGGAGGAGCAACCAGATTGCCAGACGATGATCAAGCGAACTCATTTTATAAATCTTGCTTTACACATGGCACTAATTCAGAAATAATTTACAATATAAGTACTATTAATAACGTAAGGTTCACTAAAACTTAATATAACGTAGAGTTTATTTACCTATTGAAAGCAAATAAGCGGTTAGTACAATAAGTGGATGATAAGTAAGAATTAAGACGGACGTAATGAAACACGGGTATTCTCCGAACGTCAATAGTAAATAAGACGGCTAAACGGCGCGTTGAAGATGAAGGCACGAAATTCACATTGTAATGAAATATTCAATTACATTTTAGTGTTTAAGAATTACGTTACAGAATTGTGATACGGTTAATATTCCTTTTTTTACCAAACTTATTTTATGGTTTTAATTAATACCTTACGATAAAATAAAGTTTGAATTGTAAATTTTTTCTACTCGGGTCATTCGCGAGGCCCTGGGCGGTTGCCCTGCTCGCCACCTGCTAGGGCTGCCACTGGTCTAGTTGGTTTATTGGATATGGGGCATGTGAGGGCAGAATTTTAATTTGTGTGATTGTTGGTTAAGTGAACTAACGAATGGTATAATTTTGATTTTTTAACCTATTCGGTCAAAGAGTATTAATGAATTAGTTTAATTTTATTCACTCAATATTTTTTGTCCATCTCTGGTCTGTTTACTTGCGTGTGACCACAGAACGTGCGACGTAGACGTGTGTCATCCATTGACTTGTATTATATTCTTTACATTTTAGCAATTAGCTTTATCAATTTGATAATAGCAGCGTAGATATTCAAATTTCATGTTTGGTATACGAATTAAGATTTATTATATATTTATGGTGATTGTACTTTGCTATTTTAATAAATTTTGGGTTTTGGTATTGAGTATCAATTTTAATATAGTTTTTAAGGTGTTTTTTTTTCCGATTTGTCTAATACGAAATCCTACTAATAAATCTTGATACTTGTAAAATAAATTTGTACTATTTAAACTTCTAATAAATTATTTCATAGATATTTTTAATTGTTTATAATGATTTACGTATTGTCTCTTTTAAAATTACTTTTAGCTTTATTGCGGTATTTTACAAGTAGCTCTGACTGGGTTAAAATAATTGTTTTGTGTTTCGGCGTTTTGTACAATAAAAATGAGCATTTTTTACTCAATTTAATGTTTAATACGATAGTACTTAATGTTTGAATATTAATATTTAATTGCGTAAGTTATTTAAATTGAGAATTTAATATATATTGTAAATCTGGAATAATGTTGTCTGGAAATCTGGAATTAGTTTAGGCAAATTGAAACATGGTTCTATCAAAATTTAAGGTAAATATACCAACTATGACAATAAATGTTATACAAATAAATAACACTGATGAAATTATTAGTTCTTCCATCGCATATTAATATTCCATAGGTATCATTCAATATATTTAAACCATTTATTTTAAACTTAAAAAATCACTACTACAAACAAAACAAACAAACTTAAAACGAGTCTCCTGCACCAAAAATCTGACAGATCAATCTAACAAAATATGTTTAGTGAACATGCTAGCAAAACATAATCGTCGTCTAGAAACGAAAAGTCAATGCTCAACGTTAGACAATTTTTAATTTGAACTAAAATTAATTCAGACGAGGAAGACGCACTTAAAGATCTTGAAGTTATTTTTCAAGCAAGAAAAAGAAACCGTTCAAATGAATAAACAACAATGTATTGTCTTCGTTCCAATTCATAATAATTCAAAACACCATACACAAATTCGATTGTCGAAATTTCTCCAATTGACGATGTAAACAACAGGAGCGTGTGACGTGTGCGATGTTTGAAAGCAACGGCAGAATAAAAATTTCTCTCGCTCGTTTCTCCTGACAAGTGAACGGGGGATGTTACCCATTCGTCTCGGATAACATATTTTCACGTTTTTGTTCGACAAAACTTTTTGGCCACGCCCCTATTTTGTTAGGAAAGCATGTTAGGGCTCATTTCTAGCAAAAATTTGGTCGCAGGAGACCCGGCTGAATAACAGCCATATTACCACGCGAGATACGAAACAATAATATCCATTTACCATTCATTTGATGGCGTCGATACTTCGATAGTTAATTGCAACGAATGGTGATCGACTAGGCAAACGGTAATACGATTCCATCAGTTACGTTGCAAAAATTAAATCATTCGTTTTGACAAAACGAATCATTGGAACTAGTTCGATAATTCGCGACTGAGACTACTTCGAATGAGCGGGTTCGTTCCATTCATTCATTCAGTTAACAATATTCGATCTAAACAAGATTCGAATGAACGCCCTCGTTCCGTCGATCAATATCCGATTGAATTTTGTGATTGTATTATTGTTTACATCTAGCTTAACTAATTAGATAATCAAAGTGCAGATATTAAAATTTATGTTTGGAATACGAGTGAATGAATACATTTGTTGTATAATAGGATATTTGACTATATTTTTTTATTACGAAAATAGAATAAGTAATAATATTAAAAGCGGTTTAAATAAATATATGGTACCTAGGACTTTTCATTACAAAGTTATAACGACTTAAAAACTGACGAACTACGATTCCCGAGAAAACGCCCCATACAAAACACAACTGGCTTATGACGTCACTGGCCTGTTATTTAGCATTTATTATAAGGGAGTTTATTAAATATTCTTGATATCTCGATAAATATTGCGTTTATAGTAAACACAATTTAATGAACAAAAAAATTAACACTTTTTCGTATTTAGAAGTTTCGATTAATTGTCATATGCAATATTTTTTTCATCGCAAGGTTTTAAAACATTTTTACAAAAAATATCAGCATCAGTCAAATACCCTATTATGGTGATAGTACTTTGATATTTAAATCATTTTTGAGTCTTGGTATCGAATATAAACTTTAATGTAGTTTGCGTAATTTTTCAAGGTATTTTTATTTCTTAAAATTATTTTTTATAAATGATTTCATAGTTATTTTTATGTGTATTTATCTGTGTGTCGACTGTTGTTTTAAATATTTTCTTGTTACATATATATATATATATATATATATATATATATATATATATATATATATATATATATATATATATATATATGGTGGTGTTTTACGGGTGTAGATCTACTGACTGGATTTTATTAATTGTTTTATAAAACAAATCCAAAAGTATTTTATACATAATTTCATGGTTTACTTAATATGGCATTGCAGTGCTTAATTTATATATATATATATATATATATATATATATATATATATATATATATATATACACACACACACACACCTTCTCCTTCCCCCTCGCCCTCTCCTCCACCTTTCCCCTTCCCTTAAAATACTTTTTAGAAAACATTATGCGTCGATAACTGTAATATTAACGATAGCCTTCTGCAACATTCAAGTGCTTTAAAATATGTTTCATCATATCCATCAAGTGATTGTGCTTAGCACCAAGGGCCGAGTAAAGTAACACATATTCAGTGTCGAATAAAGGTAGCGCGGGACCTATAGAAAATATGAAGAGGGCCTTGATGAAACAGCATATGTTAATAAAATATAATATAAAATGAAACAGCAAATTTAGAAATAAAATCGGTCAAATCAATATTCATATATATCATTTTCTATATTCATTATAGTGAGGTCATTTAAAGGTTCTTGTCCCATTGTGTTCCTTAACACATTTTTAATGCGCTTTGACGTTGAAAAAGGACGTTCTCCGCTGCTGTTGGTGATTATTAAACTCAACTAAACGCGTAACACTATTTCCACATTTGGGAATTTTTCATTAAAAGTTTACAAAATTGAAGTACCAGAGCGCTTTTGCTTTTTGCTGCCAATATCAGCAGCCAGATCTGTTTTGAGCAGCTCAGCAACACCAGTTCATTGCCTAGACTATCTTCCACATCATCTGGGTACGAACTGATGATAATTGGAGTTCTTTTCAAAATCTCTCTTACCGTTAAAGACTTTAATTGCCGAAGTAATCCAAATACACCGATCACTTGATGGTAAGCTTCAATGCGTTTAGTTAATGCAGACAGTACATTATCAGTTATAACAGTAAACACATGAATTTAAAAACGTTGTCCAGGTTTTTGATTTTCTACAATTTTATCACAGGCCGCTGAAATATTTTGTATTTCGCTTGCGTTTTCCTAAATTCGATTGCTGATATCTTACACAGCCAATTAGGGCTTTGGCTTTTACCACTATGTCGGAAAATGTAGATCACATTGCTTGGGCGTAGCCGTGTAATGATATATAAAGAGCGTATCCCGTGTTAAGGTCTTGATCAGACGACTGCAATGAGGCGTTAGTCACTTGCAAGCATTCATTCCACGCTATAGTCATTATTCCTGTTTATAACTTATTAATTATAGAAACTAGTCCGTAAGCTTGATCACTCTACCTTTTCATTAATATTATTAGATAGGTCATCCAAAACTTGTTTGATAGCGGTGAAACTACATAAAAGTTAAATTGCTTTATGTAGGTATCTACGTTTATTGATTGATATATGTTTTATAATAATACCTAGTTGCAACGATTTATCTGGATCTATGCTAATTTATATCGTTAATACTTAGGTACTTATTACCTACCGCCTAAAATAAAACTTTTAAACACCTACATACTTACTTTATTATTATTAAATTATTTAAATGTTTGATTGCGATGGAAAAAAGAAACTTTTTGGTACACAGAATAGAAAAAGAAAGATGAAGAAGGAAGTAACTCTAAAAAAATACGAGTTCTATCGAAAAGTTTATTCTTCGACCCGGCCCATCTTTAGACGAAAAGCCGGAGATGCAAAAAAACAAGATAACTCTACAGCAGAATTCATCTCTCCAACGCCACTGCCGCTACTGTCTTCATAGTCGATGGTCATAGAACCTCCTTGTGCTGAAGCGTCCCCGGAGAATATACTTCTAGAAGATGTAATGAATGATCTCGCGTTATGGCCACAAGAGTTATCTGACAAACAGAGGATATTTTTAATAGAACGCGGAGCAGTACAGGTAAAACAGAGTTCCTATTCTTTGAATAGTTGGAAAAGATCTGTTGATGTGAATCTGAAGTGTGTTGATCTGAAGATGCTTATTAAACTAAAAAGATGTTAAATAATGAAACCGTTTTAAGAAACTAGCTGGTTCACTCTAAATCAACTGATTCTGTTTATTGTTTTTATTATAAACTTTCGTTTTGATGGTAAGATAGGATACAAGATTGGCAGCATTTGTCTATGGCTTTAGAGCGTCATGAAAAGATCTCAGGGGACCTATTATGTCTTAAGCATATTACATTGAAAACTGGTATTTTACATGAAAAGGCGGTATATTTCTTGAACCAAGTTGAAATTGAAGGGAAAAAACGTTGGGTGGCAGGAGTCGAACAAATAAACAACTTAATACATTTTTAGAGCGGCAATGTCTGGCTTTACGGGGGAATACTAAAAAAATTACGATTCTGATAATTGGTAATTTGTTAAAGCTGGTTGAATACATTTCTAATTTTGATAATGTGCTTTCAGAACAAATTGCGCGTATTCAAAAATCTGTGTCACGTCTAACTCATTATCTTGGACATAATATTCAGAATGAAATAATACAATTATTAGGAAAAAGAATAAAAAAAACTATTGTTTTGGAATAGAAACAATTCAAATATGTTTCAATTGTTTTAGATTGTAGTCCAGACATTGCACAAGAAGAACGAATATCGGTTATTGTACGGTACGTCCTTTTAAATACAAGCAACAAGGCTGAAACAAAAGAATATTTTCTGGGATTTTTTCTATTAAAGATAGTTAGATATTTTAATCTCAAACGATATTGACATACAAGATATGCGTGGTCACGGTTACGATAATGAGAGGGAAAAATATTGATCTACAAAAACGAATTTTAGACTCGGACCCTCGCGCGCATTTTATGTACCCTATGCTGGACAGCCTAAATTTTGGTAGTGAATGACGCTGCTAAAAGTTCGTTCGAAATTGTCAATTTCTTTTCGATTGAGCAAGAAATTTATGTTTTCTTTTCTGCGTCAACAGTATGTTCGCAAGTACTTGCCAATGAAGTGCCAACTTTAACTCTGAAACAACTCTCAAATACTCGACGGGAGAGCAGTGTTGAAGCAATAAAAGTTCTACGTTTTATTCTAGGAAAAGTGCATGATGCCTTATTTACCATATATTCCGATAGGAGCAAACAAGCGGAGTCAAGAAATTTCGAAAATTTATAATTGGCAAAAATTAATTCATTTAAATTTATCTGCTCTCTACTCATTTGGTTCGAAATTTTAAGCAAGATAAATATAGTTAGCAAGGCTCTTCAAAAGTCAAAAGCCGTCGTATTGTCAGAAGCGGTAATAATCACTGAGTCCGCTTTACGGAGTTCCTTAATAGCGCGAAAACTGAAGCGGAAGAAGTCGACGTAATAGCAGAATTTTCGGCGCTTGCCTGCCCTCGCGGCGCTCGTAGGTTTTTTTTAATTATGAGGAAGATGAACCGATAATAGTCGCGGAAACACATTTTACAAGTAAATTTTTACTACTAGCTACTAGATACCACAATTACTAAGTTGGACAAGCGGATCGAACTTTTGAATCAAAATAACAATTATTTAATTTCTTCAAAAATAAAAACATTGCAAGGATTTGGATTTAGATACAAAAAAGTGAATGGTTCTAATTTAGAAAATGAACTGTGCCATGCTGGCTCTTCACGTGTAGAGAAGTTCGAGCTGTTTAATAAAATCGAATTATTACCGATGTTTATTGACAATTCCACTAAGTCGTTGGATAGGTATTTTAAATTATTTGTTTACGAATGAATTAATTTCAGTGTTCCCAAATATGTCCACAGCATTTAGAATTTACCTCACATTGCTAGTCACTGTAGCACACGGCGATAGATTTCCAACCTAAAAATAATTAAAAATTATCTCAGATCAACATATTCACAAAATAGATTGACAAATTTCTCGTTAATACTTATAGAACATGAAATCAGAATTGAGATCAGTGAAACCGTTAAAGATTTTGTTAAAGTAATTTTTTTAAATTATTTGTGATTACGAGCGTTCTGTAATTCCTAATTAGTAATCATATATCTGAAATGGAAATTATCAATGAATTAGTATATACTAAGGTTTATGATTAAATCACCCAAGGAAAGGAAAGACTACCAAACGGTGTTTCTAGTGTTTCGAAAACACTTTAGTTAGTCAAAGGAATCTGCTTAAGTTTATAGATGTAGTTTTCATTTCAATCATTTCCTGTAGCCTGTAGAAATCGTAAATCTATGTAAAAAATAATTATGGATATTTGTGTCTTTTTAGGAGGAGACCCTGTAGAGACTTCATTTGATTAGAGGAGAGAGATCGAATCTAGTTAAGTAAGCTACCCGTGATTACCCTTGAGCTAAGCTAACAGAAGTTTCAATGTACATATTTTATACTCACTAAAATTACCAATGTGTACTCTGTTGTGTGTCTGTGAAATGTTGTCCTGAACTACTTTATCCTGTGATTAACATTTAATCTTTAAATTAAATATTTTTGAATTAACGACAAAGTTGCCTTTTTTATTCTTGTAAGCCCTTCGTTCCAAGAAATACATTTTACTCGTCTACTCCGCGGTCTAAATCGTACCGCAAGCAAAGTAAACGGGCTATTATTTCCCAACATCATTTATAATTGCACCATTTGCATCCGAACTTTTAAAGATACTGAATAGGATTTGCAACTTAATGTTCTAATATACTTGAGGCAATTAGATTGATATTTTCACATGTTTTTTTGACAACTATATGTGTGTGTGCGTGCATCTGTTTATATGTATATATATATATATATATATATATATATATATATATATATATATGTATGTATATATATATATATATATATATATGTATGTATGTATGTATGTATGTATATATATATATATATATATATATATATATATATATATATATATATATATATATATATATATGTTATACGTATTATATGAAAGTACGTACGTACGTATGTGCGTGCGTGCGTGCATACATACATACATACATACATACACACACACACACCCACACATCCACAAACCCACCCACCCACACACACCCACACCCACACACACCCACACACACACGCACACACATACATACATACATACATACATACATATATATATATATATATGTTGCGAGTTGGAATATTTTTTAAAATTCAAACAATTATATTGAAAAAATCATTATAAAGACTGTCTGATAAGATTATTCTGAGTAAGATCAATGGATACTAATTACTCTTTTACATTGATTTCAAATGTTTTTTAAATATTAGCCGTTATTGGTCGACATATAATGTCATTCGTTTTCTTAATTACAATTTCGTCAAATGAAATACATTGACCGCTGTGTCTGATTGTATACAATTTACAACCTTTTTATTCCTAAAGCCAAAATCACAGAAAGTATTGTCAATAAATGTCGCTCTAATATTGGTAGTTCTTGTAGGCTCATGAAAAACATTTTTAAGGTGAAAGGATTTAAATAAATTAATAAATTGTAAAGTAATAGATGAATTTGTAAGTTAGTCAATATTTAAATCACTGCAAATTAATGTTTTTTTACTATTGGATACTATTTTTAATACAGCTTCCATTATAGTCTGGAAATGAACATAATTTGATGAAGGAGGTAGATATACGCAAATAACAATGTAGTTATTTATCCAACTCAACCGATGATAACTCGATTGTTTGTCCAATATTAAGTAACTTTACGCTTTTTTGCTTTAAGATTATTTGTAAGTAAGATTAAGGAGCCACCTCTCATAAATGTTTTCTCTTATAATTATTAGCCACTTGATAATTTTTCAAACTAAACATTATTTGTTAATATTTTAGCCAATGTTCTGCCAAACATTAAATATCTATCTTATATTTTTCAAGACATAGTTCCCCTTGAAGTGCCTCGTCAAGAAAGCCTGCTATATTTAGGTGCATTAATATTAACTCAGTGTGTTTTCTAATTGTCGGTTTAATTAGTTTAAATTATTTACCACTATATTGTTTGTATTATTACAAAATAATGTGGTATCATTAACATTGTGCTGTGTTTTTAGTTTCAAAGAAAATTTAGTTTACATTTTTCAAGGTTACTCAAAAAAAGGTGAAAGATACTAGAGTTTAAAATACAAAAGTAATTAAATAATGTAACTATCAATGTAACACTTATAACATTTGGCTCATGGAGTAAATTCACTACGCTTATACTGCTATACCATTTGTTATTATTATTTGGTCTATTAGACTGTAAATATAATATACATTTGACGACCATTGTGGATATTTTAAATTTACACAATAATGTTGTATTGATGTTTACATTTATGTTGTATTGATGTTTATATAATGCCGATGACGTGGTGTACCTAATTATTTGTGTTTCTTTCTATATTGTAATTTGTTATGTTACTTTTTATATTGTCTATTTATTGGGTATTTTTGGATAAATACTGACAATATGAGGAGAGTACACAAAAAAAACAGTCAAATTGAGAACTTCTTCCTTTTTTGAAGTCAATTAAATAATCCCTAATAAATGTAGCAAATAATAACAACATCAAAAATAATCCTAGTGAGGGTAACCTGTAGGATCAAACCCATACAAGTATTGCTTATACAAAAAAACGTAAAAGTATATAATTTGAGCTATGTCTAATAAAAATGCAATATTTTCGGAGACCAAAAATGTAATGGATATAAGAATTTGGACTTTTAGTAAAATTAGAATAGCACATCACAGTGAAGCAAAAGTGACTCGCGTGTCTATTTTTCTACAAAAATAACATCTTAGTTAATATACAATGCGCTTATTTATCACAAGGTTCTTTAATTTTTTATGCAGTATGAAATTTTAATCATGATTAAGGATAATTTATATCACATTATTTAAGTGAAAAAGTGAAGCTTTGTTCTTAGTTTTGCAAACATTCTTTCAATAATTGAATCGTGTAAACATGAGAAACTCCTAAAGTATGATATCAAATTACAGTTTTATTAAATATTCAGTTACATAATGACATAAAATTATTAAATAAAGGAACTAGTAAAAAACTCTAAAATGGAAACTCTTATTAATTATTATACTAAAATATAAAATTAATCTGAAATTGTAAGAGGCTAGTTCTATAAACTAAGAAATGTTCGGCGGCTCAGCTGAAATATCAGGAAAAATGTGTTACAAACTAATTTATTTGTATAGCATACTGTTATTTTCACCTATTTCTAGTTGGTCTCTATTACCATTTAAATTTAAAATTACTATTCAAAGTGCCAAATTCTCAGGAACCTGCAAGGTCCCTCACACAAATCTAGTCAAAAGTGTGATGTAATTTATTTACTATGACATTGAGGCCATAAATTAAAGCAAAATAAGGAGTTTATTATTTTTCCTTGCCTGGGAGACATATTATTATCTTATTTTCCCAAAAATATATTAAAAAATCCTTTTCCAGAATATACCAGGATCCTGTTCAATGTAAAATAAGCATATATTCAATATTCTATAAGCCGAGGGTAGTCAACATTGTCGTTCAGTTGACTCAATTGTACCTACAAAAGAGACAAAGAATACCACCTATCTTCTTCCACCAAGCGTGTTGTTTAGTCAGCCCGGCACAATCAGCGGAAGAAGTCGAATTCACAGAATCCTGGTAAGATATTTACTTACGAAATAAATAAATAATATGGGTAATTTTAGCGTTTTGATATGTAAGTAGCTTATAGGACAGCTTAGCTCTACTTAATTTTTGTTGAATGCTCTAAATCAATTTTTTTTTTAACATTATTTAAAAATTCTCAGGAAACGTTCAAATTGAGACCCAGGATACTAAGAACTATCCAGGATCCTGAGAAGTTTATATTGAAATATAGTTAGTGTGAAAGGAAATTTACAACTTTTTAGCTATACACTATTAAGTCAAAATAATAAATCCATTGACTAGATCTCGTAATCTATTATTAATTAGTTTTGACACTGGTCTAAATGCGACTATTCGTGTAATTGTTTCGAAATGTTAGAATAAAAGATAAATACATAAATGTAATTGCTCTGATGCGTAATACTATTTTAGTTATACACTACTATTCCTAAGTATATGCCCTGACCTCAAATTCTGCAAACAAAATTCTTTAATCACAAAAGTACAATTGTAAATATGAGTTTTATAGTTATATGTTGGTTGCAGTATCGGATGCGGTAAATTAGTATAGATACTTCCATGATACTTTTATTCTAGAGAGAGAAATGTTGAAAAATAAAGTTGGGCAAATACTTACAAATGGTAACTAAACTGCGATAGTTCAAAGTATAAGTTGATTTATTTTCATTATTAAAGAAAAGAACATCATTACACTTTAAAAGAAACCAGGAGTACAAGCAAAAAATATTTTAATTGCAAAGCTGAAATAAAATTTGAGCAAATATAAAAAAGATGCTAGAGATTGAAAAAACCAACTTCTACAGCTAACAACTAATACCACAATGACCAAACTAACTGAAGATCTAACAACACGGGTTGACATGGTAAAAAAGGCTTTATACGGCGATATGTTAGAAAAGCTAATAGCAAATAATATATCCAATAGGAAGACTTGTCAAGAGAAGGAAGAAGCAAATAAATTACTTGGGGGGCTGATTGTCAAAGAAAGAAAGGTTTGGAAGTTGACGAACAAAAGATATGGCATCAACAAAAGCAAAAGAAGGCTGAACACAAAATAAAAAGATGCTTAAAAAAGATAGTTGCCAACTTTTTTGGAAGATGATAAGTATAGTAAACTGTGTGCAAGCACGAAGGAATTCGTAAGAAATTAAGAAACTAAACAAAAGATACAGATGCTACAGGTTAGATACACTGAGAAATCTCCACAAAGAATACTTAAAGTCAGAAAATGTCACGATGAGCGACTCCATTTTTGCAAGGCTTGCACCTGCTTGGATAGTAGCCCCAAAAATAATAGACAGAGAGACATGCTTGTGTACTGTTCACGCCAAATTTCAATTAATTGTGACTTCTCTTATAATGCAAGAATACTAAACGTTCCAAGCTATCAAAATATATTAAACGCAGTATGCTGTAACAGGTTCAACGAAAAATGTTTGGAGAGAAAGTGTGAAGCTTGCACTGAGAAATCTTTTCCTATGTGCGATGAATTTAATGCAGCCATGCCGATTAATTACAACCATTACGGCATCAAAGGACACCCAAGATACTAACAAGTTGTAAAACAAAAAAGGGAAAGTATTGCCACTACAGCTCATGAACTCGTTTTGAATTTGGAGAAGGATTTAATACAATTTTTCAGCATGGAAGAAACATAATTCAGCAGTACCAAGCAATATTGGAAAAGAAGAAGTACCTAACTGAAAAAAAAGCCATAGTACATAGTATTTTTTTAAAAAACTTCAGTGCAAAATATAACAATAAAATACTATTTTTTCATTTCGGAGGATCTTGCACACAGCTCTCACTTCACACAGTAGTATATTTGAATGGATTTAAAAAATTGTATTGCACAGTGTTATCAAATTTGAGTCACAATATTCATGCTATTTGGGCACACTTAAACCGATACTGGAATAATTACCAGCTCAAATAGAAACTATCTATTTCTTGAGTGATGGTCCAGTGACTCAGTATCAGAACAAAATTATGTTCTTCACGCTAGTGTGTAAAATGACAGATCTGTGCTCTGGACTTGTAAACTGGCTTAGAATTACTACGAAGCACTACACTACTACACCTGGTGTGATACTTTTTACTATCACTAAAAGCGAAATTGAGGACATGGCAAGATTAATTTCGGACGATCAACAAAATTTAATTGCTTTTAATGGCACACTCGAAATCCACCAAGAACAAGGCAATGCCTTCATGCCACGAAAGCTACAAATGACATCTCTCAGCTGTTTTTGTGAGGAGAGTATTACGTGTGAACATTACCAGATGGGTCTACTGAATCACGGCAAAGTGACAACGTTTTCGAAAATGATGACTCAAAGCAGACTGAAAATAGAAGTCTAAGTTTTATCAACACGACCACAAAATTTAATTTAATATTTAAGGGATCAGCCTGATGATTAATTCATTAATTTGGAAAATCCAGAAGTTTTAGCTGCTATGCCTCATTTCCAAATTGACCAACTACTCTGTTCCCAGACCTGCCTGAAGAGCTATTGGCTGAGCCATTAAAACAAAAAAAAAGGTGGAAGGAAAGCTAAAACTCAAAAAAGAAAAGTTGAAGATAATGTCAACATGCAAACAAAAAATAAAAAGGAAATGAAATCAAGAAAAGAAAAGTTAAGGAGATGAAATATAAAAAAAACAGACCCAAGCCAGAAAAGTAAATTAAATTCAAAGAAACATGAAGGTAAAGAAAATAAATAAAAAATAACAAAAGAAAATAACTATGAGTCCAGTTATTGTAAGTACCTTATTTGTGTTCCCTATAGCGAAGATATGACAAGAAATGACTGGGTCCAGTGACTTGTATGTAATAATTGGGCACAAGATGGATGCATTAAAGGTGAATTAACATCATTTACATGCCCTAACTGCTCAGCTGGTTGTGACTATAAAAAAATTGCTTGAAAAGTAATGCAATGAGACTGCCAAAAGTTATTATTTTCTGTTACACTAGATTTAAGTGTCGTTTAAACTCAGATTTCGTACATTCGTTTTGTTAACTTATCATTAAGAAAGATTTTACATGTCTCTTTGAATAATAATAATAATTAATGCTCAAGAACAATTTAATGATTAAAATTCCTGTTCAAATCAGAAAAATTTTAAAAAATTGCAAGCGCAAAGCAACTACAAAGAAACTGCTAAAAGTCATTATTTTCTGTTATAGTTATATATTAAATGTTGTTCATATTAAGTTATGTTATATATGTGTCGTTCAAATTTATTGTTAAAAATAATTTTATTAATTTATTATAAAAAGAGACTTTATATAATGTGTCTTAGAATTATTACTTAAAGCTCAAAGATATAATGACAAAGTTCCTGTTCAAGACTGGTTACCTAAACCAGTCTTGAAAATTTGATAGAATTAGTATAGACCTAATTTTCATTATTGTTCAAGATACTTCAACTATTATAAATGAATGATTAGAAGCATATTTTTAATTAGTGAAATAAATAATAATTTCGGTTGATTTTAGTTTTTTTCCGCAGTTTCTCTCAGTCACACTCTTAGTATCTCGCCGCTTGATTTCGTTTAAATGGCCACAAATCTAAAACTTTAAAATATTTTGACTATTCCACTTAACATAGGCTAAAAGATGTATTCTTTATAATAGACTGAATTTCGCAACTAGAATGTACAAAAAAAGTCATGCCGAAATCAGACTCAGTTTCGTCCTTAGTTTGTAGAACAACCCAAGAATATTTACATAATAGACCTATAAATAAAGCTATAGATATACCTAGTCTATGAAAACAAACTTCAAAAAATCTTTCTAGCAGTTTTGCATTTAATTTTGTTATGATAAGCATTATAATTAAATACTTGCAAAAGAAATATAATTTAAACGGTATCTGGACTTGTTTGTATTTGGAAATCGCCAAAGTTTGTGTAGATGTAATTCCAATATTTTGGGTTTCCTCTGGGATCTGCTGGCACCTTTAAAGGTGGTACAGTAGTTCTATTGTATGCTTCAAGCAGATTTAACATTATTTTTAATTGTTCGATTTCACTGAAAATTTAATAAATTCATTAACTTTTAAATGTACAAATTTTAATTTACAACATTACAATCAATTATATCTAATACAATAATAAACAGTATAATATGCTGTCCAACCTAAATGGTGTTGGTATAATTAGCTAACATCTTCTAAAGGTTTTCCCACCGGACATGACGGTCTTTCACATAAATTTATCAAAACCTTGACACAATCTTTTCCGCTTTATTGTTAAAAATTCAGGACTAAATTTTGTTTGATACTACCTTCTTGACTAACAGTTTTATTGTGATTTATGTCTTGATATTTGTTTTGTATCCAAGTTAAAATTTTATATTATAAATTGTGTATTTTTCACCAGACTCTTTGTTTATATTATTTTTAAGTAGGTAACTTTACAGTTATAAATTAAAATATTGAATACTTACCTATCTGCTAAATTTCGGTTTTCACAAGGATCTTGCTCTATATTAAATAAACAAGGGCTTTTTAATGGTTCACATATCACAGGATTTGTCATATCACAAACGATTGTCGCTGATGTCCTGTGGAATTAATTATTTTTCACCTTTAGTCAATTTAAGTCATAAACGAAAACTGTACCAATGTCAACACACAATATTTTAAAAGATTAAGAATACTATTACTTTTATATTTTGTAGAATTTATATATTTTTTAAATATAGAAATAAAGCTCTTTATTCTAATCTAAATAAAAGCTCTTACATTTTTATACAAAAAATTTTCATTCACAGAAATTTATATTTTTTCATTACCCAATTTTTCCATAGTTTTTATTCTTTATTTATAACTAAAATTAACTGTAAATACAGTTCTGCCTTCATTAAAAGCTGACTGTTTTCCTCGGAACACACAAATTTTACTAACAGTGTATATGTCTAAAAATTATAAGAGCTTACGAGCAACCACACAGTCGAATGGCCATAAGCCCAAACTATAATCAGCAAATCCGAGTTTCATCATTTCTTGGGTTACTTTTGCATCAATAAAATTATTCAATTTTACATCAGTATTTATATATTTTAAGCACAGATCTAAATTTTATGTATGATGATAAAAAATCTAAAAAATAAAATAACAGCAATGTAATTTGAACCCGAGCCCGCCAGTTATAATTCAAGTTCATTCCCACTCGACCATCCGGCTGCTACCTAGTATTTACAATTTTTAGATATATACGCTGTTAGTAAATTCTCCAGACATTATTTCTCATTACAGACTCATTAATATGCATTAATAAATTCATAAACAGATAGCTTCAGTGTACACTGTCCCTTCACAAGAGTTGATCTCAAACCAAATTCTTCACAACAGTGCAGTCACCTTAGCAGAAAAAGAAATTGAGTAAAGTCATATTTTTAATTTAATATTTAAAAAAAACTCCAAATTGTCCCAAAAGTTCTTCTAATGCATGTTTTTCAACGGAACTATTTAGAAAATTTGTACAAAAACATACGAAAATCCCTTCCTTTGTAAATATTGTACCTAGCCTCAAATTGTGGGACCATTAATAAAAAGGAAATTCCATTTTCTGACAGAATATAATCCCTCTATCCCTAATTGAGAAATTATCCATTATTTATGGAACCACCATACAATTGCATCAAAGTGACAATTGTCCTCAGAAATTTCTTATGAATATCAGTGATTACACCCAGTTGAGATTGGGTCCTACACATATAAAATCGCCTTAGTAGAGACAATACATAAGAATAAATTACGTTTATTTCTACCAAGCTATAACCTATTACAATATTTTACATTTGAAGTGACTCAATAAAAGAAACACCATATAATCAACAAGTACAAAGTGTAATTGTTAGACACATTTGTTCTTAATATTTTTATACCTCATACCGATAACCCTTACAGTAAACTATATCTATCAATATTTTCTTTATATAAATCTTTTATAAAGGATTATGAGCATGTCTCTTTGACATCTGGTCATAAAGTCAAAAGAAAGGAAATCAAAAGAAGCAATGCGTTGTGCTATGCAGTACACAGCCTAAATAACATCTACATATATTTAAGCTTCGTTACCATTCGGGTTGTGGAGAAACAAAGCCGAAAATTGGAAAAAAAATAAAAAACAACATTTTTAAATCTATGCAACTGGCTTTCAGATTCTAAATGACTTCATTCCTATTTACTTGGCCATTCGAAGACTTTATTGATTTCACGTGAATATTAAACGGTTTGTAATACACGGCTGTGACTGGACCTGTTCATGGCATGAAGGTGTGGTACCGATGGAAACAGACTTGCAGCAATGTGTACCTAAGTACAGATGGTGAACCACCCCAACGTTTATTGATGTGAACTGCTGTCTCTTGACACCACCAGTACCAACCCGCAAGATGTCATCTTAGCACTTTTAGGTGTGTTTAAACAGGTTTCAGCAGTAGATGCTGGACACAACTTGAACTTGGGGTGAACAGTACCAATGTGGTGCACACACCTTATTCGAGAGTAATAACAAAGAGAACAAAGTCTCAAAGATTACAACTAATATCTGAACTCTTAACTGATAAATAATAACTTCTGCTGCATATATGCAGCCTATCTCCATTTGATGCTAAATATGATACGGACAGGTCCATATTTTTCCACATAGATTGGATGCAGGTATATTGTGAAAAATCTATATTATATCTGTATACATATTACCTGAAAAGAGTTTACTAAAAATTTCTCAATCTGTAATTTCATTTTTAATCTACCTTGCATTACAGTGAAACTTATTTTGTTAAGAAATTCCATATTTCTCTTTTAAATTCAATTTTACTAAAATTTCTTGATCCTAATAAACAATAAATGTAACAATGATATACAGACCTCATTTCTTTCATAACATTCAAATCGGGAAGCATATTTATGTGTCGCAGAGCATTAGCACTTTTACATTGATTAAAACCATCCCAATCGTAGGTTCCTTTTCTTCCATTAGGACCATACCAATCATCCCACTGGCCTTTATAATTTGTACCTAAAATTCAATTTTCTTTTTTTATTTAAAAAATAATTGCATAATCTTTTATAATAAACATAGACTGGTAACATTATTAACGTATAATAGGATTGTACTTACAAACAATGCATCATATATTTCAAGAAATTGTTACTAATATTACTCCTGTTAACACAGATTTGGAGAAAAAACAAAAGCATTCTCCGTCCGGTCTCCGTAAAAACAAAAATATACTTAAAAGATGTAAATTTTGATCTAAAACGGTTTCAAGCAAACATATTTCTCTATTGACAGGAGCGAGGTACATGTTATGGCAAAAAAAGAGGTCAAATGACTCATCTTATTGCTACGAGTTACCTAATATGAAGTCTTTCATTGGACCTAACTTTTCTAAAGTATGAGAAAATTTCCACGCAACTTTTATTACATTGAAAAATGTGATCATAATTTATTCATTTAACATTTGCATTTACTGTTAAAACCATTTCAAGAAAATAAAGGAAATATATTCGTCTATTTTGGTAGTGCGGTATAATTTCTAGAAGTAGTATTTGATTTCAAAAAATGTTAACTCGTGTTTCGTGTATGACTTTCTATGTTTCTATAAAATATACTGTAAAGTTGCATCAAATGGAAGTGAAGTAGTGACAGTAAAATAAGCATGAAGTAGTGACTGTAAAATACAGCTTTGTTTATTATTTGTCTGTTGTTTATTATTGAATTTTTCATTTTAAATGTTACATATTAATTATCTCTTTTCTTAAACAATCTTTTCTTTAATTTTGATTCCATTTATGTACCCTTCCCTTTCAAATCCACACTAAAATGAATGTTTTAATAAGGTATTAATGTTTTTTAATACATATTAATTACATTATAGATTTATTTAAAAAAATGTGTGCTTTATTTTCGCACCTTTATTAAACTATGACTCCATACAGAGCAAGAGCACTTCCTTGACAGAATTTTGATGTCAGATTTTAATTCATTTAAGATTGTCATGATATGTAGATACACATTTTCCTTTCAGTGGCTAAGACAGTTTCACAAATGAAAGATTTTGACTCTATAAAAAATTGTCTAAAAATACTTTAAAAACACATATTTTTACATTTCTTTGAAACACAACAAGATATTTACCCGCCAAAGAATATTATGTCAATTGAATTGAATTTCTGTAATAGATGTAATTGTCGATGGTTGCTAGTGCAGATGACAACAATAGAATGAATTATGCTGCTTATATTATCATTAATCTGTGTGGAATTTATAACAAGATGTTTCGGACAGGTGTTTTCATATCTGTTAGAAATAAATTTTAAATGGTTAAAAAGGCGGGGAAAGACCATATCTATTATGTTACAAATGTTATAAAGGATCCTCCACAGGTGCAGACATTTATTATAGAAGAAGAAATCAAAATTACAAAAGAAAACAGCGTTTATATCTAACTTTTACATTAAGACTATGTCAGATATAAAAGCAGCCCATGATTTAGCAAGCACAGTTAACACACACTGAACTTTCTTTTTCTTACATTTTTTTTGTCATCACAACAAGATATTCATTTTATTTGAGAAGAATGTACACTTAAGTATAACTTATCTATACAAACAAAGAATAGACATTAATCCTACTGATACCCTATAATCATATAAGTAAGTTTTACTTCTTTTAGTGCTCAGTAGAACAAACAAAACTATAAGCTATATACACAGAAATTAATTCCACTTTTGAGTTATGCCACTGAAAACTTTAAACTTAGGCTCATCAGAAAGTAAGAAAAACAACAAATATAAACAACAATATAACAAGAAAGTAAGAAAAAAAGAATAATTGTAGGCTATTCCTATTGGCCCATAGATAGTCCAAAGAGTCCAAATCAGTAGAACAGTTTCGGAAATTTGGAATAATATCAATACATGTTATTATCCTTTTTTGATAGACTAAGGTTTCAAGTAATTTTTTTTTAATTCCTGGCTTTTCCTTACCGCTTTCTTCTTTCAGGGTTCAGTTTTGAAAATTGGCTTTCTCATGGAGTTTATTATGTATTTCATCTATTGTTATTATTTCTAAAAATGGCTTAAAAAAAACAACATAGATTATAGAAGCCTTCATAAGTACGAGTAAAACTCACACTACGAGGTTTCTGTAGACACTACCATTTAATCATACATAGTATTTCTATTAAATTATTTATAAATAGTATTATTTTACCATATAAATATATTGACTAGAATATCTTTTACCGGCATTAAAATATCATGAATTCCGTATCCTCAAAATCCTGCTGTTTATATAAAAACTATGATGTTTTTTACCCGTTACTACAGTTTTCTGCTTAAACTTTAGCTAAACTAAACAGTAAATTGTACCAATTTTAAATTTAGGAATTCTGCCAGAATCTGCATAAGAAGAAGCGACATTCCCTACTTTAATTATAATGTGATAGCAGTAGGTACAAAATCCATGCAGTAGAACAAACAACATAGCAACTTGTAGATCTTTGGTAACTTTATGAACTGGGAAATTTCCTTTTAACTACATATTCTTGGAATAAAAAGTAAGAATATATAAAAAATATTTTTGGAATTTCTAGTCCGGAACGTCCCCTTGAGGCAAAAAGGGGTGGGTACAAACTTCAATAATTTACCTTTATGCAGTTTCCACTTTCCGGATGTAACTGAGGCACTGCCTTCTATATCATCTATATTGTGTAAAACTTCACTTCTTTTTGATGGTTCGTCTTTTGATAATGCATTCCATAAATCAAAGCCATCTATATTATCCATTATACTGTAAACGGGCTTGGCAATTAATATGAAATTAAACAGTTCAAGATTTAAGTAAATTCTCTATTTTAAACCTTTTATTAAGAAAAATTAAAAACCTTACTTTTTGTAACTTATGAGATGAGATTACCTGGAATTGCCACCTGCTGCCGTGTATAGGGTAGGCAGCCAATCGCTTATATGCATCATCTGATTTGCTACTCTGTATCTCTTTTCCAAAAAAGGACTCCATAATAAGCACGCACCTCTGACACCACCTTCCCAAAGAGTATTTTTTACCTTTAATATTAAAATAATTTTACAATTAATATGATTCTGTAAGCAACAATATTTGCTATAGATAAAACTTTAATTAGGTTTAACGAATGAGTTACTATAACATTATTTTCATTTCATGTAGCTTCTGTCATTATTTGTACTCAACACTCGTCAAAATACAATATCTTTTTGCAAGTATTTGTTAAATTACCAAATATGAAGAATAAACATGTATTGATAACTTATAACTTAACTTATCTAGTCCAAACTAATTGGAGACACGTTTTAACATTCTGGCTACAGGTAAAGGGAATCATGTCGCTAGTCAGATTGAATTTCAATAATAGAATTTTTGAATTCCAATTTGGAATACTAATAAATAATTTTTCAAAATACAATGTTTTTGTAGGAATTTATTAAATTACCAAATGTGAAAAATAAATAAGTACTAATAACTTCCTAAATTAAAGCAGAACTAAGGCAATTTATCCCTGATTTTTAATTGGTGTTACTTTCTTGTAATATAATGATACAAGTTCTGTGGATACAAGTATCTGTAATATTATCTATGCATTTGAAAATGAATTGTATGTTTATTAATGTTAGAGGGATTAGATTTAAACAAAGGAAAAATGTCACAAATGATAGAGTTTTCAAACCTTTTCAATACATATAAATATCAGTTACGGGTGACGTCATTCCAGTTGATAAAGAATTAATACAAATCAAATAAATATGAATAAAAATAGATACACAGTGTCCGGAAATAAGTGCCAGACAAAGAAAGACATTATTCGTTGACTGAAAAATAGTGATTGTCGTTAAAATAAAATTTAAAAATTACTTTTTTCAGAAAATTTAAAATAATATTCTTAATTATTTGTCAACGAATTTTACACGAAAACTTTTTTACTCGAAATAAACACGATTTTTGTGCACATTGTTCAGCGCCGTACGGGGGAATAACGCATGAACGTACAAGCTGCTGCGCGGGACATTGTATATTATAATAAGCAATTTATACGTAGTGAGTATTTCATTAAATTGATTGGTTAAATAACGTGAAATATAAAGATTAAAAACTTTATAAATAATATTATTAATATACTCACTCATATTGTAGTTTTGTGGAAACCACTCGAAATATGACTTTTTTCATGTTTGTAAAGTATTAGAAAAATTGTAGTAGTACACTTTCAGTAATAATTATTTCACAAAAACAAACGCTAATACTGCAAAAAATCGAAATATGTTAAATGTACATTTAAAAACAACACGATACATTCAAAGCACGACGTTTGACTGATTGTTGTTCACAAAGAGAGGTAATACATAAAATCTGCACAAGCATCTATAACTTACATCATCCTTCCTCAACCTGAGGGTTGCGTTTATTTTTAAAGGGGGTCGCAATCTGTCCAAAAAAATTAAAACTGCATACAAAACATTTGTTTATTAAACTTTTTATGAAAGAAGTGTTACAAAATTAAATATTATCAGGTAATAACATGAAAAAATAAACTTGCAGCTTAATAATTAAGTCTTAATTTCTTTAAAATTATAATTAATGTTAAATTAATTTAAATATTATTTTAATTTTATAGTATAGTAAAGAAGTCGTAAGGCTTTTTACTTAACATTTTGGCTTGCGACATAAAAATGGTTGTGAAAAAATAGCTTACACTGTTAATGTTTGTATGTAGTTAGTAAGGTAGAAATAGAAAATTAGAATAATACTAAACATAAATTTAAGAGAAAAAATGTATACTTTACGAAATTTTTAGGTCGTCCTGCCCCATGGCCTATTAGTAAATCAAATGAATTGTGGCCAAAATAAAAATAATTCAAAACACATTTAATTTACCCAAAAACCGATGTGTAATTATCAATTACCATTTTGATTAGCAAAAAATTCTTCTATGAGCAAAAAAAACAAAATTATACTTTAAAATCCACACTTTCATATTTTTTCTTGAAATCAACGAGATACTTACATAATTTTCCGAATTAAATGTTGCACAGTATGAAGACAGCTTCTTACAATTGTTTTATGTAACGTTCATTACGTAAAACAATTCTACATTTCCTATAGGTAATAACAAAACTTATTAAAGAATTATCTTTTCTAAATCTAAGATATCTCTGCACACTATTCAAAATGCGAAGAGATTACGACAGAGTACCATTGATAAAAAAATAGATAATTTAACGCAGTTTTATACCATCTGCTTTAAACAATGTTACGTTTAAAAACAAGGAATCTTTCCTAATTTGTTGGTATATCGTAACAGAAATTACATTAGCTAATCTAGTAAGTTATAAATATGGTCAACATTGTGTCAAAGTGGAGTTATCGAATAGAAAACGTTAGCAATGTGATCATGTCATGTGATCATATTTAAATAAAATTGAAATTATTGTTTTATCTATGTAAATAGTTTATCACATATAGGCGAGAAGTTAATTGGAGATAAATATTTTTACTCGTTTTATAGTTCAGACTTTAATGTTATTGTATGTATAGAGCGACCTATGAAAAGATTTTACGCAAAAGGATTAGCAATAATTTAGCAAAATCTTAATACGATTAAGAGAAATAATCAAATGATTGATAACGTAATTAACTCGATAATTAGGAAAGTGTGATTGATTTTACAATAAAACGGTTAATATTTTGAATAAACATATTTAAGGTTAATCAAAATTTAATTGAAATATTTTTTGTGTGCAATATTTTACAAACTATTTAAGTCATGTGATAAGTGATTTCCACATAACTACATGAGCGAGTACATTAGTAATATAATTTATCATGTTTTTAATAATCACGTTTTATGTCATATAAAAAGTAAATTAAATTTAATATTTAAGTATGTAATGGTGCAGGTTTAGTGAAATAACAATATTCTTTCAAGTGACTGAAATGGCGCTATTATTATGATGATTCTGTTTGATAAATTCTATAAAAGAGAATCTATATGTATTTGTTGCGTGCGGCTAGCGTTAGCTTGTGTACATGCGTAGCGGCGCGTCACTCGTCACACACCAAATCATCACTCCCAATAAGTACTGGACTCCTCGGGTACGTATCGGAAGTGATGATTGGGTGTGTATGGGCAAGTATTTGGTGTGTTAAGAAGTGTTACATGTAATCATTTTTTTGCACTCAATTAGAAAAAGAGAGTGTTTTGTTTTATTTTAACGACAATTTATTCCTTTATAGCCACGAATAGTGTCTTTCTTTCTCCGACATTTATTCCCGGACACATTGTATATGCTTTCACTGTCATAAGAGATGCATTTATTTACCCCCTTCACATATTTTATACATTCCAACATAATCGTACTTAAGGAGCGAACTCCAATCGCGCGTCAGAGCTGATGCACACTATTTTTTTTTGTTAAAAACTTGACTTGTTTCAAATGGAAATAAATCATGTTTCAAATAGATATCGATGTCTTTACTTAAACATGACTGAAAACAAAACTTTAATAGATAAATAAGAAAATCGTGCCATTTGTATAGAGTAAATATGATGGCAGATTAGTTAAAATAAATTTATTCCACTACTTCTAAGCTAGAAACAATTCAATTGGTAGCTACAACAAAAAGTGGGAATACATACACCCCGGAGAGGGAAATTGGAAGCCGCATTCTGATTGAAACCGGCAGCTGGACCACCATTATCAGTAGAAAATACTATAATGGAATCTTCAAGCAAACTGTGATCACCCAAAGCTTGAACTACTTCACCAACAGACTCATCTAATTTTGACAACATTCCTGAAAAATAAGCGGTTTTAGAATATTATTATTACATCAAATTTGCCTTCATTGCCAGAACAAATAAAATTTGTTTGTATCAATTATTTCTCTAAATGAACTTTAACAACAGGAAAGAAATGCTATATTCATTTTTTTATAACAAAGTTGTAAATGAATTCATTTGACTTACCAGCAAAACGCTGTCGATAATAGTTAGTGATATTTGCAAACTTGGCTACTGCAGAATCTGGTGCTGGCAATGGATTATATGTATTACCACTGTGTACAGCCGAGTGGCTTACCATGAGGAATAATGGCTTAGTTTTATCATGGTTCTCGATCACTTTGACCGCCTCTTGGGTGTATAAATCAGTCGCATACTTGCCAAATAAGTCATGGGCTACATCCATACCTGAATGGAAACAAAATTATCTTCTTTAGTTATTTTTATGAATGAATATGTAATAAGCAATTATAGTTTACAACAATGAACATATTATTTGATATTGGTTATGCCTGACTGACCTATGTACGGAAGTGCTATATGTATATATTTTGCTTTTCTTCTTAGATTTTCAACATGTTTTGACATAGAATACATTTATATTAAATTATACATCTACGTGACTAAATTATAAGGAGTGATTGAGAAATGGTAATTAAGTCATACGGTGCAAAAAACATATTTATCCATAATTTTTTTCCACACTTCCAATGCCAACAAAATAAATACATCGACATATTACAATTAGTAACTTTTAAATAATCACTGTGCCACGAATGGTAACGTGACAATCGATACAAGCAAACCACATGTTGCGCCCGCACACCCTCTTTCCTAGCCGCTGCTTCTGCACTCATTGTCAAACTTGGCTATGACCTAGTAATGTATGTATTTGTCATTTTGCATGAATGATCCCACCATGTTATCATTCACAACAAAAACAGAGTGAAATTAGCAAATGTACAATAGTCGCAAATATTATGAGATAGTATGTTGTTAAATGTTAAGTGGTGAGAGTTTATGTAGTGGGCAGAGATTATAAGAACACGAAAGTTTACTAAGATTTACAAAAACATGCTGGTTTGTGTCACATTCTCGTAACTAGAGGGATTAGGGTGAACATTCATTTCATGTCTTTTTTAAAAATCAAATGGATGGTTCTAAAATATTTAATTCCAATAAATAAACCACTAATTAAGAAAAATGTTTTTCTTTCGATTTAAGATCTAAAATATTATCTTAAGTTTTGGTAATCGATGTTGTTGTGACTTGTATTTTTAAGTAGCTAACTTTTTCCAAAACATTATATACTTTCACAAATAAAATTTCATGTTTCTTTCATAAAAAAAATATTTGATCCTATAGTATTTTTCTAACGTCATACCAAAAATTTAAAACTAATATAAATATTTTTGTTACGTTTTATTATTTATTGCGGAAAATTTAAAAATACAGCATTTTTAAATTTTCCACAATAAAAATAATTAAATAAGTAAAAAAATTAAGTGAAGTACAGAAAAGGGAATATCTTAACATGCAATTTCAATGTTTAAGAAACATCACATTCTGGAAGTCTATAGTTAACTTATGAAGACCAACTAAATACCTACTAAATTGACCAACTCTTGGAATAAAATGTCCTAATAACAATCGTGAAGAAATTGAGTTCATTTAATTCAACCACTCAATAATCATTTCAATAACTTGGTTTTGTGTTAAAACTGTTATACTTGGTGCTCAAACGTTAGAAAACCAATCCAATTCTAAAGCAAATCATAACTGAAGATGAAAAATAAATTGTGTACAAAAATGGTGAAAGCAAGCAATCGTGCAAATGGGATAAATTGGCTCAAAATACATCGAACACTGATATGTGTTAAAAAAGATTGTGCTTAGAAGCAAATGTTTTTTTTTGGTCCGCTACCAAATAAACAAGTAGTTAATTTGAATGTATACTGTCACCAATTATATAATTTGGCTTCAAACAGAAGAGGTCAGAAATGGTGAAAAACAGCATAGTGCTTCATCATGACAATGCCTCATCTAATACAATACACGAACTGCCAGAAGCTACTACAGTTTAGATGGGAAGTGTTATCACAGCCACCATCAGTACACCAGATCTGGCACCCTATGACTATAATTTTTTTCAATGTACAAAAATGTTTACTTAGTGTTCCGTCCGTTTTTTTAGAGTTCCGTACCTCGCAAATAAAAATGGTGCCGTTAGAAGACCAGTCACTGTCCGTTTGTCCGTCTGCGGATTACAGCCATTTTTTAGAAACGCTTGACATAGAAAGTTGAAATTTAGTGTAGTATTAAAACATAATATTCCGCAAATAACTCATTAGTTGAATTCAAAAATATTAATGTATAAGATTTAAGTGGGGCAAATTAAATAAGGACAAAAATATGGTGCACAATACATTAATGTTTTTTTTATATTTATAATCGATTCTCCAAAACTATGCGACATACAAAATTTGAATTTTCTGTATCTTATAAACCCCCACATTCTGCAATTTCTTAAAATATACAAATAAGAATTGAAGAGGATATAAACAAGTCTTAAAAAATATTTTCTTATATTATATATCATGTTGGATATCATTCGAAAGCACTCATTATGAAGAATACATAGAATAGAATTTTCTTTATAATATTTAATTCTATGTTTATAATCAAACCTCAAAAAATTATGTGAATATATAGCATGCCCCTCCCCCTTTCCCCATACCACTGAGAAAAAATCGTGAAAAAACAGAGGTTATAAAATCAGACTAGGATCACTAGAAAACTATGGAAATCATACTATATCTTATAAATTTTTAAATATACACAAGTTTTTCAGGCATGCAAAATATATAGAAGGTAATATATTCATTTTGTGTTTATTTGATAGTTAATAATATTTTTAAAAATGTTAAAAGCAATACTATGTAACCTTTAATGTTTATAGGTGTCTAAATATGCAGCGAAACTTTGTAGGGCGAGTTCTGCTCGTGCTTGACAATTTTTTTATTGGCAGATCGAACGATTGGTTGCAATATTTTTGTCACTGACAAATTTTCAATTGCATCTTGTTTGTTTCCACATACAATCAAATAATTTTTAGCAAGAAACTTTTGAAATGTTTTTTTCATCCACGTACGAAACGCGTAAATTTGAGGAAAAAAGTAAAATGACGCGAGACGCTTCTAAAATGTTTGTGGTATCCCTTCAAAATCATATAAGTAATTATAATTGGAATTTCAAAAATATGAAATGAAATTTATAAGCAAAATCGTTATTAAATTAATTTAACCTATTGAATAAATACAATATTAAATATACGTTACAAAGCCATTTAAACTTTGTTGAAATTTATTGGTTTACGCCTTATGATTCATAAAATGGGGCAAGCAAGTATCTAATTAGCACTTGAGTGTAAATATTACTCTGATGTATGTATTTACTCCATTATTGTGCTCATCGAATATTGAAAACGGTTACACTGCTTTAATGAAATTATTATAATTTGTTAGTAGTATAATTATAGTAGTAGTAAAATCTCTTCATATTATCATGCTTTGTGCAGTATCCCAAAGCAACTCTCCTAACTACCTTTATCAATTTCAATTGAAGAAAAATATCAATAATCTTTCTAGATGCATTCAGCAAATTACAACAATCTTGAAATACCAAATCATAGCACGTTGGAAATAGGTAAATAAAATACTTTTCTTCTTAAGGAATACCAAAAAAGGTTAAATGTGTCTCAGGAGTTGAATTTAATAACAAATTATTGAGGAAAATGATGGCTTTGCACACAATCGAAATACATACAGACACGTTAAACAAACCAAATTCTACAGAGATAGTAGAACACCTTCTTCCACAGTGACAGAGATATATTCACTAGCAAAGTATGAAAGAAAGGAGATGGACGCAGTTTCAGTAATGACATACGTCATATTGACTTACAATTAAAACATTTTGTTGATGGCATGACATCGCTCAACATTATTTTACTTAGGAACATATTTAACTTATTAGTTTATTTATCTATTAACTGTGTCCTATACAACATCTATTTTTTTCAAAGGCTAAAAATAAATTCACCAATATTTTTAAGTCAGAAAGAATTTTGATAGTACTTATAAACGGAAATAAAATTCAGGAAGTGCATTCTTATATAATGCACTAAAAAAATATAAAAATCCCAAATACGTTAAAATACAATATATTCTTCAAAGCAACTCTTATAAAAGCCGTGCGCAATTAGAATTCTTAGCAGCTTTAAGCATTTAAAAAGACTGAAACCTTTTTAAATGCGTTAATAGTTCTTATTTGGATTGGGAATATTATTTCACTAGAAATGTGGGGATGGACAATAACATGCTAAAACCAACAATTACCATGAATCTCCCACCAACTCCAGAAAACTTTAAAAAGGTTTTTTTGTGCATGTAAAAAAGGATGTAAAGCTGTGTTTTATGCAGAAAAAGTGGATTATATTGCAGATTCATGCTTAGAATGCAATGGCAACAGTTGTTTAAATCCCTCTTCCATAATTCGTTTGAAAGAGACTGCAAATGAAGATGCTGAAATTAATGATCAATTTTATGAAAAGCTACTTGTTTGTACATATTTTATAATTTTTTTTATAAAAATAATAAATATACATTTTTTCACAATGACACATTAAGATTCTAACTAATTAACATGTAATGGCAGCAACTATTTGTTACTATGTATTAATTTTTTTTATGTTTTTCAACAATATTTTTTATTCATTTAAAATGGGGAGTTTTAAAATGGATAAACTACTTTATTGGGTCTGAACAAAACTATAAAAAAAATACCAAATTACTTTCCAGACAGCCCAATATATGAAAAATCTGCAACAAGAAAAATAATTTCTTGAACCCTACCAATTAAAATACACTTAAGTATATCACAAGTAAAGCAGAAGATTTTTTATCCCTGTATATCATCAACAATACTTAGTTGTTGTTCCATTCTCGCCTTTTCCCATCCAACGTTCACAGGTTTACAGTTACATAAAATGTATTAAATAACTCAAAAACCATCATATAATTAATGTATTAAAATACCTCTCCTTATGTCAAAACCCCAAGCATCTTTTTCGATAGAAGTGTGATCAAAATAGTCTATGCGTCCTGTCCAAAATCCTATGTGGGAATCAAACCTGCAATTAATATTTTCAAATTTTTCAAAATCTTTACAATTTATGATTTTTCCATTAAGTCAGAAAAGTCCTACAATATAAAAAATGAAGTATAAAGCACTTGGATACTGAATGTGGACCGAGAATGGATGTTCTGAAATGTTTCATGATTAAATGAAAATATTTGACAACAATATGAATATTAATCATTCTTTTAACCAACATGTATATAAAAATGAGGATAAACTTTTCATAGAAGATAATGTTCAGTATCAACCAGCTGAATTTGCAGGTTTTGCATATAACTACAGCTAGACTTCCAGTTAGATTCTGTTGTCAAGTAGTTTAACAAGAATAGGGTCTAGACAATTTTATTTGGGACCAACTTTTGTGTGGTGACAGTATACTTTCACAGTGTAAATATGAACATATGTTTAAGGCACACCCACTCTACTTGATGTACACTTTATACAAAAAAATACTAAAATATCTAAGATTTCAAATTCAACATACTAATTAAAAGAATTCCCTTATTCCCCTATGAGTTACAAATGACTATTCTAGCATATTCAAGGCATTACTGACATCGAGAATTCTCTGTACTATTACATTCATATGAATGAAATATTTATTTATTTTTATATAAATTTTTTTTTTCAACAAAGATATACGTTGCTGACAAGTTTGCGACATATAATACCTGAGTGATTTAAGAACATACTTTTTCAAAATATTTTCCATCACAGACTGTATAATATCCACTCACTGAAACCGATTGCTAAAGATTTCTAAAAATTATTGTGATAATTGTCAACGTTCCATAAATGACATCATTATTAAAATATTGTTGCAATAATATATAATAAAAAAGATTTTTCATATAACATATTTTTTCAATAATTTATTGTAATCTGAATTCACTATTCCAAAGCTCTTCACTTAATTATACCTACCTATTCAATAACCCACACCTATAATTTGACAAGATTTATTGAAATATAAAGTTTTGTTCACTTTTTAGTCTCTTTTTTGTGATTTTGGCAAAATATCATCATATTAACTTAATCATTTTCACAATAATCACTACAATCTTCATTGAATGTTCATTACAATTCTAGTGTTTTTAATTTTAATGCTTTTAAATCAATTAAACATTCTAATATATTTCTAGTGAGATTAGAAATGCCTAATTTAAATCAAGGGCAACTAATTTATTAGTAGTAAGCGTAGGGCTATATTCTCAGTTAGATATTCTTTCATTGTCAATGATTCCTATAATATTAATGGGTTGCGACGTTCAGATCCTCGGGATGTAAGAAAAAAATGTTTCCCCTATTATTGAATTCTTTTCCAATTAGAAATAAGATCTCTTATTTCCATAGACCCAACTTGAATTTTCTTTATATAATGTTGGATTGAAATAAATCAATTTATATTTGATGTAGACAGTATTTTATTATTTTTCTAGTGAGACTCTTAAACGACACATAGAAAAGTAAATGAAACAAAAAATTGGTACTACATAAAAAATAAATTTATACATATACCTTCTATATGTATAAATTTATTTTTAGCATAAGGACAGTGAAAAAAAATTGTGACTTGTTATATTATTTTGTACATGTGTTAGTATGATTTGGTAGTGTTGGATACTTGTTCTATACACGCTGCACGGCAAGTGGCAGTATTTTAATTTATAATAACTATGCTTTTGCTCTTATTTTACTGTACATTTTCAATTATTATTTATAATGTTAATGTTAAGCATTATTTATATGAACTTTCTGCATTATATATTCCAGTCTATAGTGCAGTGGCTAAGATATTAGCACCCTCATAAAGAGTTCAGATTCGATTCATGGCAGGTTGTTTGAAATAAATTTATTCATGAATTTATTTATCTGTGAATAATTTATAATAAAAAAATAGCGAAATCAATATCAATAGAAAAGTATATATTTTTAACCGCAAATAGCAAATTAATCTATTTTATGTTATTAATTTGAATACAAGGTTTGCGTGAACTGGCATTTTGCTTCGTTTACAACTTCTTTTAGAATGGAATTGAGTACAGTTGATTTTTCATCTCCTATTTTGTAACAAACCCACATACAACATCTTGGATTAATGCCTGTTTATTAGTCAAATAGTAGTGTAGAATATACTTACACTGAATGCAAAAAAATAGTGAATTGAACTGATTATTATAATATTACATAAATTATCACATACAAGTAATAATACATGAGAAAGGTTGAGGGTCTTTGGGAACTTTATTCGGACTTTAAAGAAAAAGGGTAGAACCAAGCGCTGCTTGCCGCCCAACAAAATTTTAAAATGCTTTATCTGGATAGACAGTCTTAGCTCCAGAATTGAAGGAAACTGGGTAAAACAGATCAACAAAGATTGGATGTTACTTGATATTTTTTAAAAATTCAAATTTTTTTGTATACTTTGAACAATACATAGCTAAAATATATTAACATTATTTTATATCTAACATAGTTTAGAACACAAAAAAATATTTACCCTCTATATAGTGGTGTGTAAACTCTTTTGTAACTTCCCAAATGCCACTTTCCAACCAGATGTGTTGCATAACCAAGACCCTTTAGATACTGCGGCAAAAGCTTTTCAGCGAGTGGCAAGCCCCAGGGTTCAGCACCATATATGACACCGTGCTGCATTCCTAAAATACATTTTAAACAAATATATTTATTACCTATGAACTAATTAATTGCAATCTTTGGTTGTGGTTAACTGGAAGAAATTGTTCTTGTAATAATAAATCTGGCGTGTGTACAAATGTTGCATTAAACTCTCATAAATAAGAAAATTTCTCTACATTTAAATGATCTATCTAACATAATTCCACTAAGAATCAATATATCGAGGACCTGCAGTTAAAATGCAAGGATATTTCACTCAAGCAGATAGTCATTTTATACTTGATCCATTATACTAATTACAGAAACTTTATTTTGTCACCTTCCGAGATAGTTTATCACTTTGTTTTTATTATCTTCTTCAGTTCAAGTTAAGCTAAACTTTGAATAGCCTTCAATGATAAAATTTCACACCGCAATGTTATAATAACTTGTTTAATGAATTCAAGTATAGCCATACCACATCAGTCATGTCAAACTTCTTAAATGTGGCTTCTCAAATTGTGATACAATTTCGTGTTCTTCATGTCATGAAATTTTAAATTTTTATTAAATTGTGGTTTTCTCAAATTTTCAATGTCAATAATCTTAAAAGTAGTTTTAATGCCATTTAAAACTCTTTTGATGAATCTTTATTCATAGATACCATGATATAACTTAAATTTTAATTTCTCAAAAAGGATCAAAATTTTAAAATTCTAAAAAAATTTAAAATTTCCTATAATACACCCTTTCTAATCCACAAATTTTGTTTTGGGATAATAAAAGAACGTTATTAAGAGCTTCTTTCTATAATAGAAGACATATACTTGCAATATCTAGCAATAAATTCGGTTTTATACTTACTTTTCTTTTGAAAATTAATTTTAATTTTTTTTATTTATATGTTTATGGAAATTCCATCTCCCTTGTCAATGGATTCAGATTTTGATGGTGCTTTATGATGAACTTGTACAATTTTTTCTATGAAATGCCAAATTTATAATTTACAAATTTAAAAGCTATATAAGTCAACCATGATATGCTTGAATACTAGTACATCTCTTTTTTCTTTCCTTACCTTATGGAAGAATATAGGTCCAACCAGTGGTACGTTGAATAAAGTGATACCTACACAAAAGCTTATTGGTCTCTTCTGTAACAATCTTAAAAGTTTTATGCAAGATAACAAAGAAATCTTACCAAATTTCAAAATTGACGTAATTTGTGAGTTTCCAAAAAATAACAGTTTCGTTTTACCTGACGAAACTAATTGTTTCATTGGACTCGAGCTTATGTCAGGTTCACCCATTTGTTATATGTTGCAAACAAGAAGATAAAGTCTAACTTTATTTTTCAATCATCTCTTTAAGAAAAAAATATTTGCCTTTTTAAAATCTACATGCCCAAATTTCTTAAATTTTTTCAGATATCCAACACAAAAAGAAAAAAATTTAAACTTTCTTCATCCTAAAATGGGCTTTAATGTTAAAGCTGAATACTATTTTTCAGCTGCTTCAGATGGCAAGGTACTGTTAAAAGGAAAACTTTAGTAAAACAAAATAACTACACCATTTCAACTCTATGAATGGACTAATTTCAATATTCTCAAAATACCTTTCAACTCGACTAGGTTAGGCAGTGCCAAAACAACAACTCAAAAATTCTAGCTTCAAGGTTTTCCAAGCCCGAATGGATAGCCCTTAATATTATTACCCAAAAATTTACTTGGGCCATCTTGTTTGATATATAGTTAAAGTAACTAATTGTCAATATTTGGTAGTTAAACTTGCAAATAGTTAAATGTTACAATTAAAGGTTGTATGATCCGTCATTATCTCAACTAGTGGTTAAAATAGTTAGTCTAACAAACGTTACTTATTGAATGTGGATCAAAATACAGGGTTTTATCATGTATATAACAACTTTATATTATGAACCTATACTTTTGTATAGATTTAGTAGATTACCGTAAAAAGTAATTATAGCGGGATATGCAAAATGGGTATTTTATTGCAAATAATTACCAACAATATTATATAATGACTAGTTTGCCAGACTACTTTCACCTGAAAGGGACCTATAGTAAAAAAGTTAAATAAATAAAGGATCTCATAACTTAATACAGGACAAAAAGCAATCAAAGAAAACCAAGTTTTCTTTTTAATTTAAACAGTATTTTAGTGTTACATAATGTAATTTATGTTATTAATGTTGATATTTTAATAAAGGCTGTATTTATATTGGGGAGTCACAATGCTTACTTGCCGCTTTCTTACATATGGCGGAATTATTGCTACGAGAGCAATCTCTTACAGTCAGCCAGAACACAGTCCAGCCCTGCTCGATGAGCAGCTGGGAATCGAACCCAGATCCCCGTGGTGCACTGTGTCACTCCACGCCTCCAAAGACTATATATCTTATGATCAACCCGACACACCATGGCGACGATTTAGCTCAAGTTTCCTTTTTATGAAAGGTTTTAGTAATTTTGATAAATCATGACTTTCAGTTATTACATCCTTTCTTCATTCTTAAACAAATAGAACCACTTCTGCACAATTTATGCACCTACACTGTTAACACTTTTTTATTTGTTGCATTTAAATATGCATTTATCTTGTAGGTAATTCAAACCAAAACCAAAATGTCTAACTCAAAACTTATTAATGGTACTGAAATCTATTAGATACACGTGTATTTTGTCTAATATTTCAGTTAACAAAATCATTTTTACATCATTTTAAATCATTATACACAAAACTTGCAATTCTGGTGCTAAAACTAGCAGCAAAAAAAATTTTGTACTGAACTTATTTGTACAGTATTTAGTATGAAAATATTAAATACTGTACATACTGTATGAATCATTAAATAATATTTGTTTGCTGAATCAGAAATCTAATCAATTAATAATAACGTTATTGCTCCAAATTACCATAATCTATGTCAGCATATAACTGAAGATGATATCATAATAATAAACTCCGTTTTAAACTACAGATGAAAGTATTTTGTGTTAATTATATAATTTAATTAGTAATTGAATGGCATAATTGAATAATGAATAAAGTACATATTTTTAAAAAAACAACTTGTGGTATATTACAGAGTGTAAGAATAACGAGAGTATAGTAAAAGCAGTAAAAACTATACTGTTAAAAAGTATAAGTTAAAAGTATAAGGAATGAAATAGTGTAAAGGTATAAGTGTTATAAATCTAAAATGAACAAAAGTGTATTTAAGATTATAAAAAAAAAACATTTAGACCAGATATGTAAAGTATAAGTAAAGAAAAATATGAAATGAAAAATATACATTTGTTATAAGATATTGAGATGAGATAGCATTTAGTAGAAAAGGTAAACATTACAAAATTATAACAAGAATATAGGTGAAATAGTAGTTTATCCTCGCTTATTTATTTCCTAATGCCGTCAATTGGTAATAAAATTCTCGCTTGAACTATAAAGTTCTACAAAATTATAACAAGAGTATAGGCAAAATAATAGCTTATCCTCGCTGATTTATTTCCTAACGCAGTCAATTGGTAATAAAATTCCCACTTGAACTATAAATTTGTCAGGTTCTACATGATTTCTAATTTACAAAAAAATATAACTTCAAACCTGTATATTGTGGGACATATTTGTCCCAATGGTAACAGAGTGCCTATCAACTCTTCCTGCCACATCCAAAAATGTAAATCTCTATGAGATAATAGGATAGTGTATAGCATGAATGTATTATGATGCTGTCTTAACTGTTTAACCATTTCAGTCGAAGATGGTGTGAAGGTATAAATATTCAAAATAGTGAAGCTAAAAAAGTTTATTGGAACTTTATTGTTAGATTTATTAAGCTAAAGGTAAAAATAAATATAAATTTTGTTATAATACCTGTATGAACAGGATGCTTCCCAGTCATAAGAGCCGATCTTGAAGGTGAGCAGATTGGAGCAACATAATAATTATTTAATATTAACCCAGAAAATGCTAGGGCATCAATGTTTGGTGTGGGTATTTGGTTTGATCCATGGTATCCGACATCATTCCATCCCTGCACAAAGAAATTTGATATTTTGGATACAATTTAAGGATCAACAAGGCAATTTACATAAATTTAAACAAAACATAATCTATTGTCTATATTGTACGCCAGAATTAAGCATATGTATATCAAAAAAACTATTTGAAAAGTCTAAAAATGAGAAAGTAATTTTGTGAATATTCATTGAAGATTTGTATATTCAAACTTAAGCCTTTATAGCCCAGAGGCGGAAAACGTTCCACTAAGGTGAGTGAATCCTTCACAACAGTACATATTTTTATAACCCATATGTGCAACCCCTCGGAGTGTATTTGAGACTTTCTGTTAGGAAAACCATTTATCTTGTGTAGATAATTTCTGTAGATAATAATATAAAAATCAACAAATAATTATTTGTAGTCTAACTTGCTATAACGGCTGCCAAATCATATTTTGCTGGAGAGAACACTAACTAATGAAGGATTAAGAAACAGTTCTCTTAAGCAAAAAAATTTTTTTTATTTGTGAAGTGAGTAAGTCCCTTAATCCATAAAGTTTATTTATATTAGTAGTATAAAATTTATAGAATAAATGACAAATGTAAATTGCATTCAGAACCAAACAAATAACATTATCTGTTCATATAAGATACCTAGTGGTATCAACGTTATAATATACAACATTATGATATTAAATTATATAAAAATAAAATAGAATAATGTATAACTTGAACTTACCAAATCATCAGCTAATATGAAAATAATATGCGGTGGTTTATCGGCGTTACTATATCCTTGATTTAAAATTACACTACATAAAATGAATATTGTTATATTTTTAACATTCTCTACCATCTCACTCATTTTCTAAAGTAATCATTACAATTTAAAGTAAAAACTTAGCCAATGTGAAGTTAATAAACACTTGTGGTAAATTACTAAACTCTATGCATCTACCGCGGCACACGAAATCAAAGTGCAACACTCAAACGTAAAAAAAACAAAAAACAATTTAAAATTTGGAAGTCCTGGTAAAATTAAAACGTCAATATTTTTTCTAATTTATTAGAAGGTATTAAAAACTTGATAATGTTTTGACATTATGTTTTAACGACTTCTCTTTCGCGCCAAAACTTGTTCATAAATGGTTGGGTACCTACTGAACTTGGCTACCAATACCTACTATCGTATGATTCGCGTCAACGTGAATGTTCATTTATACATAAGTATCTAATTGTATCGCAAAGCAATTGCTAAATGCGCATTCAATTTCTCATATTATTTCTCATATTATTTTATCCATTATTATACAAGTCTTTGTGCTATAAAAATAATACTTACTAGACGTACTAATTAACCAAGTTAAATTAATTGAATATACATGCACTTCATTTATTGTTTTAAATAGGCTAAAAAAATTCTTTCAGGTCCAAACTACGTAAAAAGAAAAGTATAAGCAACTCAGGATAATTAAGCAACTCAGGAAAAAAATAAAAAGCAATACAAAATTCAAAATGGTTTATTATCAAAAGGAAATCAGTCCATAAAAATATTTTACATACATTTTCCATACATTAATTATAATCTTGTCATTAAATATATTTGCGATTTTACGTAAAAATAATACAAAAATAAATAATTCAACCCTCTGCAATCACGTGTTTTGTATTCGAAACTCTTTCTAATATTATATCAACACCTCGCTATTCGAGGTTTTGGTTTTTGGCTTAATAGTATTTTCGGTATTATTTATGTGAATCAACATTTATAGCATTTATGAGTCAGTACAAAACGTTTCCCAACAATGATCACGATTCTTATAGTTTCTTCAATGCTCTTATGTATATCGGTACGGCCATTATAAATATTTACTATTAATGGTAAAATTAGGGTTTCACGTCTGTAGTCCGCTCAGAATTATTTTCAAAAAATATTATCTACCAATCTCGAAGTTTTTGTACTAATTCTAATATTATACCAATATTTCTAGGAATTGTAATAACAAATATTTAAATCTCGTTTTGTTATTCACAATTACAATTTTTAAATTAATTTAAATAAAATAAAATTTGAAAATTTAGGCCGTCCATCTGTCTGTTACAGCTTCACAGATTCCATAATTTTAGATATATGTTTTTTTTTCAAGTCGATGCTTTATATGCCGATCTCAATTAACGTGTAGCAAATAAAAAAATATAATATTTCTCCCATACTTACATTTAAAGTGAGATAAACAATTTTTTCAAATTATTTTTTGAAAATCATTGATTAGGATATTACTGAATAGGTCTTGGAATAAAATTGGGGTTTTATTCTTTATACGTTTTTATTACTTTTAATTTTTAAGCCACGTTTACAAAATGTATAGCTTCAAAGTGACGTACTATGTGCTAAAGGCTCCTCAAATTTTTCAACCATTGGTTTCAAAAAATATCTACATACTAGCATTTGATTAGAACTTTCATTTAAAATCATTTTCATTAATTTGAATAATTGAAATTTTAAAATTCCTGCAATTTCCCAGTATTATTTAAAAAGTCTCATAAAACATTTCACGTTGTAATTTTATAGTTTTTTTTCTATTGAAATAATAAAATATGAAGTATCTCGCTCTAATTGTTATGTTACGTATTACCTTGCTTTTTAAAAATGAATAATTCAAGATTTCCGTAACGCACAAAATAAAAAATACAATAAAAAACTCGTCTATTTTACATCTGAACTTATTTATGTATAGTCACTCTACTTTATCTTAATGTCAAAAGAGACTTTTTGCCGTGTAGTGTCATTACAATAAATAGGTAGATTATATTTTTACAAAAAAATCACCGATTAGTAGTTCGAGTAGAACAGGCACTAAAAGAGTTCTGTACACATTTAGACACTTATAAACGTTTCAGGGCACGTAGTGTTTTTATTAAAATCTTTACAAATATTAATCTTTCACAACATAAATATGTTGTTTATCGTAATATTCACCGACGTAAGAAGATGGTGTATATTAAAAAAAATTATAACATCTAGGATAATCCCTATTATGTTCTTATAGTTTTCTAGTCAGATTTTACCAGCCCTTTTTTTCATGGTCTTTATGTAGTTTCGGAAATAGGATAAGAAGCGTGATTTTTTCTCATACCATTCTTCAAATTTACAGTTTAATCCAAATACCAGTTTTCATAAACATATTTGACCATCTGTGACCTTAAAAAAAGCGGGTTATCAGTACATGATTTCCATTCGAAGTAAACATGTGCTCATATAATTAGCATACGTGACTATTGTTTTTTTTTATCTTCAACAACAACATACAGAATATTTTTGTTCACTACATATACACTATACACGGTGTCCGGGAATAAATGTCGAACAAACGAAAACGTTATTTGTTGACTGAAAAATAGTTGAATGTCGTTAAAATAAAATTTAAAAGATGACTTTTTTTTAGAAAATTGAAAATAATATTCATAATTATTTGTCATCTTTTTCGTACACGAGATACTCGCGCACATTATTCAGCACCGCTCTGGGGAATAATCCGCGAACATCTCGAAGATACTGCCCGGGTAAGCACCGCACTCCAGGCAAGTATTGGGTGCGTTAAAAAGAATTATGTGTAATATTTTTCTGCACTCAATTAGAAAAAGGGCGTATTTTATGTTTTATTTTAACGACAATTTACTCCTTTGTAGCCAACGAATGGCGACTTTCTTTGTCGGCCGCTTATTCCTGGACATAGTGTATAATAAACTTGTCACTTGTTAATATTAAATAACAAAATGTTAAAAGCGTGGAGCCTTTTCTGATCACGTTTTGTTCAGAAGCAGATGTAATGATTTATTTCAACACATTCTGTATATTGAAATGCTTATTTACCTTTCATGGGCGGCAATTGCACGACGTTGCCAAGAAACATAATGTTCATATCAACTGAAGTAAACGAGTTTTTTAAGTGAAGCAAACGGGCCATACCATAGATACCTCGTCTACGAACGTTTTACGTATGGCTGTAGATGTTCGTAGTAATTTTGTTTTTAACTGTCATAATCTGTTGAATAAATATACAATTAGGAATAAAATATAATGGTCACAATTAATTTATAACCGTGCACAAAAACTGTCGTTTTCCTCTTATTAAAATAATTATAGCAACGCAGATTAACAAATAAAAATTACTACAATCTCCGAAACCTTTGCTTCTAGAAACTAACAGACTTTAAGATTTGAAAACTATTTAACCTAGGAAATAGGCTATTTGACAACATCAAAAATATACCACATTTCAATACAAGATCCCAAGATTGTAACGTAAATAAGCGTATTTCTTTTAATTTTCGGAAGAATACGTTTATATTTTATAAAAAAAACGTAAAAAAATCACAATTTTTTGAAATTCAATCAACGTCGCAAACGCCCTGTTATTGGTTAAAAGTCAGATGACGTAACAAGTTTTTAAATCTTTTATGGTATTTTTTCTTTTTTTTTAAATTTATAACTGTCACCTTTTGCATTTAGTATAATTTTTTTTATAATATGAATTCATTACGTAGATGTACATAAAGAAATACATTACAAATTATATATTTAATTAAAATAATTTCCGGTCATAACTAATGTAAAAAAAAGGGTGCGTGTACTTATGTACGCGCGTGAGAAGTTATACTTCTTTGGCATCATTAATAAATACTATGAATATGAAAACAGTGAACGTAGGCGACGATGGTGCCAACTTGCGCGACTAATGGAGGTTCTATTTCTATTTTGTTGGTAGCTTTTGTTTCGAGACTGCAACCGCTGCAACTTCATACTGTAACTTTTGTGTGACGAATCTTAAAATTTCACTCTCATCATTTTTTCATAACGCGCCTAAAGAAGTATAACTTCAAAAACATTATTTTATTTCCATGCAGTGCATATACTAATGAATATATAAGCACTATAATATTATTCTAAACCTAAATCATAGACAAATAGACTTTTCCTGAATGTTGGATAAGCAATACGTTATTGTTAAAGTTGACAGATTAAGTAAATATTCGAGTTCGATAATTAAATTTAGTATATTTTTATTATAAATACCTAACAATTTGTAAGAAATTATATATTTAATTGTGTAATAACGACAAAAGATAATCGCTCGCTCGCCGCCATCAACGAAATTTAGCGCGAGTTCGAAAATTCAAAGTTTAAAAGTGATTTATATAAAAAATACGGCATTTATCCTGGAAATATAAATGTAATGTGCTTATAATGCAAAATAGAACAAATTAAAACAATTTAAAAAATCAAGTCAAATAGCCTATTGTTACAAATGAATGCAAAACCGTGTCGAATATAAAATAATTTATATTATTTTAATACAATCAGTAAATTTTTCTTTCATTATTCTCACGGTTTAATATTATAAAACGTAAAAGGCACAAAGCGGTATATTCTCTCTTCGGAGTCTCACAGGCAACTGAAAAATAAATATTCATAAATTAAGTATAGATAGAAAAACGAAGCTAACAATTTTAAACGATCAGCTGATTTAGGTTTCGTCCCATTTGTTAGATTTGCAATGAAGAAAGTACACTCAAAAAGAGCAGATGGCGCTAAATGCATTCAATTTCATAAGGGTGCCGCTGGATATCGTATCGACCAATGCCGTAGCACCTGGCGCCCTTTCTTGCTTTCCGATGTGTATACATAAACTTTACAACACGTTTTACGGATCAGCATAAAACTTTACCACAAAGAGTATACACCGGGAAATCTTGTATATCATATACTGTGTGGTTTCTCCGGAGAACTTGTATATTTAGTATAACTGTTTCACAAGTTTTTTATATTAATTGAGATACAGGTAAGTTGTTTTTTGATTGTGTTTTGTGTTGCTCAAAACGGCGTGCATTGTACTCCAAACGCCAAGGCTCATAGTTTTCAGATTTCCAAAATGTAAAACTAGGTAAGAGTAGTTGGTCACATTATTTTTTATTGCCAAACAATATAACAATGAATTTTCAAATTATAATAACCACAACATATATTGCAATTTTATTTTTGATTTGTGGATAAATCGAATGGTTGAACTCGTGTGGCTGAAAAGGTGTTATGAGCCAGATTACAGGATTTGCAAGAAGAGTTTTATAACTCAAGATTTGAAAACTATTTAATCTAGGAAATTATTACAAATGAATGCAAAACCGTGTCGAATATAAGATAATTTATATTATTTTAATACAATCAGTAAATTTTTCTTTCATTATTCTCAACTTGACGCATTATATTTATTGTAAATTATTCATAGATTAAGTTCGGAGTTATAGATACCGTTTACATATCAGGCAGCACATTATTTGCTTTTATATTAAATATATATATTTATATATATATATATATATATATATATACATATATATATATATATATATATATATATATATATATATATATATATACATATACATATAGATACACATACACATACACATACACATACACATGCACATGCACATACACATACACATACACATACACATACACATACTCATACACATACACATACACATACACATACACATACACAAACACATACACATACACACATATATATATATATATATATATATATATATATATATATATATATATATATATTGATATAATGTATTGTAATTTGACTGCATACCGAAATCAGACTTACGAAGAAACATGTTCACTTTATGTAACTCGTTTTGATGTATGTCCCCAACATCGGAATACAGTTAAACATTTGATGTTTTTAATCACATAACGAATTATAAATTTTTCACAACATATTTACTTTTTCAATTTTAATAACAACCGATACAATTAACTTGAAATAAATAATATGTATCTCACATTAGTCGTCCAATGTCCGGAGTTGCCTGATAATGTGATTGATGCAACATATATGTTTATCGGGTATCAAATATAAACATCATTTACCAATTTATATCCAAATAGTACACGTATTTTTTTCTATAATTATAGGAGAGCATACGTCCGGAAAAATACTATTGAATAGCTGAGGTCTAAATTAAGATTACGGCAACGTAAACAGTAAGGTAACAAAATTCTACCAATTTCTAAAGTAAAACAAATGAAACTTATTCTACCAAAGACTTTTACTCTTTATTTGCTTATCAATTTAGAAATTATTTTAGAAAAATGCAGCAGCAGTATAGGTTTCAAAAATGAAAGAAATTTGTATTAAATCATAATTCACAAAAGCTTATAAAAATTTGGCGAATATTTTACAATTATCATCCGCCGGAAGTGTACATCGTTGGCGTAGTAATTTTCCAGTTAAAGCAGGAATATAAAATTGTAATTTTTAAAGAATAATTTTATATTTGTTTTGTTTTATCTTTGCTAATAGAAACATTTTTTGCTAATCAAAATAGTAATCGATAATTATTTGAAATTGATTGAAAAATAAGCCAGTTGTAGGCTTCTAAATTTGAAGATACGAATAGAGTTGGGTATATCCCTGTCTCTTTGCATCTCGTAAAATATAATGTGTAATATAAATGACCTCACAACACAATATTGCCGCCCTTCTCTAAAAGTTAAATTTAAACTTTTATAACTCGGTCAATTTTATGATTATTAAATAATTTTTTCACTCTTCATCAGCTTGTACCTTGAAATTATGATTAATGAAAAAAAAAATTTAGTCAAATACCCAAATCGGAATATTATGACATGTTGATGTGCTTAGGTGCGCGTAATTGCAATGCTCGTCAGGTGAGTATAAAGTATTTATCCAAATCGCGTTAGAAAGCGAAATGAACGGACCATCGCAAGATTGGCTAGTCGGGTTCATAGTACTGGTCAGATTATGCCCTCAATTGATAGAGGACGCTCAGTTGATAGAAGACGTCACGTGGCTGAAGATGCTATCCTCGATGCATTTGCCGAAGATCCTACTCGCAGCATACGTTCGACAGCCATGTCTCTTAGCTTACCGAAAACGCTGAGAGAAGATGGACAACATCCGTTTCCCTATCGTGCTGTACAACAATTGACCGGAGAAGATTTCGCCCATCGTTGTTCTTTTTGTTAGTGGCTCACTCGCATGAATGACGATTCGCCAACATTTGTTCGACGTATTTTATGGTCAGATGAAAGCACATTTACGCTGTATGGAATAATTAATGTGCATAACGAACACTACTGGAGTGATACAAATCCACATTTAAAACGACCGGGAAGAAGTTTTCAGCATAGAGGGAATTTAAATGTATGGGTGGGAAATTTGGGTAATCAGCTCGTAGGTCCGTTTTCCTTACCTACCAGAATTACATCGGACAATTATTTGTATTTTTTGCGTAATGAAGTGGAAGACGTTACTTCAAATTTGCCTTTGAGCGCAGTCAGAGATATGTGGTGGCACCACGACGGAGCCACCCCTCACTTCGGTATTCAGGTACGTGAGACGAGCAATATTGTCGTTACTGGATAGAGCGCAGTGGACCTGTACCCTGGCCTCCGAGATCTCTAGATTTGTTCTTTGCAGTAACGTCAATTGCGATATATGCTCAACTGAATGCCGGACGACCAAACTTTACGAGGAAGGATTACCGACAGTTTTAATAAAATTAAGACAAATGCTCAAATGGTGGATCATGTTACTAATTCAGTTATAAGGAGATGCACAGTTGTGTGTAGAACAAAACAACAACCATTTTGAACACCTCTTTTAAGACTTCTTAAAAAAATAAGTCAAATAGTTTGATATTTTGATGATTTAAATAATATGAACGTAAAATTAATAAAATTGTGTTACGAAATAATTGTTACTAAAATGACTTTTCTGTGTAAAATCGTAAAATAAGTCATGGATTGAGTAGTTTACCAGAACTACGATATGAGTGAATACATTAATAATATTAGTTTTTAAGTTTTTATAGTTATGATTCAGGTTACTTAACCAATCAATTAAACACTTGCTACGTATAAATTACTTATTATAATTACTTATTATAAATTACTAAATATAATATACAATGTCTCGCGCGGCCGGTTCGCTGTCATTACCCCGAGCGGTGCTGATTGACGTGCGGAAGTGTCGTGTGTATGAAAAAATGATAAATAAATATAAACATTATTTTGAATTTTCTGAAAAAAGTCATATTTCAATTTTTATTTTAATGACAATCAATTAAATACGAACAAGGTCTTTCTTTGTCATTTATTCCCAGACACCGCGTATGTATTGATAATTTAAAAGAGAGTGTATTTCAATATTTAAAACAAGTTACTACTGATTTTTAGATATGAAAATTTATTTATTGAAAATTTCATTAAAATTATTAATAAATAAATTGGATTTAATAAATGTCTCAGAAGTTTAAATAGAATAGAGAAGATAAATTGGTTGGAAAACAGAATCAACAGTTACGAAATTTGTGTATTTTATAATTATTTTAACCTTAGGCTTTGATCAGAGGTAACCATTAATGTTATATTTTTAGATGTATAACTGTCTCTATTTTTTAATCTTCCAAGCTATTAATTGCAATATTTTAAAGTGTAAATTTTAGGTTTTCAGTTTCACCAGGATTCATTACATGAATTCGATAAAATTGTATGAGACGTATTTGAATGTTTTAGTGAAGCGACAAAGCCAAGCCTCACAAGTAAGTAATTGCTTGGTATATCGTTATTTTAACGGTAATGCAGTCAAGTATAATTGTCATTAAATGTATGTTTAAAATATTAATATTGCTTTTATGAATTACATTCCACCAGCTTTTCAGATAAAAAAAATGTCGTTAGCCATATTTTTACGCTCTAAATCTAATCGGTTATTACTTCATTTAGATTAATCAAGCTAACATCGCATAAAGTAACAGACCGTGTGGTGTTATTTCAGACACAATATAATTACTTGCTGCGCTTATTGTTCTTTAAATACCGTCTGATCTAAAGCATATGATAGATGATAGATTTATATATGCTAATACCTATTTACCATGTTTTTTCACTACGTATTTTACCAAACTCTTAACCTATCCACTTCATTTTCTTTTCCCATTTCTGACGAAAGATAATAACACCATCTTCCCTCGATTTCTGTCGAGCAATACCACAAATATTATACATTTAAACAATAAGTTAATCACTTGTGTAGTGTTGGCCAAGTATATGATACAATTATAGCTATTCAAGTTCTACCAAATTTTTTTTTTGTTTAATTTTACATGGAATATCCCACGGATTTTGCTCTAAGCTTAACGTTAATTGTGCGATGTTATTAATTACAATTAATACAATACGGTAATCTATACAAAACAAGGTGTATTGGAAAAATAGCTGATAATAGCCATAGCTTAAAGTTTCAATATATATATATATATATATATATATATATATATATATATATATATATATACATATATATATATATAAATATTATATATATATATATAAATATATATATATATATATATATATATATATATATATATATATATATATATATATATATTTACTGCTGCTTTATACTGCTTGCCGGTATCCCCATTCAAAATATTTACGAACCCTGGTGGAAACACTTCTAATAACATAGACGTATATTGTAATAATTGTGAAAAATACATAACAATTGTAAAAACTAACTTTAATTGAAGGTTTTACCAAAAGATAGAAATAAGTTTTTCCATTCACACCACTATGTATTTTTTTAAATTTTCCACTGTATATGTCATCCGTAAACCATTCATGTTCCACCGTTGCAAGCCACCAGATTATAATCTACTTGAACAGCGTGAAAAGACACACAAACCTTGAAGCATGCTTTTGAAGTCACTGTAGAATTCAAATATATTGAAATTATCGCATTTTAGAATACTATAATTGTAAAATTTCAGATATACTTATGTTTTATGAAATGTTAGAACTATTTAAGTTTTAATAAAAAATTATGAAAATAAAAATATTTCTTTTAATAAATACATTTTTTCACAGGTTAATATTTGACAAGTAAAATTAATAAACATAGAATTGAATATTTTGTTCTGACGCCACCTATGGATAATGATCCTCCCTAGACAGCGGCATCTACTTAGGCGCTGGTAATACTGGACGCGCTACCTGGTGAGTAGGCTGCATGTTCTCCACGGGTCTGTCATAGAAAAAAAAAACAAATGGAATTAATGGCGTACCAGTTGTTCTATCACCAAACTGGTACCTAAGTAGTAGCTAAACCAATGAATAAAAAAGTGATAGAAACTATTTCAGAGGCCAAACAGAATTAATGAATCAGTCCAATTAAATTCTCCTTTTGTATAATATATGATTGCATACAATTTTCCAAATCTCTCATCGGCAATACATTCATTCCCATTAGTGATTTTGTGCTCACCACAGACTTATTTTATAGACCACTTCACTTTTAAATTGTATTGTTTCTATGGGGGTAATAAGTAGTGCTCCATTAAATCGCTAAGGATCTCGCTAACCTTTACATATGTTTAACAGAATTAAAAATGTTAATTTTTAATTCTGTTAAACATAAATGAACGCGCAATTTACCTATATAATATACGTTTGTCTGGATTATCTCAATGTGTAGTACCAGAATCAAGAACAGCACAAGTAACCATTGTTCTAAACACACTTATTTTAATAAGATAATAACGAATAAAGTCAAAATTGAACACGGTACAACGTGTGACGCTAAGAGCCGATTGTGTTGCAAAAGAGTCCTAATAATTTTTATAGCTCTTTCTTAGCATAACATCGCTATTGTACATCATCGCACTCTTTCTTAACTTTGGTCATCTATATATAACTTTGTTCATCTACATATAACTTTGTTCATCTATATAGAATAATAAATCTATGATGCATAAATGTGACTTGACTTGTGAACAAGAGACGCCGAGCGAAAACCTGTGTAGCCGCAGTAAACATAAAACCTTGAGTTGGAATATTACTTTTGTTTTTTTTTTCTTTCTGTTGGTGAGATACGAAAGAACTTTATTGATTAACATAATCTAAATTTGTGAAATATTTAAATTAAATATGTAAATAATCAGATTTATACTGACAAAACAATAAATGGACTTATGACGCCTACGCATCTTTCTATTAGCCATACATAATATTTTGATTATAATATCCTATTGAACGAAACAGGTATTTTTATGTTCGGAAACTTTAAGTGTAGTAGTGGTTGGAGCTGATCTCTTAAGTGTGAAGACAATCACCTTGTTGAAATAAGGGTCACCTTGAGGTATGAACTCAGCATTAATTTGTGGTGAGCGATCGGTGATGATTACATCCAGAGTATAAAACAAGACAGAAGCGATATGTTCGGGGACGATATGAACACATGTCACCTATTAGACACAAATGAATTTTAAACGCCTCTGTTCAAAATCATCATGGAGGTACTAAATGCCTCGTCGTTTCTGCACGCTCGAGTCACACGTACTTATCTTGCTCGGAATAAATGTTCTCAAATTTTAGTGTCGTTTACACATTTATCAACAACCCACCACGATATCAAACTAAAACGGCATAATAATATAGATTCTTGATATTTTAAATTGATTTTTAATTAGAAAAAAAAATTAAATTGTAATATACAAAAATATTTATTAAGTACTTTTTGCACAATAAATTGATAATTTGTACATATATAATAAGTCCGAAAATAGAAATAAATAATAGAAGATGAAGGAATAAAATTAATATAAAAACAGCATTTAATTACTCGTAAATACAATACCCAAAGATTATCAGTTTCCAAGCCGTTCGAGATTTTTAAATAAGTTCGTATTGAGCAAAATAATTATAGTTTTAGTTGCTTATTATGACACATATTGACAAAATATTTTAGAAAATATTTAACTTCTTGCCCCGAAAATTACATGTACAATGTATAAGGCAGCTGATATTTTTATTAATTTAGTATTATAATGTTTTCATAAATAAAATAAAAGAATATTAATGTACTTCTTCACTACCGCTTTCATTAAATCAAATACAAGATTGCTTAAAGAGAAATCTTCATACTAGTAGAAAGCGGCACAGCCAAATATCTTGATGGACGTAACATGATTTAAAGCTCTTGATTATAATTTTTATCTTATCGAACTTAGAACTTGAGTTCCATATTAAGATAATGGCTGCAAATAGAAATACAAGAGTCTCTTCACTATTTGACAAATAATCACCCCTTAAACCGAAGCCTAGGTCTATGTAGCCATGAAAATTTTTCGTTCCTATCGGTGTGAAGACATATTGCCATTTCAACAATAAGATGGCTGGCAAACATTTGTTAACGCTTTTGGGTACAAATTGAAATTCATTCCGGGTACATATAATATCTACTGTACAATTTACGTCAAAATTATGTTCTAAAAAGTGTGCTGAGCAAACTATGCTTATTTTTGAAGGAAACTAGTTCTTCCATCCAGCGGCTTTAATCCCTTTCTCTTTTGTAGGGTGAAGGGGGAGGGGTCTTTAGCCTTCCTAAAGGTATTATTTTCAATGAGATAACTCGTTCAGTTCAGACTTAAAATAGATACACAATTTAAAAATTTAGCCCTCTCCCGAATTGTCATGAAACAAAAAAGTAAAGTTACTTATCTAGATATAGGTACGCATGTGTACAATTATTTGTTTTTTAAACAGAACTTTTTTCATTAATCGAATACATTATTCAGACAACGTAAAAACGTATCAGTCATTTATTTTCATATCATTTTTATACTATAGATTTTTTTATATAAATTCAACTGCTTTAACTTTTATTTCATTAAGATAACAGTCTCCAAACATATTCACGCTATCGATACTTTGTGATAATGAAATAAAGTGTTGCGCTAGTGACACATACCGGTGCAACATCACCAATAACGTTTTCATTTAAAATCCAACACATTGTATTAAAATTAACTTATCGATAATTCCGATGTTGGTTACGTTATTTTTTAGCTTTTATTTTAGCATTTAATTATGGCATATTCTTGGATCTTAATGAACAATAAAAGATGGTGCTTTACCACTTGTCGCATTTAATCTGCGACGAAAGTATACGTCATTGTGCAGAGAATAATATATGATACGGGGTCATATCCGTGGCGCGCATACCACGCCGACTTAACATCTCTAGTTATATTTATTATTAGTGGTTACATTACTGCAAACTTCATGGATCAACCGCAGTATGTAAATTAACTCAGTTATTCTATAATTTTATTTATTTATCATCTTTTATATATAGTACATATGGCGGACTTATTGCTACATGAGCAATATTTTCCAGTCAAACATAACAATTGGTATTGAAATTTAGTTGGTAGACTGTAGAGATTTTAGACTGTTAGATTGTTTAGATTTTACAATGAAAATTCTTTATTCAAATTAGAAAAAAATGTAAAAAAAATACAAAAGTATAAGTAAAACAAACTACTGACATGATTTGGGATGGGAAAGACAGGAAAGGGCTAGAGCATAAAGGATAAGGTTTCAGAGATTTTCACTTTATCTTTGAAAATATTTAGGGCCGAAATTTTCCTGATGCCAGGATCCAGGTGATTCCAAATTTTGTTGCTCGGACAGTGAAGGATTTTTCGTAAGTGATAGAGGTATGTTTAGGAATAAGTAGGGTGAGTGAACTTTCAGATCGTAGCCCAAGGCCGTGAGCAGACAGATTTTTAAATTTTCCACTAAGATAATTAGGGCTATGAGGTAATAAGGAGTGTAAATATGTGAAGTTGGCATCGATCACGGATCTTCAGCCATTTGAAAAGTGTCCTGTATTCAGAAATATGATCATACTTTCTGAGGTCGAATATATACCGGATGCATAAATTTTGAAGACGTTCCAACTTGTACAAATATTCTTCATTAAGATTAAGATAGCACACATCTCCATAACCAATTGATGGTAATAAGAGTGTTTGACAAAGGAAGAATTTCGTTTTAGTCGGTAGAAAATTTTGAAGACGTTTCAAAGAGTGTATCCTGTTGAAACCACGACGACTAACATCATTTACTTGAGGGCACCAGCTAAGATTTTGATTGATCAGTAGGCCCAGGTTTTTAGCAGTTGACGTATATGATATTATTGTACTATTTAGCACTAATTCGGTAAACCTACCTAAGGTTTACTTTAGAAGTCAGTTTTTAACTGTAAATTATGATAGCTTGTACAATTTTTAGTACTTTATCTGAATTCAAGAGGCATTTGGGGTAGAAATTTGAAAACATGGTTGCATTGACGGCGTACACTTTACCCAAAAAGCACTCTAGTTATATAGTAGCAGCATATGTTCTTTTTAATACCGCGGCTTGTGATTGGTATGTGTTGCTATTGAGGCAGTCGTAACCGAAGAAATATTGAAGTTGTTAATAGGTATTTGAAAATAAAGCCAATAGCTGAACAAAAGTGTTATCATAATTTTTTTAGAATAAATCTACTTATTTGATACGTTATCTGCAATTAGGCAGCTGTTAAAAAAACGAAGTTCAAAAGTAATGGATTAAAAAAGGACTTCAATTAATCACAGGTAAATAAAACATGAAATTGTTAAGAAAACTAAAATGCGATTCTAGTTGTTATAATTTTAATTGTCTTTTAAGCTGTTAATAGTTCCATTACCTAGTAACAAGAGATAATTAAAACAGGAGTACACATAATGGTTTGCAAAATAATAGCATTATTTGCTTATTGTCATATTTAGTCCACAAACATTAATTTTAAAAATTGTAACAATTTTATTATTATTAAACTAAACGATTATATTTAGTTTTTCTTTAGACTAAACCACGGATTAATATAAAACCACCGGTTATAACATATTCAGATAGATTACTATTTACAAAAATAGTTTCAAATCAATTTCGTCTTAGTTATAATGAAATAAATGAAAAATCTTCATCACCAATTTATAAAATCGATGAAATAGGAAAGTTAATATTATGTATTAGTTGAGATAAACAGTTGAAACTGATAAATGATATTAGGTTAAAGTGATAATACATGTAAAGATAAAATATAAGATATATATTCGGTGACTCTTATTCTGCATTAAATAAACTTATTTCATTTCAATAGGCGTATTTTCAAATTATGAAGTTGTTTTTCAAATTTCAAAATTTAGTGATGAAGGAATTTAGTTTACTTAGGTGTGACTCAATGTGAAATATTAGATTAAATAGGTTGTTAGATGTATTTTGATAGGCACAAAAATATATAATGTAAGTATAATATCTAGGAACATCAAACATGTTGTCGAATAATAAATACAACGTGTTGAATCAGTGTGTGTGAGCTCATACACAACGATAACAATTATGAAGGAATACACTTAATAGTCGAAAACGCGTTCAACCGGAGGGTTAAATTTAAAATACAAAAAACAAAACCAAAAAATTATATATTTTGTTCTACTTTCGCCACATTCTGAATTGCACAGAGGAAACAAAGTTTGAATATTTTGTTCTTCTCGCCCTCAAAACGAAGCCAAATATCTTTGTAGCCCCATCATTTATAATCCGGTCACCATATTTAATCGAGAAATGATTGAAATAAGAAACATGTAATTCTGATTCTTTTTTTCTGACGTTTTTTCACGAAAAATATACGTAGAAAAATAAATTTAATTAAGAAAACTTAGTTTGTACTTGGGTTAATGGTGATAAATAATATTATAAAATGGAAAAAAGTAGTGTAAATATTTATTCATGATTGTTCTCCCAAAACTTATACGAATATGCTTCTTGATGCTTGACTGTCAATAATAAAAATGAAGTATAAGTTTTTATTGTCAATAAAAAAACTGTATGAGCCAGGGAGGCAGTAATATGAGGAATAGGAGCAATTGCATGTGCCTTGTTGGAGCGAGTCTTCGTATTCATTGTGACTAACTAATGCATCAGAGGATCAATCAAATAACAAAATATACAGCTATTCGTCATACAGAAAAGAAAAACAAAAATTTAGTATTTAAAATAAAGGTTGAAGCTTAAGACGGTACCATTCTATGATTATTTTTTTAGATTTCGAGGTTAATATAAACAATTTTAATATAATTGTATACTCAGAGGTACACATACGTGGCGAGATGCGACACGACTGAAGAAAACAATTACATAGCCGTAGTTTTGCAATAAATTCTTGTCCTGCATGAAATATTTACGACCGGAATTCCACTCAGTTCCAACAAAAATAAAATTGAGTTAATGTGATATAATGATCGAGAAGAGTTTTCTCCGTAACTTCTAGATTATAAAACAGTACTAAATATTAAAGTACATATCTTGATCTCTTTTTTCAACAGTCACCCACACGCATTACATACAGAACACATTAAATGTTAAAATTTTGATAGCCGCCTTCTTTGAATATGGCGGCTGCTGGTCAGTGTTCTATGTTTTCTATTATATGAAGAGCTTGGAGTTGTGAATTTTCCTTAGATTTATTGGCCGGATGCAGACTACAGAGTGGGGTAACGAAATCGACCGCAGCGCTCGCTGTAGCAGAAATGGAAATGTCTAAAGGCGCCTGTTAAATATTGTCATAGATCATATAATTTACTTACGTGTTTTGTCATATTTGGAAGCAGTGCAGTTTAGCAAAAATCCGAATTTCACTGATTTTTTTAATAACATGAAAAACGACTTATTTTAAAAAATAGGCTTCACTCGCGATTATTTTACTATGAAAAATTATTTAGATAATAATCTTTCACAACAATAGATAATTCCGTTTTTTGTATTTAAAATTTTTTTCACTATTTTCATTTTAAACTTTTAATTAGATCTACATCTTTAACAAACATTTAAATACGAATGGTGATAATAAGAGAAAAAGTTAAATAAGGGATTAATAGATACTTTGAGTATTACATAGTAAATAAAGGATTAATAAAGACGGCTTTTACCTCACTCAATATTAACAAAAACATTAAATTCTACCAACCTCAAAAATTTATTACTAAATATTGCCTTCATGATTTTTTTAATAATTGAGGACAAATACATGTTAACAACAATAAAAATGTCACTATTATCAATTGAAAAAACATAAATTTTAAAGTAAGCAAAGAGGATTCATGAATTCATAATTGAAACAATTTATATATCACAAACTAAACATCGTAATTATTTATGGTTTTAATATCTTGTAAATTTATATTTTTCTCTTGTTTAATTTTTATTATTAACATTTCCGTTTTGATGTTTGTCGAGTGTGTGGTATATAATTATAAATTTAATGTGACAGTAGTAAAAAATACTTCAGCAATAAAGAAATAAAAAACTTTCATTGGGAGTAATTTTTTTTAATATCAATTTTTATAATAAAATAATCACAATTGTGCCCTATTTCTTTTAAATACGTAATTTTTTATGTATGTACTTTTACTTGAAAAAATCACTAAAAGTAGCGTTTTTGCTGTACTCTTTATCTCACTTTTATGCATTACGAGCAAATTTTCGAAATGTGACACGATTTTGATTGTGTAGTAAATTATACAAATATTTCAAGAAATAGCAAATTAAAATTTTCCAATTTTACAGTATCGATTTGGAAATTATTTATGAAATGTAATTAAAAAATTGCTGAACTGAAAACAAAAGGATATTATATATTCTGTGTACTGACAACTAAAATATTGTGATTATTCATTTATAAAAGCATTTATTTAGATAGTTTTCTTCATTTTTTTCTTTATTTCACAATAAATAACAAGATAAACAATCTAATATAACTAAACATGATTTTAACAGAAACACCTTAATGCTTACTTTTCTTCTCTAAAGTAACAAAAGAAAAATTGATACGTAGTTAGGAATACAATATAAAGAAAAAGATGGATGTACTATAAGTGAAAGTCACTGCCTTTTGCTATTTTTCTATTGTTCAGGGAAGCATTTACTAGAGCCGTTAATTTGAAGCGTGCGGTTAAAATTGACTCGTCTTTAAAGTCGCGGACTCTGAGCGGCTCTCATGTCACTCACCCGGCCAATTTGCAGGTATCGTCTTAATTTATATCATTTTGCTCGGAATATTACTATTATCTGATAATTTATATTCAGTTTCATAGACCGTCTAGTTTCCCCACTGAATCATAATTTCATTCGGTACTATGATTCATTTATATTATTACTCCAACATGGCCTACAATCAGATTTATAGCCTTTTTATTTATATAATCAGTATCATTTTAATTTATCTTTCAAAATTGAATAACATGACATGACTACCCAATAAATAAACATGTAAATAATTATCTTCATGGAGCTTTTAACTTAATACCCACTATTTATTACTACTAATGATTAGGCAGTTATTTCAGCTTATTCATTTTTTATTCTGTAAAACGAATTCTATTTTCATTAGTGTCATGTGCGTATTCCGAATGGAGCCTCAGGTGTTATATGTATGGATAAAAACGGAAAAAAGGTACTGTTTGTCATTCAGAGATTGCATATTTTTTAGCTTATTTATATTTTTTATTCATGATGCAATGGAGCATAGCTAGTAAACGACATTAAATTCCTGTCATTTTATTTTTCCTCAAGATGATAGATGTATACGATTATAAATGTTATTTCCTCTCTAGTGCGCCATAGGTTTAACGACTTTGGTTATTCCCAAAATAACAACTAGACATGTCTCATTTGATAAACTCCTTATAATATACCAAAGTCGATAATGTCTGCATATATATTATTAAATGTTAAATGCTGTTGTGGAATACACGCCGTCAAAATGATACATGAAACCAGTTTCAATGCCAATTGTGATAATTATCGACTAATAGGTGAATAACCATGAAATAAACAATGTGATTTGGAATCTAAACATGTTTTCCTTGGAGTCGATTGTTGAATTAGATAATAGTTTAAATTTAATTTTGTTCTTTTTTCTTATGACAAATTTTTGAATGATAACGGAAAAATATAAAAAGAAATTAATTTTGAGACATAAGTGATTTTGGCTACTTACCAAAATATGAATAAAATTTAAAAAAATGGAACTTGAAGCACAAAAAAATGTTTTGTGTAACGATAACTGAAGTATGAAATGATAGAGACTATTTCGTCTTTCACAAATAATCACGAAATTGACTTTAAAAATGTCCAACCCTTGTCCATTGTCGAAGCAGTTGGTGTGTAAATTTCGAAAATATTCAATACAAAAAAGTATATGAAAATCATAGGAAATTTCTTTGGTTTAGAAGAAAGTTCTACGTTAGAAACAAGAAGTCGTCAACATATATTTTTTTCTCTATTTTTAAACTTTACTATTACTGAAAGAAAATAAAAGCTTTCTGTCTGATCAAAAAATTACTGTCGTAATTACGAATGACTGGTCTATTAACTTTAAATGTAGTAAATGTTTAAATGTTATTATAATTGTGTTTAGATTAGCGCAATGTACTATAACTGTTCAATAGATTTTTCCAAAAACATTTTCATCCGCAAGTTTGAGTTAACATGGAGAAATTCATAAAAATGTTTAATATTACTGTTCACTTTTAGATATTGACATAAGTAATCTACGTATTCCGTGTCTCGTTTCATAATAAAAGTTTGTACTACGTACAATGTTTTATTATAATCGAACATCAATTGAACTAATTATGATGGTGTAGCATCATCATCATCATCATCATATATATTAATACGCTAAGGTTAAGATGTTACTCTCCCTTTTTAGAAAAAACCTCACAACTAATCCACGTAAATTATATATCATTTTATAGATAATTGCTTGCTCTACCGGCATCCACAACAAATAATTAATTATTAAAATTATATACACAAAACAGCAATACTGCCATCTAACGGCTCAACGTCAATATGATTGACGGTCGGTAAAATTTTTGTTTAATTTCAAATCCACTCACGTATAAATAAAGTGGCGCTTTAGCTCAATGCTTTTGATACTTGCGCCTCTATATGTCAATTTTAGTAAAATATTTGTTTGATCTGTCATCTGAGCTTCATAATGGAATAAATAATGCGAAGACTTCGCACGGATCACGCTAGTATAGACATAATGAAATTAAAACAGTTCCATTTTCCTCCATTTGATCAGAAAACCCTAAAAAGGGTACTCCTATTTAGAGGAATGAAAATAATAAGCCTCTAGAAACGTTTATTTCAATCAATAGTCAAAAAAGGTTTTTCATGAAAATAAGTTATTTTCATACGCGTATATCAATAAATTTAACGATATATTTATTACTTTTGCAGTGAAGACGGTGTTCTAGAATCTGTGTATGGAGATGAAAATTGTGGATAGTTAAGTAAAGAGAAGATAATGAAGAAAATATTATATGAAATCTGCGTACTGTGGGTGGATTAAATAAATAACATTTCACTTTTTTGACTATACCAAGGATCATAATTTTGAGGCAACGCTTCCGGTCTTAATCTAGTTTATTTGTTTAACATGGTACTTAATATTTGTGAAAAACTGATATTTTTGTCATACTCCTGCAAACTTTGTATCTATTTAAAAATGCCAATAACTTTTATTTTTGTTAAATGATTTTACGATAAGAGGTTAATTATGAGTTACCACATGTTACAAATTTTGCATAAAAAACCGCGAGTTGAAAATGCTATTGTGGTATAAGTCAAAGCTGAAGCAGAACGGAGAACACTTTGCCACCGTTGTTTTTAGGGTCCCGCGCCCGAAGTGTTCGAACAGAACTCTATTGTGGTGTAAAGTTGTTGCGTTTCTCCTCCATTTATTCGATCGTCAGTACGTCTGTTAGAGGTTTCTAACTTATTTTCGAAACAAGGTAGGACCATCAGTCACAAATAAAGTGTATAACTTGGCCCAAAATTAGATATGGTATTTAAAATTACTTAAAATTATATTTTGAGGGTGCTTCTAAACATGTGCAGGGGGCCTCAAATAGAGGGCTGACATTTTTTCCCCTTTAAGCATGTGGGGGTGTTTTTGAAGAGTTCCTTAACAGGAGTAAAACCTGTTTTTTAAATTTCTTTTTATTAAAAAAGAATTTTTGAATTATCAAAATTTCTTTTTTTTTTATTTAAAAAACGACGTTATGTAAAAAACAGTAATACGACTGTGAAATTTCTCCTAATTAAACGAAAAATACCAAAAAGAACTAAATAGAAAATATTTAAAAAGTCATTAGTAATAAACCACAGTATATTTGAGAACTTCACGATATTTGTTACGACTATTAAAGACAAACAAGGCATTATATATTTTAAAAGTGTAAGAGGTAAAATTAATCTTCCAAAACAGGAAATGTCAATCTTTGTAAATTCTTAAGAAGATGGCTTTTCCTTGTTATGTATTCTGATCATATATGGTATTTAATTTTTTCTTTTTCTTTTTGTAATCGTTTAGCTATATTCTAAAAAAATTGGAAAATTAATTTTAAAAGTTTTTTTATTGTTTTGCTTAACCGTACAAGCTTTATATTCGAAAATGTATCATTTTATGTACTAGCAGTTATGTTACATATTTCTTTAAATAGTTTTTTTCCAGCAATTTTATACGCATATACTTTTAATATACAGAAATTGTTTTAGTTTTATAAATCATAAAATATATGAAATAAATAAATTTAAAAAAAAGTAAAATAAAATAATAATAAACAACTTCGAGACTTATTTCTCCAACGACAACGATTTTATGAAACGATATTAGTTTTAAAGACTAACTGAACCACAAGACTGAATACGAAAAACCTGTTAAGTAAGTACTAGTAGAATTTGCACTAGGGTTGTTCCGTACACACTTGGGTACACATAAATATTTAAAGGTATATAGTATGCTACTAAAATATTATTATTTTTCTCCGTTTAATTATATTGCATAGCATATTTTCACAGGCGTATAAATATTGTGAATTTTTTTTGAACTGAGATTTAGAGTCGTATTGATTGTTTTTTAGTAAACTACAGGTAATATCTAGTAAAGTTGTTTTTTGATAATTTTGATTTTAACAGTTCCATAGACAATTACATTTTACATCAAATTCTGAATAATAATACTTTTGAAATCCTTCTGCCATACTATTGGTAGGTACGCTGCCAATTTTTTCTTTATTCTTAAATTCATGGCATACTAATGCTAAAATATATCTAAATTTTATCAGTAATTTTTGCATGATACATTGCAACAGAAACGCAGGCCTTAATTCTCGACTCCTTGTCGTTCGTATCGAGATTATATCGATCACATTTTTTTGGATTGCATCCCTTGCTATCCCCATTATCCATTCATTTTTATACGATATAAATATACAACAAACATAAAAAAATATGGAAATTTGTCTATTTTTGGAATAGTAAAAGAAGAAACAAAGGAATATAATTTTGTCATAACCCTTCGTCCGTACTTCATTTTGTCTACGGTATACATGAATGAAATTTTGGAATTATATCCTTCATATAGAGATTCTATTAAACAAATTTAATATTCTTCCCCACAAATTTCGCGCAAATCTTGAAATAAGTCATCATTAAACAGATCTTTAAAAATTAAGACTTCTTTAAGCAAGGTTTCATTTTTTATTTTTCTTTATAATGTCATATTCTCGAAATAGCAAGATGATTCAAACTGAGATGAAATATTGCTATAGCTCTAATTTTTCAGCAGCGTATTTGAAAAAAATTGAGGGGATGCACACGATTACTTTGTGCGGAAAGCACTTCATTTTTACTGTTTTACGGATACTTGTATATATAATCAGTGTACAATTACATTTCTTGCCTGGCTTTGTAAAATTAGGTTAATTATTTTTTTCTCATTTATCTATTGTGGATTCAAAGATTTTATTCGAGCAACAAAATATTATTTACATTTGTATCACAAAAGAACGGTTCAATTGTTTTTTTTTAATTCAACTTTCTCTTTACCGGATTTTTTTTGACTTAGTAAAATATTTCGATTTTTAAATTATATTTATGTGTTAACTTTTTTAATTTACATTATTTTGTTTTATTTTTAACTTGAATTTAATAACTTTTAAAGTTTTACCTTTATTAAAAAGCAGCGAGAGAAATTTAGAATGTGTCTTTTTTGGCGTCAGTTTTCCTTCTCTCATGTATCTATCAGCTTCGAGAATATTTTGTTATGGAATTATAAACAGAAGAAAAAACGTTTTGGAAAATATGTTTTAAGTAGCATCCAGTTTTATAGTATACAATTAACAAGTTAATATTTTTTCTTCTAGAACATTAAGAACCTATACGGAAAATTTTTCTCTATTCCTTTTTAAACTTTTAGTTATTTGTTATTGTTAGTTTTTTAAAGGCAAATCATATAGACAAAAATACAGTTTATACATTATGAATCTATATAAATTAATTTATGTATAATCTACGAAGTCAGCTTGTTTACCATATAAGCTCATAGTTATATAAAACTATTTTTGTTAATCGAACTAATATTTCAGGGAACCGAACACCCTGCAAAGAAACAGACGCTAAAAAGGAAATTTAATTAAAATACTATAATTTTAGGAAAGACAAAAATGATATACATTATAAAACATTTCTTAGATGAGCCACTCATTGTTGTTAAATTGTTATTTGTTCATAATTTATAGTTTTATCTTGTATTTGTTTTTTAAATTCGGTAATTTTTCCATCCTTATCGATTTTTTAAAAAACTTTTAGAACTATAGTTAATATTAGATTTGTCTATACTCAGCAAATCCTAAGTTGTAATTTAAACAACATCTATCAATATAGTTATAGTTTTTAAATTCTTGGCGAGTTTTACTATTTAGGAAGCCGTAGCAGAAACGGTATACGAAAATATATCTATTATTTTTTTTGCTATTTTATCATAAAACAGGTTTGGATGAAGTTAAGACGCTTAGACCTAGACTAGACATAATAAAAGACGTAACAATTTTCAAGGACATTTGGCCACGTTATATCAATTAGTAAAGAAAAACTTAAATTGCAATATCAGTTGGTTTATTTTCGAATATTTTAAATATTCAGCTGAACGAGATACAGCATTTTATTTATGCAGCCGTACGGTCCTGTTTGTAGTTCAGCTGAACGAGATACAGCATTTTATTTATGCAGCCATACGGTCCTGTTTGTAGGTCAGCTGAACGAGATACAGCATTTTATTTATGCAGCCATACGGTCCTGTTTGTAGTTCAGCTGAACGAGATACAGCATTTTATTTATGCAGCCATACGGTCCTGTTTGTAGTTCAGCTGAACGAGATACAGCACTTTATTTATGCAGCCATACGGTCCTGTTTGTAGTTCAGATGCGAAACTGCCTTTAAGGTGTGGATTTGATTACCTCTAAGTTTAATCATAGTATTATAATTAAGATTTAATGGGAAAGTTAAAGCTTAATTATAATTCTATGATTAAGTTTACAGGTAATTTAGAGATAAAGAGGAAGAGTCTGAACTCCTGATCGGCCCATGCAATTGACCTGCTAAAGGTATCGAGGCCCTGAAACGTTAAGCCATAATAATATGAGAGCGTTATCATATAATAATGAGGAATATTCTCCAATAAAATTAGAAAAACGTGTAAAATGTTTGTCTTATGAGTTCAGCCGTTAAAGCCCTATTTTTGAATAGCAAGAAAAACATGCCATCGTTCCATTAATGGCGTACTGCTTGTATATAAATTTATTCTTCTTTTTGCTATGCTACGATCGAAACATAAAGACATATTTCATTTACCGGTAATTTGCACAGTCTTCTATTGGCCTAATGTTTAACTGATGTTTTCCCAACAAATTGTAATGAGTCAATCCCATAGTGAGTTGAACATCAGTTGCTAACCTTTGAGAAATGAAGGAAGATTATTCATAGTATTATCAGAATTTATATATCAGAAGACATAATCATGTATTCTTTAAATTTGATTCATCGGATCTCTTTTAGGAGATTCTGCTGCGATATCGATTGTGAAATGCTTTAGCGAAGTTATATATTGCGTAGAAGTGCGACGTTTCACAGAGCCGCCTATCTAGAGATGATATGTGTATATTTGGCCACTAAAATTTAATTTTGCTCTAATTCGAGCTGCATCTGCTTTGATTGTTTCTGTGATTACTAATTGTTAAGTACGTATTTGTCGGTTGAATCGAATTTAATTTTTATTATGCACAAATATCCTCCGGGAATTCTCAACTCGTAAAAATCCGCAGATGGATGCTTAGAAGTGTCATAAAAATATTTGCGGCATTTTCATAACCCAAACTCTCAATTGACATTTTTTTTGATTGGAAAGTTGACATTTTTTTGGATTGGACTTTCTTGTGGATCGGCCCGATTCTGTAATAAAGTCTTTCATCTATAAACTATAAGTTTTGACTTATACCTTTGTCATAATATTTTGTCAATTACGTGACGATTCGTAACTATTTTATCATGGCGATGATCGTGCAATAGCGACACCGAGAATGACTGTTGTAATTTGTCGCGTCAGATATCTAAGTCGTTCTCTAAAGTAAACGATATATAGCGAATACACAAATTGTTGGACAATTTGTATTCATTCAGTTTGAATGCATTCAAATATTTTTGGGCAACTAATAGTTAAAAGGTTTCACGGTCAACTACTGGAATGATAATGAAAAGCGTACGAAAATCGATTTAGCACAAATTGCTGTAACCGACTGAATCAGTAGATAGATGCTTGTAGATATCACCTAATAATATAAACATTGAGACGAGCAAATCAATTTGACGTATAACTAAATACTAATGGGATTCAGTGTTATACAAATTTACTTATTATGAAGTTATTTTACCTTTTACATATGAAGACTCACATATGTCTTTACGCAATAAACATATTATTAACCTGTTTTACAATTTCATACATGAGAATAATTTTGTGCCATGATGTTTTAACTTATTCAATGATTTAGTACATATTTATCTAGATATTCAATGTTGTAGAATTAAATCTCTACAACTAAACGATATGTGTCGTCACAAAGCTGTTAAAACTTTTTACTTTGCTAAAATATTCGTTTTAAATAATAAACAACTGATCAAATCGGCCTCATTAGCCACGCGGAATTGAGAGTTAGCGATGAAAATATATTATTCGGCATAGTTTTAAAGCATTTTCGTTCTTACAAAACAGAGTAAACGAATAGCTGTAAATTAATATTTTAAGGGAATTGCTTAACTAATACATATTTTACAGAAAAAAATACATTATAAAAAAGAAATGTTTACATTTTAGTTTTGTTCAATTGCTATAAGTTTCAGAATTATCACTATAAATAAGTAGTTTTAAGTTATTGTATAAGTACAAGTAAATTTCGTAAACGTACATTTTTTGCATTGAACGTTGATTACGTTTGTCGTACAAGGGCAACGTTTGTTAACTCTACGTGACTGGCGGAGGCCAAATGTGTGAACGCTTTTGTAAATTGGAACATAAAGTACATTAGTACCCACGATAGTTAATACTATATAGTACGCTACACACTACAAGGTTTACTGATGATTTTATTCAAAAGAATCAGTGAATTTGACGTATCTTCCTAGGATAAAAACAAATTGCGGAAAACTGTTTCTACGTAAATGTAAAAAAGTTAGAAAATTAATATAATTTTTAATACAGATTTGTGAAATTAAAAATAATGTCAAAGGCAAATCTCGGCTATTATCAATTTTTTTCGAATTGGTAAAATATAAATAACTCAAGTGTCCATTATGCTATCATGGGCACCATGTTCTTCCGTAATATATGACGTTGTGCCTTTATTTTATGCATTATATTTAAACATGTCATATAAAGTATTGTGAAAACTGATAGACATTTCTAAAGTACCGCAGAATCTACTGGTTATTTGTTTCATTTTATTTGAAAATATCAAATAACGAGTACGTGTAAGATTAATTTTCAGCAAAATAACGACAAAACGGAACGTTTTATTTTCGATCTTATTCATTACACAAATTTTATCTGGATTTCATTTACGACGGTCACATGATTTCTTAATAATAAGCGATCAGTCCAAGGCAGGGTTCGTGCGTTACTTTATATATATATATCCATTCCATATTTTCCCGGTAATATAGCCGGTGCTATCCGTCCAGCATACTATTGTGACCTTGTATCGTCCCACCGTTTCCACTGTTTCGTGTCGCGCCGCACAGTTTTCACAAGTCACTAGGTGTGCTCAGAGATATATGTGTTGATAATCTACGAATTCAAGCTAATAGGTATTTACCACTTTGTAATTTTACAAGGAGGTAAATACCTATATAATCAAAATATTGCCATTTAATAGATTTTCGTAATCGTAAACAAAAAGTTATAATAAATTAAAACTCCTCAACGAATCTCTTATGGTCTATTCATAACAACAATTGGCTTTATTATAAATTAAATTTTAAATAATAATTTAATTAAAAAAAATGAAAATTTCACCTGCGGTATGTAACTTAAAAACTGATATTTACATCAATTTGGATGAAGACGGTGATGAGTGACGTGATTCATTGAATCCAATACAATGTGTTGCGAATATTTCATACAGTTGATGCGACTTTCGACTAGAGGAAGAGTTAGAACTTAGGTAAGCTGGTAAGAAACGTCGCATCTACCAAAATATCACGTCTCATAAAGGAAAAGTGACAGTCGTTCCATAAAGAACAAAACATATTTATACACATTTAAATAGACAATATTTTTTTTATAAATCCATAAAATAATTCGCAATACAAGTAATTTTAAATACACCAAGTAATATATTCGTAATTTTATTTAACATGGTACTACAGTTAATAATTTTACAATTTTGGAAATTTATGCCAAAAATACATTTAAACCTTAGGTCTTAAAAATATTGTACACATAAATACAAGGTATTTTTAAAACATGATTTTTTACCTTAGCTTAAAATTGCCTTCAATCTTTCCTACACCAAAATTGGTAATTGTATTCCGGCATTTCTTATAAATAACATTATCTAAGTAATATATGAAACCGGATGTGTATATATGAAACTAAATTCGTATTGGAATATGCATTACATAGGATATTATCAAATATTTATCTGCATCTTTTGAAGTCGTTGAAGTAAGTGAGCAAAAATAACTTAGTTTGAAAGTATCAAATGCTATCGAGTGTTGCATTAGTCAACGGCAAGACTAGCTGGCCTTTGATCGGAGTTCCGAGTTCGATTCAGCAGCAGGGCAGCTTATCCAGCGTGGATGGAATGGTGTTTATAATAGCGTAAAATTCCCCAGACCAGTGATGTTTGCCACCGCTGGTGCGAGAAACTAAACTCTACGATTGCCGTCGACCCGCCTGCCCAGCGTGGAGTTATTAGACAGTATTGGACACTATATCTAATGATACGGACTTTGAAGAGGCCAACAGTAGCGTGGACTGGTTTTGGGTAGGGCAAGCTGCTAAAGGATGTATGTATATATATATATATATATATATATATATATATATATATATATATATATATATATATATATATATATTAAGTGACTTACTGTTACCAAAAGTCTTCTTATTAAAATTCTTTCTAATCTAGTTGTTGTCAATTTAATGCTTCCTTGCTAAAATGATGAATTAGTAAGAATCAAAGCCAAAAACTATACCGCATAAGCACATATGTTAATGTGAATGTTGTTAAATAGTGAACCCAACGAACAAGTTGAGGATGACTACAACCACGATTAGCATTAATATGTTAATAATTATTTCTCTACATATGCTACTGTAATGCTTTTCATCAGAATTCGTCAAATTACTTAGACCGAAACAAAACTGATAAAAGAATATTCTTTTGAAAAATGTTTATCGTACATACTGCGTTTTTACAAAATACTTTTAAATTTTTCTCGGCTTAACTGCCATTCATCGTAACATTAAACACAGAATAGGCAAATACAAACACGAATTTACTTCAAAAAACTAATTCAAAAACTTCAATAGGCAAGAATGTTTGCTTAAACCAGAGAGATTATAAATTTGATGTCTGACGACATTTTAATCAAAGTACCTTTACTTTTATTGTGACAAAGTACTTTTAATTCATTCTTTAAATTATTTTTATTTATTAAAATTACGAGTGATATTTTTTTATTAAGTACGTTATCTTTATAAGTATTCTTTCATTTGTAGAAAGAAAAAAGGGAAATTATCGGCAAGGCCAACAAAACATTCCATTTTTCTCTATAAATCGGGACTCGAAATGAGATAATAAATTTTAGTTTCTTATAGAAAACTTTATCGACGAGATATCATTGGTAATTGCATAGTTAGCGTGATAGGAATGAAGTTTGTACGTTTCATCTAAAATTACACGCACTAGTAGCATTCGGTTTGCGTGTTCGAGGTACGGATCATATTATTATACTAAATTACGAACTTCGCTTAAATGCCATAAATATATATGAGATGTTCTGGGCAAACTACGTGTAATTGCTTGTAATGCATTGCGCGCTACTTATGGTTAGCACTGAACTGGTACAGACTGTCTTCATCATTATCTGATGATGATGAATAAAATGCTCCCACTTCATTTTTTCAGATTCTTAAAATTTTGCAAATGGTTCTTAAAAATTAAAAATTTTAAATAAATCCTCAACTTTATTTTAAGATACGTGTGCAATAATATTCTACTCGATATAATGTGTGAATCAAATTTGTTTTTTTAATCATCGTTAAACAAAATTGGTATGCATAGAAACAACCCAGCACGCAATATATTTGTAGTTTTTTTTAAAGTTTTATGTGTTTATTTATTAAAGAACAATTTTTTATACACATTAATAAAAGTTTTTTATCCCTTATTATATTTAAAATACAATCATAAAATATAACAAAGCAACATTTATTTGAAAGTAATCACGATGTTTTGGAAAATAAATCTGAAACTGAATAAAGCTTGATAGCTTTAGCATTTTATTTTAATTCTAATTATTACAGCATTTGAAAAAAATAAGGTATATTTTAACCGAGTGATAATTAGCGAAATAAAATTTATCTAGTTTGAAATTGAATTAAAGTTTATTCTAATGCTATTTTCAGATTTATATTTGAATTAAAGTAGTAATAATCCTTTAAATATTTTATCTTAATAAAACATGTATGGATTATCCCTAAAATATTTTAAACCTACGCATCAGATTTCGTTTAATAGGTTTTACGTAAAATTATCATCCATATGTGAAAAGCAGTAAGTGTCTCGTGAGTGTTTTTTTTCCTATAAGTATTCTTTCTTCTGAGGAATAGAAACCTAAAAACTATTTTGTTATATATTTCTTTTTATATTATTACGATTAAATAATAATAAATATCATAATAAAGGAAAACAATTTATCCACTCAAATTATATTAAATTTTTGGCACATGATTCCCAATAAACAAAAAGTGGATATGGCTTTGTAATTAAATCCTAGATAGATTTCACAGATATTTTTTGCCTTTATTCCATTTTCGGTTTCGTTATTTCGTTTCCTGTAGAAGTGATTTCCTTTTTGAATTGTGTCCAATTAATTGTTTTAACATCTTTATAATTTTTTCTTAATTGTTTTAGTATTTTCTTTATACAAATTTTATTAAGTAAATAGTTTATGAGAAAGTGAAGTGAAAAAAACTTTGGATTTTCTCGTTACCAAATTGAAACACTTGACCGCATCGATTTCCTGAAAATTTGTGAATCTTTTATTAAATATCATTAATAAAACTAAATTGGATTTAACTGCCCTTTATGTGTCATAAATTACAATATTATCTGGGACATCAGAGGCTTTAGGATTTAGTGCATTGGCAAGCTCCCATTCTTCGATTTAATCGTTTGTATCATATCACATGATAGAAGATCGAAAATATATTCTCATCAAAGATATAAATTCACGCAGAACCGCAATATCTACCCGATTTTCTTTTTTAAATGTTTTCCCAACAATGCCTACAATTAATCAATTATACCTGCAAAATAACGAAAAAAACACCAATAATTTTGTTAAGGTTACGGAGAAATTAATCTTCGTGTTGTTTTTTAATGTCTACAGCTCGCTTTAAAGTTATGGATTGCGAATGGTTAGTGAAGGGTTAATTAAACTAATCAACATTATAACATTATTTTGTCTTAATCAAATGTTATTTACCTAACTAATTACAAACAAATAAAAATTATAATGTTTCATTAGTTGAATTAAAACATTTTTTTTTCTATTTCAATCTACATTAAAAAAAAGTCTTTTCTATTTCAATCTACATTCTTCATTTAAACTCTAAAACTTAAATCTACAAGGTAGAATAAATAGTAACCGACTTCAAAAATTAAATCACTGTTAAATTCAGTGGTAAAAATTCAAGTCAAGTCAGTTTCAATATTGGGCAATTTCTAGTTTTAATCTATTTTTTCATTGGTCGGTTGATTAATCATAAAACATTTTTTATAGCCCCGAATGCATTTAAAAAATCCCCTGAACGATCCTTGGTGCTTTTTAAAGAGGACCATGTCCGAGGAAGAGTTCGGATGGCAAACCCGGTAGGGTTGGAAAGGGGGGTGGGTGGTGATTTTGTATAAATAATCTTACTACATTTAATTGAACTATCATATAAGTACGTGAACGACTGAAACGTAGTTAATTTTTAAAACTTATTTTTATTTTTAGTGGCATATACTTGTAGTACCTATACTTATTAATTTTCTAACTAACAATAATCGGAGATATAGAATCCCTGCTTTGGACACTTTGGGTGTTAGCGACTAATCAGGATACTCGTATATATATAAAGTTACAGCAATTCTACCAGATAATTTTAGTTATTATAACGATGGAAAACTTCAAATCTACAACCTAGTTATAAGCCTATTTTCTTAAAAATATGAGAAGAAAATTTATACCTTCAGAATTAATTAATTGGCCTTCTCAATTTTTTTATATTTTTTTACATTTGAAATCGGAGTTACTATAAATGAACAAATGAAAAAATAAACTCTACAAATGAATATACTGAAAGTTTTTTTAATAGTTATTAAATCTTTTAGTATATATTTAAGTAAAACATGCACCAAAACGCATAATACTCTTTGGGAATTATTATTAAAGCAAACCGAAGGGTTTGAAAAGTAAAAAGTAAGAAAGAAACAAAAAAGTATTCAAACTGAAACAAATTTTAAGTCAATTAAATAATGGTTACTATTTTGAACTGACGGAAAGAATCCTATTACATTTTTTAAAATAATTTTTTCCTTTAAACCGATATTTATAACAGAAGTTATATTATCAAGCGTCTAAACAATTTACATTTTATTTTAGCCGTTTCAAATAGGTATAAAAATATAAAGACAAAGAAGATTTGGTTTTAAATAACCAAACCATTTTGGTTGTGCCGAGAATCGTAACAATGCCATTCAGTTAATAAATACTTCTACGTCGGAGTTCTCAAATACATCTTTGTAACAATCATTCACTTGATAAGTATATCTGTATAGGCATGTCTTTTTATGTGTTGATACCGTGTTAGTACTAATTGCGTAAAAGTACACTGAACAAAATCTGTGTTTTAAAAATTTACTTAAAATAAAAGTGATTAATTTTTTTGCAAATTAAGAAGGATAGTTTAAAAGAATATCTTTCAAATGGGGCATGACATATTCCAGTCGTAACATCTCATTGCGTACCATTTACTAGCTGTTTGAAATTACGCAATATATTTATTTCAGAATCGTTAAGTACAGACGACTTGCACCTCTACAGTAAATTTATGCGATGTATAGTTTGGAAAACAAACGTGTTTTATTTTTATTTTAAATAATGTTTAATAATTTATATAATAATAATAATAATAATTACAATTTTATTTATGTGCGATAATTAACGAGTGATTTCTGTAGTAAAGCGTAATAGTATTTTGGCACACCTGAAAATAAAAGAAAATGCCCATTAGTGTAAATTAATGATCGAAATGAGTATAGATAAAATAAATATAGACCTACTAAATGGTATGACGCACTACTTCTTTCTTTATTTCACTCATTGAATGTATGTACATATCATATATATATAATATATAAGTATAGATATATACATATAATCACGTTCTCTCGCGCCCCTATCTTATGCGATTATCATTCTGAATGCGTTTTCCAGTTTATAATATAAAAAACATGAACACGCAATACTTATTCTTCCATGTGCAAACTAAAATGCACACAAAATATTAACTTCATTAACAAATTAATAATTCACTTAAAGTGCTTAACTAATTTACTTAAGTACTTCTTAAGTAGTGCTTTTTGTTTTCATTAAATTTAGAGAAATAATTAGACAGCAATACCCGGAAATTTGCAATTGTGCATGCAAATGATGTTATTACCTAAAACATCGCCGACGTCAAACACATTTGCAGGTGATGTCTTGACTCACGTAAATAATGCCGCATTCCATCTCATTGGTAGCAATATTCCTTGTCTTTATCTGAAAGATAATGCATATAAAAATTAATTACTTGCTAATCCACTTCATTATAATTGAATATCGTGGATAAATCATCCTGGAATAAGTTGCTTAGCATAACCGAAGTGAACCGTACGAAAGTAGCCCCGGACAGAATGTCGAACTGGTCTCCATAAAAGTTTCTAATGATATCCTGTAAGAAATTCTAATAAATACGAGGGTAAGGTTTGTTACTATTGTCTTTCGTAGAAACCATCGAATTAAATATAGGATCCACTCTTCAAACGTCTCTTCCATGTCCACTTGTAGAGTCATTTACGCTCATGATATAAATACATCGAAGTTTATTATTAGTATTCAAAAGTTTTAAATAACAATTTAGATTCATCGACTCTAAGACCAATTCATTTGGCATTAGGACAATCGACTGTCGCTTACGGTCTAATAGCTTGGCGTGGATTGACAAAATCTGCAACAAATCTGGTCCAAGCATAAAAGGTCGGGCCGATTAAACTACGTAATAAAAAGTTTTTAAAGTATTTGTGCCATGGAGTTACGTAACCCCTCTAACGAAGAAACCAAAGTAACTTTGACGGTGGGCAATGAAAGTGATATTTTTTCTCACTTTTCTATAGGAAATATAAATCCTTTCAAAATTCAAGTAATTATTTTGTCTTTCTTATATTCGCGCATACACAGAGTAGAATAATAGAGAGCAAAACAAAAGATCATCTTTTTGCTCCACGCTAACTTCAACTTCCCTCTGTACTGCCATCTTGGTGTTCGCATAAATTATTGAAGATGGCATCTCCAGTATGCCCGCCGCGCACAGCTGAGACGGTCGTACCTCTGGTTAGTACCTAGCACAGCCACAATGAATAAAATAATTTCGGACCTGAATGAAAGTTGATATATAATAACTTTCATACCCTTAATTCTGAACAATTTTTTTTCGTAACCAAGTTTGCTTTTTTCCCCATTAACTAAAAGGTACCCCGCCTTCAACTGGAAGGTGGGCAAGTGCACTTTTCGCTCCATCTTCGTCATGCCTATGACCCTGTATGTATATTTACCGACTCGATTTCTTACGGACCACTCTTGCACTGTTGTCTACACAGTACGGGCTCTGCTTAGAATTAATAAACAGGCAAAGAATGTACTCGATAGGTTTATTCTTGCAAAGGTTTCTGTCATGGACGCTCGACAACTGTATGCTAAGATGATATTACGAGAGAGCGTATGAACGAAGACGCGCAACAATTTTACAAACAGGCCTGTAAATATATGGCATGAGAGCTCGCGTCAATCACAGATTGCTGTCACTTGCAACTAGAACTAAATGCAGGCAGAACTACTATTATTCTATGGACCAAAATATAAATTGGACAGGTGAAACTACAATTGTCCTTTCTTGAAGAACGGTTACGAGCTGGCTACTTATCTCAACAGGAATTTCGGCCTAATGACAAGTACAGACAGAAATTAAGAAAAAAAAGGGAAACTACCTAACTATATTTGATAACCACGTCTATATGCACATACTAGTTGACTAAATTTCCAAAAGTAAATAGTACGGTAAAATACTTTATTAAATAATAATGTATTTGCGTTTACAACTTCAACACTTTTGATTATTTACAAAAAAATCCAATTTAATAAACTACGCTATTAATTTAACAAACTTCTTTCGATACGAGTTGCGAGAGATTCGATGATAAGGCTTGAATAAAATATTCTTGTTGAACGATTTGTAATTAAGAAATTCTAAGATAATAATCATTCAAGGCTGCTCGGTCGTACTAAAAACTGGTCATGTGTGTAGTTTCCCGAGAAATATCTAAACATTACACGTAACAATTCATTGTTAATAATATATGCGATTGTTTCGTGAACAATTAAATAAACATATGGGCTATTATTCCTTATGTGTATATCTATATTCTTTTATAAGTTCTGCATCACTGTTTATAATATCATTTTATATATTATAGACAAATCATTCGGGCCTGATTTACTATTTTCTTCTTCATGTAAATGTTTTTCGGATTAAATTATGATAACAGAGGCAGTTTAAAAAATATCACTATTTAAGAATACTAAGAATTATCCTTTAGAAGCCATGATGAGGCCTTAAGGATTCGTCATGGCTTCTGAAAGATAATTCTTCGTGGGCCAAGTGATATGGAATATCGATTAAATCTTTAAAAATGTTTCGGTTATTATACACTTTTAAATTATTCTTAGTAATCTTATCAGACAGAAATGGGTGAATACCCGCTACCTATCAGGTAAATACGTTTCCGTGCTCAGATAATTGAGATTTTTTAAATAACTATTTCACATTATAGCATCGAAGAACAACTTAGATAAAAAGGTAAAATGGAATATGATGTGTACTCATATAACACAATTTATTTATATTAAATATGATACTTATATTATTTATCAATTATGTGTACCATGAATGTACAATATTAGATATTATAATTCAAAATGCTTTACTTAATACAAACACTGCAGATACCGCGGCGTGTTTGCAGATTTTATAAGGTATGAAAATATCTTTCTCAACGTTACCGACTCTTAGCGATTGGATATAAGACGAAAATTCTTTCGTGTTGCGAGTGCGGGTGAGTTTTACTTTTTGCGTATCCCTTTTTTTCAATTACGCATTCGCAGTTCTCATATATTTCCAGCAACCGAGCTTTCGTAAACAGATAAGCTTAATTCTGTAGAATATGTCTGTAATATGGTGACCGACTTCAATATTATGTCAAACATTGAAAATTACAATAAAGCAAAACGTCCCTAGTGGAGGTAATTTTGTTACTTTGATTATGGACGGAAAAATTGTATTTGGCATCTCTCTAAGAAGATCTTTTCTTTTTGTCTTAAAGGTCGGTTGATTTTTAAGTAAATTTTAATAGGTTGTATTCACTGTTCGATATTAATTATTATATTTTTTAAATTATTTTTGTTAATTCTAGAAATAAACATGAAATATTTGATTGTATGTGTCCAAAGAAATGGACTTCACAAAAATATTTTGTTATTTAATCTAAAATACATCAAATTATAAATATGAAATATTTCACAAAATTGAATATATTAAGGATTAAGACCACATAGAATAAAAAAAAACATTTTTGCCGTAGACCGTTCGGTTAGTCTGTGAAAGTGAATATTAAATACTATTTTTTAAGAAAAAAATATTCTAACTTCTAAGTAACCACTGATTTGTGTAGTTACGGGGAAATACCCAGTAATGTCCAAGGTACTCAGTATTTATTTAAAATGGGTATTTACCCACTGCATAACTCTACTGACGGAAAAATTTGTTTCTATACGTTGTTTACGGAAGTTGTGAAAAGCACTTTCGCACTTTAATGTCTTAATGATTTTAGCTATTTTTTTTACTCGCAATGACCTGACGTATTCCAAACTTTTTTTTTGTTTAAAAAATATAAAATTACAATAAAATTATTTATTCAAATGTTAACATTCGACTGACCAATGAACTTTACATACTGCACTATGAAAAAGATCCTTTCTGCGATTTAGAACTATTGTTATTGGTCTAAGCAAAAGCATAAGAGTTTTCTTTACAAAAATATGTGTTCACTTTATCCTGATAAATTAACTGACAAATTTTAATTCCACGAAAATCACAATATCGTTTCCGAACTCCCTTTTGACAAGAACAATAAAATAAAAAAAAATAAAACAACTCTATAAATACACAAGCTCTAAACAGCTGTATCCGTTATCCCCAATCTTGAAAACTTCGTACCAGTTTGAACCTTTACGAGCGATAATTAATATTACAGACTATTTCAATTTTATCTTTGCTGAAAACGGTATAAAATTTCCTTTAAATGATATGACTGTTACATAACATATACTTTTAGGAGTCCTAAAGTCAGTTGACAAAATTAATCTGAAACCCATATAAAAGTTATTTCAATGCTTATAAGATATATTCGAGAAAATTTTAACGATAAATTGATTTTTAAATTTTATCAATGTTTAACATCCAAGGAATTTTAATAAAAATATTACAGTTTTATTATCTGTTCCTTTTCAGTTATCACCATGTTCAGTGTTAAAGAAAACAGTATTATAGATGCGTAAATACGTTTGTACGTAACGATTATGATAAGAGAAATCGACATACCGTTATTAACTAAAAAGTGTCGACAAAATTAAAATGGTTACCGGTATGGGAACGAGTTCAGTTTGGTCTCCGACGCAGTCTGCATTCGTAAAACAGAACCCGTCGCACCGCTTCACAGCAACCTTCCCCGGCAGCACCTGAAAGCAAATCACCATATTCCATATTAAAACAAGTACACTAAACCGATCTCCACTGTATATCTCTGGCATCTCCCACTTGCTGTTTCTTTTACTATGATTTACGTACCATTGTCAGTAAATTCACTTTCCTTTTCAATTATACACTCTGTACAAACTATCTTTGGAATAGTTCCAGTCTAATGTTACAAACATTGGAATATGGACATGTAAATTAAATTTTTTCCTAGATATTAAGAGTTTTCTATATTTTTTAGGGATCTGTACCTCAAAAGGAAAAAAAAGGAAAGCTTATGAGATCATTCACGTGTCCATCCATCAATATATTTGAATCAAACGGTTTCTACATTAAAAAGGTGAAATATAAATAATATTTTGAATTAATATTATAAAAATACTACATTCCCTCAAAAATCAGCCACTAAAACTACAATTTTTACCGATATTTTATGTAAAAAACAGTAGTACAAATAATAAGAGTATTTTAATGCTAATTAAACCATCGTTCAATGAAACTTCAACGGCGTTACATCGTGAAGCTACGTTTAGACTACGACGCTTTGGCGCATACACTCAGTGTATACATAGAGTGTCTGTGTGTGAACACTATTGCCTGCGCTCGCGACGTTTATTGCGATACTTGGTTTAGTGTTGCGATACCGAAACCGCCTTATGTGTGAACGGCCAGACATTAGTGTCAAACATTTGTGTCATAATTAGCGTGGTAGTCGATACGGCCCTTTAAACCGTCTTAACAAGAAAGGGTTAGAAATTTGCTATGGGCTATTGCTATATCGACAGTACGTGTACGACAGAATACATTCTTGTTTAGGGTTTATCGATACTATTGTGCTAAGAAATTATTCCTTTTATTGTTAAATGTGTGTTACAAAGATCTCTATTTAAACAAAAAATTTCATCAATACAATTCGAAGCGTTACGAGGAGGGGTTCAAGTTAATTTATTTGATTTCGTATAAAGAAAGATTTATTTTACATTTCTTTCAATTTATGATATTATTTCATTTATTTTTTTACGAAATTATTAATTAATGATCCTATGGTGCCTTCCTTTTCTTGATCTTCCGGGAAGATTGTTGGCAAGTTTGTAAAATGACCTAAGTTCTGGCTACCTCTATATTGATCTTAAAGAAAGTTTTATAATAATTATTATTATATTAACGTCCATAAATAAATAATAAAAAAAATAATAAAAAGAAAATTGGAAACCCATTTTAAAAGAAAATTACTTTCATATTTTTGTTTTTTGCAACCTATTGATTCAAGTAGAAGTGGTGTCGGATCGGTCAATAATTTTTTGAGTTATCGCTCACGCCAGTTTCGAAAACGCAGCTTTGTAAAATACATGCTTAAAAGCTCGATAAATAAAAACTCCCAATTTTAAATAGTCTGCACAATATAACAGCGTTCTTCAACTTCCTTCTAAAACTGATTTCCCTCTAGAAGTTCCTCTCGACTTGTTTTCTTCTTTGGTACTCAGTGCGTGTCGACTTTCTCGACTTATACTGTACTAATACTTTAGATTGGTTCCCAATAATATCGTAAAAAAATATAATCCTACATTCAATCCTTCACTGACCAAGCCCTAAATTAATGTCTCTGCGATCATAGCGATATAGTCGAACAAGCTTGAAATCGAGCTCTCCATATCCAGCTTTTTCAAATTTAAGTTTGTTTACATTTAGGACAAAACACGATCAGGTACCGTAGATACTAAAAAAATCAATAAATCGATAACCGTGAAAAGGATTGTAATAAATATCTTCACTGTTGATGCTAGAGAATTTTCTTGCACTTGCCTTTTATCCTTAGTTTTCTATATTTTCATTTCCGTGGAATTTATTTTTATGTAGATTTATAGTTCAATAAGAAAGAATTTAACTTGCTTTAGTTTAGTTAGAATTTAGGTTGCGTAATCTTCCTTTCCTTTCGGAATCCTTTCGGAATCTTTCCGTACTCAGGAAACTTCACTGCAAAATTGTCCGTGACGCTATATCTTATCTTCTCTAGTACGGATAGTTTAGTAATGGAAAATAATTATTTTTTTTTAAACAAGTGTTCACATATAGTTGTTCTACCTAACTTAATATAATAATTTGAAAAAAGGGGTTATAATACGCATGTACCCTGAACCGACCACTCAATCAAACTTGCAGCTCAGCGTGTTCCACCGTCAAACCTTGTCACGTTCGCAGGCTGTGCTCGTATAAAGGTATAACATCAGAAGTAGTTGTATAAAATGAACGATCATATGCTATTTTCAAATGTAGATAATAAACGATATATATATATATATATATATATGTATATATATATATATATATATATATATATATATATATATATATGTATATATATATATATATATATATATATATATATATATATATATATATATATATATATAATACAAAGGCAATTTATAATAGTCCGCATAATTCATTGCTTAGTTTTGAAAAATCATACATTAACAAATATTCTAGCAAAACATCTGTGCGTGAATGGCATTATAGCAGAAATATAATTGAGGATAAATCAATAAAATAATATTAAAATCAATTTTGCTGAATTAAATAAGACCTTTCACACTATATTTACTCGAAATATTGGTACGACCTTACGAGTAAATTAAAAAAAAATATGCGGTTGGGCGCCAGTTTATGATTCACCATTAACCTAACGGTACAACTTATGAAGACAAGGAAAGGTTGAAGCAAGAAGTTATTAAATAAACAGGTGCCTCGCACACTTAAACCGGACACCAATTTTAATATGATGCATCATTCGAATTTTTACTTAAATATACACATTTTTCTAAATATCCTGAGCTTGTATTTTAATGGGATATATGAACAAATTTTATGGAAAGCACTGTAGTTCAAAACTTAATTGTTTTTGATGCTAAGCGTATCCCATGAAAGAAGTTTGAACGGACTTTTACAATACTTGTCGAATTGCAGAAAATAGAACCACAATTCCATTTTCTGAATTTATCTTCCATTTTTCGCAATCGAGTATCATCATCAGGTGAGTATCATCTTATTACGTAACTGCCTTCCAATAAGTATATATTTATTATCGAAAAAGGTGTACAACACGTATACATAACGATTGAGATTGGTTCGTATATCTTGCAAAGGAATTAAAATTATATATACTAGTCGTCAAGCAGGTAACTGATGCATTTGCACTGCAGTGTGAAGAACTATTTTTTTGGTCAGCTGGAAGTTTTCTAACATGATGAACGACAGTGCTATGCTAGTACAGCCTAAATGAGGGTTCTTATCCAAAATTCAAAAACATATTATTCTCAGTACTTCTTAATTTACATGCTTCTTTCACCACTTAAAATGCAGTGTAAAATTAGCCCAGCAAATTAAATGCGGTATACTAACAAATTATAAAGATAAAATTGCATATGATGAATATTGCAATTGGTTTTAGCATTTTATAAATATTCATATTAATATTAACACTAACTACATAAATTTTTATAATACGAAGTTTCATACGTACGGATGGCTCGCGTTTAATTCATTCTTTTTTTTGGCAAAATAATATGTCATATTAAGTAAATTTTTAATAACGTGTCTAAGTGGTTTTAAATGCCTATGAAAAAAAAATATAAATTTCATTTTGCTATATGAATAAATTTGTTAAGTATAGTTGAAGTTATATAATGTCTTATGATTAGCAATTATTTCTCTTATGAAAACATAACGCTATACTCGTATTGCAGTAATAACGTATTACGCAGGTCCCACACAATGGCACAACGTAATTATGTGTCCATGTTATTACTAACGAGTATAAAACAATAGTCGCTTGGCTGTATTTTATTGCGATACGTTTGATCTCGAGATTACCTGCTATCAAGTCAGTGTAGTGCTAAGAAGCTGATGTCTGACGAGGTTCTTAGTTACTGAAATTGACATGTTTCTCCGAGACTTTTATTGAGGGTTAAACCATCCTGATTTTAAATTTTTTTAATTTTTCATAACACCAAATATCAATTATTTAAATATTCCAAAAAATATTAAGTTATATCAACTTGAAACCAGTCCGGTAGGTTGCTGAGATCGCTCCGAAGGTAGTGACCGGGCGATTGTAAAAGTGCTATAAACCTCTGACTAACCAATGACACATTTCTCTTCTTGAATTTACTTATTTGTGTTAAATGTACTCATCACTCACGCGCCTCTATCATTCCGCCTGCCGCAATCGATTTCCTCAGAAAACATGCGCCGTGGAACTTGAAATTTGACATCTAGTTATCCCATATATTTTGCACTCGCCAACTTTTTTTTATTATAAATATTAAAGAATGGGTAAATGAAGTACAATTTCCATCATGTGGGATAATATTTAAAAGGGTTTGAATAATAGAAAACTATTTCTTCATAATTTAAATTGCTTATTGCAAAACACATTCTAAAAAATAGGCAAAAATAGAGCGGGCCCCCTTCCTTAATTCCAAAGCGATTGAAGCTAAAATTGTGAAAAAAAGGGTTGGTAACATTTTACTAGGGAATTACAGAATAACTGTAGCAATTATTATAATTTTTGAAACCATATTTTAACGCCTGTGAAAAATAATTAGGCAATACATTTACGCTGTGAAAAAATGATATTTGTAATAGAAATACTAAGTACCCTTAAATAATCTAAGTGCTTAAATATGTAGGAAACCCTCGTAGTGCGAGCTCCACTCCTGCTTAACAAGTATTTTAAATAGTTCCCTAATTTTCGGCTTATTTAGGGTTTTATAATAAACGGAATCCTTATAGAATCACTGATACGTTCTTCCTTTATCGGTCACGGCTGTTTTTTTCGAAAACTATTTCATTCAATATAAAAAAAGTGTTAACGAAATAATAAATATAATGTTAATTTTCAAACTTTTTAAGAAACGTATGATGTTTTTACATTTATAAAAGATCAATATACCTTTCATAACCATACGTAGTGAAAAATATTAATAATATTTGTAAGTGAGTTAATAGAAATACCATGAATCCCTAAATGTTTAATTCTAATATAATTTTTTTTTCAGACAAAATGAGTTTTTTAAGAGAGCTAGTTTAAGACGTACGTAATATGATTTTCTTAAATAATAACCTTTTCTTTAAGTTTCATTCTCTAATGGATATTTACTACAGCAATTCGTTTATAGAACGAACTTACACTTTTTATATTTTTTAAGTTGATACAATCACTCAGACTTTCGTAGGAGACATTGAAGTGCACATCGCTTTGGAGTGAACGACGTTAGTAAAGTTCGTTGCAAATATTTTTAATGAGGGATACAAAAATGTATTATTGATGATGACTGTGTTTAATTTGGCAATGGGACCGAATGCACAGATAATCTGTGAACATTTAGATTCGCACTGTAAATTCATGACAAATTCGAGAGCCAAAGAAGTAATAAAACTGGAAAACTTTAAAATTGTTTAAATTATTTTTCATTATTTTCTCAAAAATATATACTGCTAAGATAATAAAAATTAATTGCAAAAATTGCTTAATTGAATTTTTAATCGCATCAAAATGATCTAACTTCTTAATAGGATTTTCTGCAAGAAATTCAACGGAGATACAACGGCAATATGTATAAATATTATAAAGATTTTACTGCAAGTAAACTAGTTTTAAAATATTTCTTACGTATACTGAATATACCTGTTATAAATCCAGCGTTGATCAAAACCTAACTTAATTTTGCAAATGGACAAATTAGGCCCAACACTTTCAAAATCGTGGCAGTTTAAAAGGTATAAAATACTGAAAATTCGTTTTACAGCCAAATTACATAAATTACACAATGCTAAAAAGATTATTTCGTCTAAAAAAAATTTCCACAGATTGGAAAAACGCCCTGATTTCTTTTTCATCCTTCATGCCCATGATATTTATGGAATTTCCAAAAATGATACATAATTTTGGTAAATATTTACTGAAAAATAGTACATTTGATGCTATATTTTAATGCAATCGTTAACGAAATCTCGTTAATTAATTTATTTTTCTCATGTAACTTATTTATATAGCTGCGTAATCCAGATACTTAATTAAATACCGTATGGAGTTTCTGGTAGAACATGGCTCTGTATTATTTATATAATTAAAATTGAATTTAAATAAAAGAACTAATTAAGTTTCTACTAGAAGTTAACTAAATGACGTCCCATTTCATTTTTATTATTGTTTTTAATGCAAATCAAAGGGCTGCTTCGAGAGTAGATCATTAGACAATTTAAATGTAAAATATTTTCTCTCGTACACCGTCCCTTCTTACTTTCCTAGTTTAAGCTAATAAATAACCTAAACTCTCCGAAAGACACCTTTCAGATTGGCACTGGCTATCGGCTGTTTTATTTGTTTGACGAAATGTGATAGGGAATAATAAGGAGAACATACAATATCCTCTCCATTATCTAGAAAGGTGGGTAGCAAATTAACGCAGCTTTGGAAGCTATAGAACGTGGAATTTAAACAGAAACCAAGTACAGAATTCCAAGGCGTAATTTGAGAGATAACATAAAACTTTATTCACAATTAAATGAAACTACGTGATGTACCGGAAGTGAAGCCCCACCTGAAGATGTAATAAAACGAAGCCTAGGTCGTGGTAAAGAACTCAAAGAAAGTAGAAATAATACTACATCACGTAGTTTCATTTAATCGTGAATAATGAATTTCTACACAATTAACGCCAAATATATTCAATAAAACTTTATTTTAAAACAAAAGAGATTGGATTGTAAATGCATTTTAGTACACGAACTGAGCAACATTTTGTAAACTGCATTATGTGCTTTGCAGACCTCAGCTGACATTAATTGTCAGTATTTTATGTTATCAAGCTTACAGATTCTGTGAAACTAATGACGTTAAACATCAGATGAAACTGCTAGTCGTAAATGGTAAAACTTTGCAAGTTTCCAAAAATGTTCATAAAGTAGCTAATGATTACGTAATGAATGCTATAAGTGCATACTGCGTCAACGCAATTGACTTTACATATTATTTACCACATGGAGCTTTTATTGAAATGGCAGAAAAATAATACATGACCAACAATTTTTCTTTTACTATTTCATTGATCTCCTTGTGAGTCATAACATTTCAGATATATGTTTTCTCCTTTTTGACGAAACAGCTTCATATCTAGGTAATTCCTTAGTAAACATTACACTTTATCGCCTCCTTTCAAATGCTCACATACGAAAAAAAAAGAATCCGAACTTCAATTTCTAGACAAGGCTTTTGTATATCATATGGTCTAAGGATTGTTAAGATATGCAATAGATCAGAATACAGATATATTAAATTCCTGACAGAAGTTTAAGTAAGACTATGGTGAATTAAAATTATGACTCAATATGTGCTATGACTTTAGAGCTTATGATATACCAATTTAGATATTAAAGCACCTATGTGTAATTCCGCTATTGTCTCAGTTATTAAATCAGGAAGTTGAAAAAGTCAATCTGAAGATAATATTAATTTACCAAATTTTCCTGGGAAGTTGAAGTGATTAAAGGTCAACAAAAGTTTTTGAAGAACCGACGCCCCGTACTTCTACAAAATTACCCTTTCAGACATTTCCACTGGACCCTAAATCAAATACTAGGAAGTAAATCCCCCGAAAATAAACCGTTAATCATAGAGCATGGCACATGATCAAAAATTGGTTTTCTAGGAACAGTAACAATATTTCCAATAATAATGGAGAATAAATATCTAATGTCTGAATCTATGTAATAAAATAATGTCTACCATCTAGTCTAATTACAGTAAAGAGCTCACATTATAGTTGCGAGGAAAACAAAATGAATGACATGTGTGCAAAAATGCGGAATCTAAAGAAGATAACTATTCTGATTGCCTTGAAGATTGCAAATGATTATAATTGTTTAATTGATCTTAGATTTATCTATCATAGTGAGTACAAAGTAATTCGTAAATAAAATTGAATTTATTGATTAATATTAAAAAATATTTTCACAGTTATCTTCGTATTGAGCGTTTATTTTTTTAAGAATTTGTTTTGTAATAATTTAGAAAAGAAACTGTATAATGTTTTTGTGTAATATATTATAAACAATATATTACACAAAAACATTGTAAACAAAAATAATGTATTTTACAAAACATAAATATTTTTATTAGAGAAACAACTTTAGCCGTACGTTAATTGACCTTACCATGATAGTTATAAGTAATTGATGAAAATTGTAATGAGTGATGAAGATATATAATTGAAAACAGTAAGGTATACAATAAAGAGCCTTTTTTAATGTAGAAAAACTGTAGGAAAATACTCTCTGTATGAGAATAGTTTAAAAAAAAACATTATGAAAAACAATTCTTTTGTGAAGTAAAGTAACCGACCTTGATTGATATACACGTTTTATTTAATTGTACCTATTGTTTAAGGTTTGACGTAGTTGGGAAAACAGCTATGTGATAAGGCAAGACGCAATAACCATAGCAGAACGCTATTGTACCGAACAAGAACATTATCACGTTTTCATTGAATTTTATTGACTAGTTTTGAATTATATTTTCCTTCCGTTTGTATTATGTGGTTAAGGTATCATTAATAAATCACGTACATTCTTTTTGGGAAAATTTGGATATTAATATTTGCATTTAAAGAAGAAGTTAAATGTAACTTCGTATTTCTTCACATATAATTTGGCCGCATTGGCTGATTATTGATTACTTCTTCACAATTCTACACAGGTGAGAGGATATGTATTTCTTCATCTATAATAATTGCTAAAATCAAGATAGAGACTTGCGTAAGTGTTGCTAATTCAATACTAGACACGTGGACCGTGGCTCGCTGTCCATTTGTTTTTATTTTCTTCCGCTGAAGAGCCAGTTGAACATACAGCAAAGGTTAAATAAAGTACACACGCGTATAAATTGTTAAGGTAAAAACAATACCATTGTGGAGTATTTATGCTGATGATGCTGAAAAATGTGTCAATGCTGAGTCAATATTAAAAACCGATACGTTCTACCTATTTGCAATTATTCATACCGGTATGGCATTCACCATTTGTATGCGTTCGAAGCAAGATCTTTTCAAGTAAAAGACGCATGCTCCACTATCTTGAATGATGAATCATATAATATTTAATACTAACTTTTAAAAATGTTATATTAAACATTTTATACAATTTTATATTGAATTAATAAAACGAAATTTAATTTTAAAATCTTTATTACTTTTAAATTAAGTACTTTGTTTTAGTTTGTAAATGATCTCCATAAAAACCGACATTTAGAATAACATATTTAGTGTAATATTTTTAATACCATATGTTTTTGAAAATATACACGAGTTAGTAACATTTTTCATTATTTATTCAATTTTAATGTATTTTGAAAAACTAAACTTTACAAAATACTATTATATACGAAGATTCAGTTTGTTCTCTTTCGTCAAATCAGAGTAATAATATTAGTAAAAAAATATTCTAATGTAAATTCAACCAATTATAATTTAAACAAATTTAACAAATCATGTCTTTTAAAATCAGAACAGCTAAATCTTTATAAGGATAACGAAGTGAAACCAAATGCTTATTTCATAAAGTAATTATATTCATTCAATCTGTATTGGAGTTGCAATTACAAGAAAATAAAATTTAATTCAGAGGAAAACATACTGGCACAAATTTACAGTACTGCTAACGTATGCATCTTTTAAAATACTTTTTAAATTAGTGGGGAAATTAGTTTTTTCTTGAAAATATATAGTTGCGAGAAAAACGCAAAAAGAATTCTTATTTGATTTTACGATTTGAAATATAGCTTATACATCTCAAATATTGGCCTGATTTGACCAATATGTCACGAACAAACAAATGACCAAAGTTATTTCACTAAAAGTGTTGTGAGTTTGCCCGAACTTTATAATTTAATATGTTACGGAAATAAACTCTAAGTGCCCATATTTAAATTTTTCTCAAAAGAGTACCGTCTACATCGCTGCCACTTTGCGATTTTATCGAAAAAGAAAGTTTATTAACATGTTTGTTAGAAATTAAAATTGACATTTTTAAGTTCCTATGTCTAGTTGCATTTAATACTTACGTATATCTCAGGCTTCGGAGGTGGTATTGTTACGAAAGTAACAATCGGGGTTCCGCAGCTGTTGGAGCGCAGGTACTGTCCCGTAACTAAAGAGCAGTTGCTTGCTGAGAACAGTTTAAAAATTACTTTAAATATCTGCAAGGGTTTATTTTTAACTAATTCGTTTATTCTTACAGTATTTACACCAGATCACGAATTACTTTGATGTATTAAGTTGTACGAAAAAAAATAAGTTACACGTCTAGCCAGTGTCAATATTTACAACTTGATATTTCACGATTCATCATTTACAACATATTTTAGTTATATTTAGTGAAATTTAATTATTTCGACAATGAAATATTTTGTTTGAACCCTAAAGTAAAATCCATGTGATATGTGACCAGTGAGGCTTAAAATAAATGTTAACATTGAATTTTTACTTAAACTTTTTACTACCCTTTCTGTCATTGAAGTGGTAATTAGGTTTTGTCTGCTAGAAACAAAAAAAATCTACATAAATTTTTTAAATTCTCATATTATATAAACTAGGGTTACCAAAATAGGGTAATACTATAAATAGAAAATTTTTTGAGCATTTACTATGTGGCGACGTCAGAAATTTCGATCTTTCAGTTGTATTATATATAGGAAACTAATTCCAGAATTATGCAAAAAACCTTGAACGAGTTAATAGTGGTAATATAATTGTGTAAGACACACAGTTCAAAGGCCTCTCAAAGCCTCTGCGGAGATGTGTGATCACATTCTTGACCTGTGAATTTACCGGAGGCGCCTCGACCTGACCGCAAACGAGGTGACTCATTACAGAAGACGTGAGAGCCGTGGAGATGTCTAACCGAATAATCGATGTCATGTATGTCATCGAATGCTTATGCACATATTGCATATATACAGTAACAGGTGCATAGCTCGAATTTTTAATCAAAATACTGTGGATTCCAAGGAGAATAAAGATACACCATTAATAGTAGTATCGGGAGATATATTAAAAAAATAAAAGTTTTCTGCCAATCAATTGAAATTTCCATATAAAACATGTACTTGCAAAATTTCATACGCTTCGTTTTAAAAATATAGAAACTGTGAGACTGTAACAGACGAAATCAAGAGGAACACTTGTTTTATGACAGAACCTTAGGTATGAGGAGGCCTGATGCACAGAATAGTCTAACAGTAATAATGTTAAATGAATGTCAATTTCGACTTTTACAGATATTTGAAGCAGTCCGTCAGTTCTTATAAAAAATAATTTGTTACATTAAACAAAGTTATAGAATTTATAAATTACGAGCATTTGTACGCTTGTCTGCATTTTAATTTACTAAAATGTAAAATTTATATTCGTCTTTTATCCTGACGCACAATTTTCTATTATATTTGACTTTATAGGATCAGTACTAAGCATTAAACAAAAAGTTGGACTATGTTTTAAATTGAATATCGCAAACTACTACAAATTCACTATATATATATATATATATATATATATATATATATATATATATATATATATATATATATACATATATATATTTATAAATACATAGAGCAATGCATTAATTATAAAATTATGATCAAAAATATTGCATCGGTATAAAATTGCGTTCAATAATACTAATCCCAAATAATTTTATCGACAAAATTGTGGATGAATTTCGCATTCCTGCACACCTTTGTTCATCTGTCTAGTATAATAAGTCTATGGTCAAAATTGATATCTAGATATATATATAATATATTGCTGTAAAAGTGAAAGAAATTTTGACAGCACTTCCATATATATGTACGTATGTAATTTCATTAAAACATTTTCCTATACTTTACGTTGAACTAAGAATAATATTTCTATAACCACTAATATAAAGTCCATGAAGCGAATGATTAATTGATATTGTCGCAGCTCAGTAAAATATCGTAGTCTATCAAAAGTAGACTGAATGAAACATAGCCTAGTTTTATTAAAACGGATGCGTAGGTCAAAATTATAGCTTCTACATAGCCACCTCAGTTTCAAAATCCACATGACCTAAATCGAATTATGTGTGCGTAAAGTGTAAGTTTAGTGGTGCTATATAATATCAAAAAGGATGTCGATACCCTTTGTATATTTTTTAGAGCTTCTATTTTTCATACTTTGGATTGGTCAATATAACTAAACCAAGGCAATTTTCGGTTGGTATAACAAATATTGAAAAATTAAAAAAGTTAAATCATATCAAAGACAAATTAAAGTTTTCTTTAAGTATTTCTTTTACATTGGTAAGAGTTTGTTAAATGAAATAATTTTAGAAGAAAATTATTGATTTAATTATAGTAAGATTAAAAGTTAAAATATTTTAAAAGAAAAAATTTGTAAAATAAATTATAAATATTTTGTGAGATAACTCAAAAAAATATGAAATAAATAATTCAATTTAAATTAGACCTGAAATTACTGATTGTTTATAATGTGTTAAGTTTTGAAAGGTTATTAATATTTATTATATTAACTTTAGTTTAAATTAAGTTATTTCTTTAATACTGTATTTTAAAAGTCATCCCATAAAATATTCAGAATAATGATTAAGGAATATTATTAAGATTTTTAAAAGGTAGGATTGGAAAAAAAAGAAGTAGAAATGTAATTAAAAATATTCACTGATTGCTCCATTTGATGTTTTCGTGAATTGACTAAACGCATAAATTTACAAAATTTGTATGATCGCAAAATATTTAAAAATGACATGGCTACTGCGCTATGATATATATACAGAAGACGGACGGACGGGCATAATGTAATTATAAGGTTAGTCCATAATACGGACGTAATGAAATTGTAATGTTGGTACATAATGAAATTATAAGATTAGGCCTACTTTGCTATAGAACTCTACAAAAGAGCAATGCATTAATTATAAAATTATGATCAAAAATATTGCATTAAATGGTATAAAATTGCATCGGTATAAAATTGCGTTCAATAATACTAAGCCCAATTAATTTTATCGACAAAATTGTGAATGAGTTTCGCATTCCTGCACACCTTTGTTCATCTGTCTAGTATAATAAGTCTATGGTCAAAATTGATATCTAGGTATTAATTTGTTTAAAACAAATTTCTATATAATTTCATCATCATCAGGTATTATCCGAGGTAAATTTGTTATCTTTCCTTTAATCCTTGCACATTATCTATAAATTTAAAAAATCACATCTGTCATTTATTGTATCATTGCATTTATGTATCATATATTTATATTAAAATTATTTTATAATCCCAAAATATATTTCATTTCAAATCGGTAATTTGAAGAATGAGTTAATAATTTAAAACGATTACTTCAAAGGAAAATATAATTGTGTGATTCTTTTTATCCACTAATATATAATAATCCAAACAAGATTAAATTGGGTTATATGAAATAGCCCAATTTGGACACATAAAGTTGTCCAAGGAGACAGGCGATACTGCCGTACGCGCATCTAATTACAGTATATTTAATTGTCAATCGAACGTGTGGAATTATTTAATTAAACTTAACGATGCCTATATTTCGCATTTGTTTAATTTGGTACCGGTTTCTTTGCTAATTAGCGTATCATCCATACGACGTAATTTACTTCTCGGTATGGGTACATCGAAACAATTCTTTTCCTATTTGCAGCAAGAAGTTAAATCCGAAATAAAGTAAGCAGTGAAATTACACTTATTAGCAAGTATTTAAGGATTCATTTCTAGGTTTCAAGTTTGTTTGTCTAGGTTTCAAGTTTGTTTTTCAAATAAAATAAAACAAAACATATTCCAAAGTATAAGTAGAGACGTTTTCATACTTTCGCTAAACGAAGAATTCGTTTTAGTACCGATTAATGCTAGCATCTAGCCTATAAGTACCAGGAAGCTCAGTCATGTTTTACTGTATTTTGATAACCAAAGGCGCAGTATTAATTACCTATATACCTCTAACATACCGAATATTATTTTAGAGAAAAATTAATATAATTATATTAATATAATATATATTAATTCTCCCTGTAATAAATAATGAAAACCCTTTTTGGAAAAGCGCAATTTTGAAATTAGGGTTAAAATTTTAAAATTAACTGAAGTAAAACAAGAAGCAAACATTTCAGCATAATTCGACTACAAACCACAAAGGAAAGGTCCAACATTATTGGAAAATAAAATGGCTATTTTAACATTAACTGATTAACTAAAATCGGTCGAGTCGTATCGTAGCTATGAGGGAACAAGGAAACTCTTATAGTGACATACACGAATCCTGAGTACATAGGTATTACACCTTTTTACAGAGTCGTGTAAAAATAGATCGTCGGACAGTGAGTGCCTCGGTTGTTCTGGAAGGGCAAACATGGGGCGCAGCGACGTAAACTATTCAATACTGATCCATGCACTTTGCAATGTCTGCCTATCCGCATTTGCTGCGCCTTTGTATTTCTCGCCGTATTTATTTAAATATAAATGCAACCGATATAAAAAATAGACTATGTCCTCCTGGAGTTTATCTCTTTCCAAGAGCTTTTTAAATTTAAATTTTTTAAATTCTTTCACTGGTTTGGGTGCTAATCTTTAGGAAACCTACAAGCTCACATCCTCTCCATGTTACATTATTGTAGACTATTATCACTTTGTATTCAGAACATCATTAAAAACTACTTTTACTCCAAGAGTAATTTGATAATATCAAGACGTTTGTTAAGATAAAGAAATTATTTACAATATTTACTTTATTCGGAGTACGATATCTCGATAACAAACAAAAAACTGGCTGTATGTTTATGTAAGATTTATTTAGATAAAGTAAGGAATTTTGCGTCATAATTAAAAAAATAACCTTAATAATATACAATAGACACATATATTAAACGTTACGGTTTATAGTTTTTTTATTAGAACCGAATAGGGATAGAACTAATTAAATTAATTTTCGGATGACGCTTCACCCTCGCGGCCTCGTTTTATCTAACACATTTAGCCAAAAGAAATTATAAGGAAAGGAGCAAAATTAAAAATGTTTGAATATCTCTTTTATCCGAATATTTTTTTTCAATAACATTAATATTTGCTTAATATCAACTTTAATTTACGAAATGAACGTGCGGTGGTTTAAAATGGGGAGTATTTGTTTATCATAGGTGTATGTTTATAAAAACGGTATTCGTTTACATAGAGGACATCCTGATCAATTGACAGAAAGATCAGGAAAAATCGTTTAGTTGTTTCATCTATTTCACAAGAAAATCTGTTACGATGAATAGAGAGGGTAAATATACAATTTTAATAAGGAAATTTGAATTTCTTTGCAGAAAAATTGTGATAAATTGAAAAATTCCAAGCCGCAGATATTTTAATTTGCAATATTTATAGCACGTAATCACATTTACATTTGTCTCACTGCAGACACCTTCGCTTGTGTCGCAAACTTAAATATTTATCGCCGATGTGTCGCATCAAAGTGTCTATAACAAGGCCATCTAAAATTGCTTTCACTAATATCCTTATTAATGCCGGTATAACTTGATTGTTGCGCAAACATACGACTCGTTAAATTTGCAGCAGCGCTTGTTTAACGTTTCGCCCGATATCATTTCCTTTAGCTATTATGTTTTTCTATTTTTGCTAATAAACTTATTTAGTTTGATTCAAATAACTGTTCACGCTGTTAATATACTGGAATGACTAATCAGTCTTTAACAACGACAACTTTTCTTTTCTAGAAAGACCGTTAAAAGTTCAGGGATATTTTATTATACTGCTATTTACCCTGCGCCAAGAGCGTATATCCTTGACGCAGACCAAACAGCAGTAGTTTCAGTATTCAAATTTGAACTGAATAACAAAAACGTAAAGTTTGCTGGCGGAATATTAGGAGCGTTATGGATTAGGAGTTCTTTCTGGAGAGATTTACCCGGACTTGAATGATTTGTTGTCAGCAATTAGATCGACTAGCTAATAAACTAGGTAGTCAACGTGATTGAGCTTATTTTTTATACATGGCATCGCTAAACAACATACCTCAAAATACACTCGTCAAAAATAACAAGGGTTGGACTAGGTTCTGCCATTTCGTTCACCTTACTCCCCCACTGAATGTATATCATCACTTTCACTTTTAGAATTTACATATATTCAAACATTTTTCATTCTTTTAACTACGCCGACTATTATACGATGTTCATTTATATAAGGAAGATTCAATAAATGATAATAACTTGACAAAGGAAGTTCAGGAAAAACCATGAATGAAGAATTTGGATGCGCCGATTTCTTTACCAACATAGGGTGGTATATCGACGATATGAATGCGTAGATTGTTGTAATTGATTAATATGAAATAAAAATCATAGCCTCTGAACAAGTTATATGTATATATTTTAATTTAAGTTAATATTACAAAATTAAATATTCTCTTTATGATACTTTCTTTTATATGGATTTCTTGTAAAATTTTGACGGAAAGTATATTTTTATGGCGATCCACGTCAAAGAATAGACTGTATCCCTCGTGATGGACGCGAAGTAGATCTGTAGCTTTCACGATGGGCTGTAAAGTCTATGTTTCTCGAAGTTTGTGCTATACCTACATGCATACAAGGTACCGATAAACAAATACAGGAATAAGATCACCATACGGTATATTCATTTTAAATATGAACCGCACCGTTATTCAATTACCGTTTGAGGCTCACACACTCTTAGATAAAAAAGAAGCAGCACAACCAAACCAACGAATCAAATAAGTATTTAAAAGCGATGTAAATTTGGATGTCAACAAGGACCCTTAGATTATTCCTTTAAATTATGGATAGCTTTTAATTTTCCCGCCTAAAATATTTATGAATTTTACTGGCATTCTTATAAAAATATATTCGATAGTCATAATGGCTCTCGCTGATAATTTATTATTCGGAATAACGGAATATTGTAGTGCAATTGAAATTATGTCTAATTGAAGTTGTATAACATTTATTTTCTTCAAAACTATTTTGGCAGTCGTATATCGTTTTTTTTTGGTGATAGTGAATGAAAGTTCATCATATATTTGGTCGATAATTACAATTTATGTCACAAAAAATCAATGGGGTAATCACTTGAAATAACAAACGAATGTTTTGATTTGCAAATTAATTTGTAGAATTACAGTTCAAATCAAAAGACCTATTTTGTTTTTATATCTAAATATTATGCAATTGGTTTTGTGACCCCAACCTGCGTATATATACCAGTTGACATATATACACAGGTTGGGGTCGGGCAAAGAAATCGATATATATATATATATATATATATATATATATATATATTTGATTACATATTAACTGTTGTTGAAATTGTGGATTTATCAGGTATCTTATTAAAAATACATGCAATGATATAGGTCAATAGCTTCTAATCTAGATTATTAAGTTTTAGGGTTTAATTCAAATTAGTTTTGGGTCAAAATAGGATAAATAAGTATTATAAACAGTACAGACAAGAATATGATAAAATAGAAAATAAGGATGAGTTTTTCTACAAACATTTTGAGAATATATTTATTTGTGAATGCCTATTTTTTCTGATTCGGACGAACGTATTTATTTATTTCAATTACACTTCAATGCAATGGAATAGTCACAGTATGAATGAAATCGAAGTTTTATAACACAAGGTTCATATTTAAAGTAAATTTAAAACAGTTAAACATCGAAGCTAAAACTACATTACAACAAATCAGTAATATGTGAGTGAATTGTCACAAATAAATAGCTTGTCACTGTACACACAAACATCACGTTGTTTATGTTGTTGCTTGCCCTTGAATTAGTAAATATCGCAAACAAAACGATTTGTAGAATTTCTGTTTTATCAACACTCATTTGAATATTGGAAATAATTACATAAAACAAAAACAAAAAAAATATTTATACTCAAACCAACTAACATTGTTCATATTTGAAATCGCTCCACAGCTGCTGTGAGCAGACGCAAACAATACAAACACAATACACTAAAAAAGTTATTACACAATTGTTATAAACTCCGAACACGAACATCGTTTCGGATACACAATTTCATAAATTATAAGTTACCGAAGAAATGTAACACTTCTATTAAAATGTAATTAATAAACGCTTTGCGCTGCAATTAACACTAGTGGTAAAAGTTAGATACAGGTGTTCGTCTCGCTCGCTGCCCCATGACTGAGGCGAACGCAGAGCTGTCGCGAATACAAACCGTCCAGCTGACTCACGTGTGACATCGCGTGTGACAGCGGTCGAACCTGTTTCCAGCAGATACCAAATCAAAGAGATGCACCTCCCGTATGCTAATGCAGATTACCGCAAATGGGTTGGTTCACAATGATACTTCTTGACCTGCGGTATTTCCCGGTCAGTTTTGTGGCTTGTGAACGTGAATCATTTTTAGGAAAACTCTTTATTGACTAGTAACATTTGCAAAATACTGTTTATGTGGGAGCAGTTATAACAAATAACTAACGTAGAAGCTACTCGATCGATTAATTGTGTGTGTGTGTGTGTTGCTTTATACCAATACATGTCTAGACTAAACAGTCGTAGAGATCAGGTAAATTTTGTTCTTCGTGGATATGTGGTCTTTAAATTAATGAGGAAGGAAATAAAACCGAAGTATCTATCCATGGTTTTCGAAATTTAAATATCAAGGTTTAAATACTTTTTTTCATTTGCATATTCATTTATTAAAGCGAATCTAAAGTTAAAAAAATTGTCTGTCTGTCTCTATATCAGTACAAAGGGACTCGAAAACTACTGAAGCTATTCGCATGATTTTTACAGAGATTATAGATGGTAATTCTGGTTATAAATAGCGACCAAATTACTTTTTTTCATCCTAATATCTCAAACGATTCCGAAGTTAGATGATGTTGGTTTTGGATTTCGCGAAATCCTCATACCCTTAGCTTTTAAAGCTATGGTACGCTTAGTCCAGGTGTATTCCTAAGGCATGTAAAATATACATTAAATACAGGGAATCTAGAAATCTTTCTGTATGAAACCCTTTAAACTTTAGTATTTTATCAGTACCTCATATATTTTAAGACAATATCTACATTTTCGATTATGTTACATAAGGCGCCATCTATGTTGCATTAGCAGAACACTTCATTATTAAAAGCTTTTCCGATGAAATTCCATAGAACGTGATCTATAGTGTAGTAGTAAAACCCTTCATTTTTCGTATATGTTCATATTATATTTCGATTTGTTTTTAATAAACCTAACATGCTTAAAAAATCCAGAAGTTCACTCGGACAAAGTCATGAACACAATATTCGATATTAATATTAATAGATATAATAACCATATTCAGTATTAATAACAACGAAGGACATTTTAATTTTTTATATAATATGTATTTAGTGGGTCACTGAATTGTACAAATTTAGACGTGAGAAATGAAAAATCGTTGTAGATTCTCTTTAACGATATCAGTCTTCCAGGATTACATTTAATTTCAACCAATTTTTGATAAACAGATCTTTTATTGTTTGATCATGCTGTGTTTTTTTGGACAATAATAGAAAATAGGTCACTATGCTATTTTAACAAATAACGTTAAGTTATTGCTGTCATTTCATGATTTCGACAAAAATAATTGAAATAGGTGATAACAAATATAAGTATTTATTTTACTTACACCTTTAATATCACATTTAATTATTGGGTAATTATAGATCAGGCTAACACTTATGTGTGTAAGATTATATATACATATATATATATATATATATATATATATATATATATATATATATATATATATATACTTGTTTAAATGCATATAAAGGTTAATTTATTCTACTTAATTTAAACTCGCACCAAAGAAAAGACAAATATTTTGTTTTTAACACTTTACGTAAGGAGCGGAAAAGTGACTTGTTTCTTTTTAGGGTAATATTAATATTTGAACCCAGTATTGTAAATCATACTGTTATTATAAGGCATTCCCGATGTTTTATATCATGCTAGTGTTTTCTCGTATGGTAGGGTTGTTTCGTACAGAGGGAGTACGGGTGCGCGGGCGTTGGTGTACCTTGAGAAGGTTATTGACTCGTGTACCGCAATAACTCGCGTACCGCAATTACAATTACGCCGTACAACGTGATTCGCAGGTAGCACTTTTTTCTTGTTGTTGTTTATTGTTTTTAATGAATTTTGGCAAAGAATAGAAAGAGTAGAAGCATACAAATCGATTACTTGATATTTTCAGCGAGAGTCGGAAGGAACTGGGTGCATCGTCGTCGCATACTAGCTCGAAATTTAAAATATTGTTTGCACGTGGGCTTTGAATATTCGCAGTTTCTATGTTTAACCTGTCCATGGTGTAATATATTTAAGCTTTATGGTCCTATTAATAACTTCCTAAAGTTATTCATCAGCCTGGTTAACTTGTCTTTGTTTCAGAAAATCCTTTGTAAAAACTCTAAGTTAAGCAAGTTTAAATAGTCCAATTTAAAGTGTAAAAGTCTTTTTCTTTCCTTAACATGAAATTCCACATGTAAATTGATTGATTTATTTATGTACTTTAAGGTAAATTGTTGATATATATGGCGGAATTATTGCTACAACAGCAATCTCTTACAGTCAACCAGTCTAGCCCCGCTCGACGAGCGGTCGGAAATCGAATATGGATCCCCGTGGTGCGCCGTACCGTCAAAAGCCGTATACCTTGTAATCAACCCAACATACCACGGCGACGACATTTTCTATTTAAATCCATTTTTCAAACTTATTATAAAATAGCTGTGCCGACGCTACTTCGCTCGCATGGAATTCGGCATAAGAAAAGTTATTAGGATTTTTTTTTGTATTTTCTTCTCTAGAAACCTATGAGCATAAAGTTTATTAAAAACTCCAGTAAATGGCGTTGGCATTACCAATGTTGTAATATTCCCTAAGTCAGGGTATCTTTTATACATGTAATATCCATAAAAATTGTATATATTGCTCGAAGGTGTGAGCTATTGCCATAACAAGTTTCATCAAAATCCGTGCAGTAGATTTCACATGATTGAACATAATCCACTCTGTTACAATTTTATTATATATATAGATTAAGTTGGTACAAATCGATTTAAATAGACAATCGTATGAAAATGTAAATTATATAGAAGTGAAAATTTTTGTCCATTTGTTTAGAATTTAATTTAATTCTGACAAATTAGACAGTTTGATTCAAATATGATCTCAAGATCTCGATTTTTATACCTAGGTTTGGCTACACCGTCTTTTCATAACTTTAATTACAGCAATAGCAAGTCTTTACTAGAAAATAAAGAAATATAAATTATTAATTTAAACGGGTAAGAGCAACAGTCACCTCTGTATATAATTAAATTAATAAAGAAGCCTACATTGAAAATTAGCTAGAAATAAATAGAAGATGACAAAGTAGAAGGCACAAATAAATTGTATAAAAGTATAGTGGTTCCAATATTAAGTTTTCCCATGATATTAAAATTTCCCACACACAATTTTATTTTTGAAATTAGTATGCTAAACTTACCATAACCAACATTAAATGATCTTGTTCATCATTTACACGGCGAAGACACATGTGCTATCTAAATCTTATAAAAGTTTGTCAAAAAAAATAAAACCACAGAATCCAAGTCCTCAGCCTGATAACTTTAATTTTGTTCCCAGTTGAAAGGCGCAGTTAACATATAGACACGAGACCTGCAGACAATATATTAATATTGTTTTATATTTAATATTAATATATTATCTGCCGGGCATAAGTATACCTTAATAAGTTAAGCATAATTATTATGGGGAAATATGATTAGTAACTTAAGAACTGTTGTTTCAAAAATAGCACTTTCTTCCCGCTAGCAAGTCAACACCTTGAGTGTCTATTTCTACCAATTTTATGAAAATGAAGCTAATATTTTTGGTTAAAAACGTGTTACAATTACCTTTATCTTTATAAACACTATAAGCTAATCTAAATCTAAAAATATTACGAAATACAGAATTATTTAATATAACTAGGATGTCAATGAAAAGCATAAAAAAGGGGGAAAGCATCGAGAAAAGTGGAACTAAATATATGCCAGCAGTCTCGCAAGAAACTCAACATACAAAATTTTCATTGAAATGAAATTTTATAATACTTAAACTATTAGAGTCAAAAAAAATTCCCGTTGAAGTGAAAAATGTAAGGTTTGAAAAACTAATTCCCGGATAAGAATCCATATAGAGAAACAAGTTGTAGCATATTTTATTATCATCATAACATCAACATTTAAATTCAAAAATTGACAATCATACGAACCACAGCGCGTATCCTACCAGAGATATTCAAGTGTATAAAAAAATACGTTTGGTCATATCTCCAAATCTACTTTGTCTATTTTAACCATAAAAAATATATATCACATGTATAACAGCTAAAATAAAGATTCTAAATCCGGGTCGAATCTCATAAGACTTTCACAATCAAATGAAACTGCGTGATGTAATGTTACTTCTACTTTCTTTAAGTTATTTACCAGACTTTCTCAAATTATTGCAAAACATAGGTTTAAATTGCCTTACCAAGCCATTCTCAAATTATTGCAAAACAGGTTTAAATTGTAAGAGGTTATGTGCGTGCCCCTAAATAGTATGAAACAAAACAAGTCCGAAGACAATAGGACACTGTTCAGTTTTGACAAGCCTTTGCAACTACACGAAGAGTAAATTTACACAATATTTACGAATATCAATCATTTTTATTTTTACTTAACATTACAATAAAAATACGATATTTTCCCTAAATATTTTTCTCGTTACGGCTCTCTCTACATACATACTCACCGACTACTATGTTGTTCGTGTTTATCTGCTAGCATTTCGCTCTAATACAATCTCCTCTGATTTTTATAGATACTCTATCGGATGCTAACAGACTACACTCAATATTAAAAAAATAAAAAACTAAATATTTTTATGTCATTCCGAAATATATCTTCTAATACTTTTATGCCCAATTTACTCTACGCGCCGTAAATATGTCGCGTCGCATTCAGGCGTTGCTGCTATCAAGAAGTCACCCAAATATTATTTAGTGCGAAATTTGGAAATTTAGTATTTTTTTAAATTGTTTATAACAATTTCTTGATTATAACTCGGATACATCAATTTTTATTATGTAATTTTTAATATCTTACTGTTCTCGCTTTTTATAATTTTTGAAACCTCCATACAGAGTTTAAAATGAGTCGTAAATTATTATAGATCAATGATAATATTTGTATAATTGTTAAATCCGAATAACTTAATAAATAATCACAGAGTTTATTCACGTAAAGTTAGTATCAAAGTGTTAAGTTGAAACAAATTGAAGGAAATTTGGAATTAATGTATGTGAAAATATTCAAATGAATTATTCATTTTTTTTCATTACATACATATTGAAAGAATATGTTTGAAATTCAAATATACAAAGGAACTTAATATTTAATAAAGTTACGTAAAGTAAATTGTATTTGCAATGATCGAGATTTTTGAGCTATTTTGAGTTAAAAGTAAAATGCATAGAATAAAACAAAATAGCTCCACAGACCGAATGTAACGGCTTAAGTGTATTGTATTCTAAAAACATTAGATATTTTGATGAAGAATATTAAGAACGAATTTGAGAGTTAACTATTTTTAAACTATTAAGAAAAATTCATTCTCTTTTAATTTAGTTTTTAGCGCTGTTACTACAAAATATACTACAAAATCGTGAAGAAATAGTAAACAATATAAGTACGTGTGAAAAACCACTTGGGCGTAAGTAATGGTAACAAATATCATCCATCGAAAGAGACAGGAAATGGAGAGAAGTTTTACAATATGAAACAGGAAAAACAAAACAGAAAAATGTTCATGACAAAGTACAACCAGGCAGAATCTGAAATATTTTTCCAACTATAAGAGTTTAATGAGTGATAAATATTAACACGTTTAATTTATAAAATTACTCGTAATAAAAAAAGTCCTTGTAAATCGTATGTTTCTGCATGAATGTTTCTGCATTTTTCTGTTTAAAACGAAAGTTAAAGCGTTCAGGCCCAATATCGTTCATTTTCATAAGCTAATGAAATTTAAGTCTTAAAAATACGTAAATTTTAAAATTTTTTCCGGAAGCTGAGAATTTTTTTGTAAAATTAGAATAGATTCCCAAGTAAGTTAACGATGACTTTTAAAATAAAACTGAGGAAGCGTGGAACTTAAATACCACCTTTTATTCGTTTACCAAATCATTGAGCCAATTACGTTATTATATAATATTATGGTCTTTTCACATTGTCTTTTCAGTGATGTTAACTTTTTATATTAAATAATAAGATATTTTATTGACAACTGCATACTCTATATTATTATAGATAAAAATGTACTAAGCACATGCTTTTTTATTCAATTTAAATATTACTTTATGAAAGAAATATAAGAGGTTAAAACGTGAGATTCATGAAATACTCCATTCAATAATCGATACAGCAGAGGTCCTTATAACAATCATCATCATTCATTTTTGTTCTGCTAAACAGGCGATTGTGATGAAGATATTTATATATATACAAATATAGTGAAAGAAAAAAATTTACGTCGGTAAAAATTTAGCAACGATGACTGCTTTTACGTGATGGTAAACATTCGACGCTCTTTTCACGCCTGCTTGCTCTGTATAAACGCGGTTTGGAGTCGCCCTTGCCGTTCCCAATCTAGTTGTGCAAGGTTACCTCGTTTCAACACCGACGCAGCTGGTGCTCAATGACGCGTGACCACCTCAACAATGCACAAGAGCCATCGCCCGTTCAACTCATGTATTCTATCAGCTGAATGATATTTACATTTTACGTCACAATGCCACCGCTCTGATGACACATCGGGACGGTGTCGCGGCGGAAATATCGATACCTGGTTATGTTGACCGAGGAGTTCCGGTTGACTCCTTGTGTTGATTCATAATCGATCCAAGCGAAATTACGATAATAAGAAATGCGTGTTATGATTACGTCGGCTAATATTTTCGCATATACTGAGGAAACGGAAGGGGTGTCGCGTGTGTAGACCGCGTGACGAGGGTATTTCTTTAACTAGTGTAAATACTGTGTAGGTACATTTTTGTGTCTCATGTATTGACACGCAATCCTATCGATGCCGTTATCAGCAAAGCTCGATATCAGAGCGAGGCTTGTATTATCAATGTTTATGGTCGAAAACATTTCTTTAAGGAATTCAGCTGATATTTGTACAAGTATATAACAATTTATCACTAATTTATTTTTGGTAATGTGAAAAAAGTAGACAAACTACAGAAATTTTGGCACACGATTAAAAACTTAAACAGAACTCATAGCTTTCGAAAAAAAATGTTACTCTGCAGAAAGAAATTAGTTATTAGAAATTATTAGACATTATAGATAATATTTACCTCAAATATATTAAAAAAAATGACAACGTTCGAAATTCAAGTTCAGTTCAGGGAATCCAATACTTTTGGTAAGGTATCACCCCACAATAGTTTTGGTTATCAATATGAGAAAATTTGTACAAATAAATACACAGAAAATTTGCGTGAGTAATTTAAGATCGTAAATGAGTATACGAGAAAAGTTGGCTTAAGGGCTTTCGAGAACTAAATGATTATTTTATTTTGGAGCTGCTATAAAATAACCAAAAATAGGAAAAAAGAAGAAAACAATTTCAGAACTGCCTTTGTGCTTTATATGAAAAGCATTTCCTATTTGAACAAAAATTTACTTAGTGTAAAATTTTCAACCTTAACGACATTTAATTTCATAGTATTGTGTTAATAGTCCCTGTTAATGTTATTAAACAGTGTATTTTATGAATGAAAATAAATATTCGACGGCGAGATTTTTCAAAACCAATTTTTCTTAATACTATTGAGAAATATTTTGTAATAACTGATGGCTTTTGGTTTATGTATCGAATTAGTAAAGTTTTTAAACGTAAAAATTTCCGAATAACTTTATTAAAAGTACCAATGAATTCGATTTTTAAATTACGCATGTACAAACACTTGAAACTAAATATTACAGATATCCAAAACTGTTATTAAAATTATTATTTATTTTATAATATATCTTTTAATTAATTCATATCTTTTAATTAACAATCAAGCTGCTTTCCAAAAGCTTTAAAAATGGGAAGCTATTTCATAGACTACATCAACGCCATAAATTCATATTTCGCAAGAAACAATTTTCTCTGTTTTTTCTTATCTATTCTTCAGCTACAACACGAGTTTATCCTATTTTATGCTACCACAGTGGCAGGTATTATCTTTGCGTAGATGGAACATATCTATAGAACGCTTGTAATTATCTTATTTTATGTAATACACATTTATTGAATGAAACTATGTATTTGACAATATCTCCATATGTTACTAATAATTTTAATGTTCCTTTCTCATCAAACTTTGTTGAGTGCATTCACTGCACGATGACTCAATTTTCTTACGTGTATACAAATAATGACCAAAATAGTATAATTTCCAACGATGAATACAATAAAATGAAATCATTTCGACATATTCAGATTATTTCGTTATTACCTGTTACACATGACGATTAGCAATAACATTATTACTAAATAATTCCATTACTAATTTTGTGCGCTCGTCACTTTATCAATCGTCTTCGTTTGATATAAGCAATTCATATTATCTACGTTCACGCATAAGGAGTTTCTTTTGGGGACGGCATCGATATCCTGCACAGAATTTTTTCAGGCAATTCGGTTTTCGATAACAGGCTTATGCTACCCACAGTCCGCAGCAAGCTTTATCCAACTACTGCTATCTATTTTAAACGCAGCGAGATTTCACCATGCTTCATCTTTAATATCGTCAGAATAGGCCACCTCATTTTTCTTTCGATGGTTTTTAGATGTTTATACTCTGTATCTATCACGAATTCTCGAAAATCATGGACACTATATGAACGAATCAGCATCAGCATTGAGTGAGATATTGGCCAACGTAACCACCCCTAACAAAAAATTGTTCATTTCGTTTGAAAGCTTCTCTGTCCAATAGGTATGAGACGATAAATATTACACATTAATTGACATAGAAGCAGAGATGGATTGGTTATCCAAAATAATAAAATTACTAATGTAAATCGATGACTAACACAAAGTTTAGCCGAATGTTGACACAATTATGAGCAGGTAATATACAATTTTATTTCAATTGGATGAGTTTTCGTGGTAATTGTTATTAATTTAAGTATAATAACAATTAATGTGAAATTAAAAACATGACCAAATTATAATTCCGTTACCTCTGTCATAAATAAAGAATCTATTAATCATTCACATTCCTTGTAAAAATAATAAGTTAACAAATATTGGAAATTTATATGACGTGGAATTAGAAAGATCAAGTTTTAAGTTAAAAGTTGTTTAGGGAATGGAGAAAATGGAAAAAAATATTTTAAAGAAAATTCCACAGAATGGGACAAATGTTGTGTGTGCCATTGGATAATTTATCTTATTTCCCCTTTTCAGTAATTTGAATATGGGAATAAGAGGAAGTTACTTTTAAGAACAACGATGCACTTAATTGTGGTGTGTTGGGAATTTATTAATTTGTTAGTTATTTGTAAGCCACCGTTCGCTTAGAGCTCTGACATTACAGGCAATTCATTTAATGTTGAACATGGACAGAAGGTACAATTAATTTTCGGCTCAGTTTTATTTTAATTATATTTGCAAACTATTTACATTTGGAGAAATTTATTTATTCAGTTTAATTTAAGAAAAAATCGTGAAAATTAAGAAGAAACTTATTTTAGGTAACATTATTATATTTTAACTTATGTGAAAATATTTAGCTTTGGTTCCAGAAATCGACACATAACCTTTTTCATACATTTTTAATTACGTCAGACGTAATCAAAATGTTATTTAATTTTTAAGACAGGTTATGTCTGCTTATGATAGGTCGTTTCTTTTACACATATAATATATTTTCTGGGCATATTTCGTGTTATGTGGACTTGGAAATGTTTGCTTTGCACGCGACCCCAGAAACAAGCGCGTACGTACTTTGATTAGACGATGCAAACAATTGTCTTACCTGATACGGTATTGTTTATATTGTTTTCTGCAAGCGACATTATATTGTGTATTTTTTATGGAATAACATAAAAGAAGAACCAAATGACTATCGTGTAAATTACTAGATAGCCAAATTATCAACCGACCTGCCAATTGCCAGCGATGATCACACACCATAATAAATGTCAAGTTGGCACACGATCGTAGCGGAACAGAAATGGTCTTTTATGGGTAGACGCCCATAAAATTGATTCTACCAGCTTTCGCTTCCGAATATATTACAGAAAAGGAAGTAATGAAATTCACCCTCACACAAAAATAGCAGCCGAGGATTAAAGGCAGAAAATTTAAACAAAAGCGTTATAGTGAAAATAATTGAGGTACATATTTGTTGCAGTCTTCTTTATAATTATTTCTTTTATAATAGCATTAGCTGCCAATAATATTATTTAGAAGTAGATACATATAATGTAAACAATTATATCTTCCGTCCGTGTTTTGTATCAAAATGCCTTGACTAATTGCAATGACAAATTTATGTTTCGTCGAACTAAATATAAAATTTTATTTCAAATCCATAGAGTTCAGTATTATAAAATAAATGAATTGATAAAAAATAAAGATTTTCTTAAAACCGACTTTTATATATGAATGAAAGAATCAAACGAGGTGGCTAAATTTAAAATTAAACCACTTTGTTCAGAGCCGCTTTAACGGCAAAACGATTTTTCATTTCGTTGTATGTGTAAATTTGATTGTAAACCATTATTGTGAATTTTAGACGCAAGTAACGGTTACTATTACTATTTTATTATAATTATTTTTTGTTTCTATGTATGTTTTATAAAATATAAATAAAGTATAATTGCGAAACATTTCAACAGGAGTGTAACAGCGTGAGACAAACTCATGCGCGTTCAGTCTATTGTTTGCTCCGAAAGTATTGTTATATATGGAAATTCGATTGAAAACTAGTGTTTCTACTCTTTACAGGATATTCGAAGTTAAAAGCTAAGCAGCAACATTCAGTTAGCAGTAAGGGCGATTACCGCGGCTAACCGAAAACACGCTGCTAAAAACAACGGAACCAGGCTTCAGACAAAAAGTTTACAAATAAATCTCATTTAAACAATCGTTCTGAATGCGTGTAGCCATCGATAAGACATTTTAATCACATGAGTATCTAGAATCCTCGAAGTTTCTATTCCAAGCCAAGGGTCCACAGTTTCGCGCGATTTATATTTTGCAATGAAATAAACAAATAATAAGGTTATATGCTGCGCATTGTAGGTGTTAATCTGCGGACAACACGTTTCTCCTGAAGCCAATATTACGTCTCGTATTCCAGGGTGAAATTCTGATAAGATAGTCTGTAAAGAAATCCCAGCGTAAGAGTGCATATTATTTGAAAATAAACATAGATGGATTCGCAGCAAGCGTACATACATACAAATATTTATTATACGTACGTTAGGGTTACAGACGCACACACACGCACGCACGCATGCATGGGCGCATATATATATATATATATATATATATATATATATATATATATATATATTTATATATTTCTACATAAACTTATTATACCCTTCTGGTTTCAATTTCCCCCATAAACTAAAGTGCAAGTTGAGTAACGGAATCTATTTATAAATACATTACGAACCTAAGAAAGCATTTGTTTAACAATTGGGGAAGGGGTCCGTTTGTATAAAAAATACTAGTTTATAAATTATTGTTTTTACATAGATTACATCTTTGTATAAATAAGCTAGCTTTTGCAATAGAACTGCAACCACAGTATACTAGGGTTTCTCTATAGATTACGTTCGTAGCTTGTTGTCAGGGGCGCAGATGTAGAGCCTCTCCTTGTACCGTGCGACTCGCCACATAGAGCTGACAATTCACAGCGATTTTTGGCTGATTTTTATGGTATGGTTGTTTACAGCTGATTTTTAATCTTCGCAAAACAGAGTTCTGGTGGAAATTATAGATGCTTGAACTAAAAAGGGAAGTTGGATAGTGTTAGAGGTATTAAGAGGATAAATATTTCCTTTATACGACCTTACTCTATGAGAATGGCGGTCTCAATGACCTTTCTTTGCAGAGTTTTCGCTTGAAGACCGTCACTTTACACAGAATCAATGAGTTTAAACTACCTATGAGTATAATTAGAGTACCGACTCTCAGCTTCAATTATGCGCGGATAGACCAGATGCGTTCAATGAATTTGAGAAGTGTATGGGATAGTTTGTGGCGTCTTCTTAGTTCGCCAGAGTTGGTCTTGATTAAGCTATTTCATCGAAACCAGTGAACATATTGAAAGTGGTATTATTTGCGGTCAACATTTCGTCGCTATTAGATGTGGTAAAAATAAGATTTTTCACTGCTGCATGTATTTCTAATGTCAGGATATATATTAGAAATAAAGTAGTCTATGGTCGGTTTAGTGATGCACAGCGAAAACGGTAGAAAGATTTGACTGTTTACTTCACCCATGGTTACCTCATTAACCAATAATAGAGTATCTGAAAATTCGTGTGCTGTTGAGTCACCCCCGAAATGCGCACGTATATTTTTCCGTAACGAATGTCTATGGGGAAACGCGTTGGACCATAAAGCCGATATTTTGAGTAATGTATTTTTTATTCCGCACTGGTTCCTTTTAGAATTATAGGTTAAATTTGGTTAAACTTTCCCAAAGAGAGAAATGAGTGATAAAGCATTATACCCAGGACTGTCGTTATCGCGAACCCAGGATACAGACGTCATATATCTTGCAACACACAGGATACAGAATATATATATTTTTGACCACCATTGTGCATTCGTCTAAAACTTTTTGAGCACCATTGCACATTTGTCTTAAACAATGAAAAGATAACCCATCTTGAAGCACGAGTGAACCGTACTCCTATCCTGTAAGAGATGTCGCGATATTGGATTACGCCTTATCCAATGCAATATTCTCTTCGCTTTGCTTTTCGTTAAGCAGCAGATTTATGGAGAAACGTTTTTACCATACAACCCGGTGCATTAAGAAAAACTATTTATCTATAGTAGAGATAAATCAGAAATAAAATAATTCATAGGCGGTATTCTATTTTTTTCATCTTTTTTGCTAATTTTCTCATAAATCTATAGCTGCTAGGCCGAATGTCTTTGCTCGTTCTGGACTATGTGTTGTGTAAATATGGCGGCATAGTAATTGGATTCCGTAGCATGTTCCGTAATATAATGTAGTTAACGGCTATACAGGTTTAGTGAGTCACCTACACAGTCGTTACTAATCAGAGGACATTGATAAAAATCACAATATTTTAAATCCTTAGAAGACACTTTAAATTGATCGATGATCTGCCTCAGGTATTCTTATTCTCGTATCGTGATAGAAATCTTCTGCAAAGCTATTGCTATACTTGGTCTAAATCCGATTAACATTGGATATATTGTGAAAAACCAATATGATGGGTAACAAATTGTTCATTATGAAGAAATATTTGCTCACGTAGATCTCTCCTAATGTAAGGTCCTATTGCTGTTAACTCTCTAGTAAGTGGCGTACGACTACTTGAAACGTTAGATATTCTACACTAGCGACAGTCTTGACTTCTGTGAATGATATATATGCATATACTGCGTGGCGCAGCGAGCGCAAATAAAGAAAGTTTACTTTTACTAAGATGCACAGTGCAAACACGACCTAGGGCGTTTTATTTAGAGACCCCGGGTTTATCAGTTACAAAAACTCTGTGTCGCTTTTGGTCAAAAACGCACCTCTGTATTTAGAACGTGTAATATGCAAGAAATATCTTATGAAGTGACATTTTAAGAAACAAAGTTAGCCTTTCTTGTAAAAAAAATTAGGTTAAAGAGCACAACGAGGGTCGTGTTTCGTGGATTCTTCACTCGATCTTAAGCATAAGACGAAATGAAGAAAATGAATTTCCCATTTTATCCAAGACATACGCCTTCAGAGGCGCTGGTAATTTAATACTGTATCACTTTATTGCGCTCGTTTTGTACAGCAAGCATAGCTTGGTCGCTGTCGAAGTCGCGAATCCTCAATAATTTACACTTCTGGATCTGTATATGAGATCATCAGCCATTGTTTCGAGTGAATGTCGTTACTTTCAGTCACGAAGATGCGAGGAAAGTAGAGTATGTTCGTCTATTTGTTGTACATTAAATCTATGGTCTGGATCAACTGTGTATGATTTTCTTGCTTTTATGGTTATCAATGAAATATTTAAGAAACTTATAATCCATCATCATATTGCTTAGATGACGATACAGAAAAATTTGTTATAGTTTGTTGTTGAAAAATAGATGTTTATTATTTTCTAATGCTTGAAAATAGAATAAAATTTTTTAAAATTGTCTTTTTTGTCAGCATGCATTTTAGTTAATTGTTCCTGTAGTAGAAGGTTTCATTGCTTCATAGTATCTGACATATTTCAAATATTCAATACTGTTTTGTCATGAAGTATTAATTGAAATTTGGCACAATACCTATCAAGTAACAAGTTTATTTTATAAGAGCTTAATCTGTATGACTTCAGTCACTTATTACACTTTCGACTGACGATCGGTGCAATAACAACACATCGAAATGTTTTAAGTACGAGTATACAGAACTAACTGCTTTCTTTGTTTTCAAGGATGAACGTTAAACATTCTATAGGCAAGTCACATCAATCAGCCATATTTATATTTGTATATGCTGGATGCATGACTGTTGGCATGGATGCATGAGGTTGCTGCTTTTTATAGAATATCATGAAAATAAAGGTTAATTAAACTAATATAAAAATGACAATTGATTTGAATTGGATTAAGCTTCTAAATTTGGAGATAAGTTTAGAGTAGTGATATCTCCGTCTTATTCCTTTTGTAGAATGCAATAAGTAGTATCAAAACTCACGCCATAATTCAGTGTTGCCGTTTTTGTCTAAATGTTAAATGCAAACGTTAAATAACGCAGTCAACATGTAATGTCTAAAAAAACGTCAAATACCAAATTGGGTATTGGCTGTTCAACTCATTAAATCCCGTCAATTGCACAGATGTACTAAAATGAATTATAATGAAAAATGTTAATCATTTATCAATTGGAAAATTACAAGTGTTAAATCTAAATTATTTTTTATTTATGTCTTTCATAACTAGCCAACGTCTACATAAACCGCTTCAATATCTTCCAATTGCCTTTAAACTCACTGCCGTTCCCTCGATGGATTCAGAGAAGGGCCCATCTTCCATACACTGTGACTAAGAACTTAACACTCCACACAATCTATGGTTCATTTAAAACTTCATCATCTCGTAGAAGGCAGGATCTCTTTCTACATTTTGTAATTCCACACCATTACCATCATACAATTGATTAGATCTAAATCGATTCTCTAGCCAGAGAAGAGTATGGCTATGAGATAAACCACGATTTTGCTACTCCATCGTCAGTAGCATCGTAGTAGCATCTAACCATGCTAAAAATATTTTCTTTACAGAAGAGTTCTGTGAACTTTTCAATTACAAGTAAGATACTCGCGACTCAGTATCGCGTCGTTTGATATTTCTTCCAACTTCGGGTTTGTAGTGACTAAACTGGCAAAGGCGCCCTGTGGAAAAAGGAGCTCGAAATACAGTCGGCTTTTATTGGCATATATGTAAAGTTAAGCATTACGCCTTAATTTTACTCGCTCGTCTTCTAAGAACTGACAGAGTAATCGGTGAAACAAAAGTAAATAATTCTATTCACCATCTCTATTATCAGGCATACGTAAAACGAGAGGGCAGACTTTTAATCGTTTCATGATCCACGGAAGGTACGAAGGTATGAACCTCAAAATGGTAAGCATCTTCACCACAGCAATGCTTCAAGAAGTACTCTTTATCAAGTGGATGCATTATAGTCATTTACCGTGGGGACGCAGATCATTATTAGTAATTTTACACTCTTTACGTAATGATACAACCGCTACTTTACCGCCGTTTATTTCGTTATAAAGACCTGTAGTAGATTTTCCTCTTACAGTAGGTTCAGTAATTCTATGATAATTTTAAAATCTTAATTTCCTGTACTCACCATTCGTGAGTCCGTGTTTTCTTGATGACAGTCGAAAATAAAAGAAATGTACTGAAACTCTTCAATTATTTGTCGTTCAACTGCTTTATCTATTAACAACGACATTAGCTTGTGTTTACTGTTGCATAGCACTGTATATTATTCTAGCTGCTTCAACATGTTGTTTGCAAACTAACAATAATGACGTTTTGCGCTTCTCATTAGACGCGTTAAATCTAATTGCAGCTTGCTTGCTTAGGACGCATGCTTTCATATTCCATTTTCGAATTCGACTAATTTGTTTCGCGTTGTGCTATGATCGTATCTTTATAGGAATTACCAGAACTTTTTCATGAGAATTTCGAGGAGATATTGTCAAGGTGTTCCCAACCTTAGAGAATTCCCAAGATTCCCTATGCGATAGTATAAATAGGGCCGTGGATCTTTTTCCATTTTTATCATTGTGAATTTTTTTTCCATTTATATCATTGTGATAATAACTTATGTGAGGCCTATGACGTTTCATTTTTGTACATAATGGTAATAATTAAAAGTCAAAGCAATATCCATAGAAAAATAACACGAATGTCGCCTAGTGTAGTAGTAAACAAATCATGCAAATGTTTTTCATGAAAACGTACTAAATCTGCGCAGTTAATGTATGACGTAATAGCACAATCAGTTGAAACGCAGTCATTATCAGATATAAAGAAATTTTCTAATTTGTCAGATAACACTGTTTTTTTATTCATTATAGATAGAACACGTACACTGTTTTTTATTCATTATAGATAGAACGTAATAACAGAAACATTACATACTGTAGAAAGACTGCCAGAACAAATATTTATGTTCTGTCAATCTTTCAGGCCAAACTGCTGAAGACATTTTAAATTCTATGTATAAGACATTCTTACACATATATAACTCTTACGAGTTACATATGTGCAAGCGATACCAAAAAATTTAATTCGTTTTTTTTACATTATATTTTATCTATTATGAGTTATATTGACTCGCCTCGTCACTCCCGGCGCTCGTATTGATGGCAGTTTTTATGAACTAGATCAAGGGAGTAGCGAAGCGAACTCTTCAATTGGGTATTATGTATGTATAAGTTTTGACAATTGCGTATTGTGTGCATTATGTATAGATTACTCTTGCAACTATAATTTCGCAATTAAGGGCGCTTGGTGATTTTAAATACCGCAGTATACACCACATTATATAAAATAGTAGTATTTTGTAATATAATAGTATTAATCTATTTACAGTGGTAATCTGTGGATGAGTGCTCAACACTTTAGGAATGTGCGTATTTTATAGTTAAATAAGAATAAAATCAGTAATCACTCACCTATAATTACCATGGGCATGCACGGATGATAGATCAAATTATAATGACACTGATTTTTCAATCGGTTGAAGTAAAAATAAGTTGTAAAATCACAAATTAATGAAATTTAGAGAACAAATTAAATGACATAAGCATTTTCAATATGTCGCCCATAGTTTTCGACACATTTTTGCACACGTTTTTCTCTTTGTTCGGGGACTCTGTTAAATAAAAAATGTCGTCGTTAACGGTACTTTTAAGTTTGTCACAAGCAGTGATAATAGGCGCACGCATCTCTATTTCACCGTCACTATATTTCTGAAACACTGAGTCTTTAAAAAATTCCTACTTGAAGAAGTCCAATGGGGTGATGTCTGGTGAATGTGGAGGCCAACGTAAAGGTCCAAATCGACCTATCCGCTAGATGCCAAACATTTTGTTTAGCCTGCCAAGATCTTCGACAACGGAGTGCCCCGACGCATCCAACTGAACACAAAGAGATTCCGTAATCAACTACCACGAATGCGCTCTTGCATACGAAAAGAGAGTAGGGACATAGCATCTCTCTTTTCTCAGTTGTCAACCCATTTTCACCGTTATTACTTACGCGTAAGACGTAATTTATTTGCGGCGTTCGAACGGTTGGACTCGTTATGTATTTAATACCTGGCGGTAAGGCGTACGTAATGAAATATGTAACGATTCGTACGAAGAGTTTTTCAAATTTTTATCGTACTATCATTTCTAAACCCCTTAAGATAATAAATTCTGTTTTTCACAAATGATCTTCTTACTACCAAGAGATTTATTACCCCGTTATCACAAAGGGGTCGCTTACACAGTGTATATGGCCAAGGGATGAACATTAATATCGTTTTTAAGACTTTCTAGTATATTTAACTTTCTCGGCATTTGTTTTTATTCTTGACTGACCAACTAGCAAATGTAAGTTTTTTATAATAAATCTCTTCATATTTACTTAATTCATGTATTTTTATGCGCTCGAAATTAGTCGAACTTTTTTGTAGTGAGCAGATACAATTAAAGTCGTTAAAAATGTCTAGAATACTAATAAAAAATCTGCGAATATTGCGAATTCACTTTGTTTTTAATAATTCTCTATTTTTATATTTCACCCCCAATTATTCATATCAAACTTGCAAGATACAATTCATTCTGACGATGTACTTCATTTTATAAGTCCGATACGGAGCTTTCAAGCAGTACTAATACTACATATAATATATAACTAGCGTGACCCGTGCGAAGTCTTCGCATTATTTATTCCATTATGAAGCTCAGATGACAGATCAAACAAATATTTTATTAAATTGACATATAGAGGCGCAAGTATCAAAAGCATTGAGCTAAAGCGCCACTTTATTTATACGTGAGTGGATTTAAAATTAAACAAAAATTTTACCGACCGTCGATCATATTGACGTTGAGCCGTTAGATGGCAGCATTGCTGTTTTATGTATATAATTTTAATAATTAATTAATTTGCAAAAACAATAGCAATAATAAATTTTTTAGTTGTGGATACCGGTAGAGCAAGCAATTATCTATAAAATGATATATAATTTATGTGGATTAGTTGTGAGGTTTTTTCTAAAAAGGGAGAGTAACATCTTAACCTTAGCGTATTAATATATATGATGATGATGATGATGATGATACTACATGAAATTTCGTTAAACGATTTTTTATAACAGATAAAAGAGTGACTTCATGCCGAAATATTTCTTGGTAGATTCCCATTTGTCTAATTTTGTTAATATATAGTTTAATTTTTAAGTTTGGCTTTATGCTTTCGAAGAATAGCGCCATTAAAATCGGTTCACCAGTTTCAGCAACAAATAAAAGGCAAACATTCAGGAAATATATATATTGAGTTCAAAGAAGCCCAAATAATCCTAGCGGGTACATATTGCATATGCGTATACATTTATGTATATATATATATATATATATATATATATGTATACATATATGTATATATATATATATATATAAATATATATATATATATATATATATATATATATATATATATATATATATTTGTAAATATTCGCTTTTAATTTATAGTTTGTAAAAAATTAAACATACATTTATGACTCACCTAAAGTGATATTATAATATTTCGCAAAATATGTACTTTAAAAAAATAGGTACAAAAAATAATTATTAAATATTAGATACGAGAATAATATATTTACAGAATAGATACTGAATGAACAGTTTCATTTAATACTTACTTAATTTTTTGTTTTAACACTGCACCTGTAAAAATTCCATTATTGACGTTAGATAAAGCACTTAACAACAAATTTTTCCAAAATATCTTTTACATTCCTCTTTTGTGTCCTCAGAAACTTAGTTAGGTTAAGGTTCACCAATCTTTCCATAAAACGGTGTGTTTTCGTAGAATAAAAATATTAATACCCAAATGGATAAAAATATTAATACCCAAGAGTCAGTTTGAGTACTCAAAGTTTGTAATGTTTACACTAAATTGTTTAATTTATAATTGCAAAGTATCCGGTCCACGAATACTTGTTTTAGATTTTTTGGTATTACTAGTTCAGTTTTTTTAGTAAGCTTCAGTATTATAATCTTTGTTTTATTGATAGAAACTATGGGACGATGTAAGTAAATATTAATGTGTTTATCTAATTTTCAAATAATTACCTATTCTTTACTATATATTTTGCACTTAACCAATTTTCTAGTGTCATTATCTTTGTCTGCTACTATAAAAAATTCCATGCTGGATGTACTTTTTTGACTTCATGTTTGTGTAATATTAGTGAAACATACAGAACACAAGCTTTTTTTAGGAGTAAATGGTCAGACAGGGTGATGTTATAGTTCCCACGATAGTCATAACAAAATTAAAATATAACTCAAATAACAACAGATTTTTAATAACAAATTTGTAAATCGTGTTAGTCATTCAATTAATTATAGTAACACCATAACTAATTTCAATTTGCTCTCATTAAATGAACTGTTACATGCGTATTTTTAAGTACAGGTTCTATTTTCCCTTTGTATTAAATACATTAAAAGAAAATAAATCATATATTTCTTAGACAACGTTCTTATTTAAAAAAAAATATAATCTGGGCACGAGCCACGTGTATTTAACGTTGATTTATTTATACTAAGATCAAAGTTTAACTTAAAGATATGACCAGGTCAGATTGGTACGACGGCGACTCGACGATCGACGGAATCGATTCTTGCTCTTCTGACTGTACGTTTCACTGAGGTGTGTAAAGAAGACCGGTTCCATTAAACATTCATTCTATGGAATAGAATAGAATACTCTCGGTTGGTGTACTAAATATTGTCTCGCGAGGGATAGAAAAAAGAAGTTCATACTTCTGCTTGTTCACTTTCCGACGTATCAGAGCATCCACGTCATTTTTTACACCATTATCCACTGAATACTATGCAATAATTTTACAAATTAAGCAGTCTACAAGATTTTTACTAGTACTTTCATTGGATGGGCTTATATTTTCTTATTCGCTTTCACTAGAATCAATCAGTAAAGTCATCGTTTACTAAAGTCACCCTCAATGAAATTCGTTTCAGTTTTTAGAGGACATGGGTCCAGAATATTCAATATCATTAATCATTCTGGGTCTTTGGCTCGTATGCAATTCGATGAACTTGAAATTAGGTTAGATTCATTGTGTTCTAATTAAATCCAAAATGTGTTTTTTAACATATTCTTTGGCTGTAGTATTATTGAAAAAGTTTATTTTTTATCTGAAATCTGTGAAAGTAAACGCGACAAAGAATATTTCATGTTCAAAATATAAACTTCCGCAATTGAGTTCTAGTTTCAAAACAAGAATCATATCTCCAACGTATTGATTGGAAACATAAAATTCATTTTTCAATTAATTTTTCAAATAACGAAATTACTGAGTATACTGATGATACGGTGGAATTAGCTACATGGTAATTTCATTTCAATTTCATTTAAATGGTTTGAATAAACAAATTTATTTATTTATTTCTACAAGCTTATAAAACTAAATACACAATGGCATACTTATTGCTACAAGAGCAATCTCTTACAGCCAACCACAATGAATTGGATGAGTACATTAAGTGATGTGGCAGACTGTAAGTGATTTTTAAACATTAATTAATTCTACTTAAAAAATAAAATATGTGATATTATGTGGTAATAAAATAATATTAATTAAAAACCAAAGCAAAATGAGACTTTAGGAGTAGGGAGGGACAAGGATGGGTTATAATGGAAGGGATTAAGATCTTTCAATTTATGATAGATAATGTATTTTCAGACGATTTTTGAACACAGACAACGAGGGCGCACTTTGTGTATTTGTAGTCAGTTCATTGCACAATAGAGTAGAATGTACGGTGAAAGATTCGCCATAAAATTCCGTTCTATATTGAGGGATTAGGAGGATATACTTATTTTTGGATCGTAGTTCGAGGTCGTGGAATGACAGGTATAGAAATCTAGATTTAAGGTATGTAGATGTAACGGGATTATTGAGGATATTATATACAAAACATAGAAGATGAAGGTTGCGTCGATGGCGAACCTTTAAACATTTAAGACGTGAACGATACTCGGATATATGGTCAAATTTTTTAAGATCGAAAATGTATCGAATACTCAGATTTTGAAGTCGATCTAATTTATTGAGTAAATATTAATTTAGATTAGAACAGCACGTATCCCCATAATCAAGAATAGGCGGACGTAAAGTTTAACATATTTGTATTTTAATTCGCAGTGGAAGAAAATTTTGAAACCATTTGATAGAGTGTATTTCGAAGAAAATCTTACGACTAACATCATTTACTTGAGAATACCATGTGAGATATTGGTAAATTAGTAGGCCAAGATCTTTTACAGTTAAAGTAAAAGGAATAACATAACTGTTAATCAATGGCTGTAGCAACTTAGATATAGATATTTTTGATAACAGTTTCTGACTACCGATAATAAATTTAATTGGGTTAATCAAAAGACCCTGGCTACCAGCCCGACTGATCAAATGTAAGCCTTCATTTAATATATCAATTCATTTAATATATCATGAAGATATTTTATCGATATTGCAGTGAGAGTATATTTGAAGATCAGCAGCACATAAATGATAGTTGGAGGACAGTTATTTTACTACGGGATCAATGAAAATAGAAAAAAAAATGGAGAAAGAACACCACCTTGAGGTACTCCGCCAATGAGACTGGTCCACTCTGAGTAGTTTTCAGATATTTTAATTGCCTATTTACAAGTCCAATAATGTAAGAACAGATAGTTGGGTATTGTTCATGGCTAGGTGCATATCATCAGTCACTTTCAGCAGTGCTGTTGAAGTACTATGCCCTGACTTAAAGCCAGATTGCAGGCGGTCAAGTAAATTTCGGGTATTTAAAAAAACTTACAAGTTAAGAATGTACACTCCGCTCAAACATTTTTGATTGTAGTGGTAATATAGATATAGGTCAAAAATCTTTGGGCTGGTTAGACGTAGATATTTTGGATAACGGAATAATATGCGCACTTTTCCATTCACAAGGAAACATAGACGTTAAACTAGAAGTATTAAATATGACAGTGATGGTGGGTACTACAATGTCAATGATAGAAGCAAGAGCGTCTATACTTAGACCGTCACAGCCAGCGGATTTCGATTTAATTTCGAAAAGATTCTTTATGACTTCTTATTCTGAAATTTCCGAAATAATAAAGGAGTTACTAATTAATTAGTTAATTTTATTCGCTTTAATGGTGCATGTTTATTCATTACGCTAGTAATCTCAGTGGTGAAATTCTGTACCATATCATCCACGTATTTAAACATGAGATCGCTCCCCAATTAAGACACCGTGCATCCTCAAGCAAAACGAAGTTGATAAACTCTTGAGCCATCTCTATACAAACAAGTATTAAAATCACCCAATAATATACAATTCGGATAAGGGGGAATTAAGCTATCAATAATTTCTTAAAATTCATGGAAAAAGTTTGTTCCCGGAGGACACTACAGGACTCCTATTAAAAATTTTCTTGAGAAAAGTGATTGTGTAATTACTTTGTACGACAAATCGTCACGAAGATAGATGGCTACACCTCCGCCGCGCCTGTCTATGCGATCGTTACGTAATAAAATGAAACCGGATAGTTCAAAAAGATTAGAAGGTAGTGAGGGTTTAAGCCATGTTTCACTGATAAGACAAACATGCATATTAAGGCTATTGAAGGTGGCAACAAATCCAGAATAATGTGAAAGCAGTTGAACAAATGAGTTTTTCCACAATTCTTTGTCCGTGGAATTTTATTACCGATCGACGCATTAAGACAATTTTCTTACGCTCTTTAACACGCTCTAAAACACAAAAGGTGATTTTCAACCTGGTAGTACATTCTTATAAAATTTTGAAAGTTAATTGACCAAATCTTTATTGTAGGTTTGCTATCTCATCTTGGGCTGTATTTGTATAGTGAAAATGTATTGTCATCTTCTTATATTTCATAATTACTGCAACAACGGCTCCTTGTGCTTCTTTGACAACTAGCTGAATTTTGTTTGACGCACAGTCAACACCTCGAACGTACAGTAAAAAAATACCTTTTTTTAAATATTCTTGTCATATATTGTACCTTTATGACGAAATATTTTCAATTTTGTAGCTACATTTTCCCTAGTATGTCCGCTAGTCTTAATTAGCTCTGCCTTTCAGCACAGCAGCAGTGATACTTTTGGTCTAGAATCGAACCATATGTTAGCAAATCCTTTATCAATTCGAGAATTTTCTCTTTTACTTTTCTGTATAACTTTTTGCAGATGAATGAAGTAAAATAATGCCGAGCTTTTAAATCACTGGACGGACATAGGTGCTTTATAGAAGGTTCAAAAATCCAACCATTTCACGACAGGTCCTCAAATGCAATTATTTCACTTGTTAAATTATTAAGCATCAAAGACTTGACATTGTCTTTATCCCGCTGTCTACTTTTTCGACGTAATCAAAAAAGACTGCCGTTTTATTTAGGCAAGTTTCGGTAATATGGTGGGAAGACGAGAGCAAAATATTTATTTTTGAAACAATCCGTTTTTTGTTTTCACGTTATTATGTACGGATTTAATTGTAACTTCATTTCCAATTTGCGTACTCAGTATCAGCACGGAATAATCAAAATAAATAGTATTTTATTTATTCATCTTCCAAATTTACTGGACACGCTCTAACCTCAACTTCACTTGTTATTTTCGTTATTAAAACAAATGAATGAACAACCCTGGTAATCCCTAAAATACATATATTTAGTATATCCACGCTTAATATAAAGGAATGCATGCGTGCATAGTTGTTAATTTTTAATCATACACAAATGGCTTCAACTCAAAAAGGCGGCAAACATATTTGCATTCACACTCGCAAACTCTGTACCGATTACTCGCATTCTTATTCGTGAATATGTAAAAATCTATTTCGTTACCATCACTAATATATTTTTGTAACAAAGAATGTGTCTATTAGTAATACTGGTGATTCTGTACAGCAAAGTCAATATATCTGAAGCGCGTTTCTGTAAAAAAATGTAAATTTTTTCATTGGAATCGCAAATATGACAATTCACGGTTTATACTTTTCATATAGTCCTTAACATTTTCTATTAAGTTTCATAGGTATGAATAATAAATGCGTTTCGTTAATCCATAAAAAATAAATGCCGTAAATGTTGAAAATTTTCCGTAACCATTTTTATTAAATTTTGTGCGTTCTTTGTTACACCTGTATACATATATGCATAAGTAATTAAACGTGCCTTTAGGCGAAACAAAAACGTATTCCGTATAGTTTAAGTTACGCAAAATGTTATAATAACCTTCTTAAACGTTCTTGTTAATTTTGTATATCCAATATTCGCCCTACTCGAATCTAATATCCAAGAAGAATTTACTCATCAAGTATAATACACCTAAACAAAAGATACAATCTATCACGAGATGAAGTCATTTTCCGATAGATCGTACACAATTGTTTCGAACTTTCCCAATTGGTGTATCGACTTGTCTAGTTGTTCAGAAACATATTTTGTCGGGATTTGCGTTTATCAATTTAAGTAACACATGAGTCATCTTTGAACTGCTATCATATAATATCACACTGTTTACTACATATACTGCGCTTATATTAAAGATATCGAAGAGGTACATTAATCCAATTTTTATGAACCTTACGATAAATACGGGAATTCCTAGAAAATTCTAAATAAACGGTTATCAACTTTATGAGCAAACCTTGTTTATCACTTATAATTATCTTATTTACCTTTTAAGAATCATACTTTTTTACCATGCTATTGAAATTAATACAATTAGTTTATATTCTACTTCATTGATAATTTATTACAATAACAACTAACACGACTGACATACAATACTTCAAAGAAAACTTGAGCATATCTCAGTAAACGACTTTAACTTGTGGATTAGTCTCACTGTCATCGCCCAAGTTTCGACTTTTTAAGTCATTGCAGTAGGATGTATTGGTTGACCTTTATTTGTCTTCAAACATTACCGGATATGCGACGACTTGACGCAGTTTTCGTTATTATGTCCAGCCTAGCTAAACCCTTTTATCGACTTATCTCTTAAAGTCTATCCTTTCCAGTTTATTTCTTAAAGTGGTTCCTTCCCAGCTTGCCCAAGGTAAATTTTAGTGATACATTAGCGTCGATCACGATTTTGGTTTTATCATCGTCCGTGGCGAAACCAATACATTTGAAGACAGCAGCTAGTCTAGTCAGCCTTTGTTGCAACTCTTGTAACATTTCCGCCATAAGGACGATATAATTATGGAATATTTAGTATGAGATATACTCACAGAATGTATTGCTGCCACTTCTCTCCACTCTAGCGTTTTAAACATATCCTCCATTGAGCTCGTGAGCAGTTTCTGAACACCCTCTGTCTTACACCACTAAGCAGTCGGTTTAGTATTTGAGCGGACATCATAGTAGCATTAACATGTTGGCGATTTGATAAATCGCCAGTCCACTTGGCATCGCTACAAAGAGTTCAAAACAAAGAGGTATCAATAGAGTCAAAGGCCTTCTCATAGTCTGCAAAAGCTAAGCAAATTAGCCGAGTATACTCTTCGAACTTCTATATAATCTGGCGCAATGTGTGAATATGGTCTATGGTGCAATATCCTTCTCGAAACCCGACCTGTTCAGGTAATTGAAATTCGTGAAATCTTCGCGCGAGACGGTTTGTAACTATAATTGAGAACAATTTTTAGATTCTAACACAGGATTGAAGTGGATCTATAATCCTTGTCAACATGTTATACTCTTTTTTGAAGAATAGTACCATCATTCTCATATTCCACGCCTTTAGAATCCGTAGCTCTCTAAGGACAGGAGTTCCTCTCGCCTTTAATAGCTCAGAAGTTATATCGCCTTTACCGGGGACGGTTTCGTCTTCAATTCATATTGGTTACGTTAAGATATTTAAAATGACTTTATATATGTGTGAATGTATGTTTGTATATATATATATATATATATATATATATATATATATATGTATACGTATATATATATATATATATATATATATATATATATATATATATATATATATATATTCTATTGCAATTATAGTTTAAAACGGCGGGACTGATATTCATGGAAGAGGTGATAATATAATAATGTAAACAAGTGTTTAACATTATTATTAAAATATTTCATCTTACAGAGATAGAAATAAATTAATTAGAAAAAAATGTTATTTAACCATTCGTGAATTTGATGTTCGCGGTTTTAAGTATTTGTGATTCGTGATGTTAGAAATTGTGTTTACTAGAAGTTGAGTATAATGGTAGTAGTCAACTATTACATACTATCTCATGAAAGTCATCTCTTTTTATTACGTCAAATAATTAAATTATAATTCAATTTAATATTCAGCTTAGTCACTCCCGGTTAAGATCTGTCGGATCGGGCATATTATCTATTTAGTAATATTATTCCTTGTTATCTTATCACTAGTAAATAAAGGTCATCATTCAACCTGCACAAAGTCAAATATTAGACAAGGTTGACGCTGTTTGACTCCTAAACCGTTAACAAAATACAGTGTTAATTAAAATATTAATAAGAGTAGATAGCGAATATAGATTCATATACAAAAATTTTCCGTTTAATAAAATCATTCTCTTATGATTTACATTGTAGTCGTATTTTTCTATTGCCTTATTTATCTTTGTAGTCGTATTTTTCTATTGTCGTATTTATCTTTGTAGTCGTATTTTTCTATTGTCGTTTGGTAAAAGGAATTTTCACCTCAAGGTACATACATTTTAAAAAATATATTCTATTCTGACGCGATTCTATTAGTGGATTATATCGAATGTTACAATCTTATATTGTATTCTTAAAATAAGGAAATATTGTTATGTTCGTAACATATTGTTAGGTTTTTCTGAACAATAAAAACAAAACAAAAATTAAATATTTCGAAAAATTTGTCTTAATTGATAAATAACTTTTTCTGTTTATTTGCTTTTAAGAATAATATAACGAATCACACCTGTAATGAAAATTATGGGAAAACATTACGTCAACACTTCGGAAATCATCTGCCAAAACTTATCAGTGAGAAGTTTAATTTTGGACGACTGTTTTTGATAGTTCTTAAAGTTTTAATTTCGTCACAGTAGTAGGATTCGATACAATAAAAGTATATGATATTTAACGATAATTTTTTTTTATTTCGAAATTTGGGGGCGATTATTTCTGAAACGATTAGGTTTTTTTCCATGCATGAGAAATATTTTACGTTAAAAGTGGTAGGAGGCGGAAAATACAGCCTTTAAATATGTATGTTAATAAGTTTTTGATAATAATTTACACCCACACACACATATATATATATATATATATATATATATATATATATATATATATATATATATATATATATATATACATATATATATATACAGAAATAATTTGACACGGCTTAGTTAAAATTGAGGTTCCCTATCGATTAGTCATTGCATATTGTGAAAATACCAACGATTATTCGTTCGAATGTAAGATGCCTAAAATATTTTAGATCCTGCTACAAGCTTGAATCATCGACATATGATAACCAAAGAAGTGCACGATTAAAATTATGTGATCATATGAATCACACAAGGAAATATTTCAAAGGTATTAATATCTCACTCGTATCTGGGGAAACAACAACATGTTGCTATGGTAGAATTTACCGGAAATTATTCATCTGTTAACACTGCACTGGAATGAAAACACCGGGAAAAGAAGGTCACTTTAAGAAAACTTAATTTTTACATCTCCCTTTATAAACTTAAATTCACAATTACGAAATGCCGATTCACCGTTTATTTTGTAAAATATATCCACGTAACAAAAGCATTCCCATTATAAATTGTGTTTTTTGCAAATTTTCAAAAGTTAAAAATCTATGAAAACGTAAAAAAAATTATGCAATTAAAAATAAAAATACATTTGAAATTTGGCATTATGTAGCCATTTTTCAGTAATAGAAGCACTTTTAAAAGTATTTTTTTAATAATTTACTTGTAAGCCGACTTTATAACTGTTTAAAGCGTTTTTTATTTTCTTCCAAAAGTGAATAAGTAGCTAGCCGAACGATGATGACTTCGGCAGGAAACGAATTAAAAATTGGATAAACCTCTCGTCATTAATGAAACACGCGCAAATATTGGATAAACCTCTCGTTATTAATGAAACACCGCTCTATAATTTGGCTATAAACGAAATGTAATTTTGACTTTATTCTTTGTCGTTTTTGGCAATCAAAAAAGGTATAGATTTTAATAAACCAAATATTGACATAATATCTAAATACTCAAATCTTAACCAAACATAATACCTGCTACAAAATATCGAAAGCTATTTCAATGATTAAACTGACGTAACTACATAACAATGAGATGTTTAACTACTAGATGTGTTCATTAGAAAAAAACACTAAATTATTTTTTCAATTATTTTTTATATAATATTTATTTAAATTAAACCTCCATTATATTCACGAAAGTCAAAGCCACAATTAAGACTTTTTTGTCATGATGTGTATCATTTCATGCTCTTATTTGTTCTAGGTTTTAAACAATCTATCATTAAGGCACGTACAACAAAAACATTGTGGCGTACACTATACGTACGAAAAATATCTATAAATATCGTTCATATTGGAAACCAAGACCATACTTCAGACTTTCAGTGATTTCGTGAACAATAAACGGTATAGTTAAATGGCGTGCAGCACGTATCTAGAGAAGTCTGTACTGTAGGTACGGCCCTTCGAAATTATAATATTTAAATTATTTATTTACGAAGTAATTGAAATGCTTCTCAGGAAAAATAAATAAAAAATAATTGCTATAATATAATTAAATTAAAGGACAGAAAAAACATGCACATTTAACGTACTAAACATTTAATGATTTATACTATTAATACACGGATCTTTAGATAGTGGCTGAACTAGCTCGACACACGTCCTGTGGCCGTAAAGCTCGGTGCCACTTACCAGATTACGCCTGATAAAGACAACACCAATTTCTACACTCCCTGAAGTCTGCGTCCTCCCGGAAGCGCTCTCCTGAAGCGCCCTCCCTGAAGTCTCTGAATACGGTAACAAGGCTAGTACCAGCGGTGTCGTGGCATATTACGACACCGCTGGCACTGGTCTCGTTACGGTATCCTGATTTGACAGTTCATTAGCAAGTCAGTACGTTTTCTACTACTCAATTCAAGATCGTCAGTACGGTGTACACCATGCGATTGACAACAAGCCAATCATTTCATATAACTTTAATTCGGTATCGAATTAATTAATTAATAATCCAAATTCCATTTAGCTTGACATTTTACTTTCTCGATTGAATACGTTATTTATTAAAAAAATTGTACTCGTAATACAATAGATTTGTGTTTAGGTATTTGTATAAGACTGCAAACAGTCTCTCAAAAATATATGTATGGAATGGGTTAACTTGTTGACTAGTGTGTATCGAGGTTTTTCCCTTTCTCCGCTGCTTGTCGATAAAAATATCATAGATTCTATTATCAAATATAATCATTCTAGACAATGTTTTTACACAGACATCTTTTACTATTACAATTACCAAAAGTGGAATGAAAATTTAATGTTTTAATAAATTTGTATCAAAAAAAAGAAATTTATTAATCAAATCGAGTATATCCCAGGTTAAAATGGCTGATATTTTTAGACGCTTTCTTTAAATTTTCAAGTTTTACCACACTTTATTGAACATCATTGCAATTCCAAATTTTCGAGTGAGACAAGTAAATATATTCAAACAATTTATGGGCCAACCTCAAATAAATAATATTATCGTTATCAAAGTAGCTTCTTTGTGAAGCGTTAAAGCGAAACTTTATGGCTTGTGTGGTCACACATTTAATTTAAACGCTCTCCCAATGTGTTCACTATCGAGCGGGGTCCATCGTCAGTTTACGTATCTCTTCCCTCTTAATGGAAATATTATTTAATTACTTTGCTTATGTAAAATAAGTATATTAAATATATTTAAATTGATATTTCTAAATTATTATTTTTAAGGTTCCAAACTTGAAGAAATGAAGCACCGGAAATACTTTTTTTTATTTTCACTTGATTATCTTGTAGGGGCCTTGTACTTAAGATGACATATTTTTTCTTTTGAGGCATATATTTGAGAATTCAAAGGCGAAAATTCAGGTTCAAATTTGAAAGTTTACACGTTAAAAACGTTTATTCGCCCCGTAGACACTGATTTCGGAAATAGAGAAACATCGTTAGTATCTCCTGAGTGGTAGACGATCCAGCAATTACTTAGCAATCGAGCTGAACCGGACCGATTGATGTAGGATCCATCGTATGCTGTGCTGTGCTCGACGAAGAAGATCAGGCAGGCACAGCAATATGACTCTATTGGCCTTAGCAAACTCGAGTGGCTTTAGGTGTTTGTGGCTACTGAGGCCAACGAGGATTCGAATAACATTGTTTGTAGCAGTGCAGCCAGTGGAAAAGACAAAATGTTTTAGGCATTTAACATATAAGTCACCAACTCTGTAACCACTATCGCAACATAGCTGCAAGGTTCCCAGAGGTGTACCATTAAAATATTCAAATGTATAGTTCTTTCTTGGGATAATCATTGCAGGCGGAATAAAATTCCCCGCACCACTGACACTGACAGCGATAGAAACATGCTGGCCTCGTTTTGCGCTTGTTAATGCACCAACTTGCTTTCTTTTTGTGTGCAAATTTTGTGGCTTTTGGACGATTTTGAGGCCAGATTCATCCATATTATAAATTGTTGTCAGTGGAATATCATTATCATTCACCAACTTGTCTAAGAAATCAAAGAACTTCAACACCTAAGGCTTATTAAAAGTGCTTACCCTTGACTTCAGAAGGCCCTAACAAGACGGAAGGGTTGCGCTTCCTAAACCCTTTTAATTAATCCCAACCTTCCATTTGCGTATCTTCATCGAATCTATTAGACAATCCTGCCTTTTTGCAAATTCATTTGCCAATTTTCTGACATCAGTGGTGTTAAACCCAAATAATCTTTATTTAAAATGAAGTTTATACTCCACTAAGTGTTGTTATATGGCCGCTTCAAAGGTAAGCTTAAAACGAATAAGATTTACAGGAACATTCTCAAAGTGACAACGAAGTGTGGCCTGCGGCACATTGAATGTTTTGGAAGCCTTCAGCTACCCCATCTTGTTTTCTTTGACACTTTCAATGGCCTTCGCTATATCTGCTTTCGACCACGAACGACACTTTCGTTGTTAGTTAGCGGGCATCCTGAAAAAAATAAGGTTTTAAAGTATTCTACTCATTGTAAAAAACTTCAGGGTAAGATGATAAACTGTCATCTTAAGCCGGCGGGTGCTAGGCTATCTTATCGTACCTGGTATAAAATATTTGACATCTTTTGTGCCTTAGGTACAACTTTAAGATTACTTTCATTATTATTTATTATTCATAACGTATATTAACCACAGCTCATTTCGTAGTAGTCAAACACAGGAAAAAAGTTACATGATACAAATTTATCGGCACGAACACCTTCAAAAAAATAATATTTTCAAGTAATGAAATGCTAAAAATGCACATAACAACCAAATAAATGCAAGCGGGCGGTCACAGGTCTTTTGAGCGATGACACCACCTGTGAGCCAATGTGTAAACGACGCCACAAGCACCTAGCTCGTGGCGCGCATAATTAAACGGATATAAGCCCTATGTTACCTTACCTGAGTATATGATCTTAAGAACAATTCCCCTATTTAAAAAAGTCGAGTACTTCGTGTGTCTTCTCTAACATTTGGATACACATACTTTTTTTTAATGGGTATCAATAGAAAGAACTATAAGAAGAGTTATACGGGTTCCAAAAGTGTGGTTTTCATAACCTTATAGATATTATTCACATAGCAATATGCTGATAAACATATATGCATCCGTCGAATTCTTAAATAAATGAATTAATGAATTAATTGCGGTTAATATTTTTAAATAAAACAGACAGTAATTTACAGAATACTCTAAATAAATGTATACAAAAAGAAACGAAGTTTTAAACTATTACATCTTAATAGGAGTAGTCAATTTTCAAAAATTTTCCTCACATAATGCATAAAAATTAAAAAAAAAACAAAAAAGAGAGCGTGACATCAAAAAAAATGTTTTTTAATGAGGAGCGACATCTATGGTATAACTGCGGCATTTAGTGTGCGCAGTAATAAATCATCATAAGTCTCATAGTGGCCGACAGATGGAATGTCCAGTAGAATGTGTTTTGAAATGTAAAAATGTGTTAATAAAGCCTGCATAATCCCAGTTTGTATTGTTTTTTGGCGAATAATAAATGTATTTTCTTCATTAATAGGTAAAGAATTTAAATAAAAAAACATATGTATATTTGATGGCTTAAAAATAATAAATGTCACTTACCTATCGATTTATAAAATAATTAAAACAATAAAACACTATATCAGTAAGTGCACATACAAAAAAAGTCCGCAATAAAAGGAGCGGATGCACTCGCCGGCGCTACGCACGCGCCATTCCGAACGTTTGCCAAATACCGAATTCAGTATAATCAAGTAACGCGTTTGCATCCAGATAACCGGTTATTGCGCCAGAAATTGGTAAACGCCGGACGTTTGCTTTGGTGTCCTGAAGTTTTTACCTGTTCTAATTTTGAGTTAATTAATTGAAAAACAATTCTTGAATGTCAGTTCAAGTTCCTACCTGAAGTAGAAGTACCCATATAACTAGATCACATAAACGTGCAAAAGAAATAGCGTTGAATTTTGTTTGTAAAAAAATATTAAATTAATACAGATTGATTAAAAGTACAATGCGCTAAATATCATTAAATACTTTTATTTCGAAACAGAATATTGTTAACGTCGTTAAATACTTCTATTTGGAAACACAATATTGTCATTCACGTATCTATAATTTTTTTTAATAATATATATCAGCATATATACCTTAACAGTATAAATGAATAATCGCAGATTTAAATATAAATTAGAAATAAAATATCAGTAATTTATTTACTGATCGTAGCTACATATACGATTTAGAAAGATGAGCATCAGGGGAAGCTGAGGCCAAAAGTGGATTCTCCAAAATTATGGATGACGAACAATAGTCCGCTCCCATATTTGCTTGAATCCAGTCTTCAGAGACCAAATTATATAATTTAGAAAATCTACTCAAAATGTCGTATCCCATGGCCATGGTAACAATTTTTGCATCATATATTATCAACATATATTATGTAGTTAAAAATTAATTTTTGTTCGGAAAATAAAAAAACGCTTAAGTTTAGAAAATTTTATTAAAATAATAACAAAATAATAAAATGGATTTAAAATAAATTACAAATTAGTGCATCACAATAAAAAAAAGAGATAAAACATACTTACAAACTTGGTATTAATTAAAAATTAATATGAAGATAGTACTTAACCAATAATATATAAAAATTAACTTATCTACAAATAACAACACCTAGATCTAATTTATTACCATAATAATAAACCTTTACTCTTCACAATGATCACCGACACTGTCGTCAGAGTCATTAGAATCCGAAACGTCACATCGTCGAATTTTATGATCTGTGATCTATTGCAGGAGAAACAGGTTTTGGACATATTAAATAGTTCAAAACCTCCCCTGATAACTTTTTCCTAGGTATGATACACTTTCGAAAAAGTGAAATTTTCGGATCTAATGTCAAAGAAAACAAATTCAGCAAGTCCGAATTGGTATTAACCCACGAGGATTTCAGAGTGTGATCTTCGCGTATTTTTCGGATCTCTTATGAAGAGCTTCCAATGCTTCTTCTGACATTTGGCCTATTAGTAGTATGAAGGTAGATGAACCAATATCTTGTGAACTGTCACCAGCATGTAGTACCAAGAGTACCGATCCAGGCACAAGGTTTGACTCAACATTTGACCGAACTTCTCAATATTAACATGGTAATCACAAGAAATTACATTGAGAATAACTGCCGTTTTTTAAATTAGTCCACATAAATTCCTGTTATTTCTACATAACTTTCTGGGCAACTTTTTTTTATATCTTTGAAACATCATAAAAAGAATTGGAAAAACAATGTTCAAAGTCAAACTACGTAACACATATAAACTGTTGTGATTTAAACAGTAAAAAAAAATTTTAAGAGTACCTAAGTTACCATACCTTCGTTAAAAGGTTCCACAGTAGTCACTAATACACACTCAAGCACAGACAAAATTTTATATGTTTTAACCGTAATAGCCACAAAATGCTAATGATTTAAATTTTGATTATGTATAAAATGAATATGTTTAAACTACCCTCATTTGAACCTTCTAATAATTACTGAAGAAATAATTACGTACTAATGGCTCCTAATTAGTCCTAATTATAATTCCAGATATTTCTATTTGATTCGTTTCCCTTTCGTTTTTCATATTTTAAGCAACCACTTATATGGAAGTGGACTACTGTGTCACGTACCGAAAAACCTTTACTCGAACGTTCATCACCTCTGCCGTGTACAAGTTTTCCAACTCCGCGTAGAGAGAGAATATCTCGCCGGGCGACTCGCGAAATGATGAATGTTCAGTGCGAATCGCACTCAGCGGAGTTTGGAATTTCGGACATTAGGTTCATTCTTCATTCCACAATAATTTTCTCCCGGCGTAATTCTGGTTGTGAAAGCGATAAAGTCTGAAAATTATCCACCGCAGCCAGTTTGAACATAGTGACATAATATTCAATGAATCTAGATGCGAAACTTTCAAGTAGGTCATCTACACTTCTCGACATCACATCTGCAAGGATCGTAATTTTATAAACTGTTCGATTTTTCCTATTCAACGGCAAGAACTTGGCTGCTTTTATCTTACTACTTCTTACGTCTAATATTTTAAAGAGGAACTTAGAACTTTTTGAAAGTAATGTTGTTAATGAAATACTTTCCTTTGATAAACGTATTGTCAAACTTTTTGGACATCAGACCCAGAATGAAGGTTCTTTATTATACGTTTATCGTATGTTTTTCCATTTAAACAATTTAAGTTTTATCATTTTTTTGGAAAATACTGTTAACATTTGTTAAGTAAAATTTGAAAATACGATAGGTACAAGTTTGAAGATAGGCTCTATACAACTTACATGTCAAACCTCAGTACAAATGCAGGAAAATCCAACCTATTCTTCATTGAATATTAGAAATGAATTTGCTTATTATTTTTGTAAATACAGGTGGTGAGGATTAGCAAGACTAAAAATATGATTTGTGTTATCGTTGAAAAAAATTATATTATTATAATTTTTTGTAACGCCTTCCTTTGCAAACATGTCTACCGATTCTTGCCAAATTCGTTCCTTGAAATTTCATTAGTATATTCGGCACATTCTAAGTTTATTCAAAGTATATGCATTTATTAATGTTATCTCATTTAATCAGTTTTAACTTCATTTCCTGATCTTTTCAGAGACAAGATTTACGTCGATTATCAACCTTTTTCTTACGAAGGTATTTTTAAAACGAATACAATTTTGTTGTAAGAATAATAGCTTAACATATCGAAAGTATTAATCAAAAATGGAAGTTGTCTAAGTTTTAGGCATATAAGTAATAACTTAAAACTAGGTATAAGTCTATAATTATCCACTAGTTCTTGATACAATTGTTTCGGTGATATAACGGATAGGTATAAAATATGATTTTTACTGAACATTACAAAGTTTATTATATTTTCTATTTTAAACACAGTCCACAGACTATTATCCAATATATTTAACAATTCCATAAACTTGGATTTAAATACAAAATTGTTTGATACAATAGTTCAATTTTTTAAGCTTAAGATAACGCTCTCAACAGCTCTATCCAAACTTTCTCCGTTATTATCTATTTTGTTCAATATTTCTTGAAATGTTGAAAGTATTCATGACGTAATTAAAATATTTTTTAACATATTTTGCTCTCTTTCTACAGTTTGAATGACGTTGTTATATTTTACCGCATCATCCTCATATATTGTACGAAAAACTTGTTTGAAAACTGTTCGAACACCGCTAAACGAAGCTGAACGAGTGGATCTTGTAGAAATTAAATGTCTTGATTGGATCTTGTAGAAATCGAAATTACTAATTATATCATGATAACGAGTGGAAAGTGGTTGAACGAGTTTATGAACTCCGTGCCCCCAGATATGCTATTTACAAAGATATTAAGATAAGTAAATAGAATTCATATTTTCTAAATATGGGTTTATGAAAGATATGTCCATTGGGATAACAAAGCTGATTATTGATGGATTTTAGAGAGCCAACAATATCGAAATATATACCGGGATTGCTATTTGTTGATTGAATGAAATCAGCATGTGCCTGACTGATGGCACTGTAAAATCATGTATAAAATAATTTGTAAAAGTATAATGTTAATTATTTAGTTGTAAATTCTTTGTAAAAGTTATATAATCAAATTTATATAATCGAATTGGAGTAGTAATACAGTAAGATAAATCTAAAATGAAAATCGTAAAGTAATCGTCATAATGTTTTGTAAAAGTTAAAAGAAAAGGTGCAAAGGGAAAAGTAGTTTAGGGCGTTTGTTATTGTATTTCTTTGCTAACTTTACTTCGTCATAATGATGAGTTATATGGCGTCGGTTTATGAATAGAGTCAGAAAATTTCGCCCTCTTATTTTTGACAATCTTATAAGGACCTTTCCAAATGGGAAAAAGGACTTTTCTTAACTTTAAATATTTTTTTAGGAAAACAAAGTCTCCGACTTGGTATTCTATGGGACGTCTATGGGGATCGCAATAGGTTTTTGACATTTCTATTGATTTTTTAATATTCGCAATAGCTTTCCCTCTAGAGTATTTAAGGCAATGTTGAATCATTTTGATATATTCGGGATAGGCAGTGTCAAGAATGGGGTTGTAAATGGAATTTGGAATGAATGGCTTATGGCTAAATAATAACTCGTATGGAGAATAGTGTATTGTTGAATGTATGGCAGTATTATATGATAACCTTGCTGTGTTGACATATTTTGACCAGTTATCTTGGTTTTCGTTAATGTATGATTTTAGATACTCCTTAAGAGTGGACTGACTGCGTTCTAGAGCACCTGCGTTTGGGGATGATATGGTGATGCCTATAGTTGTTTTTTCTTTAAAAATTACAAGTTTTTTTAAGAGATCTGACCTTAAATTAGTGCCTTAATCGATTAGAATAATTTTGGAAATGCCGAATAGGAATATGAAGTGTATTAGCCACTCGCTGGTTTCTTCAGCGATAGTGCTCTGAATAGGATAGGCTATTGAATATTTTGTTAGGTTAGGTTGTGTTAGGTTGTAGAGCGACACATTGGAATGGGGCGATGAATGTGCTTGTTATCTGAATGGGCGTGCGGTTGGTATTTCTAAGGGTCTTATTTCCTTGATAAAAAGAACAATTTTTAACATAGTTTTGAATATCTGTACGCATGTTTTTTTCCAAAAGTATTGCACTTTTATTCTGTCGCACGTACGGGATGAACTTAGGTGTCCAGCAATAGGAATGTCATGATTATATTTTAATATTCTAGGTATTTTGTTCACTGATGTGAATGCAACTCGATTTTTGTACATGTGTATTTTAATATAGGTGTTGTGGAATAAGTATGCATGGATGTTATATATTTTATATATATATGTGTTTTTATCGGCCGGTACATTCTTTTTTAGGACGGTTGTGAGCAGTTTTGATAATTTTGAAGAGTCGGGACTGAATTTACGATAATAAGATACGAGACCGAGAAAGGATTTGATGTCCTTTGGTGATAGGGATGTTAAGAAGTCGTTAAATGATTGTATTTTTCCAGGGTTTGGTTTGACATCGTTTTCGGTAATTACGTGGTCTAGATAAGCGAATCGAGAGTTAAGAAATATTTACTTTTGCCTAACTGGTTCAAAATTTCGGAAATCTGGGTTATTGGGTAAGAGTTACCGATCGTGATATCATTTAGTTTTCTGTAGTCGATGACTCCTCGTTTTTTTTCATTTGAGGGGTCTAATTTTTTTGGAACTACCTAAATGGATGATAACAAAGGGGACATAGAGAGTTTGATTATGCCCTGATCTAACATTTTTTATTTATCTGTTCGTTAACTACCTGTTTATGACATTCTTGGAATCTGTAGGATTTGGTATAGATAGGCACATTAAAATTTGTTTCGGTTTCATGCGCAACGGCATTGGTATTACTTAGCGGATCCGAAGGTAAGTGAAATATATCTGATTGCAGAGAACTTATGTCGTATAAAGAGTTTATTCCCTCTTCATTAAAGTGTGAAATTCAGAATAGATTTAGATCTTAGTTAGTGCGTTGTAATGAATTGACACAGTGATTTGAGGAAGAAGATATCGTATTAATAGATAAAAAAAGTTTCAGTTTTCAGGGGGTGAGATGCAGTTTCAGGGTAGAATTCACTGAAACAGGTTTATCAGAAGTGTTTACGACGGATATATTTATTCGATTGTTATTTTTCACTCGTGCTATACAGTTTGGTATAAGGATAAATTCGGAGATATGCTGACCAAATTAAAACTTTCTTTGATTTCAGGGTTAGATGCCGAACATTCAATCATTGTTTCGCTACGTGGAAAAATAGTGTATACGGGTTCAGCGAATTATAGTTTGATGTTCGAGATTTGTAAATTCAGTGATATTTTAATTATTTGTAAATTCAGTGATATTTTAATTATTTTGATGTTCGATATTTGTAAATTCTGTGATATTTTAATTATTTATAATTTATATTTATATTCTAATCTATTATGCATTCCATTTCGGTTATTACATTCCATATCGGTAGTATAAATTAATTTTATGAATAGTTAGAAGTAATTTAAAATATATTTTTGGAATAATAAGGATCTTGTTTTGCATTGTTTCATCAGTTTTTCACTGTTTCAGGAATATCATGTTTTTGAAATTTAGGTCATTCAGTCGTGTGGATTGAGTATTTTATTTTCGACCGGCTGTGAGTTTGGGGCTGGTTACCCTGTCCGTTAGCCTTATTTGAATAGTCACTTGCTTGGAGCTGGTCAAGCGTGTAGAGTATGTGTTTTATTCATGTTATTAAAAATGGTATCGAATTTGGACAAAGATAGTCTCACATAACACCTAAGCGACATATTTATTCGTTTGAATTATCAATTGTGCGTAGGTCCTTTATTGGGATTTTCATTAGTGTTACTTTGTGTATAGAGGCATTTTTGAATTTTCTCCTCTGAAACGGTTAGGTAGATTGTATCATTTAATGTTTCGGAATCTCGGCACCAGATAATGTTTGATATTTGGGGATGAAATCCCAATGTATAAGTGTTTAAGACGAGGTCTTCCATCGCCGGTATGCAATTTTTATGCGCCCCTTTCACATGTTTAGAAATAGTGACCTCAGTTAGTAATTTGGAAAGGCACATCTCTATACGCAAAAAAAACTGATTTATTGTCTCATTAACGCCTTGTCGAATCCTGTCAATTTTGAAAATCGCTAAGTAGGTGGGCGTATTGTTTACGCTCCCCGAACTAATTTTTAAGGAATTCTTCGATCGAGGCCTAATTTTCAAACTCTTTTATGGAACAGGCAATGACCGCTTTACCTTGTAACTATATAAGTATACATTTAAACACTATGTCATCTTGAGGTGGAGTTGCAAAATTTATCGCAATAGTGCAATTCATTAAGAATGAATTTAAATTTTTTGATAAACTGTAAAATAATACAAAGTGGTATCCATTCTGAACTGTTTTATGCGTCTGTGGCGCCTCTAATGTTCCTCTCCTCTCTGGACATATTTGTATTGTTTACAATTAAATTTTCTGAAACTTTTAATAGGAATGTCGCAGAATGTAATAAATAGATGTGAACTATTTATTGCAGTAAAATGATAATATTTGAACAGAATTGTGACAATATTACTTTAAGATACAATTTACGTGTGTAATTTCATAAGAGAGTATCGATATAATGAATGCATTGTGATAAAAATAAAAAATTAATATAAGTTATTGTACAACGTTTCAACCCCACAATTATTAAAAAGTTAAATTAGGGCAAGTTAAAGTACAATTATTGTAAGATAAGTTAAATTACAATTATTTCTAACAATTATTTTAAATAGCTTATAATATTACGATGTTTAATTTCTACATTAGTGAGGTTGCGTAAGAATATAGCAGACTCCGGCGCTGGACTCTATAGCTGGTTCTTGAACCTGGATGCTTTGTCGACGTCGTTTACTCAGAGCCATTTACTGAGCAGGTAGATTGGAATTCGTTGTGGTGTTGGCCGAAGATGTGTCGATCGAGATATATTATGCAGGATGACGAAGAAACGTTTGATTGTGATTAGTTCGTTACGATGATTTGGCTTGATTCATTCATTGATAATTAACCGAAAAATAGGAAATTTCTGAGGAATTTCCCGGATTTTTCATTCAAAATTTGTTAAGCTGCCACCAAATGTCATAATGGTTTCGTCGGGATACTTTATAAAAAATAGTTTTATGATTTGTTTTTATATTAAAAGTACTTTTAAATACAATGATTACAAATACTTTTAAATATAATATAACACTGAACTCGAAGAAACACCGACGACGTGAATTAGAATTGCGGATTTCTGGGCTGCGCGGGGTCCGTAGCCAGGGTTTATAAAGACTGGAAATGCTGATGTGTCCGGGAGTGTATCTGTTGAGGTTTCTGCGAAAAGCGCTTTTATCTCAGGGTGTTTAGACGTTGGGGACAGGATGGTGTTATCATGCTAATATTATAAGCTTGAGAGCAATGCTACATAAACATTATGGTAAGTCAGGGGTAATATAGATCGTAAAATATTATATTCGATTTTTTTAAGTATCTGAGGTCTTACGGTCCTTTCTATTCATTTCAAATGTTAATTTGATTCAACTTAAAGGTATATTTAACCTAGGAAAATTTCGTGCAGCCCCGGACGACGAATACCGCCGGGTACTTCAAATTTTGAACACACGCAGATATAAACAGCCGTGCCATACCCCAAAATGTAATCGATGATATCTACACAGTAGATTCGAATTATTATTGTTTTCATAGGTTCAGTTTGGTTCTGGTCACTTTTCAAATCTAAATATTGTACGTGAAATAATTAGTATTTTACCATGTTTTATGTTATAAATTATATTATTTTATAGATTATTTTCCATAATTCATTTCTGAGTTTATTTTTCGCGTCGCTCCTTTTATTTTTCTTCTCTATCTTATAAAAATAAATAGGTTGGATCGCGACATTTCGGACAAAATATTATGAAATTAATACTAAATTTAAAAAAAAGTTATTTTCTACAGAATTACTCAAAAAGCGGGAAACGGGACGAAAGCGGTGAGAAATAAGCAGTGATAAATGTAGAGAAAGGAAGTTAAAGATGGCAGCTGTCAGATATAACGTGTCGAGATATGAAGTAACAAAATCTATACCAAGATAGTCCTAAATTATTTTTCGACGAAAATTATTTCCGGGCTATCAACGACTTCTATTGTTTCAAACATTTTATATTGCTTATAACATTTGAATTAAGCTTAGATAAATAAAATATCTAATTATCAGCTAATTAAAATTATATTAAAAATCGTGGATAGAAGGTTCATTATAAAGATAACTATTTAATTATATTGACTTCTCATTTTTTCCCGATATTATCTATATGTCCGGGGGCTACGTGAACCTTTTCTTTATTTTTTGAGTGAAAAGTTGACACTGATTACTTCAGAGGCAGCCATTGAAAATTTTCACATAGTTTCCTAATATTTTGTACTCAGTTTAATATTGAAAATCAGTGATTTGAAAAACGTTCTGTGTTACACGAGTAATAGAATTTTTTTAAATATTTCGATTTATTACGTTACGTTAAAATAAGGAATATACTTAATATAATTGTTTCAAACTTTTATTGATATTTCAAACCGTCAATGTAGTAGGTCCGAAATGGGGAAAATGAGACGCTATTTTCCAAGATGGCGGCCATAGCACATTATGAACGAGTGTTGATTTTTGATGTATTATTTCTAGGCATTAGTACTTACACACGTGCATAATATCCACTTTAAGATAATAACCTCCAAATAAAACTCCAATATGATTCGATTTATACCTTATGTTGTTAAATTAGTATTTTAGATTGTTTCTCAGAGCAAATATGTTAAAATCTATACTGCAATAAAGGGTCACTATATAGATTTTCTATTAATTTCAATCCTTCGAATTTAACTTTCAGTACGATTTTGACAGTCACGGTGACGGTTATAATTATATCCAGAATTACTCTAATGTTTAGAAAATGAGACAAGGAACACTATTTGATTGTTTTTAATGAGAAAATAATAAATAAAAAAATGGCCAACAGCTGCGTCGACATGATTTATTTTTTTCCCAAGGTATGTAATATTTTTTTTTAAAGATGAAGAATCTATACAATGATATTTTTGAAAAAAACGAATTTGTGCAGTTGTTTCTTCATTTTCTTTTTGTCCGTACGTCCGTCATACGAAAACTACTATAATAAACGGGATTTAATGCGATTTGAATAGCTTGGGATTTGGGGAATATTATATACCTTCGAATATATATGAGTAAAATAAAATACACACTGTCTTGATTCAACGTCAAAATGTTGGAAAATAATGTCTGTTTCTCTGTTTGTTTGCATTCACTTCGCTTAAAAAAATACTTAGCAAATTAAGATGAAAGTTTTATTGTTGTATTACTTGGAAACTAGAATTTAAACTTAAATTAAATTTGAAAGTTTTCATTAAAAAGTCATTATTGTTTAAAGCGTTTTCGAAATAGTTACCTATTTAACTTTAAGTTTACATTCATTTTTTTATTTGTTTAAATTTTTAATGTTATATATTTATCTTTTCATTGCACCAGAAATGTCTATCTTAGCGAGCCACGCATATAAAATAGTAGGAAAAACTAATTCAGTATAATTACAGATCAAATCTATATTAAAGTTATTTTGCCCAAACGGTAAATTGTAATGCCGATATATTGTCGTGGAACATTTACTCCAACGTTAAATACAAGAATAATTTAGATGATGTTTGTAAGGTGTAAGTGATCATAGTTCGCCATTAGGCTTCAGCGGCTTTGAAGGTATGCGAATCGTATGTCAAAAAGATGACCTCAAAAATCTTCTTTAAATTTTTAGACTAATATATTAGACGATATTAATTAGACGAAAACAAAAAAAAGAACAAAATTATAACGTATTATTGAATAGTAAAAAAAAAATGACTGAATGAAAACGCATTATTGAATACTATTTTTCAAGTTACGTGGTTCCAAAAGCTCTGTAAATGTATTCATAATAAAGTTTACGGTTAGCGAAAATAAGCATTAACGCTTGAAAAACATAATTTATATAAATCTCGTAGAAATGTTGACCATTTAATTTATAATTAACGATACTGATAATTGGTATTATCAAATGCAAGTCCACCTATTTATCACTTTTAAAAAATAGTATGACGGATTCCCTTTTTATTGAAAGTGTACAGCCAAAAGCAAATTATTAACAATTGGTTAACTCGCATATCCATCGATTGATCGATTTATGAATCCACCTTATGCAAATAATCTCATCACAACGGCAGTGTTTATATAATGAAAGAAATAACCACTGAAGGTGGAAAGTAAATAAAACAATAAAATAAAAAGTCAAATTGATGAGATAGAAAGCTAAGTGTAATTATTACCCCGCTTTTACAATATACTTTCCTATAATTTTAGTGTAAAAAATGTGTAGTATCTTCGAGTAGAGTTTTTTTTAAGTAATTTTTCTCTAATCTTTACCATTATTGATGTTAAATTTTGTTTTTCATTTGAATCCGTGAAATATGTATTAAAAATATTAATTCTATAGTATATTCACAATTGTCATCATGGGGAGTTAAATTAATCTCATTTTGATGATACATGTGTGAGAAACTTTCCTACAAAATAACTGGGTTATTCAATGCTTGTGACTATAGATGTGGTAAATAAATTTGTTCAACTTTTTGTCATAAAAGGAATATCACTTGATTATGTTTCATGGCTGGGGAGTACGGATAAAGCGGTACACCCATTGATCACCGGGGTTCGACAATGCCTATTCGAGAGGATTGGGTGGAGACATAGTTGCATGTCTAAAAATGATTGGAAGTCCAATTGTATGTTTAAGAATATGCAACGTGTTATGTCCATTTATTAAAAACTAATCAAGGAATAATGGTAAACGAGTCCACTTATATTTGCCTACTAGGAGATAGATGTCGAAGTGTGATTTTAAAACTAATTTAGTAGACTTAATTTCTATTATTTTTAATTTTCAGTTATTTTTTACACAAATGATTATCTAAACAATGTGACCAACATATTTAAATATAAATTTAAATAAATCAATAAGTTTTGTTAATTTTTATTAATAAATGTGACGAATACTTCATAAATAAACCATTTTAAATGAATATCAAACTTCTTTTATTGTTCTTTATAAAAACGACCATACTAAACGTATTCCGCACACACATATACACACATACATACATACGAACTAATCACATCGTTCAAATTAAGAAAGAAAATTATATAGCAGAAGAATTACTGTATTTTTAATGAATAATTCTTTTGAAAATTTCCGTTAAATTGTCATTGACGATAATATAAATTAAATATAACAATTTCCGAAATAATAAACGGCGTAACAAATGAATCAAAAATATTTTGAATATAATCAAGAATCATAATCATACAGATGTTTTTATTTTGAATTATAAGTCTTATAAATTTACTGATGGCAAAAGTTGCCTATCATAAAAACATGTTTCGACTCCACCGAATATAACGGGAAATGTATATCGGTTTTTCTCGATATATATTTAAAACATATGGAATTGTGAAATATACCATTTAAAAAAAATCAGTTTTACTTATCTGATTTTTCCTCTGATTATCTAATATGTAATTTTTTCCAAAAGACTTAAAAATTATTTTCTGATAAAACAATTCAAGGCATTAAAAATATTTCTTTCCCTTCGTATGTTCAGTGAATTTTTCTGTCAACTTTTCACAAAAAATCAAACTCATAGAATAGATTGAAAACAAAATGTTTCTTTGTGACATGATTTATTTTTATCAACTAATTGACTAATTATCCTATTTGAGATGAAAACATTTACTTACATATGTCTTCATCTTCATCATTATCTGTATCATTTAAAAAAAAGTTCACATAACTCATTTCTAGAATATACTTCAAAACTTTATTTCATTAGCTTTTTAATTGAGAAATGTGACATCGCTCCTTTTGCGGTTTCACCCTAAAACTGCACCCAAAGTGTAATAAGTGGAAAATGTTAATTTTCGTGAATAATTAAAGAAGTGTAAATTAAAAAATATTATCACATTTAGTCTTATTCATTATAAAGAGTAACGATATGACGTAATCGTAACTGTTTTTTACAGTATCACAATTAATCGAAGTAGTTATTAACTCGTTTACCTCCTCTTGCGCTTACAGATATGTTACACTTGTTTGTGGTTTATTTTTTTTAATAATTTTTCGGTTTTCCCTAGTCTTTGAAGTAATTGACTATCCGGAATAGTACGTAGTTTCACTTTGACTAGCTAAACAAAACTAAATTGAACAGGATTTTTTTTTGTAAAAAGGCCACATTCAAATTCTAATTTTGCTTCATGTATCAATTGAGCGCCATCAGTTACACATAAAGTAATGCCTATCAATGTATATTTCAAAATGTTTTATTACATGTTAACAATTATATTATCGTATAATAATGTTTTAAGTAATTTTAGATGGATCTAAGTGATAATAATGTTTTGTCCTCTTGTGATTTATTATTTGTAAATGTTTGAAATATGATAAAGACTAAAAACTTATTGCCTGTAAAACGTTATGAAATACACATGTTTTTAAGTTACACCAGTAAGTTTTAATATATATAATACAAAAATGTGGTCAGAATTAAGAAAAAAAACGATTTTCATTCAGGTTTGACCCCAAATTGGATAAAAATATGTGGAAAAGAAAAAAGCTATCGCGCAATGAAGAAAGAAAGTTAAAAAATATAAAGTTGGGAAATAGCAAAGCGCCCAGGAGACTTATCACGCAATTGGTCAATGATACTAGAATCAAGACATCAGATCGTACAACTTATAGAGGAATAAAGAATCTAGGATTCTCGTGTCGATAATCGGCCAAAAAACCTTTGCTCGTACCAACTATAATGGAAAAAGTCTTAACTTGGCTTAAACTCATCGACAATAAACTGTGAATGATGAGAAAGAAGGCAAAACTCTTTTTTAAGAGTTAACATTTCGTATGTACATAATATATTTTTCTTTTAATTCATACGAGTGTACTTTTTAGATAAATTACCGGTGCGTATTTTACATGACAAGACGACTTTTGTAAAAGCGTATAATGAGGACAGCATAGTGAGATAGAATGTAAAACAACCATTAAGCAAAATGGGTTGGTTAGTCATCAGCATTCAGAAAATGGGCACCTTTTTATTGCTGAAAAATCTTTGAGGCAAGACCAGTACATCAAAGTTCGGGAGACTAAAATACTTACACAGATTCATGAGTGGTTTCCAGAATGAGATTATATTTATACATAAAATAACAAAATACTAGTTTTGAACCAGTCAAGAAACTCATCTGAGCAGAGTCCTATAATATGGTTCAGGAACTGCTCAAGAGTGAAATAGCAAGCTAAACAATTATAACCAATAATCATCGATTGAAATTACTTCATTGCGCCATTTTATATCTTGCGAAAGAGATAAAATGACTTCCTTTATATACTTCTGTATATTTGTCCTTATTTCATAAATTAACTTTAACTTATTGGAGAAACCCGGAAGTTATACGTTAAATAACGGTTACCCTGAACCTTTATATGGATTATTACTAATGAAGATTTATAATAAATCTTATATGGTTAGTATGTTCCTTGTACTTATCTCGTATATTCAACACGAGATAAACAGTTCTTTCTGAGAATAAGCATTGTATTGGAGCTTCCCAGTTAAGAGGTTAATTATATTTTTAAAAGTTTGTTTACAATCAAATAAGAATAAAAAAGATAACAAAAAAACATTATTTTAATACAAGGCGTAATTTAAAATGAACCTCATAGATGTGAATTAACACCGTTCGCACTGACCTAAGTAAATCAATGTTAATGTTTAAGCTTACGTAGTATTAGACTTTTTTAAACTTTCGCGATTCGAACACATATTTTATTTGATTTGAATCGGGTTTTTTCGCGGTAATTATCTATTTAATGAGTAAACCTAGATATTATAAACTAAGTATTCACTATGTCCTGACGTTTCAGACTGGTTGCACAGCCTGTGGTCACGGGAAGACTGAAGATGTATAGGAGTCACCGCTGCGACGCGGGAGTGTTTTTCAAAACTACCCCCACTTGGTTGATTGTAGAAATCTAAGGCGCGTTCACACTAGACCTACACACTACACTGACGGTATCATGACACTTGGATTTATGTACATATCGCGAACACCTAGTTGCAATCACTGGATTCCAAGCCGCCGAGAGTTTGAATCCGTCTTCACGGTTGAAATTTGGATGTTTTTTAATTTCAATCGCTTCCCGTATAATCCTCTTGAAATAATGAGGCTCAGAAGAAATAACCTTGGGGTCATGTAGTTCGATCCAGTGATTGGGCCCCGAATCAACTAAGTGTTCTGCTATAGCAGACTTATTTATCTGGCGGTTCTTCACAGCTGCTATGTGTTCCTTCATGCGTTCGGCGATTGTCCTTTTTGTCTGACCTATGTAGGAAAGACCGCAGCTGCAGTCGATTTTATAGACACCTGGCTTCTGCAATGGAATTACGTCCTTTGGTGTCCGCAGCTGCTTGGCCATTGTTGTAAGAGGGGTGTACATCGGTTTTATTGAAAACCGTCTGAGTAGGTTTCCAATCTTATCCGTCACCCCTTTTACATAAGGTAGAAAAGCCGGTTGTCTGATCGCCTCGGCGTGTTTAATTCCAGTGTGCTTAGCATGCAATCTCCGTGTTCTGTAGCCATTCATATTTAGTACCTTCTGGACATGCTGTAGCTCAGTAATGAGCTACAGCATGTCAAGTAATGTAAGTAAGTAATCATTATTTCAAGAGGATTATACGGGAAGCGATTGAAATTAAAAAACATCCAAATTTCAACCGTGAAGACGGATTCAAACTCTCGGCGGCTTGGAATCCAGTGATTGCAACTAGGTATTCGCGATGTGTACATAAATCCAAGTGTCATGACACCGTCAGTGTAGTGTGTAGGTCTAGTGTGAACGCGCCTTAGATTTCTACAATCAACCAAGTGGGGGTAGTTTTAAAAAATACTCCCGCGTCGCAGCGGTGACTCCTATACATCTTCAGTCTTCCCGTGACCACAGGCTGTGCAACCAGTCTGAAACGTCGGGACATAGTGAATACTTAGTTTATAATACTTACGTAGTATTGTATTAAATTATTTGCATAATTTTCATAATGGAAATAACCCTGTTTACTATTTTATATTTAGATATCTTTAGTATTTGTTTGTTTAAATAGAGCATATGGGAAATATTAGAGCCGAATTAGAGTGTTATACGTAATGCGATTAGACAGACCTAGAATAAGTATTAAGAAAATGAAAAAAACGTTTAGAAATTTTTTTTTAAAAAATCGAATTTGTGTTCTATTTAAAGATCTATTTTACACTAAATGTTTTTAAAAAAATGTTATTTCTCGACCTACTTATACATATTTGGGAATCCCTTCGTAGTAGGATGTCAAGCCAATTATCTATACTATTTCCAGTTTTGTACCAAGTAACTATATATTATACGTTACTTGTTAAATTTCAAGTTTCTATCATATTTAGTTTAGAAGTTAAAAGCCTGACAGACAGACGGACAGCCGATCGGACAAATAACATTCGGTATAGAATTCTTTCGAACCGTCTGGCGAAATTCGTCAAATAAATTGTCAATATGTATATCACACTTGGCACTTAACGTTGATTAATATCAATGCGCTACAAAATAATGCTTCAATGTGAGTTAATATAAACAGCCGTCGACTTCGACCGTTTATTAACTGCAAGTGTTGATCAACTGTTAACACATTTTTTTGTCAACAGCGTTGATCGTTAATGCACGTTAACATTGAGCGTTAACCGTTAATCATTTTTCGACTTAGCTCTACTATTTATGTAACTTCGTCAAACGCGACTTGAATACCACCACATCGATTTCAATGTATTTGGCAATAATATAAAGTGCTTGGATGAGCATGATTTTTGAACAGCATCTTCGTGGTCGGCTAAATATGAAAGATATTGAAATTTATGCGGTTTTCCACGATGACTTTCAAAAAATTTAAAAAGTTACTTAGATAATTTAACAGATTTGGTAAATATAATTTTATTAAATATTATTGATTACTAAAACAAAGTCGAAACATTGATACAGATGTTTCAGTTATGGCTTCAAATTATATAAAGTAATGAGAAACTTGTAACCAATAACATATTGACAAATATACGCAGAAAATACAGCAAATAAAAATCACATCGAAAATGAAACTTTCAAGAAAAATGTTTAAAAAATTGACGTAGCTACTTCAGACATTGTTTTTTCATAAAATTTAATAAAACTTATTAAATCACAAATGAAAACAGAATATTTACTTAACCATTCATTTATTACACAACGTAAAGGAAGAAATTCAAAACCTAAGAATTTTGGATACATAATGTAGGCAATTTTATATTACAAAATATGACATGAACACAAGAATACGTTCGCATTGTGTTTTTTTTCTTGTGTTTGGGCTTGACACCGACTCCAACGACATAGATCAGTATGAAGATTGTCTTTGTAAAAATCAAAATATGGTTTTACTCCTTCGAAGTTTATATTGAAATGCGTTGGAATTAGTTGGATAATTTAATTAAGTGATTTATATGTAAAAATCATTTAATGAATTCACTCATTAGTAAATCGATGTATGGAATAAACATGAAAGTACGAAAATAATCTTCAGGATTAACAATTATTGGATTTGTCAATTACTTTGTCCAGTTGCTCTAGGTGTCATATTGAGCTCAAACTATTTTAAATCTGATAATTAAATGAAACTACGTGATGTAGTATTATTTCTACTTTCTTTAGGTTCTTTACCATGACCTAGGTTTCGCTGTATTACATCTTCAGCAAAGAATCTTTGCTAACAACCCACCTGAGTCTTATAAAACAAAGATCCAATAGTGTCAATTAATTCGATTTATATATCTGGACTCACACACGTAACATCTTGAGGGCTGTGCAAAATATGGTCCCCGAGAACAGTCTGAAATTACCATTATATTTCACTCGTTCTAATTTCGGTACTGCTTTTTACATGAGACTAATTTCAATACCGCTTTTTCGAAGTCTCGAAAGAATATTTTGCATTTCACAAAGTTTAATTGTTTCTCTTCAGCCACAATACTATTCAGTCTCAACTTGTTTTTTTATTTTTTGTCGTTAGATTAATTTTGTTACATGTGAAATATGATGATATGTGTCATTGTCCTGCCGGTGTCATTATATTGCATTGTTTTATTGCGGCATTTTTATAATGTTAATTAAATTTGTTATTTTTGAAGAAGTACTCAAATTAGAAAAACATTCCACAGCAAATACTTAAATTTTTTCATAACACAAGGGATGTTCAACAAATTATTGAATTATTGCAGCAAAGTTCACTTTATTTTTTTGTATAGGCTATTTATATTGATCTAGTTATTTTGGCTGAAAGTAACGCTTAAATAAATTTGTTTGTAGACCTTAAAGGGAGTTTGAAATCCTTCTCTTGGACCAACAAGGAATTAAGTTTTTCAAATGTTTCAAAATTATTTGTCTTCATTCCATTCCTGCAATGTCCATACAAATTTTTTTCGAAATTCACATTATCACTGCTAAACTCATTTCATTAAAATTAGTCAGCAACTTAGATTTGTTTTAATTTTTTTCAGTTCAATCCAAAGTGAATACAATTTTATTTATTGAATTAAGGTGAGTTCCAGTATATGAAGATCTTATCAAAACAATTAATTTTTTATTTAGAATGTTAATATTAAGTTCAAATACGTGAAATTCTTTTGACAATAATTATTTTTTTATTATATTTAAGAGGCCTATGCAATGATATGCCCATCAATATTATAAGTGCAATTTTATTTCGTGCACTTTTCACTATATCTCTTTCATTCTCAAAACAGATTTTTCCAAAATCTCTCCATTTTCTTGGGTCGTTACTTTACATATTTGTACCAAACTTCATTTATTAGGTTAAGAGAGCTGTGACGTACTGAGAGACTGACAGCACGCCGAAACTTTAATGGTTCCCAGTATGATACGGAATCCTGAAAAATCGACAGGCTAACAAAAATTACAAAAACACTTCTAATTCAAGTAGTTACTGAAATAACATTATTTACCAGAATGTCTTGGTCATTCATCACCTGTATTCATTCTTTGACATCTTATTTCCACTATTTAAAGGAAGAAAACGTGAAATAGGAGAGGTTCGTCTTTTTTTTAATTTTAACGAATGTTCCTTATTTTACAATCGTGAAACTATTTGAATATTACTATATGTTTCAACCAAATGAATTCATAAGTCATTTGACAATGTACTCGTATTTTATCATATTTGGAGAACACATAAATAAAAAAGAAGCTATAAAAGCAAAAACGGATCATGTCAAAAAAAATAAATGATGAAAAACGAGTTGGGTAGTCATAATTTCACTGAAAGATAATTTCACTGAATTGTAAAACCGCAACCGGCGTTCACTTTTGACACATGTTCTGCTGGAAGAAATATTGATATCTCAAAACTGAACGCCGCCTACAACTAACAACTAGCGATTATCTTTCAATGAAATTATGATTACCTAACTTGTTTTTACTTTTTTGTCTACAGTTTTAGTTTGTTATAGTTTCGTTTTTATTTTACCCCTTTTGGTAGCTTATTATGTGTATGAAACATATAGCTTTAAGATGGAGGAGACATATAGAACTACGTATTTTTATTATTTGTGTCAAACTTGGCCATTTTTTTAAGTTTATGAAAAAAATATTAAAGATATCTTTTCAAAAAAAAATTCGCGAATTTTTTTTTCAATTTTGTGTTTTTATCGCTAGTCCCCCAAAATGTTTTTTGTCTCTAAAAACCTAACTTATGATACTCTTACATTAACTACAAACCGATTGATACCTCATTTGTTAAAATCAGTTCAGTAGTTTTTGGCTACGATCAAACACAGATACATATATACATACTCGTATATAGGCTTATCCCGATTAATATTTTTCAATGAAATTTTGCGTACATGTAATATATATCGTAGATTAAACGGTAGGTTATATAAAATTATATTACCATTTACTGTAAATAAATTTACATTTACAGAAGACCTAGATTAAAAGGTAGGTTATATAAAATTACACTATAATTTAAAGAACAATGGACATAATCTATATAATAATAAATTGACCCTTTGCAAAATTGTAATAATAGAACACACCTGTTTCCACCGCAAATCAAATGTACTACGATCATACCGCAATCGGAATTTTTTAAAGTAAAGTCATAAATATTGAAATAATTTATAGCTGCTACAAACAATCGAACTAAGTACATGTATATTTAATTCATGATAAAATTTTACAAAGTATATTACGTAAATCTCAGTTGGTGGACTTAGATCACACAGACGGGCAATAAACATTTTTAGAAGCAGGGCTTATGCATTAACCCCCACAATGTGTTTCAGAACCAGTTATGGATTGGCGTGAGTATTCGCAGCGGCGAAGGAATATAATACCAAACTCATCTTGCTTTCAATACGATTCACAACATCATTGCATTAACTGAAAATGTAACAATCGTTTCTGAAGCACTATACAGATTGGAATATCTATTAAAATAACTCCATTAAGTAGATTGCATACCTCAGCACAGTGGAGTATGCGGACTGTGTAAGCTGCGTCGAGTTCTATGAAAGTGGAGACTTTCCCAGATGACTGTAGGGCAGCGTATAAAAAGTCATGTCATTGATATGTTCCGGCCTGTACAAATGAAGATAGATGAGTAGTAATAAAGAATAACCGACTCATTATTAAGAGTTCTATATTACTGAACATGATTAAACAAATTCTGGTTGTTATTAACGTTATTTCATTAACGATATATATACCTTGGAGGCGTTTTGTACCTAGGCGAGATAAAATATATTTATTCCAGAATAAATATACTAATAATGACATGCATTATTGTTCCTCAGCTTAAATGTAATTATTATCCTTGTTTGGTCATTCGTAATATACCTCTTTTACATTTTTCTCAGTATAAATATTCGCAGTTGTATTAAATTTCATACTTAACCTATACACTGTTTTTCGTTTCTCACTTTTAGTTCTAACGCTGAAATCTATAACTTTTAAGTAAAATGTCTATCAGAGCTTTTTAAATTTTTATTTTTTAAGTACTTTTCCGTTTGCATATTCGATTACTATAACGAACCTAATATTAAAAAAACATCTGTTTGCCTACTAAAATCTATATATTTGTACGAACTGATTTAATTTTAAAACTATTGAAGATATTAACATGAATTTTAAACAGGTTAAAAATAGTAATCTTGGGACCAAGTTAGTTTGTTTCATCGTGGTATCTCAAACGTTTACGAAATTATGATGATGTTGGTGTCGGATTTCGTGAACCATGTCTATACACTCTTACTTTTTCAGACTGTGGTATCTACATTTGCATGCTGCGTAATCCATAGTGTGTACCTAATGCAGGTCAAGTAAGCATTCAAATACAGTAGAATTTATAAATATTCCCGCATGATACCATAAAATTACTTTACTTTTTAAGTAGAATAAAATATATTTAATCTATCGTGCGGTAGCAGAACCCAAGATTACCAAAATATTTTTAAATAAAATTTTGCAGATAAATATTTACGCAACTAATCAGAAAAAAATTAAACGTACTGTCTCAGATTATCCTTTGCTTAAGCAGAAAACGTCATAATCATGAAAATCAGTGAAAGTTTAGACTGGAGAAACGATAACACCGGAAGATGTTTTTACAGCTAAATTATAGGCTGGTAACCCTGCAAGCTGCGACTCACCCTCTCGCACAAGGCAAGCGAGATGTGGAAATTTATTCAAATATCTATTTCTTATCAACTGGCGCACTTAAGGCTGAACAATTGATGCGGTAAAAATAAATATTTAATGCACCGTCATCGCGCCACACGCTCCATGTTTATTATGTTATATCTTTCGCTCTCAATTACATGCCAGATAACCCTCGGTTGGAGATCAATTAATAGAATAAAATTTATATGAAATCAAAGAGAAATGCTGCCGATGCTATCTACCTTTTTTTCGTCGCCATTTATTACACTCGTACTTACGAATATCTTATTAATAAACGGCAATTTCCGAAACGAAACAATAATAAAACTGGTGGAGGTAACCGATTTTCACATACTAAAGATTATAAAGACATGTTAAAGATTTTTTAGGATTCCGTACTTCTAAAAAAAAGGAAAAGCGAAATCCTTATAAGATCACTAAATTGTCTGTCTGTCACAACCGTTTTTCTTAGAAACCGCTCGACGTAGAAACTTGAAATTGGACATAGTGATAAAGCATATTAAACCACATGTATCACAATAGCAATCCTCAAAAATATTTAACTGCCAATTTTAGTAGGGCAAATTGTATATTGAATTTTTTTAAAATTCTATATTTAGTGACATATCTTTTGAAAGCCTAAATAAAGGCCTCAATTTTTTTTCAATCTAAATAACTTTACGAAGTATAAACTGTGAAAGATATAGCAGACAATATATTCATGTCGTGAGAAATTAATATATATATATATATATATATATATATATATATATATATATAAATAATTTATTTAAGTTACACATAAATAATTTATTAAAAATACCATATACACTTAAATGTTCGTAAGTACCTTAATATATGTCACCCTCGTAGTGCGTGTTCTATTCGTTCTTGACAGGTGTTATCATGAATATACCATATGTATTATATAAACCAAAAACACTATAAGACATATGTAGGTACGTCTGCTTGTCTGTCCATCTGTCATAGCATCACAGTTTCTAGAATTTTAGACTTAATGTGTATGAAATTTATTAAGTTGATTCTTCACATAGAGATTTCAGTTACAATGTAGCAAGACATTGATATTTGTTTAATTTATCTCCCAATACATCTAAAATGGGAGCAAATTTTTCCGCTCATTGCGTTGAGCGGTCTCTCATTAAATAAGCCTTTTGAAGTGAAATGGAAAATTTAATTACAATACTTTTTTTATTTTAAAACCCCTTTTATAAAATATTAAACTTTAAAGTGGCACACAATATGTTCTTTCCTGTCTGATTTTTTAACCATGAGTTTGAGAAATTGAGAAGAAATCTAATAACATTCAATTAAAATAAAAATTACTCTTAAAATCATCCCTGTTAATAAGTATTAACAATTAAAAGAGATTTAGACAATTACCCTAATTTATGCGTGTCCCGTCATGCACTCGCCTGAATTTTTTATAACTTAAAATTTCGTAAGATGCCCGGTTAAGTTAAGTATTAAAATAGAATGTAACCAACTTTTGTCTTTTAGACACACACATGACAGAATATTAATGGCATTTAATAAAGAAGGCTCGCCAGATTATACTATTATTATTTCCTTGAACTTTATGAAAACATCACACTTGACGCGATCTTTTAACTAGCATAATTAAGGTTATCGGATTGGAAAACCTATGAACAAATAGAGGCAAAATATTGTAATAACGCTTTCAGATGAGGACAGATATTGGATAATATTTTTGTATTAAACTTATTTTATTTTTTATTATTTTATTTATGTGTTAAAAATACACGGACTATATTCTGCACGGAACTATATTCTGCACGGAACTATATTCTGCACGGAATTATATTCTGCACGGAACTATATTCTCCGCGGAACAAATTAGTGACTCAATTACAAACAGTAGTCCAAGAGAGAGAGGGAAGAAGATTGAAGACAGAGATAAACGAAAATTAAATAAAAAATAAACAGATTGTTATCCACAGACGAGCAAATATTTTTCTCCTTATCGATGTGTAAACTTTTACATACCCTCACGTCAGTATTTATTTACTTTGTATTTATATTGCTGTATCGTGTTCCTGCAAAAAAAGACAGGATGTTAGATAAATAAATACCATATCAAGTGGAAGTGTGTTCGTTTGAAGTATTACCTAAACGTCCGGTGAACAAGTACCGACATGATTTTTAATGAACGGACATGTTCATGAGACAATCTCCCATTATAATATTTCCCGTTTTCATGTTCGTTCATCGTGTACATTACACTTACTAATAATTATTTTTTGTTATATTTACTATGGTTTCCTTCTTATAAAAAATAAAAAATGGTTCCGTTATAGTTATAACAGTCTAGTTTCGTGCAAACAGCCGTGCAATGTAACAAGTAGCACATCGAAGCAATGAATTTATAAACTCTCAAATCTATCCATCCTAGCCTATTGCTATCATTTCTTTCATAGTCGTTTTTAATTTTTCTATGGATTCTATATCCTTTATCCATTATCTACTAATAAGTTATACAGGAGTATAAAGAAATCAAGGGATCAATAATTGAATAAATAGTATTAAACATCCATCGTCGTAAAGCCCAAATTATAATGCTTTTCCTTAATTGTCATGTTTTTTTGTCTTTTGTCTTATATCTCCAGTGATCAATGTAGCGCTAAGCCATGGGCCACGCGTTGACCAGTTGAAGCACGGGTCGATAGTATAGAGATCTTGAACCGAACTTTGCAATCCCAGTGCGCAGTGATCTACTAATTATTTACAATCTAAGTCGACCTATCATAATTTTACTGCATATATCATATATAACTATAATCAGTGGTAACAATGTGGTACAATGAGTCATGGTCACATTTACATAGACCCAAAGCAAGCCTAAGTAACTATGAGCTGTCTGTTGATAGTAAATAACCACAACTGTTTAATGTTTTGAAAGATAAAAAGTTATATTGTGAATTATCTGAGAGTCTCCGTTGCTTTATTTACAAATCTTTGTTGCTTTATTAAAAAGTGACATCTTAGTAGGAAAATCTTCTCTTCTATTCTCACCAAAAGATTCAAAAGGTTTATATCGTTTATGCCTATGAGAATGAATGACTTCAGGTAATTAAGATGACTTAAAAAAACATTATCGTTCACAACATAGATCATTAGTGTTATTATTTAAGATAAATTGTAATAAATTCAAGTGAACATCACATTTATGATAGAATGTAAATAAATATTAGTAAAATTTAAACTAACAATTGACTATTGATTGGTAGGTAAAAACAATATCCTTAATAGGAAATTGTATTTTTTCCAATAAAATGGTCTTATTCTATAAGATATTTGTTATCTTCAAAACAAACATCAAAATTTAACCGAATTTTATATGCTTTTTAAAAAATATAATAATGCATAAACTCTGACAGTTTCAAAACGATATACAATTAAAATATTACCTGAAAAATTCTTGTATATCATCACACCATCACTCACTGCAAAAACGCTCTGAGTTTTTTATGACTCTCCCTTCGTTCCCTTCTTTCAACATCTCTTCTTCTGATGTACTATTTTGGTAGAGCAAATTAGCACTATTAAGCAGTAATTGAAAATATTCAGCTTTATTTTCAAATAAATTCAAAATATTTCACTAACATACAGTGGACAGTAACATACACTCGACATACAGTGAAACAGTAACAGTTATAATTCATTGTATTTTTTGATATAAAAATAAATAAGAACAAAAAAAAACATTGTGATTATGATTTTTTTATTAGACATGAAAATATTTAGTGAAAAAACTTAATAAACATTTTTTGACACCTCATTTACCAAAATTTAAAAAAAAATTGGACTACGGAAAAAAACCGCTCGCTTAATAATGAACTTAGAGTAACTTTTGTGCATATTGATAAAAGTGTCAATTTGCACTTCACAATCTTCTATTGGTATACCTTCATTATTCATTACTATCATATATTTGCCATTGCCATCATATAATTTATAAATAAAATATACAGGTATGACAAAAGAATATGAATAATTAAGTAAACAACAATTTTGCTGTACCGAAGACAGATCAGCGCGATGATGCGCAACAATAATCTGAACAAGTTCGAACTTGTACGCAGGTCATTATTGCACGGCGTTCTAATCATTCCGTTCTAATATATTTTTCAACAAATATCTGAATTTATACTCGTGATTCATTCTAATCCTAATGAAATACGAATTAACATGAATTTCCTAATGAAGTAAACGATGCTGAATCTAGCGTGTTGAAGTAACGGGTTAAGCATATCTGTATTAAAAGACTATACCACCAGGACGTGACTCAACTAAGAACAAATGGAAGTTGTTGACTTTTAACAAAAGGAGTACATCTTTTTAAAAATTTAAATCCAGTGAGCTATTTAACAAAACAAAAATATTCTGTATTAAGTATTAAAATCAGTATTCTACGACAATTCATACCCAAATTTACACTTTGACAAGATAAAATATAGTTTTGAACTACAATTTTATCAAATCTATAAAAGGTATTATAAAGGAAAGGTGAAAGTGTATATATTAAAGATGTTTTTGAAAAAATAAATTCTGGAATTCCAAATAAACCATAAAGTAGAAATCGATTATTCCAACTGAATCAAAGAAACATTTTAAAAAACAACAGATCGGATTTCATTGTACATTTTTATTTTGTATGGTTCACAATCTTATAAATACTCGTACGAAGTGCACCACTTTGCGGAAAAGTAGAAAAGTAATGTCTGTGTTTCTGTTTATTTGTACTCACGTCAGGTTAAAGACTTTTAAACTGGTTCAAATAATATATGTCTACTTTGCTTTAATTTAGGAAGGAAACTGAGGTATGTTCATTTATTATACGCTGATACAGCCCTACAAACTTTAAAAATTAACAAAAAATATCAATCTACTGACTAGTACAATATGGTTGATCACTAACACTATCGTTGACAATTTAATAAACAAAGATGTCACACGAACTAAGCTTCTTTTGAGAAGCTCCATAAAAACTTAGACGCTCGACATTACCAGCATTGGTACTGACGTTATAATTGATATTTTCATTATTTCGTCCAGTACTTCCCTAGAAAATAAGACAAATTTTATTGATCGAGTACAAGTAGTATAGAGTTTCTTGTCACTTTATTGTAATAATATTTACCAGGGTAATTTTAAATTTCCTTTTACAGCCACCACTTGAATTACTGGATTTGAGTCAGAGAATAACGAATTACTCTGAGAGTGACGTGATTCAAACACGTTATGAAAATTAAATTTTCCTTGGTATAACTTTTTAACAAAGAATTTTAACCGACTTCAAATAATCACTGAATAGAAAGACATTAAAAAGTATAAAATAATAAAAATACGAGTATTTAGATGGACATTTTGCCGTACAATATCGCTTCCGCATATAAATTCAAAATTGTACATACTTTCTTACCCATCTACCTACCTACTAATATTTTGGTGGTTTCATGTGCCTTCGCATGTCTGTATATACTTACTTGTCTATTTATTTTGTTACTTTCTTGCTTACATCAAAACAAGTCAAAAGATTCCAAACCCGATGTATTTACTCCACACCGCCGAGTGTCGTCACCTTCCAGCTCCATCATCGGTCTCCTACTTAATTCCGACTCCTCGCCATTAAAGAGTTCCTATCACCATCTTCAAATCTCGGTCACCATTTTTAACCAAAGGACTCGTCAAAATAAATTCTACAAATCCAATTAATCTGTCCTCATCAGTGAGGAATTTAGTTCCGAAAACTGGAACATTTTTGAACTACTTATTTTTAGAATATTTTTAGGCGTTTTATCCTTTATATAGATCTTTTATTGGTATTGTTTCTTGAATTGTTTAATGTGCAATTTTTTCTTAACCGTTTTTATGAGATTTTTTTATTAGATATTTATTATGGGATTTAATAGATAAGCAAATATATATATTATGATGAATAATCATACATGGAAACTATTGTTGATCTTCTCTTAAGTTCACTTTAATGACGTATATCTATACTAATATACAAAGTTGAAAAGTTTATGTAATCAGGCTAATCTAGTGTCTTCGGTTTAAAAAATAAAAATTGTGTATTAGATTGCCCATACTTTTAGGAGAATATAAGCTACATGTATATGCGTATCAACATGTTAAGATTCCTAAGAGCAGGTAGGGAGACCTGGCTAATTTGTTAAATGTTCATCGCGTATGTCCCCCGCTGATGTACCTCCGACCTCGACGACGATTAACATCGTTTGGCGAACAGAACGGAGGGATTTAGTGACCGCGGAGGAAAACTGCATAATTAAGATATTTCTTCGCGGGTGAAACCACGGGGCACAGGAAGTAAATAAATAAAATTACACCTACCATTACGTTATGACAAAAATATCACAGCCATTAATTGAATATTACGAAATGTAACTACTTCCTCGAAACCTCGTGGGCAATTGAAAAGCAAACGGATTGCGAACGAGATTATTACTTGTGAAACGGAAGCCACGAACTCATTCGACTACACATTGTTGTATAGAAATTTTGCACAGTGAATGAATTTCAAAAAGTTTACGTGAAGTAAGATTTTCGTTTTATTTATAGTTTTGTTTATATTAAAAACTACAAGAATTTATGAATATTTTCAAAACAGTAAATACGTCCGAAACAGGTATAGCTAAGTTCATGCAAAATGTTTTTTGCTTGATATTTCAGAGTTAATTTCTAAATTTCATTCAGATTATTTTGACAGGAGAATTTCTTCACATTACATCATAAACAATTTTCTAATTTGACATATTTTTATATTAAACAACCTGTAATTTGTATTTGAGAGCAGCCACGCAACCGGTCTTTTGATAAATACGGGAACCATCGATCCTTAATCTAAATCACCGATCCTTTGGGGTGGGCCCAATGAAAAATGGTCTAAATTATAATAATATAAATTATAATTATTTTTATTTATTCCATGAGCAATACTGGGAATCTTGAATCTTCTCCAGTCAGAAAAATGAAACGTCTTGAAGTCTAAATCAAAAAGTAAGTAATATATCATGTAATTTATGTTATATTCCTGCATTAACGACCGATTCCGGCTTCATACAGATGGTTTTAGTATAAACATAGTGTTTAAAAATGTTTCTTAATGCACTGTTTTAGGTTTTTCCCTCCGGGTGCAAGAACACACTTATTGATTACACGTGACGGAGAGTCGTACAACCGGACTTGCGAAAAACATTAACGCTTAGATCTAAACCAGCAATGTTTCATGGTTGGCCTCGTGCTTTGCCGATGGTCATTGAAAAACATATTTTTAAAAGAATTGGAGCCTCGGAATTTGGATGGTAAGTTTGTGAAATAGTCCTAATGAACATAATAGGCGGCGATGCTAGTTTTTCATATATACTCGGACCAACCCTTGTGAAATCTAAAGCATTCATCCAAATGGTTCAACGCACATGACAATTTACATTTAAATGAAATTAATTTTTGAATTTGAGCAGGAATAATTTTTCCTCTCTCTCTCGCTAAACGACATTATACATTATACATTATACATTATCCATCATTAAGACCTGTTTTTCAATAGTGTGGCTTAACCTCGTAGATAGATATATACCGTCACTTTTCTGTAGGCTTTTTTTGTATAACTATTTGAGACGGATAATATTGTTATACATTGTTTACATGTATCTCTAAAAATTACATTGCGTCCACAAATAGACCTCCCCCAAGTTTATGAACATAGTGTGGCTAATTTACATAAAACATTTACAAATTATATATATATATATATATATATATATATATATATATATATATATATATATATATATATATAAACCTCTTTCTTGGATCAATCTATCTCTTGGTTAAAACCGGTAAAAACTATTTCAGTTGTTACTAAGATTAGCTTCCAAAAACAGACAGATAAATAAATGCGACTGGAGGCTTTTTTATACAATGTTGTTAGTTAATAAATGTAGTGATTTATCCACGCTGAGTAGCCATTTGTACAAAAATTGTGAAAAAATAAACTTACGTCATTTTTTAAAACTTTTGTATTAAAAATATATAAAATACAATTTTACTAAAGAAAGACTAGCATATGGAATACAGAATAAAATGTAAATTTATTCGTTACATACTATGAAATTGTTTAGATAAGCCAAGTATCATAACAAATTACTTCTGTTTGAATAGATAATTTTAAAGGCATTCTTTTATTTAAAAGCAGGATGGATTTGAATAGAGAAAATGACGAGATGGGAAAAATATTCACGTATTTGCACAACCTTTTTTTACTAATGTGAAAAAAGGTTCACAATAAAAAAATTTTGGTTTAGTTTAATTGTAAAATAATATTGAGTATGAAGAATCTCAACGATTTAACGTGCAGATAAGTGACTATATTTTCAATAAAAAGCATATTGTTTGGCAAACCGTACCGTTTTAAGAAACCAAAACTTTGACATTCTCGCTTTAAAGAGATTAACGTTTTTCGCACTGGCTTGCGAGTGACATTGTTTTATACCATACAAACAAATACTTCTTCATAGAAAGTGAATTATTTGGATCAAATTATTAATTTATTACCTTGATTAAATTTTGCTATTAAGCCTTAATACATTTCCTTCGTCGTTTGTAGTTGGAATACTATTGTGAACGCGGGTGTGTTTCATATGCAAATTTAGGGATGTTGATGTTCATTAACATCATGTTCGTTAACATCGACACTGAAACACGTGAAACATCGGGATATCATTGGACATCATATATTAACAGCTTTCCGCATACTATTTCTTTAAATTTTTTTTACTAACGTTTGTATGTAGCAAAGCCTTTTAATGTACCTTTTTCTGAATACATCTTATTAACACTAACATAGCAACAAGCACTTAGGTTTAGATGACATTATCTGTACATTATTTTTCTATACCTTTATAACATATAATTGATATTTATGATATCGATCTTTCGAAATGGATCCTTAAGTCACCAAATGTTTAGTCATCAATCATTTATAAACGTCGCTCTTCCCTACGCAGATTGAAACAGATATGAAAGTAGATTTTGACTAGTTTGAACTTGCAACGTAACGGCTTATCGTTTCATAATCATTCCCTTTGGATGAATATTTTTCAACAAGATGCAAAACTCTGAATATTTGTGTCGTATTACTTCTAATGAAGTACAATATCGATAAAAAAGCTTTAGTTATATACATAGGTATGTTCGTTTGAAATCTTCAAGTAGAGAAGCCTCGTTAATTACAGGCATCCAGAGAACAATCACATTCGACGTGCTCCTCCATGAGGATTGTCCCGCATTCTTCCTCTCCCGATGTTATATTGCGTCGTTGAATCTGTGGAAAAACAGAAGTTTGAACATTTTTACTTGACATGTCTATTACAGTCTCTTTGATTATTATGCAGTACGCGGAACAGTAACATTTTTTCTCTCGTGTCCTGTAATTCTAATTCTGTTTTACAACAAATATTTTTATACGCGTACATAAATTTTTTTCTGTTATAACAACTAAGACTTTATCAAGGAGATTTACTGAAATTTGCATTTATTAAAAATTTCTATAGACTATGCCACGATTCTTTTATAATTTTTTTTCCAGATAACGTTAATTTTATGAGAAAAATTCACTTAAACAAGGCACGTAAAACAAATGAAAAAATAGCAATATTTCCTATAAACATTTACATTAAATTATTGACTATGCAAATGCTATAAAATAATAACGCGCTCTTGTAACAAAGTGGGAATTGCAATTTAAAATTTTTCCCATAAATAAGTCCCTACAAACGTGCAAACTCATCGTTCGACACCATGACATATCGCATACTCTTATCACACACGACTCTGATCCAATGCAGCACATGGCACTCGACTAATGGGGGCACAATGACAAGATAGTTCGAGAACTTTTTTTATAATGTCGGTTATCACTTCCTATTTACATCTTAAATACTACTTAACATTTTTAAGCCACGGTTTGTTTATTTTTATACCGGCCACCGGATATCAAGAAAAAAAACAAAGGTAAGAAATTTAAACGATCGATGTCTTAAGATGTGGTGTTTATGAAAACTTTTAAGAATTTTGTTAACTGCGTATCGCATCAACGATTTCACCCCAGAAAAACTAAATACCAAAGAATGTTCACGTCTACTCTGCATGTGCAACGAATCGCCACTAAACGTGGTATGCCATCTTACTACATGGGTGTTTATTCATTAACAAATATTCAAACACCTTTTCGTGGTGAGCAGTTTGCGTTAACTTTATGCAGCTTAAGAAATGCGTGTCTCCAGATTCACAAATCTTGTGAACCTGGAGACTCTGATTTATTAAGATGTAGTAATGCAGTATGGATGCGTTCACGTAGCTGGCAAAAGCCAAAACCTGCAAACATTTCCTTTTATGCAATCCCAATGATAAAAGTGCACGGGGTTGAGACCCAATGGCCGCAGTGGGCACAGAATGAAATTTCAATAGCTGTTCAAATTGCTTGGGAGATTTTCATCTAAGTACTTTCGCACTCGAGTATAACTAAATGCATTGGGGGGCGCCTATCGTCTACATTCACACACTTCATCTCGTTTACCCGTTGTTCACTATTTATTTAGTGAACGATGGGTAAAAGATTATCATAGGAGCTCAAAGTAGACTAAGAAACTGAATAAGAAACAAATTTAAATATAATATTTTTCCTAATTTTACAGTTGTTATCCATAAACGCCAATAAACATTTAATTATACAATTATTTAGACACATTATAAAAAAAACATAATGAGAAAATTCCTTCCTTTATGGGTTTTGTATTCTAAATAGCCAAGGATGCCTATTTTGAAAAAAAATTCAGTTGTGTCCAAAACCGTGACTAAACGTGAACTCCCCCTATCCGCGGTTGAACGTTACCTGCTTTCTTATATGGTAGCCGTATAGGCTACTTTTTGACCACAAAGATAACATAGTTTTTGTAGGATGAAATTCTGTACTTTTTTGTCCAATAATAAACATTTAGCGCCACGCACGTCAAAACATGGCACGACATATATCCTAATCGGCGAAACGTTTAACATAATCTATAGCGAAATGTTACAATAGCCTAATTGGGTCATAGGGACAAATTTCACTGTCTTAATCTAAAGCTACTAGTCTAAATCTAAGCTGGCAAAACTGCCAAGAAATAGAATCCCATAGTTGAATATTCGTACTATTTATACGAGTACATATAGATAACCTTTCACCAAATTCGACCAGTCAATCTGCATAGTCAAAAGACATGAAAATTTTAATTTAAAAAAAATATTTTTGATAAACTCATTTTTTTATTCGGAATAATGTAGCAAATTACATACAATAATGAAATTAGAAAAAACACGTAATGTCAACGCTACGAATTGTCTGTTATCGTTATGAGAGGTAGTGACCTTATTTGAAAAATAGTTTTCTGGTAGCTTTGAAGTTTTACTTTTCTGCGAGTAGTAGGATTTGATATTTTAAAAATTTTATTTAATATTTTTTAAATTACAATTTTGAAGGCGTCCCTCGCAAATTTTTACGTTCAAAATATTTTATGTCCAAAATGATGAGAAAGTTCTACCCTATGAAGAAATGTTGTAAAGAAACAGGCAGATTATGTACAAATAAAATGATTAAAAAAAATTATAAAAATTGGATCTCTATAATTATGTCTATATAATTACACAAAATTCGTCGTAGTTATGAAGTTTGCTGGCCCGCCTATTTCGGAATAGTAAAAATCTGAAAAAATGTTTGACCAAGTATTTTGGCGGAAAAAGATTGGTACACAAAACATTTTTTTTCGCTTTCGATCGTATGGTATCGTGAATTGTAAAAGGGAATTATAAGGATTCCAGAACTACTTTTCAGTACATTAAGTAAATTCCAGAGATATTGTGAAAAAATTACAAAAAAAAACGTTCCCATGGTATTCAAATTTATTTTGGGACTGTTTGAAAACGATCACAAATAAGTATTGCTTCTCTTAAGGCTAGGTTCTTTCCACATTCTCATACCGTAAATATTTTATCTCTTTTAGAATTTATAATAAATGGATTCTCAGGATTTTCGATGATGTTGATAAAACAGCCAAAATATGGAAACTGCAGCAATTACAAATCTTTGGGTCGTTGCAGTTATGAGTTCTATTCAGAAATGTGGTAAAATTGCATCGGTATTGCGTACATATATCTTTATTAACCTTTGAGAATACATACTAACTGTCCGAACACAAATGAACTTTCATTATACGCAATGGAATTTTGACAGTATAGAAAGAATGTATGTATTAAAATCAATGACGTTATATTTATTAAAAACGTTATGTTCATATAAAACGAACAAAAAAGTAACCCATCGGACGCCCCGCAATTACACACGAGAACATTCAAATACAGAATATCACTGGTCAATAAAAGACATAGAGAGTTAAAAAAATAAATATATAAAAAAGAATTGTGATTATGAAAGTTGGGTTATTATAATTAATTATAGTGAGTGTGTTGTAGGTACATATAGTATAGCCTCGTCCTAAGCGTAGCAACCTTGGCGTTTCTCAAACGTAATCGACAGAATTTAGTTTGGTCTTTTAACACATACGTATTTTATATTTGCTTATCTCACCATCTTCTAGATATAAAACTTAATATAAATGAATTTATCAAAACCGCTCCAGTAGTTTTTAAAATAATAATAGTCGTACATACGCCACCGGCAATAACTTTAAGTATTGTTACGTTAGTACTATTAAAAACAAGTAAGAATTTTATGTATTAATAATAAAAACACAAAGAAGGCCTGTCCCCATAGTAAATATTTTTTTAAAACGTGTTTTCATATAATGTTTGCATGCTTGTATGTTCGGTTGTCTGTCCGCTGTTAACAAAATACAAGATGCTCACTTTTTTAAGTCTTGAGAGCTGTCGAATTGGGTTTATTGTATGGATGTTTTGTTTTCCTTACAATGCGACATATTAAACACATGTTCCTAGATACACGCTTGTCATCGGAAGACACAAAAAATGAGTACTTCTTCTGGTAAATTATTTTGAGAGTTTACCTCGTATTATATATTTAGGGATGAAATACTAAGTATTATGTAATGGGAACAATAACATTTGCTGAGTTTAACCTTTATGATGTTCATATTTATGTTGTCTGTAATACTATTAAGTAGCAAGTATTTTATTAGGTACAATATTTCGAACAAGTATCCAAAAATGTATTAAATTTTCTTTTAAATCTATGTTTTAATAATTTTTTTACAAATATACTCATAATTAGCTATGGTTAGTCTTTATAATCCATTATCGTTAAACTTTTCTTTATTAATGACCTTAACGGTCTTCTACAGTGATTTGCTATTGACTCATTGGGTATTTGCTAATTAGTTAATGAGGGTAGGGTTATATTTGTATTTTATGAAAGGGAAGATTTTATATAAATGAGTTATGACCATTCATTTATCATTTTGAATATGTTCTTGTAGGGATAATTTATTTATTGACTAAATTTCACTATAGCTTGATTATTAATGTATCCATTTATGTAAAACAAGAAGCGCGAGAAATTTTTAAAAATATAATATAAATACTACTTGCATATCAATACTTATTACTCTTAATATATGAAAGGTGCCGAGAATTTGAAATTTCCATATATCTTTCCCCGGAAAAAGGGAATACCATATTCAATCGAATCATCCTCAACCATACCAATGACTCGTTTTGGATACAAACAAAATCCAATCAATACGATTGATTACAGTTAAGAAACTATTAAAACTCGCTTTCATAATTTTCACATAAAATACCTTCGCTCAACAACATTATAATAAAAATATTCAACGATATAAATTACTGTGAACAAAAATTGTACAACAAATTTTCGGCATATACTAAAAATCAAGAATTCAGTAGAAAAAATGAGAACCTCGCCGTGCGATAGTAATTTGTCTAACCTTATGCTGTTCACACTAATAAAACGAGCTGATCGACAGTTAAAATAAATCGAATGGAGCGTAGGTACTGCGCGTTTTCTTATCGTAGGAATAATTGTGGCGTTGCTCATTTTACGCAATTTCATTCACAGTCGGGGAATTTTTGCGATAAGCACTAATTTGCAATCTATTGTTTGTATCTCCATCAGTATTTAAAAAGGCGCGCCTCCACAAATAGCACGCTTTGTGAATGCGGAAGAACGGATATCGCTCCGCCGGTTTTGTTTGATAGATATAAATAATATATTGGTTTAGTTCTTGAACAAGTATCACACACTTTCTATATGTTGTTGTTGTGATGAAAAACAAATTTAAATGTCTGCGCCAAGTCTACTGAAATAAAGCTATTTTGTCAGGCTGAATGTTTTATACATATACTTCCAGCTTCTTTGAATGATTTATTTAAGTTAAATGGACAGTTAATACTGGTGTAAAAATTAATATATATGGTAAATTTGAATGGTGTAATTAGATATTTATCACAAAGGAAAGCAACAACAAAAACTACGACGTGGTCAGAGCAGATCGTGCGATTTAATTAAATACTCACGTATCACGCATTAAATACTCACGTAGCAATTTTGTACGTTACAAACACGTATTTATTAAAAATATGGAAATCGAAATAGGTAAAAAAATGTGCTTTTATTTCTTCACTAATAAGATGAGTCCTTAGGGTGTCTGTCATTATAAATATAGCAAACCTTTGATACACTATAGACCTGTGAATTACCAGTTTTCCTAGTCATTGAACTAACGTTAGGCCTATTAGTCACGGAATTGACCTATCACCATTGGCCTCATTGTGAGAAGAGCAAATTAATAATGCAAAAACATTTTCAATTCCGTTAAATCCCTCTATTGCTGTAATTGTCTGCTGTCTGACATATTTAGTACCGAAATTATAGTAATATTGATAATGCTTGGCAGCACCACAGGTAATCGACTTGTTGACGTTTTTATTAGCCATGTTAGAAATTTTTATATTTTTACAAGCAGTTGATCTCGGTCGATCGATGTTTTAATTAATTTGAAAAAAGACAAAGCTCAGATATTTAAGCGTACCTTGTTAGTCATATAAATTGTAGTCACATGTCTAGAAATGTTGACTATTAATATCAACATTCGATCCGATCAATTTTATTTCGGAAATACTTTATTTCGTACGATTACGTTTTTACTACGTTTTTTCTAATTAAGATTGAAAAATCATTATAAATTTTTTATTGAACATTATTTTTGTTTCTTTTCCATACTGTTAATAAAAGGTAATTTTAACAGTTTGTTATTTATTGCGTTTTTTTTTAATAAAATGTGATGTGAAAAACCAACTTATCCTGTTATGTAAATTGAACAACTTTTGGGAGCAATTGTTACCAAAACTAAACGGTAAATGATTTTATTTTAATATGTCAATATACCATTGTTTAACATTGACGTAGTTTTTAAGGCACGTCGCCTGACGCGTTCTTTATATAAAGTGTGAAGAACTTACTACTTTTGTATGTACCTATATAATGTTTATTGTACAATTTTTTATAACGATTTTTACCAAAACTAAACGGTAAATAATTTTCTTTTTTTTCCAAAATGTTAATATAACATTATTTTACATTGACTTAGTTTTTTAGACAAAATGCTCGACGGGTGTTTTAAATAAAATTAAAAGTGTGGTAAAATAACTACTTTTTCCGTAATGTTAATTGTATAATTTTTGAAAGTGATTGTTACCAAAACTAAACGGTAGCTAATTTCTAAATTTGAAAATAAGTTAGATATTTATAATTTAAATAATGATATCAAAAATTCAGCGAATTTCGCCGATAACGCCTTTTATACGACAATTACCTTAATATAATTTTCTTTTTGTGCGGAATATAACATGTAAATTATAATCAATTAGGCTTCATAGACTATTTCCAAATCTTGGGCCCACTTTGTTCTCAACGTCAGCGACTTTTTTACATTGTCTTGTCTTAGAATTGATAATGTGTACCTATACATGGGGGAGTTGGAAAATAGCAGTGGGTTTGAAATATTTATGTCTGCATAATTATGTACAGAATCCTCAAAGTGCGAGTACTTGCCAGATTTTGCGTACCTTACGATGTTTTTATAAATATTTCTATATTTATTGTAATATAATTACAAAAACGCAAAATACCACTTACAGATTCTTCACGAAATCTCAGAATCCATAAAACCTGCAAATTTGAATTTTGGCAAACAGTTTCCTTATATAGTGTAAGATAGGATTTTTCAAAATTCATCTCTTAAGAGGTTAAATAAGAGATGAAAATTTGTACGCATGGCTGTCAGTTCTGAAGTTAGAAACACGAAACTTACCATTTATATTTTTGGTTAGAAATAAAGAAAATTTATTTCAGAATTTTCGAAGATACCGCCCTTAATAGAGCGAAATAAGCGATGAAAATTTGTACAGAAGTTTCGTCATTTTATATCCTAAGGAATAAATAGTGTAGCGTCCTGTTCATTTCATATCCTAAGGAATAAATAGTGTAGCCCTGTTTTACACAGCGAACCGGAAATCGTAGCATGAAAATCCTAGTCAAACTTGATTAAATAAAACTTAATTTAAAACTTTACATTTACTTTTTCATTTTATTGTTTATACTAAATTGGAGATAATGCCAAAAATATTGCCATATTTTTCAAATGTGTAATAAAAATAGTGAGAAATGAAAACTTCACGTCAATCTGCACTGGGCTAGAACCACCATTTTCCATAATACATGTTGCATGTTGTTGCCGTACGTAAATTAAAAAGCTCTACTTAAGCTCAGGTAACTCACCACGGAACTAGTTATCAAAGAATTTGTTTGACATTTATGTGTACTTTTACTTTTCATCATTATGCAGTGGCATTACGCTGCATTAAGCTGGAATTAATATTTTTAATTGCTTTCATTTTTTATTACAGTGCCGCTGAACCGATTTAAACAGATGCTTCAAAAAAGTGAAAAATTTTCTTGATTATTAGCTCAAAGAAATAGAGTTGCGAGTTAAAATACATAAACTTCAGATGCCCGGCTATCTGAAGTTTATGTATTTTCTGTTGGATATCAAAATCATTAAAACATTAGGAGATGACCCAATACAATACAATAATTTGTTAGGTGTTTAAAAATAAATTGATCAAATTGATTGATATTTTACACGGGGTAGCTATTAACTATTTTTATAAATCTGCGTATCGATCTGTATATCGAATGCATTAATATATATATATATATATATATATATATATATATATATATATATATATGGATATATATATGTATATGGATATATATATGTATATGTATATATATATATATATATTTTTTTTTTTATTTTTTTTTTTTATTTAATTATAGAGATTTTTACTGTACTACCATACTGCCTAATACTCAAATCCTAATAAAGTTTATTTTTTACCGCGTCATATCCTTTGTCGCTTTGATGATGCCACGCGGTGCCCAGTATGTGCGCACGTCACGACATTTAGTTCCGTTCGCAAGCTATGTTCACCTTAATCTTTTGGTTAAGATGAATGCAGATCGAGAACGGGATGAGATACAAGACAATTTTGTTGTTTCTTATCATCTTATTTTTTCTCAGATACTCATAAAAGCAGGCTTGCTAAATTTAATTAACAACGGTCTGTACATAAATTGCAATGAAATATTATAATAATTAAAAAAATAATCTGATTACTTTCATATTATTGTGTTTAGAAATTTTAATTTATAAAATCTCACATTTCATCTCTTAAAATGAAAAGAACGATAAAGGTTTAATTTTTCAACCGACTTTATAGAACATTTTGTAACTAATCCCTTAATTTCGTTTTAAATATAATAATATTTACAAAGCAGTTTCAAAAAGGGCCATCCCTAACAATCGCTTAAAAGTTACCTCTCATATTTTTAAAGAAGTCATGTTACGGACATCTTCACATTTCAAATAACCTGTCAAGGAAAACCAAAAATATGAATAACAGATAGGCTCTGCCCATACATTAAGCGCATAAAAACGTCCAAAACAGAGCACGTGCATGCACATATATTAGCGTCAATTGCTTACGGTAGCCGTTTCATCCGGTCGTGTAAACAGACATTTTTTTCGAGAAAACTTAAAAACTGAAATTGCAAAAACACTAGTCGTTACATAAATAAAATCAAAGGTGTAAAATGTATTTCATCCTTGTTCCAAAATGAAAATATTGCACTGACATTGACAACTATGTAATTTTTTTTATTTCTGTCAGTTATGGCGCTATGCACGTTTTTAAGCGACCTCTATGTTTTTTCGCGGTCCCTATTACATGTTTTTAATGTTTACAAAATGGCGTCGACAGAGAAACCATACGACATGATCTGAGTATGAGAGAGACGATTAATTTAGAAAACATTGATTTAAATTACCTTTACCACATGTCCGAATATGAGAGGGAAGAATATCTTTATAGACGTATGTTTAATACAAGTGATGATGCACGGATAGATACCATATTTAGACACGATTTGTCATAGTAGGGAAGATCAATTATTAGAATATATCATAATATCGCAGTCAACTGGGCCTTTTACCAAAGTAATTAAAAAAAATTAAAACTTACGGCAATAGTTTCAACCCGCACCGCGCTGGGTACACAACAGCTGCCTGGCTCCACACAGTGTCCATTGCATCGCATCACGCTGACCCGGTTTGGAAGGTTCTGCATCATGTCATTAATATGATAATTTATACTTTGTCTTTACATTATTAAAAGTTTTTAAATGCCACGGGGTTCTACTATTTTTTAATAATGTATTCGAATAAAATAGCAACTTCTAAAAAGAAATAATTAAAAGGGGTCAAGTTTTTCTGGTATTTTTTTCTTCCAGATATTTTCTTTTTTTTTTTATAAATGGTGGTATTGAATAGTATTACAGTAATAACAAAAATATTTTTTTTTTCAAGTCTAACTAATGTTTTATAAGTCTTAAAACTTGCGTAGATATTAAGAATATGACTGAGTTGCTTATGAGCGCAGTATTTAATAGTAGGGCGTTGTAGGTTTTTAAAGTGAATTTTGTTTGAATTGGCCAGCTGCTCACACCAAACTCAGTATTTCCTTGAAATTTTTCTCTAATTAATAACACACTCTAATAAGTGCCGATGCCAAATCTTTGTTTCGAAGTAAGAATATTATTAACAATTATAATGTATGTATGTCTTATAATGTACGCAACATTCGATTTAAAAAAATGTCATTCCCTTGCAGTTCATTTGCGATTGCCTACTTATATTATTACTAATTGATAATATAGAGGAAATTTATAAAAAGACACAATTTGGTTAGGACGAGAAAACAAAAATAGGGAAAAGGGTATCTTTCTTTAAATAAGAGGAAAATATTCCATAAAATATTTTCCGCTTATTTAAAGAAAGAAACCTTTATCGATATAGTTTAGGATACAGTTTATAAAATATTAAAATGAAGATATGTTTCGTTAATTCAAAGTCGTATTTCTAAGGGTAAAATAAAAAATATTTTATTTCGAGAGATAAAATATATAAAACACCAGTAAGAAGATTAACATTAGCCAGACAAGGAAAGAATAATTTCTCGAGAACTTAAAGAAAGTCCCCATTCGACTCTACTCGTTGAAATCGTTGAATGCATGTTTAATATATTTACACTCGTGTCTACCTATTAAGACATCATCACAGATAATACGATTACGTGCATGCTACTTCGATAACAATGATTGTATTATCATATTTTTCTATAGTGAAAATTTCAACGTAGGCATTGTCATCAACTTCTGCATTCCGACATACATAATCTTTAAGATAAGAACGAAAATTTAGTGATCTAAAGTGACATACAAAAATATTTTCAATTACCTTTTTAGAGTCCCGTAGTGAAAAGAAATAATCCTCATAATTTTGTCTGTCCGTCCGCCCGTTCTATATTACGAATAGGTGCTTCAGATGGAGATCGCAATAAATATGCAAATATAAAAAATTGCTTTTAATATGTTCATATATGTGATGATTTTTTTGTCTTGCGTGGTATTTTCTAAAAGTTATTCAAATTAAAATTCTTAACCGCTTTTCGTATTAAATTTCTTTAACCCCTTTTCGTTTGTCACTCCTCGTCTGCAAATTATTAGGCTTAAAACTGTCATGCGATGTGTCCCAGTCCCCTTAAATTTTTTCAACCGTGCGTTTTAAATATTTGAACGATAATCAAATATCAAGATTTTTTTCATTCGATTATTTCGGTTAATTTGTATCAATAATTTCAAAAGATATGGACAATTACAGGTTCTTCTTTATGTATGTGTTTTTGGAGTTTACTCCTTAAGAATCGATTTTCATATATAGCGCCCGGTATGAAGTTTTATGAGGAGTAAAATCAGAAGCTCAGTGTTAAAAAAAGTGTTTCAAAAATTCTTTCACCAATAGTTAGAAAGGACCTTCAAACGGACATAGGTTCTATATTATCTCGTTAAAGAAAATGTTCATATATTATAAAAAAAGTTAAATTTTGTAAGTTTGGATGTAAGAGGTAATCTCCGAAACAACTTATCCGATTTAAAAAAAAAATTTGCAAAAATTTATAAATGACCTTCAGGATGGATATAGTTTGTATATTATCCCGTTAAAAAAATGTTCATGGCGACCAGTTTTGCAACGTAAGTCAACGGAAAAACAGTCGAGCGAATGCGTTTCTTATGAACGCTGCCTTAACGGTAAGAGATATGTTGATAGATGATATTTATATTTATATACAGTGTTACCTATTATATCTATCCAAGACAATCGTAATGAAGGAGTAAACTCCAGTGGCTCGTCGGAGCTGACACGCACAATGTTTTTTTTTCATTAATTATATTTTATCGTTTTTTTCTCAAGAAATGCAATTATAAACCAATATTGGAATTAGAGTTGTTTAATTAGAGATGTTTCACATTTCGCGTTATTTTAGTTTTTAAAAAAGTTGTCGAACATTTAGTTATAACAATGAGCGAGATGAAGATCTGGAGACGATAAGAAAAATTAAAATAGCTATATAATCTGAAGTGTAAGCAGATAATAAGATGCTTTAGCAGCACGTAAGTGCGATATGACGTGGAGGAGTAGAGTGAGGCCATGCGCAAGATGAGATATTATCCTCACCAGTATATCAGCGGACGCCTGCGGCACGTGCACCAGGGCGGCGCGCGGTGTGCACCTCGACACCGCCATCGTCTCCCCGAACTGTCTCGCAAAGCGTTGTCGACACGTCACTATGAATTCAATGAACAAAATATGTTATCCGCGCGTATATACTTCATTTTCGTGTAAGAGTTTAACTTATCTTTGCATACGTTTTTTAATTTTTATTCTAGTTTGATAAAATAATATTAAAGCGTTCATTGTGGCGTTTCTACTAAATGTAATTTATGCGATTTATACACAAAGTAATATACGATAGATAGAGAAATAACTGCGAATGGCGCGACAATAATAAAGTGTATTTGAAAAATGTTCGTTCTGTGGTCTTTCGTAGAATAAAAATTAAATAAATAGAATGTTTACAAAAATTACAATGTTGAAAATACTACGATACTATGTTACATAATATATAAAATTATACTATATTACGATCTATTTCCGTAAATATTTAAAACATCCCGCCAGACAATGAATAAAACGTTTATAATTAAATTTTTAATCCTTAAAATAACGTTTGTTTATTGTATTGCTAGCTCGATCTCGTTTAGTCCGAGAAATATTTTGCAGAGAATTTGAATGACTAATTTTAAAATAAAAAAATAAGAATTTGTTTCTCTTGCTACTCGGTATTTTCTAAAAGTATGCGGAGTATTGTTAAGCAATACAAATTAAATAAATTTATAATCCACATTTCTAAGTCTGGTAAAGAACCAAAACTTGAAAAAAGTCAATTTTCTCGCGGAGTTCTGAACGAATACTTATATTATTTTAAGGGTAATGTCCATAAAATCTTTATCGATTCCTCCCAAGCCCGATTATCTATGTTTATCTGACGACGGGCTTTTGTAAATCATCTGCGTACAAGGGTTTTTATTTCAAACAATTCTGAGAGCACTTTTAATGGACAAGGAAAAAATAATAAAATCTCTAATTTATTCTATACCAGCGAACAATTCACTTCACTCAAAATAAAAACCAAAAGTTCGAATAAATGTTTTCGGTCCTGAACATTTAAACCATTTTAGAAGATAATGTTTTCTTCCTTTATGAAATATCAATGATTTTAAAGGAGTAAACGGAATGTTAAATCATTTTAAATTTAATGTTAATAAATACATTTAAAACAAAATATTTGAACATTTCGAACAAAATATCCGTGACTGATTCTAATATTAAAATAATTTTAAGCTGGGTTTGAGTGACATCCATAAAATGATTGGTCAACCTTTTAAGCTAGTGCATCTTTTAAGCTACGTGCAAAACGCATTTTCGACGAAATTCACTGATTTTTTTATATATTATTCTTATTTTAAAATGTAAAAATTATTTTCCTTTTAGTTTTGGTAAAAATCTCCTTCGAAAATTGCACAATTAACGTTACAGGAAAACTAGTTCTTTCACCATACTTCTAATTTTATTTAAAAAAATTGTTTTAAAAACTAAATCAATGTAAATCGATGTTATATTAACATTTTGAAATCAAAATTACAGATGCAGACAAAAATAGTAATTTCATCACACTTTTCAGTTTTTATTAAATACGCGTCGACCGATTTATCTAAAAAACCAAATCAATGTAAAATAATGTTATATTAGCATTTTGAAAATTATTTACCGTTTAGTTTTGTTGAAAATCGCTCTATAAAATTGTTTAAGTAACATTACAGGAAAATAATAATTTCACCAATCTTAATTTTTTTTCAGAACGCGTACAGCGATTTGCCTTAAAAACTATGTCAATTTAAAATGTTTTATTAAAATTTTTAAACGACGAAGGAAAATATTTACCGTTTAGTCTTGGTAAAAATTCCTCTTAAAAATTGTTCAATTAACATTACAGAAACTTATTTTATTTAAAAATACGCAAGAATTATTTTTTTTCTTACAAATTGTTAAAATACACGTTTTTCCTATTTATAAACTGTTAAACAGCTTAAAAAATAGGAAAAACAATTTTCAATAAAAAAAATTAAAATTAATTTATGAATCTTACTATCACGACAACTACTTGAAATATTTGGTTAATGCGCATTTTAGAAAGAATAGATAAAATCTTCCAACACAAGAAAGTGGATAGATGAAGAGAATGGTTATTTATAAACAAACTGCAGTGATGATACAGATCAAGAAAGGTTTTTTTTTAAGAGTTGATAGTGAATTGATAGTGGAATACTTGCAGAAATTTAGTACTGTGGCGCCTCCGCCGCTTAGCGTTCCACGTCACAAAATTTCCTCGTATGTTTTACGATTAGTAAAGATAAAGCTCACATTTTATCTTTAATAATCATAAGACATACATTTTTCGTACAAAAATAAATGATGAATCAGTATAAGCGACATAAATAATGATTAGAAAATATTGAAAGAATGTATACAAAAGTAACATTATCGATATCTAAACTGTATTTTTCAGTGAATAAATATAATTATTATAATAAGAGCAAATTAAAGCAAACAGTGACTGTAACAGAGAATGCTTATAAATTAATTAAATTATTAAAAATTAATTACCTTGTTTGACATCAATTTTTAAATCACTGTTGGCTGTAACATCGCGACCGACAACGCTTAAAATAACAATAAAACTATAAACGATAAAATGCATTACGTAAAGTTATCGTTAGCTTGAAAATAATCACTAGCAGATGAAGTATGAACGTAAGCGGACCGCGACGCGGTTACGCGATTTTCGGTAACGAACCGATACGTCCACCCGCTTCAGCGACAGTTTTATGTGAGTTCGATGATTCATTTAAGTCAATTTATAGTCTTTTTCGCTTGTGGAGAGCACTCGCAACGGCAGTAAACAAAGATATCTACAGTCGAGTCGTGCACGCGTCACCTCTATACTAGCTGGTTGGCAGAAGTGCGTCAATGGCTGCTGGAACAGCGACTTATGCCAATACATAAAAAAATGTGAACATCGTAAAACTACCCAGCTGATATTGTTTTCCAAAAAATTAACCTTTGTGATAAGTCGGCAAAAAAACTTTTCATTTTCAACTGAAAAGTTCAAACAATTTTATTATTCGATATCTTCCTTAAGGGCACATATTCGTTTTTCGAATTCAATTTCCGAATCGGAATGCAGAAATAGAATTTAAAATGTTTTCGTCATCGTTTGAAAATCGTTTTCGTCATTCTGGCTTTGCATACGTTTTGTATACTACACCAAACACATTTGGAAATTTTTCTTCCGGTAAAAAAAAATTAATTTAAAAAAAAAATTTATAAATATGCGACAAAAGTCAAAGAATAAATCTGAAATATAATTTTGTTTTCAAAATAAAGAACAGATCCTTTTCTACTCTTTAGGTATTTAAAGGATTTTTTATATAGGATTTTTTTTAGGTATTTAAAAAATTATTTATATTATCTAATATTTTCCTTTATTCAGGACGTTCAATCAATGGTAATACATTGTCTTTTATTTTCATCCACTCACTACAGACGCGTTTTCGAAATGAAAAATTTCGTTGCGAAAGGAAAATATCTATGGTCTGTGACATATTTCCGAAAATGCGATTTGTTTTCGTTATCAATCAATCGAATTCAAAAACCGAACGCATGTTGTTGTCCAACTGTCGTCTTTTTCCGGTTGCATCGTATAGTATCGTATTGATTACAGTGTGATTTTTTTTTACATTTAATTAAACAAATTTATCGCTGAAAATGTTCTTAAATGTAAGTCGTTTAGTTTATTGGAAACGCTCACATAATAATAAAATTTTATCAGATATAAATAAATAACATGTAAGTACAGCATATTTTAATTACATTGTAAATCGTTTTAACAGGGGAAAAATGTTGATAAAAAAGCAAGTCACCTTTGGGGAAAATGCATGTAAGAGATAAGATCATTTTTGTGACTCATTCTGATTGCAGGTGAAATTTACGTAGCCATCTAGAGATAAGTTGTCGTTAAGTAATGACGTTGGTAGATACCAAACATTCGCAATATAGAATTAATGAAAAAGTGGTTTACAACCTTAAAATTGATTTTCTATGGCTCTTAAAGGATTTGTGTGCTTTTTCGGGACGAAACAAACTCATTTTTGCATTTATAATATTACTAGTAAGGATTCTGCATTTTTAAGGTTATCATAAAAGAAAGGAAAAACTTTCGTTTATTATCATTGTGTTGTTTATATAAAATATTTATTTCATTTTCACTCATTGTCTTGTTCTTATCTTTATTATTTCTCTTTTTTAATGTTTTTTAATATTTTGCACTGAAATTAAATTTACTTTCCATCCCTTGGTAAAATTATTTTACGTAATTAAAGCTGTCGCGGACGAAGTTCACAATTTCACCTTAAGATTCTATTTTTTATTTTCTGAACCCTGAATACAAGAAGAATAGTATATATTTTAGCACTTTGTCACGGGCAGAATATATTAATTAATGAACAAAGAAACAGTTCGTGTAGTCTTGGGCCTAGATTCTAGTTCGTATTACAAGGGTGAAAGTGAAACTCTTTGGTAGAGAAAGAGAAAAAAAACAGTTCCATAAAAGTTTTATTTAAAATGTCAAATGAACCAAATAAGAAATCTTGTATTTTTTATGAAAAGTCAGGTTATTTTTCATAATAGAATGTAAGTACTATGTCAACGGCACTCTGTGTTTCCTATACATCCGTCATAAACAATTATAACATAGTTGCAATTTCAGGAAACTAGCATATCGGACAAGATTATCGAAATATATCGCCACGAAATAAGCCACGTAAATTTTGAAAAGAACGTAAAATATATTAATTTTGACAACAAAATGAATGTTAATGTAAATTTTTAATTAACCTGGGTCATGGCTATTATTAAAAGAAGCAATCGGTATTGATGATTTTTCGTAATCGGTTCTTAAAATTGATTATGTTCTTCGTCACGTGCGTATTGTTATTTTAATTTCTTATTAACAATTGTTGGTGTATTAATGATGCAATACAAGTTCCTTTTTATTTTGCGTGATGGTTACAAATTGTATTTTTGCTTCTTCCCTTATAATTAATCGCTGAATTGTTTCCTTTTTTATGTTCTAAAAAAACTATTTCTGTAACGCCAGATCCATTTTCACTGGTCTCCTTTAAGAGCGTACCCGATATGATGGACCTGATGAAATTGAGATAAACTGATCTGAAAAAATTATTTAAAGTACCTTCGTCGTTTCAGTTAGACGTTGGTTTAGGTTTTTCCATAAACATATGATAACCGGGAAAATTGTAATCTATACAAAATTTGTGTGTTTGACTTTAGCGACAAAAAAGCAAAATACCAAGAATAGGAATACATTTTCGTACGTCACGTGTCGCGCGGTGCGGACGAAGGCGCTATGAATGCGGCGGCGTCTCTGCAAATATTGTATTAGCGCGCGCGTCAGCAGCGCGTCACGGCCGTGGACTTCGGCCCCTGGCTCCGCTTATCGGCCGACACCTGGATTGGAGGCGATTCGCTTTCGGGATTAATGTTCATAGACTTCCGTCGTAACGCCACCCGCTGACCATTCGCTCTTTCGATTATAATTGATCAGCCTTATCAGGTAATGTCAAATATGCTCAATAAGTTTTAGCATTCATAAGTTATATTTTAAACGTGTTACAATTTCTAGCTATGGTCATCATTTTTTTTCAAATATCTGCATTGTTTGAGATAGAGGCCAGCTTCGGATTTTCCATAAAAATATGATAAATCGGAAAATCGTATTATCTGCAGATTATATGTATTTTATTTTATTTGATAAAATCGAGTGTGCTCAATAAGTTTTAATAATTCGTAAGTTAAGTTGTGTACTACAAATATCGTTAATACGTTTTTTTTAACGAATTGTACATAAATAGATAAATAATGTGAAAAATGATAATTTCACAATGGCGCCGACTAAAAAAATTACAGATAATTCAATACAAGTGAAACTATTTAAAAAAACTCAATATCAAGTGAAGTTTACAGATTATAACACACCCAATCACAGGTCACGGATGATGTGTTTTATACAAACTTTGAAATTGAGTTTTTCTAATTAACAATGATTCATTCAGAAAAAAACTGTCAAGCGTGAGTGCAACTCGCATTGCGAGAGTCCCGTACACATTTAGGCATTTATGAACATTTAATTGTTCATAATATTCCTATTAATATACCTAATCATTTTTAGAACGAAACTATATTGCCTACAAAATCTTTCACAGGTGCATATTTAAAAAACATTCTTTTTTTGTGATATAACTACAAATTAACGATATTTTTCGTTACTTGTGCTGTGAGACCTTGTTCCTTGCCAAATTTCATAATTCTAGATCAACGGGAAGTACACTATAGTTCTTGATCTATTTGCGAGTGTGAAAATATGCGGCATAAATGGTCGTATTTTTAGTTTTTTTTTATTTCGTTGACTTAGAAGCTTGCTTATTTATAGTTCTAAGGGACCTAAGTATTTGCTATTAATTTCAACTTGATACCTCCACGCGTTCCTAAGAAAAAAGTGTCCTGACAGAGAGACGGACAACGAAGTGGTCCTATAAGTGTTCCTTTTTTCCTTTTGAGTTAGAGAAACCTAAAAAAGATCTCGAAATCAAGACAGTTCATCTAAGCATCGAAACTATGTTAAATTGTTTGGTTATGTATTTTCGGAAATAAAGCAGAGGAGAATGAATAGCTTTTATGCATTTTTTCTCTAAATTTTTGTTATACACCATTTATATGATATCGGTTTTTTTATAAAAAATACATTGTTTTGGCTAACAATGATTTTCAAATTGACATGTTCCTTTTGAAAATTCTAAATGTTGCAGCTTTGACATATGTCAATACTATAATCGTTCAATACTATTATCTATGTTAAATACATAGTAGATGAAACACTGACAGACGTATAAACGGAATACAAAATCTCAATACGCGTGACAAATATAAATCTTTTGTATACAACATACAATTTATTAAATAAGATTGGTATTTATTATTTACAATTAGGTAAGGTAAAAGGTATATGCATATTAGATCCATGGACATATCTAACTCAGACCTTGTTACATCTGGTGGGTATTTAGGAAAACAATTTCAATCGCCTCTGTAACTTATATGACATAATAGACTGACAAAAATGTAAATTAAATGGCGTCAAAAATATTAACTTATTACGAACCGGCCTGTGGTTTGTAATATTAATTTTACTATTCAGTACTGTAACTCATGAAGATCTATTAATTTTACCATTCGGTACTGTAACTCATAAAGATCTATTAATTTTACCATTCGGCACTGTAACTCATGAAGATCTATTAATTTTACCATTCGGTACTGTAACTCATAAAGATCTATTAATTTTACCATTCGGTACTGTAACTCATGAAGATCTATTAATTTTACCATTCGGTACTGTAACTCATAAAGATCTATTAATTTTACCATTCGGTACTGTAACTCATGAAGATCTATTAATTTTACCATTCGGTACTGTAACTCATGAAGATCTATTAATTTTACCATTCGGTGCTGTAACTCATAAAGATCTATGAATTTTACCATTCGATACTGTAACTCATGAAGATCTATTAATTTTACCATTCGGTACTGTAACTCATGAAGATCTATTAATTTTAACATTCGGTACTGTAACTCATGAAGATCTATTAATTTTACCATTCGGTACTGTAACTCATAAAGATCTATTAATTTTACCATTCGGTACTGTAACTTATTAAAATCTATTAATTTTACCATTCGGCACTGTAACTCATAAAGATCTATTAATTTTACCATTCGGTACTGTAACTCGTGAAGATCTATATATTTTGATCGATGTATATTTTCATTCAAGTTTCCGCTGCATTAACGAGTTACCTCTATTGATTAACGTTACATGGCCACAATGTGTTAATGAAATACATAAATCTATTTTTAACTATGTACATTATTTGCACTTTTTGTGTATATTAAGGATTTCGTCATTCAAATCTGTGTAATATTGTGCCACATACTTTTGAACGCTAATTCCGGGCTGCTTTCGGTTAAATTCAGTTTTGTATTTCCTTGTGAATACCACAATTGTCGTACTATTTCTATAAGTTGCTACTGTGGAAGGAGATGTTTAGAAAAAATCTATTTTGATAGTGATGAACAACTAAATGCTTATCTATAGAATAAACTTATAATAAAAAAAATAAAGTTTGCTGGGGAGGTTTTACATATAACAAAGCAAAAATTAGCTTAAATTAGAACAATTACATGCTGTAATACAGTTAGGAACATAGAAAGGTTAGGTTATATTAATTATTTATTACATTTAATGTTTTTATTTCTTATACTTGATTTTGTTTTTTGGTCTTCTCAATTAATATAATCATATTTTTAAAAAATGTAAAGAAAACAGCTTTTCATCGTCTAACACAGTTTGTGGTAGGAAAATATTATTATTATTATCGTAAATGTCGAAGGGCGGCACTCAAAGTTTACCGATTGGTCTTCGCCTTTTTATTTAAATTCATAGACCTGTTAAACACTATTTCATCACTTTCATTAATATCTCCAATAATCAATATTTAATAAGAGATGCAAGTCGAATATTTCATAACAAATAAATGAATGTTTTTTCCAAAGACTTACAACTTCCGCAAACAACGAGGGGCACTTGTTGACTAAAATTATTAAATAATCGATAAGTGGCGTTTGTAAGGAAGAAATAATAATTTTATGAGAAATTATTATAATAAGAAATTACAAATTTAGAAATAACAAGCAGCCTATAAAATTAATTGCAAAAAGTATTGGAAAAACAAATGAAAAATTATTTTTTTTTACAATATCATAAAATGCATATCTTTATTACAAGGCGAATTATGATTTACAGAACGCATTTTAAAAATATTATGCGACGCGTTGAGTGTTCCCTTACTAAGGTCAGTATTTCCAAAATATATTATTTCCATTGGATGAATTAAAATCTAATTCGAGTGTGTCTCTTTCTTTGGGTTAAGGTATGTCATTATGTATACACATGTTATGCAAAACCACAAAGACGTTAATCATTTTTGTAGCCTCTTTTGTAACATAATGTGGAACGCAATGTTTTAACAGGCATATAAGCCTTATTTTTAATATCCCATTACACCACTCAATCATGGAACTAGTGTTTTTGAATTCCTCATTTTAATGATGCTCTATTGTATTTACTTCGCTATCAGATATGGGCGTCATGAGCAATGACCGCAAAGATTAGCCTCAACATCATGAAAAGTCAATAGAAAACTTATAAATAATATTGAAAAGATTAATACGAATAAGAATATTGACTTTGAAACTAGAAATACGGAGAACATCCTGATCACTTCTATATAAATTTCTTAATACATTTTTAACTGCATTGTTAGCCCGCATGGGTGATAAAATGCATTTAAATTCGCATATCTAAAATACATTTAATAATTTTATAATGTGCCGATATTGAAATTATTAGTATTTACGTAAGGTTTTGTAGAAAGACGATCAATATAAATCGATCACTCGAGGGATCTTGGATATTTAGATATTCATTTAATGAGGTTTTTATAAAAATATTAATCGATTAAAGTATGCAAGTTATACAAAGTTGCCATTCGCGGCACAACTCACAAATGTTTAGCAGTCTATTTACTATAAGCTTGGCAGCGTAGCAGGCGAGATAGGCAGGTGGACGATAACTTAATCTAATATGATTATAGTCTCTTCTTATTTAGTTTGTTCATTGCTTTAAGGAAGATAAGTATGTAAATAGTGTATGTATATATATATATATCACAAATATGTAGGTATATGAAGACGAAATTTACCAGTTGAACATTTATGGGATAATATTTTTTTCTATTAGCATAGGCACATTCTTCACATGGTCTTGTATAGTTTTAATTTTTGTCACAATTTTTAATAAGTAAATAAGTGTATTGAAATACACTTATGTACGAGATAAATTACAAATATAAAAATAATACCACTGAGAAATTGTAGTTCTTCAATATTTGAAGGAAATTTTGCCCAGTTATGGAATATAGTTGGCAAATTGAATGTGTCATCTATTCGAGTTTTACCTCTAGAGGATTGAGTTTAAAATGGAGCCTTATTCATATTATATCCAACAGAGTTTTGGTAACTACATGTGGCGAAAAGTTTATTGCTGCGTGGACCTAAAATAATTACTTCATGACTTAAATTTGTCACCCTGGTAACACTAGCCAGCAGTAAACTTTTAAACGTATATAAATGATACCTTCATTAACATATATTTGTACAAATCTATATAAACGTGCTTACCTTAGTTGTCACATCTAAAGAATTTGTTCGTGCAATATAGGGATTATGAGGGGTTACTACTTGCATGAGTCCACGACATAAACGTTTTGTTAACCTAAAATGTTTTACGAAATTTGTATTATTCAAATTGAATGCGTCAAGTCTTGAGCAATGGGTCTTTCTGGGTCCAGCAACATAAATTTCAAACTCATTTTATATTTCAATAGCCATCATATAAATAGCGCATGTGACAATTTTTATAATACATCAACATAACTACACGGACACAATGCTAGGGCCTTGGAAAACATTACCATTATATTATTATCGATAATTCGGATTATATTATCAGTAAATTTACGATGCGGACTTGCGGAAACATATGTTAAATATTCAATAAAAGCAATACATGGAGTTAAGATATACTATTTATGCCTAAAATATAAATTAGTAATTTTAATATCACAAGCAATACAACAATATTTTAGAGTTGGCTCGTAAGGTGTGATTAATATAATAATATTTTTTACACATATGTTTTTAAAAAATCTTTAACTTTTAGATAGAAAATTGTTTACTTGGGAAAATCGAGTTGGCGATTTTTTTTCTTGCATTTAATATTTTGGTCAATATCGACACGCGTCTCGTATTGATAAACTTCTTTGATGAGCTTATAATGGCCAATAACATTTCTAAAATGTTTTTCAAATGTTATTCATGTCAAATATTTTTTCGATACCTCCTCTCGGTAGTTTTAAGATGCTCTATCTCTAATTTTATAGCTTCTAGCAATTATGTTTTTTAACTTTACCTTTATGTTTTTAACAATAATGTTTTTAACTTTTTTAACTTTTCTCTGCTTACCAATAATGAATATGAATGTAATAAGCTTTAATTAAAACGAATGTAAATGTGTATGGAAATCGAGCATTGAACTCTCTCGTTCAAAAACAGAAGTTGGAAGTTTAGTACAATAAGTTGTGGTGTCACGAGTGGCAGTGGATGACATAAGGCCTATAGATAATATACTGACTAAAGAAAAAACACAATATATTCTATTTCTTATATATATACTATTTCTTAATTTTGGTGTCGTTTGGAAAACTGGAAAAAGAAAAATATTAATATATGAAATATCAATATGACATTAATTTATAAATGTGCTTTATACGATCGCATCAATATTATCGCCATGCGCCTCCCTGTAAGACACGTTATGCCACTCGTTATAAATTTTCGTTTGTGCTTTTATTTATACTATTTCTACAAACTAGTAATGAACACCTTGGCATTTTTACAAAGCTTCGGAGCATTTGGACAAATCACGACTGGCGACAGTGTTCCAAGCGGGATCGTGTGTATGCCTGATCAAGCCATTCGAGGCAATGAGCAATGCTGAAAAATGAGGGCAAGTTTTTATCATATTTATCATAACCAGAAATAAAAATAAAACTAAATACACAATTACCTTATCTGACCCCAGATCGAGTAATATAAAACGGAGATTTGAAAATTCCAAACTGGTCGTATTGTTTACGAGCCTGACAGTGATTGAAGAAAAATTTTACTAGAGTAAGCGATATTCCTACCTCTAATAACTTTATTTAGTACTACTACACTGACACTGTCTTAGGTCTATAATTTTTCACAGCAAATCCGGAACCAGACTTGAAAACGGAAGGCACCCATGAAATCTTTCGAACTGATGGATAACTTGCAAAACATAAAAAAAGATTTATGATATACTTAATTTCTTTAATGAAGATATCAGTGCAGGTCTTGTAGGCATCAGGACTAGGGGCCTCTTTTGACTGTAGCTGCTTCAATGAAAGTTCGACTTCAGCACAATCTACCCCACCAATATGCATTAGAGATGCGCCATCATTATTGCAAAATCTAGATGGCGTCGACTCGATGTTCAAAAAAATTTAAATCAAAGCACTCAAGAAAGACCTTCACGACGGCCACGCTCGAGTACAAGATCCCATTATCGTTCATCACATTTCAGGGATGCTGTCTGACAGAGTAGTTATATCTCATATACGTCCAAAAAGCTTTGGACTTAGTTCTGACTTAATCTTCCGCTATGCAAGACTCTCATATCGTGGTTAACTCACTTGGGCCAAAAACTAAGCATTTCACAGATACAGCTTTAACCGTGTTTTTATTGCAATGTAGAGTTTGGTACGAAAGTTGCGGAAAAGATTAGTATTAAACTAAGGTTTAGGAACATAGTCGATTAAAACATTGTTAATTTAAGTGTACGAAAAATTGATTGCTTCATTACGGTTACTAATTTTATAAGATTCAACGATCATTCATATTTGTAAATAATTTGTTAGCCTTACCAAAATTCCACTCGATACTAGCAGTCACCAGATACTCCGGCCGCGTTCCACGAGTCGATATATTTACATCTACTTCGAGCGAACGGTGACAAGGATCCAAATGTGTATTGCTGGTAACACGCTCACACATGTCCCTACATTATAAAATGAGCATGTAATTGTTTTTTTTTTTTCAAAACAAACCTGTAGCATTTTTTTCATTGGTAATGATTAACGAGCCAATGACAAGTAAGAAACCAATAAACGCGGCGCGGGACGTGTACATCAGCCATTATCTTAATAAAGGCCTTTTCACGAATATATCGAGAACGACTATAAAAAGTACAACAGACTTTTTGTTATAAAAAACTGGATGATATTTCGTTTTTAATAGGCATATTTTATTGCATAGTTAATATTTTTAGAGTAATTACGCTTCAGTAATTTCCTCTCGCTACAGATAAATACTTCATTACACTGTTGCAAGTGGCAATGAGTCATGAGGCAACTGGAATATAGTTCAGGATTAATTAGAAGGTACTAAATAAATTTGAATCTGCAAGAATAACCATATTGTTATAATTAACAAGCACATTCTATTAAATTAAAAATGATCATATAAAGCAAATCATTAGCACTGATCGGAATGTGCACAACACGGACGATAGCACAAAATAAACGGTAAAATACAGTTAGAGTTGGGAACAAATACGTTACCAAGTGACAGTATTTTACTAATATATATGGTATGGTAAACTATGAAAAATATATTTTATTTTCTTAAGTGAAATTTTAAAACTACACCATGTGTTCATTACTTTATAAAAAAAGTGTTATTTGTTATACTTTTTATAATTAAAAGTAATTTTTTTTACTTTCTCTCCTCACTTTAAATGAAAATTTATTTTAATAAGTATTTTATTTTTTTAATAAATGTATTAATGTTATTTTTAACTTTTCGAGGAATAAATTTATTTTTATGTTATTTGTTTTTTGAAGACGGATTAATTTCTACTTTAATATTGATTTTGCGTTAAAGATATCAAATTGAACGGTTTCAAATTGGAATACATGTATTTATTATTTTATACTTTATTTGCATATTTACCATTATTATTAGGATTTTTATATGAATAAAATTAATTCTATAATTATTAGTTTAATTGCAGAACTAGCGGGGAAGAAAGTGATAATTTTCATTTAATTAAAAGGTTTTCCCAACGTCAAGGGAGTATTGTCGACTTTACTAACTGTCCATGGACAAAATCTAAAACAATAGGTAGAAAACACATATAATTCCTTGAGCGGTAGAAATTAATTCTAAATGTCTATGACACTGTATGTGGTTTATTGCACTAGTGTATAAAGCTGAAAGTGTTGTATGCCTAAAATTTACTTTTTTTAAAATAGAAAGTAATGGTTAAATAGTCGTAATCTTTACATAGTACGTTCAATAGTAAAGAACAATTAACTTATGGAATTACTTAGAACAATTAAAATATAATAGTAAAATTAATTAATGAAAGCTTATAATGAAGGAAGGTGTAAAACTAGTCAAATTGAAATAAAATGTTTCAAACATAAATATAAAGTTATCTCTTATATTTATTAGAATCTAAAGATTCTAATAAATATAAGAGATAACTTAATAAATAAACTTTCACAAATTAGTTACAAAATAAAACAAAATTGTTTTGAGTTAAACTTTGAGCGGTGGACTTTCGTGTGCACACTTAAATCTGAATGTTTTGGTCAATAACTAGAAATAAAAAATGAAAAAAAATTACTTATTCCTTAATGAACATCTATTTTCTTTTCTCCATGCTTATACAGGCAGCAGTAAAAATTACACAATACACCCACATTCTTGTATTTATTGTATTTTAAATTGTATATGTTTTTACAATAACACTTAGCAAAACTTTTATATCATAAAACCGATTAGTCGCCATTGAAGCTATATCGATATTCCTCACAATCTGGAATATTTTTGACCACAATGAAGATTTCTCTGGTAGTATCGAATTGATTTCATTTTTTTTATTCGGGTAAACACAGCACATATACATACATTAGTTACAAAAATAACTATACAAATTCAGGTGGCACTACAAATTTCCACCATTTTGCAATTTGGTGCACAGATATCGGTACAGATAGCGTGAACTTGATGATGTTACTGAATATTCTATAAGAATACATACCGGGCTAGGCGCTCCCCTTTTTGTAACTTTGTCACCAGTATAGGAAAGTCGTATCCCTGGGGTGCCGTATACAGAAGTCTACGGAGCCCCTTAAAACCCCTCATTTTTAGCTCCCTTAGGAGGACCGGTGGGAGTTACACCGGCTATTGTCGCGAGACCCTCCAGTATCATTTGACATCACTTTTCCCCGATGACGACCCTGATCTCGACACTGTCGAACAGAGAATCATCAGGTCTGCAGCATAGTCCCACATAGCAACTCTGATCCAGAACTGCAACACTTTGAATGTAGACGTAGATCGTTGAGAACTTCGACTCAAAAAAGCCTCCAGGCATTGATAGAATCAACAATAGGATCGTCAAAGCTGTATGGAAAATCGCAGCGCATGAGATACTTGCGTTCTTTTGCGAGAGACTTTGCGTTTAACCGCTGTCTCCGTACAGGCCACTTTCCTACGATTTGGAAAATGGGGAGGCTTAAAGTCATACCGAAGAGTAATGGGAAATCTCCTAGCGATCCAAAGTTCTATAGACCAAGTTCCAAAGTTCCTTCCGGGCTTCAGGAAGTTGTTCGAGCGTATTATGGCGGCGCGTTTATTGGCGCAATTATATTATTCGCCGAGATCCGAGAATCAGTTCGGTTTCCATTCCGGATTGTCATACATAAAGTTCGTTTGTCATATATAAGTATTGTCATATAGTTGTGATATATAAAGTCTTGTCTTGGGTTGACGCATGCCCAGAAAAATACGTACTTGGTATTTTCTTGGACATATCCGGTGCGTTTGACTGGTGGCCGGCCATCTTGTCCGCACTGGAGTCCGGGGGAGTGACAGCGGACCTCCGCCGGATTATCATGGATTACTTTTGCGATCGGGTGGTCTTTTTGCAGGATGGAGACACAATTGTTCAGAAAACGTTGACCAGGGGCTATCCGCAGGGCTCGGTCTTTGGATCAATTTTATGAAACGTCATGTTCCATGGTATTCTCGCAATACCCCTTCAGGGATGCGAGACCATCGCCTATGCGGAACCGGGCTGCCGTCTGTGGTTATGGTCGATGCTAGGATCGGTATGCGGGATCAAGTCATCTACTTGGACATGGTCCTCGACGCACGGCGGAGCTTTTTGCCACAGGCGTGACACATCGGGGAGAGGGCTAGAGTGGCCTTCTACGCCATGGCCCGACTAGCCGATGCCGACTGGGGGCTGAACACCTCCACCAATATACCTAAGTATATTGGCCTATGCGCCATCGGTTTGGGCTCCGTGGTGCGTCGGGGTCCAGCAGGTTAGACGAGCGGTACTGAGATCGCACCGTGCGCCACTGCTGGCTTTGACAAAGGCTTATAGAACCTGCTCAACAGATGCGTTGCCTATTTTAGTGGGACTCCTGCCTACTGACCTCGCAATGGCGGAACGCGCAGCAAATTTTATCTTGGCACGAGGTAAGAGTTTCGATGCGGGTCCGATGCATTTTGAGTTTTCGGCTAAAGAATCTCTTATTGACAGAAAGAAGCGTATTCTAGGGATCGTCGTTGCCCACTGGCAGTCTAGATGATCCTCCCCCGATTCCAAGGGGGAAATGACCAGGTTGTTCTTCCCCGACATCCTGCGGTTGAATATAAACTGACTCGTCTCTGATTATTACACTTCTCAATTTATTACGGGGCATGGCGCATTCCGTGCCAGCTTGTTTAGATTTACTCTTCGGGATAGCCCGCTGCAATTGTAGATACGGGACACTATTAGGGGACCTTCGACGGTCCCCTTTTTGTATGAGGTGGGTCTTTACGGGCCCCAGGCGGAGACCCGAGACAATCCAGGTGGAAATGGTGGGAATAGTACATACTGAGAGAATTGGATGAGTTCAGTGACAACCGAAAGTTTACGAACAAAGCCATATTTATCCTTTGATTTCTGTTTTATTGCAAGAGGGTAAACCTGATCGTATCAAAGATCCTTACTAAAGCAAGGTAAAATTAAGACGGGCCTATAATTTCCCATTTTGTTTTTTTGCTCTGCTTTTGAAGATAGGTGTAATATGTACCATCTTTCACAGAGAAGGAAAGATATCCGTAGAAATAAATCAAGAAAACCAGACATAGAGCGGGCAGGATCCTTTGTTTTTACAAAGGATCCTGCCCGCTCTATGTCTGGTTTTCTTGATTTATTTCTACGGATATATTTCCTTATATTTCTACGGATATATTGTATGTTTTATGCATATTTTAATTTTAATGCATATTAACATTTTTAATGTGTTTTCAAATATCATTTATAATTATTGGAAAACTTAAACGTGATTTTAGTTACGTAAAAATTTCGATAAAAAATGCAGAGAAATGCTAATTTTATAAAACCTTTCATCAGTGACATCTCATATAATACCCATTACATTTCTAGGATCACATTTATTATGATCAACACTTAATAGTGGAATGATGATAGAGCTTCCAATTCTGGCGAATGGAAATCGTCTTTCACTAAAACGTAACATTTTTGCCACATTTTGATTTCGCTCCCTTTGATATTCTTGCTTTATCTTTATTTAGATTCGAATCTCGTCCTGTACAGCACCTACACAAAGACCCCGAAGACAGATTTTTCCACATAATATATAGATATCGCAATATATATATATATAGGTGTAGCATATATATAGGTATCGCAAAATATATATATATATAGGTGTAATATACTATATAGGTGTATAATATAGGTGTAGCAATTTTTGAGAAACTCCATACATAACCTCAATATAAAAAATATATTCGCATTATTTTCTTCGCAATCTACAGAGACATTTGACCATTTAACACGGGAATGTTAATAGTGTTAATTATATCCTATGTTCTTCTGTCCCCAGACTATTTATTAACATGATGTAAAATTGGATGAATGCAATCCATTTTGGATTTTATTCCAAATACTTCTATATAGTGTTTGTTTAAAAGTAAAATGCAAACTCTTGTTTTCTCCATTAACAGAAGCATAAACTTTCAATCAAGTTAGTGCAATTATTTTCATGCATCCAGGCAAGTAATATATTTTGTACATCATAGTTGGATCCTTTCTATGCTGCCTAGGCACTGTGCATGTCTCAATTTTGCATGAACTAGTTTAAAATATGGCTACCTATTTTTCAAACGGAGTAGACGGAGTACCACTAACAAAAATGTATCTGTCAAGGCTTAAGTAACTTTTGCAGTCTTTATCGAGCCACGAAAGAGAAATTTAGTTAGGTGTTCTTCATAATCCAAAACAAATTTATGTTCTCCATTTCGATTCATCTGCCTGTGTTGGATTTATTTTTATCGCAAACAAAACGAAGTTCAAGATCAAATGTTTCGTTTTGATATTAGTATTCTAATGTGTATTTACCCCCATGTCCTCTACCAGAATATCTAACATGTATAATATCAAAGTATTTCTCAAGATATTTAACATTTGTCTTTCTCTTATTTTTCTCCACATCCAGAATCAGTACATCGGAAATTTTGAGATGTCTGTGATCGTTACAAGTTTTTTTGTACCGCGACTTCGTTTCTTTTTTTCTTCATAGCCAAGAAAAATTTATGGGTAACTTTGCGGATTTTACCTTTTTTCAGACCTCTTGTGCGTAATAATTAATTTATTCTTATTCATGGTGACAAGAAATCAGCGATGCTTTTCGTCATTGGAAGAGAACGACAAACAATAAACACTTGCGTATACAAGTGCGCTTCATTTTACACTAAATAATTGGCTACTAAAGAAACGCTACGCGCACCAGTATTCACTGTGCCTCCTTGCCATCTCCAGTACTCTACACTAAAAATTATCCAAATAGAATTAACACAGTCAACAATGCCTCCTTAGAATCGTACAAATTTTGCAATTAAATTAAAAAAATAAACTTCGCCCATTGCTAGTTCAGCAATGTTGACTCTTCCTATCATAGACCAGGCAAAGGCGGCTAACAATCGATCTTCGCTAATTCTATCCAATGGCTCTGCGAAAAGTCGATACTGCCCGCGAAATTTTGGCTCTGTTTTTCTGATATAAAGACGTCTTATACAAAATATACGATCGCAAATGTCATAATACTATATGATACCTTAATACGTTTCTTAAAATAAAATACCAACAGCAGAATACCGGATTCGCATGTATACATACAGATGTAAATACACACTCTTTGAGATGTCACGCTGGTTCTAGAGACGCTACCTTCTCGATGGCCACGATCGACCGGCTCACACCATCGATAATATACTAACGAACTAATAGAATGAATAGTTGAGCCATGTTACAGTCAAGGTAAACAAATAGTACAGCGTAACGGTAACACATTAGGCCCTGCTATTTCTAACAAAACTGAATTTTTGACGATAATCCTGTGACGTTTTGACAGAAAATGTCTTAATATTTACTGTGCAGGTTGAGTCTGAATGTACCTTTTAGTATACTCGAAAACTGCTTCTACTATGGTCTCACAATGAAATTGCATATGTGAAATAATTTTATTATAGGCACCGTAGTAATCTATCGCGATAGAAGAGGTTCAAAATAGCACGGTGACAGCAGGCAGTATAGGTGCAAGGTGCACTGATCTTCATTCTCAGCGAATAGCTTGAATACCTCAGCAAGCGCTTGGATGTGAATACTGAAAGCTGTGCGACTGAACGCAACCAGAACAGTTGGAATGGCGCGCGATGCAAGAGCAAAAAGCAGAATGTTGGTGGCAATTCCGAGCGGCAACCGTGACGGACCTTTTGAGTGTGTACAATCATTAATTAATTTACCTGTTCCAAAATTTCAATTTAGCAACAAAAATAAATAATTTACTTCACGAAATAATAATTAGCCCATTCACATTGTTAGAATCAGATTAACCACATGCTTGCAAATGACTATGAAAATTATACGAGTACATCGGCCGAGTAGCTTGTTATTTGGCACAGGGGCTACTTTTTTCAAGGAATTATTTAAGAACCTTTTGCCGCAAAAATATGTAACGTGTCTAGGTCTACACTAGAAAAGTTTCATTTAATGATGTAGTCGAACACTTTAACAGTATTGTTACAATATTCAGTACTGCAAAATACCAAAAACGTGCAGTGATTTTTGAGTAGGGCAAGCTACTAAGAGATCACATATTAATATATATATATATATATATATATATATATATATATATATATATATATATATATATATATGTATGTATATTACGTAAAATATATTTCTATTTTATTATTCCCAAAAGTCTTCTTAGCAAATTTCTTACCGACCTAATTCTTGCCCGTTTCATGCTTCTTACTTCAATTTCTTGCTGATTTATTGTTTACTATAACAAAACGCTAAAATCAAAACCACATTAAACAATAGCACATATATTAACGCAAATGGTGGTAAATTGTGAACCAAACGATCAAATTGAAAGACACGACATCCGCGCTTTAGCTCAGTGTGATATCAACTGTTTCTCTAAACATTCTGCTGTAATTCTTTTTATCCGAATTTGTAGTTACTTAAATTGGAACAAATATAGTTTAATACCAACTGACATTTCACTATTTGTTGGATATTAAATGAAAAAAGTTTACATTGAAAATTATATATTTACAAAAATTATTATTGCTTACGATTATTTCTTAATAAAAAATTATTCGAAAAATATTTTCCATGCAAAGTGCGTTTTTGTATAAAATAAATCAAATGCATATAATACATTTTAACGGGCTGTTTATAAACAGCTTGTTAATTTTTTTCCGACTTAATTGCCATCCTTAGTGACGCTAAACTTTAAAGTTTAGCATGAACTAATACAAATACAAATGTCCAGAAAAGAATAAACAAATTAAAAAATATTACATAAGCAAGAATGATTACATAAAGAGAGGTTATTAACATAATATTTGACGACCCTTTCTTCATAATTAAGGAACTTTTCAAATTGATTAGTCAAGGTGAAATAAATGTTTTCGCTCTATCAGATGGAATAACGATGGGAATAGTAAACTTGGAAATGATTCAGGGGTGTGCCTCCCAGTTGTTATAGGACTTGACTAGAATTTTCAATCAAAATTATTTCTGTCAATTTGCTTTAACAATTTCAGAAAATTTAGATAACTAGGGAACGCTAGTTTAAGCTTAAGGTCTTCCAGGTATTACAGAGAAGAATATTGATCTTCTTTGTTCGTTATCAGAGAAATTAATTGAAATCTAAAATGTAAGTAAAGTACCTACAGATATTTAGGACAGAAATCGTGGATTATTAACTAAACGATATTCGATTGGATCGTCTTACATTCGAAATTATTAATCGGAGAATTACAAGGAACACCTCAATACTAGACGTTTATAAGCAGAAGCTAAATAAACATAAAAGTGTAAAAAAATATGGTAAAAGTACACAGTAATGAATGAAAAAATTATAATTGTGCATAATTTTTCTAGGTCGAAATGTTGCAGGCGGACTCTGATTCGACTTGTTTGAAGTTATTATCTACCTTTTGAAAGAATGTTTCAGTAAAATTGCTTTATCATCCAATCAGTATTTTATTTTCATTCACGAAAAATTAAGCGATAAATAATTAAAATTATCTTTTAATTAATTGTCCCTTAATCACTTAGTGGGAGTGTGCGTGTAAGTGTGCGTGTGTGCGTGCGCACGTGTGCGTGTACGTATATAGTTATATATATTTTATTGGACATATGATTGGAAATTCCATGCACGTTAATAAGTGGTGCGACTCACAAAACTAAATAAGCCACGGTCTCCCTCTTTAGTTTAAAACGTGCATAGTATTTTGTTCCTACCATTCTGTCTCGGTAAATAACATCTTGAATTTTTGTATTAGGTCTAAAATACACATGCTACTCAGTTTCATTTGCGCGAAAGCAGCGTGCATAAAAGCACGCTGCTTTCGCGCAAATGCTACCCGGTAGAAAACAATTAGCACGAAAAAATAGGACGCTACTTAATCGCATGTCGGTCTATTTTCCCATGCTTCTTAAGGTGCAGTATATGGTGGGGGCAGAGGGAAGTCCCCTTTCGTCACACAATAATATATGCCAGTATAAAAAAAAAATATGCCAGTATAAAAACATGTATATCTCGGGTTTGCCATAAACACGCTGCAAAAGAAGAATGCTCATAACAAGTAGGTCTGACACTGCTACGTTACTAGGAAATGTATACAGACGCATGCTAGAACGAGTTCGCTACCTAGTAGAAAGTGAACTTGTTTTTTAATAGCACATATATTCTGGGCATTACATATATATGAGTAATTATTGCATTGAAATATACACATCATTATGCATTCAGTAGACTCATACGGATTATATTTAGGTCAATATTTAGGTCTATCACATAAATAATTGAATTTTATCGAAAGAATTTTCTACGTGGGTTGAAGGATATACTGCACCTAGCACTTTAGGAGTGGAACAAGATTTTACAGAAAGATGAGCCATTCGAGGAATGCGATGATGGAGGAACGTGTCGATAGCGCAATGCGTGTGACGCATTACATTTCTGCTAAATAACTCACATCGCGTAAGGCATTGTTACGATGCCTATCTTCGTTTATAACCGTTTGTTAGCTATTTAATAAATTCTTTGTTTATATTCGTACATCAATGCGAAGGATAGTCGAGCAGCTTAGTGTGCGTTATATTTTATATCTATTTTGTGTGGGTGTAATATACTTCTACTTATTATGAAATTCAACCACAATAGTTGTGATAAAATTAAGGATGGCGAAACCCTTTCATATTCAGTTTTAACAGATATCTTATGACAACAATGAGGTTGTTATCAGAGCACATTTGATCGCTAATGGAAATCATTAATGGGAATTTAGTAGTGAGTTGGTATGCCGAATAACATATATTTTTATTTATTCGTTTACGGACACCATCAGCTACACTTAAATACGTCATATTCATACATAGAAAAAAACAAATATCAGTGAGATAGAATTTCGTGCAATCCTCATGAAGCTGTCGCTGGTATTTTACACACCGGATCCAAATTTCAGTGAATTCAGTCTGATAGTAATTTTCTTTCCAAGCGACTCGCTATTGTTTCCATCGCCGTCCTCAGAATTTTAACTCTCCAAAACTGTATTAATTTCTTTCCCGCTAGAACTTACAGAAATATTTCTCACGCTTTTGTTTCATCATTTTATTACACTTTCAATTTTATTATATGTAAATATTTCGTTTATTGCTTTGGAATTTTCGAATATACAGGTTTATTTTTTCTTATGACATTTTTCTTCTCATCATTTTTAACGTAAGATATTTTGGTGATTGTAAAAAAAACAGTTATTTCCAGCATAAAAGATATCAAAGTTCCAAATTAAAAAACAAACAAGTTTTTATTGCAAAGTCACAAATCCCTGAAAAAAATTTAAGAACTATCAGAAAACCTTTTTTTAAATTAATTATAGATAATAAAATCAGTTGTATCTGAAAGTATTGACATGATGTTTTTTCCAACAATTTTCATTATAGGAGTGATTCATTACATTATTTTAAATAGGAGAAACTAAAAAATGGCTTCATTAAAAAAGATTTCAATTATTTAGTTTTTTATTTTTATTCAGAATAGAGGACCGAACCATCATCATCATCAGTTCCTGTCGCTCAGGTCGGAGCATAGGGCAGACGTAAAATTTCTCCATTTATTGCGGTCAGCGGCCAGTTGCTTAACTTCTCTCCAGGTCTTTCCAGCTGACTTTGGACCGAACCACACATGTGAAAATATATCATAAGAAATAATATACCTATACACTTATATTTAAGTGCCCTTATTTTTGGACTTCAATTTCTGTTAATACATACCTCCTTATTTTTTTCGTTTTATATTAACCCATGCTGACTTACATAGAAAGATATCAATAATTGCATACATACGTCTCTATCAAGGCGCGCTTACGCATAATTGATAGAGACGTGTGTTTTTCGATTAAACTCCATGTAAATTATTAAATATCGCAATCCAAACTTCCGTCAAATCATTTATTCCCAGCGCTATTATTTTAAAATACTCCTGAAAGTAGTTTTCTTCCTGAAAGTAGTTTAATTATCAGGGGAAAACTATATTTCTCTATTCGCTAGGTGCTTGAAATCAACGCCGCCTAAATTCCGCAATTTTAAAGGCGCGTCACTTTTATTTGCATGTTTCAAATTAACGGCACTGGTGAATGTTTACGTGAATGATATAAACATATATTTTTTTCAATATTTTGTGTTAATCGTTATTTTTGTCGAAGAAAAGTTAGTATTATTTGTGTTTGCGTCAAAAACATTTTAATTATATTTGGTTGTTTGTCTTGTCATTTATTATAAAATAGAGAAAAATTTACAAATAAATGCTTTTATTAACGAATAATAACAAAAGTTCAGTTGTCCATAGCCAGAATATATAATGTCTTTTCGTTTTCAACTCAGCAAAAAGTACAATACTAAATAATAAAACCTTTCAAGTATAAACAATACCAGAAAGCATATATTTTACAGCAGCTATCCATTTATTACCTTTTTATCTAATTTCCAATTCCATATTGGAAATCTGTAAAATTGAATCTATTATTTCTTGAAATATTTTTACAATTTACTATACAAAAATTAATCGTATCTTATCTCAAAAATGTTCTTTTCATGCCTAAAAATGAGGTATGACTACGGTACAGTAAGTAGCTAATTATAGTGATTTTTTTAAATTAAAAAATATGCATAAAAATTACAAATTTAAAAAAATAGGACCCAGAAAAATTTATTTAAAAAAAATACATCGAATATGTTTCTTTTTTATTATCGAAGTGTTTTGCACTATTCTCACTTTAAGTTTATGGTTATATACTACACCCTCAATGAACTTCTAAACGATAATGATAATAACAAAAATCGAAGAAGCGAAAAATAAGAATTTACCAGGTATTAAAAAGATAAATAATTATGATATTTAAATCTTTAGTTCCTGATGGACAATCCTCTTTACTTACTTTAACTTGCATATCTTTTGTGTTAATAAACAATGAAATTTCCATTGTTGCTAAAATGCATTTTTTCCTAATTATTAATCCATAATTTAAAAACATTCATAAACTAAACATTTAACAATAAATTTATAAGTTTGGAAGAACAGAATATTTATTAAGTAAAATAAACGTCATCTTTTTAAAAATCTCTTATTTAGGTTTTTTCCCTGTTATCACCATTAATATATATATATATATATATATATATATATATATATATATATATATATATATATATATATATACACATTTGTTAAATATGTAGTATCTAATTATAAATTTAAAGTGAATATAGAAAAAAAATTAGCACTTGAGAAAATGGAGATATTATTGTGGGTAATTTTGTTATCCAATAAATTTTTTATAATAAAATAATTGCGGCCGAGACCTTTTTCTTAAAAATATGTTCTGTTTATGTATATTCTTTCACGGAAAAAATCAATGAAACCTACATTTTTCGATTCAAACATGACAATATACGTCAATATATGATATTATCTATGTTTATATTTAACATGATATTGATGTTATATATTTGATATTAGCCTTTAGATATTTCCATTTTTGCCACAGCGAGCGCTGCGGTCGATTTCATTATTACTCTGTAGTCCACACCCTGCCGATACAATGTATTTTATTTTAGGTAAAAAGGCAATAATACTTACTAAATTATTACTTATTTATGAAAAAAACCAAAGAACTTGCATCAAGTGTAGATGGACCTGCAAAAAGATGCGAAAAAATCACTGGAATTATACGTTGCCCCTCCCCCAGTTCCAATACTGCTAAAATCATAATTACGAAAAACATCATCACTAGAAACTTACCCAAAGTTCACTGGACACGGCAACATTGTAGCGACGGTACCTAATGCTAGAGATTTTTTTTAAAATTCACATAGTAAAACAATATCAGCTTTCATTTCCAAGAAACAACTGTGAAGAAATTACTCATTTTGAGCTATTTTATAAGATTCTACTACAATTTAGTTGAAAAAATTATTTGAGCAAAAACATTGAAAAATGATTAAAACTTATTAATATGCATAATTTGTAATAAAAAAAAAACAAAAAAGTGTAGCAAATTAAAGATTCTACCACAATTTATTTGAAAACATTATTTGAACAAAAACATTGAAATAGGATTAAAACTTATTAATATGCATAATATGTAATAAATAAAAAAAACAAAAAAGTATAGCAAATTAATGCATAATCCACTTAACTTTTAAAAATAAAATCTTTACGAAGCCGGAAGTGGAAGCGACGTAAGAACTTGACACGTTCAAATCAGCTATAAAGTAGCTGGAGGAAGAAGATTTAGAAATAAACCCCTGCTGTTCCTAAATTTTATGGAAGTTCTAATCAAAACTAGTTATATTAATTAATTATGAAACTTGCTTTATTATTTAAAAGATGTTTCATTAAGTGTCCAAATAAAAGAAGTACTTGTATATTTTAATGCACTAATTTGACAACACCTATATATTCCAGTAATAGACACGGTAAAAATTATTTTCAAAAACAACAACGCCGGGGCCTCGTTCCAGCTACGTGGGAGAGGCATAGACTTATATTACTTGAAAAATCAATTCTCGTGAAGCTACAAATAACTTGATGTTCAAAATACTTTTGAAAGTTGGTTTCCACTTCGGCAACTCGTATTAAATTTCAAAATGTCTACAGAAACTTCCAATCCACCTACTTTTTTGTGTTTGCAACCGTTCTCTTATAAAGACATAGTATCATATAATCTAATAAAAATCTAATAAAGACATATAATAAAGACATAGTATCGTTTATCTAAAATTAGGAATTTCTTTGTTGTCTAAATTAAATTAATGCTCTCACCGAAAAGTGGACATGGAAGATAAAATAGATTATTTTGTATTGACTCCACGCCAGTCACTCTCGGGGGAGTTGACCTTTTCTTCTTTTATCTGTAATTTTTGAGAATAGTGAGTAATTACGCTAAGTTGAAAATCTTGGAAATTGTTTACCTTCAATATCTCTTGTAAACGCTTTACTCATATTTTGAAGTTTTTAATGAATTATTTGAACAATTATTTGATGTAACTTAATCTGAACGTCACCAGGCCAACTTCCAGGGTCATCATTACGCATATTTTAAGTCACATGCCTTAGACGAACCTACCAGTAAATCTATATATATAACGATATTGCGATCAGTTGTGATGAATGTCTTAACTTCATCGGGTTTTTCAGTTGTGATGAATCAGGTTTTTCAGTTTTAAAAGTATTTCTGATACTCCAAAATCGATACCTAGTTTTATCATAAGAGAATTCATAACTTCCACTGGAAGACTTCACAACTATTTTCGTTTTGAAAATTTAAGTACTTAGTTATTTATTGACTCCCTGCTAAAACTTTTGGCTGTCGTTTTGAACGCCAGACTTAAGTGTGTCATTCGGACTTGACACGGACGTCACTAAATTAATTCTGATTCAAAGCAGGAAAATGTTATTAAAACTAAATCTGTTATATCTGTATTATCAACAACATACCGAAACATTTTTCCAATCATGTTACTTTTGAAGGTTCCGTGACCATATAACAAAAAGGAACCCTTGTAAATAATTTCATTACATCTGGAACGTGGCTCCAGGGTACGAACGTAGATTGTTGTTTTTTAAAATTGTTTTTTCTGTTTTTTATTACTGGAATATTATAGTTTTGTCAAAATCAGCGCATTAAAATACACGAATACTTCTTATATTTCGACACTTTATTAAACATCCCTTAAATAAAAAAGGTCTCATCATTAAATAATACAAAAGTTTTGATTAGATCTTCCACAAAATACTTTACCGCTGGTTTGAACGTGTCAAGTTCATACACCGCTTCCATTTTCCGGCTTCGTAAATATCTGTCTGTCTACCTATCTGTCCATCTATATTTGTATCACATCATCATAATTCTTTTAGTTTAAATTGGGCCATGAGGGCATTTTATGCGAAGGTATAATTTAATTACGCAAATATATTATAAGTAAGTGGTATTAAATTAACAGTAAAATTAACCAGTGCTCTAACTTAGTTATGTGTTAATTTTAACACTGAATATAATCTAAAAAGAATTTTTTTAGATTATATTCAGCGTTAATTCTTGAAAGAGTTTTTGAGTCCCTATACAGAAGATATCATGTAATAAAACCAATTTGTATGCGAAGTCAACAATTTTCTTTGCGAAATTCGATAACATTTTTCACGAATTCTGATAAACTTCATTATCAGAAACTGAGTCACTTAAAAGTTACATTACACCTTATAAAAATAAAGGAATAATAATTTCGATTCCCCATATAAAATTGCAAATGACTTTGTTCACCACTCCAATTACAACTGACTTACTTTTCAATAAAGAGTTTTACTACTAGGATAAGAATTTTGATAATTACTTTGTCCATCGTATGTCGCTCTGTCGAAACTAATTACGATACCTTTATCGAGCGTTCAAAATAGAAAATACTTCTCATTTTCCTTCATGTATGGAGTGATTTTTGTCATTAAATATAATTTCGAGCAAAAAATTTGGCCGTAAATTCGGTTCAGGACTCGACGTACGGATCCCCTTGATGTAGCCGAATCAGCCCTCCTCCCTGTTTCTCGTCGGTCTTCAGGCCTATATCACCTTTAAATTATTCTTTGTTTTTAAACGTTACTACAAGTTTTACAACTAATCCCTAACAAATAAGCTGCATTGCCAAATGGACATGTTATTATGCTTAGTAGCTGAAATATTGAATATATTTGGCGTTAATTTTGTAGAAATTCATTATTCACAATTAAATGAAACTACGTGATGTAGTATTATTTCTTTCTTTAAGTTCTTTACCACGACCTAGGTTTCGTTGTATTACAACATCTTCAGGTGAGATATTAGTAAAGATATTAGCAGACATTTCCGGTATTTATACTTATTTGCAGTAAAACATAAGTCATTGTAATTGCAGAAAAATTGCTTAAAAGCATTCATTGAACTTTGTTAATTTTCCTAGGTTCTTGAGCATTTTGCAGAAAATTTTATATATTAATAGTTTTCTTGTTACTGATTAATTACACAGACACTCTTATGTAGAACGTACGCGTGTTTTGAAGTTATTCTGTAAGATTACACAACAATATAGCCCAAAACAATTATTTGAGCAAAAAATATGAAAACAAGGTAATTTTACCATTTTTTTTTCAATGTACTTAAACAAAACTGTAATTAAACACATATTCAATATTAGGTAAAAATGTGAATTAAAAACCACTTACCTTTTTATAATTTCACATTCATATATTGTTTATATGCCTATTGTAGACTACTTACAATAAATGTCCTATTGTAAAAAATATACGTGTTTAAAATATAAAATACGTGAAAGTCAATATAAAATGTTGATATAAGTCAATATAATATATTGTATCAGATCTAATAAATTATATTAAACTTCATATAAATTACCACTTTATTGGTCTTCAGATTGATTCATATTATTATATAGGTCGGATATAATTAAAGTTGCTAAACTTTTTAATAAGGAGCGACTTAAAAAAGCGAAAAAAGAAAAAACATTTCATTTATTCTGATCTTTACTAAAATTAATATCGAACAATCACTAAAATTAACCCTTTTGGAAAGTCTAAAAAGCTGAAACCCTATTACGAAAATTATATCTTTGTTCTGAGTACTAGTTCTTACTTTACAATTGTTTCCAATACTTTATTACGTACTAAGAATGTTTAACAAAACGTTATTAAATGATTGCGTAATTGTATTGAATTCGAAATCGTGTTGAAATTAATTCAAAAAATGTATTCGGCATCATGTTAGCAGTGATTAGAGTTGGCAAAAAGCCTATTGCATGAAACATTAAAAAGGCTTCTGCAATTACAATGACTTATGTTTTACTGCAAAAAAGTAAAAATACCGGAAATGTCTGCGCACCAATTAGATACAATAATTAATATAGAAATAATTTAAGAAATATCAGCTAACATCATTTTTAAAATATTTACTTGCTTTTACAATTTTGTACTCAAACCGATTCGATGCAATAATTTATGGAAAGTTCATTCTAATAAAGTGAAGTTTCGGGTTTCTCACCAATTACTCACAGATGAGCGATTCCAGAAATCATAATATCGTTTTGTTAGTCCACTCTGTCACTTTAGAAATGGACGTCCGTCAATGGATGTCCATCATTTATTGAATAGTTTCCAAACTTTAGAAGTGGTGATAAGGTCTCGTCATAATCCCTTTGACCTGGAACACAAAAATCAACAACGAGCTGACTGACCGCAAACGCTGGAGAGCCTAAGCCAATACTGGTCAAAGATCACTCTACGAACTAAGCGAAATAGGGTATTACTTTAAATATTATTTTTTAATAGGCATGATTTTCCAAAGACACCCTCGAAATTATAAAGATCTTGATTAAAAATTTAACTTAAGGAGTGATTTTTTCAGGCATAGTTGAGAATTTCTGTATGAGTTCTGAACACTTGCTCCTTAGTGGAAGATCTAAAATCATTGCTTTCAATTATAGAAACGTTCTTTTTTACGTTCTCGTTTACTTCTTGTATGATGGGCACAACAAGCAGATAAACACTATTAGAAGATTTTTAATTTAAATATTTCTCCATTGTTACTTACATTACGCAATCCTTCAACGATTTTGCAATTAAACTTTCCGCGAAACATCAATGCCTAGGGCGCTGTCGAGCAAAAAGCACTTATCAGTGTTTTAAAGAGCTAATAATCACCAAAATTCATACAGCTGTCGTTCACTGCTACGCGCTTGTGATAACTGGTAAAGTCTATTGCAGACAAATTCAATTAATACAAATTTTGATCGCCGGACTATAGATGTGCATAAATACCTATTTTTTTAAATTGCCTGTTGTCTAGTTCTTACATGTATGGTTGATTAGATGGTATATTTTTTATCCCTTGTAAGACAAAAATAATTCTAACTTTTTGAGAAGCACTGAATAATAAACTCAACAGGCAGTAACACTCATAGATATCTTCTAAAGACTTTCGACAGTGACATCAATCAGGCTGTATGGTTACTATTACATGAGAAATCAAATGAGGACATCACCAACAATTTTGTTGAGGCAGAACAACGTAAAAAATATGTAATTAGCGATGGTTATGGAGTTTGAGTAAAATATATAATTACGATGGTCTCTCTGCTGCAGAACTTCAAAAGTCGATGAATGTTTGAGAATTTTGTGTAAAAAAATATCACATGATATGTAAATAATATCGTGACAATATATAATAACATATATATCCAAACAATTCAATTTACCATTATTTATTATACATACATACACACACACACGCACACACACACACACACACACACACACACACACACACACACATATATATATATATATATATATACGGATATAATATCAAACCAAGGAGCGTTACACACTCGTACATTACAAATAAAATGACTTATCGTCGGCTTGTACAAGACAGTCTATGTTTCATCACGTTTCGAGCTTACAAATGAAGTACGTGACTTCTATTTTTATCTGCGTGTTTAATTTTAGAATCGGTTGGCGCTTTGGGAGCTACGCGATGAATGGTCCGATGCGTCTTCCGTCTCGTCGTTATGTTTTTATCTTATAAATGGTTGAACATTTTCCGCGTTAATTTTCTCTCTTTTTATTTATTATTTACATATAGTTATAGAAACTTTCTAGCTACACCACTTATGATTTTCAATAACGGTAACAAGATAATTACATAAATTCTATAACACTACAACATATGACGATACCACACTTTTAGACTTCATCATTTCCTCACTCATCACAAATATATCATGCTCTGCTGCAAACGCGACCAAATGGTTGAGCGATTGTATACTACGAGAGTGGGAATTTCGATATAATTCGATCCTATAAAAGTTGATGACTACGCGAGTTCAGGTAGTTATCAGATACGAAGAGCGAGAGTGTGTATCATATTTAATCAATTAATTGACACGACACATCGGAGGGCATTCAAATTAGAGCTTTTTGAATTACATAAATCCAAGTTTCTGAATTATTTATCGGCTACGTTTGCCAAATGACTGAAAAAATAAGACGCAAATCGAATTTAAGTCCTACATTGACTGCTTCAATATGTCGGTATAGGGATGTCCGAACAATGGTGTATTTATATTCAAAAGGAACGACTTGTCCGTATTTCACCGTAGAGCATTTGCTTGAATTGAACCATAGACTGCTCGTAGCGTATCAGTCGAGAACTGCATCAATATCCGCTATACTTTTAATAACTTAAAAATAAAAGACACTGTGCAGTTTCAACCGCATTACCGTTATTATTTAACGGGATAATGAATTATAAACATTCGAAATAAAAATTAAATGCAAAATTACCCACTCCCAGAAGAAAGAAGAAACGTAAGAATTGAAGAAAAAATCCGGCTTCGCCTAGGACGTCATTCATTATCCAGACACTATCTAAGAGTCGACATATTATCAACCTAAAAACCGTGATTAACATTGACTTGAAACAATGTAACACGCGAGATTCATTATTGTCGAACGTCCGACACGAAATCCGTGTTGCTAATCATAAACTCGATGTCCATAGTTCAAAGTATTAGGCAGCGCGGAGAGGTCTGCTATCTACTGAAAATTAGTTGCTTCAGATGTAATGCCACTCTTAGATACGGGTGTTATCTAAGTATTGTTCCATCGTGAGGTTTAAGCACTAATTGATATTACCGTATTAAATATATGTTTTAAAGATCGAAAGAAAATATGTGCATGATTTAAGTTTATACCCTGGTAAACAGTCAGGTCCTCTTGGCTTAGAGAAGCTCCATTCATTCAATTCAGAGAAAGCTAGTGTTAAATCGCTATTATTAATCTGCGTGACGTCAACGTTTGCTCCACAGCATAGGAAGGTATGGCCAATGCAAAGTTGAGGAACGTTCGGACTGTACACCGACCGGAAGTGCTCAGCGAAAGCTTCAGTAGCCGGCGCATTGGATTGCGAACCATAGTGCAATCGGATGAAGCGATTTTACGAGGCGCCACGACTAGCATGTATGTATGAACAAAAGGATGTAGTTTTCTTTCAAGTTTATTTTTACATTATGAGGACATTATTCGAAGTTGCTTTATTTGAGAGCATTCGCCATTTATGAGTGACAATATATTAACATTCATATTGCGGCTGCTGTTAGAGATAATTAGTATTTCGGTTTAGCTACGATATTATTATTTTAAATTCACGCGCTATCAATAGTTGTGCGAAAATCGGTCAATTATTTGTTCCATTTTTTTAGAAATCAGAAATTACTTAGCTAATAATATGGACAATTTTTTAATTACCTTATTTATTTTTTTTGCTTGTCTAATTTTATATAATAATTTTGCATTTTCGATTTTAATCATAATCTTGAATAGACCTGAATTTTAAGATTGGGTATTTTAATAAAAGTAATAAGATTTAAGAACTATTTTTTTAGAATTGTAATGTATGTATATATATATATATATATATATATATATATATATATATATATATATATATATATATATATATATATATATTTATATATAAACATTTGTGTTTGTATTTATATATTTGTTGAACATTGCAACAAAACCACCTTCCCTCTTCCTTCGAATGATTAAAATTTTGGTAGTTTTTGAAAAATGTATGATAATTTAAGTCTTATGATTTTCTCAACACGTAAACATTTCTCATACCCTATCAAAGGCGCTTTGAGTTCAAAGTACAGAACGGAAAGATATTTTCATTGGTAACAGATTAGCATAGATCACACACTGATTCCATTATGCTATAACGTTGTATTCATTAGATTGTATTTTGAGGAACATGTTTAAAACCTATATTAATATTAAAAAAAAGTTAGGTATTTTTAACATATAAAAATTAAAACATTCTGCTATTTGCATACAGCGATTGATAAACAATAAAATACAATTTATTATAATAACAAGGGAAAAGCGATCTTATTAAATGCCTAAATAATTGTTCAAAAAATACGGAACTTTATGAATTTCACAGCAACTAAGTGTTCTAAGAACATGCGAGTGGCGACAGTACCTACAACTGCAAAATAATTTTCCGAATAAACGATTTTTTTTCAATTTATTTACGTCTATAAATTGTTATATGATTTTCACAAGGTTCTATTTACGGGTGCGAGGTTGCAACGTGATTTTTATTCCTGGAATGGGGGACATTTACTAAAGTGTTTATACTTTTGCAACAAACTCATGAAAGTATAATAATGCTTTTTGGCACACATTGATTCGAATGATTTACGCAATTCAAAAGAGGTCGTCAACAATTGACGATAACTCTTGACCAGAAAGATCTTCGACCACAACCACAGTTGTATTAATAAAGTTGAATATAAAAGAAGAATGTTGCTAACGAAAAATCGTAATATATGGTGGAAAGTAGCTGGTCTCAATGAACGTTTTTCTAATGAACTGAAAATTTTCTTTAAACATTAAAAATTGGTAAGAGATTGTCAACATGCGAATCCAACTGGCACCGGGTTTTTAAGTCACACAATCTTTGCGGAAGAGCGCCGTCAGGACTAAAGTCATGCTATAAGCGCAGTTAATCTAAATAAATAATGGTCGAGTTTCAACCTCGTCCCTTTTTTATAATTAATTTTTCAAAATAAATGAAATCATGAATACTAATAGTCAGTGCGGGACGGGGAGTGAATATTTCTATGTTTCTAGAATTGTAATATTCCATATACCATTACCTCATTTAGTTGGCATCGATATAGTGTCTCAAGAACGGGATGAGATGTAAAGTAATTTTATTGACACTCAATTTCCGCAGTTCTTATTTTTTGTTTATCGTCCGCAGTATCAACCTTCGTAGATTTTCAATTGAAACGGCGAAATTTACGTACAGATTTCGGGCTCTAGAATCACGCAAGTAGCATATTTAACAAACACGTCAAGCCATCTAGTGACCAGTCGTAGTATTAAATTTGTCTTATTGCTGCGTTTAGACGCGATTGAGTAACAAGCATAGAAACGTTGAATATCAATAAACTTTTGATAGTATTAGTATTCTACGCAACAGAAATTGCAGTTTACTCCTTATAAAGCCACAGATCTTACATGTTACTCCATCAGACTCATTACGGCGAATATCAAGGCTACGCTAGCGCTGTCGCTGCACTACACGGCGAAATTTTATCTACTTGTAGGAAAGCCATCATTTTACCAATTCTCGAAAAGGACAGCAGCCGGGATTATAAAAGCTATCGCGGCATCATCTTGCTCTCAATCGTCATCAAAGCCTTTATGAAACTCGAGAGTTAACAAGTTGAGAGGCACAAACGGTTTTCCGATCAGGGCGAAGCTGTGCAGACCAAATCTTCTGCGCTAATTTATGGAAGAACAGAATAGATGCGGAAAAAGAACGGTCATCCTTTTCATTGATTTTAAATCGGTATTCAATTAAATTTATTGCCCAGCGCTCTGCGGGCTATGGCATCGCCGCTACTCTTCATCACTATGGTAAACTTTATTAGCTGGAAAGCTTTTGAGAACAGACGCGGCGTCCAGTTGCGGGACTGACATTACTCGCTGGATCAATGACAGCGCTGTGTCTTCCTATAATGATACTGGAGGCACGGATATTCTAAGTAAAACTTGCTAGGATCTCATCTTCATACGTCCTGAAAATCAATACCGATAAGATGAAAGTGTCACGACAGACAGATCACTAGCCTTCATTCAGCTCAATGGTAGCCAGCTTGAACAAATCCAGGCCATCAGGTACCTCGGATCGCTTTTCCAAATGAAGCAAATTGCCTCTTTTACCGACATTCATACCCGAATCGGATAAGCATCGGCCACATTCACCTCTCTCAAATGGTATTTGTGGAGGAAAAATACCATCACAACCGCGACTAAAATTCGCCTCTTCCTATCTTACCAATCCTTCTCTGCGGCTCAGAAACCTAGACTTCTCACAGCTGATCTATATATATATATATATATACACACATATATATACACACACATATATATATATATATAAATACATGGATGGGTGTGTGCACATAGAAACATCAGTTTATATAAATGTTTAACAAGAACACTGAAATAAAAAACATACTCGTATTTGTTTACTTAATAATTATAATCAATCAATGTTTTATAGCGCCGCCGTTGACTTTAATGATGGCAACTATGCTATTCGCTTCAAAGCTAACCATGTTCTTACACTTTGCTACTTATTATTCTGTTCCATTTTTCCTGTCCCATATAGACATTCTTTTGAAGAAACTTCTTGAATAAAACCGGAGTGACCTGAAACCATTGTTATTAATAAATATACCCCATATATGCTTTATAATATTCAGATCCAGAAATTATGCTGAATACTTCAGAACATCCAGATAATTTTTCACAAACTATTTCGTAGTGTGCGTTGCTTTGTCACCATTTTCATACAGTGTATTATATTACTGGAATTATACAAATAAAATGATAGTATTGCCAAAAATTGTGCATAATAATAACTCTAGAGCTGTTTCTACTACACTTCCACACGTTTCTAGTCCATACAACCTTCACATATAAACATTTTACTGACACCAGACGCTGCTATGCTACTCTATATGATATTTGACCAATCGTCCTCAGCAAAAAGTCGGTATTTTACAGCCCATTCGCTTTACAGCATTTTATTTTTTATCAAGGAAGCACCGCTTTATTTTGGTTTTGTGGCTTTCAAACCCAGATTCTAGGAAGTTTCCTTTCAGGCTCCTTGCGTAAATTGGTTCACTAATTATTCTGTTAGATCATCAGCGAGCTTGAATGAAGTTTTTCTGTGATTCATCAAGAGTTTTTCTCACACTACATAATAATGCGTTTTCTGTTCAAATTATTCCTATGCAGTATGATCCGGTGTTCTCGCAAGCTTTACAGTACGGCTAGGTTTGAGAATTTTGCAGCTTTAGTGATTTTACTTATGATTTGCCTAGTTGCTGACTGAACCGACTATACGAGCGTTATTTCAAACTGAATTTATAATTTTTAGATATATTGACGAGGATAAGACAATATTCAAATACAAATTACGATAACTGCAACTAAAAACGCTGTGTTCAAGCTGAGCAGTAATTACAAACAGGCCGTATTTATATACTGATGGTATTTTTATCAAGTTGATAAGTAAATAAATAATAAAAACGCTTTCAATAAATATTTTCAAGAAAATGACGTTAAAAGGGTACTCAATACTTTTATAAACATGCATTTTTTACTGCTAGACTTAGCTTTCGAGTAACATAATGAGATGAAACATAAGGGTTCGAATAATACACACACATCCATAAATGAATCCGGCCTGCCGCCGCTACCCGAAATAACATCCGATAATTTGCACGATCAAATGCAGTTAACAATAATACATTCCGAGAATAATGAGCCTACGGGTATTCCTCAAGGCTCGCAAAAAGAATTGACTGTGCGATTATTGCTACATCGATTCAAGGTGCGCGACCGTCCACCGTCCATCCGCACTTTGTGGCGGGAGACACGCAGATTTTGTAGAGGTCATACGCGAGACTGACCGCGATAAATATTATCGCGCCGCGTTCACAATCGTAACGCGTCGCGTCACAATGTAAATAGAACGAGCGGAGAGGCGCGACCTACCCGCCCACTGCGCCACGTCACCGGCCGTTACACCATCGCTTAGCGTAGAATGTGTATTTCTGCCTAGTCACGCCGCCACCGCGTCCGACCGCGCGCCAGCGACTCTCCAAACATTGACTTCCCACTATTCATTATTCACACGCCTCGGACGCCCTTCTTTAGCGGATGCCGATAGATACGTCATTATTGCGTCACAAATTAAATGGGTGTATAAGTCTCTAATATCCTAGAAGAATATATAGATAAATTTAACAAAACCGCGGTCCCTCCTGCATTCGTAAGTGATGCTGAATATTAGCCTCTGAAAAAGTCACATTCCATAGAAATGCAAACAGAGATGAGGATGCTGAGATGGGCAAGACCTCTTAACCTGCTTAGCAGAGAGAGGCATAACTATAGCCTTGGAAGTTTTAAGATCCGCTCAATAGAAGACACTTTCGGAAACACGGCTGAGGTTATATGGCCATGTTATAGGAAAGCCCGAAAGTCACATGACCCGAATAGTTCCAAATAAAAAAACTGCCCTGAAGAAACAAGAAAGATTATACCTAACTTACGCCTGTACTTACCACACACGGTCAGGACTCTCAGACGGATTTAACGACAGTTAAAAACATATTTTGTCTGGTAAGTATCCAGTCTGTCTGTAAATTAGACTCTTATTCCGACTCGACTGGCAGTTAATGAGAAATGGAAATACGTTTTAAACTGTCAGTAAATACGACTGACAGTCTTCACCAACGGTGGTGCATATGGGCGTTAGACGTCCCTTGTCAACAACGATGTGAAGAAAATTTAAATAGATAACTCGACGACCCGGAACAGACGCATCTGGCGAAAATTATGAAGAGAACCAACCCTGAATGAAATGGGAAAAGACTATGCGAAGAGAGAAAGATCATTTGAAAGTATTAAATTACATTTTTCCAACGAATTTAATATTGTATATCTTGATTTCATATTGTACATACTTGCGAAAACTCAGCGATTTTGCATAATCTGGTGACCAGTGGTGAAGAAACAAATTTCCTCAAGATGATGTTAAGAATCCAAAAACATGCTTTCCGAATGAAACGGCATTGAAACATTTCAGATTACCTTTGAGCATACACGATGCCAGTGCGTGCTACGTACGGTAAATCCCTAACGTTAACATTGACGGAAATCTAACCAGCAAATGAGTGGAAATTAAACTTTTTCGGCGAGTATCCTAACCTTGACCGACAGCGCTAATACGTCAGTTGGCGATTCCTTCTACGTGTATTCCCAAAGCGAGAAAACGAAGGTTGCCGACGAGAGAGCGGCGGAGGCCAACCGCGTGACCGTCCACCGTCGCTACGCTATCAAGAGTTACTATCGGATATTAATAATGGATTCATCGAATGACCATTTCACAAAGCTATTTATAGATTATATTATTAAATCGTCCGGGAAAAAAACGCGGAAATATGTATTGAATAATTTATAGACCTGTGGCGACAATATTGTGCGATGATATTTGTGGGGGAGATTGAGTACATATACATGAGCACATTGTATTAAATAACTTTTCATTTGGTCCTTCGTCCTATTTATAAATGTAGTTGTTTTTTAAATAAAGTTGAATTTACATACTTATGATTTTGTTTCTTATTTATTATAGATATACACTATGGTACTAAGGTGCGGTGATAGTACTCGAATTTATTGGTTGAAAAAGAATTTGTTTTGAGTTAAATTTACCATCTGATAAATCTGTATGATCAATTTGAGATAAATCAACAATGTACAATTATAAAGGATCAGTGTCAATACAAGGTAACACTTAACACAATTTAAATTACTTTGCAGGTTTATATGATTTATAAAAAAATTATTATAAAAATATAATATCAATTTATCGTCATAAATTAACCGTTTCGCCTGTAATATACTAGCCTGCCGGTGCTCGCTATGTAGTATGGTACCAACATTACAGATGAAACATATCGGCGAGGTGTCGCGGTTATCGACCGGCGCAGTTATACTTTCGCACCCGTGTGAAACCAGTTTTCCTGCTAGTATTCCACAAAAATTTCATGCAAATGACCTATTCATTAAGAAGGACTTCTTCTATATAATATCAAGTAAAGTTTATACTGACAGAGAATCGAATTAGTTTTAATTTCTATATTAGTTATCTGTTTTCCTGCGCCGTATTTATTTGCGTACATATGCATATGCACGAAAACATTAAAGATCGCAACGTTGACGGCTCGTCTAATCATTTTTTTTTATTTTGTTCATCATTTTTATAAAAATAGGACCTTGATGAATTTAATTACAAGCTTTTATTAAACGAAGCTCGACCAAACTCTGGGCTCTAAAAGCTTCCTGTGTCGATATTTAACTTTGGTGAAAATATTTTATTCACTATCGTCGTAGTCTAACTATCGTGAATGTTGCTCTTGTTTTATAACACTTGGAGCTTATGCTATTATAAAACAATTTCACTTTTCTTTCTATAAAATAGTATTTAGCGATCAATTCATATTATTTTCCGAGTGTAGAATGTGTATTTACGCGTGTGGTTATAATGGAGTACCGGTTGATATTGTTAGCCTATCATTATCCTACGTTACATTCAACGATATCGCCTTACGAAACTAGATAGGCTGCTGTATTATAACACTAGCACGTATTACGAAAATAAAATACAGGAAAGTTATCTAATTTTTTTTGTTTAAATAAAAAAAATTAAATAGACAAATTTGTTTATAAACAAACTTGAAATCCGTCCCTTCCAGAGATCATAATTAGAAATATTCTGAAGAAAGACTAAGTCTGTCAAGTCAATCAAATAAAAGAATTTTGTAATTAGTTTTCTAATAATAAAAACAGCGGCAATTATATGCAATCATTACTTTTATTAGATCGATTATGACCTTACTTAACAAATAGAATAATTAAAAGTATCTCGAAGTTTTATATAAACATTAAATACTCATTAAAATATCATTCTTCAGTATGTTTCTATACGCAATTAAAGTTTGGTATAACGATAATGATATCTGTAGTATAAATAGATTATTAGTGTATAATAGATTAATATACATACTTAAAAAATACAATTCTTCAAACAAGAAGAATGGGACTCCATTAGCGAATCGGGTAACATAATATTCTCATTCGTTTGCATTAAATCTCTGCGAGTGCCGCTCTCGGCCAATTACAGTATATTCTTAGAAACGGGTAATTTAGAATTTCCCAGTTGCGATAATACCATCGACCATTAACTATTATGTAATTTGCGAGGACACGTCATAATCGGAGTGTGACGTATCTTCGCAGAATGATGCACGCCCACGTAAATGGCATTTTTCCGTTAGAGATCCAAAACGGACATACACTACGGGGATACCATATATTTATTGTATATGGTTACAAAGATACTTTTCGGGTTCGATACCTCAAAAGAAAAAAATGATACCCCTATAAGAGCATTCACGTGACTATCCATCTATTTGTCCATCTATTTGTTACAGCCGTTTTTCACAGAAGCCACTGACATTGAAACTTGAAATTTGGCATAGCAATAAAACATATTAACCCGCACACATCTCAATAGCTAACACTGAATAATATTTATATAGAAATTTTAGGAGATCAAATTAAGAACTCGAAAATTTCTTTTCATTCCATATTAACACATGTGAAGTAAAAAAGCTAGTTATAAGGGTGTCAAAAATATGTTTTTTTCACAATTTTGAGTATTATATTTTCTAGTACATACTAAAAAATATGCAAAAATATATTTTCTCCCTCCCGTCCCCCATTTCTACAACTATTGAACCTAAAATTACGCAAAATATGGTTTTTCGAAGCCCACGCTAAAATTATAGGACAGCTATACCAATGATCCCAGTTATCGTAACTTTTGAAATATGAGCCATGTTTTGTGTCTATAAAAGGTATATAATATATTTATGTTGTTAAAATTAAAATTAATATTTGTAAATATTTAACAAAAATACAATGAACCTTCGTAGTGCAAATTTTACTCATATTTGCTAGCTTTGTTTTGTTAGGTTCTTCGCATGAAGAGTAACAGTGTTAGTGGCAAATTTCAAATTTTAATCTAATCAAATTTTATTTCCGTGTCACGTTTTTTTGTGAAGGAACATCAGAATACTGCAAAAATATTAATTCTGTTCCATCGTTTCCCACATTGAATTTACGGAAGAATAATAGACAAAAGTTGTTACCAAATTTCCTTGATTGTCACGTCATAAAGAAGATTCTTATGTTTTGACTTATTATTAAGCAGAGTTGTTTAACTTCATTTATGATTTAATTGCTAAAAATTCTGACCCTACAAGTGTAACATCAAAAATCTTAATGATTGACGTTAAAAAAGGCATAATGATTGACGTGTAATTTAAATTCCAGCTCATTGCTTTTCTCCGTACTGTGAAAAGAGTATTTCACGTGTATTCTTCTTTACCTGTCGCTCTGATGCACAGTAGCTCGAATGTAGAGGGTAGATTCGTATGTAATTGCTAGCCGCGTTTCAATGCTTTTTTTTGTGATATTGTGCATGAAAAAAAAATTATAACGAAACCAATTCAAAGAAATTGTTGGCGTAAATAGGTGCCATGGATTTAGACGTTTTTGTTTTGCTTGGTTTTGGAACTTTGACTACTGTTTTTTATTTACTTTAATTATTTTCGTATCACCACTAAACAGTAATATAATATACTGAAAAGAATACGTTGATTTCTCGTTTTTATGATGCCTTCTTTGTTGTTATTTTTAGAATAATCTGTAAAAAAAATAATATTATCTCCAAATAAGTGAAAGTTACGCTAAAGCTATTACTAATGAAGTACATTTAACCGATGTGTCCAGGTAAATATAAACCTTTCTAACTTTTAGGTTAGTGTCACATGTTATTAGACTACGAGTGTAATACAATTACTGTAACCATCTTTTTAAAACTTGTTGTAAATAGACCTCCATAACAAATCGTTACGACATCCTCTATTCACATTTAAATTTTTTCCATTGATTGCAATGTATTCACAACATTTTTATGAGCATAAACTATTTTCTATTAAATAAGAGCCAACATGTAAATAAAATGTAACAACTCAGTGATTGCTTCTAACAAATATAAGAGGTCCTTTTTTTTACAAAATATTAATGCCTCCAGTCAAAATTATCCCACAAACGTGATCATGCAGCATTGAAGGGAGATTAGTTTAGGGATAAAGCTTTAAGCACTAGACACAGCACAGTCCTCATATTAAGTTATGTTTAATTTAAAATATAAAATTATATTGGTAAATAAGTACACCTTTCCTCTTATTTTTTTCTTATTTTTATTCACTTTTTATAACGTACATTCGTTTTAGCTTAGTGTAATGGGCCGCAATCACAAGCGGCCAGTGTATTACTCATACGTAAATGAGGTCAGCAACTAGACGAGGCTTTCGACGAGCTATTGCCCGCCGTGGAATGTGTACTTTGTAAAAATGACGCAATTCCAAATCGTTCACCTGAACATTACCTTCGATATTTGGAAGAAAGTCCATAAATTGGAGTGACGCCTATGATTAAGATATCGCGATGAAATACATCGAATAAAATATCGCAACGAACATAAATACAATTAATAACATAGCGTCATCGTTATCGATTGCTATGGTTGTCGCTTTTCAAACGTGTTCTTTGATAAACGATAATTTTTGTAAATTACATATTCTTTGTTAATTATTGTTTAAACTCCAGAGGTGTCAATAGACGTAAAATGCTAACTATAAAACACTCGAAACTGATCTCGATAAAAACTCGACTAATTATGCGTCGCAAAGGAAAAGTTCACGAAGATTATTGTATTACATAATATACGAATATGTTGCACAATATAATATAATACTCTATCGGACCATTTGCCGCCGCCGAACGCCGTAAAGGTGCGTGGGGACTACAGGCGTCGCTCGAATATTTGCCGTGATTCTTTAAACGTCGCGGTCGCACAATTTTACGCACAAAAGTAGAAAATTTATCTACATTGCAATGCGAGTGGAAATCGTTTACATGAATTATATAAATACGCCCCTCGACAGGTTTATAAAGTCCCTAATCTGAATTACGATAAGTTTACCATAAACTTTGATAATTGAGGCAATGTAGAATGGCAGTAACCGAATTTACAATGCAAAGAAAAAAATTACAAGTCATCTCTAGATTACTTATATTTGATTTCGGTATAAAGAGAAACTCAACGGTGAGCGTTGAGTTGCGAATATTTTAATTTCTATTCTATATTCATACGGCCACTCAAAAAATATTAAATTTTATTGCATCTTAATATAGCGCAACATCTCAAAAAATAGAGGAAAAGCAAGGTTGTAATGAATTAACTATAATTGTTTATTTATTTTATTATTATGAAAAACCTAACCTTTGCCAAATGTCAAGCGCGTGTTGACCTTAATAATGTACGAGCCCGCATTCCGACCCACTTCCGCGCCCTCCATTCATAACTGAACGCTCGTGACAACGCTGCGAGTGAGAGTGAGCCGGATATCGAATACCATCTTACTGCTAAGCTGATGCAACGCAATTAGTAAATTTCTGTTCATCTGTGCGGTCGGTGCGAAAATGCGTTAAACACTTTTGGAAAACTGGTTTAATTACTTTCATTGCCAGCATTCGTATAAACATCATCATCTTCGCATTGAATAGTAAATAAGAAAGCCTCCATTCGTAAGACTTCCGTTACAATTTAAAAATTCTAATTTTCGGTGACTGAAAATTTGTTGTACCGAAAATGTTCAATTTTGCTCTTCTAAACTTGTTTTAAGTATTGCATACGTCATTAAATTAATGGAATGTTGCTATTCTGTCAATTATTATCTCGTGTTAAATATAAATTCGACCCAAAGAAAATATATTTTAAAAAGAAAATTTACAAGTTATACTATGATAAAAAACAAACTACAACAAATACTAAAGTCAGAAAAAGAGAGCAGGGCAGTAAAATTTGGTTATCCATTATCATTGTATTAAAGGTTATTTATTCTATGAAACCAAATAATGACAGCGATTATTAATATTAATGCTGTAAAATAATAATAATTGCAAAAGATGAAGCTGAGAAAAGATCAAAACTAGGGTTTTTCTAGTTATCCTGTAATTATCAATAATGTTATTTTACTAGATTTTCATCCTTAAAAACATAGTGCACCTCATGCTGAAGCAATTCCACTGTGTCACAAGCTAAAATAATTAGAATTGTGTTAAATTACCACTTCTAAGTAATAATAATTATATTCTATTTGATTCGATCCAAACTAGATGGTTCCCAAACATATTTGGATCCGATAACACAATAAAACCGGAATAGCTAAAGAGCTTAACTCTCGCCGGCAAGTCGAGACAAGTTTCCGCATATTTTACGCTATTGAATAATGGCTCGTACAAGTGAACCTCTCTGTGCGTCTATGTACATTTTTTTCAGTTCTAGTTAATAGTAATTTCAGTATCAGCATGAATTGTTCGAGTCGCATTAGTCATCGTACCGACCCGCCGTACCGCAGCCGATGGCGCACGTAATATATAGCCGACAGACTCTCCTTATCGGCACATTCTTAATCTGAACGTCGGACTGAGAACATTAGCGGTCCTTTTGATTATCAAATAAGTTTCAGTGGAGACGCGAGTTTATTTACGAGTTCGTTTCAAGTGAAAGTTAGAACGATGAATTACATGCGAGTGATTTTGTTAGTGAATCTGTCGGTGTGCGTGCGGGCGGCAGCACGACGCCACATGGGTTGTCACCATGGTCACAACAAAAGGTTCATCGACACCATGGAGAAATCCAGGTGCATGCCGAGGGAGACCATAGTGGATTTACCCCAGCCAGCTCCTGATATACTGGTATGCTCACATTTGCTTTTAAAATTGTTGTAGAAAGTATTCATTTATTATTTTGAAAAATAAAATACAAACGTCGTGGGTATTATTTGTTTTAATAATTTTAGTTGAAAATAATAATACTGTATATATTATTAGTGCCACTAAATCTCCATGTCGTTATACTGAGTTTATCAGCGTCAATTATTAGTTTAATATTAAGTTTAACGACTTTCAAGTCATCTTAAGAAAATAGGCACGCGTGATTATTTAGCGTATTCATACACATTAAACATTTATGTATAGAGTATGTATAGAGTATTTGATTGTCCAATGTAAAGTTATTCTTCCATTTAAATTACGATTTCTGAATCATTGATAACGCCGAGGTCATTACGTTTCGGATCCATGACCTAGAAAATATTTTGCCTGGCAACTGCGGCTTATCAATAAAATTTCAATATTCATACTTTAGACTCATTCGTATCCATCTATCACTTTACTGGAAATATAAAATGAGGTCTTCGCAATTTTTCATACATAAATTAATAATTTATAGTTCTTTTGATTGACGACTTTTTAATTAATCAATTATTCCGTGACATGTCTCTTGCAACATTCCCCGTAAATAACTTGCGTTACCAGGTTAAATCAATATTTGAACTATTCATTACACGTCGGAATGGGACAACACTATTTGCTCTCTAGTGTTAGAAATGCTTTTGCGTATTAAGTCATCGATGATGGTCGTTCCTCAAATATAATTAAACCTTGACATGTTTAAGATACTATAGAGATAATAAAACCGATGATATGAGACAATTTTGATTATTTTACGTCTTGTACTCTACAAAACTTTGGCATGATTTCCGTGTTTTTAAATACATAGACTAAATCACGAAATATTAAATATGATATCCTTTTAAAGTGCACCGAATAAATGTTGTCATCCTTCAATATATAGACTGTACATATGCACACTAGTGTTTTCTTTTGATTAATTATAAGTAGCAGTTCTCATAAATGAAATTAAACAATAAAACCTACTGGATATGGAACCTATAAAAATACATCTTACCTAATAGACTCTCTTGACACATGCTAACATATTATGTATTTTTATATTCCAGGTGCTGCCAAACAAAGTAGCCATAATGCGATGCGATGGCTTCTGTCCTGATCTCTCAACCACCTGCCAGCCCACGAAGGTCCGCCAAACAAAAGTTGTTGTAAGTAATATTACTTCATCCTTTCGTGTTACAGAAGCAACATTTTTATAATCTTTTGTACGTAAAATAGATTTTGCACTAGACATCTTTTATTTATTTTATTATCAATTTAAAAAAGTTAATTTTTACTCAGCAGCACGTGCAAAAGAAACATATAAGACTATATAATATATATTGGAATTACATTCAAAAGTAACGAAACGCAAATTTCCAATGTATATTTCTTACGTTAAAGTATAATAAACTAACGTGATGATTGCTTGTTGACAGGTGCGCATGAAAAATATCGTATCTGGTAAAGAGTTATGCGACTATGTAGCACTGACGGAACATCTCGAGTGCGAATGCCAGCAGAACACCTAGCGAATACATCTTGGCGTTGCCAATGGATATGATGACCATAATTAGACTCAACGACGAGCAACCAAAAATAAGGTAGTCACGCATGTAATATTTCTGAAAGCACTTTTGCTTAAATTGTAATCTCAATGGAAATATATTTTCTGGACTGTTGTTACAAATTACTTTAATTTATAACCTATTAACCGAAGGTCTGTTCTGAATTTACACTGAAAACTATATAATTCGACATCAGACGTAAAAAACCAACCTGATATAGAAAAGCATATTGGCTTAGGTTAGATCAAAAATTGTCACTTTAATCTTTAAAGGAAATCAGAAAAGTAATTTTTAGTTATTTTTGATAAGCCTCATTTTTTCATTTATCTCTTTCCACTTACTCGATTTCCATTTAGTTACAGTGTTAAAAACTAGTTCTCGAATCTGAATCCAGATTTTCTTATTAATACTTGCTTTCCAATATTCTATAGAGAATAAATTATACTTAGCTAGTGACAAACATAAAAAAAATATTACTCATATTTAAACCCTTTAAATGTATGCAAGATTAGAATTCTTTATATTAAATATACGGAGCTATTCCGACTGCAGTTTTGCAGCTTAAAATATGGTATTCTCGGATTTATTGGCTAATTAGGTTTTCCTTTTTTTACAGTTGCAATCTTGAAAATCAAATGTGAAAGTTGCATTTGAAATAGATAAGGCTTTCGAAGTGGATACGGTCCAAGTACGAAGGTGCGTCTACATAGAAGCTGGGAGCAAATAGAAGGAAATGCCTAATACTCATATTGAGTATCAGCATATTGTTAATTAATTAAGTTTTATTTAAGTTAATAAAAAGGAGATAAACTTACAAAACAAAATGAGTTTTTTTTTTCATTTTAAATAAATGACTAAGGTCATGTCTCTATTTAAAATATAACACTACTACTCAGAGGGGTTCAAAGCGCCTGTGGAAAATAGGCGGGCAAATTAAAATAAGATTCATCTCAATTTAACGATATCAAACATGTAACAACGTGGTTCATTTTGTTATATTGCTTTAAATCCTCTTATCTCGTTTCGCGTACGAGCCAGCATATTCTGATAGATCAAGAAAAATATACATGCGCAAAAATTAAATTCATTTTATGAAGACAAATAAAACTTGTTAAATTCGAATAGAAGTTGCAGTAAGAGAATTTCGTACAGTTAGGCACGTATAAACATTAAAAGGTAAACGGTATTTCTATTAGAGTATTTATAGATATGAATAAGTACTTTCCCACCATGTTAATATATTGCCTAAGATATTTTTCAAGGGCGTATAAATATCCAGTGTTTCTAAAAAAATATGAAATTTAGATGCATCCACTATGGTTTTTTGGTAAACTTAAAGTAATATTATGGTAACAATGTTTTCCTTTCATAATTTTGACTTTTTCACATCTACATAACAAGGTAAGTTTAGGTGTAATGAGAGGATATAGTTTTTCGTGAACAATTTCAGTAATATCTCCATATAATTGAACCATGACATGTTACGAAATGAAAAGTAAATATAAAACCTGAATCCTTTTTATTCTATTATCCCTATAATATCTATAAGATACTATGGAGATAATAAAACTGCTGATATGAGACAATTTTGATTATTTTACGTCTTATACTCTACGAAACTGTGGCATGATTTCCGTGTTTTTAATCGATAAATCACGAAGTATTCAATATGATAGTATACTCTAAAATTGAAAAAAAATTTCGTCAACTTCATTTGCCTTCACAAAGATCTTTGAAAATTAATCTTCATAAAATATTATATTTCTGCGTAAAACGCTTTCCAAGAATAACGACTATGGCTGACAGATGGATACGTAAGAGATCTAATAAGGATTATCGTTTATTATTTTAAAGTATGAAATCCTAAAATAGGAAAATTATACTTACTTAAAGATTAATGTTATGATATAAGCACTCAACACGCACTCTGTGTACCTCCACTTATCTTCTAACTGGAGGCACGCAGAGTGCGTGTTAGCACATAGCACAGCTTATTTCGTCATTATTATTAGCATACATTGACATGTCCGAATATTCCTTTAAGAAATCACCAACACATGTTGAATACTTCAAACACCGTGCTAAAAAAATCAATAGTAATGATACATTGTTAATAAGCTGTGAAAATTTCATGATTCTTACAATGAACAGCGCGTTATTTCCAATTCAGCGAAGGTAATTTTTTTCTAAGTCGTTTAACTGCTAGTCCCTATAACCTACGAAAAGTCAATGTAACAGAAGTCAATGTAACAGTTTCTGAACCGCAAAACAGATACTTCTGAACGACAAGTCGGCTTCAGTCATCGACGCATGGTTTGCAAGCGTCCCGCAAGCATCGTCTCTTTTGTAATCTATGGTTAACTATAAGTTACCTTTCTTATCGCGGTAAACGTTACATTTAGTTATTTTAAAATATTTTTACATTTTTTTAGATATTGAAATTACTGTTTTAGATAGCTTTAATTTTCTTTGTCTTTTTCTATGCTTAATTAAAAGTAACATATGTTTTGTTCATTTTATAACAATTTTTATTTTATATGGTTACAACACAAACAATCATTTCATATAATTAAAGATGCAATAAAGCCAAAAGTTAAAATAAATATTCAATTCAAAGTGAAATATTTTGACTGAATTTACGTAAAAAATTAAAAGACAGTATTTTTCTGTGTTAACTTTGGTAGGTTTCTCAGACGTTTTAATAATGTCTGTTTTAATTTTGTTTCAATCAGGAAAACACAAAAAAATACTTTGATAGACCCGTGTCAAACAACTTATGACATCACTGTGATTCTAATTGGCGTTTTGGCATCACATGATTTTTGAAAACATTTTAATGCCGTTTTTTCATATTAATCTAAAGGGATATATAATCAATGCCTTTGCAAACATATTTCTTTATATTTGTTTTTGTAAATATATAATAGTTTTGGTTAAATCTAAATTTCACGCAAGTTCCCCATTTTTTATAGCATTTATCAAAATTTTTTTGTTTTTATTGTTAAATATACATCTAAAATTTTAAAAAAACTATATAATAAAAGACCGAAAAACATCTAACATTTAAGTGTTTATATAAATATTTTAATTTTTGAGTTGAAATCTAAATAAAGGAAAAATAGAATAAACCAAAAAACGAGTATTTTAAGGCACTTCCTACTTGATTTTCACTATATATAATGGTTTTTCGGATTAAATTGTTTATAAGGATTAACATTCATTGAAATATTTCCATCGGTTTTAGGATTTTGTAGCCAAATGGCGAAAACCGAAACCATTATAATATCGTAATGTATGTCTGTTCGTCCTTGTCACAGTACCATAACTCTTTTGTAATATAAGCCTAATCGTGATGAAATATTGCCAAAAAACCCAGATTAAATACCCCAGTACAAAAAATACTAAAATAATAAGAAAATACTATTTGGTTTTCATTTAATTTTGTTTTTGATGCACCTCTCCACGCATCAAACTTGGGGATAAACATAGAAGACTTTTTAAAATGCAATCTAAAACGTTAGGACATGCGCTTTTAATACGATATACATATATATATATATATATATATATATATATATATATATATATATATATATATATATATATATATATATATATATATTCTTCGCAATATTTAAGTCTCCATGCAATGCCCCCTCCCCTTTAACTTGCCATGTAGATGGTATTAAAAAAACCAACATGGCAGAATTCAGTAAAAACATTTTCCAATCTAGTGGATATTGCAAAATTGTTTTGGTTAACTCGCGTTTATAAATTGTAAGGGCATAGTCGTGGTCCTATTATTTCTCTTGCACCTGTGTAATGTATCTTGAATAATATATTTACATAGAAATATAATATTTATATTAAGTCAAAACCTTCGTACCGTTTAAGAATGTTCTTTTTCTCAGAAAATTTTGTTTTATCCTTCTTTACAGAAACGCCACTTTGTTTTTCCCTGATAAAACACAACGATTGTTTTGGAGGTCAGAAGCATCACTTTGAGGAACGATAACATGAATCAGTAAACCACTAATCACCATTAAGTGTAGCGAAATAAGGTCAGATATATTGATTGAATGCCCAGAGGCTACACAGAAAATTAATATAATTTAAGTTCGAATTAATCTACCCCTGAAATAAAAACGTCCAACCTTTCCGGCTTTGGTTAAAAAAATACATTAAACCAACTTTAAACCAAGCTTCTCTTATTAATATAAAAACATATTTAGTAATTATTATGGCAAAAGTATTTCTTTATATTAGTTTTTCTAAATGCATTTATTATCGTAAAATCTCAATTTCACGCAGCAGTTTAACTGCATTTAAATTAAGTTTAACAAAGTTTTTTTTAAATATTTTCATACTTCTTATTTTTAAATAGATATATAATAATACAAAAAATGTTATATCGGGGAATATGCTTATAATTAATGCGTCCCTAACTCATTATCGCCGCATATATTGATTTTACGGGTTAAATTTTTCATAACAATTAAAATTTCTCAAAGTGGCGCCTCTAAGAGGATTGTTGTGCTGTATTAGAGAAGGAATTTATTTTTCAGACTGACCTCGAGTATTTTGTATACGCACACGTGGATTTAAATTCCTCTAAAACATTATATATATATATATATATATATATATATATATATATATATATATATATATATATATATATATATATATATATATAAAGGCTTTCTTAATTAACGTGATTTTCAATTTCCAAATTCATAGGTGCGCGGCGCTATGTTAGAAAAACGCAAAAGTAAATTGTTTTAAGAGATGATAACTGATTCAAAATCTCTCTTAAAAATGGAAAAGTTTTCGAAGCGTAAATTGTAATTTTAAAGTTTTTTATGTGATAATTACGAAGATTCGGTTGTAATTCGCAACTGTTAAACTTGCAGCTGCGACGATATTTTTAACTGCGACCACTAACTGCATTATGTATTCATATTATCAATCGATATGTTCGTTATATTCACTAAAATACTCGAACACCTGTATTTAGAGTTTCGTGCTTTCCAAACTGTCGTTTATGAAATCAAATTAAGCAAATCTTTTTGTCTCGGCCTTGTAAACTAAAACTCAGGCCATTTATATGTAGTAATACATCACCTAATAAGTTGGCATAAATCATTTATTTTTTTTAAATAACTTGCAAACAAAATTTGTTGATTTTTTGACAAGTTAAAAATTTCAAGAGAGTCATTAATATTCTTCTATTTGATGATAATTAATTTATAAAGAATATATTTTTTCATCTTCAAACGGTCTTTACTGTGTATTTTGCGGTACAATTATTATGCCTAAATATATGTTTGTTTATGTTTGCAACAAAAATTTACCATTTTTTATAACTTAATTTTTAAATACAAATTAAAACTTAATGCGTTCAAATTAAAACTCAATTTGGAAGAATTCAGAAGAAATCTGACGGAAACCGAAGAAGCAATTAAACGAATAACGACGGCAGTAAACTTTTAAAAGCGATTTTTTCTTTGATTCCATATTTTTAATGAACAAGACGGTCATTGTGTTCAAAAATTAACGTAAATTTTTAAAATCAATATATTTCTGATAGCTTCCATTTAATTTTAGTAATTTCACAATTAAAAATTAAAATTTTTCGCTTATTACTCTTTGCGCCCATTTTTATGCCAAATTTCTCAAAGTAGATTCTTAAAATAGATTCTGATTTCTTTTTAAAAAACGGCTAAAATTAATTCAAAATCTGTTGTTAAGAATATTTCGTGTTTCGGTTAATTTTTTATCGCCATATTAAGACGTACATAAGTGAATGTTTTTATCCTGAATCGGTCAGTTAGTCAACTAATAGATAAAAAATAAAGTCCCAATCATAATTATTCGTGTCACCATGAAACATTTTCTCTTCCATATAAGAGTTTGGCTAAATGACTATCAAAAATCGCTGAACACACATAGACAGGGCCGTCTTAGACTATGCTGTGCCCCAGGGCACACAAGAATTTAGAGCCCTTTTGGAATGTAAAGAAAGCGAACTATACAAATTTTTTTCACTATGATCTGCTTTATTACGGGTAATCAAATATATTATTATAATACAATATGTCATCAATGATATTAGTATGCCGCTGTTTTTTTTTATTATGATTACGATAATAGTTTCTTTCGAGATTTCTGTTGAGCAAAATCTCCTATTAAATCCTCAAACTCAATTTTCTGAAGAAGATCACTTTCTGTGCTCATAATTTACAAATTACTTAGTTATTCTTGTAACATTGTTGTTCGCAATTAATTTTTTATTCTCTTAAGCTGCGAAAATGAACGCTCCCCACTACAATTGGTAAGGCAAAGGAATATTCTTGTAGCAACTTTTTTTCTTCTAAGGAAAAGTTTCTTCTAATTTATCAGACTTTATGAAGTTATGTAAGACTGAGATATTTAAATTCGCTGATTGCTTTGCTATATTTTTTAAATATTGGCTTAAATGAAAACATTCTGTTTTGAGCTCATATGCATTAATGTCTTCATGATAAAATTCTGCAAATTCGTTGCATTCTTTGGTCAATTCGTCAGATCCGCTTGTTGTTAATTGACAAAGAAAACTTAATCGATTATCAATTTCTTGGTATGTTGCCGAATGTTTTTTAAATGTGTAACTAATGTGTCAATTATGGGAATTAAAGTATCTACACGAAACTTTTCATTGCATCTCAACTGGAGAGTCTCTGATAATCCTTCAAAAAAAGTGAGGAGTGAGCTGCGAATTCTTTTTCTTTCAAATTTATCTTTGGAATCAGCATCTGGATTTTTTTCTTTAGCAGCCGCTTCATACTGATTAAAATTATTGCGTGCGTTATTGACATAACTGATCAGAGATTCGTAAAGTTTTCTTACAACGTCCATAGTCATAGTGCTATTCTGTAAACTTAGACTTGTTTTATTCATAATTCCCAAAATATAATTCCATATTTCCGTTAGAAGAGCAGTCTCAGAACAGATTATTAAATCAATCGACCAGGAGATATAAGAAACGAAGCCCAAAGTCTAGCAAAAAAAATGGAAAAATTTGAGACTGCTCTTCTAACGGAAATATGAATACCCGGAACCATTGATTATTAAATCGATCAATCAATCAACCTTGCGATGAAGGACAATGCTTCGGAAATATTTAAATAACCATTTCGCAAAGCATTAATAGCATTGGCATGTGCGGACCATCTGGTTTCCGAAAAAGACTTCAGGACTCTATTTACACCTAAATGCTCTGTCAACATTTTCCATCGTTTGGTCGAAGTTGAGAAAAAATTGTACAAATTACAATTTTTGTACAAATTGAAAGAATGCTACTGCTTCAGTAATACACTCAACAGCTTGAACACCCACTAAATTTAGCGAATGTGCCGCACATGGAACGTAAATTGCATATTCGCATATTTCTTTTATTCTAGACTGGACACCAGAGTACTTTCCAGATATATTTGAAGCATTGTCGTAGCTCTGCCCTCGGCAATCTTTTATGGGGATCTCAAGGTTTTCAAAAAAGTTTAAAATGGTATCTGCTATATATTGCGCATTATGTCCATCCATAGGCAAAAATTGCAAAAATCTCTCAATAGGCTGTCCGTCTTTTACGTATATAACTATGAAAGTGAGCTGATCAAAGTGAGATCCGGCGTAGAATCTACGCTAATAGAGTAGTATTTTGCTGATTTAAGTTCTTTGACAGTTGTTTTTGAAACTCGCTGTCCCATTAAATTAATGAATTCATTACAAATATTTGCACATAAATATGATATACTTCCTTTTCCACGATTTCCGCAGTTTTGTATGTGATCAGCAAGAAAAGGATCAAATTCACTAATCAGTTCTAAGCATCCCAAATAATTCCGATTATTTTGCGACCCCGATGTCTCATTATCACTACGAAAAGCAAGACCTCTTGAAGCTAAAAATTTCACTACTGCAACAATCCTCCTAAGGACATTTTTCCAATAGCTAATTTCTGTATTATATTGGGACAACAACTCACTATCAATTCGTCCAGTAGTTTTCAATCCTGTACCATAATTCATCATAGATTACCTGTGTTGCAAACTGTTCTCATGCTCCATCAATAAGTTACTTATATGCTTCCAATCCTCATATCCATTTGGAGAACTCAAATTATGTCCAGTACCAATAGAGGTATTAAATAGACGGCAGCAATAACAGTAAACAGATTTCTTTACTAGGGAATAAAGGAGCCATTTTCTGTCCAAAGTCTCACCATTCGTCAATTTACGGATAAAAATATTTTTTGTCAAGTATCTAGTTTTTGTTTTACCACTTGAATCTGGAAAACTTCTAGAAGTTTCAGAGAAGTCGTAATGTTTATTTTGGAAAAACTCTGGCCGTTTTCGAAACCAAATATTACGGACTTCTTCCGTTAAAATGTCGTCACAGTACTTACCAGGGTCATGAGATACAGATACATTCTCCAAGTTTGCAATTATTAACTCACAGTTGCTTGAAGTCGAGGGTTCAGCATTTGATGTGTGTTTGTCATTTTAGTCATATGTAATAACCTCTTTTTCCTGGTGATATTCAGAGGTATTTTTGTCTTGAAGTGATGATGATGAAGAATTCCGCAACTTATTTGTTTCTTCCACCGTAAAAATCGAAGTAAGCTTAGGAAGTTTTTCCGTGATTTCTTTTTGAGCTATAACTTTTTTTCTCTTTTGTGAACCACTTAAATATGTTCTTTTCGACATAATGAAATAATATTTAAACGAACAAATCAAAACTTCTATTAAGCTTACCCAAATTATATTAAACGAAATTAAATCACGTTACTTCTGTTTGACTGAAAGTTTAGAGAGAAAGTGACTGGTAAGTTATAATGGTGTTCGACTCACTCAAATTATTCATATAAATGTATTGATTTGAATAAATCTGAAAATAATCGACTTTCGTGCTACGAGAAAAATGTAATGCGCCCGACCAAAATATTTTGAGATTCAATGTGAGAGAAATTGTCGGTCCTTCGGGGCCCTCTGAGGATGGGGGCCCTGGGCACTGGCCCCGTGTGCCCTTATGGTAAAGACGGTATTGCACATAGAGGTGTTTCGGATTCGGAAGAAAGACATCCATACAGGGAGTGGAAGAAATGACGAAGGTATTTGGAGCACGCGTCGTGTACGTACTAAGTTCATTTTAAGGATTTTTTTTCGTATAATTTTTTAATTTAGAATGTCATTAGTATATTCATTGAAGTGTAGCTATTATATGGTATAATATAATCATATCAGTTGAGTAACCGATATGATAGTTGAGTAACTAGTATATATAAAAAAATCAAGTTTTATCACAATGATTCATATCAACCACAAATATTTTGTCTTCAATGAATTAGTTTGGCTAGAAAAAAAAACACAACAAAATGCATAATTCTTAAACTATCAAAAATCGCTGAAAATACATAGGAGTGTTTCGGACGGGCCTTGATATTCTCTACCTGTGTGGTTCCCCTTGACACTAGTTTTTGAGACACTGTATAAGACATAAACATAATTGATTACTTGATTTATCTCCTCTAACATTTTTGTATAAATAACTTTGTGATTCATTGATTATTAAAATGAATACGCTTTATGGCTATCCCAAATTTTAAGTTTCGTTAAATAGTTTTTGAGAGAAATGACTGGTATAGACAGACGAATGGACACCTAAATGATCTTATAAGGTTTCCATTTTGATCCATGTTAAGTACGAAACCCTAAAAAAGAAAATTGCAGATAAATAAATCGGACAACGAGATATTTACTTTGACAAAACACTGGAACTAATGTTTAAGACCTTTTTTCACAAGGTCGATCCCAAAAACGGCTATTCCTAAAAATATTTGATTTGTCTAAAACATCACATACACTTAGTGCTTGAGCGAGAAATACTAATTTTTTTTATATGAAATAGTTTACAAGTAATGAAAAATATAAACAAAACATTTGTAAACTCTTAAAACTTTTGTATGAGGCTTATGTGTGCACGAAATACTGCTAGCGCGATTCCTATTTAACAATTTTTTTAACAAAACGTTTAAGAGTATAAATCAAACTGAGAAACTATTTATTTAGAAAATATAACACACTAGACGGAAAAATTCAACCGTGATTAATTAAATTTTCTTTTCCAATCCAATGTTAATTTTTTTAATCCAATATCAAACAAACCTTTACCGGTATACAATATCTCAATCAGTATACTCATTGTCATTTAGTTTTTATGTTTACAATAGATAACGAGACGCTTCGACCTCGGTGACCTCAAAACGGATTTATTAAACAGACGACTTCCGCTTAATTTCAAGTCGAGTCGAACCGAACACTATCGATCGCTATAAATATTTTATCTGACTTCTTGTTACAATATAAAAAAACTTTCCTGTTACTTTTATTTCGCAATCGTTACTCGTCACTTAATATACTAATGACATTCTCCGTTGAAAGATAATGCTGTAAAATTGCCACGACATGAACTAATCACGTGGATGACATGTGCTCCAAACACCTTCTTCGCCCCTCATTTCTCCCACTCCCTGTATGGATGTCTTTCTCCCGAATCTATGACAAAGAAAAAATAATTAACTTAAAAATGTAAAAGGCGCGACAACTGGTAGTAAATCTTTCGTCCTTAGTAATCAAACGAATAAACGTCGTAACGACTGAAATATTGCTTATGAGTCATTTTGATACTTAGGCCTTCGGCAAAAAGGAAAATTGTGCAGACGAGTAGTTAAGGTGCTTCCATTTAATTTCTAATCGGGCCGAACCGGCTCGCAACGCCGCCGGCGTGTGCCGCCTCGGTCGCGGGGAATCCCGCTCCGCGACCTTGCCCACGTGACCTGCTCGCGACGCTCACCAGTGAACGACCGTACACTACTTTCCTCTTTCGCTTCTTGGAAATTCCAAACTTACGACTTAAGGGAGCGGCAGTTCAATTGAAATATGCATATACTGGTATACATACGTATGCATATATATGTGTATACAGATATGTTTATATGTATGTACAGTGCAGCGTACTTTTAACATTATTTGGAATGTATTCATTTAATATAAACCTAATTTAGCCATTCAGGTGTCACCATTCACATATATTCCCTATTTCAGGTATATATATGAGAAGCTTCAAAAACTATACGAGTTACGGTCTGTTTGATCAGTAAAGAACATGAAATTCGTAGAAGAAAATAAACTATTACTACTTAAAATACTAAGTATCATCTCAGCAGATATAAAGGTAACAATTGCGAAAACCAAAAAATCTCCTTCCTCCTTCATAGTAGCTGAATGTGGGCTTCACTGAACTCTCGCTCTGAATAGATAGAGAACACTTGTCTCAAAACTGTATCTAGAGAATTTCACAGAATAAATCGCACAAACTCCCACGAAATGGGTGAACAATGGAATATGAGCATGATAGAACAACATATTCAAAGATTATAGACTCAATAAGACCGAGACCTCTGACTGTCTCGTTGCATTCTTGACGTCTCTGTAACGAGCAACGTTCCCAATATTCATTCCATTAATACGAAACATTACAAATGTTTAATACTTGTAAATCAATCATATAAGGAAAATGTTTCATAGAGGATCCGTCGACACTTCCAGGTAATTGTCGATTGAAATGACATGTGCAAGTGCACGTTGCTTGACCGAGAGATGTCTTTTTACATGACTACATTTGACGCTATAACTTACGTAATAAAATTGTGCTGAGCAATGAATAGCTTATACTCTGTTATTAGCAGGCCCATTTACAAGATTAAATATTCGTCATCAAGATCATTAAAGATTTTTATATTATCAATAGGACATCTATAAAAACAGTGACCGTACTTATTAAAATGTAAAGTGAGCCTATAAACAACGTATATTGGATGGGTGTTCATTATGGTTTGAAAAGGCGAGTATATTTTTGCTTATTTTGAAATTACTAATGAGGTCAATGAATTTCATCGTACATAATTTTAATATTAACGTAAACATTTTCGTCATTTCATTAATTTAAAAAAAAATTATGAATGTTTTCATAGCATATTTGCAATTTTCTGAATAAAATTTCTTCGAAAAATAGTTTGATAAATAGCCACAAGATCTCGAACGGTCTTAATAAATAACGAGTTATATTGTATTTTATAATTACTATTTATATGTGGCAAATTTACAAGTACTTGGGTTCGAGCAAAAGCGCATTAATTATTCAGAAGTATGCACATGTATTTGTACCAATTCCGTACATAGTATAATTCCGTTGTCACATTTTTATTATTAAAGAATAAAACACAAAAGTTAAGTCAAAAATATATTTATTTAAATTCTTTATTTAATAATAATAAATAATACTGATCGTAATCATGGCAAAACAAGACAATATTAAACACACTGACTAGAAGCGTATTACAATATTAACGCGATATAATAAATTATGTCAGTAACTTATGAATTTATGAAAAGATTTTCACATGTCATTAAATTAATTAATACTAACTTATAATATAATGGAATCACAAGGCTATCACATGGTTGTTTAGAGAGCTTTTCGAACTTAATCTAATTAATTCGAGTTATTATTACTTAATTTAAATTGCTTTTAATTACTACTTTAATTCTACTAAACAATAAATACATAAATTGTAATAAATAATATTATTATGATTTTAATATAAAGAGTAACATTAAAATTAAGTCAGTAAAATTTATAAAAAAACCTGCATCTTTAATAATAATCCTATATTTCAGACTCAATCATAGGGTACAATGTTAAGGCAAATATTAAGGCACATATAGCACCAAAAGCGATAACAACCAACTGTACCAATTTGTAACGATAAATATATGTAAACGTCTATCTAAAGTCACATTTCTTTACCTTAAATCTCCACCTATGTTATCCGAAATATTAAATAACACAATAAATATATCCATAGATACATTCATTACAAACATTATCTTAATCACCTCGCATTCACCCTATATATATAAATAATAATTATAATAAACCGTCATTATATCGACAAATAATCGCTTATACTAATATATTGTATTTTGGCAACAACAGTAAGTACTCCAAGTTAAGATAAAAGTTACAATTTTTACTACTGATATACGCCGCATTTTCTATATTTTTACATTACATTGAGTATGTAGAGTGATGAGAATAAATTACAAAGTAATGATTTATCATTTATCTACTTATTTTATAAATTATATTTTAATATAACCGTCCTATCGAAAATGACTATAAGATGGAGGAACTTTACAATGGTTACACTAGACCTATAAAATAATATAAATTAAACTACTGAGATCAATTGCGAAATACCGATTCTGCAATGAGCACTTTGTTGAGAGGAACGTATTCATCCTGGGGCACCGCTTCTTGAGTGGAGGTAATGGAAACTGTTTAATGACCATAGACACCTGCCGAGGAAAACAATACGTCATTATTGATTACGTCAAACTCTATAGATAATATTATATATATAGATAATATAGTTTAGTTATATTTATGAAAAGCGAACTAGACCAGCAGGAGATCTTCGTCTATCGGAAAATTTTTGGCGAACCTGACAATCGCTATATATATTTAGTCTGACTTCTTACTATAATATATTATACTTGCCTGTCTTCTTAATTCGCATCGCTACTCGTCGCTAAATAGGCTCATGAAATTATCCACTAAAGATGGTGCCGCAAAATTACTTCAACATGCAGTTAGCACGTGCACGCCATGTGCTCCAGCACCCTCGTAGTCCCGCATTTCTCCTTCCCTGTGCGGATGTCCTTCTCTCGAATCTAGGGTGAAAAGAAAATTCAATTTTAGGATTCGCTTAATTATATAAAAGGCGCGGCTAACTGGTTCGTCGAGATCAGTCGTTACACGAATAAAGATCGTAACGACTCAAATATTATTTATGAGTAATGGCGATTTCTAGGCCTTCAACAAAATGCAATATAACAACTGTAACAAATGTCTTGCAATAGAAAAATATAAACGTTATTTTTAAACAATTTAATAATTTTCTTACATATTTCATAGAATGATATAGATATAATAAGTCTATAATATTTATTTTTATTGTAAGGGTAGAATTTTATGGATTCAAATCCATAAAACTCTAATAATCTGTCTAAATGTATTAAAACTTTAGAAGTATGTTTATATATATATATATATATATATATATATATATATATATATACTTAATGCTTTATATATAAATATTAATTTCCTTTTCAAGGCCTGATATATTTTCGGCAATCCAATGTTTATTAGTTTACAAGTTCACTTTTAATACGTTTTATTATTAACCCGAACAATCTGATTACCTGGAAAAACAATTAAAAAAAATACTAACAGCGAAAGTGACATATCCCTGCTTGACTGGACGGCAGAGTTGCCGCGTACCGTCCGAACATAAACCGTCACACCTCTTCACGGCTACCCGATTTGGGAAAACCTGTAAAACAAATTATAGATTTACATTTCTCACTACATTTAAATAGCGGCCATTCTCAATACAGACAGTGTAATACGAGTTCTTAGTTTAACCCAAATAATGGACTCAGTATTGTCTAACACCTCCATCGTAGTTCATTGCGCTAATTAGTAGAAAAATATAAGTGGTACGTTAAAATGTTTGCTTTGAGATACGTAACACGGTCAATCGTTACGGTCGCTTACACACATTCGAGTCTCCCGTATGCCTTCGCCATTACACCATCTTAAGTAGTAAAAGTGTTCAACTGTGACAATTGTTCATTTCTTTTCACCTAAACGACATAATTGGCGAAAATGTATTATGTAAGTTTTTGGAAGTGAGCGAGACGAAAATCCTTTCTTACATTTTGTCTTAAACATTATAGCAAAGGTCCGTAATGAATGTTAATATCTCAACTACATATTAGTAAATTAATAATAAATAGTTACCATTATATGAGGTTCTTTTTGAGGTAAGTCCACCATCACGTCCCGCAGCTTACACTTTGATCTCTCGATTGTTTCCGAGAATTTGTATTTCAGAGCTCGGCAATTACCTGAAGTAACATTTAATGTGATTATAAGATTAATTTACAAAAATATGAGCTATTTTATTTTTAGATATATGTTGGAATATACTACTTCTTAGCATTACAGGGACAAGTATATGGCTTGCTATTCGGATGTAGCTGTATATTTGAGTTTAGAATATCGAAATATAGCAATAAAATATTATGCACTATTATAGAATTAGGGATACTAGAAGCTTTATTTCATAACTATAGAGTAAATGTAAATGAGGTAACGATAATCATTATTACGACTGGAAAGCGCGCCAAATATGGAAGTACGTTATCCGACAAAATGGCTGAAGCTCTTAAAATAGGCAATAACGAGAAGTTTCATAAGCTCATCTTTTTTCATATCAAGTGCAATAGTAATTTTTAATTACCACTCCTAAGTGAATAAAAAAATATCACCATCTCTTTCCAGTAGCTTATGTGTAAAAACTTCAGATTCAAGTGGCGTTGTGCATGGATCTACTTAGACCTAAAATCAATGCGTTGTTGCATATTTCATAAAAATTATATAGATTGGGCATAATATGCGCCAATTATTTGTCAAATGCATCTCTATAGAGTGTTAAGTTACTGAACATAATCGAAATTCGTTCCCAGTCATAAATTCAATAACTAATTCCCAAAATCTTCGACAATCGGTAGCTACTTAATGAGCAATTCGTAATTATTAGAAATTTATAGCTAATTTTTAGATAATCATTGGATATTACTATTAAGTTCAAGGAAGCGTAGAGGATTAAAAAACAATTTGCTTAGGGGAATTCGTGTTGTGCATACAATTAACTATTGAGATTAGAAGATCGTATATGCAATTCTATAACTAGACTACAATTAATCAAATGATGTTAATCAGAGAATATATTATGCCTAAGATGACAATATTTGAAATAAACTGATATATTTTTTATGGTTGTTACTTATTTTCAAACAGAAAGGAATATTGTAACACATGACCATAAAAGGAAATAATTGATTTAATTTAAATTTAAGTCTGCGAAAATGTTAACATTGCCAAACTTAATAATGAAATGGGAAAATTACCTTTCTTAAAATCTCTTGCACCCTTATGTGGAGCTGCCGACGTATAGACACTCACCAATATGATAAATAAAAAAAACTTCACGTAATCCATATTTGTTTCAATTTTCCCCAGTTTCATTTAAAAATAATACACTTAACTATTACTGCAAAATATTTTCAATTAATTTTAAATTTACTAAATATTATTACAATCAATTATGCACAAACTTTATAAAATATATCCGATAAAATTTAAATTATACTTGTCTATATTTTGAATTTGGTCTCAAACCGGCAATAGATGATGCTCGTTATGCTTCGAAGCTTGAAGTGACTGCGCAGCGTTTTGGCGGCTCATTATATGTGCCTCTCGTGAGTCATCGGTGTTAGCTACATCATGTTGCGCTACAACTGAAACAACGGGCCTGAAACTATGGCACAGCGTAAGTTGAAGTTAATCGAACCGGCCTAAATATTTACTAATATTTCTTCATGATTATCAATAGCGAATTGCGAACTTATCAATATATACTTAGGAATATAGATTTATATGTATATATTATATATATATATATATATATATATATATATATATATATATATATGTATATATATATATATATGTGTGTATATATATATATATACATATATATATATATATATATATATATATATATATATATACGTACACTATATATGGAATAATGTGTAATACGGAACAATTCTGACGATAACACCGTTAACAAGATTCATATAGTGTATTCTCGTTAAGTAGATCAGCATGCGTCCGTGAGTATTTTTGATTCAAATATTTATTAGTGATAAACAAAATTATCTAAAACACTAAAACATGCTACACTCACGAGGGTTTTATAACAAAAATTCAGGTTTTTTTAAATTAACTTTGTAAATCAAGAGTATAAAAAGGGAAAATCGGAAAACTGTCGTTTACAGTAAAGTATTAGCTCTCCAGAACACGAGACAACACGCAGTGGTGTCCTGAGGATCGCAGTTAAGACAAAACGAAGTATGGCAAGTTAATAATAGTACGCGCATTGTATGTATTAACTAATCTAAGAGTGGTTAAGAGTAGGAGGCCAGGTGTTGCATCAGTGCTGTTATAATTATCATCATACCGGTTTGTTGTTGATGGCTCTCGCATGTTTAACTTCTTGCTATATAGCCAGTGATTTTAACTTTTGTATTTATTGCAATTAATAATTGATTTATGTTATAAACGAAAATAGAATATTTATTTATTTATGTACTTTAATGTATCTAATTGATACATATGGCGGACTTATTGCTACAAAAGCAATTTCTTACAGCCAATAGAACACCAGTCCAGCCTCACTCTATGAACGGCCGGGAGTCGAACCCGGGTCTCCACGGTGCGCCGCACAATCAAAAGCCGTATACCTTGTGATCAACCCAATATACCACGGTGACGACGTGCATGGTCAGTTGAAGAAAGAACCTTTTAAAAGTGAATTTGAGAATGCGATGATTTTACGCCAATATAGAAAGAGTGCACAATCTGATTTCTCAAATTGACAGGTATATTTAATAAATCAGAATTTATAACATTGCTAGTCAATTTCGTTTACACCAGCCGACTAAAGCAAAAAGTTCGTACGTCTTATACAACACGCTGTATGATTTTTGTATATCACGTGTTTTATAAATTAAGAAAGAATCACCGCTTTATAACACAACAGACCCAAGAAATTGCAAGAGAAATGAAGCATTGATTTCGCAACAATCACCGATTGCAGGAACGACAAACAGCACGTGAACGAATAGGAGCCGGAAGAGGTTGTTAAAAAAATAAGTTTAAGGATAACATTACAACTAATAAAACGCCAATAAAGTTGTTTATAGAAATGTTACACTTTTCTATTAACATATTGCATTATGAAAAAAACACATCGATTGTAAGGAATCTATATTTGTCCGACGAATCATTAAGCTAGCAAAGAACCTACCGCACTGGGCGCACTCCGTGACGCGTATATATTTAACACTATTACCTAACAGTATTGGCATTATCTTTTGCTTCCGAGAACGAAACGTCACAAGCGATGTCATCAAATGTGGATAAATCTTATGTACATAGCGCTCACACGGACTCGCCGCCGACCGTTGCCCGCGTTCCCAATTCATGACGTCATGGCTATAGAGCATCAGTGAGTTGTAGTAATTGTGATAATTACCTGTCGAGCGCTCGAGATACTCCTATTTATATCTGCAATAAACAATTTTAAAAAACTATTTAACGATGGCAAAATTTGCTGCTCCGTCAGCGGAGCGTGCGGTCGTGTAGTAATATTTAATTGAACATTGTTTACTCATCCCCGTCCTATTGTATGGTTAGTGGTAGATATGTAACGAAAAGCCTTAAAAACCAATAATATAAACGATTAGGTAGAAACCGACACATCGATAATTATGTACAATTACAAACTAATCAGTAGCCTACAACTATATTTACTACTACTTGCTCCGCCGCAAAGTTTGAACAGATGAATTTGTAAAAACTCCAGTTCTCATACACAATCAAATTATTAGTGATGTACATTTATATTTTCAGTATTTATTTTTTGGATTACCTGCTTCTAAATATGAGAAATAAAGTCTTAATAAGAATTGTTCGACTTTTTAACGTCTCAAACTCATAACATTTGAACCGTTCACCGTCACTACTTAAATGAGATACCAAGATAACTATATTTTAATAGCCAAACAATTTCATGGACTGAATATTTTTTTTGGGTTTCGGAAGATTACCTAATAACTCATAACGGTATTTAAAAATTCTAAATATAGCAAGGATTTGAACAAACACGCGATAAGGATAACAGGAAAAATGTAGTGATATTGTAACTTGGTAACATTTTTATATTTAGTTCGTTACTACGGTAAATCCCCATGGTTGTAAGAAGATAGCCTTCGAAAAATGACGTAAAATGGAAAGGAGTGGCAATAGGGTTATTGACTAACGTCATAATCCTGTCACAATATTATAATTTCCAGATTTATATTTTACGATATAATTAATTTATTTAAATTCGAATGTATTCTATAATCAAACGACTGTTAGATAATTTTATTTTCCGTGACATATTGTTGAAACGACTGTAGGAAAGACACGCAACTTTGCTAATTGCCGGGATCAAGTAAAGGTAAAGTTATTTGTTCTCCCCAATGTGTCACTAATTCTCGTAGGCGCATCGGGTATGCAAATGCACCAGTGGCTATTTAGGTTGAAGCGATCGTGGACTCATTCGATCTTCCGTCCCACTCAGCATGTTACCCAGAATTTGGTACTGTGAACGTGTTAATGAAGCGAACAGGCTTTACGATATCGGGAAATCACCTCATCACTTGCATAAACTTACGTGCATAGTGCACGCTATAAATATATTTTCCTTTATTTATTTTTTAGTTTGTACGTCATCTTAAATACAGGTTCAAATACTAACTACACAATTTATTTTGCTTTATACGTACATGTTGAAAACATAATAATTAGCAATACACAAGTTAAGCATTTAAAAACCTAAATATCGCGCGTTTGTTGGTTGAAACGACAATAATTTATAGTTTAGCAATTTCCCAAAAAAAAATAATTAAATGTACAATTATTTTGTGACAATTAATTCAGTTTTTAAAATCTGAAACACTCAGATTTTCATACCTTCTAAATCAAATTCGATTGCCACTTCGAAAAATTAAAGTGAAAATAACTCCATTTTTCTTCACAACCTCATTCTGAAAAAATCTCGTTCGTGTTTGAGAACTAGAAACTTATAATAGATTAAAAAAGAAACTGAAATGATAGAAGTTCTTTTTCATACCGCAGATCCCTAACAAAGGTATGTTGAAGGCAGAATATTTTTTAATATATGAAAATGTAAAACTATAATTTATTTACTATATATTTTCTTCGTTTATTATTCAAGTTGTTGTTTACTTGGTATATCTCATCTCATTCTCGATATTCTACGGTGCCGCAAATCGAATTTCTACGGTGCCGCAAATCCCGCAGAATCCTGCGGCGCACGCACGCCGAGTGCCGTGCGGCGTCACCGGAGCGATACAGAACGCGATGCGAGGCATAGCACCTCATTTGGCCTCGAATACTGAGAGATGCGAGTGTTATGTCGCAGGTAGAGAAATGTGCTATACTGATAGTTCGATGTATTTCTTAAGTTTTTTACCTCTATTTCTATTTTTGATAATGAAACTACACAACGTAATTTTAATTGAGAGAAATTTTGAAAACCAAAGTATTTTGTTATTGAAAGATAAATTACTTCTCTGTAATGAAGACCCGAATTAAAAAATACTATTTTTTGATTTGATCATTTTTGTCTTATATATTCGAGAAGACTCCGAGAAATGACCCTTATTCTGCCGATTGACCAAATTCTCATTTAAATCAACTTTAAATACAATTAAAGTCACCACAACTAAATACTATTATTATCAGACGCTAAATATTTATTTATTATCACAATCTCGTTCTATAATTAATGTATTGATTGATTAATCGACGATTCGCTTTGGATTGTAAACGTTTCTATACGAATTATACGTGGGCATGCACTTCAAACATATAACATCTTATTGACGGCATCCACGATGTTGTAATACAGATATAAGAAAAATCGTTAAAAATATGGGGGAGACTGTATTCCAAAAAATTATTCGTAATGGAACTTTCATTTAATACCCCACACGATAGGATGAAAAAACTGTTAAGGGTGTTTAATATTTCTATTAAACTATTAACAGATATTAATCGTGAATTTCTAAAAAAACTATAAAATCAAGAATCATTACTACAGTTCTACGAGAAATTCTAGGTAAATTTCTAGTATCAACTTGTTTCCATAATTTCAACTTTAGCGGTTTTGGAGATGGACAAATATATTGGTTGTGGAAATTTTCAACAATATCTCGAAAAATATCTTACACCACATTCTACAAAAAATCATTATCCTTTAACTTGTTCTGTAAGAAACTTATAAGGACTGCAAACTGAACACTTCACACAGACATACGTTTTAAAAAGAATACTTATTTCATTCGCCCTACTAAATTTTTCATATAAATTCTACCTATTGAAATATACGCGCGTTTAATATGCTTTATCGCTACGCCTAATTTCAACGTAAAATAGTTTCTCGAGAAAAACGGCTACGATAGGCAGATAGACGGACGAACACGTGGGTGCTTTTATAAGAATTACTTAAAACGCCCCTAAAGTTATAGCTAAAATTGCAATTTTTATATTTTACACCTTTTTGGATCATTACTAAATATAACTGTATCAGAATTCATTTCTTACATTTCATTTTCCAGTTTTAATATGGAAAAATAAAAACATTTTTAAATATGCCACGTGCATTAACTACAGTATCTTTTTCGTGTTTGTTTAAAGTACATATGTATCTTATAAAGAATAATAACTTAAAACAATGGAAGTGAATTTCTGTTTAAACAAGCAATAAGCTTGTTTAAACAGAACCACCAGAACAAAAAAGGGGTTAAGAGCAATATAATTAATTCAACACACACCCCGTATCGTTGGAAGTAGTAAATTCTAAGGTTGAGGCCGAAAAAGGAAATGGCCATTTCCATACGAATGGAATGGGTACGAGGGAAGTTGAACGTCTTCCCCTTAAGGACGCATTTTAATTAATTAAGAGAAATACTAAATCGAAATGACCCTAAAACTAATGTCAGTGTAACTAATGACCTACTGAAACTAATGTCATTAAACAAATGTCACTGTTCGCTTGCTTATAGCGAACACTCCTGTGGTTGTATTCATTTTTCCACGGCGATTCTTTGAAATTCCGTGGCGAACGTTAAATAGTTCAGCTCATTGTACCTGTTATATGGAAACAACTTTTTTCAGATTAAAAAGGTATGAGTCACATTTGTAACATCAATTTAACTTTCTACTCTATTACAATAGCTTATAGTAATTAATTAAAATATTACTTTTATTCGTACAATCACAATGTTTAGCTTAATATCAGCTGACGCAATTAATTTTGATTTTAACTTCAATCACCGCAGGCGTTTGGAGTTCTATGATAGAGCTTACGATTTTAGACATTTAGTCTCGTGGGTTGTTAACCCTTATGCTACCTATCCTTATATACTTGTCACTGAGATACATTTCTACGCACGCGTTGCACTTGCGAAAAGATGCGAACTTTGTTACGGCTAGCTCAAGCCTCCTCGATAAAATTAGCCTATCTAAATGCCATATAAGTAACATTATATATAAGTAAAGAAAGCTTATAAAAATAAATATTTTGTAATTAAATAATGTTTATGCTAAAGAAGGCTGTAGAATATATCGCAAACTGCAGCATGCTAATTATATTATCAGTTTTTTTAGAATTCTGATTGATTCCTATTTACCAATTTACACCAGACCTTTTTACAACCGTTAGCATCAGGTGTTTGATATAAGTAAAATGTGTTAAAGGGTGAAAACTTTCCCATACTTGTCGTGTTTAGCTCGAAAAAGTCGGGCGACAACGATTTCCTACAAGCGACCGAGGCGTCCTTGGCCATTCCGACAAACCCACAGCGCTTGAGTCATAGTTCCGTTATGATTGAAATCACGGCCACGTGTTTCTTCTACGGGGCATTGAATATTGGAGTAAACACGTTATAACATGTCGTACATCGCCGGAAGTATTCACGGTGAGCGCGGTGACTTGCGATAGAGTAAAAGAAAATTCGATTGTTTCTCTTTAGGGATATTTGATAGTAACGTTAAAGTGTTAAATAAAAATATTAATCTTAAAGTTACGTGTAATCTTAAAGTTATGTGTTATCATTTGTGATCACTACTAGATAATTAAACGGCACTGCGGAAAACTCTCATCTGCACTGACGTCTATTTGACATGATGACTGATTGAGGGGAAGAATTTAAGAAAACAAACAGCATGACGTAGTAACGACTATAAAAGTTGACTAATTGAAACTTAAACTTGTAACGTTATCGATCATAACAATATTGTAATCTCGCAGATAACATTGTGAGGAATTACAAAATAGAAAACACACCCGCTATTTTAGTGACAATATTTAGTTTTATTATAGTCCTCCGACAACTTCTACATTTTTTATCCTTATCTATGCGGTTAGTGGATTTTGAGGTTTTGTTCCAAAGCTATTAATTATGTGTTTCTCCGGTCGATGTAGCAGTTTAAGTCGAAAAATACATTTTAACTTCAAAATAATTTGAACCTCATTTTTAATATCAAATAAATTAAAAATAAATTTATTGCTTTGTAACAAGCTTACTCGCCATTTGTAGTCCCGAGATTATAATCACGCTAACACTCATGGGCCTACTAGCAACTGGAACAGCAAGAAAACACGTTAATACTTGTTTTACGTTAACCCTTCCTTTTAGCGTTATCATATTATTTTCACGTCTGCAGGGACAGCGACAAAGTGAAATAAGTACAGTCTTTCAAAACTTAAGTGGCGTTTCCACTGTGACAGTTCGTGCGACAGTTACCGACATCACTGCTACCGACTGTCAGCAGTGTATGGGAGAATCATTGTCATGGTAAAACACTGTCACAACGGTAACTACTGCCCTGTCACCGTGTAAATGCCGCTTTAATACAGGATAAAAATAAAAGAAGAAAAATTATGTTTGGTTTTGTTCAAATAGTAATTTGTTCATGTGAATATTTGAAACAGTAATTGATTAGTCTGAACATAGTGTGAATATTTCTAATAATATTTATTATATCGAGGAAGCTCACGCGGGGAGTTAGAACAACGCTAACCGCAAGGTATATTTGTCGCCATCGTTCACCTATCATTTACAGACTACCCTACCGGTTCTCTTTGTGCGCATACGATTTTATTATGATCGTCCTGCCTTAATAAGAAATAGCGCAGTAAAGCTTAGGTAATTTTATTCGCTACATCTATTTGACAGTTTTGATAATTGTGGGTCGTTCAAATTGTGGCTCTAACAAAAGTATTAAAATTCATCCATAAATAGCACTAAGTATGCTTGTTAACATCTATCTTTGAAAGAGTGTAGCACGTAGCAAATGGAGAGTGGTCAGTCAGGCTCTGCGTCGTCTCGGCGATAGCAATTTACATCGTTATCAAACGTGTTCCAAGTCCTCTACTTTAATAACCGCAGTAAGCGGTGAGCATACTGGAACAAAAGTCTATGTGCTGGTATCTTAATTCATCACTTTAATTCTCATAGTGCACACTTTAAAGAATCGCCTAATTTTTTTAAATGTCCATAAAGAAAAATTATTTTTCTCGAGAAACACATAGATGACAAAGTTTTCTAAGGTCAAGCACACAAGCTTAGTAACCAAACCTTTGTACTGAGGATAACATTTGATTTTCGCAAGGTTGACAAAAACACTGCTTTTTAAAATCACTTATGTTTCGACGGCCATTTGAACCCGAGGTTCAAAATGAAGTTACCAATTGAAAAAATAGTTTTACTACTTATCGTTTATATCAAGGAATATGCATCCTAAAAAGTAAGAAAATATTTAAAAAATATTGATGAAATTAATAAATAATTCTTCTGATCGTTATTTGTTTTATTCCAGTGATATTTTGTAATTTAATTGATTGTTCACAATTTTACACACATTTATTTATTTAAAACTTTTATTAATAAATAATCATTTTTAATACATATATCAATTAATTTTTGTTTGTAATTATATTATGACATTCAGTAATTAATTGCCTTTATCCTTTTACAAGCTGATATTGCAAAATAATGGAAATCGGAATTACTGCACTGAGCTGATGTAATGAAATAACTGTTTATCGAAATTATAATGAATCATGAGGTTGACCATAATGGATATCAGTAAGTTTTTTTGTAATATATAGAAAATTCGGTAAAAATTGCAAACTGCAATATTTCCACAAGTGCATACTTTCATATACAGGCATGGTACTGAAATTTAATAATAAAATCGATCTCACTTCGGAATCGGACACGGAATTGAAAACATAATTTCATTTATTTTTTATGTTTTATATATTATTTATATTATATATATTTTTTATGTTTTGCATATTTTTAATTGTGACTTGAGAGATGCATGTGTACATTTTATTTTACCAGTACTAACTTAATTTGGACGATAGGTCATCACGCTTTCATTAGAATATTCTTATATCAAAATCATGAAGACATGTGTTAGGCGAGTATGCGAACTATAAACGTTTATTTGTTGTTTCTATCGTGACATCGTGCAATTTGATGATTTCTGGAATCTCATTTATCATCGTGTGACGCGGCGCCAGTGATGCAATACGTCAAGGAACTAGCATACACATATAATGTTATTAGAGACAGGCCGCAGCCGCCTTTATATATTCCGGCCGAAACCGAAATGTTTTTTTTAATTATCGCACATGTAGGAAATAATTGTTCGTTTTTAATAAGAATTTGTTAACATGCCAATATCGAAATTGATTTACAAGACAATGATAATGACTATTCCTCTGCTCATCTTCCCGATATCCATATTTCTTGATTTCTGGTCGGATATGCATTAAAATGTACATGTGTTTGTAAAAAAGAGCATGTTTATTATTCATATAAGTGATTCTAAGATATCTAAACCGTTTCTAAAAAAACACACTCTCAAAACAATTTTTCAGAAAGTCGTCCATCTGCTTTGCCTATTGCTGTCTCAGTCTGCCCATCTGATTTTTTTCTCTATTATTGTCGGTCGTCGTGCGTTATCCAAATTTAGCGAAAACACAGTGCCTACATGTTAATTGAATTTTAGAAACCAATATTTCTTTTTCGCTTTATTTTCCATTTATGTACGTACTTATAAACGACACAAATAGTCCATTTGACATCAGAGGTTTTTAATAATGAAAGTTGTGTCCGATCACATAAAACTGCAAGACATCGGCTAACTCGATGCGTTGCAACAAGAATGCGCATATTATTCGCGCGTTTGCAAAATGGTAAAGCTAGACATTTTATTCTTGTTTGAAAGAAAACTTTGTAAATGGAGAATAATTTTCTTTATCAGTTCAAATTATTACAATCAGATCCAAATACTAGTTTTATGCTTACGATTTGTGGAAAACAGCACTAAAATAAAAGCGCCTTCTTTAGGACTTGAATCAAGAGGATAGAAGTTGTCAGGACCTATTTCTACTTCTTCTTCGTCTCAAAGCCACCTTTTCCTTTATAATACAGGATAAGGTACGTGCTGATTTCGTTGCCATCTTCACTTGACCAGGGCTCTAAAACGTTTCTTTTAATTCTTTTTGAACCTTCCTGTTGCTGTTTCTGCCTTTTTGGTCTTACTCTTTCCTCTTTATTATCCTCTTCACTATACTTTCACTGTAAAGCTATCTTTTTCATATTTTTTTGATATCCTCTTTGTTTTTCTCAGTCTTTCCTTGTTTTTGTTTCTCTTTTTCTTCTTTGTTTGGGGTATCCGTAGCTATAATCGAATTTCCTTTACAACGTGGTGCCCGGTCATTTTTATATGAGCAGGTTTTGGAATTCCTCGGAAACTAAGAGAAACTAGAATAAATTATTACTTGAGCGCCTGAAGTCTTCGGTACCAATCAGGCATTTGGCTGCATTTAGTAATACAGTCCACCAATGAAGATTTCATTAACTATGTAATTGAGTGTTATTTTATTTATATTTATATTTATATTTATATTTATATATATATATATATATATATATATATATATATATATATTTATATTATATATATATTATATATATATATCTATATATATATATATATATATTTATCTTTGCAAAGTAGTATACGGACTATTTTTTCATTTCTGATTTTAATTCTGTCTAAAATATGATCGGTAGCATTCCTTGTATATTCCTCATTGTCTTGCTTTTAAGCTTCCGTGGCATGTTGTTAGTCTGAAACGATTACCGGATTAAGAGATAGAAATACTCATCAGGGTGGTTTACAGTGGATCGCGATCCATTGTGACAAAATGTGATAAAGGAGTGGTTCAGTGTTGACATGACGTTTAAAAACGTAATGGATTTTTATGATTGATATAACTTGTATGAAAAACCTTGATTTTGAAAGTTTCTGAAGTCATTATTTTGAGTACATAATAATGTTAATACAATTAAAAACTCTTTTAGTACAAAACATTCAATAAATATACACAAAAAATTGGATTTAGTACCTACCGGGTGCGCATTGGCATTTCCACAGCACGAGCACGTCGGGCACCGGGCGCAGCGCGTTCGTCCATAGACGGGACGAGTAATTACTAGAAAATGCAATTTATCGATGCTCTGTATGTGTGTAGCAAATAAGCAAAGAGATATAGATATCGCTATCCACTATATAACACCGTCCACTTTACGTTATTATTTCATCGCAAATATGAAGTTATTCAACTTATGTAAAGTTATACCCGGATTATGCCAATTGGCAAGACCACACAAGTGTGTAAATGCCGCTAGGCATGGAGGTCCCGTGCAATAGAAGCCGATCAGTATATATAGATATACACAAGATCGACAATTTCCCACTTTATTCCAATCCAATTTGGTGACAAAAGTACGTGCTATTGCATTTAAATTGTTTTATTTATCCAATTAACTTTATTTTGTAGTAACTGTGGATTGAAACGACGTCAAGTTTAAAATTAATTGAAATGTATCTATTTCTTTATATAAGCATTTCATTTATTGTTTTAAAAATAGGGGATAAAATAACTGGCACTTTTCATGGGAGCTTGTGGAAAATATAAAATTAAAAATTTCGCATTCAAAACTATGGAATTCTCGTGAGATATAAATAAGCCTATAAAACTAGAGATACTGAAATAAGTTCACCCTTTATATGAAAATGTAAATTCTGGCGAGGCGAAATATTCTGAAAATGTATTTCTAATTTATTCAGGAGAGAGTGTACTTCTTCGGGCATTGCTATGTAAATTTGATATTTCAGATACTTTTTGGCTATTTTCACTGCACGTCCACTAGTCTCCGAAAAATGCAAAGAACGGTAGATAAAATTCCATAAACACCCCACGGACTTCACACAATCGATATATAATTAATAAAAATGATTTTCTTATTACTTTTATTATTCAGTCTGCAGTGTGCTTTCACTATGGTCGGAGATAGAGGGAAAACATCATCCCTACTAAAACAAATGATATTAAAATATTTCTTCTTAACAGTGCACACGGTGAAGACAAATTCATTATATTGTCTCTGAATCTAATATTCTTCTTTGGAAACCATCATTGAGCTAAATAGATTTGTAATTTGAGATGATTAATAATTATATTTAAGATACATTTCAAGCAGAATTAAGGCTAATTTGATAACGCTTTCCAGAAACTACCTAAAGTTCACTCATCTCTGATCGTGTACAAAAACCCGCCCTTGCTCGACATTCTTCCCCTCTTTACATCGGCCATGAACTTTTCATACCCATCGAGTAGTACCCCCCATTCGTATGACAATTCATACGGGCGATATATCCCCACGGCATTCTCAAAGATTAGAGTCTTATCCATATAAACCCGTCCCTAAGAAAATGGTAAGACAACTCCACTTACAAAAACCGCAGTACAGTAAGGTATTTATTGACTCGAACAGTTTAAATTAGTGTCTTTTTTGCTAATTTCAAAATCGGTGTTCGTCATGCGGAACAATGTTCTAAAACTTGCATAACACCTACACTCAAAATTGAAATCACATCTATTCTCTTCAATTAAATATTTCATCAAATCGCTTTTTCGTCCGATTCCTACAACATTCGCTTAAAATTTATCATTTTCTTCACTCATTTTCTACGTGAAATGAAAAAAAAACTGAAGTACATCTTGACACGATCCACGTCCACACAACAACTGCAGTAATTTGCAGTGAGAACTTGAAGCCAATCAACCTGGGTCAGAATCCACGCTGATCGGCCTAAACCAGCATCGTCACGTACCAATCGGCTTAGTCAGAATATACATTGAGATTAACAGACTATTTATTCTAATAAGCGTCTGTGATGTAATGTAAATTAGACTCGTGTATCTGTAATGTGCCAGGTTATATTTTATAATTAATTGATGACGCTAGTCCCGCAGGAACAAAACAAAACAACTTAAATCTGATATTGGAATAAGTAATTTCAAATAATAGAGTTCATTAACACGATGCTAACACAATCCGCTTCCAACAAAAATATAGCAAAATTGTTGTACAACAAGAATATAGTCAAAAATGAAATATATATCGAAGGAGAACTTTGATACAGTAATTATGTGAATTATCTATAGAACAAGTGAGAAAGAAACAAAATTGGTATCAGTGAGACAACTTGAGAATATTGAACCTTCAAAAGCTGTCGAAAACCTTTATAACATGTAATATGTATAAAATAGTATGTCATAAAATGGTATATCACCGAAGGATAATTGAGGTACGAGTATCCCATGATAGCATTATAGCATTACAGAATACTCCATCATAATTATGTATTTTACATATATATATATATATATATATATATATATATATGTTATGTATTTTAACTCAACGAGGAACAACTCGTAAGATTACAGATTCCGGAACGCTCCGGAACCCGGACGCTTCATTACGTCATCCTTAAAAAATGCCCAATCTTCTCACACCAATGACCCAACAAGCTCTTTGTCCTCCTTTCATCAACATCCGATTAATTTTTTGGTCGAGATGAAGGTGTCTCGATAGAGATCGGGCTAAACGCTCGACACAATGGAACCTTTACGTCACCTGCGCCGGCGCAAGCGAGCGGGCGGCGGGTAACGGAACCGGCGCGCGCGCCGCACGGCGCGTGACGTCGTCGCGGAATTCCACTCGCGTGGCGCTGTCCTTCCGAGCACGCCCGGACCTCACACCGGCTGACCTCTACCTTGTGTGCATCATATATAGGCGACCTTGTAATTTATTAATGTGTCATTTCTAACCATTCATTATATAACCCGACTCGAAATTGATTTGATTGGTGACATTTCAAACTTACATTTAGTGATTTTGAAACTAATGCATTTCTAGTGACATTCAAGTCAAAGCTAACGTCAAGCCAAGCTAGAGTTTTATCCCCCATCAAAATGTTTGTTGGTTTGGGAAATAACACTTTATAAGTAAGGTACTCAGGGCAATTAACGCCCACTTAACTTAATAATTTTTTTTATATAGATGCTTACTAAAATGGAACAAATAACTACTTAAATGGAACAAATAATGTGATAAAAATATTAAACATAGTTTTGTGAACCGAACGATACTAGTTGCGAAATATGACTATTTACGATTTCCATGCTAATAACAACTTTTTAAAAACCTTGTCTTGGGCGTTATTAGAAATACTATGTACGCCCCTTTGCTAATGCCGGACGCATAAATTACATTCTTAAAGATTATACATATATATATATATATATATATATATATATATATATATATATATATATATATATATATATATATATATATATATATTAGGGTGTCCCTTATATCACCGATTTTTTTTCTTTTAAATATTGTAACGCATACCCTAATTCTTTTTATAGTACTAATGGCTACCTTCGTGCAAAATTTCATCGTCATATGACAATGGCAACCCGTGCCGACAAGGCATCATTGTTTTTCTAAGCAACGGGGTTTAGAAGACTTAGTTGCATGTAAGCTATATCATGATCAAAATACATATTTTATAATAGAAAACAGTGCAAGATTAATTTAGGTTATGTATTTATTTATAAAATTGAAAAAGATATATAATTTAGGATTCAGGATACTTTTATTTTAAAGTATCTTTCTTGCAATCTGGGTACAACTTTCTGTGTTCTTGTACACAACGTAACAAGAACTATTTTTGTTCTTCTGCAGCAGTTATTAATCCATGAAAATCTTGCATGAGCTTCACACCTCTCTCTGCTGTGTCTTTGACTGCCTTCAAGTGCATAACTTTTTTTTTAGCTTCCTGAAAGGAAGGGATTTGTTCCCACGAAGAGGCGTCTTCCTGGAGAAAAGCGTTATCGCGCGATTTTAACCGCGATAATAAATTTGTGCTCTTGATGGTCAGGAAATCACTCAAACGTTTTCCTGAAACAATAAAAGAAATATATTAACAAAATTATCATATTTTCTAATGATAAAATGAAAAAAAACACTTATTCAACTCACCGTACAAAGAAGCAGATATTTCTTCCTTCGATGGAATATATCTCTTCCCAAAATCATACAAACTTTCCCTTTGTAAATTCGATACGATATCAGCTTTGGTTTGTGTATCAACTTCATCATCAAATAATGAAAATAAAACTATTTCTTCTGATAAATACCACAAGTGTTGGCTGAACTTGGTCAGAAATGACTTTAGAAATGACTTGGTCGACTTCGTAGTTTTTCAATGTTTTTTAAGAAACATAAATCTTGATTCGGGGCTTTTACCGCCAAATTGCACTCAAGCCAGGGCTTTACATAAGCCATTGCAATAAATAAGCAAACATCTTGCAGTACTCGTTTGTCCTTAGCACTCATTTTAAATTGTGATTGCAGCAAGCATATCTTTAAAGAGTAAATGGCTCTTGCCATCCATCTTGCCTGATGCATGGCGCCAGGTGGTCTGATTTTAAATTTATTTTCATTATCTCCCCCCAAAACCACTAAACACAGTTCAATCAACTCCCGATAATCGTCACGTATAATAGATTTCAGTAGTTCTTTTTTATAATAATTAATAAGTTCGTTAATCATCGTTTCACAAAAATATTTCTTTACGAAATCAGTACATGTTTCGGTAGCAGTTGCATTAACGTTCTTCCAATTGTCTCTAAATTGTTTAAATAACGGGATATCGGGACTGCTAGTAACTTGATGGATCTTTAATTCAAACACACATTTTAGTACTAGTTCATACATATGATGGCGGCAAGCAAAAAGTAACAATTCCCTTTCTAATTTTTGCTAAATAGCACACAAGCCCCATTTAAGCAGCCTGTATTAGAAGCCGTTGTGTCGCAGCACATAATCTGTACCTTGTCATTGAGATCCCAATCAGAAAGGGCATTTAAAACAGCTTCAGCTTGATCTTTGCCAGTAGAACTATCGAGTTTTGGCACTGCTAGAAGTTGGTCTTTTTCTCCGAATGAAATGAGAATTGGCAGGCGTTCTTCTTTTGAACCTTTCACATTTATACCGAGCAATAGCTTTCCATCCCTATGAATAGTTAAAATTTCAGGCACGTTGTTCTGAAAATCAGTTTTTATCGATTCTGCTCTCTCTTTTCTCATTTGGGTCCGAATTCGTTGAATAGAAGACTTGTTGATAGGAAAGTCTTCACAACTGAGACCAAGTGCTTCTACAACAGCCTGAAGTATGTAAACAGAATCCCTTACACTTAGTTGAAATCTATCTAAAGTTGCAACTAGTTTAAGGGTAAAAAAACATGTCCTTCCTCTTTTTGTAGCAGATAGCGAAGTCACGGATTGCGATTGCGAGGTGGAAGGTAAATTTTCTTCCAAACTTTCGTCAGAACTGGTAGACTGTTCGTGAAGGTCTTGAGGTGGGATAGAGGTGTCTGAAGTCAATAAATTCATATCAGTCAAATGCTTTAGTCTTTTTTCCTCTTCTCCTAGTTTTCTCTGCCTTACTCTTTCTTCTTTCTCAACTAACTTTTTGTCAACACCCGCTAAGCAACCCGAACGCCCTGGCTCTCTTTGTTTTTGTAAAAATATTTTATCTTCCTCTATTTTGATTCTTTGTAGAGCATCGGCATGCGCGATATCAAATAAATTATCTAAATCTTTTTGGAACTTCTCCTCGCGGTGCTTATAAACGTCCTGTGTTTTTTACAGTTTTTTTTGTAGCTCTCTCCAAACATGGTAAAGAGCCACAAGTTTTTTCACACAATTAGGTACAGCTCTGGTAGGTATTCTAGCTTTTTCCCAAAATATGATGCACTCACGAATCACAAGATTTGCACTTTGATTAACAGTCAATTTTACCTCGCGAATATTCAAAAACAGAACTGAGAGAACTTGACGATTAGACGGCACTCGATATTTGGTGATTTATCTCACCAACCAAGAAAATATTTTTCTTATTACTTCCAAGTTCCACTGACATCTTGAAAATAAACTATTATGCACGTTAATTAAGCGATACGCCGGTGAAAACTCGGAAACAAATGACTACAAGAGCGAGTACGCGCCGGTCATCCGCGTTACTTGTATGAACATGTTTCGCGCTCAACTCGGCACGGGTTGCGGTGCTTCAAATAAGATAAATATTTATTTTCGAGTGTTTTATGGCCAAATGAAAAAAAAATAGAAGGTATGCGTTACAAAATAAAAACTTTGAAAAATAAGGGACACCCTAATATATATATATATATATATATATATATATATATATATATATATATATATATATATATATATATATATATATATCTAATTAAAAATAAAATGAATGTAGCAAATCAGCATTTAACATTAAAACTAATAAAAACATTCACACTTTTCAACAAGCCCAAAGTAACATGAAACTTCTGGTTATAATCATTTTTGACCAAACTTTTCTTAATTTAGACATAAACATACCTAAACCTACATTGGGCGTTATTAAACGACAAAGAGCAATAGAGCCCTGAACTAGTGGGACAATAATGCACATTAATAACAATAGCTATACATAAGTAAGTTTTTTAATAAATATTTAATATGAGATCTAGCAATGCAACGCATAGAACTTACAAACTATAATGCTTATTTAATAATAACATAATTATTAAATATAAATCTTTGATAACTTTGGCACTTAAGAATGGGTTATTCAACAATCTGAGCATATAAATTCTTTATCATCTTTTGTAAAACCTACATACTCCTCATGGTACCACTTCTTACAGCTGCTACATTGTCGTATGGCTAACTTTTCATTTTCACATTCTTCTATATCATTAGTTTCTTTATTTTTATGTACCATTTTGTTTTCTTTTTTATTTGGTTCCGTTTGTCATATTTTTTTTCTTATCCCTTAAATCTTTTTTTATTGACAATTTATAAAACCGCCCATTTAGGGTAATAGCGTCCACCAGTCATTTGACAGGGCGTTATTGTCATTTTGAACGTTTTTTCACAAAAGTATGTACATTGCCTTAAAAATAACAACGTAATGCGAAAGGTAGTTACCTATACTATAACACAAATAAGAAATTATAAGCATAAGAAATATAACAAAATCACTAAAAATTTAAAATTTCGTCCGAGCAATTTTCACAGCGCGTCATTGACAAGATGGCAGCTGGAGAGACTAGAGTTCACGCTATGAGTGTTCCCACTGGTATACCCTTATGTATACGGGAAACATGTGCGGATCATTCGAATAAAGGTACCTTTTGTGTAGTTTGGATATTATTTAACAAATGGCGTTAATAGCCGTACCAACCTTGCAATAAATTCCCTATAAGTATGTGCCATTAACAAAAAAAAACAAATTTAAAAAACTACACTGGCGATCAGAGTCCTTATTCTTCTACTTATTTTATGTTATTATAAAATATAATAAGACTGTTCACAAACTACACATAAATATATATAACCATTTCCCTGGACACGACTATTTCATGATGGTATTCAATATACTAGAGTATAAAATTTAATTAATTCACTTCGATACTCAACTTTGTCCTGCATTCACAATGTTAACTGAGTAGGAATGATAACACCATTTTATCTGTTGAACGCTTACTTTGGTGACGCCAATCGAACAGCAATCTCTGAAAACGCCTGCTAAACTCTAAGGACAACTTGTCGAAGTAGAAAATTGCGAACGTCTGTTGCGATTTAATATTTAATATTGATCTTATATCACTATACTTATAAATAAACACACAAACATTCACGTTAAGTATGCACTCCCGAAGACTGTGTTGAATATCTAATGTTTCCATTATATTTGTAAATTCGGAAGAATAAATTGGTCAGCTTGGATACAGGTTATAAGCAATTTAACATCTTAATAAGTAGCATAAAATAAAAGTTGTTAATCAACCAGCCAAAACATGTTATATTTAAAAACTCGGTTTCGTCGAGTCATGATGAAATTTAAAACGGCTTAATTTCAATTTTAACTAAATAAAGATATTTGCGTCAACACTCTCGGGTCTGACAAAGGCACGCAGGTCAAATTTCCAACGTCATACAAACAAGTGTGGAAGCCATTTCAAATATTTATATCAAAATTAACTACCTGCTTGAGGTAATCGTATCTCGTTGGCGTTTTCCTCGTAACGACTTTAAACGGCCGACCTGATGCTGTCCAATTAAGCGATGGAAGGTGAACGCGGTTCACTTGAAAGCCCGCATTATGTTTAGCTTTTCGTACAATTAAGCGAATAATCACTCTTTTAAAAAATTAATATACTTAAATATATAGAGGAATGCGATTTATACTCACATCGTGGAATAGTTATAGTTTAATTATAGTTATTACAATTGAAAATGTTAACAATAATTATTAAACTACAACTCTTCCCAGTTTTAATCAAGTCACCGCCACCTAACCTCTATAACATCGAATCATTTCTAAAAATAAATAAGTGTTTACCTGTCTGCAATCACATGTAAAAACATTAATTGAAATTAAAAATTTATAAGAAAAAAATTTAAAATGTTCCTACATTTCAAAAATTACTTCAACTTTACAAGTAACTGCTTCTCTATATGTTTAAAAATACATACGTAATATTTTCATCCCGGTACTTTATTAACAAAAGGAAAATATTGTCAACGCATTTTCAGATTTTTCTCTATATTTGATGAAGCAAATATAATAAAACTTCATGTATTTTGAATTTGCAATTTAATAAACCTCTCTCTATTACACATATGGTATTTATGGAAAATCATTTCCTTCATTCAAATTTTGACACGGGTGTGGATATTGTAATAATTTTGGAATCTGTTTAAGTCTTAGCAAGTTCTATCTTTAGTCTAAACTGCATGTCTCTACATATAACTCTATATTATTAGTGTTAAATATTACTTCATAATAATTTTGTAATATATTTAACAGCTTTTTTCCTTTCAAGTAAAATTAGGCTAAGACAATTTTTTTCTAGAACGGCAATATCCTCTTGGTACAAGAGTACAAATATTGGTACCAAAGTTTTCTAGAACGGCAATATCCTCTTGGTACTGCCTGTTTGTAAGTAATTTCAGTCAGGTTTTTTTCTCTTTACATAAATCACATTCACTTTCATTTATGTGTAATTGTTTGTTACAGATTCCGTTTCATCCCATGTTTATATTTCTTTCAAAATTCTCATTTTTAATGTATGTCTTGTATTTTTCTTTTTTTTATAATTGTGTGCCTTAACAGAAAAATCGAACTCCAAATACATGAATTCTGTCTACTCTTCTGTCATAGCCGTTTTTTCTCAGGAACCATTTTATTTCAAAATTGATAGAGTGATAAAGTGATTGACCCGCATATACCTTAAAAAATGAAGAGAGATTTGTGATTTTTTACTTACATGTATTTTATGACTTATATAATTTCGAAACTAATTATTTCAATTTTTTTTAAATCGTCCTTGAAATATTGCAAAAAATGCCCACAATTTTTTTCTCAGAAACAATTTAACGTAGAAACTTAATGTTTGGCTTAATCCTTGGCCCTAAAAGTCGCACAGGAAGCAAATAAGGCACTAAATTTTCTTAAATTATTTTACATATCTTAAGTATATCAATGGGGAAAGCAAGTTACAGAGTTCCGAAATTGCACAAAATGTCTACAAAAAATATGCACTTCCCTCGCCCGCCTCCCCCCGTCCATCTCCAAAATTACTAAATTCAGAATTATAAAAAAGCAGCTTTACTAAAATGTATCTAACATTTCCTGGAAAACTAAATAACTATTAATAGTTTTTTCACAATTTCATCATATTCCTTAAGCTGTAATAAACATACTAGGCGATATGTTTATCAAATAAAAATTTATTAATAATTTAGTGAAAATAATATTTACCCTTAAATGTCCGTATACGTCAAAATGTGTACGAAACACTCATAGTGACAGCTGTACGCGTATTTAACAGTATTTTTTTCAATCCTTTACCTCTTATAATAAAATGTTAAATAAAGAAATTCTTTGGTATCTGTCCTTTAAAGCTAAACAATTCCATTTGTATCACTGCATATATTGTATCACATTTCTGAATTTACGAATCAAACAGTACATAAAAATATAGATCCAAATGAATCACAAGACTCGACAAAAGAGTAAGTTCTTAGGAATTCATTCTAAATCATACATTTATTACTTCGTAAGGACAGGCCCACAGAAACCGAAAAATGTCCCACTAGAAACGGTGCTAAACGACGAAATTAGCAGCGTTTCGTTTCAGATGACATTTCGATTCTCGTGAGTATGTTTATCCCGAAAACAATAACAAAATGCCGGATTGTGTAGTAAAAATATATTTAAATTACAGTTCAAGAATTTTAAAAAAGGTTGACCTACCCTTGGTATGTTTCCTTCGGTTAATAATCGTTTCTCATACATATTTTTTTATTATTTATTGAAAAAATAGTTCTATTTTCAGTAACTATATGAATTCCAATGTTGTGAACTTCTAAGGACGTGTTTTCACACATTACATTTTTTAAATATTAATTTTTTTTTGATTTGATTTTGAAAATCTACTGATGAGTACGGTGCCGGAAAACAAAAAAACTTTAATGTAAAATAAATTAGTATTTGTCCATCTGTTTGTCATATCAATAACTTAAAAACTTCTAAACCGCTAAACTTAAAACTGGAAATGTATGTATAAAATGTTCATAGTCATTTAGTGAGTCATTTAGTGTTCATAGTCATACATGCTTAGACAAACGTTGTGTTTTTAATTATTGAGAACAATGTCCACTTTGTTGTAGATTATTAAAATCATTTGCCAGTTTGTTAAGTATAAGTGGTGCAAAAAGAATTTCGCAGACTAAAGAAAACAGCAGTATCTTATCAGTTGACAATTATAAGCATGCTATTGTATACATGATATGCGTGTGAGCGTGCACGTGTGCGCGCCCGAAGAGCGTTAATATAACTCATTTTTGTAACTACTGCTTTTCGTTAGAAAACAGAATCGACAAATTTTCCTAATAGTTAACCTTCCAAATAATAATTATCTATACATATAATAATATTGTAACAGAATTGATTCTGTATATGGAAAATATTTTATAAAGAGTGATTGATTTAGCGTATAGAATGATAATAGAAGCCAGAAAAACTTTTTTTTAAATTTTTGTCTGTCTATCTGTTATTTTATTTCGATCACGCAAAATCTACTGGACAGATTTTGATGAAATTTGGTGTAATAATAGTTTATACCCAAGAGCAACACTCGAGGGGGGGAGAGAAATTGTAAGAACTTAGAATATCTGCAAACCACTCCACGTTGCTTTATCGCTCTCTAAAAGTAATTCAAATTGATTGTGTTAAATGTCTGATTGATTTTTAAAATAGGGAAGAGTAATTAGAAACGGATTGTTTTGTAAGGGTAAATAAAACAGTAAAGCATAACGTAAATCAAGATGATCTACTAATATTTGGTATAATCTTCGAATTATATTATGATAAAGTTGTCGAAAATTCGCGTTTTCTTATGTGCTCAGATAAAATTTAAATGTGATCCTGAATGGGTTGGTATATTTCTACCGACCCATTCAGGATCACATTTCTACCTTGCACATCACCAATTTTGCACTAAAGCAATAAACAAATATTTTAAACTAAAATACTATAAAATACATGATTATCGAAAACATGCCTTCGATAAAGTACCTGTATGTAGACGGAGAGTATTATAACATTATAATTTCTTTAAGATAAATTTTATTTTTTTTAAATCTTAACCTTTTCATCACTGATGAAATATATATCGGTTCTTCAATAATCGTCTTACCAACGCCGACAAATATAAGTAAGCGACCTCCCGATACAGGGAATAAATTAAAACTGATTGGCACAGAATGAAGTTGAGATAATTAAGCCACCTTAATTGTGAATCACTCCTGACATATCTATATGGTATAATGCCGCTTCATCTACCTATTACAATTTGTCTCTTGCTATATAAAAATACGTTTTTTCATTACTTTATATAAATTTCAAGCTATTTAAGCATTGTATCAATACACATGCGTACAAATTGAAAACCATTCTTTTTTAATTTAGTTAAAAAATAATAAATAAGATAACGCCACGACAACATCGCATCTACGGTCGCATGCAGTCAATCATGTGACCGACAAAGTAGTTTCGTTTAATTGCAATAGATGGCACACGTGAATTGGTGCTGATATTTTTGAACTGGTTTATGTTCCTTTGACCGTATCTTGATATTTAGATCAATGTTCTAAATACCGCATCCTGTAATCCAAATTACGCAAAATAATCAGTTGATAGAAACTTAACTACCTGTGCAAGCCTTTTAAGCATTTTCGGTACAAAATGCGTGCTTAAACTTTACAGTTTACATTCCACTTCTTACATCATTTGTTATTACGTAATTTCTCTTTTTTCTTGACCACTCCTTGGGAAACAAGACAAAGCAACAATGTCATCCTCTTTAAATTATTATAATAAATTATTACAGGCGAGAGAAGCCCTACAAGGCCAAAGGATACCAGCCAACAACCTATGCAATACAATTGCGGTAGAAGATTGGAGAGAATACAACCATTTAAGTAATTAATGGAATAAATAACACATACTGATGAAAAAAACGATCTGAATTCATCGAAGCACAAAAACTGGTTGAAGGTACATTACAAAGAAGTAAAAAGAAAAAGCAGACCTAGATCTTTGTGATAAGGCTAAAATAAATTTTAAAAGGGTGATTTTTACCAAGATTTCACATTGGAATGATAAAAGTCAAAAAGGAATATTTGTATTCTTTTAAAATAAAATTTATCTCGCTGTGTGGCTTTGCTTTTGTCGTTGCAAATTCAAATAGTTAGTAGGTAGTCATTGATAGGAACGTGAAAATATGACAGAATATATATATTTCAAGAGATTATACTGCGCTATACATGAGAAGAGATACATTCCACAGGAAGATAGTGACCAAAACCATAACTCAAGCACATAAATAATAATTCTTAAAGGAAGAAAGGCAAACAGTTTTTTTAAGTTATAATTTGATTGCCACAATTTCAAAATCTTCAGCAAATTGAACCTCTGTATTAAGAGTTAGACAATAAAATAATCAATGTTCATCTTTAAGTGGACTTTATTTTTAGAAATTATGAAGAATATTTATCCCGAGAAATTATTACGTCAAGAATGATTGCGATTCAAAATAAGAAAAAATTCTCCGCCGCTAATACGAGACCGCAATATCAAAATGTTTATGCATATTTCAATACCATCAAATGTCAATATGATTATTTTTTGGTAATATTAACTTATTAATAAATATTACTTTTACAATCCTTCGAATCGTTATAATTCGAATTAGTTTACGTTTAATTTAGCAATATCTACTGTATATAAATTTCGTCTTGTAGCGTATTCATATTACATAATTACGATTCAGTAATCGATTATTTGACTAGATTTACTATTTCTTATCTACATTCCAATGGTAGATAAATCTTATCAATCCAGTTCACACTTACTATTTATAGAGCTATAATGGCAATATTTTATTGCAATCATTTTGCTATACAGTTAAAAGCGTCAGCTCTTTCACCTGACTGCGCAACAATTCGATTGATTACACACGCTGCTATCTTTGATTTTGTGCCATCGCAATAGGACAGTTTTCCAAAAGGGCGTAATTTATGTCAATTGCCGCATCACATACGTCACACTTCATTAATATAACGTTATCTATTCACTCACGTTTAATCCCCATTTCCCAATCGGTAATCCAATGATTTTTCGATAAGAAGAAATATTAATGCATTATTTGTGCGATTACGTCATTCGTAATGCCGCTCGTAGCCAGCGATTACATTGATCGATCTGAAGTACACCTCGTGACGCGAAAGTGACGCGAGTTACCGCAACGGGAAGCCCTATGTTTAGATTCCTTCCATATCCTTTATGAAAGTTAGATCTATATTTAGACTTGTCGATATTAATGAAACTAAATGTGTCATTCGGAAGAGAGCCAGTTCCGTGTACATGTAGTTAAGCAAGTAAAAACATGCGGTTTTTCAACTCATTGTTTAAACGAAGAATAAAAGACAGTAACCAGAATATATTTAACGTTATTAAAAAGGCACAAACAAATTTATATTTCTGTAGCCATTTTAGAAATAATCATCTAGTGACACATCCACTCAGACTAATGGAAACCTTGTTAAGCAATAGGTTTGTAGGTTTTTTATTGAAACGGTGGTTAAATTGGAGTCAGTTTCATTATGTTCCTTGAGAAAATAATTATTTAAACTGCTAAGCGAACTTCAAAAAATGTCAAAATTTGCTATGTACTTTGATCACAGACTTTTGTGACAACTTCGAATACAGACATTTGTGACGTAATGATGTTTAAATTAGAACCCCCGTGACGTCACAATAATTTGGTGATGAAAATAATTTCTATCCAAAAATTTTTGGAGGTTACTCCTTAAGAATCGATTTTCATATATAGCGCCGGGTATGAAATTTTATGAGGAGTAAAATCAGAAGTTCAGGGCGTACAAACTTCAGAGCGTTAAAAAAAGTGTAATCGTTAGGTGGCCTCTCCGTGCAACATTTTTGCGCATCTTTAGAGTGTGATATCAATATGTTTATTTGGCATTTTCTTATGGCGTAATCGCAATGACGGAGTGTGACACACTTAGTTTACTGTCATTCACTTATATCAAAATGTAATCATTAAATGTCATCATGTGTGAATACTTGGTGTCTTCTATCCCACAAAATTAAAAAGTCTCTCTTAATTTTAACTTCTTAGTTTGACATTACTAAATATTTTTAATTGTTTGTATAAATTTAATCTTGTTCATTTATACTTGAAAATAATTACATTTCCAGTATTTTTTTTTAAAATAATTTTCCATTTACATTTAACGATATTGATATTTATATTTTATACATTCCAAGAAAATCGCACTTAACGAGTCCAGTCGCGCGTCGGAGCTGACGCGCACAATGTTTTGTTTAATTAATTTACTTCAATGCTCATATAATTCTCTAACATTTTAACAATACATACTGATACTTACCAGATAATATAAAAAAATGCTTAATATTTTTATTTATGAGTTTATTATAATTAATTTTATGATATTTAAAATGAATTTTCTTTTACAATTTGTGAATTTTAATAAAAATATCACAATAATCAGTTCATCAGCACTGGTCAATAAAATTACTGATCTTTACAGTATCGTTCGTTCGACCATCTATTAGCCAGACTCCTCAAATCTACTAGTTCTGGACCTAACCGCCTGATATTTTATAGTTATATGCTTCAAATGAAGCTCTTAATTAATATGCACCAATATCATCATCATCAGCAGCCTGTCTCCCTCTATTGCTGGGTGTCCATAGGCCTCTCCCAATGCGCGTGTCAATAGAAGTAATGCCCGTAATCGCCGCGCTGCTGGACTGGCGGGCTGGCAATCGCAGTGTGTTTTCTCGTCTAATTGACCTCCCCATGTAATTATAGTGCGGAGATAAGAGCATCGATAAGTTTATTTTGTTAAATAATTACAAAACCATGAAAACTAAATAATACTTGCACGATTTTTTTTATATGTGGTAATGAATATTACACGTAGGTAAATATATACATGGATCTATCAGTTCGTTTTATTCAGACAGTTACCTAAAATGCATTTTTATGACGTATTTATGTTCTGAATCAAGAAATAAAGTTTTCATTTTAGCACGATAAATTGAGTAATAGATAAGTGTTATCTCACTATAACTTACAAGCCAGTACTGCAATAAGCTAAGCAAATACTGTACCCCGGTGCATTATCACTCAAAAAATATTTCAAACGGAACTAGCTACATCCTGCTTTTAATATATGAAACATACTGTCGCGATGAATAAGACCCCACTTGAATGTGTCGGGGGGAATAACTTCATCGCACAATAAAGATCATACTCAGCATAGACACAAGTAACAAAACACTACGCACGACAATAGATCGAGCCGATGTCGAATGCATAATGACATTTCTTTCAGCAAGTCTGACTTGGCGGTTTACAAAAGTACACCATCGACAAACGTCAAAACGTGAAACTCTTTCAGAATATGGACCGTGCAAGAAACATAGACATCATTTGAAAACTATAGAAATAAGAATTTTGGTTACATGTTTGTCAATATTAGTGCAGTATCTTATAGACAGAAAATACTAAACGTTATTTACTGTAATGAGGTTATATTACGAGTGAGCACGGAATTCATTTTTTGAGAAACTATACACTGTATTGTTTTCATGAATTATTAAAATATTTTTATAAAACACACTACACCATATTTAGGCATTATAAATTTGTTTGACCAAAAAATTTATACTATAGGAACTTACAGACAGCATTGTAACCAAATTTGCTTTTTTTTCAGTTTATCACCATATGACCCATAGCATGTTCTGCAGATCATTAAGCAGCTGTAACCGCCTAACTACATACCTGTATAAAGATATGATCTGATTATATTTTCTTACCAAATTATTAGCCTTCGTAGCAAACTGAAACGGGAAATAAGTGCGTAGATCGATGCTCTACTCAGGCCACAAAAACGTATCTTACTATTTATAATTGAAGATTTCCTAATTAAATCTATTTGCCAACAGGCCATACTACGTGTGCCTTGGAGAGTCAAAGTAACTTTCTAGAACTCTCAATTCCATATTTATCAAGCATTTAAAATCACCGATAGGCTCTTGATACCTGTCAAATTCCATTTAACTGCATCTGTGTATCGACCATTCTACTATACGACATTAAAGGCTATCATCATCAAAGGCTAGCGTACTTACCGAACATGCATAAATGTAAGAAAATGTCAGTGAAAATACTATAAAACTAAAATGAAAACTTTTTCATGTTCAAATCATATGTATTTTATTAAAAAATTGCAATAACTCTTTTCAGAATGTGAGTCTTAATCGTTAGACAAAAATTTGCTTTAATAAAAATTAATAAAAAATTATATAAAGCCAAATTGCGTGCTCGAAGCTGAAGCAAATTTTATTTCTACGCGACTTTCTTATTCCCCACAAAAGCCGTTTCAATAATTGATATTGCGCAGATTTTGCGCCGAACGAAGACCTACCGCAATACTTCCCAAAACTACCTACCTCTTATAAAAGGTAATCCGGGACTACAGTGTTTATCTAGTATATACTTATACTACTAGAAAATACTAAATAAAGTTTGTGAGGCATTTGTAACATGGAAGGAATTATTTTAACAAGTAAAGTAATAATGTATGGAAATGGAAAGTACACGACATGTAGGGAAGGCTTTGCTGAGGTCAGGAGAGGAAAAAAAAGAGAACATGTGAGAAGAGTTGTAACTAGGATGAAAGAGGAGGAGAATTGTATGTGTAAGACGGAGAGATAAAGAGATAATTGAATAGACTGGCAATGGCACAGGAAGAAACCGAAAGACAGTCGCACAGTATACCACTCCCATATAAGTGGTTGCTCGAAATTACGTAAGTTAGAAAGTCTACACAAATCGTCGTAGACTGTGGCCCAGAAAATAATTTTCGTCGAATATAATATTAAAAAGCATTATCTATTTAAATAGTTTTGTTCGAAAAATAATATTTAGAAAATATACAGTTAATTTTATAAAATGTTATTAAAATAATAAATGTAGTAAGACAAAAGAAAACAATAAAATATGATTTAAACTAAATCACAGATTAATGGCATCGCAATCAGAAAAAGAGATAAAACTTATTTATAAACTAGGTACTATTTACAAATTAGTATGAAGAAAGTTTTATATTAATTTTTAAATAGTAATAGTAGTTTAACATAAACTAGATCTTATTTATTACCATAATAGTAAACGTTTACTGTTCACAATGATCACTGACATGCCGTCAGTCATTACAATCCGAAAACGTCACATCCTCGAAATTGGCGACCTGGGTCCTGATTGCCGGAAAAACAGGTTCTGAACATGTTAAATAGTGCAGAACCTCTCCTGATAACGTCTATCTAGGTTTGGTACACTTTCGAAGATATTAAATCTTCAGATCTGATATCAAAAGAAGCAAATTCATCAAGTCCCTTTAGATATTAACCCACAAGGATTTCGGAGTGTTCGCGTATTTTTCAGATCTCTTTATAGCGTTTGTCTTATTGGTAGCATGCCTGTAGATATTATGTCATGATAGATATTATACCATGAACCGATATTTTGTGAACTGCCACCGGCATGTAGTACCATTAGGGTTGCCACCTTTACCAGACTTGAAACCCGGAAATCAGTAAAAACAAAAATAAGCTAAGGATAAGTTTACAAAGCTTACATAAAATGACTTTACAGTGTTTATTTTATCAGCTTTAATCTACATTAGTGAAATAATTACAGCTATTATAGCATTATTAATATATTATAATATACTCAGGTATTTTTTAATAATTATTGAATTATATTATTAGGTACTCTATGAATCACATGATATTCTTGATTATATCAATAAAAATATTATTTCTTTCTGGAACCTGCTCGGTATTTAAAATGTTATCTTTCATTTCTTGTGCCTTTTCCAGCATTTTTTATTATTCTGGTTGTTTTTTTTAAATAATGAACAAACTCTTTACTTTCCATATTACATCTAAATTTTATTAGGAGTTCCGATTGCACCATCTCGGCCGACAGACAGTTTCGTTCGTCCGTTCACAAATTTCCCATCAAATAAAAAATTCGCTCCACAAAAGCATTGCTTTAGGAATAGAGAATATTTTCTCCACTATTTTCGATATTCTGTAAAATTAGCAACTTTGAGAAGTTAAACCCATAACAAATCAGACGGAAATTTTGAAAAATCTGTCTTTATAAACTGTTATTATAAAGACAGATTATTCACAATTAAATGAAACTACGTGATGTAGTATTATTTCAACTTTCTTTTAAGAAAGAAAGTAGTAATAATACTGCATCACGTAGTTTCATTTAATTGTGAATAATGAATTTCTACAAAATTAACGCCAAATATATTCAATATTTGAAGACAGATTATGTTCAAGTTAAATGCATCGTAAAGTTGATATTCGTCAATATTTTTAAGTTCAAGCAGTCTAACCGCCTCAGTGGTCTCTTCGTACGTGATAGCATATTTTAAGTCAAATTTTGATTCTGACTTTGAAAATGAAGTTATTAAAATCATAGTTTTTATTCAAGTAATCAATAGTATTTTTATAAACTGCATTAGCTTTCTTTTTAAACAATATTTGCTCTGAATTTTTCAAAAATTATATATTTTTTGTAATTTTTACGCCATAAAATTCATCATTCAATCGGCTTTAATTTTTTTCTTTCACCTCTTTCATTATTGGATACAAGTGAGCAAATATGACAGTTCCTTTTTTAAGCAATAATATCGCTTCAGTTAAATACTCATGTAATGAATATAATATAAATAACTTTCCCGCAATTTTATTTTTGAAGATAAATCCGCTGTATTCATAAATTAAATACAATTTTACTATACGCCCCTTCAGCACAACTCTTAAAATATGACTGCACAGCAGATCAAGATATTATTAATCTATCAAAAGCTTTGGCCAAGCTTAACAATCGAGTTGGTCCATGGCGTAAAACTTTTTTTCGTTCAATAGAAAATTCTTTTGTTTGTTTCGCGCTACTATAAAATTCAGCATAAACTTATAAAATTAAGTTTACGTTTTAATACTATCATTGCATTTCTAGTAGCATTATGAAGAACGTGGCAATTGTAATTCGCTTTTATTATTATTGTATCCGGATCTTTTCCAATTATTTTTTGGTATACAGAATTACGTACTCCGTGATTTACTAAAACATTATCAGCTGAGAAACTTGATAATAAGTTGGCTCTAAGTCATGTATCTGTACAAATTTTTCAATAATTTCAAAAAAATTTGTTGATTTTTCTTCCGAATCTTCAAAAATTCATTAAATTATTTTGGATGCATTTTCACGATCAAAATATCTTATAACAATAAAATACTTTTACAATACAATAGAATTGTTTGAGAAACCTTGTTAGAGGAATGGCAATGGAAAAGTGTACGCCGTTCTAAGACGCCTTTGAAATTTTGAGCTCTTTCAAAGTCTGTTCAATTGAGATTGGAGCAAGAACGTTTAAAACAATTGATTCTGCTTTGGTTCGACCACAATGGATTTTTGGATGATGCAGAATCTGCATAAATGAGGCATTAAGTTGAATGCCACGCTCACGACTTAAATAAATATGATGTGATTAATTGCATTATAAATTGATGCTATTTCAATAATCGCAACGTTTTGTTGTTTAGTTGTGTTATTTATTAATGATGTCATTAACGAATTAGACTCTATCTTTCTTCTCATTTTCTTGTTAGTTTCAGAACTAATACGATTTGTTAAAACTTTTTCGGCATACCATTTGACTGTGAAAATCACATTACAAAATACTCATCTTACTGGCTTTAATCCATTTCATAAATTTATCATTCGTTAACTACATCTCTTGAAAACTAGATTCGTTTTTCTTTTTCCGCTTCTGTTTTCGTTCCCCGTCCGCTATGATAACAAATCAATAATTTCGAAAGTCACCAAATAACACAGTGTACTTTAAATAACAACTGTTATGGAAAACAAAAGCAATGAAAAGTACACGAGTTGACGATAGTCAACGGCTGAGTACGAGCGTTCTCTCTACGTACTGTTCGCCCCGAGTGAGTGTGATGAGGAGTGAGGATGCGAGAAGGCAGCGTCTCGCATCCTCACCCCGGCGCCGTCTCACCCGCACCGACCGTGCGTTAGCTAACTCAGTCGGTCGAGAACCGACATTGCAGGTGGTTGTTTAATAAATTTAGTTGCGCTTCGGCGAGAACCGGAGAATTACGATATTAACCCGGAACCCGGAGACATTTCATCAAAACCGGAGCCTCCGGGTGAAACACGGAGGGTGGCAGCCCAAGGCGTGATTGTTTCAGATAATCGTTCCATCTAAATTTTGCTTCAATTGAAGTGGAACTAAAGTTATGGAGAGGAAATATTCATCCGTGTTAAATGAGACAGTAAATTGTTGTTTATACAGACTATGGTCTGAACTACCATCAAATCCATGTTTACAAATTAACGTAGTCTCCGTAAGGAGATATTTGGCGTAAAACATCTTCCTGGATTCAATCATTCTAGAAACTGTGTAAGCCAATAAAGAGTATATTGGAGTTGGACCACAGCATATGTTTCTGTCACCTCAATGAAAATAACTTATGGATAACACAATGTTCTGGCTTTTCTACGATTGTGAATACACGAAAAGGTGTCCTGGCATAACCTACAGTTATTGACGGTAGTCCGGAGCAAATTATATTTACGAAAGACCTAAATCTAAGTATAATGATAAAACTTCTTCATTATTCAGTATTTCTTGGCTTCTTGACAGGTGACGTTAATACCTTCTTTATAATATTGACTCCTGCATAATGATCTTCAGTTCGCATGAACATAGTATATGCCAGCGCAAACTTAGAGGTGAAATGGCTTTCCACCAAAACCTTCACTTTTTTTCGTTTTGTAGAAGGGACACAATCGTTAATGGTCTTTGGTTTTCTGCATCTTGAGAGCCCAGGACCAAGCTCTTCTCCACCAATGGATGGCACTGTAATTGGCAGCTCAAGTGTTTCAATCAGCCACACGTTATTATATTTTATGAAATTATTCATGTTCTGTCCTGATTTGGTCCACTTTTTTCTCATTCAAAAAACTTTAATTTTTTCATTGATGATATTTTCTCTGTGGCTTTTTCTCCACTCATAAAAACAGTTGGCACTATTTAAACCCCGAGGTACATCTAAAAAAAATGTCCATGTATGTTGCGAACCATAAAGTACCACTTAAGTGACATAAATACAATCCGAAAACTTGAATTGATCATATAAAAAAATATAATTGAGTTTGCAACTACCAATTTTTTTCTTAGATCTTTGAAATTGAAGTATCACAAAAAAAATTGGAAAGGAAACGTTCAAAGTCTAACCACGTAAAACATATAAACTATTGTGATTCGAACAGTAAAAAAAATAAATTTTAAAATTACGTACCTGTCATTAAAGGGTCCATAGTAGTCACTAATACGCACTCAAGTACTGAGAAAAGTTTCATGTTTTAACCGCATTAAGCACAATATGTTTGGACTACCCTCATTTGGATCTTCTAAAAAGTAATGAAGATACAATTATATACTAATGGCCCTTAATTAGTAATAATTTTTTTATATTTATAAATAAGCCATAAAAAAAATTATTACTAATTAGGATTAAGAATAAAAAAAAATTATTAATAAATAAGCTATAAAAAATGAACGGTAAATATGAAATAATAAAATTAATTATTTGTACTGAAAACTATGTTTCCTCTACTGTAATCTTTGTATTTTAAGTCATCAGTTATGTATAGCAGACTGCCAGTAAATTAAGGCTAACTTGTTTCAGTATCTTTTATGTTCTCAATCGTAGTATCTCGGCGTATTATTTCATTTTATACATTAATGATACTGAGCCGATTTTCGTGAAACATTTAAATTATAATACTAAAACTTGTGTATTAATAATATTAAGACAATTAGCGTATTTTTTTGTTAGTGCCAGTTATATGACCACTTCTGAACAACAATATGGACTTTCTATTAAAACATAAATATATTTTGTCTTTTTATGAGAAATTTAACTGGCCAGTGTGTTGAATTGATCAAAAGGCTTACAGCTTTAACGGCCTGACGTTACGTAGTGTCCCAGGTTCGATTCCGGCATCTAGTTGAGTGGAACTTGACTAATGTTTGCAACTGCGTAACTAAATACGACATATCCTGTGACGGGCAACCAGCGGCACTGGTGCGAGAAGCTGAGCACCGCGATCGCCAAACCGCCTGCCCAGTTTAGCGATCGTAGACATTACCTCCTATAATAGTCGCACGTCCAGCAGTGGACGGAGGCGGGCTGTTGTACTTGTTTTAGATGCATTTAACTTTATACGTCCCTTTTCCCCTTGTAAATAATAACACATAAAACAATTCACGTCTAATGCGTGTGACGGCCAGCAAGCAGGTACAAAGAAACGTGAAAGAATAATTATCAAATGTGTGTTGCACTGAACGTCCGGTGAGTGCCCTCGTGCGTCAGTGCCACTTCGCTCGAGCGAGAAACGAGCAATGCGATGTGGTCGCAGTCACGAACGCTCGGCGCCGAGAGAAATTCCAACAATTGAAACCACATTAACGCATCGCTCTATTGAAAATTCATTGCGACTGTCCGGATCCGGTTTGGAAGTTCCAACCTTTTTTGTTTGCGGATTTAAATTTACTCATGTACTTTGTTTACGGTAAATTTTACAGCGAACCTTGGAACAAAACACCGTTGCTAATTGGATAGTGCGTGCTAATGTATAAATAATATTAAATTATACGTGCTAAAGTATAATAATGTAAATAATATTAAAATATGAATTATCCTTTACCGTAAACTCAGTGCATTCAAATAGCTTTAAGCATAAAAAAGGAATATAAATTATAAAGAAAAAAAAAATTACTGATTGCTTTCAATGTTACTTAGGTCTCTTATCTCAAAACGAATAAAGTCAGATCACCCATGTATATTTGTCACAATCATTTTCTCAGAAGACCTTTAATAAAGTAACTCGAAATTTGCCGTAGTGATAAAACATATAAACCCACATAAATTCCAATTTTAGACGGTGGAAATGAATATTGTTTTCAATTTCAAAACTTTTACGAAGTGTTACTTGAAAGAATCATTTATGAGGATTAAAAAACTATTTTTCAGAACTTTATGTAGTTGTAAAGACATTGTTGGAAATGTCCAAAGAAATATCGTATAATATATTGAGAGTTCCGAATGAACTTGCGTGCCCACCATGTACCACACACACATACACACACACACACACACACACATATATATATACATATATATATATATATATATATATATATATATATTATATCTTAGATTGGCAACTTATAAACCCTCCATCTCGGTGAACAAAGTTTTCAACATTTTATATGTAGTCAATAAAATCAATTGTTAATTAAGCCAAAGTGAAGGCCGAGCTAAAGTCCCGTCCTTGTCGAAATAGTTCACCTTTGACTGAAAAACCGGTGAAGTTCGATTGTAACGTGACTTTCTTCTTTAAATTTTCTATCATGTAAATTATTAGACAGAGAGCAAACAAAATATTTACGTTAATATTAAAATTATGTACAATGAAATTCATTAAACTTATTAGTAATTTCTTCTCTCTCACCCAAGCATCATACATAAGATCCTTTCGCTTGTGGCCCGGTTCATTCCATAATATCGGCTCCGCCTCGTAATTGAAAATAAACCCTAAAATTTTCTCGTTACATAAATTCATATCGAAATTATACGTCGTATAACCTAATTTACGCCGACATATCCGCTGCGCTCTATGTCTATGCATCGACCGAAGTGTGGCCGCGCAAGCGAAGTTGCGAGAGTTTACCGACAGCGAAGCGGAGTGACTTCGGCTTCGCCCGAAATGCCGAAGTCTTTGCAAAGATTTAGTTACATACATTGCGATAAACTCAATATTCGGGTTATCGCGATGAGTGTGGCCTAGGCATTATGCTACGGCTTCGCTATCGGACAAACATGCGTGATGTGCTCCTACGCGCGACTGCAGTTTACTCCTTAGGTACGATTGTCTTGGAATGTATAAAATAGGAAACACTGTATATTAATGTAAATATCAATATCATAAAATGTAAACGGACAATTATTTAATAAACAAATGCTGACAATATAATTATTTTCAAGTTAAACACAAAGGAACATGGTCAAATTTATATAACAAAATTAAAAACATTTAGTAACGTCAGACTAAAAAGTTAAAATTAAGATGACTCCCAAATATTCACACATAATGACATTTAATAATTATATCTTGATATAAGCGAACGACAGTAAGATCACATTCCGTCATTGCGATTTCGCCATAAGAAAATGCCAATATGTGTGTCACACCCCGTCATTGCGATTACATCATAAGAAAATGCCAAATAAACATATTGGTATATCACTCTAAAGTTGCGCAGAAATGTTGCGCGGAGAGTTAACTTAACAGTTACACATTTTTAATGCTCTGAACTTCTGATTTTATTCCTCACAAAACTTCATACCGGGCGCAATATATGAAAATCGATTCTTAAGGAGTAAACTCTGAAAACTTCGTTTTCGCTTTTCGTCCTAAACTCATACTATCATGTATCTAAAATTGCCATTCTTTCTTCTGCCACCTGAATCATTGAATTCATTACGTCGTACCGAAAAACCAGAATCACGACATTTTCTATCGAACGTTCAAAGATACAAAGGTTGTTTCCAAATGACTTCATTTGGAGCAGACATTACAGAAGAACGCGGATTCAATCTGACATTCAAGGTAATTTCTGCTAGAGAGAATAAACGTTTATTCGTTTATTATTTTTCGTGATAATAATTTAATAAATCTAACTTCGCCTTCGACTTTATGGATCCAAGGCCAAATTCACAATCGAACCGGATTATTGCAACCGCTTGAATATGCACAGCATAAATTCATCTAAATTTACTTCATGGGCAACATGGAGGAACAACTTCATCAGTGTCAAAAGATCGAATCGGCAATAAAAAGAGAAGTTCTTCAAGCTTTGCAGAAACAACGGTTGTCCATAACCGATGGATCGCATGCCAAGTGATGACTACAAAGTCGTGATTTTAATGTTATTTTAACTTAATTAAAATAGTTTTCATTTTGATTTGCACATTTATTGAACTTAATTCATTTTGAATATTAATTTTATCTTAATAAAAACCTGAATTTAATGTAGCTGATAAGTTAACACAAAATTTATTAATTCTGAGGCGATACGAAGTTCGCCGGGTCAGCTAGTATATATATATATATATATATATATATATATATATATATACATATATATATATATTTATATATATATATATATATATATATATATATATATATATAACACGTTTGTTAATTAGGAACTTGTGAAAATGAGTAGACAGAAGGAGCACTACCACAGCTACGCCCTAAGCATAACCTGTACGTAAACGTACAAGAATTTACGAACATGACGGGCGTGGGAAGCGCTAATGCAAGGGGAGTTGAAATCATTCGTAATTAAGCGCATACGTAAGTCTTTCGTGCTTACAAGTATTGCGGAATTTTTAAGCGGTGATAATTGTGAATATAGTAATAACGTTAAGCGGTGGTATTTGTGAATACAATAAAAACGATCAGGTTTAAATTTTTCGACGTAGTGGTTGTGGAGTATATGTATATTTATTTAATTTTTTTTTACTTGTTGCGCCACTTGGATTTTAATAAAACTTGGCACACTTTTGGACAAATACTAAATTTTTTTTTCGAAGTAATATCACTGTTTTAACAGGAGTACTTAAACCTAAGCGTTTATTTTACATACTTAACTTCGCCTTTAAAGCTATTAGAATGGCTGTTCATTTACTGTAAATACTTGGAAATAATTTGATGAAAAAATTGAATAAATAATGCAGGCTTCTAAACCTGTCTCCTGTTGCCAAATAACGTAGAGTTAAAACTAAGCGTACTTTTGCCGGAATTGCTTTCCTGAATCTTGTACCATTTTTGGTGATAAAAGGTGCCTTGTTTCTAGAGTAATATTTCAAAATCAGGCATAGACATCCGAAGAAAATTAAAATATTGGGCTGGTTCAACAGTTAAATAAAAAAACATGTTGTTTACGGAGCTTCTGAAGTAAAGTAAAAAATATAAAGTAAAATATAGGTTGATAATGCTTATAAAGTAAGTACTTACACGCTTAACATAAAACACTTACGTAGTTCGTGATTTATGGATAGTTGTCATCACAAAATATGTAACAAATGATTATTTACCGCCATAAAATATAGAGCGACCGCTCCGTCCATCTTGGTTATTGCATTTGTCGCGATAGAACATCACAACGATGCATGTGGCCAAGCACATTCGCCGTAGGCTGAAGACGAAGTTTTCTCGCATGAATATCATTGAGAGAGCGCTTGACTGGCGGCGGCAAATTGAGCTAACGAACTAATATCGCAATCGATGGCGAACCGAAGCGCTAATTCGAACTAGGTCGTTCACGAATTACATTACCTGTAGTCACTTTTATATTAATTTTCCGAGAGTTTACAGTTGTATTAATTCTAACGACGTATTTTCACAGGGATGATCGATCCAATATTCTTGAATAATGAAAAGAATGGAATGAATTTTTTTTGTTAAATTCGTCTTTTTCTTTTCCCTATTTTAAACTATTGTGACGAATACGCTGTTGTTATATGAATACGATCAAATATATACAATATATTTTACTTTTTGAATACGATCAAATATATAACAATACGACCTGTCTATTTAGTACGGTGTCATAACCTTTACATGAAGACACCAGATGAAATGAGCGTATGCACTATGCCTCCTGATTTTGCCTTTATATTTACATTATAAGAAATAATAATTACATTTAATCTCTATAACGCTGATGTACATTACACCGAAATATAATTTAAATAACGGTAAACTTAAATACCCATAATCAATATATATTATAAAAGTAAGTGTTCAATGTGCGTGCCACCAAAACTCAGAAAAGAGTCCCGGTACGATCAAGGGAGTTATATGGTGTGGTAGCCCTCTATCCCCCATCTATGAAGAAGGTTCCCGTTCTTACGTGAAGGGCGTGCTTAAGGGCTGGAAGTTTCGCCTTGTAGAAATTTCTAAAACAGTCCAAAACATTCGAGAGAGTTTTTTTCCATTCGAAGACAAATATATCACAAAATGGGATCATTACTACCACTACCCAATCAAGACTATAAACTTCTACCAGTAAATTCCATCGGAAATGAAGAAATATAACTTGATCAACGATACACAAACATCAGTAGATTGAAACGAGAAATAATCTATGATGCACAGAGAATCTTATACAAATACAATCAACTTATTCGCATGTTCAAACCAGCCTAGATCGAATGACTTCTGATGACTGTAAAGTTATAATTCGAGCTGACGAGAGACCACCTGGGGAACACGAACATCGATTTAATGCACCTTAGATAGATGAAGTCGCCATCGTAATTGTGGGCAATGAAAACACAAGCCGTGATATAATTGTACAACGAAGAAAAATGAACTAAAACGCATTGCAGAGACACACCATTCATATTATGCCCTCCAATATCCAATAATATTTTTGCACGAAGAGGACGGATATCATTTTAATGTGAAACAAATCCAACCTGAAACAGGCATAGAAACAAACAAAAAGTCGCTTCCGAGGAGTTCTATGCTTATCGCTTAATGATCAAAGACAATGAAACATACAATCACATTCTCAACACTCGCCGTTTATTCCAACAATTCCTAGTAGATATGTATGCAAAAATAGAAGTAGAACGGATGTATTAGATAAGACTGAATCAGAAGAAACTACGCATGGGAGAATACATCCACCGAGAGATTCAAGATGCGATCATAAATGAAAAAATTGACGACATTGGAACAATTACCCTCATCGGGAAGTCCAAGACATATGCACGAATACTACTTTCCAAAATATTCCAAGCACACATAAACGTAGAATACTGCAATTCAGTGAAATCCATTAAATATATCTGTAAGTATTTGAACAAAGGCATTTCAAATAGCCAAAGACAGCGAACAACAAAACAGAAACGACGAGAACTTCATGTACTAAATGGAAATATACATCAACAGTAACGAAGCAGCGTGACAGATTTTCGTTTTTCACATACACGGACACAAACCAACTGTGCAACATCTAGCAGTATATTTTGAGAATGGACAGAGAGTTTACTTCACAAAAGAAACCGCCAGAAAAATTGCAAGCGAACCACCTAAAAACACAATATTAACAGTTTTTTTCCAGCTGTGCCAAACGGATTCATTCGCGAAAATATTAATATATGTCGACGTCCCTACATATTATACGTGGAACACGACAAGAAAAATCTTTCAACGACGAAAACGAAAGAATTCCAGTAGAGGATCACCCAGGAATCATAAAAACTAACCCACTAGGCTGAGTATACACCGTACTCCGAACAACACTGAATGTTTCTATCTCCGGATGTTGCTTTACGAAATACGAGGCCAACAAGTTTCACAGATCTCAAGACTGTTGACGGTTACCTGTACCAGACGCCACGGACAGAGCATTACATGACTTGCGACGAAACTCTGAGGTGATGGGAGGATCTCTACTCATACTCTCAGAAGATTTTCGACAAACACTTCCAGTTAACCCCAAGTCAACACCAACAGACGAAATCATGCATGCTTAAAAAAATCACACCTCTGGCCACACATACAAATATTGCAAGTAACAAATAATATGAGAGTTAAACTATCGAAAGACGAAAGAACAGCACATTTTGCTAAAAAACTTTTAGAAATAGACGAAGGCACATGTCCTACTGGCCAGACGACCGGTCTCATTGAACTCAACAGTGATTTCTGCAACATAGTCACTACTGAGAATGAACTCATCGACCAAATTTATCGAAACATTGTTCACAATTATACTAATACGGAGTGGCTATTTCAGAAGGCAATTTTGGCTACTAAAATAATATTGTCGACGATATCAACTTTAATATTCAGAAGAAGATTCCCGGTGAAGAGAGAATAACAAATCGACACGATGGTAAACGTTGAACAAAGTGTCAACTTCCCTATAAAATTTTTAAACTCTTTGCAAGTACCAGGTATACCATTACACTGCCTTCGACTAAAAATTGGATCTCCGATCGTACTACTCAGAAACCTCAACTCACCAAAACTATGTAACGGAACAAGGATGATCGTCAAACAGTTATCGAATAACATCACCGAACTTACGACCGGAAAAGACGAAGGACAAGCAGTATTTACCTCCAGAATACTACTGATCTCTACTAAACTGCCATTCCAATTTAAAAGACTGCAATTACCAATCAAATTAGCCTATAGTTTTACAATCAACAAAGCGCGAGAATAAACTTTAAAACATTGCTGTATCAACCTCAAAATACAAAAAACAAGTATTCTGAATAGTCAGAATACGTTTTCAGTAACATTTTTTTATCTCCTATATTTTAAAGTTTATCCTTTTATTCCAACTACCACAATCTTATATCGATAACCTGAGCCGAGCCGGATACCCCGGCTAGTTAATAATAAAGTTCGTGTTCTTTCTGTGAGAAAACATTATAATGAAAATTATTCGAATCGTGCACCGTAAGCTTTACCTAAAAATCAAGCGAACCATAAAAAATTATGAGCAACACAATGTTTCCGTTTATCCATTATTGTATATGGATAGGGTTCCTTTTTACATAATATTAAAGAACACCGCTCTTAAAATTCATGTTGCAATTGTTATGAGCATTTACTCAGCAAGGGTCGTATCCAGAGCGATGTTTACAACGAGCTTATTCTATTATTATTACTCACTTATCGTATTTGCATTACAATTGATGACAAACGCTATTTTTTTTCACATTATGAGGCTTCCGTGCACACTTAAATTTATATAAATATTTAAGAGTATAGAGTTTTTCTATTAAACTATATACAAATATAAATATAAATACAAATCTATACATACAATAAAAATATAACAGTATGAATTCTGTACATGGAAAATATTTAAAAAAATTTGGCATACAGAATTATAATGGAAGCCAGGAAAACTTTTTTTAGAATGTTTGCCTGTCTGTCTGTATATTAATTTGAGCGGACAGCAACGCAAAATCTACTGGACAGATTTACATGAAATTTGGTATGGTAATAGTATACACCCAGAAGCAACATATAATATTTTTCCTAATTATACGCGAACGAAGTCGTAGGCACAGCTAGTATGCAATATATTAGCAATTCCAAAAAAAACGATATTTAGAAGCATCGTTGTAGTTTTCCAATAAACTTCTAATAACAATTTCTTCTCATAATTTCTCATAACACTTTCGGAGGTGAAGCAAAGAAAATATTTTTGTGGATATTTCCAATAGTATCTCTAGATATATCTTTATAAAAAAACACATAAGGTTTAAAAACAATTATTTTATAATTCTGACGACCTATTTCTATCGGTATCCTACGCGATACTAGAGTGAAAGAAAGATTGAGTCCTTCTGATGTGGCACCATTTGACTTCCCTTCTCATGTCCCTTAGAAATATATGCTGACAGTTTAAGGTGTGACTAGGAAGAAAGAGCAAACCATTTTGGCATGTGGAATTTCCCGAAATATGTTGGTACCACCAAAAAGAAATATAGTTACGGAAAAACTACCAAACAGTGGGAAACTTGCCTTTGAGGACAATGGAACAGACAGCGTTGTGTTATTGGCTCTTGTTATCGCGCATTAAAAATGTTGTATTCGCGAACTGTTCACTATCAAAAGCTTTAAATAGAATGTTCTTTCAATATAAAATGAACGGAACCGTCATCCGGACGGTTTAACCCAACACCATTTGTCATTGTCGCTAATGATTTTATCCTTTACAAATATATCTGACGTAACCTTTTCTTTTCAGAAATAAACTCGGTATAATTTGATGGATCATTAAAATTGTCCTTTTAGATCCGGATTGTTACCAGGTCTATGTCAAAAATGCCTTTGCATAGGAAATTGTAATTCGATCTAATTTTTTTAAAAATCAGGTTTTAATAATAATTACTTTGAAAAGCTGTATTTAATACTAATAACCAGTTAATATAAAACTAAGAAGTTGAGACTTTTAAAAAATGATAACATTTTAACGTGATCAAAAATAATGTTAATAACTATTTCTAAATATATAGTTTAATAGAAACGCTATGTACCCTTATTAAATGCTTACATATGCCTAATTATGTATGTCACCTTCGTAGTTCACTTAACGGGTTTGTATTTTGGTTTTACTTATTTCTACATCCATTTAGCATTAAAGGTTTTGAAAATTTTCCGTTACTTCTTTGTCATTTCCTAACAGATATTGCACAATACCGTCTACAAATCATGCTTCCAACTATTTTCCCTTTTGTACATGTCTGAACAAATTCTATCAAGCTGTAAATTTCATCCTTGCTCCTCCCAAATTTACTCAACCTAAAAAGTTTAAAACAAATTGTGCGTGTCAGCTCCGACGCGCGACTGGAGTTTACTCCTTAATTACGATTATCTTGGAATGTATAAAATAGATAACACTGTATATTAATATAAATACCAATAATAATAAAATGGAAATGAAAAAATCTTTAATAAAAAATGCTGGAAATATAGTTATTTTCAAGTAGAACACAAATGAACAAGATCAAATTTATGCAACAAAATTAAAAACATTTAGTAATGTCAGACTAAGAAGTTAAAATTGAAAGAGACTTTTTAATTTCCTAGGATAGTCAACATCAAATAAGCACACATAATGACATTTAATGATTAGATATTGATATAAGCGGACGATTGTAAACTATGTGTGTCACACTCCGTCATTGCGATTACGCCATAAGAAAATGTCAAATAAACATATTGACATCTCACTCTAAAGATGCGCAGAAATGTTTTGCTGAGAGGCCACCCAACGGTTACACTTTTTAACACTCTGAACTTCGTACGACCAGGACCTAACACACTATTTGAAAGCTCTGAACTTCTGATTTTACTTCCCATAAATCTTCATACCGGGAGCTATATATGAAAATAGACTTAAAATGTATTTGTTACAGAAATATTTCCTATATGGAGAACAGACTATATTCGAAAAAAATCAATAATTTTACTATATTTATAAAAAATTATTAGATTGAAAACATTCTTACTAGAGAAAAATTACTAGCAAATTCTTTAAGATATCACTGAGTGATTTTCTGTGGGTCTTCTTAAACATGAATGCGTTTTTTGATTGACCATATCGTAACAATAACTAATTTAAATACGTAAAAAGTGAATTAATTTCCTGAAATATTTATGTGTCTAAAACAATAATTTCTTTTAATAATTTAAATTAAAGTAAGTTATCTAAATTTATAAAATTTGTTATCGATTTATTTTGTAAATCCAAAATAGACTATATTCCAAAGAACAAATATCTTTTAGTAAATTTACAAAAAGACCATTCCAATTAAAATTATCTCACTGGAAAAATTTACTACCAAGTTCTTTAACATATCATAAAATGATTTTACGTGGATCTTCTATCACATAAAGAAAAACCCACATTTCATTTCGTTTTTTAAATTAAAAACAATTTATTATCAAGGCATTTTCTAAACTGACAATATTCTGTATTTGAGAAATCCTATATCACATAGTATATTCACAAAAAGTTTATTTCAATTAAAATTTTCTTACTGGAAAGGAATGCCAAATTCTTTAATATATCATGGAGTTATTTTAAGTGTGTCTTCCACCATCATCTATGCGTTTTCCGATTAATAATTTTGTGACACTTCTCATTTTGATTCCGAACAATACGAATTCATTTCTTGAATTATTTAAAGTAGCAATAACTACTACATTTTTTTAATTATTTAATTTAATTAATCTTTTTTACCCACATATTTTCTAAATCGGCAGTAGACTATATTTGAAAAAAAGACAAATATATATTACTAGCTGATACGCACAAATTTAAAAAAATTGTGCGTGTCAGCTCCGACGCGCGACTGGAGTTTACTCCTTAATTACGATTATCTTGGAATGTATAAAATAGATAACACTGTATATTAATATAAATATCAATAATAATAAAATGTAAATGAAAAATTCTTTAATAAAAAATGCTGACAATATAATTATTTTCAAGTAGAACACAAATGAACTAGATCAAATTTATGCAACAAAATTAAAAACATTTAGTAATGTCAGACTAAGAAGTTAAAATTAAGAGAAACTTTTTAATTTCCTAAGATAGCCAACATCAAATAAGCACACATAATGACATTTAATTATTACATCTTGATATAAGCGGACAATAGTAAACTATGTGTGTCACACTCCGTCATTGCGATCACGCCATAAGAAAATGTCAAATAAACATATTGACATCTCACTCTAAAGATGCGCAGAAATGTTGCGCGGAGAAGCCACCCAATGGTTACACTTTTTAACACTCTGAACTTCATAGGATCAGGACCTAACACACTATTTTGAACGCTCAGAGCGTTCTAATCGTGTAATTTGACTACGTTAAAATTACTTCTGATTTTACTCCCCATAAAACTTCGTACCGGACGCTATATATGAAAATCGACTCTTAAGGAGTAAACTCGAAAAAGCTTCGAAGACACAACAAACAACCTCCTAAGACATGAACTCAATTCAACACGATGAATAGACCTTATTAATCTAGCTTGAACACTGGATGTTTACTAGGGCTTAGAGGAGCTAGGTCTCATTGTTGTTTATTTCGTATTGATAGCGCTTAGAGCGGCTAGAGGTCGCTAAGTGCTGTACATTTTTATTAAGTTCTATGCCTCCAAATATATACAGCACGGCTTTACTGAAAAACAGCCTTCAGTGTACTTGCTGCAGTGTTATGTCTGACACGGTTAGTCTTGTATTAATTTCGAATGTTTATGACAAAATAGATATGTGCCATGAAAAACGTTTAAATCCTGAAACCATAACTTGAAAATTTTTTTAGAAAAATGGATTTACATATATCATGAAAATGAAGAGATTTGTAAAATAAGAAATTTTTGTTGATATATTTGTTTATATATATATATATATATATATATAGGTATATATATATATATGTATGTGTATATATATATATATATATATATATATATATATATATATATATATATATATATATATTAGGGTGTCCCTTATTTTTCAAAGTTTTTATTTTGTAACGCATACCTTCTAATTTTTTTCATTTGGCCATAAAACACTCGAAAATAAATATTTATCTTATTTGAAGCACCGCAACCCGTGCCGAGTTGAGCGCGAAACATGTTCATACAAGTAACGCGGATGACCGGCGCGTACTTGCTCTTGTAGTCATTTGTTTCCGAGTTTTCACCGGCGTATCGCTTAATTAAGGTGCATAATAGTTTATTTTCAAAATATCAGTGGAACTTAGAAGTAATAAGAAAAGTATTTTCTTGGTTGGTGAGATAAATCACGAAATAACGGGTGCAAAGTTGCCGTCTAATCGTCAAATTCTCTCAGTTCTGTTTTTTAATATTCGCGAGGTAAAATTGACTGTTAATGAAAGTGCAAATCTTGCGATTCGTGAGTGCATCATATTTTGGGAAAAAGCTAGAATACCTACCAGAGCTGTACCTAATCGTGTGAAAAAACTCGTGGATCTTTACCATGTTTGGAGAGAGCTAAAAAAACTGTAAAAAACACAGGACGTTTATAAGCACCGCGAGGAGAAGTTTCAAAAAGATTTAGATAATTTGTTTGATATCGCGCATGCCGATGCTCTACAAAGAATCAAAATAGAGGTAGACAAAATATTTTTACAAAAACAAAGAGAGCCAGGGCGTTCGGGTTGCTTAGCGGGTGTTGACAAAAAGTTAGTTGAGAAAGAAGAAACAGTAAGGCAGAGAAAACTAGGAGAAGAGGAAAAAAGATTAAAGCATTTGACTGATATGAATTTATTGACTTCAGACACCTCTATCCCACCTCAAGACCTTCACGAACAGTCTACCAGTTCTGACGAAAGTTTGGAAGAAAATTTACCTTCCTCCACGCAATCGCAATCCGTGACTTCATTCCTGTCAACAAGTCTTCTATTCAACGAATTCGGACCCAAATGAGAAAAGAGAGAGCAGAATCGATAAAAACTGATTTTCAGAACAAAGTGCCTGAAATTTTAACTATTCATTGGGATGGAAAGCTATTGCTCGGTATAAATGTGACAGGTTCAAAAGAAGAACGCCTGCCAATTCTCATTTCATTCGGAGAAAAATACCAACTTCTAGCAGTGCCAAAACTCGATAGTTCTACTGGCAAAGATCAAGCTGAAGCTGTTTTAAATGCCCTTTCTGATTGGGATCTCAATGACAAGGTACAGATCATGTGCTGCGACACAACGGCTTCTAATACAGGCCGCTTAAATGGGGCTTGTGTGCTATTTAGCAAAAATTAGAAAGGGAATTGTTACTTTTTGCTTGCCGCCATCATATGTATGAACTAGTACTGAAATGTGTGTTTGAATCAAAGATCCATCAAGTTACTAGCAGTCCCGATATCCCGTTATTTAAACAATTTAGAGACAATTGGAAGAACGTTAATGCAACTGCTACCGAAACTTTGTGAAACGATGATTAACGAACTTATTAATTATTATAAAAAAGAACTACTGAAATCTATTATACGTGACGATTATCGGGAGTTGATTGAACTGTGTATAGTGGTTTTGGGGGGAGATAATGAAAAGAAATTTAAAATCAGACCACCTGGCGCCATGCATCAGGCAAGATGGATGGCAAGAGCTATTTACTCTTTAAAGATATGCTTGCTGCAATCACAGTTTAAAATGAGTGCTAAGGACAAACGAGCACTGCAAGACGTTTGCTTATTTATTGCAATGGCTTATGTAAAGCCCTGGCTTGAGTGCAATTTGGCGGTAAAAGCCCCGAATCAAGATTTACGTTTCTTAAAAAACATTGAAAAACTACGAAACAGTCGACCAAGTCATTTCTAAAGCAGCTCTGACCAAGTTCAGCCAACACTTGTGGTATTTATCAGAAGAAATAGTTTTATTTTCATTATTTGATGATGAAGTTGATACACAGACCAAAGCTGATATCGTATCGAATTTACAAAGGGAAAGTTTGTATGATTTTGGGAAGAGATATATTCCATCGAAGGAAGAAATATCTGCTTCTTTGTACGGTGAGTTGAATAAGTGTTTTTTATCATTAGAAAATGTGATAATTTTGTTAATATATTTCTCTTATTGTTTCAGGAAAACGTTTGAGTGATTTCGTGACCATCAAGAGCACAAATTTATTATCGCGGTTAAAAATTGATAACGCTTTTCTCCAGGAAGACGCCTCTTCATGGGAACAAATCCCTTCCTTTCAGGAAACTAAAAAAAAGTTATGCACTTTAAGGCAGTCAATGACACAGCAGAGAGAGGCGTGAAGCTCATGCAAGATTTTCGTGGATTAATAACTGCTGCAGAAGAACAAAAACAGTTCTTGTTACGTTGTGTACAAGAACACAGAAAGTTGTACCCAGATTGCAAGAAAGATACTTTAAAAAAAAAGTATCCTGAATCCTGAATTATATATCTTTTTCAATTTTATAAATAAATACATAACCTAAATTAATCTTCCACTGTTTTCTATTATAAAATATGTATTTTGATCATAATATAGCTTACATGCAACTAAGTCTTCTAAAACCGTTGCTTAGAAAAACAATGATGCCTTGTCGGCACGGGTTGCCATTGTCATATGACGATGAAATTTTGCACGAAGGTAGCCTTTAGTACTATAAAAAGAATTAGAGGGTATGCATTACAATATTTAAAAGAAAAAAAAATCGGCGATGTAAGGGACACCTAATATACATATATATATATATATATATATATATATATATATATATATATATATATTACTTAGTTTTCATAGATCTATATAATATAATCTGTTTGTTTAATTCTACAAAATATATGTTTCAGCCTCATCATTTGCCTCATTATTTGGAGCTAATAGCGAAGCAGTAACAGCACCAAACGTCAGTAAAAGAGCCCTTCTTTTTTTATGGGATTTGGACGTTTAGCTTGAAAAGCTTTTTCCAGTTTAATCCAGTAATGAAGCTCAATATTTAGTGGTGATAGTTCTAACTCTTTCCAAGTAATTTATGACCGCCATACTAGAAAAATGAAAAAAAGCCACGGCCATGATTATTCTTGCAGAATAAACCGTTTTTGGTGCACATTCACCTGTTACCCTTGCATAGACAGCAGCTATATTCATCTCATTCTAATCCTAAATCCGTGTTTCGTCCAATATCACGAAGTGTCGGAAAAGTCAACAAAATCGCCTTAAAGTAAGTCTAAGCACTTTTGAATCGATGTTAATAAACGTCCAGACTACTGTATCAATTTTATTTGGATATATATAAAAATAATAAATTTGAAACAAACAAAATGTGAAACTGAGTTTACGTACATTTCTATATAGCTATATGTAGTATGTATGTTTCTATGTAGTTTTAAGTTCTGTGCAGTTTTGTGTAGTTGAGATTGTAACAGAGTGTCTGTTAGTGTCGAAAAAATGATGTCGATTTAAAACAAAAAAGAAAAAGGACGCCTTTTTATTAAAAATTGTGTTAGTAAATGTTGATTAGCATTTAATTTGCTGTGCGAAATTATGATTTTTGATCAAGTGTCCACGATATTCGAATTCCAAACCGGTGCAGTGTGTCGTCGAGATTTTGAAGTTGTACTTTGCTTGACGGTGGCCGTTAGACGACTATTAACGCATAATATCTTAATAAACGTCGTACTGGGTGTTAATTATAATTTACACTCCTTTAGAGTTCAACTCTATGCACCGCCAACGTTTTCGGAACAAAGAGCTTTTTTAACCGATTCTTATAAATAGATGTTTCAATAGAATTTACGTGTTACTTAGAATATTAATTTATAGCCTTTTTCAATAATTTAAACCAGATAGTTTCCAAGAGTCTTTAAAAATTCTGTACTTTTTCATAATACCAAACCACATAGATTAATACGAGTATTATCACATTCTGAATCCTGAATGTGGAATAATTTTTAAAATATTTGAAGATACTTAGAAATAAATCAACTTGAAGGATGAAAAATCAAATCAATCATTAATTGTACAAAACGTACTTCCCAAAATACTAATTTTGACTTGTATCGGTTTTACATTTAATTTCGATTTCATTTATGGCGATTTTTGATAAGATTATTTCTAGAACGTTTTTTTTTTAATATATAACACTAAAAGGCATATTCAAGTTAGTAATTTTTTTTCGAACTACGCTAGCATTAAGCATTATTCGATTATTTATCATTATTCGAGTAGCATTAAAAACAAAGACTTACTATATTTTGAAATATATAAAACTTCTTTAATAATAGTTTTTTCATTAAACACTTGTGTTTTTAGGGTATTTAAAAAAAATTCAATTTGCCTTCTGTAAAATTTTAAATTAAAAACACTGTTCAGAAATATCTTTCTAAAGCACTATAAGATATATGCAGATTAATATACTCTATCACTATATGAATTTCAACTTTCCACATCGAATTGTTTCTGAGAAAAACGGTTATGAAAAACTAGCAGGTGGATGGACATGTGAGTGATATTATAAGGGTTCTCGTTTTCGTTTTGAAGTACGGAACTCTAAAAAGGATAATTTAAGAAACAGGAAGTGGTAAATTATTTTGAATCGTGAGGGGAAATGAAAATGTTGAGGGAGCAGAGAGATGACCCCTGTACGTCTTATAGATCCCTGTATGTCTGCCTATTAGTAATTTTTGGAAGATCACGCGCAGTTATATAGATTTCCATTCACATATAAAAGAATGTTATCCTACATCGTTACTGATAAGGGTCCAGAATCTTCACAGGAATGAGTTGTGATTAACATATAATCATTATTAATTTAGTGTCTTCTTTTGAAAAACAACTACTAATTACTTATGAACAAACCAAACACTATTATAGCGTTTTGGCATATGGGTACTCGTGAATATGGCAAACCTTGCATTTTTTTATCGAAATTTGATTTAGTTCAATATGTGTTTTAGTTATTACAGCACTGCTGTGTTACTTCCTCTCGTATACAATTTTTATTTCATCTGAATAACATTAACCATAGTAATAGAATCGATAGTATTAATTTTACTAAGAATTAAAAGTTTGGTTAGTATATTTCAGATTCTAAAGAAAGATTAAAATGTCTAATTAAGTTAAAAGAAGAGTTTTGAAAATTAAACAAAGAAATTTCTTATAAATAACAGTAATTAGAACCTCATTACAATTTCTTAAAAGCATTCGCAAACTTTTTACCTTTTCCGTAAAATATTGTTGTCACGATTTTATATCAGAAGGGGCATTAAGAAAGAAAATTAGACAATTTCCATTTTTTGCTGTTGAGGAAATGGATAAAGATATAGAGTAACATATTGTACACGTTTAATTATAAACATTGCAATTTCACTCCTGGATTCCTAACATTATGTCAATTGATACATGCTCGAAGACCCATGTCACTCTATGTCAGCTTCACGCTGTGATCATTAACCGCCTTAATCATTAACTGCTGTGATCATTAACCGTCTAAATAATTAATTCTGAAACCATGGGTCAGAAATAAAAAGAAACATTTTAAGTGCGAGTGGGAATCGCAGTACAAGACTTCCGTACAAACATATATATGTATATATATATATATATATATATATATATATATATATATATATATATTAATATATATATATACATACACACATATATATATATATATATATATATATAAATATATAGCTATGTAAATATTTGCCTAGTTTATACTTAGTCTAAATTTTATGTAAACTTTTAGTAAGTCGGTTTTTTTATTTTTATTTTGGCAGTTTCGGAGGTAGAATAAGATTATTTTGTACAGATTTCTTACCCGCCTTTTTGATTGACTGGCACCCTACACAAGCGGAAATTAAAAATAGTATGTAATGCGTATCAAATTTGCCCTTCTAAAATTCTCAGGCAAATATTTTGTAGGTTCTTACCATTATATGTAAACCCCTATATACATAAACCTCTATAACTATGTCAAATTTCAAGTTTTTACATCAAACGGCTTCTAAAAAACGGATGTAACAGACACACGTAAGGGATGATTTTCTTTTAAATTATAAATTTATAATTGAAATCCATCTGCACAAAAATTAGACTAGAATAAAAACACGTTGGGTTATTTTAACAAATTTTTGTTAAAATAACCCAACGTCAAAGTTGACATTTATTTTTTTACGAAATACTCAGTTTTTTGTTTATAAAAAATATATATGCCTTTTATTTTTCAATGCTTCTGCTCTTTTCAATAGAACCAAGTTTTCTGTACATTTTGAGCTGATTGAAGAACTTTATTAAATCTTTTGATTGACCACAGTCCGGAAAAATGTCTTATTGTGAAAAGCGTGTTTAAAGTTTTGAGAAAAATATTTCCATCCGTGAAACTGCAAAATGATAAAAAAACGTGCTTGCTAGAAGACTAGGTAGTCTTTTTCTTTGTCTTTTTAAGTTTACTAGAAAACTGCAGCAATGAATCTAAGTCTCATAGTTTATTGTGAAAATCACGATATTTTCATGTCCATGAAAGATGTACTTGCACGGTGCTTGCACAACAATATATTTTTAAGATGTACTTGCACGGTACTTACACAACAATATATTTTTAAGATGTACTTACACGGTACTTGCTCAACAATTTATTTTTAAGTTATACTTGCACGCTACTTGCACAACAATATATTTTTAAGATGTACTTGCACGGTACTTGCTCAACAATATATTTTTAAGATGTACTTGCACGGTACTTGCTCAACAATATATTTTTAAGATGTACTTGCACGGTACTTGCTCAACAATATATTTTTAAAATGTACTTGCACGGTACTTGCACAACAATATATTGGCACGGTACAAAAAATGCTATGTTCCCTTATAAATTTATATATGCCTATATATACGGAAACTTTGTAGAGCGAGTTGTACTCATGCATAATAGATTTTTTAGCGATTCTTTCATTTCACGAAAGACGTAAACTTCTTTTGAAACCTTAGAAGTACATTATTCGGCAATCGTTAACATTAAAGCCTCTGTTAATCTCCATCATTTCCATTGTTTAAAAGACAGGCATAAATTCTTCATTCAATATACAATCCGGTAAGTATTATGTGATTAATTTCAATACTTTTGGCAAAGTGTAATATATGTTTCGTAACAAAATTTCAAACAACGGCGTTGTAACTTTCATTATCATTTTGTATTTAGTATCTAAAGCATTATTCCAATTGATTAACCTATGAGAAGTCTTTATAAATATGGCGGATAGTATCACGAAACTGGGGAGAAATTATGGTGTTAATTTGTACTATACGATTATATCATTGATGTTGTTGATTGTCGTCGGTCGAGTACTCGTGAAAATAGGTCGCCATCTCGTCTCCACCATCGCGTTAAAGTTATGTCACATCTACCAGTACGTAGCGTGTCGAACAAGTAGTATGGGCAACATCATACAAACGCAAGTTTTCATATCAATCCACAGACGGCTGTCTGCCCCTCACAGATGTCGTCAGACAAATTGTAGGGTTCACGCGCGTAGTTACAAGGTGCCTCACGGCAGAATCAGGATTTGCAAACTGAATAAAACAATATTCACACATATTAGGAAAAATGATTTTATTGAAACATGATAAGCAGTAAGGCAGATTTTATTTTTTAAAGATTACATCCTCTAGATGTCCACCATTTCGTTGCCACATATTCCTTGAATCTGTTCATCGCGTTTTGTTTAACACACCGGAGCATAACAGACTCAATTTTGTTTACATCATATTCTTCAGAGTATTGATGTGATATCCCCTAAAGGAAAAAGTCCGTGGAAGGCAAATCCGGTGATAGGGGTGACCATGCGACGTCACCAAAGCGAGATATCAGCTTTTTGGAAAATAGCTCACGAAATCGGTTCATATAGTGTAATTGTAGGAAGTAGCTCCATCCTACTAAAATCACGTCTACAAATTTTACGCAGGATGTTCTCGAAGACGGGGTATAAAATAACCGGATATCATATGGCGATAAGTATCACCAGTAACTTTTACCGTTTGACTTCTCGTATTTTCAAAAAATACGGCCTGATTATTCCATTCACTGACAGAGCACATCATGCTGGCATATGAATATTGGTGCATATAGCAAGAACAGTGATGGGGAATAATCTCTAATTCATCCATCGGTAAATACTTTGAATGTAGGATAAACCTAGGCGAACTGGATCATAGGCGAATCGGATTAAAATAAGAAGTCAACAAATATTTGAAGCACCGCAATTGACGAGAAGCCGCTAGGCGATACTTCCTCCTTCGACTTCGTCTCTCCACCGCTGTATCTTTTCCATAGTCCGTGTTTTAGTTTCGCTCGCACTATAATGCAGGCAACACTCGCCAGTGACGTTGGACTTATTACTGTTTTCGCGTCAAATATAAAGTAGGTTTTTTAAAATATCTCATTGTTTCATAACAGAATGTAGTGGAATTGTTGTAATTGTTAGTTCACATTACTTGGCATTAACCTTAATATTTAATTATTGATACAGCTCTTAATGCAAATGTGATGGGTATTTTGACAAAGCATTCACTTTGAAAGTATTTTATATGAGGTGAATAGGATTATGTCTTGCACGGCAAATGGATCATGTCCTGCGGGGCGAATGGGATCAATACTAAAATGCCTATTACTTACGTATAGTCTATTTTTTATTATTTTAGATGATTCGTGACTATACGTAAAGCAGCTAAGATTAACATTATGCCGTTCACAAACTTACAAAGAAGAATACCTTTATCGAGGGGTGTAATTAAACATCAAGGAGGACAACAACGATGAACAAGAACAAGGGTAAAAGATTGTTGATCGATTATATTTCCATACAGATCCATAAAGGAGCATATCGGATTCGTTTCGCCCCGAGAAATGAGTGAACCGGATATTTGAGAATTAATTTTCGGTTTTTGTTTTTGGAAAATAATACTTGGAGTCTTTTCAATTTTGAAAGTTTACATTACCTACTAGATTAAGTGCTGATTACAGCTCAATAGTATGGTGTTCCTAATAAAATAGCAGTTTTCTTAAACCTCAAAAACAAAATGATACGATTCGCTTCGATCTATCCTACCATAAAAAAGTATCTCCTTGGCACTGAAGTACTGATGCCGCAAACCGTTATAGGGGATAAAGCATTTCCCCTAAAAATGTATTTAATGCGAGCCTACTATCAACCGCAAATACATGTTCAGTCCCAAACGTAAATACTTTTGAAAAAAGATTGTGACATAGAAATGATAGATTGCAACATGCAAGGAAAGTAGTCGAAAATGCCTTTGGAAAATTAGCAATAAAATTTCGTATGTATAATAGAAGAATCCAGCTTAAACCTGAAAATACGGACGAAGTCATAATGTCCATATGCATTCTCCACAACTTCATCTAACACCACTACACCGTGAAAGTGAAAGTAGAGCCGTCACTAATTTGAAAAACTTACCCAAATTTATCTCAATAAAAGATTTATTCAAAATATAATGCTTTCTTTTTAAGCATAAAAAGTAGACAGTCCTTCTACCAAATAATCTCCAAAATATTGCTCCGATCGATTTTTAATAGTTAGCAAATTATATACATCATCGTTACAACGTTCATAAATTCTCTAAAAGAAAACTGACAATCTTCATTGTTATTGGTAAAATTTATTATATTCTCCAGAGCATTATCAGTGTTGACAATTCATGATCTTCCTTGAAGCAATCCCGATGATATAGTACATTTACAGGCCTGAAATAATTTATGGAATTGACTCTTACAAGAAGAGATCACGAAAATTCGTCCCTTATATTTTCAATTGTCTTAATCAATGTATTTTTTGTGCCACATGAAGTGATAACAGTAGTATATCATGAAGTGATAACAAGTATTATGCTTCATGATATACAGTAGTATATATGCTTCATGATATACAGTAGTATATCATTTATAGAAAAGCATAATACTTGTTATCACTTCATGATATACTACTCTGTATATCATGAAGTGATAACAAGTATTATGCTTTTCTTTTGATGTTTTTGTGATAAGATCTAGTGCAAATAAACCAATTTTCATCCCAATTAAAAAATGTACTTACACATTTTCTTAACTTCGCTTTAAGTGGACTTACAGTTAAGCTTTTCAATTTTATTTACTTCTGATGAAACGCTTTTTCGGTTAGTAAATTATTTTCAATAGCTGCAATGGACATTTTTTTTTTATTTAAAAAATTACTGTTACAGTTTTTTTTAATACCTTTTTCATTTCTATTAGTTTTCCGCAATTCGACTTGAGTTGTTTGGAGTATCTGTATCTTCGACCTGCTCACAATTACAGCAAAAATTTGCTGTAGAATCTGCAGCGTCTTGCATTTGATCACCTGGTAGGACCTATTTCGATAACAGCCAAATCCCATTATATCTCTTCTTAGAACTTATCAAAGTATCGATATAGTAATACAAATACATATGCGTGTATTATATATACTTGTGCATACATATTTTGTGATTCTCATAATAATGAATTTTTATATAATAAATATTTAAATTCTTCTATGAATTTTAACTTAACAATTTTTTTATGTTATAGTTTCAATACAAAAAAATTTCTTTGGGATAAATTTCACCAAAAAACGTAATTTCTCCATAAATTTTGTGGTTATTTTTAAACAGTATAATTATGTAATTGCGCACCTGAAAATGTTTCTGAGTGCAAATAATAAATAAAAACAAATATATCAAAGAAATCATCAAAATCGGACCTGTCGTTTGTGTGTAGTTTGAAGGATTTTTATTCTTCATTAACTCGACTAAATCTTGAGTTCCGAGTTAATGAAGGATTAAAGTGTATTAACAATCTTTGTATGTACCTCTGTGCCGCTACGTGTGTGCCACGCACGGTGTCTGCAGGTATGAAAGAAGCTTTAATGGTACCAAATAATTACGAGAAAACTCTCTTACTGCATGTTCCATCGTCCGAAAAGGTGAGATAAGAAAAGTATTTGCATTTTTTTTACTTTTTCTTTGGATATAACTTTTATAAAAATATTTTCAGAAAATCAATATATTTTTCAAGTATGAATAATATATTTGATTTTTTATCCTATAAAACGAATCGATAAGCCCGCAAAAGAAATTGATGCCTTCTAGTCTAATAACAAATAAATGCGTTACGAAAATTATTCATCAATTCATTTTTATACATTTTTTATTTACTTTTGTTCATGAATAATTTCCTATTATGAATGAGTGCCACATAATTATCTTTTTCGCTTTTTATCCGGAGCGATTAGACTCCTCTTACTCGCTTCGTAGACAAATACACCCCACAGACTCACTTCGGAGCAGTTAGACAAAATTGTCGAAGCACACTCTCAGAAAACAAATTTCACCGTCTACGTACGGTGTTTGCAGTTCTATAAACATGCAGTAAAGTCGAGGTTTGTAAACTCGCAAAAATTCGAGAAAAGAATGGTAGAAAACTCGAAGCACAACCCTTTCGAGTGCTATGAAATCGATACTTAATGCGCTTATCTTTCGAGGCCAATAACATCGGAAATATCAAAGATTTAATTATAAAATTTTACCGACCTTTTGAAGAAAGAAAAAAATAAAAAACCATGTTTTTTACGCGGTAAGGTAGAAACAGCTCTTAATTAATGTTTTTTTTTATGAACTAAAATAGAGAATTAAGTTTATGAAGTGAAACAGAGAATAATATATTTTGAAAATCAGAAGAGAATTGGGCGACCGTCTATGTCTATGGTTAGTGAATAATATTTTCAGGGTGCGGATTATAAGTAAAGAAAGGAAAATTGAAACGTAATCAACACTATTGCCAATTCTTCACTTATGATTCATCTATTGCAGTTTAAATATAAAAAAATACATTACCCGATGATAATTGCATTACTAAAGGTCTTGAAATAATTTGGATCGACAAACTGTAATGAAGAGGTTACGCTAATTTAGTATAAAATCTCCTCATACATTTAATTAAAATGTTAAACGAATATATTGGATCACATTAAACCCCCTCACTACATGGCTTTATTTTTATTCTTGTAATTTTTTCTACCACTCCATTAAAAAGGCAAAATATTATTCTATTTTAGTTTAAAAAACCAACCAAGCCGTGTGTCCGACCCGCCCATGATAGGGTTTCTTAACCTTGTATTTATAGGTATTAAATGTTATAAATACATGCAGTTTTAGAGCCGTGCTCCTAAAGAACGACGATAAACCTTCACTTTGATAAAATTTCGGCCTTATTTAGAACGGTTTTTCAAAAATAATAACAATAATTCAGTATAGGCATAGCACACAACACATCAAAATTTACACTTGAAGTATAAATCTCATCTCTAAGTCGCTAAGATAAGGTTGAGCCAAAGACCAAAATATAAAGGGCTGTTGACTATACCTACATCCTAAATTACTCTAGATGTAGGGGGGGGGGGTACCCTAAAAATCTTTTTGGCCATATTTTGTTGCATAATTTTGTAGGCGTTGTAAATATATGTAATAATTTTAGCTTTATAGCACTAATAAACTAAGCGTAAAAGGGCTGTGACGTATAGACGAGCCCGGAGATAGCGATACTATAACTTGTATAACCGTAGTCTAATTTGGCTCCTAAAAAAACGTCTTAAACGAAAAAGCGAATCCAAACCTCACGCATAAAATTTAACATATTGATTTAAAACATCTAATGGCGCGTTTGGATGGGAGTTAAAACGTTCTGATGGCACGTCGCGAGTGCCACTCGACCAACTTCGCATTTTATCGACTCTTTCCGATTTAATTCGGCTAGCTTCGCATCTTGTCAGCTATCATTATTATAAAATTAAAAAAATATTTTTATAGATTTTTAAGAAAAATATATTTGTGATGAATTATTCCATAAAAATAAAGTAAAAAAATAAAATTAATATTCTACTTATTAACAATTATCTGAATATTTGTTTTTTCGTTTTCTATTCATTCAAATACAAATATTTCAATATAAAAAAAATGTAGATGTTTCACATCTGCCAGGCTTCCAATGACGGCTCTCGATTTTTTATAATTCCGTAGTACATAGGCTATGCAAAATGTCAATCTTGCAAATCCATAATTATACTTATGCTTATGTTAGGAATAATTATTATTCAACGTTTGACTCACACATGGCTTTTTAGTATTCCGTAGCTAAATAGCGAAAAATTAAACCCTTATAATATTGACATGTCTCTCCGTTTACCTGCCATCCGTATGTCACAGAATCATAATTCTTTCAATTTATGTCTTATCGTAAAGAATTTTACAGTAACATATAGATGAATTGCTCCCATTCTATCAAACTTTTAAAAATATTTTTCACGGACCCCACCGAGTGGACGTCCTAGGAAAGATCTTTGAAAATGCAATCGAAAATGTTATAAGCATACATTTTTTGTTTTCGTGTTCTCGAGATGTGTCTCCGAAAAGTCAAAAACTTTGCAATCTAATTTTTAATTCTGTAAAAATTAAGTACTGCGGAGAAAACTTGTTTTGGTTAATTTGTGTTTATAAATTATTAAGATATATTCAATAAAATTATTTTTGACGCCTGTGATATATGCTAGGCAATACACACAGTGAAAAATTGTTATATGTGTAATAGTTTAATTAAAATACTATGTATCTTTATTGCTTAAATGTTTTATGTACCTAAATGTGTGAGTTCTATTCGTATTTAACAGTTCTATTTTACTATGTGTACCATCGCTAAAGTGATATAGTGCAGACGAGATGCAATGTCAACGAGTTGTCAGATCAAACGAGTAAACTCGATATAATTGATTCGATCTTCAACACTTTAGGTATCTCGATCTCAATAACGAGGCTGGTAACTCGATAATAACGAAATGAAAATATCAGTGAAGCGAATACCCCTGAAACTATGAGTATCAAAATAAATTTAAGCTTTATAGAACATTTAGATCAGGTCAAGAAAAATTCTAAAAATGTATATCTCAGATGTTTAACGAAAACCAACGAGAAATGTATACGTGCTTCATATATTGATTCAATGCAGAAATAAAAGACGTTGACAATACCACAATGTAAAATTATTGGCCTACGTGTGCGTCGCGTATGCGTGCACAATTGTGCGTGTATGTACGTTTGGTGAAAAATGAAAACTAACATCTAAGTGCCTAGGTAAACTAGTGAAAAATCTCTATTTAATTTAAAATATTTCGCACCAAATTTGTAACTAAGAGATAAATTTAATCAAAACAGTGAGTAAATATATCCCCAGATACCCCAAATAAACAAAATACTATATTTGATCAATGTATTTACGTGGGAACTACCAAATGCTGCTCTGTGGCTATTAAAAGCCCGAGAAGAATAAAAATATCGATCCGCCGATCTCAATTAAGAATCGTTTACGCGTACATGCATTCCGTAGGTTGTAAATATAGATGGCAAATTTTTAAGACGTGGATAGTTGAACCGAAACGCGGTCAAAATAATATCGCACGTTGCGTTAGCACTGGCTTTCGTCCGACCTGCTTGACTCATCGCATCACAACGTGCTCTGGGCATCTATAAAGAGCAAAAGCCGTAGGTCGCACACGTAAACATTGTTCCCGGGTCATGTGTTTCCTAGTACATGCGTGTAATGCTTACATAAATCTCGGTTTGCCAAATTATGATGTGTGACTAATCTAAGAATTATTTGACTATAAATTTATGTATGTTCTTTCATAAATTCAAAATAACGAATCAACTTTCCATTAATAGCATTACGACGACTTCAGCATGCGCATTCTGTTGATAGTTTCGACGCTGCTATTTTCTATTCACGTAAAGCTACAGGTTGAAATAAAAAAAAAATTCTGCGTCACCAATTTAAAATAATCATTATTATGAAAAACTCAATTTTAAATGTGATGATTTTCAATTGACGGTTAAGTGAACAACTTTATTACTTTTCAAAGTCGATGTAATTATTCTCAAGCCTTTGACACAATTGTTATTAGTCTTATTTAATTAAAGTTTTATAATAAAATTTCAAACGATGAGAATTCCTAAAAATTTCTATTATGAATCGATTGAAAATTTCTTTTAATATTTAAGATAATAATTTGACTGATATACGTTTAGCATATATTATAAACGCATAGTCCCATATGTTTTGCCGTGGGAAATATTTTTTTCATTTTGACGAAATTTAAAATACTTAATGGATGTGTGTGGTAGAGAATATGATTCAAAATGAAATTTTAAGTACGAATTGAACTCGCCCTGCGAGGTTACCGTACTCACTTAGGCATATATGAACATTTTAGGGTACATAGTGTTTCTACTAGACTGTTTACTTTATACATATATTGTTTTTATCCAAGCAAGTATATCTTTTGCGTGCGCAAAAATAACGTGAACATAATAAAACTTATGAGATTTAGAACGATTGCTATAGTAAAGCTTTTAAAACTATGCAGCGTTACTAAAAGCTTACTTTAGGTAAGCTTTTAGTAACGCTGCATAGTATAACATTAACATGACTGCAGCAGTTTGAAGATTGAGGAGAAAGGTGTACAGTTTTTGTAGACAATTTCAACCTAATCTCGACTTTAAATAAAATTCTGAGAAAATAATTTTGTAGCCCTTATAATTTATATATCAATTGATACCCCATACAATACATGAAAATAAAACAAATTTCTGTTACTTTATTTGCCCCGTTCAAATTTTTTATATAAATATTATATATTGACCCTAAAAGTAATGTTTAGCACTGCAATAACAAAATATGTAAAACCAGTATGTAATGACATAATACAGAGCAACGCTAAAGGTTGTGTTAAAAGAATTCTGTAAAACATTTAATAAAATGAACAGAAATTAAACTATAACCACTCTCTCTCATGTAATGTGCTTTTATTTTATCATGCATATGCAATACGGTGCGTATCCGTCGCTGCTTATTTGAGGTGTAATATTAATTATCACGTACAGACATATGTAGAAATCTAAAAAAAATTAAATATATTTGCATGCTATCCAAACAGTAAAAAAATAACATTTATTAAATAAAAGTAAAAACATAACATATATTAAAACACTTTCATTCTACGAAGAGATCTCAATCACAGGTATTTCGATTTTATAACCACTGTGTGCGAAAAGATGAAAGCAATTGTAACTTACGTTTAAAGTATTTAAATTTGATCAGGTAAACATAATTGCCATTCGTATCTTGTATGTTTATCTAAACGACAGTACCACTACTACTACTACGTGTGTCTACTTCTAACCAGTTATAATATTTCCAGGCACTTTTTAAGTCTAAATTTAGATACAAACAGTTTATTCCTCGATTAAAATAATTCTTTAGGATATTTTAAACATTTTGGAAAAGTAAACAAGTATCTAATTCACTGGTAATTCGTAAACTTCTGAAAATAACTATTTAAAGAAAAACAAACAAAATGATTTGGTATCATACTATTTGTTACTCGAATAATTTATCGATAAAAATGTGAATATATATCGATAAGACATATATTACAGTGTATCGTCTGTCAGATAGCAGTGAGTCATTGTATCGACGTGTATCACTGGCCGTGTGCACCCCTACTGCACCACCGTAGCATTCGAATTTCGTAGTCTCGTAGCGTTTAGCTGTCAGTGCAAATGAATGAAAACGCTAAATAATAACTTTGCTTTTGCTGCTACGATAGATGCCAGATCATTTTGTTTTCATTTTAAACTGTACAATCGTTAGTTAAACTGAGTCATTAGTGAAAATCTTCTTTACATGTTGATGACTAACCTTTTCTTAACACGAGAATGTTATTGTTTCAAATGTAATAAATCTTTTTAAAATAATGTGATACAGTGGGCGCTGATATGGTGCAGAACATTTGGAAGCTCGTGTTTATAATAGCTGGAATTCTTTGGAGTACTAATAGAATGCTGTTAAAGCAATAGTCTGTAGTATTCTGTACAATAACATGAAAACTACTTTTCATTCATACGGTATAATTAAATATTTTGATATTTGTCGAAATGGCATTCGGCTCATCGTCATATTTGAAAAATCCCAGTGTATTGGAGCAGCTTTTAGAAGAAATTAACTTTCAGCGAACCAAGGAGATGCGACAACTTATGAAAGACGGTATTTATTTCTCTATTAAACACAAACTGTAGCATAAATGTTAGAATGTCATGTGGGCTCTAGGATAACTCTCTTGTTCTTGTTATTTTGTAAGAATGTAAATACCCTTGATTGCCATTTTTATCTATTATAAGTCATGATCTGAGATACAATTACAGTTAAAATAAGCACAATAAAACTAGGTACATAATTGTAGTTGAAAAATTGCTTCCTGTCTAAGAAGGCTACATTATTGGGCTACATACTATTATTAATAAATACAAAATTGAATAATAAGAGTAAGAGCTTTCTTTTAAATACAATACTGACCTCATTAATTGATAAAAAAACTCAATGGATTGCCTTACGTATTAGGTTTAATTACTTTTATGCAACATTCTCTTTTAAAAGAAAAGCTTGTGAATAACTAAGTAAATATGTTAATAATTTACTATTTATAACTTGTTTTAAACTTCCTTGAATAAACTAATGAAAATCTGTATTAATATTTTCCACTATTTATGATAGGTGTAAAAATATTAATATAAAAACGAGAAATAAATAGTCTGCATAATGATTGACAAAAACAATTGTTAAAAATTGAGGATCTTGAAAATAATCCGATTGTGTTTCTTTACTCATTTTTATGCGGTGTTGTATTAAGGTGTATCTATCATATATTTGTGTCTATTAGCAAGAATAATGAGAAATTTACATTTGTATTATTTACACTATGGTTGATAACATAGGTGTTATGTGCATTCACATGTTAAGATGGCAATTTATTAATATCTAATTAATAAATTGCCGTCTTAATGTCCCATCTCAAATAATTTGTTTTTTTACTGATAATTTAGAAATAAGTACAAACAGAGATTCGTACATTAAAATGTCTGTAACAAAGTTAATAAATGTTTACTTGCTTTTAGTGAAAATTAGAAAAATGGTAGAAATAGAACTTTGGGACCAATATTTGTTTTTCCAAATGTTTCCTATGTATCAGTTGGTTATGTAATGTGCGTATTGTTAGGGAAATAGGAATAAATAATGATTTATTAAAGATGGACTGAAAATTTTGGATCTGGTATTATAGCAGTGGCTATTTATATTCAGAATCTCATTCATCCATATTCTGACATAATTTCTTAATACTTAAGGGACAGTTTGCTTTTCTCTATCTCTCTCTGTTTCCATGCGTTCTTAAGGTAATTAAATAATGTTGTACGTGTAGTTGTAAAGCATTACAGTTTTATCAAATCAACTGTATTTTTATTGAATTTGCAAAAGTTATTTGTTTCTATAGCTGGTAAATTTGAAGAGCGTGATATTTTAACATCAACCTATATGAAGCGGAACTTGGCAGTGTTAATAAACGTATAGTTATGTGTATACACATTTGTGTGTGTGCATGTGTATATATATATATATATATATATATGTGTGTGTGTGTATTTAAAATACAAATATATATGTCGTCAGCTTGGCGTGTTGAGTTAATCACGGTGCTGTTAAGGAGGGTTTGATTTCTGCTTGTAATGGGGTCACCCTCTGTATTATCTGCTATTTGATGAAATGCAATCTTTCTTGGTGTCTTCAGAAAATAACACACTTTTCCACTGCAAATAGGTTGAATTTTCCTATTTCCTAACAAAATCCTATTGTTTTTCTCCGTATTCTTTTCAATAATCAAACTTTTTGAGTAACTTTTTCAAAAAGCTTTGCCTGGAGTCGTCTAATGCCAACTTTTGTTTCTGATCCAAATACTTCGACCTTAATCAAGAGCTCTCGTAACAATCATAATCAGGATGATTATAATTGCCATGAGAGAGCACTTGAATATATATAACCATATGTTCTTCTAGAGGGGTTGTTTTTTGGCGATTTCTTTCCACAGACCCTTTCAGTTATATTAAATGTTTTAAAATATTGTACTACGCTATAAACCACATTTTTGGAACAATTTAGATGATAATTGAAGCATGACCAAGCATGTTAATAAAAATGATTTATAAGTTTTCACATTGTTGTGTAATAACTCTTATTTCGATTCATATTTAAAAATTTCATTCACAATGTGATATTCAAGAATGGGGCCAAAAATTGAGACAGAAAACACAATAAATTATTGATCAAAATATATGACTGATTGGTCTGGTTTTTCTCTTTTTGAACAAGACAATGATCGCAAACCCCTCTGAACTTTGCATTGATTATCTGACAAACCATAAAAATCTCCAATTGTTTAAGTGGACCTCTCAATTTCCCGATGTTAATACCGTTGAACTTTTATGAGATGAACTGAATTGGAATGAAAAAAAGTGAATCTAATTTCCGCAGAACATCTTTAAAATGTACTTCAAACATCATGGAATAATATTTAAAACTCTGTTTGCGAAAAAGAATGCATCTGTGATAAAAAGAAAGTTGAAACTTGTTATAGACAATTATTATATATATTTATATATATATATATATATATATATAATTTAATTTTTCACAACTAAATGAAACTACTTGATGTAGTATTATTTCTACTTTATATAAATTCTTTACCACGACTTAGGTTTCGTTGTATGACAACATCGTCAGGTGGGCAATTTGTAAAGATTTTCTATTACATATTTGTATATGTTTACAAATTGCTCACCTGAAGATGTTCTCATACAACGAAACCTAAATCATGGTAAAGAATTTATATAAAGTAGAAATTATACTACATAACGTAGTGTCATTTAGTTGTGAAAAATTAAATTATTATGAATTTCTACAAAATTATCACCAAATATATATATATATATATATATATATGTGTGTATGGATTTATTATATACTAGGTTACATTTTTGACTAACTAAATTTCAAGGAATGATTAAGAAATAGTAACTTAATCATATAACGAGAAAAAAAACAATTTTTTTAACTTTTCCTAACTATCCCACTTTAATAGAACAATAATGCTTTAACTGCATGTGAACAATATTTAAAAAACAAGAAAAATGTGATTATTGTGGACGTGTAATGATACATTGTTTGGATTTGTTTCCTTACTCACATAATTAAGGCAATTGGTTCAATAAAATTCTATAAAATAATATTTTATATAATGAAGATATAACCAGCACGGTATAAACTAAACGTAGCGCACATTTAGTCATAAGAAAGCTAAATATTTAATTTCGTCAAACCAAAACTGGTACCTCGTAGAAAAAATGTTTGTGCTCGGTGCTGTATATTACTGACTTATAAGGTGTGACATGTGGACAAAATGGTCGTTAATGGATGTTAATGTCATTAATGAGACCAGAGACGTAAGCATATTTTTTGGTAACATTTTAATTAATATTTTTCTGAGTACTAATTTTCATTAATTACATATTATTATTCAATTTTGTAGTCAATTTACGTAGGAAAATGTTGTATTACCTTCTATTGTATCCATTATACAGAAAATAATAGCCATATTTTTTTACATAGGAATACTGCACCGAAGATATTGTATTCATTCAGATTGGGCTGGGTTTCAGTCTAATTTAGGTTTATCTGGAGAAGAGAGTAAGCCAATAATTGAAAGTATTAATCAACTGTTTACTAATAAAATTTCTAGTAATGAAAACTTCCATCCAGACCTCATCAGCCACATAATGCTATAGAAGTTAACTGCCAAATAATGTTGTGGCGCTTCTGCATTCATAACCACCGTACATAGAAACAATTAAAAATTTTTTGGAACTAATAAAAGCAGAGATTTTTTTTATAAATTCATATTGTAGGTGTAGATGAGACGTCAGCTGGAAATAAACATTCAGTGTGGCAGGTGCAACCCATGTTAGATGCTATCAAAAAAAGTTTTTGTATTAACTGAGAGAATCTCAATAACCACATAATATGTATGAGCTTCTGCAGTCACGATCTTCTTACTTGGAAAAAAGTACAAATTTTTTTGATCCGAAAAGTGCTGAGAGATTGCTTTTTCAACTGAAGAATAACATACATGTGTAGATATAGTCGATGATCCAGCTACGTGCATACATTCAACTTGAAAAGTACAACTCATGTTGGACACTGTCAAAAGAGATGTTGGTATAAATTGAAAGAACAATGGACTTTTATCCAATAGATGAACAGTTTGTTCCTTTTACAGGAAAGTGTCCAAAACGAGTATTATTGAAGAGTAAACTCCAACCAACGGATCTAAAGAATTATATGATTACAATAAGTGATGAAATTATGATGAACTTTGAAATCTATTACCCAAACAAACCCATATTTTTTTATCTTTGGGTGAGAACCCGCCGTAATTTTAGTCCTGGAATGAAACAGTCCCCAAACAGTTGCTTATACTTTGATCAATATTTTAATATAAACCTATTATACATGAATCAATACTTTAATATAACCATAACACTAATCTTGAGTCATGTTCCAGAAAACAATAAGTTAGATTTCAATAAAGATACAGACATGAAAAGAGAAATATTCAGGAAATTCTTTAAAGTAAGAGCATTAGTAAAATGGAAGGACAACAAGGGAATTCTCATGGCATCTAATTGTACTCGAGGAAAAAAACATACAATTCCTCGATGGAATAAAGAGGAAAGAGTGTCTACCGGTGTCAGTTCCTAGAATTATTGTAAATTATAATAAAAATATGACAGACTATTTCTAAAATATTTCTACGAGCCAGCACATTGATGCTGGACTGGCTCCTAGAAAATTACAGAACCTCTCGAAAGACTAGGAAGTGGACTGTTAAAGTATTAGTTAATTTCATGGGCCTTGCTCTTGCCAATGCATGCAGGCAATATAAAACATATTCTTGAAAGTATGGGATCCGAAGCAAAGGTTCTTCTGTGGTTTAGATTTGATGTAGATAATTAAGAAATTTGAAACATAATCAAAAGAATAACAATTCAAAATATAATGAGCCATAAGATTCGCAACATATCAAACTCATTCTAAATAGATATATATGTAAGTTCATTTTTTTAATCTAATTTTAAAAGATATTATATTTTACATAATTGCTTTATATTGCAAAAGGATATATTTTTCCATTTTTGTTAATTGTTTTTGTAGCACAGAACTAATTTTGTTATGTTATCACTAATCTTGTTCAATACTAGGTCTTTATTTGTTATTATGGCAACGTCCACTGGTGATCCCTCACGATGAAAAATTACTCGGGTAACGCACATACCTAGGGACGGCAACGCTTCAAAAGAAACTGAGGAGTGGCATCAGCTGATTGAGATTCACTCTATGCAGGCTAAATTATTCTATTTCGCATTACGTCGCAACATATATTTCAGTTATAGAAGTCAGATTTGTGATGAACAACACGGATTTTGTATTGGACGTTAGGCAGTTATGAATCTGCACGATTCGTTGACTATACCCCCTATCAGGTAAACCTCGGTTTTACAGTCAATGTTGTATATATAAGCTTTCTGTACCAGAAAGCTTTTTATCACATGGCTAATGACATCCTATTAAACACCTTAGCGAAGCCAATTTCTCTCTTTCACTCTTACGTTTCTTCTTTTCGTATTTTGCTGACAGAAAGCAATACAGGTAATTTTAAATCTGATTTGTATTTTACGTGATCAGTAGTCAGCCACATTCGAATCTCGGACCTTTACTGTTTACTATCCTGGTTAATAATATTGGTAATGTGATTAAAACTGGACATTGCCTTCTGTTAGCGGATGACATGAAGATTTTCTCAGCTATTAGGAGTATAGCAGATTGCAAGCTGCAGCAGCGGATATTGATATTATTCTCAAGTGGAGCATAGTGAGCAGTCTACAAGATAAATTCAAGCAAATGCTTTGTAATGAGCTATAGCCAAGTGCAAATTCTTTTTGAGTATGAATATACGATTGACGGGATGCTCTTGTGCCGATATATTGAAATAGTTGATCTATCTAATTTAACTCCTAGAGTTAAATTCAATTCTGCCTGCCTTTTTGTGATTGTTTGGTGGATACAGCGAAGGAGCTGTTCACAAATTTACATAATGCTAGGGGTCTCCGTTGTGTTTCTTTAATTAACCATTATATAAATTTTAAACTTATTGATATATGACTTTACTACGAAGCAGTTAGAAGCCAGTTCTCTATTTGAAAACCACATGAGACTAAATATAGCCTAATGATTCAATGTATTAAAAAAACGTTCCTTCTTTATTTATACTTGAAAAGGTATGGTTATTTCCCTCTTCTATTCCCTATCTATTTTCTCTTGAGTATGCTAGGTTCCATACATTGCAGCGCAGAAAAAAGTTTCTTTGATGAAATTTAGTTTCCTATTATTAAATAGAAACATTTTATGCCGTAATTAGCCCATTTTATGCCGAAACTACCTGCGCTACCTGCACTTTCCCATATACCATACTCAATTCAAGACGTTTTTGTGAAAAGTTAGAGTAAATTTGTTGAATTATGTCACCGTTGTGTGTTGTTACTGAATTTAATTAATTGTTCCTTATTGTTATAAATAAATAAAATTATATAAAATATTTCAAATAAATAATTTTACTGATAAATAAAATTTGCCATATAAATCTTGAACAAAGCACTAATTTTTTTGAATATAAATTTAAAAAAGGGCACTGAATCTATGCCAGTATCAACGACACAACGGACTGTTTATAAAAATCCTGTGATATTTTAAATTTTGACAACAATGTAGTCACAGATTTAAAGTTAAATGATTATTAGCTAAATTTAAAATATGATTTCATTGACTTCTTACTTTCATTTTGAATTATTGGTCTTTAAGATATTTACTCTCTTTTAAGATTAATTTCAATGTTTCATGAAACAAGCCCCAGATAGAAATATAGCAAAAAACTGCTTTGTGAATTCTCTTTGTCTATTTCAGTACGACGAAATCCCTCCCTATCCCTCCCCCACATAATTGTACTTTGCTAGTTTTATTTAACAAGCACGTATGCATACATTAGTATGGAGGTTAATAAAAGAAAACAGAAATTGAAGTCTGTAAGCAGAATTTTTTATTCAATTTCTATTATATATAATCAGACATTTTGAAATTCAGTATGCAACTTCCATTTTTTTTTAATTTTTTTGCTTAATTCATAAAATCATTAAAGTTATCGCAAGGACTTCAATAACATCTTTTAGTTTTTTTTTATAGTGGCATATATATTAGTCTTTTGCATGTCAGTAATGTAAACAAATTTGTCTCCTCCAAAATTATTACACTAAATTTCAGTTTGTTGTCTAGTGGCTACATGTCCGACGGCATCTGACACCCTCTAAAATAAGATACTATGCTTACTCTATTTTTATTATTAGTGATGAAATTGCTTTTCAACACTGACTACATTGCTTCGTCATTTATGAAACACAAGGTACCTGAAGAGAATATTTTTCACATTTTGATATATGTTATGAAAAATATGTTCCGTTATTTTGTATGCAGTAGGTTTTATCCTACGTTTTTGGACCAAAAATCACATTGCTGTTATCGACCCAAACCATGAAACTGTGTCCAAATTTATTGTACATTAGTTTAGGTATTTTTCGTTAGATTGCCCTTTAGATTCACAATCGATGTTTATTCTGTTTCCTAAATTACCTTAAAATCTCTTATCCTTTTTAATTCTTTTCAACTTTTAGAAAACTTTCACAATTATGAAAATCAGTAATGAGATAGATCATTACTAAGATATAGAATAATGAAACGTAACATTAGAAAGAGTAAACTGATGAGTATTTTTACATACTTTCCCTTTTTTTGATTGTTGAGATTTTATCGACACTTCAATTCCATAAGCACTTCAATCCTATAAGCATTGTTGTGATTGGTAGAGGTGCTCACGCATCTAAAAATGTCGAAGTATTTTCTTAAAAATTAATAGCAAAACTTTTACCTTTACTGGTCACAGACGGTTTTGTGTGGAATATGTCTTCTATGCCGGAAGTTAAGTCAATTAATGTAGTAGAAGTCTCTGTTAAATTTTCAGATAGATTGTTACTTATTGCTACTACTAACAATAATTGGATGTAGACTTTTCTCCCAGTTTTTCAGCGATACATTCATTAAGTTGATTCTTAGTGAAAGGAATAATAGGGTTTATGTTGCATAAATCCAAATCAAAAATAATTTTCTTAATTTTCATCGCGGTTGCTTTTGCAGGAACTCATCACAGTTACTCAATATGGTTATTTTCATTTCCAAGCGCATTATTAATAATTTTGGATGCTATTGTTACAGATGCAGTTTTGTTATAGTATTCCATATTTTCTTGTGCTAAATTAATTAAAAGTTTGTTATGATTGTAACTTATTTGCTACAATTTAATTAAAAAAAAATAAATAAACACGTCCACACCAGTCGCATAAGAAAGTAAAACTAAAGTCATCCTTTCCGCATCTACTGAATTTGAATCCCACATGAAGGTTACATACTGGCTGTGAGAAAAACTGAAATAATCATAGAATCGTGAGATTGGAACACCAGCGAGGGTTAATTGTACAGGGGTTAATTAACACTATCTTTGAGTGCACTTAGGAACACTGCGAAAAGAAAACATAATATGTATTGCAGTCTCTGCTATTTTCAAACCTAAAATAATATGTAATATGAGGTACATTCATTTATTACATGTCTATAAAACGACATAAAATATAAAATCATCAAAATATCAGGTCAATAAATAAACAAATTCTTCTTTCAGATCTCAAGAAAAGCCACGATTTGTATGAATATTTCCACAAACTCAATCTTTCCTTGTAAGAAGACATTCTATTGTACACTATTATTGAAATTGTTTCGTTACAAATGGCACCAAACATCTATAAAAGGATTCAATAAAGTAAATATGGTATTTCCCTAACATCTTTCTCGGAGAAGAGTAAATTTCAAAATGAGTTACCAGATTTACTCTCACAAAACACTTCAAGAAGCAAGCTATATTTGAGGATTTTATCTGGATAAGGTTTAAAATGAAGATTTCCTCTCCACGAAATTCCTCCTACAACCATTGAGGTCCCTTGATTTGGTTTATAAATCATATGAATTCTAAAAATTTTATGTTACTCCTTTTGTATCAAGTTTCATATATAATCATATCAAAACATTAATTGACTAGTAATCTTTTAAACATTTTGTTCTAAATTTAAATTCAGAAATATAATTTACAAAAATTTTTTTATTGCTATTATTCTTTATTGCTATTCGCTTGTAACAACAGTCATTTTTCTAGATAACATTGTGCAAACAAATCATCTCCTATAAATAATGCAACACACTGAGAAACGCATTTTCCAATACTAGGTAGTTTTTGTAAAGAAGAGTTTACCTTTACAATTACAATCAATTGTAACGAGAAAAAAATCCAACGGGGAAGTAAGAATGAAAAGAACGCTTAGCAAGTTAGAATGAAAGGCAAAAACCTACATGACCTTCGTCTTATTAAGTGTTAAGTGTGAACTCAGTTTGAAAATTTCCGATTCTGTGGTACAAATTCATCACAGTTTGTAGATATTTCATTATTACCATATAGTAATTGAAAAAATTTTAAGAGTGAAATTGACATGAAGAAAAATTATCTATTATTGCGACACCAATTGTTAAGCGAAAGCTACCAGCTGTTGACATTTAATTCTTTTACTGATTAATTGAATCCCTATTGAAAATTTTGAAAAGATTCTATTCAAAATGTCATAAACCAATACAAAAATAAGTGTACAATTATTTTAATAAAAAACTACTTTTTGAAACTTAATTTTTTTTCCCTAATTCACAGTACTGCTCATTTTGTGAAAGTAAATTTTGACCATTAAGTTCGATTATTCATTCCTAAAGTTTAATATAATATATATAGTACTTTAATTCCAATAAACATTGATCAACCAATGCTTTTTAGAATTGCCTACTGGTTTGTTATTTATAGGAGTTGAATTGCCTATTGCTTACTGGGTGACATTTTGATGAGTGACAGAATTTCAAGGAGCGATTAAGAAACAATAACTAAATCATATAATGAAAAAAGTAATTTTTTTTAACTTTTCCCAACATTCCTACTTTAATAAAATGTTCCCGCATTTTAGGGAAATAACAAAAAAAAAATTGTTTTGTCATTTCACTTTATTATTTAGTTACCGCTTCTTAATCTGTCACTGGCCAACAGGTAACCTAGTATATGCCTATTATGGAATATTATTATTATATTAGCATTAAAACTAAGGAATATTGACATTTTACGTCAGCTTATTTATACAGTTTATACAGTCTTATTTGGAATGAATAAAAAGTAAGAGCTAAATGAGTTTCTATCGAGTTTGGGAATTTATTGTATTAGAAAATTTCCTCTTTGTACAGAGTATGGTCATGTGAAATTATTATAGACTTGTGGTAAATCCAACTTCCAATTTCTGTCTAAACAAAGTTAAATGAAAAAAAATAAGAATTCTAATTTACTTCACTTCTATCTCTTTAATAAGGCAAGATACTCTTTTCACTGGAAGTTGTTACAGTTTCTGTTTTTAATATTCTTTTTTATGAAATTTTAATTTTGAAAATAATTGCAAGAAAAAAAAACATTTATGCTGTTTCCATTCCAATCTCTGTATTGGAATGGAAATAAATATTAGTACTCAAGTATGGAATGAATTTAATAAGGTTATAGGGTCATAACTAATTTTGATTGGATATTCTTTAATAGACTTCCCTTTTTAGGGTTCATTGCATACCGCAAAATGAAAAAATAAGGCGCTAGGCGTCGGCGACCGTCGACGGGCACTTGAAGGCCCTCACAAAAAAGTTTAACAATGTTATTAAAAGCTTAGTCATTCGTATATATTTCCGTACACGTGAGTAGTAATTATCCAGAGTGGCAGAGTGGTCTGGCAACACTATGAAAGTTAGGAGATACCACGTGCGATACTCTGGGAATCCCCGGCTTCTTTCTGTTTCATTCGTCATTCACAAAATTCACACTCTCCTGCTTCCTTTCACAGACAAGAACGTAATATTAATTATCTTACCATTTTTATTACTAAGTGAGTGGAAAACTAGTTATTTGGTTATTATAAAAAAAGTTATTAGTTAAGAAGATATTATACATTTATAGTTATAGAGTACAACACTATGTTTTGTGACTTATTTCATATCTGTAAGGTAAGTAAGTATCCAAATACTTTTCTTAGCATATATCTGTGTGTAAAATGTCAAAAAAAGTTGCCACCTTCAAACAGTGCTAATATTACTATAAACTATAAATCCCAAAGTGGCGGTAAACGGCTCAACTGTATTTTATAAAATTTAATAGAGAGATTTTATTCCGCTGAATAAAAACACGGTTTACCTATCAACTAAATATTATTTTACTATTGTCGACTCGCTAAGCCAGCTTCTGGCTTAGTGACTGGAAAAAAAATATATTCTGTCATATGTGATGATCACACTCTATAATATTGAGTATCTACTTAAATTTTATTTTTATCTATAGAGACCCAATAGAGACAGAGATATTATGTATATTGAATAGTCATTTTTTTCGTATTGCAGTAGAGAAGATGGGTCTGTTAATCATTTGTACCTTAATTTAAATTTAAACTTTTAAAAGTCAGATTACTACTTTAGATAGTGAAATGCTTCTTCATCACAATTGTTGTAAATAATAATATAATCTCTTGTTTCATAAATGTTAACAACTTGAGACTTCTCATCAGTCAAAACCTCAGTTGGCAGTCTTTAACTAAAAATGTCAATTTCAAAATTTTAAAAAATTATGTATTCTATAAAATATCTCAAGATATTTATATTAATTATAATTAAACTTCACACCTGTGTCAAACACTTATTTCCTTGAAGTGCAATTTTATAGTAATGCACACTACCTGCTATACCTATATAGCTCTTTCTGGTTTTTCCATAGCCAAATGGGAAAAATAAACCTTTATAATTTGTTAAATTGCGTCTGACTATCCATATTAACAACATTGTAGCTCTTTCAGTTTCAGATCCATTGTATACAAAAATATCTTTGAATTTTTTTAGAACACCTGTCCATACATGGATATCATCATCAAAAGGTATCATATCATTGAAAAAGCCTTTGGAAATGCAATCAAAAAGTTATAATTATATTTTTAATACGGGTATTCCTTCATGAGATATGAGTCTTCAAAATATTTTGCAGTATATCTAATAAACCTTTTAATTACATATACCAGAAATCTGAAAAATTAAGGATAATGGCATTGAGTTAGGTAGTCCTTCAACACAAAATTATTTCCCTTAATTTAATTTATGATCTTAAAGAGAGGCAACCAATTATTTTTTCAATAATATATATATTAGGCAGAAGCTATAAAAGGTGATTTCCAAAACGAGGTACTGGATACTGTAAATGTCCACTGGGGTGGAAAATTGTTGCTACCGATCGTTATATCATATGATAATAAATAACAATCTATCTCGAAAATTCGACTACTCTTCAGGAAGCGAACAGTCGGCTGGAACCTTGAAGATAAAGCACAGATTCTCTGTTGTAACACTACTGCTTCAAATACAGGTCATATTAATGTTGCCTGTGTGCTTCTTGAACAGAAACTAGATAGAGAAATCCTTATTTTTGCTTGCCGCCATCACGTCTACGAATTGGTATTAAAAGGCGTGTTAATATTTCTTGGCGAAGGTAGAGAGAAAAAATCAAGGTTCGGCCTCCAGGCGCCATACACCTTGCTCGATGGATGGCGAGAGCAATTTATTCATTAAAAATATCATTACTCAGCTCTCAATTCAGAATTTTAAACAAAGATAAGGCCGCTCTGTTATACGTCTGACTGTTCATCGTGAGATCCTATGTAAAGCTTTGCTTGCAATGTACTGTAGCAGTAAAAGCATCTTACAGGATTTGTGCTGTTTGAAGGCCATGAAAGCCAGCTTTACAGAAGTTCTGCCAGCATTTATGGTATTTTATAGATGAAGATAGACATCTGGTCTCTATTTGACAGTGATTTAGACCAAGAAACAAAACTTTTTTTGCTAACTTAGCCAAAGAAAACCCATCAGCCCACAATAAACGTTACATTCCATCTAAAAAAGAACTTTATGGCCGACTTTACGGTTAGTCTGAAAAGTAAAAATATTAATTTTCCTTTGTTTTCTTTCATTATTTTGATATATGATAACTATTCTTTCTATTTTAATTTCAGAAAAAAACATCGATGGCTTTGTTTCGATCAAAAACAAGTCCTTGTTAAGCCGACTCAAAATTAATGACAATTTTCTCAACGAGTATCCTACTTCGTGATCAAATAATGCTTCAATTCAACACGCTACAAAAAGTGCTGACACTGAAAGCAGTTAACGATACAGCTAAAAGAGCAGTTAAGTGAAGTCAAGACTTCCATGGCTTAATCACTGTTGAAGAGGAACAAAAGCAATTTTTATTACGTTGCGTACTAAAATACATACAGGTATTTCCTGATTGTCAAAAGAAAACTTTAAAAAGAAAATTTAACAAATAATGTCTTTCTTATGATAAATAGTTAATAAATATAGAATGTAGGTAAAACAGTGTTTTATTTACTGAATAAACATTAAGGTCCAAAATCCCTCCATAGCTTCTATACTAACTTTTATGTTAAAAGTTTAACTTCAAGTCGACGCGGGTTATCGTTATCCGATCATAATAATATTTATTATTTCAGTTATTAGGGTCAAATAGATAAAATTAGAGGGTATGCTTTATAGTCTGGGACACACTAACCTATATAGATATATATCTTTATCCTTTCAAATAGGTGATAAGTGTGCACAACGCTGTCATCTGTTCAAATTCTATTTTGCGTCTATCGCATTCAAGTAAAAAAACTACCCACATCCCATAGGCAGCTTTGTAATATACATGACAAAATATTTTACCCTTATACTATCTTGCTCCCAGCAAACATCACACGGACAAGACAAAGAATTGACTGAGCCCTGTTTGCCCATCCGCTCAGCCAAGCACGTATCTAAAGTAGGTCCAAGTAGTCTGGACATTCCTATGGCTATTCAAATTTACACTAGATAAAAATTTTTTCTTACAAATTTTGGACGATTGTAAAACTATCAAATTAATTAAGAAAAATAATAAGTTTGATGAGATCCAACCGCTGTCTACACTGTTGCTGCATGAACCAATAAATACTTTAAAATAAAACAGACATTCTACATGAAATAATTCAATTTTTAAAAAGAAATATTAATTTTGCGTGATTTAAAAAATTACGGAACCCCTCATTTTTAAAATCCCTTATTTTTTCTGAATTACAAAAGATAAAAATAAAGCTTATGGTGAAACTGTTCCATTATATTTCTTGTATACTATTATGATTATGAAACATTATATACTACATGAAATATTCAACAATGTACCTAAAATTAGGACCAAGGTTTGTTTTTGCTAAAAATCTTACTTAGAAAAGTTGTTGAAACAAACTGAGGTCATAATGGCAGACAAAGATCTTTTTATTTCGTAAGAATAGACACCTACAATTCAGATGTTATGAAAAAAATAGCAACTTTTTGATTTTAGAAATGTAACCATTTGAAAAAAGTCTCCCGCTTTATCTCTAAAATAACGTTAAAATCAAGCTATTCAAAGGAGTGGTGAATATTAAAAGATAATGTAAAAATTTAGTTTCCAGTCTTTTTTTGTTAGAGGTAAAAACAATTAACTATATATACATGACTATTTGTCATAACCAAAAATAGTTTTTATTCCAATATAAAACCTCAATGCGGAAAGTCAACTTGTATTGACTGTTTTTTAGTTTTATGTCACCTAGAATAACATTTGCAAAATTTGTTTTTCTTTTACAAACTATATTTAAAATTGCACAACACTATATTATTACGACAAAAAAATCCTGATTGCAAATCATTTTGAAGACAAACTATATAATCAAAGATAAAGATAAATTTTAGGCCTACGGTATCTTGCACTAAGACCTGTCAAAGGACAACTTTTATTAACAGCTCCTTAACTTGAAATTGCGTAGCATTGCCGGAGCCAAATTTTGTTACAATATAACAAGAGCCCCAATTCTAAACTAAGTACGATAGAAGTATTCAAAAGTGTCTTTTCTTCAAAAGTGTCCCAAGTGTCTTTTTTCGATTACGAACGCCCATTGTATTGACTAGGTGAATTTTGACAAGTGCTTCAAAATATGCACACACGATATTATGACCTTAAACGCTCAGCCAATCTCAATCAAACCGCTCTCCGGCGGATGCTTATATTTTCTGCGTGAATTATTCCAACGACTGGTACTTCAGATCGAGGAATGTTCGTATCACAGATCATGTTAGTATCAACGTAACTTTTTTTATGTTATAGTGTGAATTAGTTCACTTGTTTCTCTCAATTTATTTATTTTCATTACTTTCACGGATTATTAATTGAAGATGATAATGACGTAGTACCAGGTTCTAAAAATGAAATATAAGATAATAATAAGACTTATTATGTTTATCAAATAGACACCGATGCGGGAGTTTTTTTCGTCAACAGAAGAACTTATATGGTAACTTACATAAGAGAGGAGAAAGAAGCCTATCCAAAAACGAAAAATATTTGCCTTTTGCCCCTCCGCAAAGCATAGGACGAGGAAGATTTATTGTACCAAGCACCGTACGTCCGAGTGCAGAGCGGTGCTACACCAAATGGAGACGTCCGCGACATCGGCTTTGCGAGGCTCTTTCATTTCCCAATCATAAAGAAAACGATAAATAAAATGAGACTGATGTATGAGTATATGAGTTTTATTGCTAATGAAATGTTGACAAAAATTACATAAACAATAACAAATTAAAATAAACGAATTTTCGGCTTTTAACCTCACTGAATTTTGTCAAAATTATGTTATAGTTAATACCAGCCGCTATTTCCACTTCAATTGACAGAACTGATAACGCAGATAGTCTCTCTTGGCTCATCGTGCTTCTCAAGTAGGTCTTAATCAATTGTTTATTCATATTCATCAATTTCTTTGTGATTCAGTTTCGCAACTACTTTTTTTTACATACAATCGAGCCTTTGCAACTCTTTTTTCAAATACTTTATTTTGGAATTCTGGAACCCAGCTACAAAATTAATATAATGTGACAATAGCGACTTTCAAGTTCGCTTCAATCGATTGTCATAGTTTATTGTTCACACGTAGTAAAATCTCGTACTTTCGTCAATAACGGACATTAATGTAATTAATTTATTTTGGATGTCATGGCTCAAATAATGTTGATTGACTTGTTTTGTTCATTAATACGTTGCAGGTGCTCCCATAGTGTCTAATCATATTTGAAAAATAATTTTAAAACGGCTATAAAATTGCCACTTTTTCCGCTATCATTAAAGTTGGATTCTCGATTAGCTCTAAATGCCAGATTGTGTGAGACTATGTAGTTTATTCTATCTATCAATCTTTCAAACAAGTTATACCAATACTTTAGCGATTCCCTAACCAATCTCTCATTTTCTTGATCTATTGTTTAATTCCATTATAGAATTCCATTAATTTAATAAATAAATGTTACGTTTCATCGTTACTAAATTTTTAAGCAAAATGAAACTTTGAAAAAGTTTTTTATTTGCATCTTTGTGATAACTTTCAGCAGATTTCTCTAAGTTGTGATCAAGACTTATCTGAATTAAGTTATGACGTTGCGAATCCGTTACTGGAAATACCCACTTCCCCGGATCTAGGTCTATAAATGACTCTCTTAATTAATCTGCTTACTCTTGGTTTTCTGAATCGCAAATCTTCACACTTTCTAACTCTTCATTGGTTCACAATTGATTCAGCCGATTCTGAAACTGTCAAAACCTTGGGTAACAGATTACTTCGATCCTGAAGCTGATTCTGTTTCAGAAACTAAAGAAACTTGAATAAGCGACTCATCAGAGGATTCTAGACAATTGAAGAAGGTTTCTTGAGAAATGTCATCATACTGGAACTCATAGCTTGGTTGGATAGAAGAGTTTCAGCCTTTCTTTTTCTTTTTGATGCACCGGATTCCCATTTCCTCCCTATATACCTGTTTACTGGATCCTCCACACATGATAACCTAAAATAGATATAAATAAAATTAAAGTAGGTACTCAATGTTATAGAGTATAGGAGGTATGATCATAGTATATGACAGAATATTTTTTTTCAGTCACTGAGCCAGAAGCTGGGGCTTAGCGAGTCGACAATAGTAAAATAATATTTAGTTGTTAGGTAAATTGTGTTTTTATTTAGTGGAATAAAGTCTCCCTATTAAATTTTATTAAATACTGTTGAGCCGTTTACCACCACTTTAGGGCTTATAACACAGGTTTATATACGTGTTGAAGTTGGCATGTTTTTTTGACGTTTTATACACAAATATATGCTAAGAAAAGTATTTGGATACTTACTTACTTTACAGATATGAAATAAGTCACAAAACATAGTGTTGTACATTATTACTATAATTGTATAATATCTTAACTAATAGCTTCTTTAAAATAACCAAATAACTAGTTTTCCACTCACTTAGTAATGAAAATGGTAAGATAATTAATATTACATTGTTGTCAGTGAAAGAAAGCCGGAGAGTGTGAATTTTATGAACGATGAATGAAACAGAACGAACTCGGGGATTCCCAAAGTCTCGGACGCGGTATCGTTTAAAAAACTGAAAGAATTAACTACTCGTAAATTCCCCGAGCCTCGCGCACGGTATCGCCTAACTTTCATAGTGTTGCCAGACCACTCTGCCAATCTGGATAAATACTACTCACGTGTACGGAAATATATACGAATAACTAAAATTTTAATAATATTGTTAAACTTTTTTGTGAGGCCCCCTTAGGTGCGAGGCCGTCGGCATTCGCCGACGCCTATCGCCGCCACAGTCCATATGTGGAAAGCATAAAGTAAAATTCGTCACAATTGAATTAATTGTTAAAATATCACCAAATTTGTTAAGTTTTATTTTTTGAAAATTTAATATATTTGGCGTTAATTTTATAATAAACATTTTCTTTTTCTTTTAACAATCTGCAATCAGTAGTCATACTATAAGCGGATGTTTTGAGTGAATCCATTGACAGGTCGAGCGTGACTGCAGTGAGTCATCTACTCCGTAGTCTTTACTGATCCTCACAGGGCTATAAGATGTCTTTCCTTTTTAACCTCTTTGTATAATTTCTAGTTTTTAGCTCTGTAGCCAGCTTGTTAGGATGGTTTTCCAGTCTCTCATGGTATTTTTTGGTTAATTTTTGGATTTCCTCCATGATGGTATCCATTTTCAGTTCTTTATGTATTTCAGCGTTCGTGACAAACCAAGGAACACCACTAATTGAGCGCAAGATAGCATTCTGCATCCTCTGTATTATGCTTATGTTTGATTTACAAGTGCTACCCCAGAGTTGAAGTCCATAAAGCCACACTGGCTTTAGGATAGCTTTATATATTAAAAGTTTGTTGTCAATACTCAGTTTGCTGTTTCTTCCCATGATCCAGTGTAGGTTCTTATAACGGATATTAAGTTCATTTCTCTTTGTCTTAATATGTTGTTTCCACGTCAGACGGCGATCAAGATGTAGCCCCAGGTATCTTACATTATCTTGGTGAGGTAGTGTGGTATTCTCAAGATGAACTTCAGGACAGTTACCTTTACATAGTGTGAACGTGACATGGACAGATTTGCTTGCACTCGCCTGTATCCGCCATCTCCGTAGCCACGTGGTTATTTCATCAAGGCCCTCTTGTAGCATGTGTGATGCCATGGCAGGGTCAGCATGGCCTGCTAGTATCGCTGTGTCATCAGCAAATGTTGCTGTAGTAATACTTTCAAGTTGAGGTAAGTCTGCAGTAAATATTGTATACAAAATAGGCCCCAGGACTGATCCCTGTGGGACTCCGGCAGTTGCTTCGAGAAACCCAGACGTCACATCCGCATCCTTTAGTTGGAAGATTCTTCCCGAGAGATAGGATTGAATTAGAGAGAAGTACTGATGAGGTAAGTTAATTTTTATCTTATATAGTAATCCCTTGTGCCAGACCCTATCGAACGCCTGTTGAATGTCCAGGAATGCAGAGGAGCAGTACAGTTTTTCTTCCAAGCATTTTCTTATTTACCACAGACTCTGTGGACTTGTTCAGTGGTAGAGTGGTCTTGTCTAAAGCCGAATTGATGGTCCGGGATGACTTTTGCACTATCCAGGATTGGTAGCATTCTGCACATCAGGAGTTTTTCAAAGACCTTTGAAAGGATTGGCAAAAGACTTATAGGTCTATATGAGGATACTTCATTGGGTGGTTTACCCATCTTGTATACCATAATCACACGGGATACTTTCCATAATGTCGGGAAGTACTGGGTTGGGTATGGCGTTAAATAGTGAAGTCAGAAACACTATAGTTTTTCTAGGTAGCTGCTTTAGTATTTCTTTGGTAATGAGGTCATATCCGGGAGCTTTTTTGTCATGTAGATTAGAAATGACTCTCCAGACTTCCCGTACTGTAATAGGGTGTGGAAATCTTGTTGTAGCACATTATTAATCAATGTCTCATTTTGTACGTCCATGCCTGGATTTGGTGAAAAGACTTTTTCTAAGTGCTGAGCAAAAGCATCCACCTTCTCCTGTGGTGTTCGCGCCCATCCATCAGCTATTTTGAGTGGGGGCTTAGCATTATGGGGTCTATTGTAATTTTTAGTAAATTTCCACAGTGAATAATTAGTCGAAGCTGAGGCTGTCAAGGATTCTAGTTGATCTTCCAAGGTTTTATTGTTCCATTTGTGTAAAATGCCTTTCAGGTCTCTGGATGCTGTGTTAAATGCAGTTTTGTCCGCGAAGAGCCTACTCTGATGCCAAATTCGACGGAGTCTTCGTTTGTGAGTTTTTGATATTCAGCGGGTAATTGATATGCTTTTCTTTTGTTTTTTGCACCGGAGTATGGATCCAACAAGCTTCCTGAACAAGTGTTGTAATATACTTAGTAGCCTCTTCTATGTTGTCCTGAGTTTTTAACGGGACATTAAGTCGTATACAGCTATCAATGTACTCTCTGAGTAATTCCCAGTCAGTGTCTTTGTTGGTGAGAGTTTCAGTACAGTTAGACTCTATTATTCTAGAACTTATTGATAATATGACAGGAGTATGGTCAGAAGAGCTGTCATAGCAAGATTCTGGTTTGATGTAGTGTCTTGGTAATCCCTTCAATACAAAAAAATCGAGGCGGTCTGGGAATTTTTTCTCGTCTGTTGGCCAATACGTAGGTTCACAGGTCGATGAAACCAGTAAGTTGTTTTTGTCTACAGTCATTTTCAGCTGCCTGCCTCGTGTTGTAGTAAGTCTGGAGCCCCAGCACATATGCTTAGTGTTCCAATCGCCTCCGGCAACAAAACGATTTCCAAGCTGATTGAAGTATCGGGTGAACATATGTTCTTTTATTTTATGTTTTGGGGGGCAGTATATCGCCGAGATATTAATATAGCCTGTGCTATCGTTCACAGCAATTGTTGTTGCTTGTAAATACTCAGTTTTATAACCCGGCATTATGTGATGTTTGATTTTCTTGTTAATTATGACTGCCGTTCCACCATGTCCAGTGCCATCTGGGTGATTAGTCATGTAACATAAATGTTCCTTGAATTTGATGCTTGAGTTGCAGGTACAGTGTGTCTCAGAGACCAGGAGAATATCAATTTTCTGTTCTGTCATAAAGAGCTCAACTTCTTGTTTGTTGGGGGCTAGTCCGTTAATGTTCCAAGTGGCTATTCTGTAGGCATTTATTTTGTAAGTCGGTCAACTAGCTTGGTTATGAGTCCCATCAGGGAACTCATTTGTTGAAGGATCTTGTCGAACTTGTTGACTTGTTTTATTAGTAGTTCTTCTAAACTGATGGTTTCATGTAGTTTTTTTTGCATATCAACTGAATCCGGTAGTTTGTCATTTTCTTTACTAGTGCTGGCATATGTTTTTGATTGGTTGATGGTATTTTTCATACCAAGTTCCTTTCTGTGCACCTCTTCATTTGTATAACCTGTTACCGTTTGGGATGGTTTAATTTCTCTGGAGGCCTTGCCTTTGTTTCTTCTGGCGAGTATTTCTTTATACACTTCACATCCTCTATAGTTTGCTGGATGTGGTCCTTTACAGAGTGCACAGGTTGCGGGTGTGTTACGGTCCTTTTTTGGACAATCAGCTGTCTTGTGAGACTGCCTACATTTGACACATCTATACGGGCGCATGCAGTAATTTTTTGAATGGCCGTACTGCTGGTATCATTGACATTGGACCACGATTTTACGTCGCTTGGGGTCTTCTATAATTACTGCTTGATAGTAAATATATTTCAGCTCCTTAACAGCCTTATTTTGAGGTCCAGGTAGCAAGTTGACAAAAAAGGTGGATGTTGGTTTTTTATCAGGGCCATATTTCACATTAATTATCTTCCCTGATACTATGTTACCGGTTTGTTCAATGTCAGCTCTTATTTCCTGCATGGGTGTGGAGTGATGTAGGTTTCTTATTACTACTCGATAACATCTTTCCTCCTTTCTATTAAAAGTATGTCCTATCAGGCCTTTCTCTCGGATGATTGACAGAATGGTTTTATACGTCTTGGTCTCAACGCAATGTATTCTCAGTAGATTCTTATTGACTATCTTATATGTGTACTGATTTTCTTTAGTAGCAGTTTCCAACAAATCTGTCAGCTTGTTGACATCATTAATGCCATATAATATGATAGGTGGCGGTTTGTTTGTCTTCTGTTCATTGGGTTCTGATCTTTCCCTCTGGTCTAAGGGAAGTGTGCTATACCTGTTCCTAGTTTTTACCTTATCGGGTGAGGGTGATTCTGCAAATTTTTTGCGTTTATTTCTTGTAGTTGGTACTCTTTGCCATTCCATAATAAAAATTAACGCCAAATATTAATAAATTAAATGAAACTCCGTGACGTAGTATTATTTTTACTAGGTACTATTCATACTTACTTCATTTAAATTCTTAACCACCACTTAGGTTTCGTTGTATGACAACATCTTCAGGTGGGCAATTTGTTAAGATTTTTTTTTACAAATTGTCCACCTAAAAGTATTGTTGTACAACGAAACCTAAATGGAAAGAGATAGCGAAACGCGTGGGAAGTGGGAAAGAGATAAAAATCCTGATAAGCTGTTGTTTGATCGCATTTCTGCGAATGCAGAGTTATTTCAATAAAGTATTTTTCGAATGTTTACAGAATTTATTGTAACAATGTTACTTTTGTGGAATCTCTGTGAATTTTAGATGTTTTTAAAATAAAATTCCACATGGTTGCCATACATTTTTTTTACCTAATGTAAATTAATTGTTCAAAGATCACTTTCATGGTTTGTAATTAAAAAAATGCACATGTTTCAGCGTTTAATTTTTATGCTGCAAATAATAACGAATGAATAATATTTTAATTAGGAAGGCGAATGTTCTCTTAAAGATATTGGATAATAATAAAGCAGAAATAGTAACACGATACCTAATAAAAAAAATGTTTTTCCTGCGCAGTAACAAACATTTTTAAACAAATTTAAAAAACTATATCTCTAAAACTATTAGACCTGGGATAAAAAAAATTATTGTTTCGTATGTGTAATAACCCACTCTATCACCGACATTTTGTTGGTCCACTCCTTACGGGTCACCTGTATGCAGTTTATAAAACAGAAGAAACACGATTTGAAAGTTTAGTTGTCAACAGACAAACCAAGGGAGCAGTTCTATAGTGCAATAGTGTGCATACTTAGTGTAAATTCTGCTGTTTGTTTTATAGGATCTTTTGAAGCTGTGTTTTTGGGCTATACAATGCTACTAATCACGGAAAAGGACATTTTGATGGTGTAAAAGGACCTTTTGATGACATGTTACAAAACATAATCTTTCTGGCCCAAGTACAGCTGCGATTCAGAATGCTGAGGATTTTACTAAAGTGGTAAACAGCCCTCATACTGTTGCTAAAGGAGGAAGTAGAAGAATTCCATCAAAAGAAAATAGAAGAATGGTCTAACGAAGCAACCCCAGTGAAAGGAATTCAAGACTCATGTGTGGACTTAATGAGCGAACATATATTGCTCGCTCTTTAAATAGCGTGAAAGAAGAAATTTCTTTTGTCTAACCAAGATCTCGAAAACATTGCCAAGAGAATATTCAGATTATCAACCTAAAAAGAGGGATGTTTGTGGCCTGTATGTATAACTGGTAACTGGTGGATTGCAGAGGTTGTAGATATAAGTTTTGAGCTAAATGATATTGTTATAAACTTTATGTGTCATCTATTGGATATAGATTTCCAGCTGCAAATCACCACCAGTGCCCACTTTCAATTTGTGATGTGTTAAAGATTGTAGAGACATCTTTTTCTATTAGTTCAACTGGAAGGCACCACTCAATATCAACGAAAGATACTGAGTTAAATACATTTTTAGTTCACTGACTTGCTAATTACATTTTTAAGCCATTGCACAAAATTGCATCCCTTTGAGCTTTCATTTGTTTTGAAATCTTTTTTTATGTTTGAAAATTGTATCTGTTTTTTGCCTGTAGGAATTAAAAGGTCATGTCTGGTAAGATTAGAAATTGATTTCAGGATACCAATATGTCAGAATGTGATGACGGGATCTTGTTCAATGTATGGAAAATTTTTAATTGTTTATGAAACATGTAAAAGTGAAAAGTTTATAACTGTTGTATGCACTGTGTGTGTATTAAAAATAAATAGTACAGTAGTACTACAGAAATATGTTTTTAGTAGTAGTACAGTAGAAATATGTTTAACGTATGGGAAAATGTTCAATTGTCGATAACAATTTTAAACTGAAAAGTGGAAGTTCTTCTTTTCTGGAAATATAACCCTGTATAATGTATGTGTAACACTCTTAAAATATAAATATTTTTGGAAAATTTTATTTTTTTTTCTCAATATAGCCATTAAGAAAAAAAATAAAATTGAAAAAACAAAAAAACGGCTACAGCAAAGAAAAATTGGACACATATTTCTAAAATAATGATAACATTGTAATCACAAAAATGTTATCTTTATAAAAACTAACCCAAAATCTTGAGCTATTTCAGAGATATGAGCATTTTAAAATTTTCCCGAAAATTGCACGCGTAATGCCATTTTTCATGATGCCATCTTTGGAGACCCATATCTCGGGCCTAGAATTTTTTTCGACGAAACTAAAAAGTATGGGTATATTTTTTTTGCCTTGAATTTTAACATATGTGAAATTGAATAACATCTGAGACTATAAAGATAAGATTTTTTCTTTGCCTACATGAATTGTAACACCAATAAATATAAATTTTATTTGGAACAATAATTCACAGGATAAACAAGGAAAGGATCACACCAATAAATAGAACTTTTATTCGTAATGATTTAGGGATGAGCATATTGACAAATTATGGATGTTAACATCGATGGAAGACGAGACATGATTGTAAAACATCGATGGTATTCTGTAGAATTTGGTGAATAAAAGAACGCCACCTAGACGTAGAATTAACTGCTGATTTTGTACACTTTTATACAAAATGCGTTTAAAAGACCTTACATACTGTAGTTTCCTAGTCTCGTAGACTAATGCGGGAATGCCATATGTAACATTCGAAATGTATTTGTAGCATAATTAAACTAAAGTGATATTAACTTAAATGATAATATCAATAATGCAATTGCTCTAGATATTATTAACAAACGTGACTTAAAATTAATCGTTCATAATGTAAAATAATTTTATTCAGTCTTGTTATTCATAATAAAAAAAGTGTGAAATCCCTCATTGTGTAAATAAACGAACGAATCACTTACAATTAAGTTTGTAGTTGTTTTCTACAATCATCGTTTATAAAAAACATTCCAGTTTTTTATAACACTATTAAATGAAGGTGTGCGATTTACGTGTTTATAACGGTTAATAGGAGGGTCTTAATCATTATCTGAAATTTGGGAAATCAACCACTTTCATTTGAGCTACATCATCATCTTTTTCTAATTGGAGTATGAATTCTTCTAAATAGTTTTCAATGATGATAGTAATCGACTCAATATCTAGATGTGATGTAACTTTACTAATTGAATATTCTATGATATTATTAAAAAGTGAAAAACATGTCTGGAGAAGGCTGGGGACTTTATCAGGGTCAATCATTGTTGCCGGTGTCAATTATAGGCAATCGAAACACTACCTACTTTGAATCGCAATTAGAGTTGGAATACGCGATGTTCAAAACAGTCAGAGTTGAGAATACGCGATGTTCCCGGCATGCGCGTGCGATTCTTCCCCTGCTGACTCCTAGCCGTCCCACAGATCATATATTAAGCCCGTCTGTCAGCACGAATTGTCAAATCTCAATTTGACTTTCGCTTCCATCAGTCCGCACGCCAATTACCCCCGAACGCAGTGAAGTTCGTAACTATGTTCAAGATCGACTGCATTCGACATTTCTTAACTTCGACACGGCAATTCTGACCTCTTATGCGTCCTCGTCTCTGAAATAAGATGAAGTAACTAGTGTAGCTGCGCTAGGTTATCCTGACCCAAAATAGAAATTACCATCTGATTACAAGAAAACTTAAGTTCTCTAGTTTCTTAACAAGCACTTTACAATTGTTGCTTAACCAGCGACAGCAACGTAGTAAAGTAAGGCCAATCTAATATAACATCATTCACTTCTTAATTATCTTATATAGAGTCCCGTTTACAGACTAAATTTCAACATCTAACAGAGCAGCATCTAACAGAATAGAACAGAAGCTTCAGGCATTCATCTCAAATGGTCATGTGTTAGGGCTTTCATGAAGGACACTTCACCGTCAAGAATTTCTAAAACTTTGAACAAACCTCTATATTTTGGAAAAAAGCTTTACTTTATTGCCTCTTTCGTTCGTTAAAAGTACAAAATTTCCAACTGAAAACCGTCTTAACTTAGCTTTGTTGTAATCAAACCTAGCTTTTTCATAAGGTGCGTTATTGTTTATATTCTCTTCAGCAAAAAAGCTCTAAGTGCAACTTCATTACAATCAGCAAACATCAAATATAACGTTCGCGCTACTTTACCGTCAGTTCTAGAAACAGCTCTACCGCAGACTCTAGCTGCGACTCTACCGTTGACATTAGCTGCGACTCTATTTACGAATATTAGGAAGACTATGTAAAATTTTTACTATGATATATTATCCGCTAGTCATTGTTTTAAAACTTAGAGATTCGCTCATCACGAAACGACTTAAGATAATTGACTTAAGATCTCTCGAACAATCGCGACTTCGTGTAATAAATAACTTTCGAGCATTACATGAAATTTAAGTTTTATTCAAATTCAATAGTTATATCAATAAATAGTGGCTAAAATTTGATTCCTACTTTCCACGGTAGATTGTTCGATTCTCGCTATCGTTACAATATTAAAATAATGCCCACCTTTACACTGAGGTACAAGTGATAACTTCATTAGTGAACATTCTATATCTTAATCGTAATAAAATAAAAAGCGCTGACCCTTCCCACACGCGCCTGACTTCAGTTGCTTGACATATTTCTATATTCATCTGCATTCACGTCATTCGACATGACAACTTTGACAAGTCACAAATCCTCGTGTGTCTGCTGGAAAATATAATAAAAATTCCCACAGTATCACATATTTTATAAGTTGGCCATTCCTGACTCCATCACAAAAATATTGTGGAACAAACTCAATATAATCAATTTACATAGAACTTTGAAAATAAACAAAATCACACATTAAGTTAGTGTAAATATCAAATTCACTTTTACTCATGCAACAATTTAATTGTCTATGATTTTGATAAATAAAATAATTACAAACTGTTTCACAAAAGTTATGATTCATAATAAAATTAAAATCGTAATTCATCCAATAGTCAAGACCCAACAACATTTTAAATTAAGACCAATAACCAACAATCACCGTTTCTAATATAAACTTCTATCGCCATGGTCCACTTTGGCTATCACTTAGCCCAATCACAGCAACCTCCAGTTGCTCTCATACGCGCATCCACTCCATGGATCCCCCATACGCATCACCGCCCGTCCGCACGAACTGTCAAATGTCAACTGAGTATCGCTCGAACGAAGTGAAGTTCGTAATTATGCTCATGATCGACTGCGTTCGACGTTCCTTAACTCTGACAAACATTGAAAAGAAAGCGCATAATTACATTTTTGTTTGCGAATTTATTTACATCTTTCGTGCGAGTTGGCCACTGTGCTAATGAAATACTAATTTCTTCCTTTAAACCCCCTTAATTTGACAAATTATGTAGTTTATAATACGAAACACTATAGTATTGGAATAGTTTCAGTAGGGACGGTTGTGGTAATCTGAAGACACATTTTCAATTCACTTTTTGCTTCATGATAAGGTTTGGCTTGGCGAGGGTTGCGCTGCTTACCACCAATCACAAGAGTGCGCTGCATTCTATAGGGGCACTGTATCTTTAGCAGTAATTGTCACTATATTTATTTGAATTTCACGATGTTTTTGAAATACTGGATAGCGGCATCTGTCCAGAAATAAATCGTCATTGTATTCGATTTTGATTAAATTTAGAGGCTGAATTCGAATTTAAAAATATTTATTTGATTCGAGATTGCGACGTCTATCGTTCGCAATAAATCGCTCCTATATTAGTTTTTACTTAATTTTCAGGTTTTGTTTTTGTTATCTACAATAAATCGTCACTATATTCAATTTAGACTAACTTTAGTGTGCTTAACTAGAATTTCACAAGCTTTTGAGTGGAGGCATCTGCCTAACAGTTCTGAACTCTATTGTTATATTTTTTAACGTGCTACAGTTATTTTGAACATTGAAAACTTCTTTCGTTTCTAGACTCTTACCTTTTTTTCGATGAAGAGTCTAATTATTTCAAGTTATTGGCTGTAGCTATATAACAGTTTTACGTCGTTTTGAAGTTATTATTGTCAGAAACCGTCGAGGTTTTCGAAGTCATGGAAGAATTTTACAAATTTACCGTAGCATCATTTCACATTAATAAACAAAATACAATCTGTTTTATGATTATAATCCGTCAACATAAAACTTTACATATTCATGAATGCTGATATTTCAAAAGAATAAAACGATAAAAAATATTGAAAATTTGTAAACCATCCGACTAAAAAGTATGCCAAATCAAGTCATGTCATAAATGGTTTAGCACAAACAAACGTCAACGTGGTTCATGAAATGATTCACTATTGGCAAGCCACCACCCGTGTTGTCTCAAAGCCCCTCCAGGGGCCCGTAATAAACTGCCTCATGCCACACAAATTTGTAGGGACCTTCAAAGGAACCATAGAATAGTGTCCCGTATCTATCGTCCAGCGCTTCCAACCGACATGGTTAGAGATTGTCTCTGCTTAAAAAACCTTTGAGCAATCCCATTCTTTAGAGAACGCACTTGGCGAACACTCTGAATGTATCAAAGGTCGATACATTTAGAGTTTTCAACCGATTCACGATGATTGAAGATACTATGTTCTTAGAAATTGCGTGACTCTTATTATACTGCGCAGTTTTTTAACGCAACAGTGATGTTTGTGACTCGTCTCTAATGCTGTAAAAGTGAAGTTAAGAGGACTAGGAGGTCCCATTTTCGTAATTTCGTAACCCGTACAGACATCTCGGAACCGTGGGTCGCTGTATACAAGAGTATAAGGAACTATTTGAAACACTTTTTTACCACCCTTAAAAGAACAGTTGGAAGTTACACCGAATATTCGCGAAACCCTGTCAAGCAACGGATCATTGGAAATGCTTCGAGCATACCACAGACCTGTAGACGAGATTTAAAGCTACGCCATTCAGGGTTAATGATAAAGTGAAAAATGTTGATCCAAATAGGGCTCCAGGTATAGATTATGTTGACAACAGAATTGTTAAGACGATGTGGAACACAGTGGCGCCTGAAATATTTTAACTACTGCCGACCCTCGCGCAGGTCACTTCCCGAAAATTTGGAAGGTGGAGAGGCTAAAATCAGACAATTTCCCATTCGTCAAAGACAAACTTGACTAGTAATGTGAAATCTTGCATTCCTTCTGGATTAAGAAAATTGCTCACGAGGGTAATGGCGGCACGCTTATTGACGTAGTTGTCTCACTCGCCAGGGTCTTTAAATCAATTCAGTTTTCGTACACGTCGTATGCGATATCCGCCGCTCATTCTTGGATAGAGACCTGCCCAGAGAAATACGTTCAGAGTATTTTTGGCTTCTCTGGCGCGTTTAGATAATGCCTAGTGGCTGTCTATCTTTAGACTCGAGTAGACTTAGCCGATCTCCGTTGGCTTGCTAGGGATTATTTTTGCGATTGAGACCTTTATTTACAGTATAAATATTTAGAAGTAAAATATACGCTAGCAGGAATTACAGCAACGTTCGGTTTTGATCCCATCCTATAGAAAACGTAATGTTCAATAGGATTTTCGCGATAGGTCTTCAGGGATGTATACACTTATACGGACGACACGTTGCTAATATTCGGAAAAGAAAGCTGCAGAGGGTTAGAGAATTGTGCGGTGGACTCCCTCGCCAAGATACTTGATTAAGTCAAGCTTAACTTTGCCCTTCAAAAGTCCGAGGCTGCTCTCTTCAAGGGAGACTAGCAAGGAATCCGATTGTAATCGGCGTTCTGAACTAAATCACATACCTAGGCATGATTCACGACTCGAGACGCAGGAACATGCTGGACTATATTATTTGCGTTGAGATGTCCAGCATGTTCCTGCGGTTTCGAGAAGTAAGACATGAATCACGTTTTGTTTGGGTGCAGTGAACACGATAAACGCGTAGAGTTTTGTTTTTGCGTCAACATAGTTTAAACGTCATTTTTTTCTAACGCGACATTAGTTCAAACATTAGCGATGTTATCACTCGTGCCGAGCACGCAACCAGATGCTCACCTTCCTTTGTAGGACCCTCGTTTTACAAAGGAAGGTGAGCAAATTGAGAGAAATTTATGAGAAAACTAGCAGGTGTTTCCGGGCAGTCATAACGAGCTTTGACTTTTTTTTTTGGAACTTACACCACGTCGTACTAGGAAATGAAATGAACGACAGCAACGCGAAAGCTTAACTTTCAAATGGCCGGATTTGTGCGATCATGAGCGATGACAGGATTGAACAGGTAGTTCCACATACAATTCTGGCAGCTCGGTTGTGTTTCTACCCATGGAAGCTTTCATTCTATTTAACAGTGTCAACAGTACCTACATACTTAGATTAACAACAAAAATTGAGTGTGTCTGTGTACTGAAGGATGACGTGAAAACGCCTACATTGACCGCCAAGATAACGCTTTCCACTCGCGCCTTTGTCGCCGCACTCGACCACCGCCACAGCATTTTTTGTGTTCCCAACATTGATTGCTGGCGAGATGTTCTTTCGAACCGATATCTTTCGAACTTTGAACGATACTCTTTCGAACCGTATCGATACAATTTCTTTCTTCGACTTTCTCGATCTTTAACGAGCATAGTTCGGCATTATATAGACAGACAGAATATAGGCCGACTTTTGTTTATTTTCAATTTCAACCCCATACAACTTTACCATAATCACTCAACACTAATGTTTTATACGTGAAATCGATAGATCATGACAAGAGCTATCGATAAGAATTAAGAAGCGAACGTCGTAGTTTCACGGAGCCAAAATTTACTTTGCGCCGAAAATTTTAAACGGAGCAATAAGCTTATAATGCAGTGCTATACAGTCTAACAGATATTTTTATTCTTTGACTATGGAATTTAAATACTATTTTTGGATTTTTCTATCACTTATAAAATATATATTATTATAAGGAAATAAAAAACAACGTTCATTTTCGCTTACACTTGCTGATGTCAGCAAAGTTTTAAAAATACCAAACACAAAACCCATAATCTTACTTATATTTTTGGAAAAATCTGTAATATGATCGTAGTATGTAAGCCTATGTATTATGAATTTAGGTAACAGACAGTAAATAAACACGGATAAATAATTTTTATCCGCGGACATGTTGAAATGTTATTATTTAGTGACATGGTGTTTAAACAGATACGTCCTGAAATGGGACAGCTTTTTTCTTAGTATTATAAAATGAATTACCATTTACTACATACTTCTGAAACTAAGTAACCTGTTGTTGTTAATTTGTTGAGTTCTGATTTAAAACAATAAACCTTCAAATTATGTCAACACTTTAAATCTTACTTTTTATGCATAGGAAATTGTGACAATTTTTATGCGTAGGGAATTGTGAATTTTGGGTAAATATTATAATTTTGGACCTATAAAGCCAAATTGTATTCTCAGAGCTCGTCAACGTCGCGCAGAATTTCTGGATTACACTCAGTATGAAAGCAAAGGTGAAGATGTGCAGACGTTAAAATGTAATATGGCAGGCCTGTGACAGCATTGACAAAGTCGTAAACCGATAATTTGTGTTTAACATCGATGGTTTACGTACTTCAAAATCGACATTAAAACACCTAAGTTTTGGGTCTCAACATCGATATTTAGGTAACATCGAGGGACGTCGATCAATCCTATAATAACTACATATTTAGTCAGTCACGTGATCCAAAAGAATCCAAAAGATTTTTATTATTTCAAAATAGATACAATTCTGAAATTACATTTTGTATGAAACATAAAAATATTTTTTTATGAATTCTCTGTACAAATCAGTTATGTACAATTTACTGAACCAATTAATATGAATTCGTCTTATTTCTTGGAATTTAATAAGTGTACAAAAATTTAATCGCATTTATATTATAACTACTTTATTTTACATGAAAATATAACTGCAGGGAGTGAAAACTGTTTCATTTTGCCTTTATCTCACGGCCCACGGAAGGATAATGTATCTTATTTTTTGCAATTTTACAGGAGAGCGGGACAAAGTTTGAAAACATCATACGAAAGTAGTGAATTTTCACATTCTTTTATGTATATTGACGTTATTAAAAAGCATTTCGTGCATTTCGCAAAAAATGCCAATTTCACCTACTCGGAACTTTTTGGTTATTATTTACTATAGTTTTATGTTATATGTAATCATTCCAAACAATTGGTATTGCATTACCTACAACTGTACTAAATCGTTTTTGCACGTTTTCAATAGAAATAGGATTATCCAATTTTCTTCATAACATAATTTTCTAATTAAAACCTGAGCGACCGAATGACAACTTTTATAAATATAATTTATACAAAAGAGAAATAAGTAAGTAAATATTTATAATAGGTACTTTACGGTTCAAATAACACCTCTTTGCAAATAAGAACTTGTAGTGCTATTAGCAACTGAGTTATCCCTTAGAATTTGTTCCAGCGCATTATCTCATTCGCCTGTCATCTTAAAATTCGTATTATCGATTTCGCATCCGAATCACTTTTTTCACTACACTTGTTCAGTTGCTGCCGAAGAGAGACGTGTGTTCGATACACAAATTCGTGTTTTCAAGAAAATTTACTCGAAATATTGAAGCCGATTTTGTAATGGGTAAATTTTATATTTTCTGCCTTACATAATTAATATATTTTATTACGTTGTATGTATGTGAAGACGTTATTTATTTATTAATTTCTTGAAAACTCCATGCCTAACTTACCAATTTATCGAAAACGTTAGGCATTTGGAAGAATGTAATAACAAATAGTTCAATAAAAACACACGAGAACAACAACTAATAGAAAACAAAAATAATAACAATAACAAATAATACAGAAACGCACTAACTAGTGACCAGTCGTGAACCGTCAAGCAACTCCATAACTCCTTTCCTGAAGCAGTCGATGGAAAATAAAAAAGACCGAGTGCATCACTCCATACTCGGTTAAACAATGTGTGTGACCGAAAACTTGTGAATGCTGTGGGATATTCGTGCTCGCCTTAGGCAGGGGAAATAAACTATGACGTCGTCCTCTCATGTAGCAGTCGGGAGTAATATGCTATTAAACTCAATATTGCAGGGTTTTCAAAGTTACGATTTTATAATTTTTAAAAAATGTGTAATCATATGCGGCTCTCGTCGCAGCTAAAAGGCATTACATCCATCCATATCCATTATTTCTGAAGGGAATAAGTAAAGTAATATCAATATATTTTGTAATGCATAAACCGATTACACTTGTTTATATTTTCTCCAGCACGAGGATATAAGTAGCTTCATATGTAGACCAAATTAAAGCATTCACGTCAAGAATACTACGGATCAAAGAGTTAAATAAAATAACGATACATTTAATGTCATGAAAATGGCGTATGACAAATCTTAGTACCTTGTAGGTTTTCTGTTAGGTTTCGATTATATGACTGTCAAATATGAGATGATTATCCATAATTACGCCGAGATCCCATAAGCTTGCCACGGGGAACACCTAAGCGGGAGTATAAACGAGTTATAATTGTTATTTTCTCATTAATCAGCTGCTATATAACTTGCCAAAAATAGATAAGGTGAATTAGCTACGATGGAGTGAATGTTTTTTTTTATTTATCGTCAATAATGTATACTTTTATCTGATGCTGGTGGTTACAATGTTTTTAGGGCGGTAATGGATAGACGTAAACAATGTTTACAGACAACTGTTTAAAGACAATGTTTTCAACAACGTTTACAGAAAAAATTAAAATATAAAAGAAAACTCGAAGGAAAAAATAAGAATACATCAAAATATAATTTTAAATCGAAAGAATAATATCTCAATCCGAGATATTATTCTTTGATATTAATTATTCTTTCGATTTAAATCCGAGATATTATTTCAATCCGAGATATTATTCTTTGATATTAATTTTCCGAGAATTTTGGTGGACTTTTCCTAATATCGACCATCTAAAATAATTTGAATTAAACGAACAAATTACCGTCAAGTTGCAAGCCCTATGTAGTTTGAAGGCATAGTGAAAAATCGTGTTAAGATCACTTGTGCAAGCAAGTGTGTGTGAAAGGTGTATCGATCTATAATCAATAAGGTTTGAGACGATATTGCAGTAATAATACAAAACTATATAAATATTTAAGGAAACACAATTTCATATGAATCATGTTTTATAAATGAAATGTTTGAACAGATGCATATTCTTAATATCAGAAAGTCTTTATATCAGAATCTTTGTTCCTCCTATTTCTAATCATATCTCAATCCTGATCCCATTGGCCTGTATTTCTGATTTTTTAACTTTATCATATCTCAATCCTGATCACATTTGTTTTTAATAATATCTAAGTCCTGATTCTCTTTATCTTTTATCCTATAATATTGATCACATTTTTCTGATCATATCTTCTATACTATCTGTCTTTTATCTTATTTTAATCCAGATTTTGTCCATCTAATTACATATATGTCAATGCTGGCGAAATAGGTCCACAGTTTTATCTCCATCTTGATAACCCCTAATAATATTTCGATTAAAATCATACTTAAATAAGACCTTTTATTTTTATGTCCCAAATAAATAATGCAAAACTTTTGATATTAAATAGCAACTTTATTAATTTATTCAATATTGTACTAACCATTTTAATCCACTACTTTTGGTATCTTTCTGGTAGATTTATAGTTCGATGCTCAAAGAGATTCTCTACTTTTAATAAAATGTCAACTTGATAGGTGTAAAGTAAATTGAAACAAAATATCAATTTGACAGATGTTAAAATTGGATTGAAAGAATAATATCTCGGATTTAAATCGAAAGAATAATATCTCGGATTGTATGGTCGATTTAAAAAAAAATAATTATAATACCAAAGTGGAAAGGAGTAGAATAAAGTAATTTCTATCAAAAAATGTAAGAGCATAAAGATTACAAAGGAAAAAATAGAAAAAGAATTTCAAAGCATATTGTAGATGGAAGAGAGAGACAAAAGGTGCCACGCAGAAATTCAGAAGTCCTTCTAACAGTGCTACTAAACATTTGCAAACTTAAACATGATTATCCGTTAAAACCAGAGAGTAATAAAGAAAATATACCAAACAACTTAATATTTCCAAGCTCAACTCTAAATCCAAATGGTACAGGCTATAAGAAATTTTGTTTTCGTAACGTAACTTTCATGATGACGACTTTCCGCACATCTGCAATAGTAAAAGAAAGCTTAACAACCCACAGATAAATAGAAGAGGTCACTTTATTTTCATTGACATTGGATATTACATTGTCGACTGATGGATACGTCATTTATTATGTAATGGTATTAGGTATCCAGTTCTTTGGATTTTAAAAGATATTATTTATGGTTTGCTTTGTTCCATTAATCACATTATCAAAGTGATTATAGTAATTGTTGGTACATTTGGTGTAAAATTCATTGTGTACCAATTATTATTTTTTTAAAACTTTTTTTAAACTTCCCTAATGCTTTTCAATTAATAATCAAAAATTGTTAAATTGTCCTAAATAAATTTTCTTTTTCGAATGATTCTTCTACATCATTATTCACCTGACACCAAATCTAATTAATCCTGTCGCTTAAATGTCGACAAACTGGCCCAATACCGTTCCCCTTTAGTGAATGGTATTCATTTTTAATATAAAAATCGATTGACTTATCAAAAAAGTGGCTGAGAGCATTTTTGTGAAATTTTTGAAAATTGTCAATTTTTGTTATATATCTATACCGGGTTATAAATATTTATGGGGCAAGGAGAATTTTTTTAGTCCGATTTATAAACGTCTTATTTACTACAAACATGATTAAGTTAACCACTGGATAGTGCATAAGAATACAGTTTTATGAAAAGCAAGCCACTATTCATTAGGGTAAACGTGCCACGTGACAACGTTAGCCCATCAGTCGTTTGTCACTTGGAGCATAGAGATGTAGTTTGCTGGATACTTACTTACTTTACTTATACTTACGTATTTTCAATATGTTTCAAAGCAAGGGTTTTAACAAATTAAAAACATCATTATATAAAAAGAAGATTTTTATTATATTATAATCACTATATTAACTTAATAAATTATTGTACGAATGTATATATATATATATATATATATATATATATATATATATATATATATATATATATATATATATTATACCGTTATTTTGCTAATATGAATTGTGAAATTTACTGGAGAAAAAAGGACAATACTTCTTGTCGATTATATAGAACTCAGAGATATAAACAATTTTAGTAATAAATGCCAAATAACCATGACTCGCATTGCCCGGTCACCTGTAGCCGTTTTCCTTTTCGGTGCGGGCAGTTCGGTAACCTAAAATGATAAGTAAAATATAATTTTATATGCTTAGAAATCAATGAACTTATTTTACTCTATAAAAAATATCTTATATATATTTTTTTGGATTTTTAAGTAGTAACAAAAGTATCGATTTAGTTATCGATAACGGCACGAAGCATCTCTAGTGGCGAAAAAATCAACAATATGGCAGAATCGCTGCCGACGATCTGACTCTAACATGCGAAGATATACTTACATAAATAATAGTATAGGTTTATTTAATTTTGATTTAAAATTACAAGAAACTTTCGCTGTGACGTTCGTTTTCTTACTGAAGGTGCGTAAGCTCTTCGCCCGGAGCGGTAGCACAAATTGTGCCAGCGCGCGGCTAGATTTTGCGTTGATGCGTCATCCAGTGGTTAAATTATCCATGACTGCAAACGTGGTAGTTCGATTTACTACAAACGTGGTAAATGAAATTAAAAAAAATGATCTAAATAATTATTATCTGCTTAGTGTTGTGTTTGTAAAAATTTACAATCGATTTTTAATATCTTGATAATGATAATAACTTCTTTATTTCAGACATATTAAGTTATATCAATTAACGGTCCATATATTGTTAGTAAATCAAGTACTTATTTCACTAGCGTTAGTAACATTTATAATAAAACGTGTAAATCATTAAAATCATATAATTTCTATGCTGAATAGACAAACGAATAGACAGACAAGAAAGCGAGTTAATATTGCATTGTCATACAGTTCTGAGCTGTGTTTAAAGTTTCAAGTTTCTAGCTCAACGGTAAGTTAGTTTAAAACCGTTTGCGAAATTTGTACCGGACAAACCACCACACAGACAAGAAACGAACTAATAAAACGTGGGGTAACATAGATATAATGATTGAAATCACTCAAAAAATAGTAGTCCTTGGGTATATAAATAGTGATCAAAGCAACGGAGACAGAATTTAGATAAATTAAATTATTTTATTTCTTTAGTCTTTCTTTTATGTTTTTAGTATTTATGATCAAATGAACTAAAAACATAGTCAATTAGCCTAAAATTATTTATATATAATAATTTCAATCTTACACTTTTAGCTTCACATGCAATGAAACGTTTTTGCTCAGGATTGCCCTTGGTAGGTGACAAAGCATTTCTGGAAATGATTCTTTTAAACTTTTGCAGGCATTTGCTCGAGCTGACCAGCGCATATAATATATAATTTTCACAGTAGTTTTGTTTTTTATCACTCCCTATGAGTATCTGTGCTTGAAGAGTTTCTCATCTTTGAGTCGAAGCTGTAAAAAATGTGTGAATTTCTTGAAGTACCACTAAGAACCAATAAGCTTCTTGAGAGCATTCAGCGGCATATTCACTCACTAGTTTAAGCGAATGTGGGGAATAGAGTATATATTTTACTAAGGAAAAAAATTCTTCTATTTTGGCCTGTAATCCATTATAAATATCTGATATGTTTGCTGCATTATCATAGAACAGGCCTCAGTAGCCTATTATAACAATTTGAAACTAGTCTAAACTTTTAACAATTGCATGTACTATATCTTGTGATTTGTGACCGACATTTGCGATTAACTTAAGAAAACTTTCAATGGGCGTACCATCAGCTTGATTATATCGGATAACGAAGTAAAAGTAGAAATAATACTACATCACGTAGTTTCATTTAGTTGGAAAACAAATTTAATTATAATGAATCTCTACAAAATTAAAGCCAAATTTGTTCAATATTTGACAAAACAGTTTAATAAATTCTAATGAAATCAAACAATATAAAATCCATTTTGAATTAAATTTTCAAAAACATAGATATTTGAAGAAATGTTGTCCTACATAAGAGGACCATGTCTTATTTTATTTTACTTGCCTAAAGCGGACACGAATATCCTACAGCATTCGCCAGTCTTTTATATACTAACATTAATTAACGCAGTGTTGCGCGATGCATCCAGTCTAGATATATTTTCTACTTTATTCACCTCTTCAGAAATGGAGTTACGGAGTAGCTTGGTAGTTTAGGGCTGATCACTTGATTATAATTATTCCAGTTCCTTTGTGTTTCTGTCTTATTTTTTAATAACCATTTGTTCCTATGTTGGTAGTTCTGTAAGTTGGGCGTAAGCAAAAGTATTGAAACTGCATTTCAGTTTCGTGGAAAAATTCATTCTATGAAATGTAATACCATTTTTTTTACTTTTAACCTTAGTTAGTGTGTATTAATATAACAGGAACGTAGCCGCTGACGCGCTTTTAAACGTTTCTTGAAATGTTAGCAATGTAACAAACATTTACAGTTTGTTGTGTAAATGTTATTGTCACGTCTGTGTTCTATTTATTGGTACATTTTTGTAGTAACTAATGTATTTTCTAAAATTGAAAAAATATCTGAGGAAGAAGCGTGACTTTAATCATCGATTTATCTAGTTTATAATGGAGATTGTTTTTCATGAATGACATTAATAAAAAAACGTATAATTGTAAATATAGTTTTCCACGTTGACGAAATCGTCACATTAATATATGAAATATAGTAAAACTATTATTGAATTATGCATTTTGAATAAACAATTTCGTTCCGAATATGGGAAAATAATGTATTATTTGAATCCGTAACGCTTCATATTTTTGCATTTTTATTTTGACCTGACCACTTTGACAAAATCGTCACTTTTATGTATGAAATATACCACTAATATTATTGAATTGTGTGTAATAATTGAACAATTTCTTTGCAATATGGGAATGTAATTAGTATTTATTATTTGAGTCAGTATAGCTTGATAATTTTTAATTTTCATTTTTGCACTTGCAAAATTTTCGAAAAACGTCAACGGAACTTTTAGATTTAATAGTATAGGTTTATTTAATTTTGATTTAAAATTACAAGAAACTTTCGCTGTGACGTTCGTTTTCTTACTGAAGGCGCGTAAACTCTTCGCCCGGAGCGGTACCACAAATTGTGCCAGCGCGCGGCTAGAGATTTTGCGTTGATGCGTCATCCAGTGGTTAACTTATCCATGACTGCAAACGTGGTAGTTCGATTTACTACAAACGTGGTAAATAAAATAAACAAAATTATCTAAATAATTATTATCTGCTTAGTGTTGTGTTTGTAAAAATTTACAATCGATTTTAAATATCTTGATAATGATAATAACTTCTTTATTTCAGACATATTAAGTTATATCAATTAACGGTCCATATATTGTTAGTAAATCAAGTACTTATTTCACTAGCGTTAGTAACATTTATAATAAAACGTTTAAATCATTAAAATCATATAATTTCTATGCTGAATAGACAAACGAATAGACAGACAAGAAAGCGAGTTAATATTGCATTGTCATACAGTTCTGAGCTGTGTTTAAAGTTTCAAGTTTCTAGCTCAACGGTAAGTTAGTTTAAAACCGTTTGCGAAATTTTTACCGGACAAACCACCACACAGACAAGAAACGAACTAATAAAACGTGGGGTAACATAGATATAATGATTGAAATCACTCAAAAAATAGTAGTCCTTGGGTATATAAATAGTGATCAAAGCAACGGAGACAGAGTTTAGGTAAATTAAATTATTTTATTTCTTTAGTCTTTCTTTTATGTTTTTAGTATTTATGATCAAATGAACTAAAAACTAAGTCAATTAGCCTAAAATTATTTATATACAATACATTTTCAAATTAACTACACAAGTATACAAGCTACATTGACGCAAAACATTTTGTCTCGAACTTCTAAAATCTTCTAATCGGTTTCTCATTGTGTCTTCGACTTCTCTTATTTTTCTTCAGAATTCATCTTCACTGCTGCATTCTCTTGTCTAAATTATTTCCTTGTAGTATACCCAACTATGGTAGTTGTGAATATTAAAAACTCCCGTTCTTTCGAAGCGTGATTCGTCGCTCCACAATTTTTTTGATTAAAAACCCTGGATCTTCTTGCTCTCTTCGCAGCATAATTTCGCAAAATTCAACTTTTTTGGTAGTTAGTAGGTAGCAGGGATCATCGTGTAGTAGTACTGCACGATGATCCCTGCCACTAAAAATTAAAAGAATTCCATTTCCTTTACGTATGACTCGATGGAGAGATCTGTTTATACTTCTTCAGTCTTTTGATAATTTGAAAATTTTATAAAATCCGCCATAATCATGAAAATTATAAATGAATAAATAAAATGACGTTATTTACTTGAACTCTAATCTTTATTGTTTTGATCACTAGCTTCAATAAAAATAATCTTATGCAGTACTAAGTTTTGTACTTTTCACTTATTTTCAAATTTTCTTTTATTTTTTTCTCAACCAGCTTTATTACACGTAACTTCTTGGCATTATCTAAAAAAATATTTAGTGCGTACCCGATGAATTCTTAAAAAAACGCGAAAAGAACATATACAAACCTCATACAGAAAATTAAATTAAAATGAAACCAAAACTTCATAAAAATTACTAAAATCAATTCACTAATTATAATAGGGATAATTCGGATAGGACATGATACTAGGATTTGAATGTAAAAATTGAGTCACTTACATGTAATGAATATAACTAAAAAATAAACCAGCTTTTCCGATTGTTTCAAATGTTTTTCTAATTTTCAAGTAATATAAAGTGAAGTACATATTTATTTACATATAAACTTCTTCTTTTATTACACTTATTTATCCTTCAATCAACTTTGAGTAACAATACAACATTCTAACCGCTCTTCTTTCAATATTCCCCGATTTTTCATGTCACCGAAAACCATAGGGAAACAAACGACAAATTAACCTTACAAACATGTTCTATCACATTTGGTCAGTGTGACAAGACCAAATTGAATTCTGACGTTTTAGGATGTAAAATGTTCTAATCCAATTAGCTTTGCAACACTGCTATTCCTTTTATATCTAAATCGTACTTACGCGCCAATAATCAAATTCTTCAAAATTATAATTACCTACCTCATTTGTATACTTACTTTTTTGACTCAACGTCTTATTCTCCTGCTGGTTTTATTAGTTGCATATTTGTGTAAGGTTAAATAGTACCTATTTGTGTACTAACTAGCTGGTAGCATGCTTTTTCTTCTTTTTATAAAGAATAAGATCTATATTGGCGTTTATCTGTTTGTATGGGGTTCCAATATTTGGTATCCGAACATCACTTTCAACTTATCATCGACTCTAAAAATCTCTAACAATAGTCATATTACATAAATTTATTCGTGTTTAAAAACGTTATTTTACCGCAAAAGTTCCAATTAATATTTATGTATCTACTAGTGATGTAACGAATATTAATTTTTAAGCATTCTCGAATGCGAATACGAATATCTGCCGCTTACATTCGTGAATGCGAATGCGAATATCTTATTCTGAGATGTGCCAAGCTATTCCGATAAAAGCCGACGGTTATTTGTTTACATTGACAGATCGGACCAGAAACAAGTGAATTAATAAGTAAAACAATTTCTAGTGAAATATGGACTTATATTTACGCTTTGTGATGCTGAACGAGCGAGATGTAAGCTTTGAAACAATAAATATTCTTGAAAAGGTAGAACTACAATGATTATGAGGAATCATTGGAAGTCAATGAATAAAACCGGGTTTTCTGAATTGGAAAAATGAGAAAAAGGAAAACAGGATGCAAATAATAGACTTGCATTTGCATCATATTCCCACAACAGTTCTAAATCTGACATTAAACGGATGTCCCTTCATGAATGTTGCAAAAGCTAAGGTAAGCTGTTTGGTGTCCTTGGCAGCTGATAAATCAATAAGTAAAATAATTGTGTTGGAAAACTTGTCATTTAGTTTCGTGGAATGTGTTGGATTCGTAAGTCTTGTGAAGCACCTATGTTCATCCTATAATTTAAATTCTCTTCAGTATTATACTTTTTTTTCTCAGAGATATATTATATGATAAAGTGAGTAAGCAAATCCTTGAGTTGCTGAAGTCTTTTACAAAAATGTCATTTACTAGTAGCGTCTGGTCCGATTCATGTTCTGAGGTTTCTCTACTGATTTAACTTGGGGTAGACGTATACAACCACAGCCGCCATACCGAAAAAAATATTGCTCATAAACTTGAGAGCATCTTGTCGTCATGGGAAATACCTACGGAAAAAATTGAAACGTGTAGTTCGGGATGCAGACGCAAACGTTAAAAGGTGTTTCTTTATCAACACATCGACGGTGCTTCACACAAGATTCAAAACGTGTTAAAAGAAGGGACGAAAGCTCAAAAAACTGTCGCGGCTGCCATAACAAAATATAAAAAAAAACTTACAATACATTTACTTAATTCAAATACTGCTCAAGACGAGCTTAGAACTTTACAGAAAAGTGTTAATCAAACACTCCTAAAGATTATACAAGAGTGTGCTACCAGATGGAACAGCACCTTTTATATGTTAGAGCTTCCAAACAGTGGATGATCATTAAAAAAACTTATCGTTTTATTAAGACCATTTGAAGAAGTAACCAAAGAGTATAGTCTCTATATCATCAGTAATTCCGTTAATTGCCAATGTGGAAAAAATTCTTATTGACCTAGATTTATCCGATGAACACATTGATGACACGACAGCCGTTTTGAAAAAGAAGCTTATTAGCAAATTTTCAATTTTAGGAAATATTGTTTGTCACGGCAAACTTCATCGATCCAAGATATAAAGTCAAGTTTTTTTTAAAAATACGTAGGCTAAAGAGCGTATCATACAGCAAATTTTGGATTTTATTGAAGGCAATCAAACAGACGCACTTTCAAGTTCACGTTGTTCGAATGCGAAGCGTGCCAGATTGGACGAAACAGAAGATTCCGTAAACAATAAATGTGTATCTTTGAGGGACACGATGACTTTACTAATGAATGATACGAGTGAGAGTGAAGGAGAAGATCACATTCCTGTCCTTGGTTACCTCAAAATTCTGCTCATCTTTTAACCCGAAAATCTATTACAGAATATTTAGCGGAAACTCGTGGCAAACGACGTCGACCCTCCAACATGGTGGAAGGTGAACGATCAGAAGTATGAACTTCGTTTTCCTACAGCGAGGCATTATTTAGTCACAACACCAACGAGTGTTCCGAGCTACTGAATGTTTAGTGGTGCTGGGCTTATTTATACACCGCATCGAAATAGGCTTGAAGGAGAAAAGGCCTCGATGCTTTTATTTTTGTATCCTGTAAGTTTAATATCCTCAGCTGAAGTTTGATTATTAATTGGTTGTTAAAAGATTATTATATTGTCATAAAAGATTATAAATTTCATAAGAAGAAGAAAAGGAAATAATAACTTTTTTGTTTAATTTTTTTCTAAAAAAAGGTTTAAGAGAAATGCCGTTTTTGTTTATTTAAATACATAGTATATTTTTTGTTTTCTAATTTCTAATGAGAAGTTAACTATTTATTGTATATATTTACGTGTGTGTATATATAAATAAATATATATATATATATATATATATATATATATATATATATATATATATATATATATATATTATTTTTTCTTTTTTTTTTATTCGTGATTCTTAATTACAAAATAAAAATAGTAAAGTTAAGGTTCACAAACTGAATTTGAAGTTAATAATTAACAGAATATTTATAAATTACATTCACTAGACAAGTTCTAGCTACACCGTGCTTAACTACATATCCCTAGAGACGCACGAAGAATTCTGCCCCTGTGAGGTACGCGCTTGCTTATTTATCGAGTATGGGATCAGCGTCTGACGTCACCCTCCCACTTCCGGCCCTCGCTGCTTACACGGCCTCTCCTAACGCTACACTGTCCTCGGTCGCAGTCTGTGTCTATCCATCTTCCAAAGTAGGACCTTGAGTAGATTCGTCTTCGTTATCTGAAAGTCTGCATATATTTAATACATGTCCAGGCAAAAGTGGTCTTTTCTGTCATTCCTCACTCAAACAAGGCCCCTCTCAATTAGCACACATTTTTCCTCGCATCACTTGTATGGGTTTGCTACTAAGAACTACACAGATTGTCTTTTACACACACATCATCCAACATTTCACTCAAAGGGTAATAAAAAAACTACACATGCATGTTCCGGAACCAGTTATTATAGCAAACATTTCCAAAGAGCAGCACATGCTCCGATACCAGGCCCCACTGCCAATGCCCACCTGGTACTATACAAATATCAAGAGAGCAACACATGCTCTTCAGGAGCAACACATGTTCCGATACTAGGCCCCACGGCCACTGCCCACCTGGAACTGTAAACACAACTAGATCAAGTTCATACGACAAACATCTCACTAGAAACAAAACACATGTTCCTATACCGGGCCCCACGGCCAATGCCCGCCAGGCACTATACACACATCAAGACCAAGGTCATACGACACAGATTTTACTAGGCACAAAACATATGTTCCGATACCACGTCCCACAGGTAGTGCCCACCTGGCACTATACACACATTAAGATCAAGGTCATACGATACAGATCTTGCTAGAGACAACTTCTAATACTTACTGTTAAAAATTGCGGCACTTGCCTTGGGACACCATTCCCCGTAGCAAGGCATCAGGTGCTCGGCAGCAGCTTGAGTGGTCTTTCCATACAACCTGGTCAGCAACCTCATTCTGTAGCGTCCACTGGGCAGAACTTTGGTTATATTGTGTGGTCCACGCATGCCTGAATCAAGCTTTCCAACTGACTGCGAATACTTGATTACCAATACATTGATTACTAATACAAAGTAAGCGACTTTGAAGGTTCGTAGTTTTCTCCTATTTTGGTTAATATAAGATTCTTGTTGTTCCTGATTCCATTTCAGTAGTATAGTGGCTCTACTCATCCGTAGTTCACGATCAGCAGTCAACAAAGATAACAGCGATTATGGTATCTTTGTTGACTGCCAAATCACGAACTAGTGCGCGTATGGCTGGAGTTCTTGCTTTGATGCCAACCAGTCAATTTAAAGCGGAGACTTGCGTAATCTTCTGTCTCGTAACGTTGAGTACTAGTTGAAGTCTCCACAGTCCCTCTGCCAACTTCGCCTTATTGTAGTTTATATCTATACGGATCATAATCAGAACCGTGCGCGCGTATCTCTCTGCTTGTCCGTTCGAATGGTACATCCCGGGGGTAACATAGTGTATCTCACTACCCAGCTCTGTTACAAATTTTACGAAATCAACTGACACAAACAGACGGCCAAGGTCCATTACTAATAACTTTGGCACGCCAAATAGAGAAACTAATTTTTTTAAAGTTAACTTCAACTTATCAACTTTCTGTTTCTTAACTGGACACAATAAACAATATTTGGTAAAGGCATCAACAACTATGAGTACAAACTTATGTCCATTTGACTCGGGTAAACGAGCCAGCGAAGTATGTGAAGAGTATGAAATAGTTCATCGGGTTTATTCCATGAAGTAATCGGATGATGCGGCGCTCTAGATACGCATTTATGTGTCATACAACTTTATGTGTCATACATGTCGCATTTATGTGTCATACAATTACCATGAGCGATATACTTACTGAAGAACTGTATGATTCCCGGAAACCAAAACTGTCTTACAATTAAATCTAATGTTTTGTCAGCATCAATATGTGGCATGCTTATCATGAAATATTCTAAGTAAACTTAACCGATGCCCTTTAGGTATAAAACATAAGAGTCTAGATTGTTCGCCCACAGGCGTATAACGGTGATTTATTACTTTTTTTGAAGGACGTAACAGTTTGAATCTAGACTTCCATCACCTAGTCGCTCTATCAGATTTTGAGTCTCTTTGTCGGCAATTAAAGCAACTTGTGCCCAATTACGAGGCTTGGGTATGTGGCTTACATTACGACTAAGATAATCGGCATGTACCATTAAAGTTGCTTTATGATACTCAATTCGAAAATTAAAGTCCTGTAAGTCCATCCACCAACGCGCAACCCGCAGTAGTATTTTTTTTGGTTTGTGTTGCCTTATCTAACTCGCTCTTGTTTCGGACCCCATTCGAATGGAACAGATTGTTTTGTTAAGTGAGCTATGCAAGCTGTTTTAGAAGCGTAATCTTTTATGTAGCGCCTGAAGTATCCGGCTAACCCTAATAACTGTCTAACCTGTTTGACGTTCTTAGGTATTGAGGTATTTGGGAAGTTTACAAAGGCTTCTATTTTCATACACCTCGGTTTTACCTGACCTTCACTTATTATCCGCCCTAAATATTCAACTTCGGTGACTAGAAACGAGCACTTGCGAACGTTAATTGAAAATCCATGAAGAATTGATCAGTTATCAAAACTTCGTTTAAGAACTTAATTCCCTTTCTAAGGGTTTCGCTGATAAGTAGAAAAAGTAATGGATATAAAAGAGCACGGTACCCGCTTCTATAAAGCGACGTAGCGTATTCTTTGATATATTACAGGCGAATTTGCAAGTCCATAGGGCCTTTTCAGATACTTGTAATGTCCTTCTGGTGTTACAAACCCTGTCTTATGAACTGATTCTTCATCGATCAGGATCTGATGGAACCCAGACGCCATATCCAAAGAAGTAAAATATTTGTAATTGTTAAGCACTTGTTAGGCGAATATACATTTTGCCAGTAGTTACAGTTATTATCGCAGTACCCATTATAAAGAAATCGGAAAACTGACTGGATACCGTCATTAAGTTTTCAAGCTCGCTACCACTAAGGGTTGTATTAAATTCCCTTTTTGTCGCAACCGCCCGTAATTGTTCCAACCTTGCTTCTACTGAGTGAACTACCACATCCCTTTGTGTAGTATTTCGCGTTAAATATTGTTTATCTTTAGTGCGGATATAAATTACACCGTCACGATTGAGAATATCCGTTCCTATTATTATTGAAGTAGATATACGGACGTCTGAGTGAACTACCATAAAATTGACCTCTAAAGATATCACGCTAAATTCTACCATCAGCGTTACGTAATTGTGAGCAATTATTTCCATATCGTTTACGTTACTTAACCCTTGTAAAACGCAGTATGTCGAATTAAATGAACAAGCGAAATGTTTAGCAACGTCGGACGAAATTAGAGACATGTTGATAGCCCCGTTGTCAATTAATACATCCACCGGAATGCCCTGCAATACAGCCGTACATATATCGTTTAACTTGTCTGCATTATCGACTTCTCGACTGAGATTAATATTCCGTCACGCAATGCCGACCTCTCTTCACCAAAACAATTATTTTCTGTGGGGCCCATTTTTTTACAAAAGGTACATGGCTCGGGTTTCATTTGAGAACGCGCGTTTGTTCTCTTTGAGTATTCAAGTACTTTTTGACCCGGTAGGTAGCAATAAAAACACTTAAGCAACGGTTTTGACTTCGGACACTCGAGCGGCTTATGCCCACCGTCCCCACGGGTGTAACACTTACTACTCGATGACCTATAATGACCGCGTATAATTAAATTATTTTTTCTAGAGTCGGATCCCTGCATATCGAACTTTGTCTGAATGGATTTAACCGCGGCTGGTTTAATGTAGATTTTCAAAAACGAAACCAAGTTCTCGGATGTCAAGTTCGAATTTGTCACACGTATTTGTGGGTCAACGATACCGCGAATAACTATTGACGTCGTAAACTCATCACTGAGGCCCCTAACGACTCGCAAGCTTAGCGTGCGTCGAGCGTATTCGACGTAAGTGAGGAACTTGTCTGAGGAAGTATTCATTACATCAAACAAAATGTTTGCATAGTTAAACTTGCGTGGGCATAGAGTGGGAAATTCACGCTTGAAATTCGTCCACGACCTGTCATTCGTAGACCACGCCTTTAACCACACTTTCGAATCACCTTTTAAGTAGTCGTGCGTGCCAGACACTCGCTACGTGGCAGACACTCGCTGTCGTTCCATTTGTTTATTGTCTTAGCCCGATCGACCTCTTCGCACCACACTTCAATGTCATGAATTAATGTGTCAAAATTAGATACGTAATAATTAAGAGGACATTGAACCAATGCATCCAATGCACCTGCGTTGCACTTGCGCTAATTTCGGTTTGCAAAAGAGGTGAGGACTCAGGCTGCACCTGGCATACTGTTTCGGATTGCACTTCTGGCTGCAAAGAACTATTAACGGATGGACTATGCGATTCAAGCACATTTAAACGCGACAAAATAACATCGAGCGTTCCCTGAAGCACATTAACCGGTGTATGCCTACGACTAAAACACGAGCGTGACCGAGAACGCGATCGCTCACTCACTTCGCACAACACTTTCAATACAATTTGGTATTGGGAAGTTAGGAATCTGAGTAGAGACATAGGAAATATCGAAAACTGTTATGGACCACCCCCCCCCCCGTCCCCATATAGTTTTTTTGACGGGTGGGGCTCCAGGTTTTCAAAGAATGTATGATCTTTCTAAGAAAAAATGAAAATGGAAATTTATAATCTTGTTCGGTATCTTCACATCGCGAGAAATTTGCCTGAGTCTTAGAAGGCTTATATTATCATTAGCCGAGAAAAGGTCTAAGAAAACAACTACGAGGAACTCTTGTCGGAATGCTAAGGTCATCCTTCTTACTGAGGTGTTCTGCAAACCATTCCATCCGATTATTGATCAGGTGTTCATTTATACCTATATTGAGAGTTTTCTTGTAATTTAAAAATATGGATTATTATTTAGAATTATATTATTTATGGTGTCCACGACTTTGGAATAGAACCTCAGCTGAACATAAAGTTGATGAGGAATAGATGATACAAACGGATGAAGCGTAGAGTGTTTTTGTTTTTGTAGAGTGAGTGAATATTACTACCGTTTATTATTAACGTTTGATACAAGTCTAAGCGACAGAAGAAGTAAAAGGGGAGAGAGAGAGATAGAATTTCTCCCAGCAAAACGATCTCTTTTTTTAAAGAGATATCGTTTTGTCTTTCGAAACAAGAGGGAGTTAGCTTCCGACATATTAGATTTATGTCTCCCTTCAGCCTCTTTATGGGCTTCAACCGTCACAGAACACTCTCCATCGGCGAGTATTCCTATTTACGGTTAAAACTCACCAGTGGCCAGGTCGATAGAATTTATAAATTGGTCATAGCAGAAATCAGATACGGGAGGTCAAAAACTCACTTCTAAAGGAATGAGCGGAATTCCACCCAATCTGTACTATATACTGTAGCTTTTAATAGAGAGGTTTTGTTATCACGTTTTAATTGAAATGTGAGAATGTAATAACGATAGGGACCGCCTCCAAAAGATGCTACGGAGACTGTGGATGACGGACATAGTGATATTTCTACTGAGCTTGGGTTCTGTGATGGGACAGAAACTCTTTTTGTAGATTAGATTTGTTATATTTTTTTACAGTGAGCAAAGGCGAAAGTTATCCCGGTGCTCCGCCAAGGGATGATTTAGGCCTCAGAGAGTTACATAGGGTAGAGCCCCACGACGGTAAATACTATGGGACGACATGAAAGGGAGACATTTATATATATATATATATATATATATATATAATGGTAACTTTCCTGACTCTGTAAGCAATATTGAATTGATAACTACGAGGGTTATTGGGCACGTGGGAAAAAGAAGTAATTTGTCAAATAAATACACTTCGCTTGGCGTTTTCTATATTTTAAAATACAAATGGCTTTTCTGTTTTCTTCTTCTACGAGTTTTACATGTCTTTTTTCGATGACCCAGCCAAACCTGAAAATTCTATAGATTAGTATATTACATCGGTGTATGGAAGATACAATGAGTTACAATTCATTTTAGGAGCTATCTCTTCACTGGCAGCACACACTGGTTGGTAGACTTACATCTTTAGACACAGACTTTCGTCTTTAGACGAGATGATATAAATAGTGGATGATATAATATAATATTAATAATTATAAACTCTACTAAAAATTTAAACTTTGATTATTTGAATTCAAATAAGAGTTAAATAGGTGTCCATTTACAGCGCCGTTTACAGCCCATTTCTCACAAATCTGAAACACATCTGCCGCAAGAGATTGCCGATGTGCAGTCATGAAGAATTAAATTCAAACTGTAGACAACAGTTGGAATTGAGAAAACATGGCATAATTAAGCTCATCAGTTGGAAGGGACATTCGAGCAACAAGTTACTCTCCCATAATATTCAGAATTAAATAATTCAAATAGTGGGAGATAATGAACTGACGTGAGCAGAATTAAGAGTTGCAAGTATTCTTCTATCATGGTTGATGAGTCTCGCGATGTCTTCGTCCATAAACACTTTGAGTTTTGTGCTCGAAATGTTCGAGGTCAATAAAGATTTCAATGGATTGTACGAGATCGCGCGTACTAAAGCAGAAACGTTTTTTTAAAATAGTGGCAGATATTTTAGAAAGTTTGGATATGTCTATTAAAAATTACGGGGACAGTGCTATGGCAGCGCGTCGAACATAGATGGAAGATACAGAGGGCTCCAGAAGCTAGTGGCGGATTTAGAACTGCAACAACATTTATTCACTGTCTAGCTCAGACCTTAAATTTGGATACCCAAGATTATTAGCGCCATCTACTTAACATGCGGGATACTATGACCCTAGTCATAAAAAAATTAATAGTTATAATTATTAAATACTCTAAAAAGTTCAACCTTCCAACCATTCAACGTTGAAGCCAATCATTCCACAACCAACCTAAATCATGCTTTGCCAAGTTGAAAAAAGAATTATTTCTCTGCCTATTGCAAAGTATATCAGCAATCTTTTACATTTAATAATGCAAAGGATAGCAAATTATTGCAAGCTACTGTTAGTATTTTACTTAACAAAAAATAGCAGTGCAGAAAACTCACCAACAGAACCAGTTATTAAATATGTGAATATGTGTATTAACACTATGTCCACGATAATTAAGGCCGCAATATATTGAAGATTTCTTGCACAGGAATTGAATTTCGTTCGGAGGTGATCGATTTCAGTATTCCGATCCGATCCTACGTAATTTGTGTAGAGGACTTATCTTTTAAAATATACGAGATAAGTGTAGTATTTAGATAATAGTCAGTTTCCTCTGCGAGTTGGCTTGAATTACAATTTTCGTTTTGTAGAAAAAAAATTTACACATCATTTTAAAAAGAAACAACAAAACAACATTACTGTTTAAAACAATACTTTTAAACAATTTAGATAACTAGAATCAATTATTTTGTTGTGGACAAATGGATTGCACGTCAAGAAAATTTCAACTCGATAATCAATTAAAATCTTCTGGGAAAAATCAATATTTCTGAATAACTACAAACAACAATCCCAGTAATATGGCATTTCGGTTTCTGACAAATTTGATTATATTTACTATTTGATTATATTTAGTATTGTGTCCATTAAATTGCTATAAAATATCTGTAAAGTTTTATGGTAAAGTTTATTACACTTTTTGTGTACAAGTGAAATAAACTTTACCATAAAACTTTACAGATATTGTATAGCAATAAACTATTACAACAGAAGGTAACTAACGATATGATTTGTTCATCATCGATAGTTACCTTCTGTTCTAGTAAGTTCTTTTTTTTTATTTTAATTGCATCATTCCATCGGTCGTGTTTTCCGTCTGTCAAATGGATCCCAACATTCCCCCTAAGCCCTCAGACCCGCCCTTTTCTTTACATAATTGAACCGTAAGTTTCGTTATTTTCGTAACAATTATGGGTTACGAAACTGACTTAAAACGAAAATCCCGCAAATAAAAAAATAAAATCAAAAATTTCTAAATCTCAGTCCAATTGCAGAAAGTATTCCTAATTCCTCAGAAGGAAATTCTTCCCCACTCCATCCCCTCCCCACCCCAACACCCTCCCTCATAATTATCTTGAAAGTCGCATCTATGTTACCGGTGACGTTGAACATTTCACAGTTCACGTTCAAAAGAAAGAATCCCGCCGAATCCCGGTTTTTCGCGTCATGCGGTCAAATTCGGCTGTGCCCTAAAACAATTTCACGTAGATTGTCTAATTTAAGATGGAGTAAAACAAATTGAATGAAGTAGGATTTCGGTAGAGTTCTCTTCTGCAGACTCTGTCAATTAATTTGCCAATCATTGCTTTTACAATACAAAACTTTTCATCCCATCGTTTTACGTTTCTCGAATGGGCATCATTCGCAATATTCCAATCGATTGGTCAGATAAAGAGTTTAAGCATTGTGATAAGTCTTAAAGATACTGCCCTCAATGTATCTTTAAGACTTAATCATCGCTACTCATGTCCATCATATCATTTATTATGCCGAAGCTGTCAAAATGTTATTTCTCGTAAGAATATCATGTGCTGCAGTTTTTACCGCTACTGTATGATTGCATACCACTGTAACAGCTTTAGACAAACTTCAGAATCCCACAGCCAGAAAATGGCTCTGGTTTAATCACCAATTCTCAATTAATAACCGGGTGTAGAACACCGTCTATCGTTCAAGTTCTTTTGACCATGTTAGTCAATTTTTTAACATCTTTCAACCAAATACTGCCAAGGTTACCTTTATTATATTACTTATATCGCAATAAATGCCACCGTCTCCGCCAAAGGTGGCGAGGCGTCCTGCAGTGGAATAATCGCAGCGCTATTTCTAATAAGGAAAATCTCCGCCTCCCTCTTGTCAGGTACGCCCCATCCGTAGCTGCCATTTCGGAGACATGGCTAAGACCTGGATACCACTTTAGAGTCCGGAGCTACGCCTACCTACGAGATGACAGAACAGATGGTCGGGGTGGGTCCTTCCTGCTGCTTGATAAGTCACTTCCTTTCTTCTGCTTGCACCTTGGATCTCGCGGTTCTTAACTCAGGCCCACCGCCCGTCATGTGGTTTGACCCACACCAGTCTCATAGGAGACGCCTTGGTGACGTTTTGAGATTACTTAGGTCTGTGCTTGATGAATTTTAATTTCCCACATAAGAGTTCTGATCCCATCACGATATCCTCGCACAGTTGATTTTTCCCTCTGTTCCTCATCTCTAGGAGCGCTAGTCACTTGAGACATAATATCCGAATCTTTTGGAAGCGACAACTACTCTGTAATCACTTTCCCTCATTTAAAGTCGAATACAACTACCCCCCCCCCTTCCTCAAAAGTACAATCTACATAGGGCAGATTGTGAGAATTTTTGTTCATATTTTAAGAAGAAAACTCCCACCAGTGGATCTGGATACGATTGAAACTTGCCACGATCACTTCATTAAATGTATAGTCCTGCCTGCTGGTGACTTCATCCCATTGAAGAAGATTTTTCACCGCTATATGCCTTCTTTTCCTTTGTAGGGTGGAGAATGCTCGGAAGGTACTTTTAAATCTAATGTGTCCGTAGATAACTTCCTCTTATTCTGTAGGTCCTAAGCTCATAAAAAAAACACTTCTTAAAAAAGAACGGAGGGTTGGGAGAAATTCTGGCTCTCCGTCTCACCTTCAACTCCTCCTTCTATTGTCTAAAAAGTGTATTAACCAACAGAATAGGGTGGATATCTTTTCTAATGAATTTGCCCCCCCCCCCATCTCTAACCTAGACGAGCTCCCTATTAGATACGATCCTGCAAATTACAACAACTGATTAGAAAAATAATTCTCCATAAGTGAATTGGAATTATCCTTACGTCACCTTCAAGTCTCTGCTCCTGGTATCGACGGTATTTCATATTAAATGGTGGAAAATTCAACACCGGTTTTTCATTGCTACCTTCTTTTACTTATTAATAACATGCGATAACTTCGCGAAGTCTTGGAAATCCCAAATTATTATCTCTACTCTTAAATCACATAAAGATCCCAATGTGGGATTATGTAACAGATCCATAGGCTTTTACTCGGGTTTAGCTAAGATCACTGAACATCTGATCAAGAATCGGTTGGAATGGTTTGTGAGCATCATTCCATTATCCCACGTCATCTATTCGGCTGCAAAAAAGCTAAAAGCACGATGGATAACCTCAACGTCCTGACCACCTATATACGACTCTCTTTCTCCCGACAAGAATTCTTCGTAGCTTTCTTCCTTGACCAATCTGCAACTTACGGCAATGTAAACCTCCCTATCCTGAAGCAAATATTACAAGAACTGAAAAAAAAATCTAATTTCCTTCTTAACTTCCTCTTAGTCATATCAACTATCCTTCGAGCTTCGGGGATTCTCTTCAACAAGATCAATCATCCTGCGAGTTCCCGGGATGCTCCTCCAACAAGATCAATACGGTTTCAGAAAATGCTTTAAATTCTACCGTCGTTAACTTGAATAAATGGCTAAACTCTCACAGTATGAACCTTTCGTCATTAGAGCTATGTGGTTATCTTTACTAGAAAAAAAGTAATTCCACTTGTTTCAACTAACCCTATTCTCTCCAATATTAAATTCCTTGGCATGGTCTTGGATTTGAAACTATCCTGGACCATTCACATGCAGCATGTGATTACCCGATGCCAGTCTAACATGAGCAGTTTTCATGTTGTTTCTGGTGGGGCTCTCACCCTACCACTATAAAACTCATGTGCAATTATTTCATTCGCAGTCATCTGGATTAGGGTTCTTTCCACTGTTACCTTATTTCCGAATCTAGTGATCTATGAGTTTCATGACAGGTGCGATAAAATCCAGCCGCGTAAATGTCCGCAAGTAGAATATGTTGATACTCCTCTATGCCTCCGTCGATAATACCTAGCTGATCGTTATATAGTGTATCTAGCTAGGTTCTCCTCTTATCCTATATTCCCAAAACTAACATTTCTTTCTATATTTGTTAATAACCATTTTGGCATTCTAAGCCTCATTCTCTCCTTAGAGTCAATCTTCAAAATGAAATACCTCTCGAATTTAGTTTATCAAAATTCCTCTCTCCCCCCTCTGTTATTTTCTATTTCTTAAGCAAAATCTAAATTTGTGTTTCATATTTGGTAGGAAATTCACAAATGCCAATTCGCTGTTCAATCCCATCTTGAATAATTTTAGATGAATTGGACGCAATACTTTGAAATCCCTGACAGACGTCTATTTGGGTGCGTCTTTTTGCTGCCCAGCTACCTCTTATTCTCCATATTTCCGCATCACAAAGAATGTTTGATTTTCTCCGGAGAACGTTTGTGGGTAACTATTGAGAAGGTCTTGAGGTATACTCGGCTTAAAAAGGTTCGCAAGCTTCTTATCTTCTCCGACTACTTAAGTTCTATACTTCTATTTGATTTTTGTTTTGGTGTATACTTTATTTTTTGTTACCAAGCAACAATCATATATATATATATCCGAAGTGTGATCTAGTCAGTGTTATCTATCTTCTATTCTAAACTTGACATTAGCAAAGGAAAGAATGATCGCTATAGAATAAAAAAAATATTTTGGTTTTTGCAATTATGGTTAACAGCGAAGTGGAGGATAAACAGTGGAAGTATTTTCTTCAATATTTTCTAATTCAAGAATTCTATCGGAAAAGAGACTTCAAAGAAATACACTATCGTTTTTCCTTCAGCTCCTTGTTTTTGTGACCGTAGAAAAAAGCTATATGAATATAGCTATATGAATATTTCTTCGTCTTTAGAATAATGAATCAAATCTGCACCTGAGTTTTTTGGTCATGATGCTGTTTTAATATCTCGATATTACAAAACTACTCGAAAATAACAAATAAAGCATTATTACGGCAAAACTAGCATTTTTTCTCACGATTACTTAACAAATGGAATCTTTTTAACCATTGTTTCAGTCAAACGGTCCGCTCTCTCTGCTATACTCGTATGAAGCGAAACACTTTTGACTGCTATAATAAAAATATTGATACGCGTCATGAAGGCTGAAGCTTGGAACGTGTCTGAAAATGTAACTACTATAGATATTAAAAGTGAATCCAATTAATGAATGCCAAAGGGATTGGATTGAGATTCGCCGTAAAAATTGCATTACTCAACAGTCGTGAAAATATCAAGGATCTACATTTTAATATTTCGCCAAGATTACCGCCAATTCCTCAAATAATGTTGTGTTTCATCAACCAAGACAAATTCTTTGTTATATGCCTGGACAAATGAAATTAAGTCTATCGAGCCTTCATTCGCCTTCATGACCAGCAGCAACGTAGTTTTGCTACGACTATACAGACTGATTAAATCATTAGATATTTTCATGCTCAATCAGATGATACAAAAAATAGTACACTAACGTTAGTAAACTATTTTAACAGTAAATGGAAAAATTTTCTTTGATAGAAAATCATCGTTTTGATGGCTTAGGACTGGACATAGTTCCACTTCCACACATTTTTTAATAAAGCTTATGCTTTTAATGCATTTTTGAGTGAGGGATTTCAAAAATAATGACATTTTAATAGATAATATTTCTGAATAGTCTCCAATATGTCAGAGGCAAATTTGTGACGCAATTTCGTATCATAGTGGGATACAAAAAATACGTGAATAGAAATTTATTCATTCCATTCTAAATGTAAACAGTTTATAGCAACGAACACAGAGAAAAATAATAGAACTCTGCCCCAAAACTTAAAAGAACTTAAAAATGTTTCATCAGAACTTAAAGACATAAAACATCTGAAAAAATCGGGGAGCTTCAGAGGAGAAAACAAAAAATTCTTGATGATGCTAAAAACGGAATCGGCCAAAGAATAAATTGAGTAATTAATCAAGCATAGGCGGTTATAAAATACATATTGTTACTAAATAAAACTTCCGTAAATTCTGGTCTTATGTATTTTTTTTGGCCCCACTCTTGTAACTTCTACAAACTTGAAGTTATGAATATAAAGTTATGTTCAAAATAAACTATTTATTATTTCTGTGGTCAAGAAAAACCTAAAAGTCCATAAAAACCAAAAAAGTCAAGACAATGGAGTGATTGATTTTGGAATAAATGACCAACTATATAAATGTTAATTTATTGTAGCAAACCGGCGTGTACGTGTTCCGTAATACAACATAAGATGATTATAATTAATAAAATTGTCTTGTATTTCTTCCCGCTTTTAAGATACAATATTTCAATCATAAATGGAGGTTCAAACGTCGTACGTAATATAACGCACATGGGGCGCCATATCAAAACATCAAAGTAATACGACAGAATACGACATATTGTAAAATTTACTGTGAAATTACAAATATTGGAATTTCAATATATTGCGATACGAGTGTTTTTTCACAGAAAGATATAGTTTATTCTCATAATTCAGTGTCTTCTCAATTTTTTCGCGTCGGTTTCGTTTATAATACTGAAACGTTTTAATTTCATTATGCGTAAGAATAAAAAGATAATTTTTTTAGTGAAAAATAATATCTCCATAATAAAGATTCAAATAAAGAATATTGCAGATTATTTTTGTCTTATATTTTCAAGAGGCTTTTAAAAACAAATTTTAGACATATATTTTTTACATTTCAAAAGGTATACACACATGGGCGCCGCCAGGATTATTTTCAGGGAGGTGCATCTGCATCTATACATACTATTAACCAATATAAAATATAGAACTAAACATGTATAGCATGTGGATAACAGAGTTGCGAGTATTCAGTACTTTTTCTACGATCTGTCTGACAATGACAGATACAGAGTTCTTCAATGGCTACTTTCTTCTAATACTGTATGACAAAAGCACAATGCCCTGTATTCCGTGATCATTAAAAACTGTCAAGTGGGGGACTTAAAAAAATATTCTGGAAAAACGAAAAGACCTAAAAATAAAAAAAACGATAGTTTCTCGATCCCCAAACTAGTATCTATCGAAAAAAATATAATATCCTTACGTTGAAAAAACCTGACCTTCCCTATTATCTAAGTATTTTTATTTCAAATCAATTTTAATAAAAAAAAATACTTTGTATTGGTATCTTTAATTTTCTTCATTCTGGAATATATTATATATTGTAATGTCAGTACTTTTAATGTACAAATCTTGCAACTCTGGTGGATAAATGCAATGTCAAATTCTAATCACGCGAGTATTTAATTAAATGTACTTCGCTCATTGGAAACATACTTAAGGTGCGTTCTACTAGGCGTTCACTACGATAAAAATTCTATCTACATACACAGAATATGATTATTGTAAACGCTTAATCGAACGCGCCCTTAGACTATATAGTCGATGGTTGGCATTATTACTTGGGAATCCCCGCTGTAGCGCAACGGATACGGGGGATTTGTTTGCTGATCAATTGTCGGTAATACTCAAATCTGCTTAAACAACGACTTTATTTATTAGATAATGTGTTAATAACCTATGCAAGGTTATTAATTTTTATTCAAGTTATGAGTGACATAAGACGTTTTTTGTGTAAACAGTGTAATAAACATTTTGATGAAGATGATAGTCCAGGTATGTTGTGTTGTCTCTACCTGTCATCGAATGTATTATTCATTATCAACATACATAAAAAATGTGACATGAAAACAACGAAATAATGCGTTAATTGATTCGTTCTTTTTTTTATTACATAAGAATTATTTTTGTTTAAAGGTACGAGTTCTGCGCGTAAAGATTCTCAAGCAGATGCATCGCTCGATTTTTCTAGTAGAAGCACAACAACTAACTTATTGGATATTGGGTTGTGTTTGGACTCTGGTTATCAAGTCAATGATGATCTACGTTTGAAATTACTAAGACATCCTTGGAACCCTAGCAAGACATACAATTTTAAAAATGATGTAAACCTTGATGCTAAACGAGCTTTCCGACATGAATGGCTTACAACATATCCGTGGTTAGCTTAGTCAGCTCTAGCAAAAGGATCGCTGTGTAGGATATGTGTTTTATTTCGACCTCCAGTGTAGCGCGGTCTACAAGGACAGTTCATAGTTTCTCCTTGCTTCAAATATCAAAAGTTTCATGAAGCTGCTCAGTCTCACGCTACAAGTATGTGGCATTGTGACGCACTGGCTTCGTCAAATACATTTCAAAAAATCATGGATAGAAAAGGATTTAGCGTTCATGAATCTTTAAATACGCACAATAATATCACAAGGAAGTTGAAGAATTATTTTGCGGGCGACATGATCTTCCACTTCGTGGAAAAATCGACAAGGGTTCTGTTTTTAAAGACTTGCTACATTTTTGAGTTGACTCGGGAGACGAGATTCTGAAGAATCATTTAGAATCAGGAGCAAAAAATTCTTTATACTTATCGCATCAAATTCAAAACGAATTGATTGAAATTTGTTCCGATGTTCTTAAGAGCAAAATAATTGAGGAGGTGAAACATGCTTCAGCTTTTTCGGTTTAAGCTGATGAGACTGCTGATATTAGTTGCACAGAACAATTATCAATTGGTGTTCGATATCTACGTTATGATAAAGATGCTAAAAAACCAATAATTTGTGAAGAATTCCTTGAATATGTACCGGTACAAGAACTAAATGCACAAGCCATTTCGGAAACTATTACTCACTTTCTGCAAGATTGCGATCTTGATTTAAATAAACTTGTTGGTCAAGGATACGACGGGTGTGCTGCAATGGCAGGTCACATAGGTGGCGTTCAGAAAATTATTAATGATAAATATCCTTTAGCCCTATTTTTCCACTGTGCAAGCCATGTATTGAATCTTGTCATTAATGACCTTAATACTGTCAGTGAAGTGAGAAATACTGCTGGAACAACAAATTTCTTTCGGGAGAGTACGTTGCGGCGGAGTAAAATTCCAAATATACCACTATTTCGTGAAACGCGTTGGACAGCAAAGTACAAAAGTATCAGAATATTTTCTGAAAATTTTGTGACTATTATACAAGTTTTAGATGAACTTTCGCAGGACGCACCGAATTCTAAAACGAAAACCAAAGCGTATCAGCTCTGCACGACTGCAACTACTCCAACACACATTGTGACACTTTTAATAATTACTGCTTATTCTGCCAAACTTGAGCCCGTGTGCAATCAATTACAGGAAGTAAATATGGATATAAAGGCAATACATGATCACGTTAATAAATTAACTGATATGCTTCAATCTCATCGCGATAATGCATCTATGGAGTTTGCAGTCATTTTTGAGAAAGCTCAGAAAATTTGCGAGAAACTGAACGTTGAATTTAAGCCTCCTCGAGTAGTGGAAAAACCGACTTACAGATCAAATCACCCATCTGAAACTGTGGAAGAATTTTTCAGAAGATCTATATTTATTCCATACTTAGATCCTATTATTTCTTCACTAAAAAATCGATTTTCTTCAACACACAAGAAAGCATTTTCGCTCATGCAGCTTCACCCAGAAAATATGAGAAAATTAAACAAATCAGATAGGAATTTTTATCGATAGCTGAAGATATACAGAACCTTTACGGAGGTCTTCTCCATAATTTTATCTGTCGTCGCTGTGGTGTGTTGGGTTGAACACAAGGCATCCGGCCTTTGACTATGCGCCGCACCGCGGCGACCCAGGTTCGATTCCCGGCCGTTCGTCGAACGGGGCTGGACTGGTGTTGTGGTTGGCTGTAAGAGATTGCTCTTGTAGCAATAAGTCCGCCATATGTGTCAATTCGATACATTAAAGTAGATAAATAAAAATAATTTTATTGCCGAGGCTATGAAAACAAATAAAGCAAACAATGAGATTCTAAATTAATCTGTTGTTGAATACGTAGATGTGATTGCTCAAGCCACTCCTTCTTATCCAGCGGTATGTGAGGCAATTAAAATTGCTTTAACTATTCCAGCAACAACATGTAGCATTGAACGTACATTTAGCACGTTACGACGGGTGAAGACGTGGAATCGCTCAACGATGGGAGATGCGAGGCTAAGCGGCCTGTGCATGCTCAGTGTTCACAGGAAAAGAGTTGAGGAGGATACTGAATTTATTGACAAGGTGTTGAACAAATTTCGACGGCAACCTAGACGCCTTCAGTTGTTATTCAAATCGTAACTAACTATACCAATAAATTTCTAATCTTTTTTCCATATAAAATTGACTTTCTTGATTTCTCATGAAAATTATATAGCCTATGTCACTTGCACGGTCTTCACGAATCTAACGATACGTCGTTTGCTAAAATCAGTCAATCCGTTTGGGCTGTAGCACGTACTATCGAAATGGTCATATATACATACATACATACAAACATACATACATATGAACATATACATACGTACATATATACATACACTCGAAAAGCATTACTCTCCTGCTGGTTCAGTCGGGTAAAAAATATGTAATTTTTTCTATGTATTTTCGTTCCCGACAGGGGGGTGCAATTGCACCCTCTTGCACCTCGCTGCCGACGCCATGTATACACAAATATAAGTCTAGCGGAAACCACGAAAAACCCTAAAATCGAATAAAGTAACAACATGTAATAAATTATCCCAAGAAACTATAATTAACTCTTAAAACCAATTACAAATGCGAGATAATGTTAAATAAAATCAATGAGTGATTATAATGTACTCTTGAAAATGTCAATAAGTTGTTTTTCGGATTTATGTAAGTGCGATCTATTATCAATTTTGTTGGGTGCGAAATTTAGTGTTGAGAGTACAGGGGCCAATGCCGGTGCTACCCATTCAGAGCTCTTGATCTCTTTCGAGCCTGTTGACTAATTTGGTATTGTCGAGCAATTCAGTAGCTAGAGAGTTTGTGTGGGTATCCAGACTTTCTGCTATTTTTTTCTGAACCTAGAACGGTGGGAGTGTTGAACTAGGTAGAAACCTATATATTTAACGCATTCTGTGTGTGGTGATATATCGATTCCTAATCTCGCTGTGGGGCAACTGCTTCTCTCCAATGATGTGAGTCGACTTTTGCGCGCTGGCACGGATGCGCCGTTTTTTCACCTAGGTACTGATTTCGTACATCAATACGCCGGGCTTGTTTCTAGGAGATTCTTAATAGAAGTCATTAGCATAATTTGCAACAGCTACATCTGTTAAGGTAGGAAGATCGGATGTAAATATAGTGTATAAGGCTGGTCCTAGAGTGAACGTTTTGGAACTCCAGTTTCGATCTTGTGCAAACTAGATTTTCCACTTGCTTTACCTGGAACTTTTTATGAATCAGATAAGATGCCATGATTGGAAACAGCGTGTGTGGGAGCTTTTCCTTGACTTTACACAGTAGGGCCTTATGTCAAACGCGGTCGAAGGTCTTTTGGACGTCTAGAAAAGTCGTAGACATGTGTTCCATCTTCTCGAAGCCCTCGTGAATAGCGTGGTATACGCGGTGAGCCTGCTCAATTGTTGAATGAGACTTTCTGGAGCTAAACTAATGTGTTAGGATAAAGTCAAAATAGTCCATAAAAACTTTTAGCCTAGTCATTTAGATCTTTTCCCAAAATTTTGACAAAACTGGTGTAAGACCCAATAGAGCAAGCACACATCCCGTTCTGAATACTGCGATGCATAGGTGAGCTAGAAAAGTTAGGGTTTTCATGACTTTGAGAGTGATCACGTAAAAATCAGGGGTTTCCTTTGGGTATAATTGTTTTTATTACTGATGATTCTTTTGGAAACATTGGCCTAATGTTCAAGCACATTTGGAGATCACGGAAGGTATTAGGATGGTTGCGATCTCATGGTTGTCTCTATATCTTCTTTGGTTTGAAGACGTTTGTCAGGTGAAACGCGAAGATTTCGGGCCTTTTCACTGCCCTTTCTAAATAACGTGAATTGTGACCAAACGAGGAGTTATGCTCTTGGGACTTCTCTAAGATATTTAGGCTTTGCACAAAAAGTGTTCACCTTGGCCTGTAACCAACAGCATAGAAATTGTTTTGTGGCGTTTTAATACTTACAGTATTCCGGAGGATAGCTCTGAATTCTTTTATGGGGCTATTAAACTTCCTTTTGTCGGGGGAATATAGGGATAAGTGTCATACCCATCTTAAGCCATGTTTCTCTTCGAAGGCAAGTCTTATATTAAGGGATTGAACAGGCCACTTGGGTTAAGTTAGTAGCATGTTCGCATGCTTCCTCAACGTCATCCTTAGTTTTAGGTTTAATTTGTTTTCTAAAAAAGAAAATAAATTGAGAACATAAGTCCTGAAGCTATCCCAATTTATTCGAAGGTTGTAAGAGACTCCGAATTCTCGCGGGTCATAACTCTGCTGCTGACGTTACGAATCACAGGGTGCGATCTGACCATCCGTCAAAACTGCTCTTAACAGCAATATATCGACTACTCATTATACTAACAATAAAGAAATCCATGAAGTTTATTCGGGTTAAAAGGTGGGTTTACCATTAGACCAAGAACTGGTTAGTTTCCATAGAATTTTTCAAAGCCCGAACTTTGGTAACCACGCATTGCGAACCCTAGAAAGCGTTTTTGGCATTCCCACCGCTCAGCGTCAAATCGGGGACCAAGTGTTTGAAAGAACTTTAAAAACAATTGTAAATTATTTTATGTTTTGGGAGACAATATACCGTAGTGAGTGTGAGTACGATCTCCTAGCCTGACAGAGGTAGCTTGTAAATACACTGTGGAATATTCTTCTAAAGGAAAATGTTGCAAATGGCATTTAATAGCTCGTGCTGGTCCTGCATCGGCACCGCCATCAGAGTGAGCTATGTGGTAGATATTATAACCCTTGATTCGGAAGCAATTTCTTGTCATAGCATGTGATTTGGATATAATTATATCTAACCTATTTTCGTGACGGATTTCTTCGAGTTTTAATACGCTGGTGATAGTCCGTTTATGTTCCACGTTACAATACGAAAGCGTATCATTTTGAGCCCATTTTAGATATTACCGTCCTTATTAGGTTTAATTATGCTCTTATGTGTTAGAGAAGTAAATCTATCTTTTCAGATTGTTTGCTATGGATATTCTTTATTGAAGTCTGTTGAGATAGAGGATTTAGATTATTTGCTCGTTCGATGTTGGAGCATCCAGAAGCCATATTTGCGCAAGTTCCTATTATTTTGACTATTGTCTGAAGATTGCACAGATCCGGTGTTCATCTCAGGCTTTCTGTTATTGAGATCACTAGCTATATTCAATCTGTTGGTTTTCCTAGCTAGAATCTCTTTATACTCTTGGCAGCCTTTATAATTGGCATAATGACCGTACGAACATGAAATACACTAGCAGGAGTGTTGCGGTATTTTTTTGAGTCTGATATTTTATACCCTTCGCTACACTTAATACATATCTATGGCCTCATATAATTATTTTTAGAGTGGTCTTACTGTTGACATTTTTAACACTGCATTACAGTTTTGGATTTCCCTGGGTCCTCTATTTTAATTTGTTTTTGATAAATATATTGAAACTTTTAGTGATATCTTTAATAGTTTTGTTGCAAGTACCAAGTTTTAAATTTACGATAAAAGTCTTCTAGTTCCCCCATTCTAGTAATAATATAGAACAATATTATTCGGTTTCTGTTCGTAATTTTTTTGTATTTAATTCAGGACTATTGTTTTAAAAAGTAAACTACTTGCGTACAGAATCATGCGTAACCTCACTATGAATGTAGGCAGTAAGCTAATTGATAATTAACTTCGTTAAGTAATATAAATAGAATATGAAATATAGTGTTATTGTATTATAGTTACTGTATTATTATGTGGTAAACAGATTTCGTGTAATTATTTGTAATTAATTATCGATGTAAAAACAATTTGTCGTTTGATTTTAAAATTAAATCATTTTTCGGAAATTAAAAAAAATAAAGTTTACCAAAGTACCTGACATTAAAAAGATATACGCGTGAATATAATAAAATAGAGTAAAAAATTCATACTTTGTAGTTTTGTGTGAATCACCCGCACTGTGAAATACCCATCCTAAAAATTCTAAAAAAATAATGACATTAAAAAATTTTAAGAACATACAGTGAGCCTTCATTATACCGCCGCTAGACATACTGCAGATTCCAAAAATCTCTATCGGTAGCAATATTATATCTATCTATCTACAAATATCTTAGTCGCTCCGAACCTTTATATGTGCCTGCATATACTTATTTACCTGTTTACTTTGTTATTTTCTTGCTTACGTCAAGACGAGCGAAATAAATATAAAGTCGATGGTGTTTACTCCTCATCAGCGAAGAGTTCCTTTCGCCACCTTCTGGTTCCGTTATTGTACCCTGATTTTGCTAAAGAGCAAACTTATGTCACCCTTAGTTGTGTTTTATTAGATTATCATTAGACCTATGTCATCCAAATTCGATCACTACACCTGTACTGTTCAGTGTTGAGGAATTCTATAATGTATCTATAATTTGCATGGTCAGATCCAAATCAAATGTTCATAGAACTATACTACGAGTATACCATTCTAAATAAAAAAAGGTCTATCCAAATTTATTGATGAATGGTAATGTACAAAAAATATATAGTCAAATTGAGAACCTACTTTTTTAAAGTCGGTTAAAAAGAAAAATGTTTTTGTTACCCCTAATATTAAAAAAAAAAATTAAAGAATATTTTTTTTATAAATTGGTATTCGAGTATCGAAAAAAATATTTGTAGATTTTCAATTTGAATTTCATAATTGTACCAAGCAAAGTTATCCTTGTTCATTCTTCCCTAAATCTTTTTCAGTCAATGAACAAACCAGGCTTTGCTTCTTTTTCTCTTCCTACTGCATCACGAGATCGGCATTTAATATTTCAAGTTATCTGGATACATAAATTTTAAATGACTTTTCAAAGCAGTCGTAGTGCGTCCTTTCAGAGAATATTAATTTTTGCATATTGTTCATTTTGCCGTAAATTCATTTTTTTCGACGAAAAACTGGCCTTGATTTTGTTTTAATTTTTATCACTATATAATACTTAATAAACATTCAGTACGGAATAATTATTGTAATGACGTAAAACACTCGTGAAATAGTCTAATACTTAAAAAACGAGGAAATTCAATAAAGAACACCTTACGAAATGGGCAATTATTACATACTGAACGAATAAAATAAAACAAAAAACGTTCTTTCACTTTAACTTTGACCTCACGTACACTAATTCGAAACAGATAACTGGTCACAACCTTGTCATCACCTTAACGCATCGCTCGCGAGCCGCGCATCGTAAATAATAAAAATAATAGCGCAAATCTACTGTATATTTTATATATTTTCATTCTTCTACATATTTTCCTGCATTGTTTACATATTTCTTCATATTTTTTTATTTCAATTGTCGCGAAACTTCCGCATTTGCGGAAGCAGAAGCGAAGCTCTGTTATATCTTTAGTAAAAATCAGTGGAGCCATTAAACTTACAAATGGAAATAAATGAACAAAATACGAGTATATGTACATACATGCATACAAATCATACATCTTTAGGTACATGTAAAACCTCTTGAAAAAATATAATTCCATCTCCTTTACAATTGTGTGATAAGAAAAAATCTAAATTGACCATACGGAAGGATTAAAGCAAACTGAATGCAGCAATGTTTTAAAACAATTTCAATAAAATTTAGATGATTAAGTAAAAAATTAAAACTTCATTTTCCTTCGTAAATGCTAAAATAAGTATAGCTGGATACAGTTGGAATATCTGGAAAATTCCAATGAAGAATAGTAATACAAAATATAGAAAAATGCACAACCAGTATAAAGCATTGGTATCTATATTAAATTTTATGATTTAAATAGCAACAAATCTTAAGACAAACGATTTTGAAAAAGAATATTACATTTCAATTTGTATAAGCTTGAAAGTTATAACAAGAAAAAAATTATTTTTTTTATTACGAGCCTAATTTAAAAACATATTTACTAAATTATTTTTTTTTTTAAAGAAACATGAGACATATTTTATTAATCCATAAACTGGTCAATAATGCCTTACCTATGCATACCAAAAAAATAAGTGACTTCACTTCCAAATAAGTTTTCTTTCTAATATTTCTCAGAGGTCTAGGTTTTGTCCATAAAATACTGCTATATCAATTCCAGACAAAGGAAAAAGTTATAATGGTGAAATTAATGTGAACATATAATTCTTGACGTGACACCATTGTAGCAATTACATATTCAAAAATGAAATAAAATTGATAATAGTATTTTCAAATTAATTTGATAATATTATATTAAAGTCAAGAGGATATTGAAAAAAATTAAGCAAAATAAGCATTATGTATTATTTATTAACTATTTCAGTATTACCAAAAAAATTTATTATTTTTTTAATTACCATCAAAGATTATAATTATCATTTTCACCATATTAAGAATAATTTACAACACTGAAAAAAGTGGTGACTCACTGCATCAAAACTTATTTAAAATCTGGAAAATTTTAAAAGATTTTTGTGATATGTTTTCTTATCCATTCAACTATATATCTAATACAATATACATCTAAAACAAATGTTTCAATAGAAAAAGTGATTCCCAGGATTTAAAATAAAAAACATCAACAAATATTGGAAGCTCTTCAAAGTATTGTGTGTATTTGTTAAGCTCTACCGCCTTTAAGTTGCAATCAGCAGAATACCTGAATTTTCTTTTTTGAATTAAAAACTGTATGGTGGTTAAAAAGAAGTCTTCTGTATGGATTTACTTTAAGGAAATTGAAAATTCACATAATGTGCCGTACAAGCAGACATTTCTCGTGGGGAACAGTGAAAAAACTACGACGTCGGTATTATTGAATCATTTTAAGGGTAAGCAAACAAAGAGCATCAGAAGATTTTAAAATTACAAGATGGAGACAATGAGGTTGTCTCCAGCACAAGTAAGTCTACAAAGTTGTTAACCCTCTGTGACTTTCAAGAAAAACTTAAAAAGTGAGGTATAAACGATCCTAAAGCTAAGAAATACCATTATTTGATTGCTGAAATAATCGCAATTGACAATGAACCCATAAATATAGTTGAAAGGTCTGGTTTCTGAATATTTTTAAACGAGACTCTGCAGAAATAAGATACACTGAGTAGATTGTACTTTTCAGTGACTACCAACATATAGATATGCTTGCAAAACTGTGTCACTTCTAAGTTTTACTACAAACTGACTCAATCACGACTTTAAGTTAAGACATGCTGCACTGAAACTAAAACATTTTGAAGGGCAACAGACAGCGCAAAATGTAGCGAGAAATCTGTAGGAAATACTGAGTCTATAGGAATTCTCAGTAGCAAAGATACATGTTATAGTTCAGGACAACAGGTGCGATATTGTTAATGCTGTCAGTGACTCTAAAATTGACTCTGCGTGTTGCTTCATAGATGTACTGCAGTTAGTAGTCAAAGATTCCTTGAATATGCAACCTGAAATAGGACAAAAAATTGCCGTGGGACGGAGAATCATAACTAACTTCATCCATTCTGGCATAAGAATTGAAAGTAATTCAAAAAGAATCAGGGATAGCCAAGCATAAATTAGTGCGATATAAAAACAAGGTGGAATTCTATCTTTTATATGCTACAAAGGCCTATGGAATAAAAATGCACTATTTCTCTGTCCCTTACAGGTACGGCAAATATCTCCAATCTAACCACAGCACAGTGGATCAAATGCTGAAATTATTAAGTACTTTTGAGGAGATTACGAATATCACCAGCTTTAAAAAAGAACACCATTGCAAATAATCTTGATGGATACCTGAGCATGAAATCTTGAAGAGAAAGGACAACCTATTTAACTGATGGGCTGAAAATAAATTAAAATTTTAAATGCATATTCAGAAAAGCTTATTAGTGAAGCCGGAAATGTTTATGAAGAAAAAAGAAACTGGCTTCATCCTGGTAATGCTAAATAGTATATTTCTTTCTGCACTACAACATGCCACTCTTTAATTGTAATTATAATTATTAATTAGAAGAAACAAAATAATACTTGAATTCATTTTCTAAGTTGTTAATTAAAATAATTGATTTTTTTATCATTTCATTTGATTTAATTAATATAAAAGAAAAATATTAATGTTTCTTATTAAAATACATACTAAGATTATAAAAGAATTGATAATTAAATGGCTGTGTTTTATTTAACAGACTTATTTTCCAGTATTTAAATGGCAAGTATTCAGTATTTTGCCACATGATCAAATATTCAGTATTGAATAGTAAAAATCACCTGAATAGGCCGAATACCTAATAGTAACTGAATATTCATTGCAAAACTAACTTTTATTTTATTTTTCTTTCTTTAAAGTATAGAGAATAATAAAAGAAAAAAAATGCAGTTTTTAAACATTTTACCAATTCTTAACTGTTATGTTTTTAACCAATTCTTTAATGCCAAATCTACAATCATTTTAGTATTGCAACCAGATCAATTTTGTTATTTTCCTGCAGTCCCTAAAATGATGATACTTTATTAGTGGAAAAATATTGAAAATCAGGTATTTCTCAAAAAATACAAAATTACTCTAATTTCACAGATGATCACAAACTAACCTTACATCTATCATCTTATGTTAAAAATAATGTTTCATAATTACTCCCAACAAATCCGGTAAATGTGGGTAAAAATGAACCTACAGGAATATATCCTCAGCCATTGGAATCACCCATACTATATTAGCCAATTTTCGATGGATTCAGGAACTTTTTTGCAATATACCATTTAAATTATCAGTATTTATAATTTTTTTGTTTTAAATTTGATAAAAAATTTACCTTTCTATAGACATTATTATTTTTTAGAAAACAATCATTTTTGAAATTAATTCTGTTTTACTTGTACTTGAAATTACTGCTCTTCTACTATATAAACAAATGACCATTTCTTGGTTGCAAACAGTTTTATGTAAAGTACTTTTTACAACATTGAGATATTGAAAAGCCATCCAGAAGTCTACATCTAAAAAAGTAATGTTATGATTCTTGCACATTCATCTAAAAAAGTAATGTTATGATTCTTGCACAGTCATATAGCAAGAGTGTAAATGGTGCTAGAGTAATGCTAGGTATTCCTAATGTAACTTATCTATACTTTATGACATGCTTATTTGTAGACAAAAATTAGTTTTGGTAAACTTTATCAGAGGTTCACGATGAAGATAGTTATATATTACATAATTAAATAATATATTACATAATTCATCATAAATAAATAAACAGTTTAATATGAACACATTTATTTTTAACAAAAATACAGACACTACAAGTAGTTACATCAAAACATAATGTAATTCAAGTTATATTGTTTGTAATTTAATATTAATGTATATATTATTATATAGTAACTCTGGGAATGTGCTTTAATTCATTATAATAACATTTTTATAATAAAATATATTAATGACTAACACTTATATATCTATCTCTTAATCATTACAATTTTTTTTTAACAGATACACATATTTACAGTATAATTATTGTTACACAGGTCCAGCAAATATTATCATTGACAGAAGTTTAGAAATCAAATTTAACTTGAACATTTCTATTACTCACATGTAATATTGAGTCGCTTTAAAAGTAATGTTTTCCAAAAAATATATCTGATATCATGTCATTTAAGGTTGCAATAATTCTACATATTAGAATCCTATTTTTAAAACCCGTCTCACCATATTAATAAAATTTCCATACTTCATTTTATTAGGCTTTTTAAAAATCTTTTGAATTCAGTATGGATAATTATCCTTTGGAAAATTTAGTTCAATATTTTTAACTGAATAATAAATTAATGAGAAAGCAGCAAGTAGTACCTATGCTTAAACCATTACAAAATTTTAAGTGAATTAATAATGGTTAAATTGATACTAGATTTCACTTAATGATTAATATAATTTAGCAATATAGAATTCATTCACAATTACATGAAGGCACTTCACTATAAATATATTTATACAAGGATTTGGCATGTTTTTACTACATTTGTATACTAAAATATTTAATTATAAATAATAAATAAAGCATCTAGTACAAAAATAATTACTGTTGTTGAACTGAAAATTTAATGTAAATGACTGCAAATAAAAATCCTACATTGCATTAATCAGTGAAAAAATAAAAAATAAATTGCAGTTAGGGAATTTGTAAATTTGGACTTTTTTAAACATCAAATATTATACATAAAACTGATGTTAAAAGAAAGTTAATTCATTTGGCAAGACATAATACAAACTGTCAAATCAAATTTGTGTAAATTAATAGTACAATAATTACATTACAATATTTATGTGGGTTATATAAAAAATAATTATATTTCTTATGTTTATTATATTGAATCTTTGATAAGAGGTCTCCGCAAACTCTTAAGCACCTAGCATAATCAAATGTTACCTAACAAGTGTAAGCCTGTAATTTGTGTGATTTTAAAAAACTTACCTTGCGCTTAAAAAAGGAAATCATACTCTCCTAGTTGGATTTTGCTAAGGGAAGATATATAATTTTTTATATTACATTTTAAAGAAATGTCCTTCTTACGTGATAAATTTATAAAATTAAAATTTATTTCAAAGCATTTTATAAATGTCTTCATTTTATAAATAAATTTTAATCATGCCATTTAAAATCTATTAAATGGGTTTTCAAAATGCATTAAAATAATTGAATAATTTCATTTATCTGTACAAATTGATAACAAGCTGTTTTAACATTTGAAATGAACTTGAGAGAACTGAGAGAATATTTAAAAAAAATTTTGCACTACTAATTGTAATGAAATGTGTATATGAATATAATTTTGTCTAAATCATATATTATAAATTCATGGTCTGCTGAAAAATCGATTGCTGTTTTTCTATTCTACATTTAAAAATCAATTATTTATTTGAAATTTGTTCCAAATTTTTTAATTCAAATGGAAGTTGAAAATCTTGAAGACTCATTTGTACAAAATCAACAATTTCGCCATATAGAAGTAAAACAGAAAATGTTACCATCGACTTTGAAAAGTTGATGGTAATATTTTCTGTTTTAGTCTATTTCACGTAATTACATTTCTATTCGTTTTGATTATAGATTCAGGCTTCGTGGTACTACAAGGGACCACATATTGGACAGACTTGTTTGTCCGCCATTTTCTATTTCAAGAAGATCAAGCAATTGACTGTGATGACCTTTTATTTTTTGTACGAAAACGACACGTCAAGGGATCATCGAGATATCTACCCAAGTACGAGGCAAGTATTGCATTTAATTTATATTGTATATGTAGTGTATGACTCTGGTATAGTACGCAAACATTTAATTTTTTTAGAAAATTAAATGTCATTATACAAGAGATTTTCCTAATCAAAATTTAAGATAATATTTTGAGTAATAAAGAACTTAACTATGTCTAAAAATTATCTCTTATCTCTACAGATATAACTATAGACTGATACCTGTAACATATACTGAGTTCACAACTGAAATTAGCGCAATCATTCTGAATAACATAATTATGCACATTTGAATACTTTAAATCTTTATATTTGAAACAAAAACTAACGGAAGTTTATTCTCTGATTACTATTAATTACTTCATTGTTATGAGATAAAGAAATTATTGTAAACACCTAAAAGTTTAGAATTTTAATTATGTTCTTAATTGAATGAATTTTGATAAAAATAAGAACTAGCTGTCCCGTGGTGTAATTTCCTTTTAAAAATTCCTACTCCACCAACACTACCATTTCAATTAATTATGCAAATTACATTTCGCAATTTTTGTTAAGAATTGTTTAAGAAAAAACAAAATCTTTTAATCCAATGTTATATATTCAGAACAACATTACAAAGATTTCTCTATTTGTAAAATATTTTAATCAAAAGGGAAAATTCAGAGATAACTTAATTTTGAATAGCACCGATGAGAAATAGATGTTACAAGAGATTATACAATAAAAGAATATTTTATTTTTAACTAGATGAGTAACAACATTTTTAAGAGATTCAATAGTTCATATACAACATACGAAAAACATGATCAATTATTTTTTAACTGAAAATAATTTCAAAAAAGTCAATCATTTTAAATTTTTACAAGACACACTAATAAACAACTAATTGATAACAACTAATTGATTTTCTAGTATATTGTAAGTACTTTATAGGATCAAATGACTTAAAAATTTAGATTGAGAATTTAATACATTATTCAGCAGATTTATAGTAAATCCATCCATGTGAACTGCTTCTTGGAACAGTAAAATTAAATGAGAAAAATTTGACCTTTAAAGACGAACTTTCATATGTACCTTAATAATTTTTTCACAATCATATTACAATAACTCTTATATTCACATTAAATACATTTTTACATACATATATACATAATACAATAATAATTTTATAATTTATGAAATCTTAAAATAGAACACATATTCGGTTAATTTTTTAAAACAATAATTCATAATACATTCAAGTTATATAAATATAAGATATAAAATTTGCTCCATGATAAATACATTTCAAAATGAAATGAGTTTTATAAAAATAACTTTAAAAAATAAATTCTGACTCTAATTCACGAAAAATGGTTGCCTTTGAATTTAATAACTTAATCCTTACTTGTCAGCATAAATAAAATTAATCTCCTGTAATTTATGATTCAGATGGGTTAGGATAAGCTCATTGTAACCACTGTTTGCTATTGTATTATTTCCAGTTTTCATGCTTCTTTACTATTAAAATTAATTGCATTCGACCCACAAATAATTTATTTAGCCAGGCTATAGTTTTAGTGGGGGATTTATATCAAATCTTTGAGTGAAAAGGATTGCCAGAAATCAAGAATGTCAGTTCCATTGGTAATAAATTACGAATTTAGTATAATAAGCATGAAATGGCAACATATTTAAAATTGTCAATTCTAATGGTATCAGCCTAAAGAAGTAAATCTGCACCAGAGAATGTTCATGTCAATAGTTTTATTATATATTAGATTTCAATGATACATTACTCTGAAAATCTATACGATCTAAACAATAGCACCTGTAATCCTTATATAAACAGAATTACACGATTTTACATTAATAAACTTATTTATATTTTTATACATATATTTAAGTGAAATTATTAAGAGGATATATCCAATGGTGTATACAATAACATGAACATGTGAAAATAGTCTCTCCAAAAATATGTAGGTATAAGTTATTTGGATTAACGTTTGGATGTTCAATTAAGTACGATATGAAATTTGAATCTGTGTGGCTTGAATATTATTAATAGCAATAGATGAGCTTTATACGATAGTCAAATGTATGTAAAATGAGATGTACACTAAGTATTTATAACCCCTCAACTGCACATTCCTTATCTGACAAACATATATAAGGTAATTATATACCCTCACCAAAATACTAGACTACAAAAATGAAATTTTAAAAATGCCAAAATACAAAATCATCACAATTTCTGGCTTACTCAAACCAAATAACACGTTTGGACTTTTGGCTAGGTAGCTAAGTAGTCTTGACTCTCAATATTAAGCTGCGCGAGTGAAAGATTCTTCTGGAAGCGACATTATACATAGTTGAAAAACACACAACGCCTACCTAAATTATCAGTATCCAACATATCACATAAATTGTGGCGGCGCTTCGAACCAACATCAGTCAGGCAAAGAATGCTTGTGTATTAGTTTATAGTTCACGCCATCACACTTTCGAAGCATTTTATATATAAGAGATTCTCACTACGCAGACGGACGTAGAAGTTTTCCGGAAGGATTCTAAGAAGCTGCCCATTGGTGACCCGGACATTGACTGGGAGGAGACGGTCTACCTTAACCTCATCATCCATCAGTTTGACTACACACTCACGCTGGCCGTCTGTACACGCACCAGTCCTAAGGAGCTGCAGGTTCTCAAGCGGCACTCTCAAAAGGTGGGTCCACAATCTCACTGCAGCGAGGCTCCGGGCGGGTCAGACAGGCTGCGGTGGCGGTCACTAGCTGAGGCGGCTGAATAATTTAGTACGTGGCCAAGGCAGTGGCCAGTCATAGAGCCGCGGAACTGGCCCACGCGTGTTCCTCTCCAGGTATGTTATTATGGGGAACCACCACTCCCTCGCAATCATCTGGTGCCGGGAAGGTGAATTGAGCAAAGAGTGAAACGTCCAGAAGAGGCGTGTAGTAATATAGTATGCTATCACTACATCCACTGTATAATGCCCGTGTGCCAGTAGCACAAAACCAACACCGAGCAATGCGGCACACCAAGCCGCCCAATGCACAGGCCATAACTTGCGAGGTGAATATTCAGCTATTACCATATAACTCAGCACCAGCACCATGGTATGACCAGAATAAATATAATCACCACAGTATGTGTGTTTCCCATTGATGGACAATCCAAAACCTGATATGAGATAGAACATTCTCCTCAGGACTAGCAGCGGTGCTGTACTGTTAGTTTTTGGACTACAGTAGTAAGTGGTACTAGATACAGGCAATACTGTTACAAACATAGTCACTGAACGATATAGGTAGAGCAATCCAATAATGAAAAAGAGTCTCCTAGCGACGATGAATCTGTGTTTATGAAAAACTACTACTGCAGTGGCGATGCTTGTCGACAGCATGATTATGATCTCAGATGCAGACAGGCCCCAATCACGAGCCTTGACATTGTCTAAAAATATGTCATTGAGCGGGCGGGTTGTGTTTCGGTCCGGCAGTCGTTCATGAACAAGGGAGAGCGACAACATGTTCACACATACACATCCGAAAAGGAATAGAAAAGAGAGCAGGGTCTTCCATATCTCCTTCGGAAAACGATCCTCACGAGCAGCAGCTGGTGGGATCTCAATGGTAAAATCAGTTGGCCGATCCGGATCTGAATCATCAGCTGCTGGCGGGGCATCCATCTTTGCCCGAGCCAGCAATGGTTGTCGCTGCATCCGTTCTGCTTGGTTCGGCATTGTCGTGGCTGTACTGCTACTCGCTTGACGATTCGAGTTGTTATTTAAGTCATTTCGTTTAAGATGAGATTGAAAATCTATTCCCTTGATAGCTTCCTCGTGCAATGTGGATGAACCAATTTCCACATCGCAACTTTCGGGTGTGTCAAAACTGGCTGGTGCAGATCGTGGAATGAGGGCGAGCTGTTTGGATGGGACTTCGTTAGCTAAAAATGTCCTCACTGATTCAACTAGAGGCTCTGCAAAGTTGATGTGCTTGCTAGGTGACGGTGCTTTATCTGGCTGACAAGTAGAAACTGTCATCCAGTCACAGTTAGGTGCAAATGTTCCTGAAAATGAGGTAAACATAAACCTTAAAATAACTTTAATGTACATGTAGTAAAAAAGTAAATTCTTAGCCAAACTTATATATTTAATTGCATATAGTACATAAAATTACATCATATTCCTTATCTCAATCCATAGGAGATAAAAGCCCTTTATTCCTAAAAAGATTATCTTCTTGAATCTTATCAGATCCATTGAATGGTTACCCATTGATAAAGTGTCATTGTGGTATCAGAATGGCTTTATTTTCATTAGATGGCATATATTAATATAGTCATCTGCGGAAATGGCAATTTACTAAGTGACTGTCTCCTTTTTCAATGTGAAAAACCTAATATTTAGACACTTATTAAACTAAGAAGAAAATAAATAAAAAAAAATTTTTAAAAAAGTATATATATATATATATATATATATATATATATATATATAAAGGGTCTTATAGCAATCGTATGGTTAATTAAAAACTTGAAGTTTATAGAAAATTTGTGCCCTGGAATGAAAGTATCGTTTATTACACCAACGTTATTACCGCGAATCAGAGATCAAAAGTCGAATCAGCAATTAATAAAATGTCAATCTAAATAAACAAGGTTACTTGGTGTCTAATTGAAGGAAATGAATGTATTTTGAATTATTATGTCTGTATCCTACACAAATTCCAATATAAAGGGACATGAAGGTTATCTTGGAAATTGCGAATTTTAAAAAAATTGCGAATTTAAATATAACTGAGAATTTAACTGAGTCATAATCGGGGTTCAATTGTGAAAAAAAAAAAAAAAAAAAAAATATATATATATATATATATATATATATATATATATATATATATATATATATATATATATATATGCATTATGTGTATTTATAGTAATTTCCATATACTGAAATATATTTAAATTATTTAATTCATATTCTATTCTAGATATAAAAATATATAAGCTGCAAAATGGCGACATTTAATGCAAAATAATCATTCAAAATAGACATCTAATGCAACCGCCTCATCGTTTTATGTTGACTTTAGTTTGTCTCTTGCACATAATTTCAGCTGATGCTGTATAGTATAAGTATACTCATCACAGTACACAAAATTACTCACCATAATCGTATGTTTTCAGTAGTATTTCATATTTTTGTCAATAAAATAATTATTGCTTATATTTTTGCGCGTTTAAATGCACTCAGCGTCACTTGACAACACTATTCCAGTTCCGTAAAACACTGTGATGGAAAAACTTCTCAAATTGTATACAAGTCGCGATTCATTCTTAATGCAATATAAACATTTCTGGATAGGTTGCCAATCAATCTTTTCGGCAATTCGACTCTTGGAGATTATATTACTAAATAACACACCCAATAGATATAAATATGTTTACTATGTTGCTTACACTTAGCTGCCAGACGGAATAACTGGCTGAACAGAGAGTAAAACTGTGTGCACTGTGTGTACCGACTGAGCGAGCGAGTTCGTGAATTCGCTCGAGCTATCTATTCGGGAACGGTCGGCAAAGTCGTCGGGCCCATTCGGTTTGAATGAAAATAATAGTGACTAGAGATGCTACCAGTATCGATAAAGCGGCAACTATATAATTATTTATTGTTAATCCAACGCAAATTTAAAGGAACAAGTGAGAATCACATTCATAATAGAATAATTTTAACGGTATCGTCTTTCAATAAAGTATGCTATTACAGTATTTATTTATATAGTGACTAACAATGATTCATAATTATTTTCCAATTTCTTCTTCGATTTTCAGAACCGTACCTTTTTTATATAGTTTTCTTGCTATTACATTATTTTCCCCTAAATATGTCAAAGTTTATTTGAATTGTTTTACGTATACGTTTTAATTGTTAAATAGTACCTAAGATTTGTTTTCCGAGTGTCGTACTATTCTTGTTTTTTAAATTGTTCAATAATTTGTTTTTGATTAATTAAAAAATGTTTCCAACAGCAACAAGCCCTTGATAAATCAATGAAATTTCCGCATTCATTATTCTTAGCCTATTCTTGTATAAATTATTTTTCCACATACATCGTATATGGTATATATTGTGTGAAACATTACCAAATAGTAATTATTAATATTTTTAAACTGATTTATATTTTATAGCTAGTGTATGTTTAGATATCTATTTCCGGATTTTGAAAGGATTCTAGTGTAATTTTGAATGAAATAATCTGTTTATATTTTTAGTCGATATGACATCTAATGCAAGTGTACAACGCTAGCGATAATGAAATAAAATTGTTCATACTTACGGCAAAGGTCTAAAAGAGAGTGACGTCATCGAGCCTTTGCGCAAGCGCGTCCGGTACACGCGTACTCGTTTAATGGGCCGCTCGCTACTATGGCGTCGTACCACTTCGTTTAGTGCAATATTTATTTGCAGCCTTAAGATATTTGTTTATATTGATGCATTGGACTTAACAATATTGATCATAAATGATACCAGCTACTTCCAAAACTTCGTTCTGTCTCCGAGTTATTAATGGCATTCGCCATGCGTTTGCACTAAGTGCAGGCGCCCTCGGATATCTACCGGCTCTGTCGCCCATTCGTGGCGAGAAGAAGCAGGACAGAGATAGATATAAAGAATATCTGATTGTTAGATGAAACTTACAATATAGAGGTAACATCGCAATCTTATCTTAAGATGGACAATATAAAGATGTGAATGTGGAGGTAATTACGATTACTCTTGTCAAAAATGTCGGATGTCGGGTCACAGCTATAGAATGCACATTGTTATAATTATGCAAGTTGATACCGAGTCTTTACTTCACCGGCTTTATTCAAGTCAATGACATTTGTAAGGGACACGTAGATGCACTATCTTGCATGAGCGTAAGCCATAATTATTCACATAAACCATAATAAGAGTTCACCTGGTGCTAAAGCTATAATTAATAATAATACTACCGACTCAGGACGTTCCCTTAATTATGGGGAATTGTTCAGCTCTCTACAATGACGGTTATTGTCATCTCGACCGCGCACACTTGCGATTTACTTCGTTCAGCCGCTAGTTAGTACGTGTAACAAACACATTAGGTGTATCATTTCACGTAGAAATAGCAAGAAGGCGACAGAACTTCATGGCGTGATGAATTTAGCGTTGCTAAATCAAAATCAATAAAATACATCTGGTACAGGTATACGTAAACCACATTTTTGTACGTGTACCATATGTACCTATTTTATTAATTTTTATTAAAAATTATAGATATATATATATATATATATATATATATATATATATATATATATATATATATATATATATATATATATATATATATATATATATATATATATATATATATATATATAAACAGCTCTATCGGACGTGGGTTATTTGAAATGTAGCTGCATTGTGCGTATTAATTCTTTATCGGTCATAGGTAGAAAACTTTTCCCCATTAGGCTTATATCTTATTCGATAGAATACATTTATATACCTTTCCGTGGGCAGTCTAAGTAATTTATTCATTTTTATTATGGAATTCAATTACTTCGTTTTTATATCTTAATATTGCCTATTCATAAACTAATATCTTAACAGCTGTCACGGCTGTCGAAACGTGCCCAACTAGCAATACTAGTTGATACTACTCCCAACGAAGAGTCTTAATTGAGTTAATTTTATCAATGAGTCTTAAATCTAAATAAATATTGAATTGCGAAGAAAAAACTTGAGTCCGGGTACTTATATATAGCTATGACTCTTGCAGGTCTACGCGTCGCCTAGCAGGCGGAAGATGGACACGAAGGGCGACGGCGAAGAAATGACGTATCCGCACATATGTTTCATGGTTGATAATTTCGACGAGGTATGTTTATTAATTATATATCATCGCTGTCTATCATTGACCGCACAATTTATTCGTCAGTATCACACAAAAGTTAACCAGGCCTGATGTTGAACGGCAGGTCATACACCTGTCGGTTCGTAGCCCAAAAAGTTGTCACGAAAATATTCAAATAGAAATGAATGTGGACAAGAGCGGTGTCCACATGCCCTGCCTGCTTCGTCTCTAGGAATATATATATGATCAGATTTCTTAGGCCGACTTTTAAGAGTTAGAAATTGAAGTCTTCTTGTAAGTAGTTTTCAAAAATACAATTTCGATGTTACATTAATATCAATGTTATTGAAAAGCACGTAGCTCATTGTACATTGCGATGAAAGTACAGTGTAAACTTCCTTATTTTGTTTAAATAAATTTAAGCACTCTAATTATCATTTTATAGATCGGATGTATGCAAAAGTTTTTCCGTTTTACGAATTCCAAGTTAACAAAACAATTACACGATAACTACATACCTTAATATTGCGCAATAATATTCTGCATGACGTAAGGAATAAGTAGCTGATGCGTGTCCAATCATAGCTTACGTATTCGTAAACAAATCGCCAATGAGGTGTATATATTAGATAGACACATATATCCATATAAATAGGAAAGAAATAGACCTGCCGTGAAACAGTTAGAGTCCATGAAATCACGTCAGACATAGTTTTATTGAAATTGAACAAATTACCTCAATTATTGAGGTCCACTTTTAGTGCGCTAACGACATCTAAATTTTTAATAAAAAGTAAATCGCCATGGAGTCAACATATCGTGCAGTAAAATCGACAATGCGATATAAAGTGATAAATGACCATTCAAGAATTAACAAAACAATTTAATATACGGTATACAGGACTACAGTACTTTATAAATACTGTAGTTCTGTATACTAAACATTTCTTTGATATTTCTTCAACGGTCATTTGTAAAAAAAAAAGCTAGAACTTATAAAAAAAAACTAAAAAGTGGGTACCACATGTTCTGTTAAACAAAATAGAATGCACGGAATGCATATTTGTGTTTTTTTGTGTACACGTTAGGCAAATAAATAATTTATCGAAAAATTAATGATTATCGCGAAAATGGGTCATTTACGAGAATATAGATGATATGCTGAGAAACATTATGAGTAAAGATATATTTCTAACTCGAAGGAAAAACGGTGGAGTTATACGATTCCAAAACATAAATTGAATTAAAAAAAATATTAAATATAAAGATATGAAAGGGGAAATCCATTGGGAATTACTGCTCTCTACTTAAACGGCTGAAGTGTACTGCTTACATGTAGAAAGACCAAATGAAAAGGTGAAAATTAAGTATCGTCCAATCTCAGTCAATTGCTGAGCTTGAGATGGGAAGCCTTCCTCATTCTTTATATACCCACGGACTGCGATGGACTTTTTCGATCCTTGCAAAACTATTTCCGACAACATTATATTCTATCATGTTATACTCTTACCAAGACGCTTTAGGTAGCTGTCAATCGATACTTACAGAAGTAGAAGGTAGAGCGGAAAGTGGAGCTCTAGTTCACAATCGAAAGGTTAATATATTACACACAAATATAAATGTGTATGCATGTATGTGTATTATATAGGCACTAGATCCAAATATTAAAACTGCCGCGTACTTGATATAATTCGGCTCGGAGTTGACCGAGTAACCCTATTGGCACGACCTTATATTGAGCGCTGTTAAATATACTATTTACAATCGTCTCCTCCTCGGCACGTATTCACTTGCGTCTCGCATATTATATGTAGGTAGGCATTATTTAAATGACGTCACGATATCGTTTAAATAATTTATTAGTCTATCAATGATTAATTTATCAATTCTTTGAACACTCAAAATGTACTCGTATGTATATGAAGGGGAGAAGTGGGTAATGTGATACAGCGGGTAGTGGTCATAACTGAAACTACAAAATCAAGTGGCCCAAAAATGCAAAAATCATTTTAGGCTACTTGATTTTGTCGTAAACGTAAATAGCTCCCTACCCGCGCCTCGCCATCACCCGGACGTTCTTTACATTGACGCTGAACTTCCGAGGGCCGTGTTTTGTTTTTCTTCGTTTTCGACGAGTGCGCAAATGAAAAGCGAGTACGGAATTTCAATGCAATTCATTAATTTCACCTTTTTATTTTCTAAGTCAGACCTTAAAAATTTGCGTTTTAAAACATTTAGGTGAAGTATTGAATAATTTATTTCTTTTTAAATTGTTTATTGCATTAGATGTTTTCGGGCAACAGCAATCACCTGACCACACAATGTTTTTGTATCATAAATTGTTTGTTTATTGCTGAATAGATGCCGAAACTACGCCCCATAATGATTGACTGACTCTATAGTCGTCTGACACACAAAAGCAGAACACCTCATGAAACGAGGACAATTCAATAAGATAAGCTGCTAAGGCCATGAAGATCCCGTTTTAACAGCAGGCCCAGCTTCAGAAGTGGTTGAAGAAAAAGCGTACTCAGAATTACACCTCAGAATTACACTACCCCGTTTTCCTCTGTATATATATATAGACTAATGCCTTAAGAGACGACTTAAATATTATAAAGCTTTTTGAAGAGTATATTTATGTGCGTAGCCAAAGACCTAAATGATTAAGGTTAAAGTTCATTTAAGACAGCTCCGCTTAATGTTTACAATAAGTCAAACGAGCATACCTAAATTCCATGAACTCGTCCCACGACTTGCCTTTCTTAATTTGGGTCCTTTGTATTATTTTGTAGTTATTTTGCGGTACAATATTTATGTTGTCAATACTTCGATGGAAATATTTCAGTCATTCGATAGTGTTATATATTTCTAAGGCATACCTATTTGTCACAGTATAATTTAGATGGCTTTTTGTGAGGCACTAAGCGTATTGCACATTTATACTTTCGTCTCGATTTAAATAAAAACATAAGTAAAATTTAAATATTCTTAACGGCATTTCTCATAGAACAACCGTGACGTTCGACTAGAAAAAACACTAAACTTGTAACCTCGCAATAAGAAAGTTCCATACTCACTTAGCCACATAAATATTTAAAGGTACAAAGTAGTTTTATTAAATGATTTATTACAAGTAGTAATATTAATTTTCGCCGTATTAATATATTGCCTAGCATAATATCTGTCACAGAGATGAATATTATGATTTTCTCAAAAATACTTCAGTTTGATTACTCATGACTTTTTGGCTATTATATATTTAGGTACGTTTAGTTTATTTTTATTTATTGTTTAAATACAGATGTGCGAAATATTCGAACCGAATTATAGCTTTCTACTTAAAAATTCTGCAAACTAACAAAGGATCGATATTAAAAGCAGGTACATATACATATAGTTTGTATAATGGAGTATGTAACACATGCTATTACTCGCGGCTTCGTTCGCATCGAATACTAATTCACGAAGCGTGTTTTGATGTTTTTTTACTAAATCATGCTCAACTGAACAGCTTTCCATGAAACTTTGCATAGATGTAAATTGTTATGCGAATTAACATACGTATGAGTTATTAACCAAATAAATATTCACATAGCCTCATTTTCGTAGTATAGAGCTCGATATTTTTATTTAATTATAAAAAAATTTGTTCTACAAGATACCCATAGAACAGCGTAAAATATAAATTACAGTATCTCGAAAGCCCAGTGCACCTAAATCTCATCTTCTTAGTAGAATATCTATAAGCTGCAGGCAAAAGCTAATATTTAATCATTAAAAAGAAAGATTGGAAATAAAAAAGAAGACAAAAATTGATTTTAATTCGGAAAATAATGAAATTTCTACCGAGTGTCTTATGACTTGCTCTGCATGCGATTTTTTTTAATAAGGTGACACAGATTGTAAGAAACATGCCCATACATTTCTGCATACCCAAAAGGTGACAATAATATTGCCTCCAATGTAAACTTGAACTTCGACGTCTTCACCGGAGTCAATGTCGACGGCCGCGGCGCGGGACGCATACGTAAACGAGTTTGGTGAGCCGCTCGCCGGCAGTGAAGCGGGGATCGATCCACATTACAAAGATGTAATAATAACAATGTAATATGTACTATTAAAGATGTACTCGTATGTATTATAAACATGCACTATTGACGATGTATATGTTATAAAAATGTACTATTATCTTGTATATTTATTAACGTCTCACGGAGACAAATATATTAGAAAATGTTTTTCAGCAAGAAATAAGTTCTTTCACTTGTTAGAAGACAAAAATGAGTAATAAAAAGTAGCCTCCTTCCACCTTATGCAGGTTCAAATCTTATTCGGGTAAGAAAATTTTTCTGTTACAAAAATGTCTACTTTTAGTAATATAATTGAAAAGAGAAATTTAATTTAAGCAAAATTGGACTACAATTTGCACAAACGAAATTATTTGGCGTTAAGAAACGGGGATATATTTTTTATAGTGTTCTACAAAATATATAAAAAAAATTGTTTTTTACATAATTTCGAAAAATGGAAAACGATTTCAAAAACGAGCGTCGTCAAGTGATATTTGGCCGCAGGTGTTCAGCGACATCGTGGTACGCGACGGTGAAATGGTGTGCGTGGAGCTGGTGGCGGCGGACCGCTGCGGGGCGGTGCGCGCCGCCGTCTTCCTCGGCTCCATCCGCTACGACGCTCTCCACGCCGTCTACGACTCGCGGGTAATTGCCACCACACTTTTAACCCCTACATTTAAACTTTAATCACTTCAACCTATTCTTAGGAGCGCGTGACATCGGTTGAAAGATCAAATGAAAACGCTTTAGTTTACGAGCAGGTGCAGGCACCCGATGGACGTAAAACTTAAGAAAAAATCGATATAAGAAGTACCAATATAGTCTAATAAAATCTAGATGTCATCCGATTACAGTACGCAATCTTCCTTTTAGAATACGATTGAAACAGCTATAAGCATATAATTGAGATATTTATCTGACTATTTATCTATTATCTTCCAGACACTTACAATAAGTACATGAAAAACAATAAAATCAGATCATAACATCCCGAAATGAATTCATTTCATAATAGAAATTTATGATGATTAACTACGATCGTAGCATACTGAAGCCTTCGAAAGCGGCAGAGCCGAAGCGAAATAATTCGACGGAGGCCATACAAAGCGACCACCCCGCAGGGGACGAGCGCCGGCTCGCGCCCTCGTCCCCTGCGGGCTGAGCGTCCCTCGCCTATTATTGTCTACTTTCATGTTATAGTGCATCGTTTTGATACGCTCGTTCGCTTGACGTGTAAACCCATTAGATACTTGATAGATACAAACTGCACACGAAACGTTCGTAATGAATATTTTGGCCCCATTGAGAATGAATTTAACATACGTGCGTCTAGCGTCTGACCGATGTAAATATTCTATTTCAACATCGATGATACCGCGCTTTGAAAATGATGTGCCCGCATGCTCTGTTAAGCATTAGCGGAATATAATTGTTTATTTTAAAGTGGACACTTAGAAATTAGTTTATAGCACTTCCATTCCGCACAAAGGGAAAATGTTTTAAAAGTATAAATTATGCTAAGTATTAAAACCACAAACAGAATGAAAATTGGCCTCCGGTTAAAACAGAGAAAATTTCTAATAAATGCGCATTCGCGTGGAACATTCACCTGCTGCCGATGGATAAATATTTGTGCGCACAGTGAGCAGTGCCGCATGCGAGGGGCGATATACAAATTTGCAATGACGTCTCGCACGTTGCAGCAATCGTCGCTGGGAAGCAAAGTGGCGCAACGCATGTCGTTCGGGCTGTGGGCGGGCGGAGCGGCGACGCGCTGCGAGTTCGTACGTATGAAGGGGCCGCAGGGCAAGGGCCATGCCGAGATGGCCGTCAGTAAGCCGCGGGGCTCCGGACTCGATACGCCCTGCTCCGAGCCCGGCCTCTGCGCCACCGACATGTGGGACAGTGACTGGGATGAAGATCCCGAGGACTTCTACGTGTATCGACATCAGGTTAGCGTGAGATTGTTTTATATTTGTTTTATTTAATTCTCTTCGAAGGTGAGTTCTCCTTTTGGACGCTCGAAATACTCGATATGCACGAAGCTACTCAGGCGCAGAACACTAATAAGCGTCTACATTCATTACATTGAAATTGTTTTTGTGCTAATGCCATATAAGAATTGAACAGTCTTCACGGTATGGGGAAATTGTAGTTTAGCACCAATGAAAAATACACTGTTTATTGAATTACTTTGAAAAAATATACTTTATAAACGACGTATCTAACAAAAATAACTCTGGTCGCGGTTATTTTATAATAAATGATTTGAAAAATGATTCCCCATAAATTTTTTGGACTTAATTTCCATTCGTAGTAAGACTGAACACTTAATATGCAAATAAAAATACGAATTGATATAAGAAAGACAAAATTAAAAATCCAAAAATTTAAATAAACTAAAAGGATTGCCTAAAGAGTTAAAAATTGTATGTTTAACAACCAATTAACCAGCTGTTCCTTTTTTATAGTAAGAGCATTTTTTAAATGGATTTTTTTAATAAAATAATTACGACTGGATTTCTTTTTATTAAATATATTAGTTTTTGTTTTGTTTCAAAGATTACACTTTCATTTAAGCGAAGGAAGAAAGTTAAATTATCATCGGTGCTAAACTACAGATATACCACGATAAGTAAGTAGTTACATTGTGAAACGGAACCTATTTGCAAATATCAGGTAGTTATTTACAGGATATCATTGTACATGTATCGAAACACAAGATATACATTTCACCGTTAATGCCTTGCCCTCGTTCTGAGGTTCCAAATAAAAATCTTAGTAATCAACTGCACTCAGTGCTCACTTCAAAATTATAATTGCGCAGTTTTCGACGAGTTCACTATCTTTGTGAATAAAGTCAGATTTCCAAATCTTACGGGCATTCCCTCACTTTTTCCAGAGACGGCTGAGCGACCCGAGCGCAAACGTGAACAACTTTTGCCGTGGCGGCTGGAAAACGAAAAACTACGAGACGAGCGGCAGCATGAGCCGCTCCGAGAACGAGGGACTCGATTCCATGATGAACGGCGTAGCGGAGATCGAAGCCGGTGACGTGCGTGACGGTGAGTTGTCATCTCGCATCGCTTGCCTCGTAATATTACTAAGGCAATATTACCTGTCGCTTTCACCTTGCCCTTGGACTAGATCCCATGATACGTATTAATTTTAAGAAATAAATAAGTCCAAATTTAAAGCGTGTTGGAAGTTATCAGGTCGCGTTGTTTAACAATCGAGCATGATTGCATATTTCCCGTTGACTAAACTACTCAGAAAACTAAAGGATCAGCGATTTTCTTTTAATTATGGATAATTTTGAATTAAAATTTCATGACAAATGTTCGTTAAAATAAAAAAATGCCATTTTAAGTCTGAGATTACATAACTTGTAATGATTTTTTGAGACATGTTTTACATATTATTCCTACAGGGTTACCGATAAAAAGCGAAATTTAAGAAATCCCTTAATTTTTAAAAAAGATACATTAATTTTCCAAGTATTACCTTTAATTAATCCAAGTATTATCTTTAATTAATCTTTCTCTAAATAATTTAATTAATAATATTTTTACGTTTATTGTACAAAACGGCAGATCTCTCAAATTTGTTTCTATGCGCCCCGCGTGGTCAAACCTTAATAAAGCATAAAAGAAAATAAATTACTCGTAGTTAAAACATTAAAAAACAAATTCTGGCATTTAAAATAGTTTATTATTTATCATTCCTTTTTTTTTTAAGTATAAATCCGACCCGCTCACCTGAATCTGACGTTGCAACCTCCTCATTTAGGTTTTGGGTATGCTTATGCTGGCGGAGATAAACTCAATTTTTTTATTGGAACAAAATTGACATCATTACAGTTTTAGTTTCATAAATAGCAAATTTTAAACTAAAAGTTTTGCAACACGAAAATGAACGTTTAATTTCTTATATGCAACTACCGCACATTTGAAACGTGGTAAAAAATTTCAGCTATCAATTATTTTGTATATCGTACAAATGAATGGCTGATTTGCATTTTTATCTTTCAAAAACCGTAGACCTCATTAATTGAAGCATTTTTCGAAACGTGACGCAATATTCTACAGAAATGTGGAAAATGCTAATTTTGACAAAGTTGTGACTAAATACATAAGGAAATAAAAATACTGAATCATATATTTCTAGTTGTTGAAATTGACCATACATTTGTTATACGATCATTTGTTTTCAGTTATAAATTATTTTAGAATGATTAATGGAGGCAATATTTTACGCTTTAAGATGCAATCAATGTATTTTATGCCAAAAGTATATTTCACCCCATAAAATGTTTTAATATTTTATAAAATTTAAGGATTTTCGGTATTTTACTTTTTGTCTCTTAATTCTGCAGCAGTAGCAGATACAAAATTAAAATAAAATTCATTATAGAGTACAAACATTCACTTTTAAAATGGCATTTTTCCATCTTAAGCAAATCAGTTCTCCCTAAATTACAGTTGTTCAAATGACGAACCTTTAATGTTACTAAACAGTGTAGATTTACAACGTGGAAATTGTGTTATGTATAGATGATTTCATCATGTAATAGATGATTTCATCATGAAATAAAGTATATTATTAAATTTAGTTTCTTTTTATCCCCATACGTAAGATATTTACAAAAAATTACCCGTCAAAAATGCCACGTGCTTCAGCCAGAATTTAATTCAGGAACCATGCACGCCAATCAACATAATCTTTTAAGACTTCCATCACGTTATTTTCCAGATCTTGCTTTGCATTTGTGAGGGCTTTATTTATATAATGACTAAGGCTGTTAACTCTAGTTAACAATCGTAAACGTTGGCGGTTCACAAATGTAAAAAGCGTATTTGTTCGGCATGTTTATGTTGCAAGTGTATGTTTATGTAATGCATTTGTGTTTACTGTTGTACTACCGAAATTAAAAAAAAACACAACTCCTGAAACCCGACCCGAATACTGAAATCTGGTTATTAGGGTTAAAATCCAAAACATCAATCCTATTAGCGAATCAAGTCGGTTTATGCGTCTATCCCTCATTCTACCCGTGACACTAAAATTACTGAACCGATTGAGCTGAGAAATTGTGTATATTAAAGATAAGTTTTCATATTTGTGAAAAAAAAAATTTTTCATTAAAGATAAGTTTTCATATTTGTGAAAAAAAAAATTTTTCATTAAAGATAAGTTTTCATATTTGTGAAAAAAAATTTTTTCATTACTTCGATTATTCAACACTTTTTTTGAGTAAGAATATTAAACGACGCGTTTTGTGATGATGACTTTAAAAAGGTGTATAACGTTATATTAAAAAATAATTTTAGTCGATAAAGTCAAATAAATATTCCATTCCCGAAACTCTGAAAGTGTGAGTAGAAATAATTTAGTCTGGGACGACACGTTCACTGAAATCGGTTCAGTAGTTTTCTTACTTTTGCGGAACCCACACATCGTATACCATCGTACTTTATCATATATTCTCAGCCTGCAATGTTCTTTCTTACATTTTGTTTTTGTTCGTGGATCTTATTGTCATTCTTGGGAGTTTATGTTTCTACCGCACGTCATCCGCTTACCGGAGAGGGAGCCAGATATTCACATTACTTTATAGCGCTTTGTTTATCACCATGAGGTACAATCGCATATAAAATGCGTCATTATATCGATATCACCGCGTGTCTGAGAATGGCATCAATTTGTGAAGGACACCAATTCGTTTACAGTTCAGTCATTAACAATTCGGAAAGTCGCGTACGATACCAACGGGAAGACCGAGTCCGAGTACTAGGTATGCGTTTGTGAACGTATCCGATTCAAATTGTGTCTTTTAAACTACGAATGCTAATGCAAAGCATTCATTGCAATCGAGACGATAAGCCATTCATTTCGAATAACGAAATAAGTTTCGGTCGAACATTTAGTAAACGCAAACTGCACCGTTTAATTAACTCTCGCTGCGGCGTAAATTTGATACTGAAGTAAATTTAGTTTTGTTATGTTTTGTTTATGTAGAAGAGCGCCGTCGCTCGGGTCTGGCTTCCTCTCCGCATTGCTGGCGGCGGTCGTGCTGCTCGCCGGCGCCGTCCTGCGATATGGCCGAGGTGTACCGGCGTGACCCGGCTCTCGCGAATCGCACGCCCGCGTGCCTGCACCGCGTCACGGCCGGCACGCGCCCCGTGCGCGCCCGCCGCGACGCGCCGAAACTATCCTCACCCAAGCGATTCTTCGGCCGCAAAAGCAATAGGAAAGTCGATAACGCTAGCGAAGAGACCTCTACGCCAAAAAAGACGAAGTCGAAAATGATAAAGGAGGAATACGAGATAGCGGACGACGCGGGCTCGCTGAACGAGGACGAATTCGCGATCGTGGAAACGGACGTGGAAGTGTCGACGATAAAGGCGAGCAAAATAGGTCGGCTGAGCGACTTGGATCCGTCCAGCGTAATCACGGTGAACGGAAGGGAGGAGCTGCCGATCGACGAAGCGAACGGCAACGTGACGGTGGCGCGCGCGAGCAGCACGCTGCCGCGCCGCGGCCGCGCCTTGCCGCCGCGCCGCACCACCCCCGACGGTACCGACATCTACTACTGGTGCGACATGCCCAAGAGGAAATCTAGCGGTAATTGTCTATTTTCTTTCGCGGCTTTTTCTTATTCTTTTAGTGACTGCCGCTCATTATGGACTCTTTAGGATTAAAAGACAAGTTTACTAAATTTTACCCTGGCCTCTAATTGCATTTGATGCTGACCAAGTAATAAACCCTCGAACGATACTGTTTTTCAGAGTTGGACGACGGTGCTTATAACCCGCTATGGGCGATGCGCGGCTTCACACAGACTTTCCATCTGTGGAAGGAGGGCAAGCGGCAGCAGAGTGCTCCGCTTAACGCTTTCCTCACCTACGTTACGTTGCCCTGGTGGAGTATCGCGAAAGGTATTTAAGTACTGAACCGATTTTGATGATTCTTTTACCTGTAAAATCTTGATGTATAAGGAAAGAATTAAGTCTATAAAACATTAAGTGCCACTCTAACTTCAATAGTTAATAGCTTAAGGATTTGCGAAGGGTGCACTATTTGCATTTTCAGTGTGCTTATGCAACTGCAACACTGTTAATAATTGATGATGCTTGAATCGGCAGTTTTAATTTTCCGCCAATAACGGAAGTTCGCTTATTAAACTTACCTTCAGCAGTTATAGGTAACAGGAAGGTATTCAATCCAGTATAATATTTTAAATTACCAACCACAATCAAATATCTATTTTAAACATATTAAGTATGTCTAATACTTACATTATTAGTCATGCTATAGTATATTTGCCGTACTATAATATCGTGCTACGTTAAATAAACTAAATACTTTGTTTCAGATATACTGGACCACCGTGAAGAACCCATCTTAACCTTTTGATTAAACCAATTTATTTTGATCAACTTTCTTATTTACTTGTTATTTAAGATTTCCTTACAATTAAAGCATGCATATATTAGTATATACAGGTACTACTGCATATGAGCATAAGTTAGCACATTATCATGTCGGCACGCATAAATGGTACAACAGTGGATATGTCAGAATAGATTCCTGTAAAACGAAATCTCCATCGGCTCGCACAAGTGTCGTGATGTGTCACCAGTCCATGACGTCATGACATATTGTGCATTATATGTTGTCATTTGCTTTATATACCTTATCTGAATATTATTTGAACATGGCCTGATACATATGAACCCGTTCTCCTGTTACTTATTATTTCATATATAAATTACTTTGATACACTGGCCAGCATTGCCTGGTTTCAAAATTGTAAAGAATAATTACTTCAATTGGAATAAAGAATAAATTATTATATATTTCAGCAATGAATTTATTATTCTTTTCCGAGATTCTTAAACCACTTCGATATCGTTCAGTCTAATCAGAGGAATATAAACTGAAAATGAATATAAGTAACATATGCATTTGCATAGAGCAGCGAGAGGTGGAAGAATTGAAATATAAATTTGAGAGCTGAGATAAAATTACAAAATAGTCCCCATGCAATCTTCCCTGTGCGTGTGTATAAATTTAATTTTAATACATTAACGAACCAATAATTTTTGTATTCTGCATATATGTAAATTATTTATTTAAGAGACTGAATTTTATAATTAAACAATGATAAGACTGTGAATATTTTGTCAACTTGTCCGAATAATATTAATAGCTTCTTGAACATTGTCTAATGTATGTATATATAATCCGAACGAACATTAACGCAAGCGAGAACCTATTGGGGCATACTGTCTTCAAAATCACTTTATTTGGACATAGCCGGCAGAATTTATTCCATCCTAGGAAACATTTCTTAGATGCATTTTTAAATACACTGTGCAGGTTTGTGGGAAAATTTTCCTAAATCCAAATATATTGCTGAACGGTTGAACAATTATGATAACTTTCCCTAACTGAACCATATAAGTGAGCTGGTACATTTTTTAATTAATAAGCTTTTCTGTTATAGCCTTACAAAGACTTTTCATTGATATCTCATGGGTAGCTTTTTTTCTATATAAGTACCCAAATACAATTAAAAATCTTAAATTTTTTGAATGGAGACAGATTATTATTTTGATATTGAATGATCTCATTTCAGGATGTGAATTTTTCATTTTAATTTTGATCCTGAAATGAGATCATTCAAATCTAAGAAAACTTGACAGAAATTAATGCACCTATTGACATAAATAGATTACAATGATTAAACAGAGTATTGCGCTTACTTCACTAGATGATGAAAACCAGTTTGCTGATAATTATACCAATTTTAAAGCAAAACTGTGAAATAGAAAAAGTAATTCCTTAAGTGACTCCTGACTAATTCTCATTATAAACTGGAACTAAGGAATTTTGTATTATCATCCAGCATGACGTGCTTACATAAAATTAACCTTTGCTTATATTCTTATAGAGCTAGTCATTTTCATATTAAGTTTGTATATCATTTAGAAATCAAGTTCTAACTTCATCACAAGCCATCAACCATTGGTTCTACTTTTATTTCTCTATTGCCAGAATAGAAGGCTATTGAAAAGTTAATTGTGATCAACAATTTAGACAAGTTGGGTTAGTGGTCATTTCTTGTAATAACAAGTAAAAAATTCATGTTTTCATTATTTTAAATTCAATATTTGTGTAATTTCATGTAAATAAATGATAATAATATGTATGGATATATTATTAATAAAATAAACAATGTCCATATTCATATGGATATTATGTAAAATTTGTTCTATATTGAAGCAATTTTGTTTGACTTCACTCTATGTAACTAAAATATGTCATATTTCAAGAAGAAGGAATTTAATTGGATCGAGAAGACAATGGACAATCTACTCTACTATTGCAATATCCTCTGTGAATATCACGGCTGTTGGTTCTACCCCACCTGTACGTCGCCCTAATTTCAAATGTGACACGTCTTCTACAGTTTTACCTCTATATTGAACTGGTAATTAATATTTAAGCAATGTCACTTAATATAAATATATAATAATACATGCTAAACCTTGTTTATGCTTATTTCACTTCCATTCGTTATGTACATTTGGAGTAACAAGAGGCAATTAATTTCATTACTTATTTTGAATAATGTGGAGAAACACAAGTAGAAGGGCAATGTTCACTATGAAAAATCTTGCTCAATAGAGATGGTGCAAGATAATATCAGCAACACTGCTGTCAATCAAAATTATTCATAATGCTTTATATATATATTTATAATGCGCTATAACAGACACTACAGTGTAGTGTCTTGCATAAAAAAATTTTAATATTTCATAAAAATAATGTATTGTTCAATTTTTAAAAAATTGAACCTCATTCTCTCATGACATAACCCCTTTACAATCAATCACGTTTACTATTATCTGCACTGCTCTGATATTGGCAAACATGTAACCGAAGTTTTCATTTTTGTCGTTTTCAAGCAACTTCTACGTTTCTTGCACGGTCCCTATACATACCTTCTAAGATGCCAGGCATCTATGGCCACGCTATTGCTGCTCTATTACTAGAGCAATTTCTAATGATGCAGCTTTTTCAGACAATGCATTTATTATTACATAAATTGATAGCTGTTGCATTGTAAAGTTTCAATCTGTATGTCATAGCTGTTTATAACGGAAACCATTTTTTTGTTATTTTATATATTTGTAGCTGCGATCAGTCCCTTTGGACTGTTATCAGCTTTGTTGGATAAGAAATTTGGCTTTTAGAGTACAGAGACCAATGCCACTGTTACTCAATTAAAATGCTTGGCTTCTTTGAGCCTGTTAATAGATTTGGTATTGTCCAACAATTCAGTAGCTAGACAGTTTGGATGTGTACTGAGCCACTCTGCATATCTTTTTCTGAATCTGTTAATATCCTCTAGAATAGTGGGAATGTTGAGGTATTCGTGAATTTCACAATTTTGAGTGAATCAAGGTGCACTATGTTTATTTAGAATTGCGGTTTGAGCTTTTTGGAAACACATTATGTTGCTATTACTGGTCACACCCCAGAGCTGAATGCCATATGTCCATATCGGCTTGAGGAATGAGCTGTATAATAATAGTTTATTGTCCACCGAGCACAGAGTAATGACCCAACAGCCAGTGTAGGTTTTTGTACCGGATATATATAATTGATCACATTTCTGCTTGATATGAGTTTTCCAGGTAAACCTTAAATCTAGGTGGAAGCCCAGATATTTAACACAATCAGTGTGAGGTAAAGTGTCGGTTCCATGTTTCACTTCGAGACAATTGCCTCTCCTCAATGTAAACATGATATGGGTCGATTTTTGTGCTCTGGCACGGATGCGCCATTTATGCAATCAGATATACATTTTGTCCAGCAATACTTAGAGCTTGTTGCTGGCAGAATCTGGATCTTTGGCTTTTGCTAGATAAGCAATGTCATCAGCATAAGTTGCGATGGTTACAACTGTTGAGGTAGGGACATTGGAAGTGAAGATATTATACAAGACTTGTCCCAGGACAGAACTATGTGGGACTCCAGTTTCGATCTTGTGCAGACTAGATCTTGCATCCTCTTGCTTTACTTGAAACTTTCTCTCAGTCAGATAGGATACTACAATTGGAAACAATGAGTATGGAAGCTTTTCCTTGACTTTACAGAATAGGCCTTTATGCCAGATTCGGTCGAAGGCTTATTGGACATCTAGGAAAGCTGCAGAATGAGGCTTTCTGAAGCCAAATTGATGTGCTGAGATAAAGTCACAATGGTCCATAAAGAATTTCAACCTGGTCAAGAAGATCTTTTCTCAAAGTTTTGATAAGACAGACGTAAGGCTAATAGGTCGATACAATGAAGATTCATGTGCAGGTTTGCCAGGTTTATGAATTAGGATTATCTGGGAGATCTTCCATAGAGCAGGCACACGTCCCGTTCTGAATACTGAAAAAAAAAGTCGGGGCCTTTCTTGGTAACTCCTTTAGAACTTTGGGGGTGAACAAGTTAAATCCAGGGGTTTACTTAGAGTTTAGTGATTTTATTTCCTTGCCAATTTCTTTTGTGGACGTTTGTCTGACGGGCAAGCACATTTGAAGATCATAGTTTAGGATGGTGTCGATCTCATGGTTGTCTGTACATTTGGTTTGAAGATACTTGCCAGATGAGATGCAAAGATCAATCAACATAGAAATAGTTGGTTGCATCTTATTATTTACAATGTCCGGAGCATACTCCTTCTTTTGTGGCACAATTGAACTTCTTTTTGTCTGGGGGGTGTCGAGGCAAGTGCCATACCCATCTTAAGCGACGCTTTTCTTCTACTTTAAGGCTTAGATTGAGAGTTTGGAAATACAGGTTTTGAGACTTATTTAGTTCTTGTACTTAGTACTTGGATTAAATTGGTGACATGTTTGCATGCTTCCTCCACATCATCTTAAGTCTTTACGGAAAGTTTTAGGTTTAGTTGACGGTCCACATAAGTCATGAATCCATTCCAGTCAGTTCTATGGTTGCAAAGAGACTCTGGGTTGTCTTGGGTGATAATTCTGCTGCTGACATTAAGAATCACAGGAGTGTGATGTGACAATCCATGAAGACTGCTCTCAACACTAGAGTATTGACTACTCATTCCCCTAGCCATAAAGAAATCCTCTGATGTTGACTGGTTTCATTAGTTAAGTGTGCTAGTATTTCATCTCTTGCTTCTATGGCTGCCGTTGAAGTTCGATGGAAGTAATTAGCTCTTGATAATGGTCACTCACAGGGTGACACCCATTCCTGTGAGGCTCTATACGCTCGAAGGTTGCCTGGTAACATCGAGGATGGCGCTAGAGACTAGTTTCCCACTAGCCACCTAATTAAATATAAATATATAAATCAGACATTTCCGTCCATTTTATTAGGAATAAATAATTGAATCTTTCAAGTATTAATATAAGAATTTGCGTTTTTGATATTTGTAAATAGTCATTCTCTTTTATGCGAACAAAAAATGCCAGTCGAAATAAAATACAGCCGTGCTGAAGACGGTTGCGGTGTATTCAGAAAAGAAACAACTCTTGCGTTATAACTTTAGAAAATCGCATGATTTCAACATCATCACACGTATAATATGAGGCCGTGTCATATAGAGGATATGGGAATCGGGTGAGAATGAATTATCGGTACAACATGCGTGGAGCATCAACGACAAGCCGCCGTCTAGATAGTATCCTCGTCACATTCCGGCAGGTATGTGCCGACTTCCGTATCCGTCCATATCTCCACAGACACGAAACTCGGCACTTCACATTTCATAATAGCCGCGTTACCACGGACCACATACTCATTGTCAGTCTCCGCCTCGTATGCTGCGTCACCACTGAACCATCCAGCAATCGTTACGAATTTAAAAAAAGAAGTAATTAATTAACAATATTTTAAATAATTTAACGACGTGTTTCAAATATAGCTGAAATTTACTTCGACTACAATCAGAAAGAACATTTCGGATGTTCATAGAGATAATAAATGACTTAAAGCTTACGTCCATCTAGAGCTTTCATGCAAACGCGTGTAAATGAAAAAATTATTCTCATTATTAGCAAGTATCAAACTTTTATTAGCGATGAAATTATATTTAAGGATGAAAACGTGCGAAAAATTACCAACTTTATTCAGAGTAATGATAGGTTAAAAATATTTCTTCAAAGCCAATTGTTTATAACGCTTTCACATACTTCAATTAACTACTTATATTCCCTATCTTCATAAGCCTATATTTTTCCCAAGTCAATAAAACATCCTTAATCTTTATTATAATATATGCCCATGCGTTTATTAAACAGTCTAATTATTTTGAAATCATATTTTTTTTAATTTCGAACAGCTTTATTTTGTTTGTTGTGGAGAATACTCGGTAGAATTGTTGTTTTTAACCAAAAATAATTATTATGTTTATTTAGATAACATTTACCTACCTTGCTTTAAAGTAACTTTATACATTATTTGATAAATATTGCATAAAAATATCGCTTTCAAAATATTTGATGGAATATAAAAAAGTATGAAATAAAAGGTATGTAGAATTAAAATAGGTCAGTCCTATTATTACTAAAATGTACGTAGGTATACAGCCAGCATTATCGATATTTAAATTAATATAATATTAATTACAATAATAGTAACATTATTAAGTATAATTAGAATTGCAATTCACTTTTAAATTCAAGAGAGATGAGTTATATTTTATAAAAAACAATTTGTCTATAATTTTTTTTGGTAATAAAATGCAAGTGCGTACGTAATCAAAATCAATACTCATTTTACATTCAGTTATTGCATTCGTACCCATATTCGGTAATAGTATTACTTGAATAGTGCTTTTTTAAATAGTTACCTTTTTTATGGCGTTTTAAGAACGTGTGAAAAATCCTCATTAATTTAGAGCCGACTTCGCGAGATATTCGATATAAAATTTTTTTTTCGAAAATCTCACTTCCAACAGCCCGGAGCTATTTGAGGTTATTATAAATAATGTAGATTTTGGCTGACTATAAAAAAAATATTTTAAACGTTTTTTTTTATACCAATCCACAAAAAAAACAACCGTTTTCGTGGTATTGACCGGGTGCGGACTACGGAGTGGGCACAACGAAATTGACCGCAGCGCTCGCTGTAACACAGATAGTAATGCCTAAAGGCGCCTGTTAAATGTTATATATAGATAATACAATTTATTTACGCATGTTGTCATGTTTACTTCTGGAAACATTACAGTTTAGTAAAAATGCGAATTTCACTGAATTTTATTGAAATATACATAAAAAACGCTGTATTTAAAAAAAATTGATTTCGATCACAACTATTTTATTATGGAAAATTTACTAGATGAAAAATATTACTCACAATGATATCTTCATTTTTGTATTGCAATTTTTTTCACTATTTTCACTTTAAATTTATAATTAGATACTACATATTTAACAAAAATATTAATGTAAATTGTGACAGTAAGAGAAAAAGTTAAATAAGAGATTAATAAAAACTTTTTAAAATTTTTTATACTGAAATAATCACGACAAAAAGTAGGACATTTTTTAAATACGTCATTTTTATGTGTATTCTTTATTATAAAATATCACTAAACTTAGTATATTTGCTGTTGCCACACTGTTATGCATTAAAAGCTTTTCGAAATGTGACACGATAGTTACTAGAGATGGAAATAACTGTTATTTCCCCATACCTATTGTAATGAATAACATCATTATTCAATAACATAGTACCATACCTGTTAAAAAATAACATGTTATTGTGTCCAAATGTTATTGTCAATAATGTCTTATTGACAATAACATTTGTTCAATACGTTCTTAAACGATATGTTCCATGAAATTAATTTTCCTTCTGCGTGTGTATACAAAATATGTATAGTACATGCGTACTATAATCGCTATCTATATTAAATACTACTGGCGAAACACTAGTTCAATTTTAATTTGTTTTTTGATAGAATGTAGGTATTTTTTGTGGACGATTTCAATCTACATTTGATTAAATTATGTTAAAAGTAAGCCAGGCAATGATCAATACGGTGAAAAATTACATTTCGAACCATATAGTATTTTCCTAGTTCGATAATTTAAACAAAATGAAACAATAACGCATAGAAATTGCAGTTAGTTAGCGATCAACAGTAAATTCTGAATGAATATAACATAAACAAAATTCAAATAACAAATATAGATTTGAACATTGTAGTAATTAATTGTTTATTATCATTCGGTAAAAATTTCATGTCATTCGGCAATGTTCTGTCAATACGAAACAAAAGAATAAAGCATAAGACAAATAATATATAAAACAATGAATTGCATTAAGAAAAGAAACGCGCTATTTCTTGCTCTTTTTATTCAGACGACGAATGACATCCGCTCCTTGACAATAAAGCAATACAATATTTTAACATGTTACCAAGCGTAATGTTCGTAATAACATAATGCGTTCTTTCCAATCAGTAATAGGTATGGATCACATAACATGTATGAATTTAAGAACGTTCTAATAACAGATTATTAATCTTTCGGTAAAGTTCGGTGTCATTCGGTGATGCTCGGTAAATATGAAACGAAGGGCAAGACGAAAAGAAACGTGCTGTCTCGCTCTTACTTTACTCAGCGAGTGACGGCCATTGTACGGGCGCTGCTTGACAATACGTAACATAATAATATTTTAACATGTTAGCCAACCGTATCGTTATTTAATAACATAGTATCTGTAAATCGCAATAACATAATATATTCATTTCCATCAATATTATGTTATTCATACCTGTTACGTTATAATTCTGTCATCGCTAATAGTTACTGTGTAGTAAATTGTAAAAGGTACTTCAGGAAATAGCAAATTAAAATTTTACAGATTTTCAATATCGAATTTAAAATTAGAAATTAGATAAATCTGCTGTAAAATGCATTCCTTATGAGATCTATTACGGTTGGAGGGTTACAATGCGAGTAATACATTTATTACTGTACTCATTTTTGTTGAACTGAGAACAAAAGGATATTGTATATTCTGGATAACGAAAATCCTGTTATTAATCTTAATTAAAAGCATTTAGTTATATATTTTTCTATACTTTACAATAAATAACAAGACAAACTAATATAGATTAACTTGATTTTATCGAAAACACAAATACTTACTTTTCTTCGACAAAAAGGAAAAAGGAATAATTGAAACGAAGTTAGGAACACAATATAAAGAAAAAATGCATGTACTATATATAAGCCATAGTTCATATCTCTCGTTATGTTCATAAAATTCACATAAACATTTACCAGAGCCGCTAACATAAGCTTACAAATAAAATTACACGATAACTCTAACTACCTGACGACAGATTACATTTGAAATGAACAATAATTACAGCATTAAATGTTATATTGGAGAACTATATTGGACAATAGAAATTAAGAATCAGAAAATGAAACCATCGAGTTACAATATAAAAGGGGCCTTTGTCATACAGATGACACATTTGTTTTCATTCGTTTGCTATCAACACTTGTCGTTACATTTGTCACTGTCCAGTTATTAGATTCCAGTTATTAGATTTGTAAAAGTAGAATTAAATAAATAGATAAAATAATCATATTATATAAATCATTTAAAATGTTGAAAGTTCAATGTAATATTTAGCTGTAGGCATCCTACTATTAAATAAATTGTTTACGCCTTAATTGGTTTTTAAAAATGTAAACCCGACCAGCAGCGTAATTAGCACCTTAAAAGTTGAGCTAGGTGGCGCTGATATCGCGCATCCAGCCAATACTTAAAGGTGGAGACGTGTCAGTAAGACCACCCTAACCATAACGGTTAGGGTCTACAGGAAAACGATCTTAGAAAATTATCAGTGAATTTTGATAATATTTCAATTGGCATCTTGAAGAAAATGGTACAGTCAGCAAGATAAAAGCCAATTTTCATAAAACCTTTTTTCGTAATATTCGATCCTGTTTCTTATAAGAATCAAATGTCTTTATTGGACCAACTGAGGTAAGAGTACTAGAAATGTCAGATAACGCAACTTTTACCGCACATTTCGTAGGAATATTTAATATCAGTTATCTATGTAGTCATAGAAAAGTAAACTAACAAATTGACAACGTATTTATTATGTTTTTCAAAATAAGAACAGTAACAAAAAGAAAGAAATAACGAAAAATACCTACAACAGTAAGTTTTCGAATTGATTGTCAGCTTGACGGATGCATTGATTCGTTCTTTTCCGTAATGTGCAAGTAGCGGCTGAAATTTTACTTGGATTGATTCCATTTTGTTGGAACTACACTTTTCATAAGAAAAAAGTGACTCCTAACAATTTTGAAGGTTTTCTAAAATTGTGTCATTATAAGTGTCAGAATGCGGTGTACCTTCATAAAATTCCACTATTACTATTTGATTTGACGTAAGACCACACCAGCAATTAAAAGAGAAACGAATCTGATTATGGTTTTCGGTACATCTGAGCGGATTTTTTCTTGACCAAAAATGATTTCGCCTATCGTACATGCCACTATTTGGAAAATTAATTTCATCAAACCATAAAACGTCATTTTAAAAAAAATATGATCTTAGGTTATTTTCCTCTAAGCCATCTGCAAAAAAAGTTCTGTATATGTTATTATATCCGACATATACCTATTGCTTGAACTATTCGACTATTCAATATTTTCAACACTTGTGAGCGCAAAATACCCATTTTGTTGGCTATACCTCTTGAAGATATGTCAGGAAAAGCTTTTACGAGTGTCAAAACTGCAAACTCCATATTTTCGCCAAGAACAAGAGGTTGTCGTACCAATTTTTTTGTTAAGGGATCCACATTCTTCAAGTTCCTTTAAAATATTTATAATCACAAATCATATACTTTTATAATAACGTTTCTGGTTGAACAGTTTTCTTATCATTTAAAAAATAAGCTTCTAACAAGCCTAAGAACTTACATTTGAGAACATTTTGATTAAATATCGTGTTAAAAGCAACAATTCTACTGAGTATTCTCCACAACAAACAAAACAAAGGTGTTCGAAATTTAAAAAAAAATTGATTTCAAAATAATTAGACTGGTTAATACTATTTGTAGTGGGCAGTTTCTTTTTCCAATAAAAAGTTTTTACTTTAATTATTATGAATATTTTTTTTATAGCCAAGTTGTAGAGTGTGAAATTGTGAATGCACAATTTTGTTTTACCACTTACAAACTGCAATAACATGAAGATACGGTGTGAATTTAAGTAATTCAACATCCGGCGTAAATATATGACATTTTCCTGCATCTATACATGATTTTTCAGTCTCCTTTTCCGCTCTAGCTAAATCCTTTTTCTCTGTGTATTGTACAAATTCCTTACAGGTGATAATTCCTACCACTTTGTTACAAAATGTTACTTTGAAACTATTGTTGTCGAAATAATTGTAAATTTATGTTCATTTGTCATTTCATCGCTTTCAAAGTAATTTTATTGTTAAACTTTATAGATATATGTGTATATATATATATATATATATATATATATATATATATATATATATATATATATATATATATATATATATATATGTATATATATACATATATAGATTATTATACATTTCTGAAAAGTCCATCTTCTGTAGAATTTGGAACAATTAATATATTTATAACTTTATACTAACATTTACATTAAACTAATTTGAAAATAAAATGAGGTGAATAAAAGGAATTTTTTCAAGTTCATTAAGACTTGACAGTTACCCACGTCTCCCCACGTTTTACACTTAATGATGATTTGTAGCCTAGTCATTCATAAGAGACATTTATAAAAAATTAGCTGCAGATTTTTGCACTTCCCGAAGTTATTGATAAAAACGTGAGGAAATTCGAAAAACGGAAAACCGCTGTCTAATGTAGTTTCAAATGTAGATTATTTTTATCAGCAGTTTGCGGTGTGTTTTGTAATTTATTATCAAGAATTTTTTGATAATAATTCGTTTATCATTTTTGCACTCATTTTGCATGTGAAAAATTTAATCGACAAGATGCACACTACCCTAATTCTTCAAATAGTTAACTCTTTATATTAGTATATAAAGAGTTAATGCATTTATTCATTCGTTACAATTGAAAAGAAAAATACTATGTTACTTCATGTATACGGATTTGGTCACATCTACAATGTATATATTCAGGGATTACGTTTGATAAGATAAGTAACAGCAGTAAATCTTATGGAAACAGTAAGGATTGCAGGCAATGAAAATAACACCTTATTCACGAGTATCGTAGAAAAATCAAGTCAGAAACAAATTCTAACGTATGAAGAAGCATTGAGAATATTGATTGATTTAGATTTACCGAAAGCACAATATTTGTACTTAAGAAATTTATCAAACGAACGAAACTGTTTTATAAATATAAAACCACCATATTATAAAGTATAAGCAATTAAAGAAACCTACTATTCACCACTTTTAGCAATAGAAATTACAAACACAACTGCAAAAATAGTAAAACTTCAAGATTTATTGAATCACAATGCAGCAAGAATTTTCAAAATAGATTCCGTGTATAAGAATGGTTAGAAACATTTACTTCTATACTTTGAATTTAGCAAAGAAACTCCCGAAAAAACTAAAGATGTTGTGGATGAAATAAAGTGCTAAATAAATTCTTTGAGTCCAACATTAATTAATAAAGAAGGTGAGGGGGTAGAAGGGAAGCATGAACTCTTTCTTACTATGGTAGATGGCAAAGTAGCTCAGGTATTGACGAATATACCTTCTGGTTCCAAATGTACAATACGTGGAGCTACTACACGGCAAATGAACGATTTGACTAAAGTGACTGCTAGGCCTGTGAATGAAGACTTATCAATACGGACTGTCTACATTGCATGTCTGGATTCGTTGCATGTAAATAATACTACGTATTTCCTGCAATCTTTCTTTCCATACATAGGCAGCTAATAGCGAAGAAAAGAAACGACTGAAGGCAGAGAAAATCCTGGTACAAAAACATTTTCGTGACGACCTAGGACTGATTATAGACCAACCACGACAAGGAAGTGGCAATACTAATGACGGTAATACTGCCAAAAGATTTTTTTAGAATGCAAGCTGCTCTGCTGAAATTACAGAAGTAGATATTAATTTTATTAAACGTCTTTATATAATTCTGCAGGCTCTTTCATCAGGTGTGAGGATAAATGCTGTAAAATTTGGCGGTTATGCTATGAAAACTGCCAGAATTTATATGAGTAATTATGAATGGTACTACGTTCCTTGTTCGGTTCACAAAATTTTGATTCATGAAAAAAATATCATACAGCATTTTTCAGTACCAATAGAAATATTGGACAACTCTCGGAAGACGCACAATGATCCCGTAATAAGGATTATAAACAATGTCGCCTACATCATGCTAGAAAATGCTCAGCTACAAATGAGGATGTATTTCATACTGTTATTTACGCTTCAGATCTGTATATAACCAGCATTAGAAAATCGTATAACAAAAACGTGAAAGAATTTGATGAGGATATCCTAGATCTTCTGAAAGTGAAGGAATTAATAACAGATCCCGAAGTTCCCCGAGTATAATAATAGCGTATATAATTAATCTATTTAAGTATAAAATTTAAAAAAAACGATTATATTAGGTAATATAATATTCATTATTTTTAAAATATTTCCTACGATTATTTGTTTATATAATTAAGTAATAATTTTACAAGAAGCACTTTGTTTTATATTTACTTTTTTTAAATTGATTTATGTTTTGGGATTTGATAATAAATTTTTGTACATATTTTAAATACTCTTAATAGCTCAAAAAGAAAAAAAGTATTTTTTTAATAATTTTGAAAGTATCTTTGTTAATACAGGATATTAAAATTAAATATACTAAAATAAATCCCATTTAAAACCTTGTATTTGTGCAAAATTTCACAACATAATTTTTAGAAATAAAACGATTTTTGATGCGAAACAGACCTCAATTTTCCATGGTGCAACGGTTTTTTTAGAAGACTCGCTAAAAATTGTTCTACACATATATGATACTAAATTTTTTAAGGTATAGTTTTCTTTGGAAGTAAAAGAAAAGCCTAGAGTACAGCTAGACTTACCCAAGTGATATCTAACAAATTTTTCATTTACGTCAAAATCATTTTTTGCGTACTTCTTGACATCTGTTATAGGGAACTGGAAAGTATACCTACACAAGTACTGACCCTTGTAGAATCTGTTTTTTTGTCATTTTTATTACCATTTAGAACATGGGTTTGATTTTCTCCCATTTCATTTCTTTCTAGAAAGTTTGAAATAAGTATTTTCTAGACATTCCTAGGTTAATCCGCAATTTCTAAGTTTAGATTTTCTAGAAAATATGCTAATTTCATTAATGTTGCGGGTTTCGTCATATTTTGTATCACTTTAAATATATTAGGATTATGTGCTTATTTGTCTCGTCTATTTCCTAAACGATTCTCAAATTTCGTTCTGAGGTCTCCATTAAGGTTACGTTGCCATTATTCGTGGTCTTTTGTGACCTTATGTCTTTTATTTGTAGCCAAATCGCCATGGTATGCAACATAACTAAAAATATAAAGTAACCTTACTCTGAGGTTTATTAGAACAAGGTATGTTCATCATTTTATGAACGTTCACAAACTGTGACGTAGACTATAAAACACACTGCACTGAGGCTGGTTTTCCGATTTAGATTTAATTTTGTTTTCTAAAGAAACAAAGGAATCATAATTGCCACAATATTGCTTGCAGGCGGTAGAATTGTAACAGCTATATCTTCAATGGTGTTCTGGTTAGTTCCAAAAACATTATCTAAACAATGTGTATATATTTCTTTAAATTTTCAAAGTTTATAGATGACTACACAATATTTTCATGTTTATCTAGAGAAAAACCTGAAATGAGTGGGCGTCGGTGGCAAAAATATAATAAAATATTTCTATTCTTTTCTAACACATTGCATTCTTAAATATTTCTATCCTTTTCTAACACATCGCATTCTAGAATGTTCGAGAACGATCTAGAATATTCCAGAATATTCTAGAAACACCTAAGATAATCTTATATTTCTAAAATGTTTCACGATGGCCTGCTATGGTGTAAAATATTTTAATATGTTCAAAGTAAAAAAATTTAAAGGAGAAAATGTCCAAAGTAAAAAAAATTAAAGGAGAAACTGAAAATGTTGTTTGTTTGAGTGGTAAAGTCAAATTATCGTCATTAAAAGTACCACCACCAGAATTGTTTACTTATATGGTTGAAACGACACAGGAATCAAACCATTTTCGACACAATATAAGTTGATACAATTCTTGCTTTCAAATGCTTTCGTTCGGGGTTTCATCAATCCATTTTTTAAGATTCATCAATCCTTCAAGTATACTTTGTTGGTAATGAAGAAATTGAAACAGATCAGCGTTATACTCATACTCAGACGCTACAACGAGAAATTGTTCAAGAGTTGCAACGTTTCCTCCATAACCACAATCAATTAATCAAGGCTTCTTTAGAACGAATGATTGCAAACAATTATAAGATCGTCATTCGGGTTGATAAAAGACCAATTGGTGAGCATGAGCGAAGGTTTAATGTGCATGAAGTTTCAGTAGTAATTGTCGATAATGAATTTAGTCATCATTATATCATTATTTAACATCGAAGCAATTAACTGCAACGAATTTCTGAAACACATTGCAGTTACGATGCGCTACAGTATTCGCTAATATTTTGGCAAGGTGAAGACGGTTATCACTTCAATATCCAACAAGTCAATCCAACTACAGGTATCGAAACGAACAAAAAAGTATCAGCGATGCAATTCTACGCTTATCGAATTATGAAATTACGAAGATGGTTATTCAAAGTACAGACATTGATCATCAGAACAAGGCGGATTTACGGCAAAAAATAAAATACAAGGCAATGAAAAAATTGAAGTTAACAATGGGTAGTTCCGTACAATCCACTTCTGTCTTTAGACAGAATTTTCAAAGCCCATATCAATGTCGAATACTGTAGTTCTGTTAAATCCATCAAATACGTGCGCAAGTATATCAACAAACCATATGGCTGTCTTTACTGTGACTAAAGAAAAGGAGCATGATGAAATAATACAGTGTTAAATGGGTCGTTATATTAATACCAATGAAGCAATTTGGTGAATTTTGAATTTCCCGATATAAGATCGAGATCCAGCAGTTGTTAATTTATCTGTCCACTTAGAAAATGAACAACGCGTGTTCTTCACTAGAGAAACAGCAGAACAAGTTGCGATGGAACCGTCGGCACGAACAACTTTAACAGATTTTTTGAGCTATGCCAAGAAGATCCCTTTGCAAAGACTTTGCTTTACTCAGAAGTATTATACGTGGGATATATCAAATAAAAAATATTTCCGACGAAAACGAGGAACTCCAGTGCAAGGACATGACGGAGTATTTAAAAGTAACGCGGTAGGACGAGTCTACACGGTACATCCAAAAAATGCTGAATTTTTCTATTTGTGTCTATTGCTTACGATATCGTGGCCCAACATGTTTTGAAGACTTAAAAATTATCGATAATTATATTTGTAAAACATTTCGAGAGGCATGTCAACGATTAGGTCTATTAAAAATGACAATCACTGGGAATTACCTATGAACGAAGCAGTACAAGTGGCAATAGCAAATTAAATTCGTGAACTGTTTGCAATTATAATAACTACATGTAATCCATCAAATCCAAATCGACTAAAATATAGAGAAAGTATGAGCGACAATATCCTGGCTTAACTACGACGACAAAACCTGGACTTAGAAATCAATTTTAATGAGGAAATTTTTAACAAAGCTAACAGTAATACAACTGGGTGTTCAATCATCTCAACGAAGTGAATTTGATACTATGAACAGTGAATTATTAAAGCAAACATGCTTTTCACACGGCCAACTTTATGTTGGGTGTTCGCGAGTTGGATCACCTCAAAATTTGTTCATTTACAGCCCAGACCATAACTCTAAATATCGTGTATAAACAAGTGTTTTGAGTAACAATTAATAAAACATAACTATCTATAAAGTAAATATGTTATGTATATAAAAGAATGTATTGTGAGAATAATTTAAATGTTATCGCGTAAACTAGTGTTGTGAGTAAAAATTAATAAAACATAACTGTCTATAAGACATGTAAATATGTTACGTATATAAGCATGTATTGTGAGAATAATTTAAATGTAACTATCTGTAAAAAGTGTAAATCTTAATATATACAATAAAACATTTTTTTTTTAAATAAGTGTTTTTAATTCTAACCTGTGTTTCAATTCAATTATTTAAATCAGGGCTGTCCAAACTACATACCTTAGCGAGACAATTAAATTTACTACAAAAGCTTGAGGGCCGCAGAAAAAAATACTTTTAATTTGAAGTAAAATAAAATACAGGGTAATAATTTCTCTAGACATTTATTGGTTCTTCGTTAATTTATCTTTAACAATCACATCGATATCAACATCAACATTCGTTGTTGCCAGACGCATTGCATGAAAGAAGTGAATTATCTGACAGTGAAGATCTGTACTTAGATTTTATAAAGTTCATGGTTGAATACGCGCTTTCACATAAATAAGTGTTGCCCATCATCGATCCCATTTTCAAGCCAAAATTTGTCAATTTGGGGAAACGATCGCCAAGGATCTTTAAAAAATCCATTCCAGTTTCTGTTCTACACTTGTAAACGGGGTCTGCCTGTACGTCACATAATTGTAACTGGTAATCAGTCTTTACGGTTTCGATTTGAATCGTTAATGGATGCGTAAAGAGACAAATCGCACTCTAATTTTTTGAAATCTGCGAAACGCTGCTCAAGTTCAAAAATTACCTCGTCGATGTACAGGTGGTCAGAAAAGTTGCATCTTTCAAAATTTCTCTTTTCGGTATAATGTTCTTCGCAACTTGGAAAAAAGAAAAATAATTTTTTTCCAGTGACGTTTTGAATAATATCAGTTTATTTTTTAATCCATTCACATATCCATACAAGTTGGCTATATTTTGTTGTTTGCCTTGTAATTTTAAATTTAATTCGTTCAAATGTTGTGTCATATCAGTCAAAAATGCGAGATCAGCAAGAAATTCAGGATCTTGCATTTTAGTTTCCATATTAGTAGTCAGATTTTATTTCATTTTTAACAAATATGGGAATTTCTTTCCGTAAATCGAAAAAACGCTGCAAGCACTGACCAGCACTCAACCATCGGATTTCTGAGTGTAACAGCAGATCCCCATAGGTTGCGTTAATTTCAGTTAAAAAATTGCGAAATTTACGATGACTCAAAGCTTTGTTTCCGCCTCTAATAAGATTTGTTATTTTAACAACTATTTTCATGACATTCATTTGGCGCGAAGATTTTCCGCATAAGGCTTCTTGTTGTATGATACAATGGATTAATGGGCAATCAATGCCATTTTGTTTTAGATGTCCCGTAAATCCTGTAACGTTTCCTGTCACAGCTTTTGTTCCATCGGTCACAATACAAGTATGAAACCCACCGTATTCTATGACAGTTTTGTTAACAGCTTAAAGATATCGCTGCCTTTAGTTGATCCATGTAGCGGCACTAAATTTAACATTTCCTCCGTGATCGAAAAATCTTTTGAAATGCAGCGAATAAAAATTATTAATTGACTGATATCTGTTTGGTCGGTACTTTCGTCCAAACATAATGAATAATATTCACAGTTTACAATGTAATCACATATGTTTTTCGAAACAAATTCTCCCATATCATCTATTCGTCGCGCAACTGTTTGGTGAGATAATGTTACAGATTCAAACTTTTCCGCCAATTTCGGCTGCATAAAGCGATAAGCCATGGCAACTGCGCATTTTTTTATAAAAACTTCGTCACTGAATGGTTTTTTAGCTTTGGCTAATTGCAAACAAACTTCATAAGAAGCAGCCAAACGTTGTTCATTGTCTGTATTTATTTTTGAAAAAAAACTTGTCTGCTGCGTCAGTTTCTTCTTATACTCAGCCACATGTAAAGTAGTATAATGACGTTTAACATTATATTCTTTACTCACAGATATAACTTGCATACAAATCATACACTGAATTTTATTATTGTTATTGCAAATAAAATAGTCGAGTTCCCACTTCTCATTAAATGCACGATGTTCATCACTTATTTTTCGCTTCTTCGTAGACATAATGAAGTTTTTTAAGTATTTTTCTCAAACCGGCTGGTTAAATACTTGTGAAATTCACAATTACTTGTTAAATAACGTGTGAAATTCAAAGCGGCAGTGATACGAACTTAATGAAAACACAAGTTCAACTAATACGGACACAAACAAATACTAACATAAACATCTTACAGACTTCTTTTGTAAACAAAATACTTTCTGGGAATTCCCCCAATAATATAAAGATAACTTCACTTCTAAATGATGTCATGCGAATGGAATGTTACTAGATTAAAAATAAATGAATTATATATAATATTTTGAGAAAGATTTCTATTATCTACACTATTTATAGGTAAAATATATAAAAACAATATATATATATAAAAACAAGCCGTGGGCCGTTGGACAGCCCTGATTTAAATAATTAATTAATTTCATGCATTATATACATATACACACACACACACACACACACATATATATATTTATATATATATATATATATATCGTACGTTTAATGAAATAAACATCTATATACTTAAGATGAGAAACTGATCTTTAAGCCATTAAACAAGCAATATATTTCGATTCCGACGACGCCGGTATCGCAGCTAATCATACTTAAATAGAAATTCAAAGGATTCAAGGAATAGTTTAGTTTTTATCTTCGAATCTTGCGATTTTTTAATAAAATAACAAAAAAGGTGTTTTTAGTGTTAGATACAAAAAAACCACTAAAAACACACTGAACAATAACATTTTTTACGAAGCATTGGTTTGTTGTTCTAATACAGTACGGAATTGTGGTAACTTTGAGGTATTGTCCAGGCGTACACTTACACACCATTGAAACCACTTATCGGCTAATTAACTGTTATTTCATAGGTGGATGGAAGCGGTGTAAAAAACTCTATCCAATGACATTGAAAAGTTAAAACCATCAATTATCGACTTACGTTGTGTTGTTAGCTAAACGACCATATTACGCATTTCATTATTATAATAGTCACGTTATTTTAAATACTTACGTTATTAGCATTGTAAAAGTGGTCCTTAAAAGTCAAAATTATCGCTAAAAAGAGGCAGTTACATTGAAGACACCTTCAATATAACAATCTCTGTTATGTGCGCATTTTCTTGTCGATTCTCTATCTCTTTCTTTATATGCGGCGTGGGAATTTTATCTAGAGCCATTTTTTGTTCCTTTTATAAGAGTTTAAGTATATATTCAATATAACATAATTATGCCCATCCACTTATATTTGCGACAATTCAAAATGACCCCTTTTTTAATTTAATTCGCTGTCAAAAAGTAATTACAGTTACATATTATATATATCTGTATACCATGGGTAAAAGTAGAGCCACGTAAAAAATCCTAGTTGTATTCCGCCTTTTAGGTAGTATAAAATGCAAACATAGATACACAGTGTCTACATTATTTCGCTCTACGGCGAAAACCGTCAGTTATACAAAAAAAAATGAACAGAAACTTTTTTGTAGAAAATTTTGATATCTATGATTTTTATAATAACCTTCATCGACCTCCGAGCTATAGGATCTTGGACTCAGCGTAGAATATCTCGCAATGCCGGTATTATGTCGACCGATACTTCTGTTCAGAATGCCGTAACAAAGAATACAGCTGATTGGAAATTTGTATCGCAGATTAAATTCAATACTACTCATCTTTTATATTTTTGCGAAGGGGGCAGAAGAAGTAATTGAAATTTTTAATTTTGGACGCTTATGGGAACGTCTTGCGCTATTATGTAATCACGTTATTTGGACACGTCTAGTTGAGCCAAGAACTTAAAACTTAATTAAATAGCACATCAGTTCTAGACAACTGAAATGAAAAAGTACGTAATTATTATACCTTTAATTTGCGGTTTGCCTAAGCGAGGCAATGGCGCAGCAGTAAAGTACTGGAGTCTGAACTTGAAAGCAACGAGTTCAATTCCCTGAATAAACATTTTTAGGCTAAAATAAATAAAATATTTTAATTCAAATATTGATGATAACATAGTTTAGAAAAAGATGATTATTTTTATTTTAAACTATTTAATAAAACGAGTACATTTTAATTTCAGCGCTATCCACAACGTTCCCAATGTTAATTATCGGATCCAAGGAGTCGCATTTGTACTTACGAGTATATACTGATAAAATTATATAATTGAATTGAATAAAACTTTATAAATTTTATAATTGAATACTTCCTTTTTTTTAAATTTAGTATGTCATATCAATCGAAAAAGTAACGTATAAGGATCGTAAATTTCTTTCTTTCAATTTCATGTAAAGCACTTTCTCTCCTCCACTCCCTCCGATCTCATCTCCGAAACTGTAGAAGTAAAAATTATGAAAGAATAGTGTTAATATAAGTTGACTGAAAATTCAGCTAATAGTTTTTGAGAAATAACGATGTTTTCACCTCTTTGAAAAATATACTTTGCAAAATATTTACATGTTAAAAATAATGTTAATATTTATAAATAGTTTATTATAAATACTAGAACCTCTAAATGTTTTGTTCCTATCTGTGTACAGAACTCTCACGGTGCGTGTTCCACTCGTATTTAACAGGCTCATTTTATTAAGGATTTTATATTTTTTTATGGTAGACTATATAAATTCAGTAAAAGGGTAATTGTCATCCAAATACAAAAAAAAGTAATTAATAATTAAAGCGATATGTGGGATGAATCTATTTACAAAAAAATTGACACCATTTTATGAATATACTCAAACGAACTTTATATATGTGGATAATGTCTAAGTAATCCAATTCGTTATCGTTAGATGCTGGACAAGGAATACAATGGGGGAACGATCTTTAAAATATTTAATTGGTCGTTGCATATTTTTTTAGCTCCAAGAGACAATCTCTATACTAAAATCAGTAATGTTTATACTGATAAAGTATTATCGTTAACATACCATTTCGATAAATTATGAATACTCTTCAACGCAGACCACCGAAGACACATTTTTCAGAAATTAGTGAGAATTACCCATAAACTTAAATCATTTCAGCGGAAGCGAAGTGAAATAATCTGTACTATTGCATAAAATGAATTAAGATTTTGATATTGCATTTTATTATACAATTTAAGGTAATGAAAGCTTTTTTGGCTTAAGTAATAAAATCTTACCGCATATTTAAGCGTTTATGCATTATCCATCATATATGGACCCACAGAGAAAAACGCCATTATAAGAAAAAAAGAAAAAGAGCAACGATGGATAAATGTCAGGATGTTTAATGTTGACTTGGGCATATATAAGTTACAATGCATATTTAACAATGCTCCAAGTGTCTACCAAACATAGCGAATATTTAATTGTAATAGGCAGGTGAATGGCCACGTGCGTGGGCGCGCGTCTCGTCTAATTGAGTTGGAATTCGTGAAGCTGTACCGCGATGCGCTAGTGAGGAAGTTCTCACTTATCAGATACGCCTAATGAGACGGATAGTGTCTCGGTATAGCGCTTATTTACGAACCCTCAATTTCATTTAAAATAAAAATGTGTAGGAATAAAAGTAATTCGTAAAGATTGTATCAAACACCACCCAAGATCTATGTATGATAATACATACCGCACATCATTTTTAAACCTATGACATTAAATTTACAAAAATCTTCGTAACTTTAAAAAGAATCTAGGGTAAATAATTTTGACAACAAAAGACGACGTAATTCATAACAATTGTCTTTATATTAAATGGTTATTCTTAAAAAAATGTTTTTACTCTTTATGAATTCACATGGTTATCTATATATTAATACGTAAAAAAAATTGTACCCCTTTTTAAGCACATCGCGCGCACGGAGGAATGTGAGATTTGGTATAGTTAAAGTTTATATGAAAGCTAAAACTTATATATAATATGTGTACAAATATAATAAAAAAAGTAACATTAAATTATATATCATAGATACATCAAAAGAATCATTGTTTACATTCATACAGTCAATATCAAACACATAATTGTCTGTGGTTAAACAGTCGCACAGAGTAGAGATTGTCGCCAAAGAATTTTAAAATGTCATATAGAGTCGACTTACTCCCGCCTACCTATTAGAGCTTTTAACAAAGTAAGTCATTACGGTCGAATTTCGACCACCGAGGTGACCACTAGTTCTTATTCATATTCTTTTAATCATTTGCACGGTTACTCCTATTAATTTTTTCAAATTTATTCATTTGCATGGTTATTTGCATGGTATATTCGTATTAATATTTTTATTATTTATTTGAATTAACAATGAAGTAATTTTCTAAGATGGCGAAGTTATCCTAGCATAACCCCTCAAGGTATCAATGGACCATTATTGTTAAAAAGTAAAGCTAAATATCCCATGATTTGTTGAAAATTTGAAAAAAAATGAGAATACAATTATCGGTACAGCATTAAATTGTCTATAATTTTTTAAGAGGACCACTGTAGTATAAATATTTTACAAGTGATTTTATTCGTATAAGATAGTTGTAAAGAAATAGAAAAGTTAAATGATCAAACTTTTAACTTAAAATAATTATTTACAATTACATTGTGGGCACTAGATTTTCTAAAATTTTTGCTAAAAATACCATTTTCTAAAATTACTTGTTTAACGAGAAACAGCGTGTCAAAATTGCCAAGAAACAGTTAATTCCAAATATGTCATTTATCGGACGTAGTATATGAAATTTTAATTTCATTGACTACATTTTTTACATAAAATGTTTTTTTTACAGTATTAATACTTTATGAAATATAAAGTTGATGTAAACAAATATTTTTTTTTCAAGTATCTCCTCAGTTTATCCAAATTATCTCGATAAGCCTTCATTGCATCTCAAAATATGTCTCTTACATTCAGTTTTCTATCATTTTTATTTCAAAGTGTCTTAAAATTTTTTTCAAAATGTCTCAAGAACTATTCGTTTTCAGCAAGTATTCTTATACTAATTTAACGTTTGATTAGCAGTTGGGGTAATAATTTGTTTTTTAAATTAGCGCGCTGTAACTCGTAAACAGTTTGTTGTACGACAATAACTCCCTGAAAAGAATTAGAGAAAATTAAATGCTCTACAAACAATTATTCATTTATCATAGTATTAACGGTTCAGGAGATATTTACTCCTAAAATGTTAGCAAAGACGGCTAGTTTACCTTAGGAAATTACTCTGGACGTAATACTTTACAATATCGTCATAAAAAAATTGAATCAAGGTAACCATGCAATACAAATATTTTAGGAAAATTTTACTGAACTAAAGTTGATTGCGCTGGGCTAATTAATTGCGGACTGCTGATGAGCTATATTTTGTTTGATAATAAATTGAAGGAAATTAAACAAATTCAATACGACTCGGATTTAAAAAGTGCTTTCGTGCATTTAAGCACAAATATAGAAATAAATTTATTATTATGTAAATAATAAGCTCCAATCCTCTAAATCGTCTGCAGAATTAAAATATTTTTTGATAGCAGGGGAGCTAGGTGCTTACTGTAACAAGAGTAAGAAATAATATGAAATTCGTTACGCCTTATCCTCGAATTGATACTAATTTCCGCTCAACCTTACGCGTAACGCAGACGACCGATAATAATCGAAGAAAAAAAACATATGTTTAATACAAAATCGGTCCTAGGCAAAAAATACGAGCTATTTTGCCCAATTCTCTCCAAGACGAAAAACATAGAACCTAGTGCATACCTACTAATAGAGAAAAGGATAGAACATACGAGGAAACGTGCGTTAAACGGAGGCGACAGACATTTAGTCGGCGGCGCGTGCATCTTGACTTGTGTGGTAAGCCTGTGAAGAATCAGCCATCGAAAGTCTCCGACAAAAGTTGGTAGTTGTCGGCCGTCAACTCGACATCTACAAAAGTAGGTCTTCTGCGTTACGCCTTATTTTTATCAGTCAGACTACGTAGCAAGGAATGCTGTGCTCCGTCTCGGCCAAGTGAGAAAAAATAGCATTAAGTAAAATTTAATTTTTAACACATTTAATTTATTTATTTAATACATTTTTAGCACGGAGTTTGGCAATGTAATTAGCTTCGGTATGCTGTAATAGTTTTCACGGCGAACAACGTACATTTATTTTAATCTTAATTAATTTAGAAATTTGTAAGAAGCCCCTCGGGCTTTAACTCGTATTGGCTAAAAAGAATTTACAACATCTACTGTATTATAATCTCATGTATTCTTTTGTTATATTTTAGAATGAGAAATGTATATAAGGAAGTCGGAGAGCACAACCAAAAATCAAGATGTTTACTAGTTAGCCGCAGCCTAAATTTTAGAAAATAAGACTAGTTTATTTATATAAAGGGACGTACTTAAGTATTGCTGTGTCTTACATTACAAATTTGTGAAAAAGATAATGATTGTCCAGTCTTTTTTGTCTATGTTAAACCAATATTAATATTTTGTAAAGAATAAAAAGGTACGATGGCTCAGCATTTGCTAAAATGCGTCAATATTTAGTATGAATTACTTCTTTCAAAAGTGAGAAAGCTGCGAATAACTTTTCAATGCTATGTGTTGCATGGCACTGAAATGTCAAAAACTAAAGAGAAGAAAAGGATAACACAGCTTGATTTATGCATAATACAATTAGTTAATTCATATGCAAATATAATTATATAAAGTTTTATTGGCTGGAAACCTAATGAATGTGATATTACTAAATTATTATTTTTTTACTTCTCTTCTTTAGCCATGTTCTACCGCGTAGGTATACCAATGCATACTTGGCCGTGTTTGTGGGCGTTTTTTGGCCCCACAGTTTCCATTCCACGAGTGCTTTACGCCATGAATTTTGCTTTCTGGCAACGCGGTCAACCCATTGCCATTTAAGCTTTGCAACAGTTATGACGTTCGTGACCCTGCTCTTCTCACTCACTCTTTCCTCTTTTAGTTTCTCAGTGTGAACACTACCAGTTTCCTTCCGATTGCCCTCTGAGAAAAACTACCATTGGGACAGACAATGTAAAATACCAAATGATACATCTATTATTACCGATCAACCGAAGAGTTCGATGAGACTTCCGTGGTTTTGATACACACCAAATACTCCATCACAACATTTATATCAATAATTACATATAAATTATCAATTACTTCACCAAAGTGAGGCTGTATCCGTAAATACTTTGGTAGCATATAATCAAAACTAACCGTATTAAATAAACCGTATAGCTGGTGTGAACGGAGCCATGGGCCCGCGCGACCGGAAACGCGCCAATCTTCGGACGGATCCAGCGTCCATCTTGATTGCTCTACGCTTCTAATGGTAATGCTTTCGGGCGGCAATATGTTTTGTTACATTTTCAGTCTGTTCTTAAAGCTTTGGGTATGAATGTCGCGTGCCACTTGTGTAAATTTAAGGACAATTTAAAACTGTAATATTTTTACGCTCATCGGTAAGTTCGTTGACATATATAAGATTTTGATGAAATAGTTTTTTCATGTTATGCTTAAATTCGTGATAATATTTTTAAAGTACGTATTTTTTTGAAAATCAAGAAAATTTACAAATTATTTAAATGGCGGCCTATTTAACTACACTCGTATATACTTTGATACTGAATTATTTAAAAGAATATAATAGTAATAGTAGTAATTGAAAATTACTTATGACTATAATGATTAAGCGATATACGATCCGTTAAGGTTCGTTTTAATTAATAGTTTTAATTAATTAATAATGAAATATAAATAACAAAATGAATGTCCTTGTCGATTCACCATGTGAGACTTTCGTAAGGTAACGCGGATTTGTATCGGTACGAATCTGTTATGTTACGCTTTATCACATGCCAAGTGTTACTTCTTACCCTAACTCGGTGTCAATATATTGATTGGCCATCATATGATCTCTGACCTCATATTCCCGCTGAGGTCATGTAAGATACATAGTCTTTTGTTATTGTCTATCTGTGATCAGATTCGTAGAATCTACATCGCTGAAATTATTTAGTATTTGTATCTCATACCGAATAAGATTGCACTCGCCCGAAACCTTCTCCACTTACTTCTTTAATCGGATCTTATTTATTTCTTTAAGGTTTGTTGGTTTTTGGTTGTCGTTCCGGTCATTGGTTGTCGTTCCGATCACCCAAACGTCATAGTGGAAATAAAACAATCAAACGTATAAGCTTAGACTATTGGGAAACCTACTACGAGCACATTTAAATTTGTCTTAAATCTTTTCTTTAAAAAACGTATTAAAATATACGGTGTCTGATATCTCAAACGCGCTCAATTTGTAAAAACGAATTTTAACTCTGCTAAATTATATTCGCCTAATTACAAAATATCTCATGGTGATTAAAACTTTATCAAAATTAAATCAGTGATCCTCAAAAATAAATAAGCGGCGATTAAAATACGGACGTAGTTTTAAAACATATAATAGATATTATGAATATTTCAATCGCGTTTTTTTTATTTTCATTTTGCCTTTTTTGTATATATTTTTATTGAAAACTTGTCAACAAATTTCTGTAACTAAAAATACTTATTGGGAATATGCTATATATTAGGTTGCAAGCGCCGATGTAAAATAAAAGATCCGTTAACACAACAACATTAGGATGAATTGATTTCTGAAAGGTGGGAAAATTGACATTCAGCATTATGTAAATAACAATGAAAAAAATTCAGCGAAAACTGGTATTGTTATCCACTCTCTAATTCAGCTATATTCAACCTGCGGCCCGCCGGGCTTTTATCATTGGCCCATCTGAAGTTACAAATTTATTGTGAACCATTTTAATTTCGAACGGGAATGTCAGCCGACCGCTGACAGCGATTTTGGCGTTATTTGGAACGCAGCCTATTATTAGTAATCTGTGGTTGAACGAGCGCGATAGCGCGCGGGGAATCCCCTCCTATGAACCTGTGCGTGTCGCTTGGTTTGCCGGTCGTAACTTGTTTTAAAGCTAATTTTTCACCCAGTAATTGCAGTTAATTGTGTTCTTTAGTGTAAAATTATTGTTTTTTTGTCAAAATAATGTGAGGAGTGTCTTCTAAATATAAAAGAAAAATATCTGGCGAAAATAGATTGTTTCAAGATGAGTGGGAAACGGATTATTTTGTTGTGCCAAACAAAAACAATGCAGCTACTTGTTTGATATGTCGTGAAAGTATTATATTGAAGAAATACAATATTTCGCGTCATTTTACCACAAAACATAAATCTTTCGACGAAACGTTTCCTCGTAGATCGTCCTTGAGAAATGAGAAATTAAGTTTTTTTAAGAGATCATTGCATCAACAACAGAATGTTATGTCAGTGGTATAATCACAAGACTCCGCGGTAACGAAGGCAACATACGAAATTTGTTACATTCTTGGTAAGCATATGAAACCATTTACTGATGCAGAAATTGTAAAGGAATGCTTTGTTAGTGCTGCCAATATACTTTTTGATAAATACAGTAACAAAAAGTAAATACTGTCTGATATAAAAAAACTACAACTCTCAGATTCAACATGTATGAGGCGTACTGAAAACATTTCTAAATTTATTCGCGATGATGTATTAGATAACCTAAGAAATTGCAAGTTTTTTAGCTTGGCATTCGATTCCAGTACCGACATTTCAGCAACATCACAATGCTCGGTGTTTTGTTAGATATTGTATAGAAAACAATGTAATACAGGATGTTTTTTTGCAATTACTACCAATGAAAGGTCAAACCCGAGGCACAGACTACCTTGAGACTATTTGAATTTTTTTAGAGCAGAATGAAATTGATGTGCGAAAAATTGTGTGTCTGTGTACAGATGGTTGTCCTTAAATGACTGGACCCAAAATCGGATTTATTACGTTATTTAAACAAAAATATAATTTAACCAATTTAATTACATTTCATTGCATTATCCATCAAGAGAACTTAGCGGCGCGAATTGTAAATCCAGATAATGAAGACAGTTAGCAATATTGTCAATTATATACGAGCAAGAGAATTGAACCACAGAAAATTTAAAAGCCTACTGGAAGAACTGGGAAGTGAGTATGAAGACGTCCTTTTACATACCTCGGTGCGATGGCTTAGTAGAGGAAAAGTTTTGGAAAGGTTTTTTTCTTTACGCCATGAAATAATACTGTTTTAGAGCAAAATAATAAAGTGTATTCTGAATTACAAAATAATGAACGGTGGTGTATTTTAGCCTTTTTATGTGACATTACAGAAAAACTCAATAATCTCAATCGGCGTTTACAAGGTGAAAATAATATAGTCTCCAATATGGCAAATAAAGTGTTTGTATTTGAGGAAAAGCTAAACATTTATCATAGAGAAATACAAAATCAAAACCTGCAAAATTTTCCAACGATGATAAAAACTTTAAAGGATGCAACCAACATTTCGGAAAAAACTGCTCCATAATTTTAAATTATATAAATGCACTATTAAACGAATTTCAAAAAAGGTTTCAAGATCTAAGAAAAATAAAAAACAGTTTGTTACTTATCGAAAATCAATGGCATTTAGAAACAACAACTATCTCACATTTGGCTTCAGTTTTAAATTGTAATTACTCAGAGTCGTTAGATGAATTCATCGATTTTTAAAACGACACCAATCTAGAAGTTCTTTTTAAAGAAAAAAGGGTAAACAAAGAATATGTGGAATATTGGAGTATTGTCCCCAACAATATAAAAGCGTTCAAAGACGTGCCCAAACCCCACTGACATTCTTTGTGTCTACGTGTGTGTGCGAATCTTCTTTTTCAAAAATGAAATACACAAAGAATGTTTACAGAAACAAACTTACAGATTCTCATCTAGATGATGTAATAAGGATAGCATGTAGCGACAAGCCAGATCTTGATAAAGTTTTGGAAAAGTGTTCACAGCATCAAAATTCGCATTAAAACATTATAAACATCTTCGTTAAAACTTATTCTTTCAGTAATAACTTAAATACATAGTTAACTTATAATTACGTTATAATTAAGAACTAACACCATCACTAGAACACGTTTGTGGCCCCTATAAAAAAAAAGGTTGAGTATGGCTGCTCTAATTGATCATAGCCACGGGTAGAGTATTGTTTTGGTGATTGTTGTCTGATTTAATTTTGGTGGGATCTGTCGCTGTTCTAAGAAAATGTATACCAAATACAAACGAGGTTTCTAATCACCAAAAAATATTCATTACCTAGGAGAATATAATATAATCTAGTTAAATATGATTTTACTAATTGCTAAATTAACGAGAACAAATTAAACGGTTGCTAAAGAAAAGAATTAGGACAATTTTCAAAGCGCTTGCAATGTCTAAGCTATACGTTTGATTGTTTTGTTCTCATTATGACATAAGATTGTTTGGCATGACAAACAAATGTTTTGTAAATCAAGAAATAAGTTAGTAGTCTTCGGCCGAGTCCAGCCTTGTAACCGGAATGAGTTACAAATACTAAAAAAGTACTTTCAACTCATTCCGGATAATTTTCGTAATCGGGGCCATAGGTATTACGAATATTGATCACAGATTGAAAGCTACGCGAGTTAAATTTTTGAATTTGACTTGATACGAAGTAGGCAATATCGACATGAAGTTAATAAATAAGATAGAGGCCTGCATTATACCTCATTCGCTTTACCCTCTACATCATCCATGAAGAGACAGAGGTGTTTAATTATGTGCCTGTATAGTAAGTTATGGCAACGGAAATTTGTCAGTGAAGGGAAAAACTAATTTACCTGCCAAGTCAAGATCTTTCAAATTTTTTTTTCAGATTTTTGACTTATACTACACCAATTTGCATTCATTTCTTGATAAAAGGTTAAGTGAAAATGAATGAGTACGAGTAGAACTTGAACTAAGAGGGTTCTGTACATTGTTACGTAGATAAAAACGTTTAAACATTTAAGGGAACAAATTATTTCTATTAAATTATTTATAAAAGTTGATATTATTTTTCTCTATATTGATATATGGCTTAGTATATTTTTCATAGGAGTAAAAGGTGAATTTCTAAAAAAATATGAGGTCTAAGAAAATTGTCATAGTTCTCGAGTAACCTTCTAGTTATTGAGAGGGGTGGTGCGTGCATTTATGCACATTTTGGTGCTTATCACCGAGGGTATACCCCTTAAAAAATATTTCAGAGCTCCTTATAACTCGCCGCTTTAAACGAGATATCCTCACAAAAGGCATTAAATTAAATAAAAAATCGAGAACTGAATTTGCCTTCCCCTAAAATGACTACACACATATCTTAAAGTTTTAGTTATTTCAAAAAGTCGACCTGTCTGCCACAGTCGATTTTCTCAGAAATGGTTTTACGTAAAAATATGATGGCAATGGAATAATCCATAAAATCCACCTAGGATTAATATGGATTATTCCATTGCCATCATATTTTTACGTAAAACCATTTCTGAGAAAATCGACTATGGCAGACAGGTCGACTGACACGTGAGTTATCTTACAAGGGTTCCTTTTTTCTTTTGAGGTACTGCACCCTAAAATCAAGAGATGCTACATTTAATGAAAGTACACAATCGTCCTATTGCAACACATAAAGTTTTAATTTAATTTTTATAAGGTACCAAATGAAAGAAAATATTGGAGATTTTTGTTAGCGAACACTCTCAAAAATATTAAACTTTTTTAGTATTTCTCGAGATATATGAAAAAATTAATGCAAAGCATCCCAATATAAGAACAAAATTAAGAACCATGGTGCGTGGGTACACGTTAGCGCTTTAACGAATACTGGAATTGAAATAAAAAAAATTACTAATGTCACTGACTGCATAGCAAAAAATACGAGACTTTTGTCCCTCAGTAGCTTTAATTTCAAGTTTCAAACACTTTCTGTAAATAATATATAAGAGCTCCGTTTTTTTCCTTAGAGGTACATAACCTTAAGAAGCCTTTATTCAAGCAAAAAGTATTACCTTTACATATACTACTCAGCAACATAAAATATTTAAAAAAAATTAGGACTCTTTCTAAGCATCTACAATTTTAAAACGAGAGTTTTTTAATTTTTAAATTATTCTTTGTATATTTCTATCGATATGAGAGTATCCATATGTTACAAGTTAAAAAATAAAATAAAATACACCTATTTTTTCCAATTCTAGAACTTTGTAGGTTTTGGTAATATTAATGCTTGATATTTTCAGGTTTTCGAAAAGGTCCATACTTTTATCATTTTCTAATAAGTTACGAGCAATCAAAATTAAACATTAGTCTTTTTTTACCAGCCTGCGAATAAAAAAAGCTAAATTAAAGGGAATCCTTTGTACTTTAAGATGCAATTAATATACTTTATGAGAAAGATTTATTTCAGCCCAGACAATATTTTAAATATATAAAAATTACGGTTTTTAATAAAATTTAGGGTTTTTTTTAAATTTTACTCTTTAATCTATATCTCAGTAAAATTAACAGATTGAAATTATATTAAACAGTATGAAATCGCAATTTTAAAATTATAGCTCTAGTCATCAGTTGATCTTGTTGAGTTGATTTACAAGAACATTTTTTTTAAGTTTAGTCCAAAGATATTTCATTTGACGCGTAGTTATTTCTTTTGAAATGTTTCATCTAGCACGTTATTGTTAGTCCTATGAAGGGGCAAGTTGCTCGTTACACTTGAGATAATTAGGACCTTTACTGAATAAGGCTCCGGAAAGAAATTAAGGTTTTCAGATATTTTCCTTTGTTTGCAACATAAGTCCTTTAATTATGCCGATTTCAAGATTCTACCTTAATGGGAAGTATCCTGTATGTTTTGATACTCTACAGGAGAGGCACTAAAAATATATTTTCGGAGGTTGTATAGTGCTCGAAGACAATAGCGTGAATTTTACAAATTTTATTAAAACATCAATAAACTTCCCAACTTTAGTATCTCTAAGTCGATGGAGAAAAGCCTAATGGGCGTTGGTAAAATGGTTTGAAATTTAGCGCTTGTTACGTTATAGATATTAGCTCGTCAGGTTCGGATCGACGAGAGTCAACAAGAGCCGTCTTTTTTACAGCTTGTGCGCGTTAATGTATTTTATATCATATATTCTATTTACTCCATAAACGCGCGCACATTAATTTCTGTTAATTGTTTACATAAAAACATTATCTGTTGTTTTCATATATGCTTTGTCATAAACCGAAGTCATAAATTAATAGTCATGAAGTGAGTCCAATACTAATTACTCATCGCTCCACGGCGCTAAATACATTGCCGGGTAGATGAGTCATGCACATTGTAATATATTCGTAATGCATCTATTTATATCGCTTGGGTACATATCTAACTGTGAAAAATGAGTACGCAATTGTATAACTGAAAATATTTTATTTCGGGATTAAAACAGAACATGTATTATTATCAGATATCATTTGTGTTCAACCATATTTCTTCCAAAAAAACTTATGTAATGCCTCAGTTACGAGAACAATAATATGAATCAATTTTATCACAGAATCAGCTCCTTCATTTTCTTAAATATTATAACATACTTTATTATTAAGCACAAATAATCTGCAATTTCGGGATTTGTATACTTGTTTAGCCAGTTAAAAACTAAACAAAATATATGAAAAACTAAAAATATGATCTGTTTTACATCATGACAAGGTAGATTTTAAAAGACAAAACAATGTCTTCATCTACTAATTAATTAAAACACGTTCATAAAAATAATTTTTAGCTTTCTGTCAGAAAATAAAACGATCATTATTGAAAATGAAAAAAATGAATTAAGGATTAACAAGTTAAAATAATTCATCGAAATTTTTCAGATTTTTCAATTTTTCAGGAAGTTTGCCTTCAATCACCATTTACAAATTGTGAACGATTTAGAAATAAAACGTTTAATAAATCGCTTAACTTTGTTGACGAGCCAGTCAGTTGTTATGGTTTAGCATTTATTGCTCTGGTTATCTTATTACATCTTAAACACTATATAATATAAAAGAGTGTTTTAAATAAATCTTTATTTTTTAAAGTATATTCGAGTATCACTAAAAGTTCTTAGAATAACAAATATGGGACCAACTACGATCGTAATTTATTTATTGTTTTTTTTTCAAAACAGTCTCTATAACACTCTATACGTCGTTTCATTAGATTGAGAAAAACAACATTTTTGAAGGCTTCTTCGACGTATGGGAATCTCATTTCTCGAAGTTTAGGTTTTATTCTTGGGTATACATGAAAATAGCGAATCCGGCGCTATACGTAACGTAGTCAAATATTGGGTAGTTTATTTGGCTGAGGATGCAGATAGGATGCCGTGACGAAGACGTTCTGCTGCGAGAGGTTTGTACTCAAACTTTTTCCAAAATAACATGCAAGCAACTCCTGGTATAGCAGCCTGTTGTAACTGTGCTTTTATTTTTCAACACAAAATAATCATTGTATAATAATCCGTCCGTCTGAAGAACGAGGCGACCATTTTTTTCGAGAACTTCGTCTTTTCTTAACTTTTGTAAGCAACTCTTCGGAAGAAATATCCACTGTGTAGACTGCCTTTTAATTTCGAGTTCCCAATGGTATCAAATTTTTCGAACGTTTTGCGACACAAATCAACGTGGCGGTGTTTTCGATATTTGGCCAAGTCAAATCACGCGGCATCAACCTAGCACAAAACTTCCTGAAACCTGACTTTTTATATTGCATTTTCTGTATATAACTCATATCAATGTCTAAACTCACCGAGTCTGCTGATAGGTTACTCTCTCATCATAATCGTGATCATTCAATGACTATTAATTTATAATTTCACGCAGTATTCATATTATAATCAGTTGCCGCTATCGAGAGACGTCCCTCACGCAGATCACGTGGAGTTAGGACCACGCTTGAACTCGTTAAACTAGTTATAAAATGTAGCGCGGGATGGTATCATCAATGGAAGTCGATCGTAACTTTTTTGTTAATTAAAGCTATAACAAAACTCATAAAGAATCATCGACATAAAGAATCATCGTACAAAAACAAATGACAAATTCAAGCAAAGCACCTCAATTGATTGTCAAAGGGTTAATTTTTATTTATAACCATCATTACAAATGGCCAGTTATAAAACTTTCAGTGCTGCGTGCTCGTGACACATTTGACTTAACGCCGTTAGCGAAGAAGACTGTGAGATAGGGTATATATGACTCAAGTCGATCATTAAATGTCATTGTTTCTAGTAAATATCTTTTCAATTGGTCCTACGTCTTCTTCCATATATTATATCACATTCGAAACACTACGACCTGGCCGTTCACGACCCCACACACTCCTTTATATGAACTGAACTAACTTTTAATTTTTTCTATGGACAGTAACTCGCAACTAACCAGTATGAATTACACATTGTGACAGTAGCTTGGACTATGATACGCTCGCAGTTCAAACTGGCGTGAGATCGAATTTGATCCGTCAGGAATGTCTTGTCTATGTTCCAGGCGCCCTGCAATTATTACGAAAGTAGAACGTGGGACGTATGTGCTGCAAATTATGTATATTCCCATCGCGTATTGCCACCACAAACGAATCTCCCCCTCGCCGCGACCCTTAACCCCAGCAGGCGGCCGTCTCGCTTCCTTCAGTCGTGACCCTAAACCTCATTGTCTCATTGCCGCGAAATTGGTCGTCAAAATGATACAACGGCGAATATTACACTAATTGCTTATATTACGTATCTACATGCTTATTAATGAAAGTTTACTTGGTGCGCATCGAGTATATAAGTTCTCCACATATACTAAGGCAACCCGAAATTTACCTGAAAATGTCTACCAAGTTGCGAAACATAAAGATTGTTGGGCTACAGCCAAATTCGTGTTCCCATCCATGCACATGCTCGGCATAGACCGCTATTAAATCTCCAAATCAAAGCAGTGCTGAATTCTTTTGAACAAAATCGTCGCGAAATAAAATTAAAACTAACACTACATGTGGAAACTATTAAAATAACCTGGCTTGTGTCCTCCCCTTTTCAAAAAGTAACATTGTGAGAGGCGATATAGCCCTGCGGAATCGTTAGGCCTTACGCCGCTAGACTCTTCTTTGTGAGGCAAAGTACACATAAGTACCTTCTACAGAAAACCCAAAATTATCACGTAAAAGTGAATATAGACGTTATGAAGATTAAATAATTAGTACATATGTTTGCCTGTTGCATTGAGATTAATAGATTCTATTTTGAACCATTATTAAAATACGTTGAAGTAGAATCATTGCAAAGAACGTAAATGTAGTCGAATAACTATTGATTAAATTTTGTTAAATACCCCTGAAAGCTCAAGTGATATTCTTGTTATGTACATGTAAAATAATAAAATAAGTTTCAATATAACGGTCGAGTAAAGTAGCCCACGTAAAAATACTCGGACCTTGATTTTGACGATCCTAAGCTTGTCAAAGTATGAAGAGAAAGGTTATTCGATATGGAAATGTTTATTGTAAGGAACATTTATAAAGCGGAAACCAGTAGCTAAACGGTATAGGGTGGGGTTGTTATTTTACTCACTGCTAATATATCAAGTTTTGTTACAACTTCAAATTTATCCTTGCAGTAAAGAACTATTTTATTTAGGATGGGTAAGCGTTCCGTACACTATATTATTGCTAATATCAGTTGATGTTACAAGTACTTAAGAACGACCATATATTTTACAGTTTTTATAAACCTGAGTAAGGAATAACGCTTTTATTTTTGGCTAGCCATTGCCCGCGACTTCGTCCGCTTTTTCCAAATAATATGAATAAATGTTGTTTAGTATCAGAGGTTTAAAACATTATAGATGTTCTTAAATTCTGAATTAAAAAACAAACAAATTTCACTAAAGCTTGTACTGAAAATGAAAACCAAAGAAAACTGCTTCTTAACCATTTTTCATATTTTTTTCCTTTCCATACTAAAATATATGGAGTCAGAATTGCTGACACGACATAAGTAAGATGTTATAGTAAGTGATGTACAGTTGACCGTGCGAAAAACAGCTGGTTCTAGGATCTACACAAGTGAAATTGAACGTCTGCTTCTGGCACTTGTTGATCATCGCTTAAACTGAAACGGGAAATTGATGACATAAACACCGCTTCACCTGAATTGCTCCCTCTTAGAATTTCTGCCTTATTCAGATTTCGCTATGAGGTGAACAATTTGAGTCGGATCTTGTTGTATAAATTCAAATAGGTTAAGTTCCAAAGAACTCTTGAAGTCAAAATATTGTGTATCGACACACAGCCTGAATTTAATGTGGCTGTCAAATAAAAAAAAATTAATAGAAACTTGAGTTGCACTTGTTGTAATAAAATATTAGATATAAACGCATGAATTGAAAGCAATAAATATTTGTAAAAACATTTATAAAAAAATTTCGTAGGCCTTAGGACATTCATACGAGTTATTGTTTTTTCTTGCTAACCTGCGTGATAATTCTACCGTCATAGTTGATCAAGTCTCTAAGTTATAAAATTGTAAAATTTCACTAAATTCCGTTCAATGGTTTTTACGTAAACCTATTTTGTTTTAGTACCTGAATAAGCTATGCAATTTTTTTTGTGATAAAAAATTGCCCTATATTGTTCAAGTATTGCTCAATTACTTTAAAACTTTTAAACTAGAAATATTGCTAATTTATTAGAATAAAAAAATAATCCAGATAGATAATTAAACCTTAATTAAAAGCACCTTTATAATAATTGCAACTTGCTATGGCACTAACCAACATTGTTCAGGCCCAATAAAGCTTACAAAAGTACAATTAAAATAAAAATAGTTTCGAATACATAATTTTTAAAATGATTCAATAATAAATCGAAATAATTTAAATTCAGTCAAAAATATTTAATTCATTTACATTTACAACGAGATAACAATATTTTAACTGCTTTCAAAACTACCATATCGATCAGGAAATCTACTACACCGTTCTCATATCATTTAAGAAAACAGGTTAAATCAAGATTTTTTTCTTATTAATTAAATGAAATGTAAATCATTTATCGACTGGAAACTTTTATTGGAAAAGCTATTTTAATTATTGATATTTAATAATTAAAGAATGGAAATGTCTAACATGTTACATCCAAAATATTAGCCTGATTGAGTGTTAATAGGTAATATTTGGGCGTATGAATTGCAAAGAGGCTAAATAAATACAACAAAATGTGGTAGGTAGCCTGGAAGTGCATGAGCATTTGGTATACAACTACTGAATTCATCACATTGGCTGTCCGAGTATATTTTGGTTATGTCACTTCAAGTACCTGCAATATCTTTCTTATGCTTAAAAAGTCTATGTAATATATGAGCGAGATGTGACTTACTAACTGATTAAATAAACAGTAACGATGTCTCATCAGCCCAGTCCTTTCTGTATTTCGTTTTATGTAAGAAAATTTCAATTGCAGCATATTATTTAGTATACTTTCACTTTTACTTGGCGATAGTATTTGACATATTTCGTTTATTCCACAATCAGTTTATCACAAATAGAATCAGATATAAATGGCAAGTTATCTTTAAAACTATTGCTATCGTAAATTCGGTTTTGTACTGGTTTACATGGGTCAAAAAATTATATATGTTATGTGACCATTTAAAAAAAATGCGTAACTCTTCCAAATGTGTCAGAAGTATAATTACTTCATTCCAAATATACCTTGGTATTGCTTTTATTAGCAACAGCGATCAACATTAAACACTACTTTTGGTATGAATGAATAGGTCGTGGTTGACAGTTAAATACATATACTTTCATCATAGTTTACTAATAATTTGTAAAGCTACTGTCAATTCAATACATTAATTTTGAACTTAACTACTCTAAAAATTAGTGATTATGATTATCTGTGATCTTATTTTGACCGTAATTTCACTAAGCAAAAATAATATTTAATGTTTTCTTTACTAACAAACTAACAAATTATACAAATACTATTACTATAAAGTACACAAATACAAAAGGTCTCTTAAAATTACTGCTTTGGTTTTTGGCCCCAAAAATAATATGATTATATCATTTCCATAAATAAATGATTTGCGGCATATCATAAATTATTTGTATTAGCAATAACTAGAATTAAACGTGGATAACAAACTTAAATATTAATCCTCAGTCGACAGTTGATTAAACAAATTATTAAAAAGCCTAAAGGAAAAGGCAACAAAAACATACAAAATAGTTATTCCATTGAAATTTTCTAAGAAACCCAGCGATCCGCCTCGACTTCTTACAAGTGCAATTAAATTTATTGATTAAAGTGTTTGATGTGTATTTTGTCTTTCATGAACGTAGTCCTATGTTTTATTTTAATTAACGAAAAATATAATAATACACCGCAACACGATGCCCTTGTGCCCGTTTCTCCCCTCCGTTCCGCTTCTCCATGCACGAATACACGTCACCAAACCTCTTTAAAATGCGCGTTTCTACCTATTTACCTTAATGAGAACTAATAAGTTGATCTAAACTTTGTCCCACATACTGTTCTTAGCTTGAAAACGACAACCGTGGAATTATTCATAAAATTTAATTTTTCTTTGGACCATTTAAGACCTCTAAATGAGATCTACATTCCAAATATAGTGTCAGTGTTTCTCTAACATTTTTGCTAATGTTTATATCATGAAAGGGACCAGATCAGCGACTTTTCTTCGACTACGTTGATCTTATTAACTATATCTCAAACAATTAAACTAAATTATTCAATATGTAAAGCGTATGGCAATGTAAAGATTATAAGCTATCATTTTATGTCAATCTGATTAGTAGGTTTTGCCAAGATTTCTAAATAATAAGTAGACAAATATAACTTTCCTCTTTATTGTATTAGTGTGACAAAATATTAAAAACCGATGTTGTAAAGGGAATTATAATACTGTACATTTGACACATCAACCTTTTTCACTTTGAAATTGTCTGCCGGAAATAATCTATCCCAACTTTATATTAATATCATAAATACGAAAATGTGTTTGTTTGTTTATTTGTTTGTCCCGCTTTCACGCGTCTGTTACTCAACCAGTCTCCGTGGAATTGCATATATTTAGCTTGTATCACAGAGATCAATATAACAAAGCCTTGGGGCAAAACTAGCTAAACTAACAAGTATACCTGACCTTTTTCAACATTTTCTTAATATACGCCAACAAATTGATAGTCAGCCTATCACCATGAACCCTGACAAGAACTGCGCTATTTTTAGCTAGAATGTGGCTATTTTTAACTTGATTGCGGCTATTTTTATCTAGAAAAAAATATTCTAAGTTCATATCTGTGACAGAGGCTACATGTACGCAAAGAGCAATGCCTATGGACTTTAAACTTGCGAGTTATATGTGGTTATATAATATATTAAACCCTATGACAGGCGCTACACGAAAAGGTGGATTTGAAAAACTGTAAAAGAAAGAAATAATAATAAGAAATTGTGTATAAAAGGAGGAATAACATTTTTTTCATTTAAATTATCAAGAAACCCACTTTTGAAGTGGCGATATAATACAGTGCCATCTAGTGTTAATTAGCAGTTAATTTTATTGTACGTGATTTATCTACGTGTTTAGCATAGATGGTGTACATATTTAATATAATTATTGAAATGTATTATTCCAACCAGTATGTATTTTTGTATATAAGAAATATATTTAATAAAAATAGGCAAATAGGGGAAAAATATGCATTTGTTTCTAGTGTATAACCAAAAATCAACTGTTAACGTTGCATGAATTGGCGTTGACGTTTAACATTTGACAAAAAATTAAAAAATATTTTGATTTTAGTTTTGTATAAACGGCAAATTTTAGAAAATTAAGTTTTCTATTGGTATTAAAAAATAATTAAATTAATTTAACAACATTTATGTTTTTATACAGTAGTATAAAGGTATTTAGGCAGAACTCAATGAGAAATTGAGGTGTGAAAGCGAGACATAAACAAATGCACTTTCATGTTGGTAATGTTACTAGTTTAGTTTCAAAACAGGTTTCTTCTTTATCCGTGCCTTAGTTAGATAGTAAATACGTTCGCATAATAATGATAATTTCCTTTATAGTCAATTCATGTATTTCGTGGTCCGTATACATCACAATAACAAGACTGAGATTTATTCAGAGAAAAAAGTAGTATTCTGCTTGTTTCTTTCGTAGAATAACATGATGTATGTGTATCTACAGTTATCGACTTTTGGATATCTGCAATAACCTATTCATTTATAATGACCTGTGGTGAACAATTCATGATGATGCAGTTTTAGTCGGTTGTAAAATTGCATGAGCTCCGACAGGTCCTAGTCCCAGGAGACTCGTTTGTTTGCTAATCGTTATGAAGTTCCTCGACGATAAAAGCATGGCAGATATTTGCAATAACTATTGTTTATGGCAATGAACCTATAATTAGTTCTATAATTATTATTCTGTTCGGTAAAACGTAATTAAAAATCTACATAATTTTGTAGCATACTATAAAAAAAATACAATTAATTACGATGTTATATGTGAATTCACACGCGAAATAAAATTGTATGAATTTTTCCAAATTAGGTATATTCAAGAAGTAGTCCGGGTTCCGTCACATGTAACAGAATGAAAGCAGAATGTAGTTAGGGTTAATAGTCCTAAGAATAAAAGAAAAATACATGGCTGTATGGCTGACAAAAATAAAGTAATTGTATACCACAAGTTTTTTCCTCGAAATCAGGAAAATTATAATAATACAGCTGGTACTTGGATAATAAAAAATGGTAAACTTAAATGTAGTGAATTAACAGCTGAACATCGTTGATACTTTTTTAGAAATAATTTAAATTCTTTAAAATCAAAATTATTAGTATGTATTTTATAAAACTTATCATAACTTAATAAAATATTAACTTCCTTCTCTCAGACGTGACTGATTTCGCACCGACAACTAAAATTTTAGATGATAGATTTTTAAATATGATATCGGAACAACGCCGAAATATCGCATCATAAAGGAATTTTTTAAAATTTAGGGTAATTTTTAAACAACTGCAACTTCGGGACAACTGGTCCGATTAAAGTAAAACGATAATAATATTTCAAAACTCACATTTCATACTTTCAATAAATTTTAATGTTTTATAGAGTTGTACTTTTACAGAATATTAAATTTAAAATATCCCCATATTCCCTTTCCACTTTAAAAACTTTGTAGGTGAGTAAATAGTTTGTTCTCCTATAACCCATTAATTGCGCTTTAAAGTGCGACGATCCCCTTTAATTTGCTTTTTTAAAAATATTCTACGAATAGTAATGGAGTTATTTGTAGCTAAGAAAATAATTTTTAAATTTAATTGTTCGGGAGAAAAATCGTAGAAATGTGGGGGCGGTTTCGAAATATTAACAATTGTTTTAAGCTAAAAGTATCCCCATCTATCACGCAGAATGGATGCAGCTTAAATTTAATATTAAAAGAAATTTATTATAACCTATCTTAATTTTTAAAACTTATTATAAAATGGAGAACATCTATAACCCAACATATAGTGTGCTTTATGTACGGTATTATAAAGCACAATGTATGGTATGGGTTTATAAAAGCAAAATATTATAATCACCGGAAAAAGCGACTATAGAATATTTTCCTGCTTATGAATTAGGTATACTCTAGAAAATAGCATCGATCTTAAGACGGTGAAAAATAAACTCAGTCATTTTTCCCTTGTGTATGTGGGTATGTCTATAAACATGCTCCATTCTTCGTAGCGAAATATTATTAGTTGTTAATTATTTTTAGTCTTAAGTATTGAGAAATTAAATTTTGTTGTGCCTTTTGTAGTAAAATATCAATTAAAATAAAATTATAAAAATAAAACTAGGATTAACATAAAACAAAATTTCCTGACACGCGTTTGACGGGGATTTTCTTCGGTCTTATTTAAAATAATAAGATTTATTCCGGCCGGGAAATAATAAAGGCTACTTTTGAATCCGGGAAATATTCTCCTAACTAAAATTACACTTCGAAATAATACTGTAAATGCGGAAGCGTCGCGACGGAGCTACCGATCGATGTGATTTTTACACACAAGTAGTTTTTCCTAGGAAATCTCGTCGACAGGCGCATTGTTGCGTATATGGACTTCTTCTAGACTTTGACTCTGTTTCTCAAAATAGATTTTTAAAAAAGTTTGCTACCAATAATAAGATTTAGCAGTGTGCAAAAATCTAGAGGTGGGAATTTTCGGCCGTAGATAGGTCCTAATAATGTCTAATATGACTGAACTAAACATCTCTTACCGTACTGAATTTTAAACCGAATTATAAGTATTAAAAATATAAATATAGAATTATTGATATTGGAAGGCTTCAATAACAACTGAGACTCTACTCTAAAACTACATAAGGAAACATTTTAACAATACGAGAACACTGAAACAATTTTCGAGAAATTTTTTTGAAGTAGATGTGTTAGAATTATCTAGAATAAATATGATAAAAACACAAACCCAAATGATATCGCAAAACTAATAACATTCCAGAGTAATTTGGGAATTGGCAAAAAACCGGGGGACTAAAGGGGGATGGGGGGGGGGGGTTATGAACAACAAAAAGAACTTTATAGTAAAATAAATTGTACCAAGTAAATGTTATAAGTGTAAGTAAGTAGAATTTGTCCCACTGAACTGAAATTGTTGGATTTAATACTATTTTTAATACGATAATTTATTCAATAATCTATAAAGTGAAAATGAAAATGATATATAGTATAATAAATGCAAACACAAACTAAATAATATAAGGTTACAAATAGAATATGCATTATTGTAATATAAATAGCATTGCCATTTTTTAAGCATATTGCGCACACGGAGGGTGTAAGATTTTGCATAGTTAACGTTTATATGGACAAAAGTGCAGAAAGTTAACATTTATATTTAAAATGTGTTACAAATACGTTAAAAAATTAATTGTTTATACTCATAATGTCAAAATAAATGAAAAATGAATGAATGTCAAATACATAATAGTCACACATAACAGTCGTACAGAGTAGATTGTCGCAAAAAATTTTAAAATGTCAGGTTGACCGAACGAGTTTCGGGCTGTGACTTTTGCGTGATTTCAAATGATCCTTTTCCAATAGTCTGTGGAGTGTTTGTGAAGGTAAAAACTATATACTCTTTGACAAAAGAACCTCAATAACATTCAAACTTAAAAATTGAATGAATTACGGTCAAATTTCGATAATTAGTCACACTAATTCACTGTTTAGAAATCAACAATATACGCATATAATCTAATCCAGGCCTGTCCAAACTACATACCTTCGCGAGACAATTAAATTTACTACAAAAGCTTGAGGGCCGCAGAAAAAAATATTTTTAATTTGAAGTAAAATAAAATACAGGGTAATAATTTCTTTAGACATTTATTGGTTCTTCGTTAATTTATCTTTAACAATCACATCGATATCAACATCAACATTCGTTGTTGCCAGACGCATTGCATGAAGAAGTGAATTATCTGACAGTGAAGATCTGTACTTAGATTTTATAAAGTTCATGGTTGAATACGCGCTTTCACATAAATAAGTGTTGCCCATCATCGATCCCATTTTCAAGCCAAAATTTGTTAATTTGGGAAAACGATCGCCAAGGATCTTTAAAAAATCCATTCCAGTTTCTGTTCTACACTTGTAAAAGGGGTCTGCCTGTACGTCACATAATTGCAACTGGTAATCAGTCTTTACGGTTTCGATTTGAATCGTTAATGGATGCGTAAAAAGAGACAAATCGCTCTCTAATTTTTTGAAATCTGCGAAACGCTGCTCAAATTCAAAAATTACCTCGTCGATGTACTTCAAGTGGTTAGAAAAGTTGCATCTTTCAAAATTTCTCTTTTCGGTATAATGTTCTTCGCAACTTGGAAAAAAGAAAAATCATTTTTTTCCAGTGACGTTTTGAACATTATCAGTTTATTTTTTAATCCATTCACATATCCATACAAGTTGGCTATATTGTGTTGTTTGCCTTGTAATTTTAAATTTAATTCGTTCAAATGTTGTGTCATATCAGTCAAAAATGCGAGATCAGCAAGAAATTCAGGATCTTGCATTTGAGTTTCCATATTAGTAGTGTCAGATTTTATTTCATTTTTAACAAATATGGGAATTTCTTTCCGTAAATCGAAAAAACGCTGCAAGCACTGACCAGCACTCAACCATCGGATTTCTGAGTATAACAGCAGATCCCCATAGGTTGCGTTAATTTCAGTTAAAAAATTGCGAAATTTACGATGACTCAAAGCTTTGTTTCCGCCTCTAATAAGATTTGTTATTTTAACAACTATTTTCATGACATTCATTTGGCGCGAAGATTTTCCGCATAAGGCTTCTTGTTGTATGATACAATGGATTAATGGGCAATCAATGCCATTTTGTTTTAGATGTCCCGTAAATCCTGTAACGTTTCCTGTCACAGCTTTTGTTCCATCGGTCACAATACAAGTATGAAACCCACCGTATTCTATGACAGTTTTGTTAACAGCTTAAAGATATCGCTGCCTTTAGTTGATCCATGTAGCGGCACTAAATTTAACATTTCCTCCGTGATCGAAAAATCTTTTGAAATGCAGCGAATAAAAATTATTAATTGACTGATATCTGTTTGGTCGGTACTTTCGTCCAAACATAATGAATAATATTCACAGTTTACAATGTAATCACATATGTTTTTCGAAACAAATTCTCCCATATCATCTATTCGTCGCGCAACTGTTTGGTGAGATAATGTTACAGATTCAAACTTTTCCGCCAATTTCGGCTGCATAAAGCGATAAGCCATGGCAACTGCGCATTTTTTTATAAAAACTTCGTCACTGAATGGTTTTTTAGCTTTGGCTAATTGCAAACAAACTTCATAAGAAGCAGCCAAACGTTGTTCATTGTCTGTATTTATTTTTGAAAAAAAACTTGTCTGCTGCGTCAGTTTCTTCTTATACTCAGCCACATGTAAAGTAGTATAATGACGTTTAACATTATATTCTTTACTCACAGATATAACTTGCATACAAATCATACACTGAATTTTATTATTGTTATTGCAAATAAAATAGTCGAGTTCCCACTTCTCATTAAATGCACGATGTTCATCACTTATTTTTCGCTTCTTCGTAGACATAATGAAGTTTTTTAAGTATTTTTCTCAAACCGGCTGGTTAAATACTTGTGAAATTCACAATTACTTGTTAAATAACGTGTGAAATTCAAAGCGGCAGTGATACGAACTTAATGAAAGCACAAGTTCAACTAATACGGACACAAACAAATACTAACATAAACATCTTACTTACAGACTTCTTTTGTAAACAAAATACTTTCCGGGAATTAAAGATAACTTCACTTTTAAATGATGTCATGCGAATGGAATGTTACTCGATTAAAAATAAATGAATTATATATAATATTTTGAGAAAGATTTCTATTATCCAAACTATTTATAGGTATCCAAAACTATTTTCTGATTATTTTACACTGTAGATTTAAATTATAAAATATGCGTCGCGGGCCGCATAAAAACAAGCCGCGGGCCGCATGCGGCCCGCGGGCCGTTGTTTGGACAGCCCTGATCTAATCAATACAAGTGTAGCAGGAAAGGAAAACAAGTGATGCAATACTGTGATTGAACATGAATACGCATATGAAGGTACGTTTTAAACGACACGACGCGTGCTAAGGAAAACGACAGGCGCATTGTTGCGTATGTGGACTTTTCCTAGACTTTGTTTCTCACAAGCAGCTTTTAAAAAAGTTGGCTAACGTACGCATTCATAATAATATGTGCAACTGATTCATTAGCTCTATGAAAACTAGAATAAAATTGATGCTGAATGAAACCTCTACTGAACCCCAAACTTCATGTAAATCAAGCGCAGTTACTGAGCTATTTTCTTATGTAAGCGGACCATAGACTTATTGTGTCTGGTATATTAAGTCCATGGTGCGGAAAAAATACTGTAACTGAACACTGGCCATGGAGTGTTGACACAGCATACTCTACGTGGTGATATACTCGTATGTATAAGAATGATTTGTAATTATGACTGAAATTGGAATTGGAAACATCAAATGACAGCATAATTATAATTTGTTGACGTTTAACGCGCGTATAATAACATTTAGCATTAATAATCGAGTATATCTATCATCTGATTCCGTTGTGTACAAATACTGACTAGGTGTTTGAAAATTGTACGCAGCTGCTGCCTAGACATACGAACATACCGACGCAGCGACGGCTTCATTCTGTAGACGTTTGTCGTATCGCACGCGCGCATCGTAACATTTTACTGTCATCATTTTTTCATAACCCATATAAATAAGTACAAGTTTAAAAAGGTAAAACTAACATAGATGAAAATTTGGTAATATTGTTGAAAGAAACTATTAATCTCAAAGTGACTTAACGATGCATAGTTCTGTAACGTATGTTTGTGAATTACGTAACGTGTTATTAAATAATTTAAACATTCAGGTTCATATAATAAAATATACGAATAGGAATATACATGTTGACTAAGAAATTGAAAATTTGGATATAGTCGAAAAATGTCACGACGGTAAAACGTACTAAAGAGTATTATCTACTATAGTATTGTATTATCAATATGACTTGAGAAAGAACTCCATCGAAGTATAGGAGTATAGTAATTCGAACAAAGAAACTCTTATAAAATTGAGACGTACTAACTTACATTTCTAGATTGATAAAAAGGAAACCATTTCTAATTTAATTAACTCATGTAATACGTACTGAATATGATAGACACCCTTATAAAGTTATTATAAATACTCCCCGATTGCTACAAAACCACTACGAAATATTAACATAGATACGTTTTTTTATAGTTTCTCTAGGCATGTAATAATCAAGACGTTAAGCAGTAAAATGTTGAACGCTGGATGGTGAGAGAATTGGGTATTTGACTGATTTCGATATTTTTTTGTAAAAATGTTTTAATACTGTAGAGTAGGTTTAAATAAACCTTGTGATTTAAAAAAACAATACATATAACAAACAATTAATCAAAACTTCTAAATAGGAAAACGTGTCAATTTTTTTATATTAAATAGGAAAAGTTATTATAAATTTAGTTTTTACACGAAATAATAAGAAAATTATAATACGCAATATGTAACTTAAATGCAATATTTAACGAGATAATAACGATATAAAAAACTAGTGAATGCTAAATACGGGCAAGTGACGTCATAACCCAGTTGTGTTTTGTATGGGGCGTTTTCACCCGAATCGTAGTTCGTCAGTTTTTAAGTTGTTATATCTTTGTAACAAAAAGTCCTAAGTAAAAAATTTTAAAAACTAGTCAAATACCCTATTTACGCTAATAAAAAAAATTATGAAATGTATAACATGCAATTCAATTTATATTACAACGGCAGTAAATCCACATTTAAATTCATCAGCAGGACATATGCATGGTATATTACAAGAAATATATAGAATAGGTATAACAGAATAAATCCATGACTAAAAATTGTAAACTGCCGTATATCATTATGACGTATAAAAATTCGTTCAGGAAAATGTCGGACTAACACTTAGTAAGGTTACGTTTGGATACATAAAATGCAAATTCAAAGCTCCCTAAAATGCAAAAGTCCCCAAGATGCAATAAGAGATCCACCTGGGTGAAGCAAAATAATTAAAACAGCGATGGATTTTATTTCTAAACTAATAAATAATAAACATACAAATACGAAACGAGATAACATCACGAATTGATACCGAGGAAACCAAGCAAATTCACATTCGGTAGGCATAAATTAGCTCAAAACAGACTAAAAGTTATCAACAAAGAACGAGTAAGAGGAGAACAACAAGTAAGACCGAATATATCACAATATTATACAAAAAATCTAGAAAAGCATCCATTAAACTAGTCGAACGTATTACAGGTTAGTGAGCGCGGCGTTTGCCACAACCGGGGCGACGCCGCGCACGCGACAGATATAAATAATCGAAATGAACTTTACATTCATCACTTAGGCTTGGCATACAAAAAAGAGAACTGTTACTATCTAATGTTACAGCTATTGTAATATATCTAAAATCGAAGTACAATCAACAGAAGCAATGAATTATGTCACAAATATACAATTTACAGACACAACACAATTATTACTTATATTTAAAACGAGATCACATTCCGAGCGAACACGAAGGGGCATAACTAATGACCTACGCTCAATCATATAGTTTCTTACTGGAAATGTATATAATGACGATCTAACGCCCTAACATTGAACGACTAAGCTCTAATGATATCGATATACGCAGTATCTCTTAGGCGATGCAAATAGAAACCGTTATCATATACTATAATATGTTCATCATATAAATAAGGATACATATATGCTGCTACACTATATCTGTTAAGTTTAGAAAAATAATTTAGAACATGACGAAATATAATAAGTGATTTAGAACTAAGTATAGCATTAGCGAGGATAGGAACTATAAGTACAGTAATTGTCGTGGGAAAGAAGTGATATATGCACTAAAAGCAAACCCAACTATTTTCCATAGTACATTATGAAATATTGAGTTATATAAATATTTAGCAATACCCATCGCTTTCAAATGCATTTACAAAAAAACTATCCTAAATGAAAGCCCTAGAAAACTTAATCAATTAATGCTTTTTTTCTACCAAAAAAAACAAATGACGTCAAAATATTCTTATCTATTAATACTAGGCGATGAGTTAACGTAGCCTTCAGTCAAGCGTTAACCATATCGAAAGATAAGGATCAGTGCAAGAATCCCCACTCGATATCAATAGTGGATATTGATGACTGTATTATCAACATGACATAAGAAAGAACTCTATCGAGGTATAGAAGTATAGTAATTCAAACCTCACATATATGCATTAAGCAAACAGGCGACAGTGCCCGTCCGACACATTGATCGCACGCGATAAATGTAGCAATAAAATATGATAATGCAAAATACCAACATTAGAATGGAAGCTATGTAAATCATATCTTAAAGTTATCGAAGGAGAAACTACTACAATGAAAGGTGAAACGGATGAAATAGAAAAAAAGGAACTACAAGATAACCATGATATAAATGAATTTTATATGCAGCTGAATAAAGCTGAAGTTTTACCATAGTTTGTCCCCTTTGCAATTCCTAATATTGAATCATTATCCGTTTTAACAATGCCAGCACTTGGTATATATATATATATATATATATATATATATATAGTATATATATATATATATATATATATGTATATATATATATATGTATATATATATAAATATATATATATATATATATTTATATATATATATATATATATATATATATATATATATATATACTTATATATAGATGTAATGTTTTACTATCATGGTTTTATTACTTAATCGACAAAACAAACGTGATAACACCTATGTAGACTTTAACAAATTGTCGAAATAATAGAGCAAAAATTAATCTTGATGGTAGAATTAATTCGTAGCACTATTGCAGGCAAATTTATGGTCATTCAATATCACTCATCTTTTTCAATTATCTATTAACCCGACGCTATTGAGGTTGGGTCATACAGACCCGAGATGTGAATTTTGTTTATTTTATTAATAGCCAATGAATATTTTCGTTCTTAAGAGCTGGAATTAAAACCTTCCTCTCCTGACTTTCCACACGTTTTGAGACAGTATGAAATTTATTTGATTATTACATATTATTTTTTTCAGTAATCGTTTATATAAACGTGAAATTTTTATTATCTATGACGTGACATGCTGAAAGACAAATTTATTTTATTCGTAATTTTTAACAATAATCATAAAAATACATTAGTTCCATTAAAATAGTTTTTTGGTAGTAAAGGCAAACTTAATTTTTTTTGTGTTTTTTATAGTCTATAAATTACCTTGATATATAATGCAAACATTTTTGAAACACAAGTAACCAAGTATTTTGAATCCCAAATACTTGAAGGATCGCTTTAAAAAAGTGTTAAATAAATTAAGTTATTATTTAATGTACATATAGTTCAACGCGGTATCATTCAGATATACAATGCTCCCAGGAGCATTGTATATCTGAATAATACCGCGTTAAACTATTTACATATGCTAATGTTAGTTTTCATCATGTAAACATATTGTCTAGTATACCTTTCGCAGGTGTAAAAAGAGGGTGGAGACACATTTTTGTCGATATTTTCAGTAATATCTCTATAACTTACTCACATAAATTTCTGAAAAAAAATAGTTTTTAAATCCTTATAACTCGTTTTTTAATTTATATTTTAATCCAAAGGTCGTTTACCTGGCAAATCCACAATTCTTTTGAGGGAATACAAAGCTTGAGGGATGTACGATCATTTTGTTCAAATAAGTTATTGGTTTTGAAAGAGTTTAAATTTTTAAATATTTAAAATTGAACATTTCTCCTTTTAAATTTGACTTACTAATTATCGATATATTTTCCTATAAAATAAATTAAGTGTAAACTGTATAAGAAATGAGTTGCAATAACAAAAACAAGAGCCTCGAGAGAATTGTTTGTTAAACTAGGCATTATTTTTGAGATATTTTTTATTTCGCGAAATATTTTTTATTTAACGTCTTTTTGTACCTATATCCTTTAAATTTACGCTAAAATACCTATATGTTTTAATAAGATGTGATGGGTGTATTAACCTTGTTTTTAATAAATGTTAACTTATTGAATTATTGTTGATTATTATAAAGTTAGGATTGAGTATCGACTTATTTAAGAAAATATATTTGCCTGAATTTCCCGCACGGAATGAGGTTCCTTATTACACGAAAGTACTTCCCCGTCATCCCCGTCAATACGGAAGACATTCTCTTTCGTATAAGTACTTATATTTTGCAACAAAATTGTAAAGGTAGAATTAACACCAAATCATTTTAAATATAATTTTTTTGGACAATAAGTTTTACCCTCGCAATAAATGTATTTAATGGTAATGTTTTCATTAATACTTAATTTTTTATATGTTCATACCATTTTATACCAATATAAGAATATGATTTTCATTTGAAAAAAATATTATACATAAAACTATACTTTCAATGTTCGCTTTTGATATAGACATTTGATTTATAACGCAGCATTTAAAATCTGAATAAAATTATAGATTTTATATTTTACCAATTCAAAAGAATTTCCTCCTAAAGAAATAAGTTTTAAATAGAGTCATTTTTCATAATGGCGTCCTTCCAATTACCCGATTTCATCTTCGACATGAATGTAAAGAGTGCGTCGAACACAAATCCCGTCTTCGATCTAGTTAAGATAATTAACGCACACGGATCTTGTTCGCTACTTCGGATCTTTTCCGACTTTCAAGTTCTATATAACTTATCTGCCCTTATTGTGCAAACCTCCCGCATATTTTTTTGATTGAAACATACAATGTATAATATGCTTTTCTCTAATTAATGAATTTTATCCGTATTGATATGTTTAAAGGGCTTTAATATAATAACTAGCAATACACTATTTGTTATTATGAGAAAGTGGGTTTTAATTTCTACAAAAAATTTATGTTGTACATGGTGGTAAAACATAAAGGTTTTTCTTTAATATTGAAACGGTATACACATAAATCTATACCAGTAATTTTCAATGTTCGTACTTGAGCTTTCTTAAAAGTCATTGCGAAATAAAGTTTGATTGGGAACGATATGTCTGAGGGAATCATTGGAATTCTTGGTATTAAAACTGTTGCTATATTCATAAGCAGTTATAATTATACATTAAATCAAACAATTGTTTAGTACCTTGATTTTCAATCGAACCCCGTAACGTAATTTAGGCATCTTAAAATTTTGCAATAATATAAAATAAGTTTATCAGCCGAAATTTCAGGCAGATTTAAAGTTTACGAATTCCACCGGAAATATACGGTTTCTGTGGAACCTAATATTGTTGCAATTGAATAGTAGATTCGGGTGGATAAATCAAATTTTGAAAGTATAAAGTCATAGGTTTTCCGAATTGTTCGGTAAAGATGATAAAATTACTCTCTCTCTTTGAACCACAAAAATGTCTCATCAGTGATATTGTTAAATTCAGGATAAATATTGTCGACTAATGTGCGAAGACTTAACCGGGACGGGAGATGTGTTAAATATTACTTATTGATACCTGACTACCTATTTTAAGGAAAAATTCAGCAAACCTTTTTTTGTTCCGAAAATATTTCAACTCTCATATTTACCTGAAGTTCCATTTTAATTAGATGCGTCCGAGAGCGACCAGGGCCGATGAAATTAACACTTCTCTCTATCTCTCAGGTGAAGTATTAATTTCATCGGTCTATCTTGGCACAACGAAAAAGCTTTAAAGGAAAATTCCCTGACTACTAAACTCTACAAAAGTATAATAAGTTTTGTGAGACGTGATATCCACGCCCAAACTATTACCGAATAATCTTAGAGCAGTTTTGTTTTAAAATATTACATATGCAAGAGGTATCATCTGAAATTTTTACGGAATTTCGAATTTTAAATGTAATGTTCTGAGTCTTTTCACAAGAATAGCGGCAATTCCGGATGCTGCGACGGCTCTTGCAATTTTACCAGGAAATCTAACTTTAGCGAGAAACAATTTAATTGGAATGTTTTCCTAGCATCCCTCCGAAGATAAAATATGTTGCCTTAATACCTTCTTTGTTACTTACTGATAACATCATAGGATTAAAAACTTTCGTCTGGTCGGAATTTAAACGGAGTTCGTCACTAAAATATTTCTTCTACGTATTCAACGTTGATTTCTGTGTTAATACTGTTTGGTAGTAAAGGACGAAAATCTGTAATCGATTTGCCTAAAAACGAATTAACAATTTTACTTCAGTCAACGCTTTGGCAACAATGGTTTGGCCATAATTTATCATCCACAGCCATTTCACATCGTTTCAGACACAGTACATCTTCAGCAATACTCCCTCTATGATTATTCAAAATACTCAACGAATTAGTCACTTGACGAAGTGCAAAAATTGTAGCAATAAACGTGATGAAGATTGTGTTTATCTCTTTAGTTTTATATTGTAATCAATAATAATAATAAAGTCATTATCTATTTTCTAAATGTACAGCAAGATGAGCGGCTGTTGAAGTTTTTTCGTGCAAAGCAACAACTATAAACATAATATTTAGACATACTTTATTGCTCTAACTGAACTACATATTTCAACATTTACGTATTTATATGGTCTTTGAATACCCCCTGCCCAACTTACAGACAGCGTTCGACATGGGCAAGTACCAAAAGAACAAATGTATAAAAAAGGTAGTACAAACAATAACGAATAAGACAGAAATACACAGCAAATCGACTAAATATCATTTTAACTAATAATTAGCCGTTAGTAACCAAATATAAATACTGTTGGATGATAAATAATGTTGTAATGTTTTAATTAAATTTTAAAAAATATTAAAATCTGTCAATAAATTTCAGCTGTTTAAACACCGACATTTCCGCGCGCCTTGGAGGACGTCAACCTATCACCAGCCTTTGTTTACTATATGTGTTCTCGTTACTTTAAACATATTTTAAGCATAACAGCCGTTTAAAATATTAAACAAGCTCAAAACCAGTTTATGCTCATCGTATTGTGCCTAGATGCAAAAGTACTATTAGAAGTGCAACCGGTGAAGTGTTTTTTCTTGTCCCGAGGGATGTAAATATACGAAAACAATGGTTTTGAGAAGAGATGAAGTATTTCCAATAAGTTGTTTACATTGTTGTGAAAATCACTTTATCGTAAGTATGTTTTATTTGAATAGCTGTGTGACTTCAGTTAATCATAAGTGAATTTTGTATTGAATTTAAATCACACATGGCGTATATACCTAACTGTGTACGTAAACCAGTAATAAACTTGACTGAATGTAAATAAAAGTATATATAACTTAATAAAATATAGACAGTATGCAGTCAGGTTTTTTAAAAGATTATAAGTTATTTTTACTGCCCTCTAGTTATGAGTATATTTATACATAAAAAACATACATAACATATAATTACAGATCAAGTATTAAATACCTCGCAGCTTTTACACCTTTGACCTCAGCGGACGTAAAATATGGATTTGAAGCAAAATAAGATGTCATCATGAACGAATCTATTCTCGGCAGATCATCCGAATGCGCTTTCACAAAACCACTTTTAGTCATCGTTAAGGATGATTCTCAATCTCACTAGGATGTTAAATACATTGAATATATAAAGTATTACAACAGCACTATTTTTCCTTTTCAAACAGAACAAATACTCCACAAAATGTCAACAATACGAGCCAGTTGACATAGATTCCGACGTCGCGTTTCGTTCTAATCAATTGTGTTGCGTTTCGACAAATTGAATCGCATAATTTGCACGTTTTATGTATTAATTTATGCAATTAAAAAGGAAGTAATTAAAACAAAATATTTGAACCAAAATTTAAATTACATGCATATTCCCTAATATTTATTAAATAGTCGCATTCGCCGCGAGATAAAATTAGTGAATTTTTGACTGTAGTGTCAAAGCCTCCGGAAAATATCTTAGTTACTCAGTCATAGAACCTGAGCAACTGTACTTTGTGGATCAAACTGAGTTTATTTGAAGCGTGTTTCTGCAAAAAAATGTAAAAAATGTTTGCTGGGATCGCTAGATTGGCGGTGTTTTTCTCAGAAACGGTTGAGACTTGTCATATGGGTCTTATATGTAGGTATTTTTATGTGTCTAACATTTTATACTCAGTTTGATGCACATAATCACATGTATGAATAATATATACGTTTTTGTTATGTACATATGTATGTATGTGTGCATAGTGCTGTTAAATTGGTATGACAAACTGGCTTCTAAGGATCGCTGAGTACAAAATAGGATGATATAAGCATTATATAATAATCAATAGATGTTTTTCGTATCTCATTCCGTTGTCGGGATACTACAACACGAACGTCAACTAAGTTGTTAGACGTCGGACGTCACCACGCGGAACCACAACTAGACAGCGTATACGGTGTGGGTAAACTGTTTTACGTGCGATCTATTCATTTCCGAAGTATTTATTCTGTTAACCACTGAGATGTTCGTACTCGTTCCCAGTCTGGTGTTTTTGTGCGATCAAATGCGTATTTTATCAGATTACGCATTTTTCACTTTAGTACGGCCTCATGAGCGACTTATCCATTGTCGGCACTACTATTTTGTAAGCATTTCGTATCTTAATATTCATTATTACTACCTATAATTTTCACACATTTTAAGAATATCTACAAAAAACAAAAATAACAATACAATAAAATAAATACAACGAAGATAAACTACGTAAACACCAACAAATGTAATAACACGTGAAGAACAACAATGCATTTACGACGAGAGTTAATTTTGTATTAACGGAGCGTAAAATAAAATTTTCAAAGCGTACAAAACCAATGAAACAAACGTGACCTTTTCCGACATTTCAATGGTCAAAGTTATCGGTAATAAGAGACATATAATTATTATTTCGATGCGTGCGTCGACCGTGTTCGACCCCTAGTGCAGGTGTTCTTACGTACATCGTTTAACGTAAATGGATGCATGCACATTGTTTAACGATTACTCATTCGGGTGATTTTCTTCTTGCACGATCGCACACAAGCTTATTTCAAATGACTATTATTCACAAATTGCTTGCGCAAACCATACAATATCGTTTATTTTCATAAAAATGATCTTTTTATTGCATTTTTTTTGTTTTTCCAATAATTTTTTATGGTTATGTCTTTTACGAAATAACGTATCTATTTGCCCATATTTACCCATACTTGCGTTTTTTTTGTAAAACTATTAAGAATCGTAGGGCCCATTGAAACCACATTATAAATAATCTGAACTGATAATACGAAATATTTTGCGAATTAGGATGTGCAATTTTCAAAATAAAAAACAGACTTAGGCACTTTGCCTCCTTTTCATAAATTATTTGAATCCACAAAACTCACTTTCAAAAAATTAAACTTGGTAAACTCTAAAGGAAAATGGAAAAAAACTGTTATATAATAGTTTTTAAAAATATTTTATTAGGCAGATTAATGCTGGTAACATAAATTTTTAATTTCTTTTTGTCCTTTATTGCATTTATTTTTCCTCTGGCTCTAATATTAGACACCTTTTTATATGGGTAAAATCAATAAAAAATAAGGTAATGTGAAAAAACTACAAAAATTAATAATTCGCCCACCTTACATCTTTTTAGTTTATCACCACACTGGCAAAATTTCACCTAAACGAATATTTTAAGTGTAAGCATTAGCTCTCTAATATCGTCATAATGATATTTAACTAATAATGAAGAAATACAATTAAATTCACTTAAATAAGAAAAGAAACAAAAGAAAATATTCAAAAATAAACATTAGGTAATGTTTATCTATATTGAATTCAAATAGTTAATAATTAATTTCTAAAATATTTAACACACGCGCTTTTTAGAGCGTACTCCACATCAGTGTCTAGTTAATAAATTCCTAAAGCTGATCATATCCAAAGTTGGATGTTATCTGTAGGATCTCTTGTAATTTAAAGCATGTTTGTAAAACGGTAGAACGATAAGTCAGTTTTGGTGAAGGTTAATTCCTTTTAGCTCGGTATCGATAAAATGACCTTGGCTTATGCAACTTTTCAGTATTATGGTTAATTTTTCAAAACGTTAGTATTGCATTGTTGTGAAACAGATATCACGTCGTTAGCTAGTTGAAAGAGGAAACAACATTACGTTACGCATTACATATACAAAACAAGAAGTTGGTTTTTATAATTTTTCAGGATACATTTTTTAATTGTTTTTATATTTGATATTTTTTGTAGCTTCAACGTTTATTAGAAACTCCTCAATGCAGCCTAAACAAACATAAACAAATTTAAATTAAGAGGCCTGTATTCACGCGCTTTTATAACACCTACCCATGGAACCATTTATTTGTATTCGAGTACGAATCGGTACTCCATTATTGCAATGAAAAAAACAATGAAAAATACATTATATTGCAATGAAAAATACATTATACTGGTAATTCAATATTTTTCTTAGTTTTTTTTAACAGAGTTTATTTTAATGATAGTGAGGCTTTTAAGTGAAATTATAATTTAAAAAATATTAGGATAAAAACCATTTTTTATTGAAAAATAAATAATTTCTTCGTATTGAGGTCCCAAGTAAAAAAATGTTTGGCTTCACATTTTTCTGAGGGGTCCAAAAACAAATTATTGCTCTGCTAATTAATCACATTTTCACAGGGGTGGTTCGGCAAATTACTTTTTGATAAAAAATTTCAAAATCAATTTTTTACTTTTTCTTATACAGAATAATGTAACAAACTTCACCTATAACGAAAATATGGAAAAAAATGTCATGTCATCACCGGCGAATCGTGAGATATTCTTATTAGAGACATTCAATTTGAAAATGAGTTTTCTGGTAATGTTTAAAAATAGTTTGGTTCAGAAATGTGTAACGAAACACTCAATTTGAAACAAACATGTTGGTTTGGACTTTTATTATGGAGAAATAATTCATTTCTCAATAACGACGATTTTGTCTTTCATCATAATATTTACAGATCTCAGATATTTACTTATATTTTGTTCATGGAAGTTCTATTTACATATAGTAAATAGAACTTCCATGAAAAAAATATAATTGAGTATTTTTCTAGTTTTTTTACCAGTATAAAATATTAAGCAAACTCCAATGATTCCAAAAAATATTTTATTGATATTAATTTTTTCGCTTGCCTTGTACAACATTAGTTGATTCATTTTGTTGTTGAACTATTCTAGATCAAACGATAATAACAAATTAGGTATTTTTTAAAATTTTTCTTTACAGTTGACTCAGATTGGTAAATTAGTTATTTTATTTAAATTTAATTTTTATCTAAATTTAAATAAGATAAGAATTTACCAATCGTCTTTAGATAATCTATATTACCACATAAATCCTACGTTAGTTTGAAATGCCCATAGTTTCTAGAGTTATGATAACCAATTAAAAATAATTATTGTGTCTTAAAAAATGCATTAAATTTATTTTTATTTAAATCGTTTCTAAGAGTGAATTTCAGGGTTCCGCAATAAAACGTCTATAATTTTGTCATGTCCTTACCGCGCGCTTGAAATAATGCAAATCGATACTTTATACGAACGTCTCAATTAACATATGACAAAATATTGAAAAAATATATAACTATAATACAGGAGCGTTTTTTTCGCACATTACATCAAATGGGTCATCCATTTGGTAAAATAAAATTTAAGTTCTCTACTTAACCCAGTCGGCAAAATGAAATTAAAGTTCTCTACTATTTTCCCTTTTTCTGCTCCGTTTGTGAAACATAAATCTTCAAATTAAGTACGAATTGTCTCATCTCTTCTTCTCATTTGTCAAGCATATTTAACGTAAAAAAATCTTTAAAAGAAAAATAAATAGCATACTTTTTAAGAATTCTGGAATTTCAAGAGATGTCGACTACTATGGCACCGTACTTGTGCGTGCTTGAGGGCACATGGTTTGCTTATTATTTTTACCTATAAAAAAACATGTCGCTTAGGTGAATGTGGTTTTCGAGCTAGTGGACATGTGATTTAGAATTTGATTTTGAAATATTTTTGGAGAATACGGATAAATAAATACGTAACGTCTATGACAAATTACAACTACGCAACTTCTTGACAACTGTGAAGAATTGTACTGCTAATTAGAATTACAGCTATTCTTTAATTAGCTGTTATTTTTAACAAAATAAATTAAAATACTATTTAAAATATTGTATAAATTATCGAACTCCTGTATTTTTGACATACCATTCAATTTTATATATCATAAAAATGGTCATAGATATCTATAATAAATGGTCATAACATTTTTACATTAAAAACATATTTTCATAATGACATCTATTGTCAAGTAAAGATATGAAGAAGCGTACGCATAATAACCTCACGTCCTTTGCCGATTATAGATGGCGCTGTCAGAACAAAATTGCTGAACCACCATTAATTTTTTTGTTCACGAATAGTATAAACAATTGTACTGCAGGAGAAATTTAATAATAAAGTAAGTGTGTAAAATAATTGAATAAACCTTTATTTAATTATATATTCCAATGCAAATGTACCGATGATTCATATCCTTTTTGAATATTTCAATTTTTAGTAATTAAAACGTCCAGTTTAAAATTTTTTTTAAAAATATTACTTACGTCTGACGTAATAAAGCTGTTATGTAGATAAAGCTGTTCTTGTTATTGTACATGTTAAATCGCGATAATCTCATAATAAGCTAACAAGGTGCAATAAAAATAAATCGAAAAATAGAACTAATTTCTGCCCAGTAATTATTTATCATCTGCACATTTAACTAGAAATTACACAAAAAATAAATGTTAAGAGTAAATTAACATTCATGTACGTACCATAATTGGACATGTTTTCGACGAAGCGAGTGTGATCACATATCAATCACGGGTATTGCGGACGGTTAACCGGTCACGACTCGCAATATCATTCGCTTTGACCTTTCTTACTAGTTATATGTCAGTTATACATTACCTACGTATTGTTAGAATACAAACAACTGCAATGTGTTACTCCTTAAATAGTATTAGGGATTCGCAAAATGTAGATGATTAATTATTTATAATGTTTTATAAATTAATTGAGTATATAAGGTGAACGTATTGCTTTTAGAGTAGTGACATTTAGTCTAATAAATAGTAAATTCCTCCCAAATTAAATAACTTTGATCTGAGTCGATATAAAGACAATAACATGCGAGAAACACAGCGGTCGTATGTATACGACGGAAATTATAAGTTTTGTTTACATGGTTTTCAATATCAAAAAATAAAGTAGCAATAAAACTCATGTGCACACTGAAATAGTTATAAATCCTATAGCACAAAATGCAAAAGCTGAAACTTTCGTATGATTGTTACGATTTCTACACATTAAATTCTTTTTTATTATTGAAAATACTAAAAACGTATCTAAAACAACGACCGTGACCATGAAAATAGCGTTAATTACAATTTTTTTTTTCGTTTTCTTTCCATTTTTTTAGTGTCTTTGCCTGATTAAACAGATACACTTTTTGTCTAAAGGATACAACTCAAAACTCCAAAGTTCCTAGACGTTCTGACGCTGCTAATAATACCTAAAAGTGTCATTAAAATCTAGAAACCGACATAAGCATCAGGTAATTTTTTCATCGGCGTACAAAATTCTAGCGTGCAAACGGAATGAAATTAGCAATAATATTATATGTAAAGGAGTTTTTTTTAATCTCATACCGATTACTTCTGAAAGACATTTATAGGCAATAAGAATAGAAATTACGGATATGAAATTGATAATGTAAATGTTAGAAGTCTGCGATAAAAAAGTGAAACAAAAGCGAGAACTATACGATTCTCCGTGATTTAGGTAACCAACCACATTAGCAAAGTGTTAAATTGAACGCTCTTAAAAGTAGATTTCACTGGCACACCGGTAAACAGCCCCGTGGTACTGGTGCTGGAAAGTCGACACTGGCTAATTAGAAGGCGAGGACGCCGCGGCGAATTAACTAAGTGACTCATCGCTATTCTAATCTTCAGCGCGCTTCGTTCCTACTTAGCGCTTCTATAGAATCTTTATTACTTCCATATATTTTCATTAGCTCGGCAATTTGTGCGAAACTGTCTGTAATGGGACACTAGACATAATTTCGTTTTCACAATGCGTATATCGTTTGGTTCGATTCGACAATTTCAACCAATATTGGATGTGGATACAATGAACAGTCTACATTACAGTTTTATTGCGAACTTGCTTTTGCCAACGAATAGATTTGCGTAGATTATTAATATGCGATTTAATTTACGTCTAGCGCCATCTACCGGAGTCAGTCGGAAGCGTCATTTAAAGCTTAAAAAACTAACGTTATTTAGCCTTCCTAATTGGCAAAAACAAAATTAAAACAAAAAGGCAATCAAAATATTAAAAAGGAAAGGGTTTTCTATAGTAATCTGAAGCCTATAAATGAACCGTCGTCTCTTTTATTCGTTGTTCAACTTGTCGATATAGAATAAAAGTTATTGGTACGAGTACTTCATTCTGCTCTGGCTATGTTTAAGAATAGCCCTTTCAAAATCTGCTCAGTGTTTTTTGTGCGGCTGCCATGCACCAACATATGACCACACAACAACAGAAGACAGGTGAAATTTTAAAAACGGTAAATTTTTTTCTTATACTTTTTTCATTACCTCCCGACCTTATGTTTTCAAAAATACCTTTAATTTACAGACTTTCTTGCCTTTATTCTTTTGTGACATGTATACAGGTGTGTTGTTCCTTACAATATATTTTAAAATGGGTGATTCAGGCCATTATACTAAAAATCCTTGTTCGAGGAAACATGTTTTTTCGCATATTTTTCAGAATATCCTTTAAGATTTTGAAAACAAAATATGTTTGTGATTCTTACAGCTATATATAGCGCTATATTCACGCTATGTATAGAGCTTTGAGCCGTTTTTTGGAGTAAATATTATTTGTCTCCATAAAATTTCCATATTTTGGTGTGGGAGCTATCGATATGGGCAGAGTAATACGCTTTATAACAGTGCCACATTTCAAGTGGCACTGTAATAAAATGTATTACCCTGCACACATCAATAGCTCACACACAAAAAACACTAAAACAAAAATAATGAAAAACACAGGTGGTAGAATGTGATTAGAAGATTACAATAAATCTATTTCAAAGTTTTTAGATTTTCACCCTATTTTCTCACCTGCGAAAAATACTCTCGACAATATAATACATAGTGAAAAACTAAAATTTCTGAATAATTTAATAGATGTAACTAAGTATATATGGCGTCTTCGTAGCGCAAGTTCTACTCGTACAAAGCACTTTATTTTTACTTTTTCCTATTCATAATTGTGTGGTGAATCTCACCTGTAATGAAAATTATGGCAAAATATAATGGACAATACTTGGCGAATCATCAGCTCATCGTATTAAGTGTCATTTAATTAAAAAAATATCTCTACTTGTACTCCATATGGGAGACGAACGTGGATTTTTATCATAAAAGAATACAAATATTATTGAATTTTCCTTTCTCGTACTCTGAAATTTGTAGCCGTTTACTCGATACCATTTGGTTCATTTTAAACGAAGCTATACATATTTTTTTGCATTTTATTTTCATTATTATTAAAACAAATATCCCTTAATCATTACTCTAATGTTTTAATCTTTATCATTACTCTAATGTTTTAATGCAATGTCTTAACAGTTTCCAAAACACTTTTTATACATTTTTTTGTTGTTGGAACGCTTTTAAAATGGCTTTGACTTCCACATTGTTACTTTACACAATTAAACTACGCGGCGCGACGCCAGTTTCTGTTGTACCTTTTGCACACTCTGCCAAATCACCCCATTGGATTAGATGGCACTCTCTGTACTTCTTGTACTTTAAAAACAGCTTGTACAAAGTTTTTAAATGTTTCGTAAATAAAGATAGTAGTACGCAGTGTAATTATCCAATTGAATTTAATGAAACTGAAGGTATTTCCACATATAAAATATTAAAATATTGCGTTTTTTAGTGATTATACATTTAAAAAGCTTTGATATATTGAATATATTTGGCGTTAATTTTGTAGAAATTCATTATTCACAATTAAATGAAACTACGTGATGTAGTATTATTTCTAATTCTTTAATTTCTTTACCACGACCTAGGTTTCGTTGTATTACAACATCTTCAGGTGGGATATTAGCAAAGACAAAGACAAAGCATCTTTGCTAATATCCCGCCAGAAGATGTTGTAATACAACGAAACCTAGGTCGTGGTAAAGAAATTAAAGAAAGTAGAAATAATACTACATCACGTAGTTTCATTTAATTGTTAAAAAGCTTTGAAAAATAGCCAAAAGTATAAGTATGAATTCGTCAACGTCGCGAGAAGCAAGTAAAGGTTGACAATGGCGAATAGTTCAACGCTCCAAATGGCGTAATCCTATGCGTATCGTCTGGTGAAAATTAATATCGCCTACAACTTTGGTGAAGTGGCCTAGGGCGGTAGTTTGCAACTAGCATTCCAAATAGCGCGATCTTCAATCGAAAAGCTAAAAATCACCAATAATTTCCGAAATAAGCGAGAATGTTACGGAAATTTACGTCAAGAAAAAAGTAATATTTACAAACAGTTGAAATACTTATTCGATTATTTGATGCATTTCACTTATTACACCTAATACGTTATTTTAATAAGTAAAATTAATTATTCCATTCTTTATTATTTTAGCCATTCATTTGTTAGTTTGATTTGATTTTCAAATCCAGATAATATTACAGAATAACACTTATTTCTTCAAATTGCTATACTAGACGTCTAAAAAAACACGTTTTATTAGGAAATACATACTAATTATACTAAAAAAAATTATAGTTTTCCCAAAACGAATCATTTAGCAGAAAGCTTTAATTCGCACACTGCAAAATATACAGAAGGAAACAGAGTTAACTTTTCTCGCAGAGGTTCTTATAGTATGTGCAGCTGTCGTAGTGTTTTCTAACACAGTTGTTTACAATCTTTCGTGAATCAATTTATTTTCAAAACAGAGGATAGTTCTGAAGTAAAGAAATTAGAAAAATTTCATAAAAGTTTTAATGACGTTAGGAATAAAAAAAAATAACGAACCCTCTATCAAAAGACGCTTATTATGTCGAGAGCTGTCAGAAACCGAATATGATTGCCGGAGTATAAGAAAAAGCAAAAAAAAATGTTCCTGAAGAATTTTCATAGGAGCCAACCGTACGGCCAGTACACAGTTGCATTCTAGAAATTAAGTGCTCATCATCTAGCTTAAATTTGCTCCCAGATGAAGCAATAAAACAAACAAAAAAATGAGTTTCAGAAATACGATTGTAGCAAAATTAATATCAATAAAAAGCATTCGTGGTTTTATCAATTACAAGGTCAGCTTCCAATCACTAGCCACGATGTCTGTCAGTTTGCTACTAATAATTTGAAATTGAAATTTATTGTGAAAGGTGATTAATTCTAGAAATTGTTGACTTCTCGTTTGGTGGATTCTCGACAATCTAAATTATTGAAATTAAGAGATCATTCACCGCACTAGATATTTTCGAAGATTTTGAAAGCAGTAAACTAAAGATGATCAGTATAAAAGTTCGTCATGTCAGAGCGCCGATACTTCAAAAGTGTAAATTTTGGAAGTCATTTCATCTCTTACAATTGATACCGGCAAAATGAATGATTGCTTCGTTAACGAAACTAAGTATTGAATTAAACGATTTAACAAACATAAATTGTAACAAACCAAAATACAAAACAACGTTTTTTGAAGGTAATATTTGCGCAGATATATTTAATTTCAATTAGAGCTTTTAGTGCTTCATCAGGCAAGTCATTGTGAGGAATTTATGCAATCTCTTTGGGAATTGGACATGACTTCGTATATGTGTTGGTGTGAAAGGAAAAGGAATCACTAGGAAACATGTTGTCTCTAGCAATTAGTATCTTTCGAAATTTTTAATAATTAGTAATCTCATATTTCTGCTTACGCATTCAATATCTCTTTTTTTCAATTTTTCTCACATATGATTAAAATGTGTTTTACGGGGTTCACGAGAAAACCGGTTTCAATCGTTTGTGGTTTCCTTACGACTCATGGTATGAGAGACTTAAATGAGTCTAAAAATATTTTCCCTGCGATGCTCCTATTCTTTTGTTTTTTTTATATTGTTGATGATTGAACACGATCAACGTCATCTATTAATAGCTACTGCTGCTTCGCTAAAGCCGCATGTGGAAGATAAAATCATTCTACACACTTTCGTTAGATGGCCTGGTCGACGGATAAAATCCAAATAAAAACTGAAATAATACCAACATTTGTTATTATTGTATCTACGTAATTTTCATAATATAAAATAAATAAAATTGGTAACCAAACAAATATAAAACACATATTTTCATTTTAGTTTAAGATAATGTGAATAGGCTGTAAATTTGTTGCACATCGACAAACGTGTCGCTACGCGTGTATTAATAATTTTACGACTAGTAAATATCCGTTCTCAAGCGGTAGGATTTTGTAACACCGTTCTTAATAAAAAAATTGTAATGAGCTTCAAAATCAATCACAAATTTTCCCACGGAAAGTGGGCAATTTTTGGAAATACGTGCTCAACAATACGCAAGAAAACTACGTTGAAGACAGTGATTTTGATTATTCTCGTCTGTTATCAGAAAAGAACCCTATTGTTGTGGTCAGCCTTGTTGCTTAATTATCATAACAAACTTTTGACAAAGTTCTCAATTGCTTAATTATGATAACAAATTTTTGACAAAGTTCTCAATTAGCATCTGGAACACCTGCTGGCGTCATTGTGGAAATCTGCAGCTGTGCGAATAGTTTTTAATTAACTCGGTACAGTAGACTTATTAAAAATAAGATAACATTAGAAGCCTATTATTGCTGCATTTTATTATTCGGCATTATAGGTATATAATTTAAAAAATGTTAGGACAAATTGCAAAATTAGTTTTTTCGCAATGAAATAAATGGAAAAGGAAAAATTGTGCGTGTCAGCTCCGACGCGCCACTGGAGTTTACTCCTTCATTACGATTGTCTTGGATAGATATAATAGGTAACACTATATATAAATATGAATATCATCTATCAACATATCTCTTACCGTTAAGGCAGCGTTCATAAGAAACGCATTCGCTCGACTGTTTTTCCGTTGACTTACGTTGGAAAACTGGTCTTCATGAAAAAATATTTTAACGGTATAATATTCAACCTATGTCCATTCTGAAGGTCCTTTCTATATATTGGTGAAAGAATTTTTGAAATGGGATGGGTTGTTTCGGATATTACCTCTAACATCCAAACTTACAAATTTTAATTTTAAATATTTTTTAACGAAATAATATACAACCTATGTCCACCCGGAAGGTTATTTCTAAATATCGGTGAAAGAATTTTTGAAATTGGATAAGTAGTTTCGGAGATTACCTCCTACATCCAAACTTACAAATTTTACCCCTTTATAATGTACGAAATATTTTTTTAACGGGATAATATACAACCTATGTCCATCCTGAAGGTCGTTTCTAAATAATGGTGAAAGATTTTTTGAAATAGGATGAGTAGTTTTGGAGATTACCTCTTACATCCAAACTTACAAAGTGTTATACTTTTTTAACACTGAAGTTCTAATTTTACTCCTCATAAAACTTCATACCAGGCGCTATATGAAAATCGATTCTTAAGGAGTAAACTCCAAAATTTAATTATATTGAAGTTTAGTTATTCGTCGTGGCCTTTAATTTCTAATTTACTTTACCATGTGATGTGAGTTTCTAATTATTTTATCTAAGTAACGAACATTGCATTGTAAACTTGATAAATAAACACATTGCTTTTATTAACGACCCAATTTTTTGTGCGAGTATATTTAGTTCTATATAACTTAATACCTAAATTTCGAGAAAGTATTCATACGAATTACCAATCTGGTAATAGTATTAGAATTCGATATTAGGAGCAAATGAAGCATGTATTGCGTTCATCAAAATGAGTGGCTGCTGATGATGCCCTACTATTTCGATAAGCAACGGATATTCCTTATCGCAGAGCGGTTAACGCTTCGGTAAGATACTACTGTGCGGGCAGTCGAGCTGCGCACGCCACACGAGGAGCCAGCGAGCGAGATGAGGGCGCCCACGTTGGTGTTGAGTTTCCTGGCGCTGGTCGCGCTCGCAGCAGCGCTCGGAGGCTGCGAGCTTGAGCCGCCGCCTGAGCGGCGACGGGCGGGGAAGTCTCCCGGCGACAATCACTACAAGATACTCATCGGCGGTGACCCCGAGCGTTATGTACCGGGAGAATTGTACACTGGTAACTATTTTTCCTAAACGACCGGCCGTGACGAGCTCAATTATTCGCTACAATCTTCTCAATGTTCGTACAATCTTCTCGATGCTCAAATAGTCGCCTTCTTAACACAACTCATTTTTAATAAACTTTTAAAACCTAAACTAATTTAATTAATTCATTCACTAACACAAATTATTAAAAAAATAATTCTCAACGACAGGGAACGGGCGTAACGTGCGGATCACTCGTATACATTTACGTTGAACTTGTTATTATTCATATATCCACGAATGCGTTTCATTTTATTGATTACAAGTCTAGACAGGATAATTCTTTTAATTTGGAAAGGGAAAAAGATAATAGAAACAAATTTTAAATAAACCTTTTGTACCTTTTATATTTATAATTTAATAGAGAATCCAATAGCCAGCAGACAAAATTTTGGTTTTTATATGGAGTAGAAGAACCTAATTGAAACACAATTATAGCGCAAATTTATCAATATCATTTTACGAATAATCAAATTATTCGACGGTATTTTTAAACAGTTGTGAATAGCTGCAAACTATTGATTATGTATAATAAATATTAATCCAAATAAGTGAAAGATATTCGCAAAACTATTTTTAAAACATTAAATTATCTAAAAAATAACTAATTATGAATTTGGCATGTACTCTTAGATTTTACATAATTTAAACTGATATCTTCATTATAACGCAATAAAACAAATCATCAGTGACACTGGTTGGATCCCGAACACACGATCGCCTGCAACAGTTCACGCGCTTCCAACTGGTGGCGCGGCCACTCAAACCCGAGACGCCCGTATCGCCACAGTACCAGGGACAGTTCCAGCTTTTCGCGGACACGCTCACCACTTTCAGCGAGCGCTGCATCAACACCGCGCTCGAAGCTGATGATCTTCCCAAAACCGAAGTGCAGGTCATGTGGAAGGCTCCCGCTCGCGGTTCGGGCTGCGTCAACATTCAGTGAGTTAACATTTTGCTGGCGCGGAAAATCGAAAGAAGATTACCATTACGTCTTAATATGATGGTAGTATTGGCTGATATAATACTAAGAACATATAAAGCGATAGATCGTAGTACATTCAGCAATGATTGAATGTACTACGAAACGATAGATTTAACCGAATAGAAAACATTTTTGTAGTCTAAATATAAATCGAACTCGCAATCTTTAAGTTACAAATCATTCAAACGACCGGACATTGATGGCGAGCATGTCTCCACAGAGCGATGGTGCAAGAGGACGAGTGGCGATGGTTCGCCGAAGACGGACAGCTGACGCGGCGCATTTGCGAGCAGACGACGCGGCCGGAGACTCCCGACTCATGCTGCGCCTGCGACGAAGCCAAGTACTCAGTAAGTTTCTCAGTCGCGTTAAACTTGAAAATGTAGAACTCAGTATAATATGTAAGGCATTTTTGGAAATTAAGGGCTGTACCTTTTATATCTGATCTATCCTGACGGGCATACTGTTTTAAGACTTGCGACGTCTTTCTAAAACATTTTTGCCAGTAGTGCATCATCACATTAAACTTGTAAGCATAGACTCGATAACAAAATTAGTGTATGATGATAAGGCATCTAAAATGTAACATTAAAAACTGTATTGTAGATAACATATAGACAATTAAATATATTAGCAAGTATATCTGCTGAAACCTATTCCATCATCATTTAAAATGTAGTAACTTAAACATTTAATTTCAAGAAATGCTTTGTACTGCACTGTCATTTTTCTGATAATAGTTTTTGCATATGCGGCTTCCTGCAAATCTTTATCGCTCAATTTATACTCGAAAAACTTGTGGAAAAGGATATACGCCAATAGTCAGTTGAAATTGTTAATGATATTAACTAGCTATTGGAGTGAAAAATTCTATTTAAACTATTTTGCGTGGGTTTAGAAAATTTTTATCGGTTGCCCATTGTAACTCGTGATTTTGTTTTCCAATTATGTAAACGACTAAAACATTTATATATATATATTTTTTTTTGAAAATGACCCCGTGTGAAAGGTAAGTGTTAGAGAGACTAAAAGTTGTTATTGAGAACGAAAAAGTAAAAAAAATATAGTGCTGTGGTACGATGTTGTATTTACGTAATTAACATAATTATTCCGAAGGGGTTAAAAAAGTTGTGCTTAAAAGTAAAATGGCTTCAAGTTTAGCCGATAGATTTCGAGCAGTATGACCACGAGCTACTACGTCGTTAACGACAGATATATTGTTTGTTTCTGCAAGGATAATCCAAAAATTACGCTGGGACAAATGCAACAAAATTTCACTGAAAATCCTGTCTTCAGTTTCACGAACTACCATAAGAAGGAAACTGCACGAGGTTAAAATCTATTGGGAAACGCGATGGAGGCAATATAATTATTTGGAGCTGCTTTTCTCTGCATAGCATTGGGCAATTACACATACCACTATCCATAATTGTCTCATATTTTATCCCGTTTTCAAAATACATTATTTCAATGTTAATGCGCGGGTTAAGCGTTTTGTAGTACACAAACACTGAACGTCAGAAGGCTTTATTAAAGCGCCACGGCCGTGATTTAACGAATACTTTACTCGGCTATGAATATTACGCTATATTAGTATGATTTAGCAGAAAGAAAAATTGGTTATACTGGTAATTTTAAGTGTTTTTTTTTCATGGAGATTTTGATAATGAAACGTTTAAATGAATGAAAATAAAAAAATATATTATTCTTCAAAAATAAAACATTTTTTTGTAATAAATGCCCAAATTAAAAATATTATATTTTCAAGGAGAACCCAAAAATGTTTTGATATACCAATTAACTAACAATGTTACACACGTTGTACAATTATATATGCATGTATGTGTACACTTAAGAAAATTGTGTTTATAGTTGGTTTTTGAAGGTCTATGGCGAAAGGAAACCCACCCCAAAGACTTTCCAACCTCGCTGTGGCTTATGCACTTCTCAGATTTGATTGGAGCCAGCCACGAACCGAACTTCACATTTTGGGGTGAAGGAGAGATTGCGACAGATGGATTCAGGTATTATTTTAGTGCATTTCTCATAAATATAATTACATTATTTGATTGGCAAATAATAAATTCGCCATCTCAGTTCATTAATGTTAGCTCATATTGTAGTCAAACATAATATTTTCACTTCTTCCTCGAAACTTATAATTTTTTCCCCAAAAGGGGTTCTTCTATTGCAGTATCAGAGCATGAGAGTAGCTTTACTAGATAATGCAAACTTTACCCGGGATATATTTCAAGAAGACTTTAATTATTCTATAGGTTGTAGCCATACTTCCGTGGTGGAACTGTTTTCCATTGGAAACTAAATTATAGGAATATCCTGAATGAGGCTTGATGAAGAGACCAACATTTTTTTCTTTGAATCTTTAAAAGCAATACTGTATCACAGGAGAGTACACCTTCATCCATCGTTGTGGATATATTGCGATTCGCTTGCCTTTCGACTTAAATAGAATTCATGAAGCAAGAGGACTTTACGTTCTCTGCGTGAAAATTTTCAGACGATCGAATGTTGCGCACCTTACACACCCCATCAGAGATATTTGAGAAGTTTTAATAGCATTCCAGAAATCGTTGGAAAGAAGTGATGGGTTTATTGGTTGCAACTTATATTTTTTATCAAATTTAAGGCGTTACGAGCAATAAACTTAGCAGTATATAATTTGAAGAGCCCAAATACTCATCAGTACATAAATTGAATTATGTTATATATCTATTACATTAAAATGTTCCCATATTGTATAACTTGAAAAAGATAAGAATTATGGAGAGGACACTTTGTATAAAGTTCAAAAAGTATCTCACATTATTATAGATTTGTGAAAGTACAATTATTTTGAGTTTATTTCTTTGATTTCATGACAATAAGAATGAGTAAAATAAGGGTTGGGTCACGCAAAATTTTGTTTATTTAATATCACGTGATATTATCTTAGGAGTCTGGCCGAGTGGGGCTCTACCGGTATCCTGGAGCAGGAGTTGAAGCAACGTGGCGCACACCTGCGCACTCTGGTGAAGGCAGCCGGTCTCTGGCACCCGAACGTCAACACCAACACCAGTGGCACGTTCGTCGTGGACCGTCGCCGACCCAAGCTATCTCTAGCTTCCATGCTTGGTATGACTTTCATTTTATATTTTTCTGTGTTTTATGGTCGACTAATCCAATAAGTAATCAATCCACTCAAGACTCTGACAATTCATTAATTCAACATAGTGGGGATTTTAGTTTAGAGGTAAGCCATTTCAAAACTATAAGTTGCCATATTAACTATTGTGATGCGACATTTCTTAACGGCATAACAATATTCCATCAAATGAAGTTGGTTAACACTGATTTCCGTAATACTTCAGAAATGAGAAGATCTTACGTAAGATTAATTTCGATATTAATTAATTTCAAGTTTACGTCTGCTCTAAAATAGCCCGACTTGATGTCTGCCTTAATGCGTATATTCCGAAAAAATAAAAATTAATAACATAAAATTCAAAATATTTGAAAACACCAGATACTATAATGACATTCAGCTATTAAATATCATATTAAATATTTGATCATACTAAAGTTAAATTTTAACGACTTTCAACAATTTCAATATGTCATGGCGAAATAAATTTGGTTGTCAAATTGTGTACACAATTTAAATTTCACTTGAAGTGAACACTGTTTCGAGAAATTAAAAACGACGAATTCTACATAGTGGCCGAATATGTTATACGGTAGTTGACTCATTCTGAATTTTGATATTTTTCGTACAATATTGTGGAATATAAGTTAATTAAAAACCAGTCTTGAAAAAAAATTCAAAAATTGATTGAAAAATAAGCCAGTTGTAGGCTTCTAAATTTGAAGATACGGATAGAGTTGGGTATATCCCTGTCTCTTTTCCTCTCGTAGAATATAATGTGCAATATTAAAAATGACCTCACAACACAGTATTGCCGTCCTTCTCTAAAGGTTAAATTTAAGCTTTTATAACTCGGTCAATTTTTAAGATTATTAAACAATTTTTTCACTCTTCATCAGTTTGTACATTGAAATTATGATTAATGAAATAAAAAAATATTAGTCAAATACCCATTTCTAATATTCCAGGACTATATTGGGTAATTTTTACATGAATTAAGAAATGCAGAAAATCATTAAAGAGAGGAAAGTCGAATACACACATACACGACCATAGACATATATACACAGCCACAAATACAGATGTAATGCATTTTTTTTTGTTTTAGGAGAAGTTATAAAGAACAGCTCGCCTATTGGGTTCAGTCGCTTGACTGAATAACAAATCATAAAAAAGTGTACGCCGTCGTCACACGTTTAGAAACATAACTTTTTTATATATTGTTCTAGAGGAAAATCTTAAAATAATCGTGTAATAAAAATAAGAAAATATCTATATTCACTTATTACTTATCTACTCATCACACTATTTTGACCATAATTTAGGAATGGGTATTTTTATTCCAAAGTAACTTAAAAATGGCCAGACCAAGATTGTATACGATGGATGACCACTGATGTTTAGCCAACAAAACGCGACAGCCAAATGTCCAAGTCTCAATAACGACGTTGGGTGACAGCAGCTGGGCAGAAACAGGCATACAAAATGCTTTGTCGTGCACTCCAGTCGTGATAACCCGAACGTCAGCGTTCTTACTTCCTCTTACGTTCCTCAATAATAACTGTAAACGAGATAACTGAAAAGGTCAAAATTAATGGCGAACAAGTGCGTCGATAAAGGAATATTTCAATATATAGACCGAAGTATATATAATTGCGTTTACGTTAGCACGAAATCAAATTACTTTAAGGATATTCTATAAAATAGTATTCACATTGTATGCAAATTGTAACCTATACTCACAATAACTCACAAACGAGTTATACATAATAATTTGAACTCTATCCATTTGGACCCGTATAACCCAGATGCAAGGTGATATTAAGGGAGGAAATGTCGTTTATAGAACTATAAAAGCGCCCGATTAGTGTTTTATTTTGTTTATTTATGATATAGTGAAGTTATTTGTTGATATTTATTAAAAAAATAATGTCACATTAAGAGTTAGTCTAGCGCAATGGTTCCGAACCAGTGGTCCGCAGAAGCCAAAATATGGTCCGCGAGTGATGATTTGCGTGTAGCTTTGAGTAACAATATTAGTCCTAGAATAGCCGAACTCGTGAAGAAGATGCAAGCTCAGAAATCACATTAATACAAAATTACACAAGTTTATCCTAAAGTTATTATTATTTCTTTTTATGTAAGTTTCTATTGAGTCTTTAATTAAAATGTATTACATTACTTACAGTCTATTTTTATTATACCTACGTTGTGATCCCTGCTAACAAGAATGATATAAAAGTCGTCCATGACCAAGAAAAGGTTGGAAAGCCCTGGTCTAGCGTGTTAGCTTCGAAAAATTATTTGTTTATATTTTTTGATCTTTCTATTATAAAAAACATTTCAAACATAATTTTCAAAATCCGTTGAGTAAACAAAGTGTAAAGCTTAGAAGAGCCGCGTTTACTACATAAAATTTAAGGCAGCAAGAACGCGTTAAGATTTTCTACCAGCTAAGATAGATAGGACAAACTAAGAATATTTCAATTTTCGTCTAGTGCATCTTTGCTGAAGATTCGATGTACTTAGAAGGATGTCGATGCTTAGATATATCAATTAATATAAAGTAACCTCTAGCGACAGATGAGACGAAGGGAATCTGTGACTTCATAATGTAAAGAGCGATAAGTGGCTATTTCTAGAAATACTTCAATGGTCCCAGTTCTTTAGCGCGATACATCGTTGCATATTCAGCGCAATCCAGTAATTCGATTTATATTCTATTACACTTTATTTTCTTCTCACATATAATTTTAGTGGATAATGCTATATGAGCTATTTATTGCTAAATGTAAAATAAAAATAACTGGTGAAAAATTAGTACTACGTTGTTACAGCAGTCTTGTTTGCCCCAATAATCTGCTTAAGAAGAGTCTCAATGATCCCTTTTACAATGTGTTAGAATAAACGTACTTGTATTTCAGTAAATATATCTCCCTGATTTCAGTATTCCATCGAGCTTCACGTTGAATGCACATAACTTGTAATAAATTAGTTTGTAGTATTTTTAAGCAACGTGTACATAAAAGTTATAGCAATTCACACAATACGGGCAGAACGTAGCCCATAAAACATTATAATTGTGCGCGATAAAAAATGAACATTCTATAGCAACAAAGTCACCGTCGAGAAAAAAAAGCAATATTTATAGTTGGAGGAGAAACTTCAAAGAGGACCATTGACAATTTCAGTTACATAAGACAGTTCTTCCTAATTACCTAGACAATTACCGAAAATATAATATGTGAAGTGTGCAAAAAAGCTGTGCAGTTTAAGCAACTGTCAGAGGTCTAACGCAATTGATAGACGTGGTTTTGAATTTAAAATGTTATGCAATGTCTACAAACAATTCCTGTCTGCTGATGAAAAGCGCTTATGAAATGGGCCGATCGTGGCATAACATTAAACAATGTGCGCTGATAATCGAAATGACCGTATAAATAGTTCAAAAAACTGAGTCAGTGATGTTGCAAAAAGGACCAGGATCTAATAAAGGAAGGAAAAAAGTTTTCGGACCTGGACTATTTTAAGAAAGAAGGACCGCTGTATAGCCATGATATAGGATATTAAACGTAGTTATAATAGTTTCAATGACATTTGAGTGAAATATTTTAGCGCATTGTTCTTGAAACTCAATTTTTAATCTAATTTATATGATAAATCATTTCCACTCGATAAATTAAGTATAGAGGTTGTATACAACATTAGCGTACATGTTGTTATAGCACGAACTAGAATAACGCTTAAATTTTATTATTTTCTTTTTTATTTTTACAGCGCTTCAAAAAATTAGTAGCAGCTAAAATAGAACAAAGCATTTACAAATACACCATTTTTGAAATTATTGATTTTTCAACACAAATGTGATTATGCCAACGTTATGAACTTATCGCCGGAAGTGATGTCAATGCGTAACCAATAAAATTTGTGCACTGCGCGCTTCAAAAAGAATGGAGATCTAAATCATTTTAAAAGCATATCTGCTAATTTCAAAAATCATAGAAAAGTTGAGTAAATGAATATGTATAAAATTGTAAATTATATATGCAATTCGAAATTGAATGATTTTTCAGCGAAGAGCGTAAGAATTAAGGTTTTTTCATTTTAAATGGGACTGAAAAGATGACAATCGGCAGTTACTCTTACACAGTTGCTTTGATCGTCTACGTGCTATTTTAACGTAGATATGACTCTGAAGTCTGAAGTTGGCTCAAAAAACTCTAAATTTGTTTTTGGCAGTAACGATAAGAGAATTCGAAATCCCATCGGTGTAATAAAACTTAAATATCACAAGCATTGGCTTTTAGACACCTAATTTACGAGGCTCTCTAAACCTGGGACATCGATTTTATTTATGTAATATACAAACCAATAATAGACGAAGATGCTTTTAATGATGAAGACGACGTCCAATGTCCAATAGGGCTACTAGGACTGTTGGACCTTGTCAAAAAAAAAATAGTGATGTATCAAAAGTCATCGCCTAAAATATATGTACAAACATGTATCGCAGAAGGTAAAAATATAATTTTTTATTCCGTTCATATTTTAATAGGACCATCGCCCGATTGGGTGGTTGGCGTGAGCGGTTTGAACCTGTGCCTTAAAGACTGCTCTTGGATCGAGAGGAAAACCATAGATCTCTATCCATACGACGCAGGAACCGACAATGGCATAACTTATATGGTGAGATACAGACATTTTCAATAATCTAATACGTTTTGTGTATTATATCCGTCTGTATTGAGAAGCATTAAGTTTCATTTGTTTTTCGAAGATTAAATTAATTTATAAGAAATCGATATATAATAAATATGCATCAATCATCAGTTGGAGCAGTTGAAAATTTAGGTGTCCATTTATTCCCTAAGGACAAACAACGTCGGAAGCTGTGGAAATTAGCCGTGCGTCGCAAAAACTTTAAGGCAATAAAACACTCGAAGCTATGTTCAGAGCATTGATTTCATTCTTATTTTTTAACTCTGATATTTTTAAATATCCATAATTTTTCCGTGTATTTTCTTTTCACACAAAAGTTTTCAATTTTACACGCCACGAAAATCTACCGCTTTTATGACAGCCAGTTTTGTTAATGTCTTACTTCGGCGACGCCATCTATGCTTAGCTTTGCGTAAGATTCCCCATTGACACAACTTACAAATATTCGTCAACTCGACTTTTAAAGCAAAGTTCTTTGAAAAAATAATTTTATCGTATCCTGATATTCAGACATTGCTATGCAATATATATTATATCATTACACTATATTCTATCATTATACTTATATCTATTGCGTTTCGAAGACATCAGACTTTAAGCACATGAAATGCATGCAGAAGCCGTAAAATTGAATTACTTTATATAAAACACAAATCGAATTTTATAACATTTTATGAAGAACGTTGACCCACGTAATGCAAATATCTATATATTAACAAACTCAATGTGTTTGATTTAAAGTCGCCGAACGTAGAAACTGTGCCAAGGGAGAAAATGTACAGGATAACGACAATGTACCCGGAAGACCCGCGCGCACCTTTCTACAACCCGGGTCACACGGAAATGGCACCGCTCGCGCGTCTCTACTTAACACGCGAGAAGATCATCCCCAAAGGCTGCGACGAAGAGTTACTCCAGAAATTGGTCGTGGACGTGGCTGAGAACACCGAGGATACGTCGAGACGTAAGGCTTTTCTCTGAGATCCAGTTTTTAACAATGACTTATAAAAATTGAATTAATTAAGCTTAGATACTCGATTATCGCATGCCATATCGTTTAATCTCTTTCTAGAGTTCTGTAACCAAATTGCAGAAAGGGAACCCTTCTAATTTAGTCATGTCCATATATTGTTTCCCAGTGGAGTCTCATTAAATAGATCTTTTAATTTACAACGGCAATGTTAAAAAATATTTTTTGGTTACGAGTTCCCAAAGCGTTTGTAATCGGTTTCGCATTCGTAAGCAGAGTAGCAAAGCGTTCGTAAGCACTAAGTAAAAGTAACGTATCATTCAATACGTACGTCGATGTTAAATTATTTTCGTAATGACATTAATCAATTAAACATATAGACAACCAAGTTATTTACCTCACGCTTGTTAAAGATAATCAAGCAATATGAAAAATAAGGAAAATTGAAAAGTAATATCAAGGATATTCGCAAATAACATATAATAAGACTATATATCCTTAGATGTTTAGACTTTTACATTGACCTAAATGTTTACGAAATTCTGGTAATACAAGTCCTGCTTGTACTTAACATTTTTTTTCACTTACTGTTTTGTACTTTTAATTAACAAATACTGTGAGGAGATGAGACATGTGTTTTACCTATTTCACATAAATTGTCGTTAACAAAAATTTGCATATATTTGTCGCTTTAATTTTTTCATATTCAAGAAGATATCTCAATAATTGTTTCTTTTTCATTTTCAAATTTCAACACTCACACTAAGTGGGGCTGTTAATTACATGCGCAATATTAAAAATAATGACACCACTTTTGTGGTTCGGTTCGTTCTCGCTAATACGTATGTCGACGGACTGACCGCACGCTCTGCTCGAGTGGTACAAAATAAAGCGCCCACTAAGTACCGACGAAACGCTCCTAGTTAATGAGCATTTAAATAATTCCACAACGCAATTTAAATATACCGCAACGATTTGTTTCCCAATGGCGATGGAGCTGAATCGAACGTACCACATCCGGCAAATGGTCGATAAGCAAACTGGTTCAGGGCCTCTTTGTGTTATCTCACTCGCGACTCATATTAATGAACCAAAACAATTTCGCGTTCCGCTTTTAGTATTTCGTTAAAAACGGTAAATTCAGTTACTTTATCTAAATTTGGAAAAAAATAATTTTTCTTAAGTGGTAAACATCACAAAACTGATTAAATGATCGTATATTATCTTTTTTAAGAATCACGAATTTCATGACTTGTTAAACTTGTTTCACTTTAATTATTGTTAATTATGTTAGTCGCTTATTATTACTAAAAGTCACCTTATAAAAGTTCTTACCAATCTTGCCAATTTCATGCTTCTCGCTTCAATTTCTTACTTATTTACAGTTTACGATGACCGAATACCAAAAAGAAAACCACATAAACACATATATTAATGCAAATGGTGTTAAATTGTGAACCAAACAATGTACTGAAATTCACTACATCCACGCTTTGCATTAATCTGTTATCAACTATTTCTCGAAATATCCTGCCATAATGCTCTTTATCAGTATTTGACAAATACTTAAATTGGAACAAATATAGTTTAACATCAATTCAATTTCACTGTTTGTTGGTTATTAAATGAAAAATATATTCATTAAAAATAATTACGATTATTTCATAAAAAAAATGATATCAGAAATATTTCCTATACAATCGTTTTTTGCAATAAACGGCTTCTTAAATTTTGTTGCCATTTATTAGTAACCCTAAATACTGAATAAGCAAATACAAACATGAACTTACATAAAACAAATTGAAAAATTTAATTAAGACAGAATGATTGCATAAAGATGGGTTTTAAATTTGATATTTGACATCTCTTTCTTCATAGTAAAAACACTTCAAATCGATTTTTTTTGTCAAGAAAATCACGAGCGCATATTTTTATTAAGTACGTGATAATGTCAAGTGATAACATAAGTGATAATGTCTTTTTCTGTAAATATAAGAATATTCATAAATAACGACTTATGAATATTCTTACATTTACAGAAAAAGACATTATCACCAAGACCATTACAAAATTTTATTCAAAATATAACTGTATGCAAACCTTATCGCAAATGAAACCGACGTACAATACATTTATTAAGAACTTCTTAGTTTCGGAATTGGAGAAGAAAAGAACTTCTTAGTTTCGGAATCGGACTTCGTCCTACCATTCTTACTCATTTTATTTTTTCAATAAAATATAAATTGGAAAATCTCACTTGAATGACAGTCTAAGAAGCAACAAACTTCCTATCACGACTAAAATGAAAACTCACAATAACAAAACTAATAAAATAAACGCAAACAGAAAACAATAACTAATTGAATTAATTAAATTCAGTGTCAAACATAATTGGCGTATTTTTAAATTGGAAAACTACTACTTATACTATATTTTCAGTTTCTTTTCTCTGAAAACAGATAATCAGTGAATGACAGCACAGCACAGTGATGTGCCAGGAATAATATACGGGATTGTTTTATTCTGAACATAGCCGTAACTTACGTGCCGCTAGCTTACCCATCGGCTGCTTGACATGACGTAATTAATTTTCCTTTCTTATAGAAAACTTTTGCGTCACGGACACGCTTGCAATATCATACAAGTAGTAAGTTAAGTTTCTTTACTACAATGAAATTTGTAAATTTAATTCGGTTTATGCGTTCGTACAACAGATCATATATTAATTTGCGGACTTCGCTTGAATACCATAAATTAAATATAGTCAATAGTCATAAATATAAGATGTATATATGTCAGATATTCAGAGTAAGTTACGTGTAATTGCTTATAAGTTACTGCGCGTCACTGATATGTACATAATTTACTTTGGTCTATGACTTTTTACCATTTTCCACTATTGAAAATAAAGTTGAAAACCTTTTGATGTAGATAAAATATTCAGATACCTCACTAGTATGTATCTATTCCTCCTCCAGCTGATTTTGATTCCCTACTTATAACGCGGCAATTAATTAACTATACATTAAATCATTTTGATAATAATTTAATTTCACAAACTTTTGACATAGAAACTAAAGATTTCAAAACACAGAAATTTTAGATGGGACAAAGGTAATAATCAACTGAAATTCATATTATTTCCATTTTTTATTTCATGTAAGATAGTACTGAAAATGTCTACAATAATTATGTGACCCTTCTCCTCTATTTCTTCTAAACTACTTAAGTCTTCGCAGTCATATCCGTAGTATGTTGAGTTGATCACAGGCACAAGGCCTTTGACAGCGCAACGCACCGCAGGGATCTGGGTTCAATTCCCGGCCACTAGAGGAGCGGGGCTTGACTGGTGTTTCTGGTTGGCTATAAGAGACTGCTCTCTAGCAATTAATCTGCCATATGTATCAATTATATACACTAACCTACATAAATAAATAAATAAAGTCAAAATTATGATAAAAATAGCATTGTTAAAAGTTTACTTATATTTTACCGGAAAAGAACAATAATACCAATTGGAAACTATGCTTCCAAATCACATTGTAAAACTATTTACTCTGTAAAATACTTTTTAAAACCATTTAAAACCATTTACTTAAAAACCATTTACTGGTACTAATTATTTTCCACAGTTTATTTGGTGGAAAATAAATAAATATTAATAAATATTTTAAAGATATATGTACCCTTAAATTGGGCACCGGTGTTACAAAAACTAAATAAAAAGAACGAAAAAAGCACTTCAAAAGTTTTATTTAAATTGTCAATCAGAAAAACGAGAAATTTTGTAGTTTTTATGAAGAGTTAGGTTATTTTTCATCATAACTTGTAAATGCCATTTCTATGAAACTGTCTGAAGCAGCAAGATGAGACAAAGTGTAAATTGTGCATGGCCTTATACGTAACATACTAAGCCACGAAACTTACGGGATTGACCGGGTCGTCGAAAAAGGCACATAAAACTCAAAAAGAGCGAAAAAGGTCCATTTTGTCCGTAGTGTGTGATAAATTTGAGAGAAATACCTTTAAGTCATGTTGCAAAGAAAAAAACCATCGAAGAAGTTATGACCTATGATATATTATCGTATCAAAAATCATAATGTCTAAAATTCGTTTTTGGATTCCGTACCCGAAAAATCCGAATGTAATCTTATTATTGCAGGAACGTCGTCTGTTCGTTTGTCACGGGCTTTTAACTTCTAAACCGGCACTTCAATTTCCACATAATATGTAATTCTTTAGCCCAAAACTAAAAATGATATTAATATGAAAAGGGTGTGAAAAACTTTTTTGCACAACATGTATTTTGTGGATAATCCTTAAAGAGAACTCCTCGCATAAAGCACAAATTTGTCTTTTTTTACTAAACAAACGATTTGGTGCACAATTGACATTGCCGTTTTCAGACCCATTATGTTATCAAGTCTCATAAACGGCATTATGAAGAAAGATTTAATTCAATGCTAATATGTTTCATATCCTATTTAAACAATGAATACTATAAATAGCTAAATATGTAATAGTAAAAAGTTATGCGTAATGAAACCCAAAAATTGTAAGTATATATGTGTATATATATATATATATATATATATATATATATACACACATACATATATATATGTATATATACACACACACATATATATATATATATATATGAGTTTTAAGAATAATTTCATCAAAAACCTATATTAAAATTCATCTTCAATAATATCACAAAATAACAATATAGTTGAATAGTTGAAAAGCCAAAATGTTACATAGTACCTATACAACTTTCCATGGAATGGAATCCTTAATGTGAGAATTCGACACGCACTTGACCTGTTTGAATTATATCGAATGAAACGAAACCTTTCACAATTATACTACTGTATATATATCAGCTTCTAAATCGCTATCTCTTCAGCAATACCGCACATCCCTAAGCAGGATTTTTTTTCAACCCTCTTTTATGATATACGGGAGCCCTTAGAATTTTTTACTGGATACTGGAACAAGAGGGAGGCTGGAGAAACTGGATATTAAATGTGAATTTCAAGTTGCTAATTTATTTTGTTTAGAAGTTAGAAGCCTGTGAAAACAGAGAGAGGATAGATGATGTTGTCATAGCAATACAGTTCTGATCGGACCCTTCGGATACGGAACCCATAAGGGTTTAAATAAATTAAGTTTCATACTTCACGGTTTTGGTGACAAAAACTTGAGTTTCATTACAAATTAGGGTTTAATATATACTCATTCAAAAATAGTTAAAGGTACACTTTAATTAATAAATTTTAGTTAAACAGATTATTACTATTACAGCTAAGATAACTTTTGGTCTTGTGGTGATAAACACGCAAAATTTTCTTTTCTTTATAGTTACAACTGACTTTTATGTCAATTTGTAACTGTAACTCTAAGAAACAATATCTGTATATATTAGCTATTAATTAAACGCCTTCCTGTTTTTCTTTTTACTTGGTTCCATTAGCAGGAGTTCTCTACAAAAGTCTTTCTATTCAACATCGGTAATTCTTTAAGCGAATTCAAAAAGAGATTACAAAAACTTAGGCATAGAGTAACTTCAAATAAAAATACTTTTTGCTTCTTATTCAGAGGTAAAATCACCAAATTTCGGCAGTATTTACACACTTAATGCTTCCAATATCTGTTAAGGTGTTATAAAAATAAACAAACTGAAAGATATTCGGCAACAAATGATTAGTATTGACGCAACCGCTTCGCACTGGAAAGTATCGGGAGTCCATCGCCCTTCTGTGAATTCTATGCATAAAATATACGGTAAAAAAATTAGGTAGGTCGCGCCCCAAACAAGGTGTGGTTTTTACGATCAATTCGCACAGTTAATTAAATGACACCGATGCAATTAGATATCAAGGAGCAGTAAAGTTATGTAACGTGTAATAACCTTCTAAATGGACAAATGTTGCAGAATAAGCTCCATTAATTCGTATTAAACATTTTTAATGTATTGTTACATCTATATGCCAACTCCAAGATGCAAACTCATAGATAAGCGTCGCTATCAATATTAAGTAACATTTTAATATGTTTATATCAACCTGTAATTGACAATTAAGAAAAATAGCCATTTATTAGTTATAATGAGCTGCGTTTTCCTGTTCTTTTTTCGCTCGATTTCATTAGCAGAAGCTCTCCACAAAAAAACTGTACTCAACATAATTTTTTATGAAGATCCAAAATATTTCATTACCAAATTATAAAAATTTGAATATGGAGAAACGAAAAATAAAAACATTACTCATAAATAAAATGATGAGTACTGGTTGGTGCATAATGAAAACCGTTAAATGTTTATAGTCAAATGCTATATTCGTCGGTTAATATTAATAGCTCATATTCTCTATACATCCCTTTTCGGTATTACCATCCCGAAAGAAAGTCTTTTAAAGCACATATTACTCTATAAATATAGATTTGAATGTCCTACAGGCTTAGAATAATGAGTACTCCAGAAGGCAAGAACATGCGCGATAGTGTGTCCAAAAAACTACGCATAAAATGCGTAGTATCAAAACGCGGCTATCAGTGCAATTTAAGACACAACTCTGAAAGGTTACGTGACAATTTAGCTGAAAATGTCGGCTTGTGCTATTCCCACCTGCAAAAATATCACTGGACTGCAAAAGAAACAAATAGGAAAAACTACAACTACGTAAAAACTATTACTCAATTTCATTTTCAATTTAAAATATCGACTATGCAATTTTAAAATATCGAAGTAGATTATTATAAACAGAAGCGCGCCATTTTTATTGGTTTTGTCAGTTCTTGAAAATTATTTACCTAAATTAAAACATCTTAATTGCTCGATACTGAAAAATGTAAAATTTTTTTTGTAAAAGAATCGAGATTTGGAAAATGTTGGAGAATTAAAAATTAAAATTTCCGTTATCATATTCAACTTTAAAATATTTTACGTATTGCGTATATAATCACTATATGTAGGATTACGGCAAGAAACACATGTTACGTTCATTAATTTCCGCCGTCTTCTTTAATTTCTTGAAAAATGTGAACCGATATTGTTTAAAATATGAAGGAATTTTATCACGACATCGAATGCTAATTAATATAAATAATTGTTTCGTCCCATTTTGAATTTCTTTAGTATGAGATCGAATATTTCCAAACTTTTATTATGGGCTTTTTCACATCTCTTTTTACTTTAAGACACTAAGACAATTGTTTTCTTTTTGTATTAAAAGTGTTAAGTGACGAATAAAATGGTAAAATGTGACAAAGTTTTTAAATAATTTTAAACTAAATACTTGGCCATTGGTTGTGGTCAGAATAAACATTTTAGAAATTTAACATTAATAATACTACTTCATACAAGACAAGCAATTAGGCTTAATAATACTTCATATAAGACAAGCAATGACCTTTTGACAAGAAATTGTAGCCTAGTGGTGAGAATTTTGTTGTCATTTTGGTTTGTCATTTTAATGTTAGTAGACAACGTGTGTTTTAAATGGATGAGATTTCAACGCAATTTTCAAGTCTCAAAACGAATCATAATTATGTTGTGAGTTCACAGAATTAGACACGCTCGGCAGTTACTTTTTTTACACTGAAAAGAGAAACATTTGAAAATGCTGAAATAATTAAAAGCTACCCAAAACTAATACATTAAATAAAGCTTAACAATATGCAAATCTTAACAAATGTTGAGAAATATAATAGTCACGTGACATTAAACATTTTAGTCAATTTCATTAGCTAGCATTAAAGTGGACTAAATATTTTAGCGGAATGCGAAACGGGGGCATGGAGTGCATGGTCGACGTGCTCGGTACCTTGCGGCAAAGGACTGCGCATGCGCACGCGGGCCTACATCGCCGTGGATGCGGCGGCGCGCGGCTGCGACCGCCAACTCGTTGGAAAGGAGATGTGCGTCGCCGCCGTGCCCGAATGCCCGTCAGTATACATACTCTCAATAACCACCATAAATTGCGCAGATTCTTCGCTTGAATGTTAATTTTTTGTCACAATCTAAACAAACTTTTGCTGCAATTCTTATATTATCAATGTTTATATGTATATGTTACGTATGTATAATGTTATCTGCAAGTTGCCTTTATTTCCGTCGATATCTTCTAAATTTTCTTTACTTGGAGATAATATTTCTTGATTTATTTTCTAATGACTCACTTGTTATATTATCTCTTTAAGATACGAAATCATTTTAGTGCGAAGACAACTGAAAAACAAACCACCTTCCAATATAAATTAATTATATACCAACAGAAATAATATTTGTTATTAATTATCACACGTCTCATTTATAAGTCCGTTTTGAGTCAAACTCTTCGAAATATTGCTAATTATATGATCATCCATTGCATAAAAATGTGTTAGTGCTCGATCAGGTACCGCCTCCAAAACCCTTCAGCGTATCTTCCATCCACCTTACTCTACCACACCGAATTGCTATGCTGCCTCAAATAGCGCACGCGCATCAATTGTGTATGCGGAGATGTTGTGTTTGTTTTGTTTATTGAATTTAGAACGGCTGTTATTCAAAAAGTACAAACCAACAAGATGACCATGGTGCACAACAAAGAGAAAAAAACCTGCAAGATGATCACCGTAATCAACAATCCTAAAGATCTGATGACCATTTTAGCCTCCGTATTTTTTACAGCACGAGGCGCCAAATACTTTCAGGCATTGTATTTCACTTATTGTAATAATAAAATACGTCATCGAATATCAGAGATGTTCTATGTAAATACAAGCGATGTATTCTTGAAATTGCACGGGTAGGCACACAACATCGAGAAGGACACGACTGTGCTATGCTACTTGAATTCAGCAATATTTCACAGGATTTCCATGCTGTCCAGTTTACTAACGTGTGTTATATGATAAGATAATGATTTAGTCTACGTATAATCCAAAATCTGCGTAAGCCATCTTTTTAATGTTCGCACGAATTGATATATTATAAATATAAATATATTAGGGCCTTACTCAGCGACAATGTCTGATATAATCATTATAATTAGAGTGATTAATACTGATGATCAATAGAGTATTTGGTTTTTTAATAAAAGCAATGTATTTATATTAGATAGGAGTTTTCGCAATTGTTTAGGGAACTTAGAATCATTTCATTTGCAGCTATTAAAAGTAGATGCGAAAGCCTTTTTGAAAACTTTTTTGAGTCTCGCCTCTGTTTTTTTTTCAGAATCTCAAACTAATGCATCAAGACTATTTAAATTTAAACAGAATTTGAAACTTTACACGGCTACTTCAAACGGACTTTCAAATTGATGTATCAAGACTTTTTATATTTAAATGGAACTTAAACCTTTACACGGCTACTGCAAACGGAGTTTCAAATTGATGCATCAAGACTTTTTAAATTTAAATGGAACTTAAACCTTTACATGGCTACTGCAAACGGAGTTTCAAATTGATTCATCAAGACTTTTTAAATTTAAATGGAACTTAAACCTTTACACGGCTACTGCAAACGGAGTTTCAAATTGATGCATCAAGACTTTTTAAATTTAAATGGAACTTAAACCTTTACACGGCTACTGCAAATGGAGTTTCAAATTGATCCATCAAGACTTTTTAAATTTAAATGGAACTTAAACCTTTACACGGCTACTGCAAACGGAGTTTCAAATTGATGCATCAAGACTTTTTAAATTTAAATGGAACTTAAGCCTTTACACGGCTACTGCAAACGGAATTTCAAATTTATGCATCAAGACTATTTCAATCATCCACCTAAGCAATGATAGATTATTTTAAAATTGCTGTCGCGGTTAGGATCACTTTCATGGGTCTGTAGTTGGTATTACACAATCCGGTATCATTTTGGAAGCGATTAATGAAAATGTATGTAGACCTAATCATTTGCGCAATTATATTGGAGAGCGTAATCTGAAAACAAAAGGATCCGCCTTTGAGTGAATCGAAATCTGTCCCAATTAGAAATTTTTTGCAATTACCATGAAAACAAGAAATAATGTTGCCTGCATTAGGATGATATGATTTAAAGTTACCTAGATCTCATTCCACAGAACTCCTATAAAATAACATTTATATAGTAGAGGTATACACAGAAAATGGAATATTTGTTTGTCTCAATGACAACAATATTCAACATTTAAAACGACGTTTTCAGTTGCGCCATACTAGAGCGATGACTTATTATAATTATATTTTAATAAATCAAAATGCCAATGGAAGATTTGTTAAATTGCAACATTACTGCTCTTGATTATTTTGGTTATAAGGTAATCCATTAAAAAGACAAAAAAAATTAATTTCGTGTAAAAAGGATTTTAAACTGTTATTCGCAATATGATATTCTTTTTTTATTAAGAAGACTTGTTTCTTGCCATAAATGATCATTTCTACTATTAGGAATATTATATTAGATTCATTACCTTGAGACTGCCACCATTCGTAGCCTCGAGCTGTTTGTATATAATTACTATATGTTACAAGTAAAATAATTAATAAAATATGAACAGTAGTAGACTATCACACAATTGCTCAAGGTCATACGTACTAGAGTCCAAATGTTTCCGCCTATACACTTTGAAATAATTATTGATCAATAATTTTGTTACCACTCACTTAGAAATCCCTTCCCTAAATACTAAATGTTATAAAGCCACTCATTTACTTAGATATTATCCACTGAATAAAAGCGAGTGTAGTAAAAGATTAAAATACTTCACCACCCAGTTTATTTATCACCGCCCAGTTTATTATTTCCTTACCAACGGAAGAAAATATCGACGAAAGTCAAGCAACGCCTCGAAGCTGTTTATGGCAAATCTTTGCCATTCTTACCCATTGTAAAAGGGATCGTTTTTCAAATAGGTATAGAATTGATTAAAGACCGTTCCCTGACCACGAACGTAGGGTTCGATCAATAAAGTTAAATTTCGTTAATAAAGTAACATTAAGCTAGTGAAAAGTTCGTTAATAAAGTAACATTAAGCTAGTGAAAAAAGAAAAACTGAAAGAGAGACGTTTAAACACTTAAGAATTAACAAAAAGATGTGGCTATTCAAAAGTAACGGTGTTAAGGATTACATTTTTAGAGATAAATAAGGTCAACGTAAAATTGCTTTCAAAGCTTCTTTATATTGTTGAAAAAAAAGAAACATTTGTTGTTTATATTGAGTTTTTCCCTTTCTGTGAAAGTTCACAGAAAAAAGTTGTCGATTCCATCGATACTGGAGAGGAATACGCAATTTTTTCATGATGCTCTGCTGAAAAGACAACCAATGGAGTGACTCTATTATTGCCAAAGCTGCTACCCAGGATTGGGATCGAGGGAAATCTATAACCACCCCGTTCTGCTATTGAGTGATTACTATTTGTTCTCCAAATTTAAATTCGATTTTAGAAGAATGAAACTTAACACGAATGATGAGTGGAAATCGAGTGCTTTTAACGTATTTTGAAAGTAACATTTTCGACTATTTTTGCACGGGAATAGGAATTATTAATATATTTATACATTTATTAAAATACATCAGAACTACGGTGAAATACAACTATATATAGTTCGAACCGAAAAGTTTTAGACATTATAACTCTGAAAGGACCAATAAGTAGTAAAAGTACACAAATGTTCTACTTAAAATGCTTTTCCATTGGTATATAATTAATTTTTATTAGAGGACCCAGTTAATGGGACATTTCACCCATTAACTTTTGCTTCACTAAAATTACAACTGGAGTTAATTGATTTTTAACGTGCTTTAATTTAGCAATAATTTAGTACATATTAGAAATATTTTGTTAGATTTATGATATTTTTTATACCACCATATATCCAATTCCTTTACACTACTACGTTTTATATCCGGATATGCCGCTGAGAAGCGATTTTTGAAATTTCTTAAAATAGTGTGGCTTTCAAAATATATCGCTCTTCAGGGAGGAGGGTGGAGCAGAACAGATCGTGGAGGACACCAGCGGCATGTGTGGCACTTCGCCGTGGACCAGTTGGTCGGCCTGCTCGGAGACGTGCGGCGTGGGAGTGCGCATGCGAACGCGCAATTTCCTTCAGCCCGGCGCACGTAAGAAGTGCACACTCGTCAGTCTAGGTAATCGCACTTTTTTTCTCCCTTAACCTCATCTAATAATACAACTTTAAATTTAGACAAAATTTAAAGTTGTATTATATTAAATTGTCCCATGATAAAATGGCTCCACTCAATGTACTATAAGTATGAAAAATCTCTGAGCTTCATCACTGTAATTACTCTAAACTTAAGCATTAGAATTACAACATATTTCATTTTACTCTCTGGTGATCGTTATGTAAAATTAATGCTTGAAATTACTTTATTAATTTTAATGATCTGTGATAACACATATAATGGTTTAAATATAATCTCCTAGTCGAGAAAGAAAAGTGCATGGAGCCGGAGTGCGACCCCGCAGATGTGGAACGTCCGGACGCGTCGTGCCCTACCACACCGTGGAGCGACTGGTCGCCATGTTCCGCCACTTGCGGTCGCGGGCTCGAGCTGCGCACCCGTCTACTGCTAGTCGAACCAGCGCGTCAAGTCGAATGCGCCGCCAAACTCAACCTGTTGCAGCAGCGGCCTTGTTTGATTAAAGAAGACTGCAGTTTCGACATGATCACCGCAAAACGTATGTATTCGCTCATAAGGATAATATAAATTTACTCTTATGCAATAAAGAGGAAATGTGACGTATTGAATTTTCTGTAGATAATCTCCTAAGCAATTCGATCGATTTAAACAATCGTTTTACTGTTGGAAAGATGACACTATTCGGAGAATATAGGCTCTGTTTTACATCAGTTTTAATATTATCATAGTTAATGTATGACAAAGATAAACAGTGGTGCAGTGAACGCGAAAAAACAGAGACAGACAATTGGCTATACTACAGCCTAGATGGGGTGCCGTCGCACTCGCTGCCGCGCTTCGTACCGGTCCTCTCGAAATGTTACGATGCGCTCACTCACTACAATGTGTATATATGATTTTAAGGAATGTTTTCCTGTATCTCTTTTGTTTGTGATTTTATTGTCAATTTGTACTACAATTGTTAGCTATTTTGTTACCTCTTTTTCTGAAACTCTTTTATTTATAAATATTTTGTTGTTTTCGTTTAACACACCGATCAAATTAACTGTTTTATAAACATGTGTCAATTTCGTATTTCTAATAAATAAAATATTTAATTTTGATATTGATTACGCGAGCAAAGCAGCGTTTAACAATCAGTTTCAAATAATTTAACGTGTTTGAAAATATTTTTAGAATCCAATGACTTGATAATTAAAATTTATCTCAAAATGATGAAATTCGATCAGCAACTAAAAATGCGATTAATACTTTGTACTCAGAGTAGAAAATCTATAGATGGAAGTGACGGTTGCTCTTTTGCTCCTTTACATTTTCTAACAATTTGATATTTATGAGTAATAATATATAAAAAAAATATTACTCAGTTTGTGATAAGACAATTAACGTCATTACGGAAAAACACACAGACAAATTCCTTGTGGTAGTAGCGGGACTTGAAGAAGCATAACATTAAATATGTATCACATTACACCTATAAACCGATCATAGTATTGAATTGGCTCGCATGGTCGAAATAATGGCTCGATCATACTGATGCCGCATTTCAGGAACTGGGCGTGTTCTTCAGCAAACGCGCTTCTATAATTTAATCTAATGAGCGGCGTTTACAGGACTTATTTCAATGCGATATATAAGCGATCATCTCTCACGGTTATATCGCAATTCGAATGTGTGTGAAATATCGCATTGACAGAAAAATCGTATTGAAATTTTAATAAAACTTCTTATTCTACGCTATTTACATCGTATCCAATTATTTTAATTTTAATTTATTTTACATATGAATATGAATATATATTTTACATAGGTTTAATGAATCATATCTTTTTCACAAGAAAAGGATCAACTAACCGCTCTAGACGCAACTAATAATTAGAAGGACAAAAAAAGTTCAAATCCGATTCGATGTGATGTTCTAGTTGGCTGTAAGAGATTGCTTTAGCAGCAATAAGTTCGCTATACATAATATGAATAGTGTACGTTAAAGTACGTAAGTAAATAAATATTTCACGGATGTCTGGCAATCTATTGCTATAACCCTTCGAAGGATGATGAATGACAAAATATTAGAGAGATATAATTACCATTAATGTAGTGCTGATAACGATCAGAAATTGAATTTTTTTGGGAAACATTCAGAAAGTACGTGTAATGCAGTAGATATGGCTAAATATATTGTAGCAGACGGCGGTGTGACCAAGAGAAACCCAACATTAAAATACAGAGGTTTAAAGAAGTGTTAAGAGATTTTTTTAGAATATAAGATTCGCTAAGAAAATAGTAAACGGTGACATTCCGAATTATAGTATAGCCTATAGTCCTGCAAGTAATGGTTCGGTTAAGCAATATTTCTGGAATTATATAAGGATCCGAAAGAATGAACGTCAAAAGCAAGTTACACGAATAAATAAACTCGAAAGAGTGATAACAAAGGAAGTTGATTGATAAACACATACTATCTGAACGTTTATTCTCATAAAATTGTACTTTACTTGTTTACTCCAGTTAACTGAAACAGTTATTCCAATTAAATTTTTTTTCTTGACAAATTGTCATGTAAAACGTCCTAAGTAATTTGCCAAGTTGGTGCGGACGCAGAGGTTATGATAAATCCGCCACCTTTGCAAAAACTTACTAAATAAAATCAATGTTATAAAAGTAGTTCTCCCAAATAATTTAGAATTTTTCCAAAATATCTCATAACTCTTAATGGTACTTGAAAGTATAATATTGTTAAACTTATAGGACATTTCATTTTCTATAATTTCGTCGAATTTTGAGTTTAAAATACAAAGTTTGAGATACGATTAGGCAAAGTTAATATAATTATTTTTTCAAATGGCTCAATAAGTGTTCGTCATATCCGTATTAAATATATTTTTGTAAATTTTGATTCTCAACAATTATTATGGACGACCCGTAACAATTTTGTCAAATAAAGTTGTGAAGCATGTGTCGATTATCGTAAAATAGTGGTTATGTGAACTGGGTGGAAAGATGACGCGAAAAATGTTATCTCTTTACTATGAGGATACTGTCCGGGTTAGACGTACATCATTTTTATCACATTGTTTTAAAGCCGAATCTCGTGTTTTGTAGTTGAATCTTTCCTGTGTAAAATAAATATATTTATATATATATATAGATATATATATATATATATATATGTGTGTGTGTATATATATATATATATATATGTATATATATATGTATATATATATATATATATATATATCTACTATCTTCTTCGTGAATGTAATTTTTATACGTCCGATAAATACGTAATGAGACATTTGTTACAACAAGTATATACTTCATAAGAATCATGTTTGTCATTTTATCGTTTGATTAGTAATTTGAGAAATAATTTTGAAAAGAAAACAATTTTTGTAAACTTTAACGAATTTTAAATGGTAAACAGTCGGTTGACGACAGTGCCTCCGTGAAAGAAATTATAGAAAATGTAGTGCGTTGCGTTTTGTAGAAAACACTTATTCATTTTATCATCGTATATATTTTGGTAAATATCTCATGTAGCCTTAGTTAAGTTTTCGCAAAAGTGGCGAATTAATCATAACCTCTCAGTCCGCAGCTAATTGGCAAATAAATTACTTCGGACGTTATACTTGACAATTTGTCAAGAAAAAAAATTGAATTGGAATAACTGTTTCAGTTAACTGGAGTAACCAAGTAAAGTACGGGAATAAACGTCCAGATAGTATGTGTTTATCAATCATCTTCCTTTGTTATCACTCTTTCGAGTTTATTTATCCGTGAAACTTGCTTTTGACGTTCATCCTTTCGGTTCCTTATATAATTCCAGAAATATTGCTTAACTGAACCATTACTATCTTCTTCGCGAATCTAAATATTCTAAAAAAAGAAATTATTTTAAATGTCACTACCTCTTTATTTTAATGTTGGGTTTCTCTTGGCCACACCACCGTCTGCTACAATATATATATATATATATATATATATATATATATATATATATATATATATGTATATATATATATATATATATATATATGCATATATATACATACATATATATATATATATATATATATATATATATATATATATATATATATATATATATATTATATAGTGCAGAGGAATGTTATACCTATTGGTATATTATTTCAAGCATGTGTAAATATAATGATTAAGTAACTATGTTTTAATATTACATTTGAGATATTCGGTTTTGATGGTATACTCCTAACGGTAAGGAGTGAAATTAGATCTGGATGAAACGTGTTACACTGACCATGATAAATACACACGGAATCGAAATTTCTTCTTCATGAATAAGTATTTCAAAAATTAATATAAATTAAAATTACTAAACTTAAATATCTGCAACATTCCTAGAAATTTTGAAAATTATAACGTCATATGGAATTCGGCGTAATTGTTCGTATAGAATGCTGGTACTAAAACAAACTCAGGTCGAAAAATGTAAATTGATATGAATATCATAGCCTCATCTTCGAGTGAAGCTGTGTAAGCTAATATTTTTCATATAGTTTCTATAAGATAATGATTCTTCGTACTGTACTGAATGGAAGAAATAAAAATTAAAATATGTTTCTCAAAAAAATAAAAATCCAAAGATAATGGAGTGAATACGTGTGAAGAAATATCGTTAGGAATAGTAGACATATATACATAAGTATTCCCTGTGTGTAGGTATATTTATGTTATACATATATACAAAAATGTACAAACAGGGAATATATATCCACATATAGAGAAACAATATAGTAGTGAATCGTACCTTGGCGCACAACACAGCAACTGCTTTGTTATCTTAGCTGCAACAAATCACAGTAATGACTTAAAAGTGGGTCATTCTTTGGTGTCATTGACATTACAAGTGATAAATTCGGACCTGAAAACAGCTTCTATTCTCTTCTATTCTCCATAAAAAAGACTTGAAATTAATTTAGACTCTCCAAAACAAATTGTTAATGTTTTTAATTTTTTGAAAAAAATTACCTTCAACGTCTTAAACAATGGCATTACCATATAACATAACGCGTGTTCTCACGTATCGCGTGGTTGAAATGTTGCGTGTCCTCGTATAAAGGTAATTATCACCGAGGTTTTTTTAAAAAATAACATATACGTTAACTAAATAAATTTAAGCCATTAATTATTTTGGCCACCTGAGATTTCACACTGGCCATTCTCGAACCGATATCATTTTCTTTACTTTACGGACACGTCAGCGTGTGTTGTAATGACGAGCATTTAGCATGAAAGGAAAAAAATGCGCCCAGACACATTAGCAATTTCACAACGCGGCAGATATTCCAATCCACATATTGGTAGTTTTTACGAGATTCTATTTCTATTCAGGTTCATGAAAATGTATCACAATGAATAATTTGCAATTTGCAGTTATGGTAATTTACCGGATAAAGGAGAGTTAGATCTTCGGATGGTCTATAAGCACGTACATTTTATACAAAAAACCAAAGATTTTGCAAAAAACAAAAATTAACTCACGGTTTAAATTTTAATTACAAACTTTGTTTTTTTTTCATATGTACTCTGTTGTTTTGTGTGAGTTCTTAACATCGCTTTGTTTCTAAAAATGTAATAATATATATATAATTAACTACACTTATAATTAACTACACTGTGTCGTCGCAATTTCGTTCACTTGAAATTTGGTATAAAAAAGTTATTAGGAACTTTTTTGTATTTTTTATTTTTATTTTTTTTCTCAATCCTCTGAGCATAAAATTTACTAAAACGCTAATAGATGGCAGTGGCAGTACCAATATTCGAATATCAGGGTGTTTTTATACCTATAATGTCTAGGTAAAAAGTATCCTATATATTGCTCGTGACTATTACCATTACAAATTTCATCAAAATCTGTGCAGTAAATTTTGCGTGATTGAAGAACAGATTAACACACAGACAAACGGACAGACGAAAATTCTTAAAAACAGATTAAGTGACTTCTACTATTATTCTATACGCTAGATCAATCACTCTTTTCAAAATATTTATCATGTACAAAATTCACTTTATTACAATTTTATTATAATTACACTATATGAAAGCAGTTCCGTACGTTTTAATTTTAATTTATAATGTACGGCTATTACCGCTTACCGCTCGACCCCTCGCGTCCACGGGTTATATTGTTAGTCCTGAACTGTTTACGAATGAAAGACTTTTTAAAAATAGACTAATGATACTTCAATTTAGCGACTCGATACACTTTTAGGGTTCCTCAAAAGGAAATGAAACCCTCGAGAGATCACTCAAATGTCCATCCGTTTTGCTCAAAAACCATTTGACGTACAAACTTGAAATATTTATAAAGCATATCATCCCGAATATATCTCAATGAAACTTAAAAATATTCAGATGGAAATTTTATAAGGGAAATACTCGAATTTTTTTTAAAGTTGCTTCATAAATTGAGAGATCGAGTTAAAAGGATTCCTATCCTTCCTACAAGGAAAACTATTTTTTTTAATTTGATAAAAGATACATCTAGATATTTTTCCCAAAATTATGAAAAAAAAGCATTTCTATAACTTTTTCTATAGTTTACCGGGAAGCTTTTGTGATAAATCTATACTTCGTTGCTTTGGAGGTATTCACGATATTATTGTTACAACACAACTTCCTTATTTTCCCGTTTTATACACTATAGCCTTTTAGAATTATTGTAAAGGTGGGTAAAATTGAAAGAAAATTGACGCAGTAATATCAGGGAAATGGGATAAAAAAAACCTGTTATGCACGAATGGAACTCGCACTACGAGGGTTCCGTACACATTTAGGTATTTATAAACATTTAATGATATATAATATACCCATAAAACTATTTACAAAATTTTAATTTTTTAAAACAAAAATATATTGCCTACTATATTTTTCACAGGTGCATATTTAAAAAAAAACAATTTTTTTATGTGATATAACTACAAATTAACGATTTTCGGATATTTTCCTTTACTTATGCTGTGAATGAGACCTTGATTCTTGCCAAAATCATCAAATCACTCTAGGTCAACGGGAGTACCCTTAGGTTTCGATTTATTTGAGAATGTCAAAATATGCGACACAAATGGCCGTATTTTTAGGATTCTACTTTATTGCGTTGATTTAGAAGCTTGATTTTTTACAGCTCCAAGAGATCGTAGACCCTAAATATTTGATATTAATTTCAATTTGATATCTCCACGGGTTCCGGAGAAAAAGGTTCTCGACAGACCGACATAAGAGTTCGTTATTTCCTTTTGAGATACGAAACCCTAAAAATAGTACAAGCAGGTCGGTTCAAGCGTACTAGACGAGCGCACCTCTGCTGGTTTCAATGTTGTTATTTTTTTTTAATTTGAGAAAAGTTCGTTTTATAAGCGGTCATTTTTAGCAATAATTTTAGGAAATATTATTAATAGATATTCAAGGCAATAATTGCTACCAGCTGCTTTCGCCTATGTACGTACATTGTACAATGACCAAGAGCGTTGAAGCCAAATCAGAACCTCGATTTTAACAAAATCTAAAGTCGCAAGTTTTTAACTAACTCGTTTTTGGAGAATATAGTCTTAAGTAATCGTAGCAATAACATGGCAGCCATGAAAATATCTTGCAAAATTTTAAGAAGAAAGTTGATTCTTGGATCGAACTCTGTAACTACAAAAAGAATAATTTTTGTCATTCAATTGAAAATGATAGTCTTTTGTACAAAGTAGAATCGTATTATACTGCAAGTTTTACGACATTACAGAAGTCTGCATGCAGCCGCCAGAAGTTGGGCCGTGCCGCGGCAGTTTCCCTCGCTGGGCTTTCAATTCGCAGAAGCTTATGTGCATCCCCTTCACTTACGGAGGCTGTAAGGGCAACCGGAACAACTTTCTCGCGCAAAGCGAATGCACCAGCGCCTGCCAGGTCGTCATAGGTGAGTTTATAATTCTTTTAGATTTTTTGACGTAAAATAACATGTGTAACTCGACGTAGTTTTTCGAATAAAATATAGACGTATAGAAATTGAAGGAGTACTTTTTGTTGAGTGCTTTTTTGCCTACTTATTTATTTATAGAGACCGGCTGCGGTTTTACTTGTGTAGACATTGGCGTATCTAAAATATGTACTTACAAATGTATTACATACAAATAATTTTAAACATTTTACCGATTTATTATACACGCCGCATCATCTATTGACAAGTTCTACTACAATTTTTTTATTACTGTATAAAAAACATCGAGTTTCATCGTAGTTGAATTAGGCTATTTGTCCGGTTGAAAACACCCAATGTATATTAAATTAAATTATGAACAACGTCTATACAAAGTGTCACGAAACTCTGTCCAGAGGCACCACTGAATAACAAAATCCACATGCACTTTTCATGTGAATATTTGTTATTCAGTCATATTAGTATTCTACGAGTGCGAAGTCACGGGTGACTGTTACCTCTCGGTTAAGTAACTCCTGATAATTCCATAATACGTAGCATTATTTAGGCTACATGTTTACTAATTTAGTAGCGATTTGATTATCGGTTGCAGAATCAGAGCGCTTAGGTAAAGAAAAATGTTTTCATTTTTATCATATATTTGTCTATTTACTAATACTTGAAACTTTGCATATCTGTGTATTGAAAATATTTACAAACAAAAAATAATTGGAAGGATAAAGGATAAGCGATAGAATGGCTTAAGCAATATTTTGAATTCTATTTTTGAAATTTTTGCACGTTTGTGTTTTTGTTTATGTACGCATCACATAAATATTACCCAATTCAGATAGACAAAAACAAATATGTTTTCAAAAATACCTTTACATTGCATTAGTATAACAAAGGCAAAGAAGGAGCTAGCTCAGGGTGGCCATATGTAAAATCGCTTTTTCCGGGACGTTTCTACTACTATATCTATAACTACCAGTGAATTAAGAAAAAACAAATAGTTTGACCCAACAAAAGGTTTTTTGAACCCAAAAAACATTCAGATTAATAAAAATAAATAAAAAAGTCGTTTTCTTTTGCCAAAATACAAAGTGAACTTTTTAATAAAGTTTATTGACTTATTAAATAATTATAAGTAATTTAATATAAAAACAGTCGTTATGTTAATCACATTTATCCAAATTACTAAAAGCTAATACTAATATTTAGCAAAAGAAATTTGTCTTGCAATAATTAATCTTATCTAATTTCAACTCGAAGCTTATCTTTCGTAGATTGACAATGACAATAATAATTAGTTTATTATGTTTATATTTTGGTTTAGTTATTTTAATAAATTGAAGTCGAATTCTAACTCTTCGCAATTTATTTGAATTTAAATTTACGCCTTGATTTGATCCGTGATCACGCGATTCCGGTCTTTCCATTGATCGATCTAGCAAAATGTAATGTAGCTATGGCATGTACAGGTTCACGATGCTTATTTATTATAATTCCAATATAGATTATAATTCCAATAAAGACAATTTTAAAGAATTACCATATTTTTTTACATTTCCGGGACAAATTTATTACATTCCTGGACACGGGACAATATCACAAATTCCGGGACAGTTCCGACATTCGATGCGTAGTAATTACACCAATATGTAAAGTATACCTCTGTACATTAAGAGACGACGCTAGGTGTTTCTTTAAATCGCGCAATAATATTTTTCACTCTGGCACACATTTGCAAATTGGCATGGCTAGAGGTGAAATGCAAAGTGTTACGACAGGAGTAGGGGAAGCTTTGTTTATAGGGAATCTGAAACTTTTTTGAATTGTAGTTTTTTTCTACTATCTTTGTTTTTAACTTTCTTTTGAGCATAGTAAAAAGCTAGGACTATACTGATAGGAAACGGCCTTGATACGTTTTTCAGTGGTTTGCGTGTACGAAGTCACGGGTACAGCTAAATTAATGCATAAGAATTCTCTTGCCTCTGTTATTTTTAGGCTGTTAACTCCGACTCTATATAGAATTATGAATACAATATTATGTTAAAGACTACAATAGGGTTTATTGTACGCAACTTATTAAGATATGTAATCGGATTTTATAGTACTCTTCATATACACTCCTTCTCCTTTTACGCTACTTTTTTTTTAATTCTTCCAATTTAAGGGCGCCTTTAGCGTCCGCCACTCAATTATTAAATATTAGTGAAATAATTTTTCATATCGGTTAAGTGGTTTTGAATAGAGCGTATATTTTTAAAAACTTCTTTTATATAGTACCTGATATTATATATTCCTAGAAACTTCTTTTTTATAGTATAGTAGTATAGGCCAGAATTATCAGGACAGTACTAAATAAAAAAATAGGTCAGCAAACGACACTTAAATATTCATTAGCATGTACGCCAGTTACATCAGATTATTCTATTATGGGTTATATATACAAAACATACTCAAAAACGTTTAGTAGACAAAATAAGATAGCATATTTTGAAATGAAGTTGAATGTGTGATAAATATAATAACACGACATTCCAACATGTCTTCATATTTAACATTCGACTAGAGCTGTGTGAATGTAAATAGGTAAGGGCGAACTCAATTCAGTGCAATAATTCGACTTTTAAACATTAGTCGAAGCCACGCTCATGAGATCGTGGAAGCGATCATTAATTACCGTTAAATATGACTTACTGTTATGCTGCTCCTCGTAGCTAGCATAATACCAAGTTATTTTCTTTCTGGCATCTTTCATCCAAAACTCGGCAAGTTGTCTTTCAACCTGTGCTCTTTTACTAAATTAACAAACATTTTATTGCATATTCGTTGCATGCTATTGTTTACATTCATTTACTTTCTTCCGATACTATATTTAAAATAGATGGCATTTATCTAAAGTGGAGACTATTTTAAATTCAGGCCACATAAAAGATATATTTTAATATCGTATAGTAGCCGAATAATAACACAGACCTACTAAAATTAATTATGCGTACGCTTAAGTATTTTCCGACACGAACCTTGAACATTCTCGCGAGTAGATTCTGCAAACAATCCTCTTGAGCAATGAATACAGCTTCGTCCGTATGAATCAGACGATTTTCATAGAATACTTCATAATGTGTACGTAATGAAGCAATTTGTGTACCGTAAAACGGCAGACGAACCGTGGGCGAGGTGCATATAGTTCGAAGAGCCAATTCACAACTTGCATACTGTTCCAAGCTATATTGTGCTGATATATTGTGCGTCGCGATTGCTGGAATGAACTGGAACGCAGCCAGCGTATTGATTTATCGCTTCATATCGCTCACATGTACCAAATGCAGGGATAAACATCAACCGAAGCCAACTTTCAGCACTTCATAAACAATGTGTTACCGTAGCACTATTGTATTTCCATCGATATCACGCGTTGAAGGCTTTTTAATTTTAATTTTTTTTTGAGGATTTTTGTTAGTGCTCTTTGCATGGAAATATCGTATTTAAAATTATAAAAAACCTCAGATTTCAATTACTAATTGGCAAGTCTAGAAATATTACTATACTCAAGCTTCCAATATACATTTTGCAATCCGATCTAAAATTGCCCCTTCAGATGTATATACAGACAGACCTCAAAAGAAAAGTAAAGATAAAGTAATTGTTATCTGTATTTAGCTGTCATTGAGTTAAGTGAGAGAAACACATAAGGTAATTACCAGGAAAGTACTAAATAAAAAATAGATTAGCAAACGGTACCGAAATATTCATCAGCATCTGTGACACCAAATTATTCTATTATGGGTGATACAAAACATAATCAAAAACGTTAAGTACAGAAAATAAGATAGCATATTTTGAAATGAAGTTGAATGTGTGATAAATATAATAGCACAGCATTCCAACATGTCCACACAATTAATATTATTGAAATTACAACGTGTTAAAAGTTTAGAAAAATACTCCCCGATGTAACTCACTATAGTTCTATCCATTCACGTGGACAACAGAAATGGTTTAACAGATTTATTTTGATGTAATTTTTTAGCCTTTTTTCTTTTCGATTTATGAAAGAAAATGCCATTTAAATGTTTCCAAAATCAAGTGACGTCGATACGCCGATCAGTTTGGAATGGCGCATGACTACGAAACACGATATAGCGCGCACTTTTTTGAAAAGGATTATTACTATCGATTGACAGACAATCAATAATAAAATTTTATTATAAATTTACACTTCTGCTGTAAGGTATTTAATAGTGAATCATATCCAAATTTTCCCGTCTTTCTCATCAGGCTGATACATAGCAAGTAATTTTGATTTAGTACGAAGTGCAAAATAGTGTAATAAAATTTCAATTTGATGTTGCTATTATACAGCATTCTATTAACGATGAAAGCAAAAATAATCTAATACATAAATAAATAAATGATCGAGTTCCTCATAGACCTAAAATGACAGGCAGTGACAGGACGTCAGATGACAGCGCTGCCATTTAGTGAATGTCAAAATGGAAACCCTCATTGTAGTGTCTTGTTGGATAACGGATGATGACCTTGAGACGAGAAGAAAACACAATCAATATCATCATTGCTTAGACATTTTAATTTTTCTCGCCATATATGACGCAATCTTCTTCTGCCATACTCATTCGATTGCGGATATTTAGATATAAATCCATTTACTAACTTGTACCATGTGGTAAATTTCTCGCATGGCTTTTTTCAACAAGTCAGTTTTAGACAGTCACTTCTAAAAACTTTTAATAATTTAGATAAATATACGATTATCTTAATTGATGAATGACGTGTCATACGCTTTATACAAGAGTGTAGGACGCACAAAGAGCCTATTGTAGCAAAGAAATAGTTAAAAATGTAGGTAATTCTAAAAAGTATACGTGGCGCACCACAAACTGACATTAGCAGATAAATGCAAAGATTTTGTAATTAACAACTCTTAGCGATTGACCATGAAACTGTATCAAGCTCAAAATCCTTGTTTAACAGCAGCTGCTACAAGTTGGCTGTATATTGTACAATCCTGTCTGGTGCTAAATAATTTGAGCATCACAAAAATATAGCATTAAAATTATGAGTCTATCTGATTACAAAATTCGTCATTGTTGCTTACGTCATCTTTGTAAAAGGTGACGTGATGAATAGATTTAGGGAAACGTCGTGCACTAACTTACTTCGAGGTTCAAATATCCGATAGTCTAAAACTAATACCTAGTTTGATATCTTCGAATAACAAAACACATTTCAAGGACGAGTACCTAAATGTAATTTTGATTAATGCTACAAATGGACAAACCTATTACAGATGTCGTTACAGATGACAATCGCCTTGGCCATCGAGCCTCGATAACATTGACCCTGATTCTACTGGTCAATTGACACCAATTGTCAGCACCAATTAATTATTCCTAAAGAGCAAAGGTTATTTCTCTATTTGACAGGATTTATCAGTATGGCAATGATATTTCAAAATCAACTATTTACGCTCAGACAAACAATTAACACTAAAAGGTAGTGCAATGATTGCACCCTCTTACATCTTACAGTTGTAAAGGGTTGAATCATCTGCGTCATTTATCAATCCAGTTCTTATATTGCCTGTACTTATCATAATATGCTTTTAGTGTTTAAGGGTAGCGCACATTTTATTATTGTAATAATAAAAAGGTAGTTTGGTTGTAAATTATAACAATATTCATATTATTTGATATTTGTTTTTAATCATAAAACTATTTTAGATATAAAAAATAAGAAACATGATTTTTCAAAAAAAAATTATCGTAAAGCAATACTCGAATTCCATCACTTTATTTTCCAATACAACAAGAGTTAAGATAAATGAAATAGATTTCTTTTCTTTTCAGATATTCTCTTGTCGTACGATTTAGCGGAAACATTAAATCATCCACATTTATTTGCAGTTGCTATTATTTGAAATGTATATTTTCAGATCTGACCCAAGGTAACCAGGCTGTGGATCAGGCTAGTAACGTGGCAGAGGTGGATCGCGATGCGAGCAGCGCGGTAGCGCCAGTCGAGATAGCACCGCAACTTGCGCCAACAGCCGACCGCGTTGACTGCCGACATGGACCCTGGAGTGACTGGTCGCCTTGCAGCGTCTCCTGTGGCCGTGGTTTTCAGGAAAAGACAAGGCCAATTATAGTAAGCGTGATTCCTGGTTCAGGTTTCTTTTTTCACGTTATAATATTGAGGTCTTAAAATCGGCATATTCGCAATAATCAGACAGTGCACGCAAGAATTTTTGTCATTTTGATAGTTTTCTCACTAATTTTAAGCACATAATTTTGCTACACAGCATTTTGTGCTTAACTGTTATCGTTTTCCTCGTTAACTAGGAGATCATTTATAAGGTTATATATATGCTTTCAATTATTACCTAGCTTGACCCACTGACATCAAAATTTATTGCATTTTAAGTTCTAAATATTAATCGTTATTTGTTATGCACGTGCTTTTCATCGGACCTTCGGGTAATCATACCTAATCGGCCTTCCCACCTTCATTTTTTAAATTGCTTCGTTTATTTTCGTGATAAAAAATGAACTTATAGCTCCTAATTTCTACTTCGTAGATAAGATTCTCAATCCTATATTCTTTTGCCATTATTCTCCTTACATTTATTTCACTTCTGCTTGAAAACGATGGTATCGTTAGGTATATTAAGGATATATAAATAACTTGATCAGAGCATGGTTTTATTGAATAACACTCATTGAATACAAACAAAATAGTCACTATGTCAACAATAAAACTGTTTCCCAGCAACGAAACCACATTCCATATCGATGAAATCCAACGCTGAATCACTCCTTTCTTTAAGAGAACGAAAGAATATGGCACACATGTAAAAATTGCGCGTGGTATAACAAGAAAATGTCTTTTAGATTGATTAATTATTTGAGCAAGTGCTAAACATCTGGACGGGTAGAACAAATAGTTTAAATATATATATATATATATATATATATATATATATATATATATATATATATATATATATATTCTAATTGTATCATTTAGATCTTTTTTACTGTTACCCAACATTTTCGTACATGACATATGTAGTTTTGCTCTCTCGTTTGATAGTCGTCCTGACGGGGTTAAGAAGAACATCATCAACTATTAACCTACAGCGTCTCATGGCCGGACTAGATCTTTATTAAACATGCTCCCTGGGCGGACTGTTAAGACGAATCAAAGGAGATTTTTGCAAATGAGATGTTCATTTTTGGAAGTGGAATTAGTGGTTAAGGAGCTATCAGAGAACATATGGTCCGAATGTAACAATCCGAATGGCATTAAAACCAATTTTTAAAATTAGGTATTTAATATAAATCGAGAAGAAAATCGAATTTCAAGTAATATTTTTGCATTTCCATTATTGTGTATTTTTCTATTTTTTTAACATTTACTATTACATGAATATTGTAGTCACATAAAAATAATTACACATTACCCAGTTTATTGATGAAGTACGAGTTATTCTAGCTTACAACTCCAGTCTAAACTTCGAATCTGTATATTCGTTCAAAAACTACAACGCAAAAGCGGATAGACATGTAAGCCTCATAATAATTATGTTTGAACTTTCGAGGTCTGAAATCGTAAAACTCATATTCAACTAATTAAAAATTATTTTAACAAGCCACGTTCAAAAACTAAAAAAATGACGCTAAGAACTGGTCGGTTTATTGGTTCAATCAATGAGAGCTAAAATGGCCGTTTGAACGAAATAAATTTGAAAGTTTTGGAACTTGACACACTCGCTTATAGACATCCAGTGTTGATTTTACCAAAATTTTCGATGAATCCGAGGTGAGCGCCGCACGCCATCTTGGAAAATTTCGTAACGAAATCCAGGATAGAACATAATTATACTCATAAGATGAAACCTAACTGCGTAAGTTATTTTTACTAAAAAACTAAATCAGATTCAATTACCAAAAAATGGTGTTAAGTTTACGGACTTTAAGTGAAGTTTAAAACTGCTATCGAGAAATTAAAGTGTTCCTTTCTACGTATAATGTGTACGACGTATCATATCTACGACCAAATACTGCTGCTCGCTCTGCTATTTATATTTTAACTTTTAATTATATTTTAAGCTCCTATAACATAAGTACTAACTTTATCCTTATATTAAAATATCTTGCAACTTAATTATTAAACTGCTGTTATATCTTATAATTAATTGATTGTACATAAAATTATAAAAATATTTTATTATGCATCATTCCACTTCTCAACCATTTTTTGAACAATCAAACAACCCTCAGTGTCCTTCATAGTTATGCTTATCTAATATTAAATTTACGAAATACTATATTTTTAAATTTTCTCATGAATTCTTATGAAGTTTCATGAAAAATAATGTATTCAAACTACAAAAGTAAGACGTTTTATAATCTATGATAAATAAAAGAAAAAGTTTAAGTATGCGCATAGAAGAAGTTTTCAATAAACGATACAGGTTCGGGTTATCGTAATTCAAATTTACTTATATTTATTATCTTGGAAGTATAAGAGACACAAGAAAAGTAAATTTGAATGGAATTAAATTTCTTCGTAACTAATTATGATCTACTGCGGGAAATTTTTTGAGAAACACAGAAAAAATGAAAAATGTCCTTATTTGAGACCGAGGCGCATCTCGTGTTTCTTGCATCTTTTGGTATAATCATCACTACATAATTCTAAATAACTGTTCGAAGCTGGGACCATTTCCTCTCTCATATATTCAGTTGCACCGATAGGAACCACTGTCTTAATAGAGCTCAGACACTGAACTATGGTATAAATTGTGGCGTGGACATATTGTATGGTGAGTTGAGCATAATTGTAGAAAAATTAATATTTAAAAAAATAAAATAGTTTGCCCTAAATTGAACGGGAATTGTATCCATGCTGTTTTAGTCACACTGCGAATGTTTGCACCTCTAGTTTTCACTGAATTTCTTACTTTATACAATGTACCTTGAATACTAAAATATAATAGTTTATATTTTAAATTATACCTACTCATTGACGAGGGATAAAGCAACATATGTACAGAGTTGTCGCGTGATGACCTAAAAACCGTGGGCGGAATTGGGGCGAATGCGGTAATGGGCGCGTAACCCAATAGCGGCACGGCGTCGCGACGCGGCCACTCGACGGCCGCGCGTCAATCGCTTGTGAAATGCATCACGTATTGTCCGTAGTATAGAATAACTGTACTCCGTCTCAGTCGTACGGATCGTACATAGAACACGTCACTGTAGCTTAGTGGTTTAAGTCCACGAATCGTATTAAAACAGCGCGAGTTCTAATACTGAACGGTCCAGAAAACTAATTTTTCTATAGCAGATTACTACATATTTATATATACTTAACATCACCTTCACAAGGAAATTGCAAAGCTGTTCTTATGTACCGAAATATCACACCATAAAATTGCGAGAGCGCTATTTCCCTGAGAAAACTGTATTTAATATTTTAATCTCGAAATTTAAATTTAACAATTACCTAATAACTAAAGTTATTATGTAATTGTTAAATTTAAATTAATAAGGCGTAATATTTCCTACCACTTTTTAGGAATTATCGTAAATAATGTAGGTCTCCCCGACACATTTTTATAGATGCAGACCCTTTGAAATAGCTGAGCGGTATAACATAGTCGACAGATATACGCTAGAGTCGTCAATCGTACGTAATCGGCTAGGTCAATCGTAGTTCAATTTTTAATTTCTGATTTCAATATTTACGTTATCCTGTGTAAAGATTTTATGCAGATTAAGTTTTGCAATATTCACTGCCATAATGATGCAAAAAATATATAATTTGGCTCGTCGATAAAATGTGTTTAGTAAAACGGATTCTCTAAGAATTCGACTTAATACCTTTGGAGGCCTCAAGCACTAAATAATTCAATGCCGTACGTAAGTAACGTAAAATAATCGGCGTAGTTACGGAATTCTCTAAAAATGAATTCAAAACAAAGAAAACCTGAAAAAGAATAAAGTTAAAAAATGCAGAAAGCAAAAGAATGACGAAGACACAGCTTCTTCCTATATGTTTGTACTTATTTCGGTTACTTTTATGGGAGTCGGGCACTCGCAGCTCGTCGTGCCATAAGCGTGCCATAGTTGGGCATAGTTTGTTGAATACGATAATGGGCTCCACCTTTAGCATTTTCCATTTTAGTCTGGCATGGGACAAATATAGAAATTCGCCAATTTTCATGAAGTCGAAAATAACTTTTTAGACTAATTTAAAAATTATTTTTCTATTATATATTTTAACAAACTTTATAATTTTTACCAAGCTATAAAGATTGTTTATAATCGAAATGATTATTTAATAAGTAATAATTATGAAATAAATAAGTAAATTTTTTTCTTTGTACTTAATTTTACCTAAAGTATTTCGATTCGCCCTTACTGCCGCTGCGCTGGTGCACTCGAGCATACGCGCGCGTATAGTAATGTGAATAGTGAATGTGTATCTAATATTTTATTTTTAGTCGGGGAAAAGTTTGGTGCATTAGGCGACGTGACGCACATAGGTATGGATCTCGAGGCGGCACGTTCGTAAACACGCTCCAGGACGTAGATGATTACACCTCAAGGTGATATAATTTATAGAGCGACCACTTCTTTAGGGCTCCGTAACCAAACAAGAAACCCTTACAGTTTCGTCATGTCCTTTTGTCCATCTGTAGGTCACAGTCATTTTACTCGCAGACTAGTGGTATAAAACTGAAATTTGACATGGTTGTACATATTTATAAAATGGAAGTGATTTTTTATTCGCATACACCATTGTGTATTGTATCTTTGAATAGTTCGTGACATACTCCCAATATTTCAAAAATATTGAGAGTATGTCACGAACACTTTTTTGATCCAGGGATCCGTATCGAGCTTTAAAATGGTCATTTTTGCTAGAGTTACCTGTCCCCAACCCCTAACATTTAAACCGCTATTTTTGAATATCTGAAAAGTATTCACAATAATAGTTTACGAGAAATATAGTTTAGTAGTTTACGAGTAATATTCGATTAACTTATCGAGAAATACTTGGAAAATTTAAATATTTATATGCAACTAAATGTGTGCGGAACCCTCGAAGTGCGAGTTATAATCGACAAATTTAAAAAAAATTAACTATCACATATAAATTAGTTTCCACAAAATAACTGAAACGTTTATTGTGTACTGTTGCAGGTCGACGCACAAAATGGCGGCATCCCGTGTTCTTCACGCCTGGCCCGCCGTAGAAGATGTTACCAGCGATGCTATTAAAAACCTTATTCTTTAAACTTATTATCGGGGAACCGAGTTAAGCCTTTAATACAGAAATGAGATTTAATTAATTTTAGATAATTACTAGCAAACTAGTCGCTGGAATCTCGTCACCGAGATCAGTTTTGCGTAAAAATGTTAATTTAATATTGATTTTTATATTTTATTATGATCATTGCTATCACGTGGCGACCAATAAAAAGTACACTATCGACTAATCAAGTTATGTTTTCTAAACAATATACTGAATTAATAAAGTCACGAACGTGTGAAGCAACTATATGTACAACTTTTGTGCAACACCTATGTATTTTTCGTAAATAAAACAACGTACTAATTTGATAAAATATTTAGTATTTCTTTGTTGTCGAAGCGTCTAGTACTTCCTACTCGGGCACTTCAGCCTTTGAATAATTTAAAATGGGCTAGCATTATGCAATTTAATCCGAAATGACTAATTATTGCTTACTGGTTTTATTCGTTGCAAAAAGTACACGAGACAGAGCATTTATAAGAAATAGTGTCACACCAAATGAAGCGCGGCGGAGTGAGACCTTGAATAAATATTATTTCCCGTAGTGGACAGCAAATCGGTTCATTTCGACGTTGAGAAGTGTTTTCAAAACAAAACCGACATTCGTACGCGACCGGTAATAAAAATGAAGGTCGTACGCGACTGACTGCCTCTTTGTTTCACGTTTTATATTAGCGCAATAGCGAGCTATAGAGGAGCGCTCTATCGGCTACGATCAATAACTAAATATCACCTTTAAATAGGACAGGTGCGATTTTCATGTTAACGCAACTTCGATAACGATTTCAAACTTATCATTCGATAATATGAGTTTGAAATCGTTATTGTGGCACGTGTATTTTGTCTAACCCTTTAGCCCTTGAAGAGTGTAGTGAAATTGAATAATTCATTTTCCAACAAGTCCGTAAATCACAACCGCGCGCTCTCGCACCTAGCGCCGCATCATCAATGATGAGTTTGAAATAAGTTACGTGCATACTTGTAAATATCAAATTTAGAATTAAGTTGGAAATTAGAAATGAAACTTATTAATTAAACGAGTAGATTTTTAATTAAACATTAGCTTCAGATTTGAGTACAACAATGAAAAAATAAGTAGCTAGTAATATTTTACAAAAACACTTAAAAGGTTTTACCTATTTGCATTAGGCACGTGCTCACATTTTTGTAGACATATTAAAGCTATAGACATATATAGCTACAGGATTTGTGTCACATAGTTATGGTAGAATAATTATTTTTTTTTATATACCAGGGTAATCCTCGACACATTGGTTGGCGAATATCGTTTTTTTTTTCTATTCAATTTGTAATATTCTCTATGAATCTATAGAGTATATTTAAATTTATTTTACCTTTCTATAATGATCAAATTCTAACATTAATAAGACTAATTAATGCACACGTATATGAAATTTTCCAATAACTTATTTAAATGATTAAACTGTTTACGTTGATTCAAACAAACATAACGGACATTTTGATAGTTTCGATACTATAATCATTAACTAGAAAATAATTATCTCAACCATTACCGTTTTTTGATCGACAAATAGCTATATTTCAAGCGTTTTTTATGAAATTTACCACTACTCTCACAAGGCTATAATGATGAAAATAGTGTTCATAATAAATTTTCGATGAACATAAATTTCGAATAAATTTTATTTATCGTGCGCACAATTTTTAAATAATATAAAAATATTGCAACATAAAAAAGGTCCGTAAAAAGGTATTTATACTACATTTTATGATACTAATAAAGAATAATTGAGATCTGCAGTATACTCAACGAATATGCCAAGATATAGTTTAAGGGTAACACTTTTAGCAGTAAGCTACCAACGAAAGCGAAATCGCTCTGATGGATTCTGACGTGCCGTTTTTTGAGCTGTTGAGCTTTTTGTGACGTGCCGTTTTTAATACTGAATAGCTCTTCTATAATATATACGAGTATATATTATAGAACAGCTATTCAGTATTAAATATAACGATAGACAATTTCCGCATAACGATAGACAAACGTAAACTTTTAATATATGTATATATAGTTTTTTATGGAAATAACCTTTCGATCGAAGAACGATAGCTTCGCGAGATCAAGTGTCTAAGCCAGCACCATAGCATCTTTAATGCCCCGAGCCTTCCGTATAACCCATCTCAGTGCGTGCGTTGTCGTCTCCGTACTGCGCACCTTCGCTTTTTCATCTTCTTATAGCTTGAACGAGCGGTGAATATAAAACAATTAAGCAAATTGTGTAACCGCACCACCAGATTAGCGAATCGTACAAATTCTTTGTCGATGTAGAGAAGTAGCACTTACATTGTATAACAATGCGTAATTTAGCTAACAGCCAATTTCCAGCTGATTAGAACAATAATCCGCGAAAGCTGAATTTGACTTACACGACAAAATACATTAATGAAAATGAGAATCTATTGGACGTTCCCGTATCGATTGTTCCCACGCACCGCAGTTAAAACGCTGGGTTCACGGCTAAATTTCTTACTGTCTAGTTAAAATTATTCTCGAATCGATAGGTCATGAAAATCGATTCGAGGTTATTCCACAAGTGCCAGAAAAACCTTTTCTATACTTACCTATGCGGTCACGCCAGTAGCTAGGCTACCCTTACAGTATCATTTGGGCGGAGTTCCCACCGAAGTAAGTTAAAATGCAGTCTTTTAAAAGATTTCCCCTTTGAACGTACACTAAAAACTTTTTCTTAATAATTATTAATATGAGCATGCACCTATCGGGTAGGAATACAACACCGATGGGGGAGCTTAGTGTATTCTACGTCTGCAATATAAAGAGTTAAAAATGAATTGTATCATTCTTAAATATTTCTAAACCCCACTATTGCAGCAGAGCGTATTTTTTAATACAACATTTTATTAATTCAAAATTTCTTGCATGACCTTATCGTCAGTGAAATCACTTGTAAGTCAGTTATATATCATAAATATAAAATTATTTTCACAATCATAAAACAAAGATACACATCATCAGATCGAGACGTTTTATTTAATCGATATTATTTTTATTAAATCGATAATCGTCCTCATCGTCTGTTTAAAAATCATCGGAAATTAGATTACCCATTATAATTGCCAGGAAGAAATCCTTTCTATAACCCATCCTTATACAACTCGCTATCCCTAGCGTGTCGCTGTTTCGCTTTTGATTTATTTACTTTGAATTAAATCTGTACTTTCATATTTATACCTACATACATTTATAACTGCGTATTTCATTTTGTTAAGCGTCGTCAATTAGCGTTTATTAATTATTCACAGTCTACCACAGTACTTCATTTTCTCACTCGAATCATTGTGGTTGGCTGTAAGAGATTACTCTTGTAGCAATAGTAAGCGTGTAGTAAAGTATCATAAATAAATAATTAAAATTTCAATTCTCATCTGGAGATAAATTATAAAAAATATTAATGTGCCATATGTAAAATGATGAGAAATTTAGAGTGGGGTACCAATGGATATGTCATTTAGAATAAAATTGAATTTCAATTTACAAATTTTAATTTATGTCTTTTTGTGACTTATTTAGCTTCAAAATGGCATGCGATGTGCCGTTGTCTCCTCCTCTAATTTTCCATCACGGGTTTGAAAAATGTGAAAAATACTACTGATAAATAAATAATAATAATAAATAAATAAATAAATAACTAGTATTTGGGTAGAATTTTCAAATAAAATTATTTCTTCTAACTTGCTTTAATAATTTCACGAGATAGATAACCATGAAACCCAACTTTATACACTCGGTAGGTTTTTAATACACTTCTGATAACCGCTATACTATAATTAGCTAAAAAACAAATATTGTAATAAAAACAGTAATAAAGCGAGCGAAACGGATAACAGTTGGAGGGTAATCGATCCAGAAAGGACAGTGATTAAGGAAACAGTCTATCCAAGTGAAAGTACTTTTTCACGCATCACCATGAAGAGAACTAAATTTCTCACACGTCACATCGTAACACATCTAAAGTTGAAGGGCTATTACCTCGTGTCGCAGCTAAATAAACATTTCCTTGTTTTGTGCAACAAATCGACTTCACGAAGCAAGAGTTTCTGTTCATTCTTTGCTCGCCAAAACTCAATTGTTACCAGAACAAACGCCGCGATCTTTATATATCCAGAGAGGTTCGAAAAGTTTCTATAACATTTCAGAAATCACTGGAAAAAAGAAGAGAGTTTGTAATATTTTAGCGTTGTATTCGCATGACCATGCGAGTAAACACGACGAACAAAAGTATAATAGTTATTAAGGTAAATATATTACAGAACAAGCCTAGGTTAGGTACATTTTGTATTGTGTACTTATTTTCGCTACTTCCTGTCTATGCGCTGCCTTATAATAAAACCGTGACCAAACCAAAGCATGACAATAGCTAAATGAGTGCGCCCGGTCGATCAATAACGAGTCGGTTTGATGTCTTTCCAAGGTATACATGTATATGGAAAAGGCGCACATTAGCGTCATCCGGTAAATCCACGTCTATTATTAGTATTTTTCGAATACATACATACACACACGCATATATATACATATAATGCACGTGTATCATACCGGTTTGACGTCAAAAATTTAAGGCTGCGAATTATGTGTTATAATGCATTATTAAATGCATTAATTATATCTATAGAATTCCGCAACTTCATGCGCTCTCGTGTTTATATAAGGGAAAAAATTGTCAAGTTAGTATTGAAAAATGATATAATAGCCCAGTAATATTAGGTATAATCTGCGAAAAAATCCCCAGTCAGCTGTATTTCAGCATACACCTTTGTTAAGACGTTCTAAAAACTGTGTCAAGCATTCGTCGACATCGTACCGGGCGTCGCGAGATATTCGAGGTCAAAGGTCTTGAAAATTGTTTTCCTTTTTATGAAAAACTCCCTCCCCGTGGCTCGGGGATCGATGCAGTTTGTTATAAAAATAAAGCAAGTACCAGTTGAACTCGCACTACGACAAGGTATATTTATTCTTTACGTCACGTTTTCACAGTGGGAAAAAAAATAAATATTTTGAAAGAAATGTTCTTTTATTAACTTACTTTTGTAATTTTTCCTATTCAGAATAATTCCAGAATATTATAAAAAAAAACGTAATCCCAACACTTTGCGAATCGCTAGTTGAGCTTATTAATAATATTCAATTTTAGAAAAAGGTTTTCTGATAAGTTTTTATAGTTTTATTTTCCTGTCAGTCATAGGATTTGACGTAACAAATGTATTACAGTGACTTTGTGATTAAAAATTGGGATCTTTTCAATTTCAACCTTTGGATGCATTTACCTCGGAAACGGTAAGATTTTCTCGCTTTCACCAAAAAATTTTTCCTAATCAATCCTGCGACAAAAATATAGCCTCTTTAGTATTTTCAGTTTAAATACATGATAAATATTAGAGCCGAATTACATTTCCTACGTAAGGGTGTTTTTTAAAATAGACATAGTAACAAAATGGGCATAAAATGGCAAATTTGTCTAGAGATGGGCGAGTTGGTCTTCCGGCACGAGTCAACTCTCAAACCAACTATCCGAATAAAAGACTCGAGCTAAAATATTGTCCTAAGTAGATGTAAAATGACTCAAATCGAGTCTCGACAAATCGACTTGAGTTGACTTAAATTGACCTAATATATTAAGAAATTGGGCAATCTAGTAAAAGTTCAAATTTATATTACAGAACGAATATTGACACGTGTCGACATGTCAATTGATTCAGAGTAATTTTCTATATTTTAATAGAGTATTAGAAAGAGTATTTGTAGGTCGATTTATAGAGGGGGGGGGGGTTGTCGATTTTATTGATTTAAGGTATAAGTCGATTTTTGAGTTTAAATATGACGGTTCACTAAATAGTAAAAAAAAACATTAAAACAGGTTTGTACTTTACCTCAAAGAGCTAATTTCAACGAACCTCCAAAAAATTCTTTGCAGAATTAGTTTTTTAATTTTTTTCAGGCCACCTACCAGCACAGGAGTATCCTCGAAATATAACTTTGAATTATTTTAAATACCATACCCCGTTTGGACTAAGAAACTACGTATGTCAAGCCTCTTTCTTCTTTCATTTAGAAGTTAAAAGCCCACGTTAAACAGAGGGATGGATAAATAATCAAGCATTAATTTCCGGACCAGTTTGGGTTTCCGCGTTTCTACATAATTTACACGTTTATCCATAGTATACGGAATGATATAATATGTTACTTTAAATATGTTTTGACGGTAAAACTATGGAATAAGTAAAGAAATGAGTCATTTTCTCGCAAAACCAGCCGCACGCACTCCGTGCCCTATTTACATTAACCACTTTAAATCCATCTGTGTATTTAGGTAATAATTGAAATTCAGAGGTAATATTGCTATAAAAAGATACTATAAAATATTGTAAAGAATTTTAAAATCTCACGCCTCTGGCTTTAATGAGTGTCGAGATATGAATCGCCGATACTCACTGATTCACTGGCACATCAAGAAGGTTTTTCCACCAGTTCCAATGTATTTATAACTGTGATTTTTTTAATAATATCCGGTATATATATATATATATATATATATATATATGTATATATATATATATGTGTGTGTGTGTGTGTGTATAACAAAAATGTTTCTGATTATATTAAAATTGGAACAAAGTTATGGATGGGGTGACTTTACAAGAAATTGTATAGAGATACTCTGCGTTGACAACTTATTCTAATTTGTCAGGAACTAACTAGATCTACGAACATATGTACAATATCTCATCGCTTTTTACTCACACCTTGTTACAATAATTAAAATCTTGTTAAAATCATCTCAAAGTTCTGCATTCAGCGCCAAAAAACATACAAAGTTCTCACGACTGGTTCTGACAAAGTTTCCCCTACAAACTATTAGAATATAAAAAATATAAAATTTAATTTAGCTTTAAAAAAGACTTGATATCCTACCAAAACAGTCATGCCGCATTTGCGCCAAGTTTTCGCCAAATATTCATAATAACTTCACAAAATTCACTTTCGGTTTCGAATAATTAAAAACGTTGTAAATTTAATACTAAGGTTTAAACTTGGTAAGTTTTTTACACTTAGTAGGTATTTCAAACCCTTAAAATAAGTTAGAGCCTCAATATAACTAGCATAATACTTCTACTATATCGATGTAATTAAGATCCTTAGTCAAATCGAGGACGGCATTTAGACAAGTTATTTATGGCGTATCCCCAAGATGCGTAATATTATATTATTTTTTCATTAAAGCTTACACTGCAATATGTTGTACATCTGATAATAATATCGTTACTGGCTCGAACTCTTTATATTTTAGTGTCCAAACGAATATCGCTAAGGTTTTATTTTTTCGCGTTCAAGTCAACCGTTTAATAACAATAACCTTTACCAAAAAGTTTGTATCTGGTAGTATCCTTGATTTATATTCTGATGAACAGTAAGTATTTTTTGGAATGGAGGTGGAAGTAATTTACTTTAAATTTTATAAACTACATTCAACTGTTATTAAGTTATTTGTAAGCGATTTATCGTTTATAAAATATTAATCAGCCATAAAAAATATCGTATCGGTATTGATGGAGACTCTCGGTCGGTTTTTTAGAAAGCCAAAATTGGATAACAATTTGTAGCTAACCGAGAATATCGCAGGTTGGTGTTTTTTATACTTAAAATGTATTAAGTCACCTTGCATAATGAAGGCAAAGCCAAGTATACTATAGTAGTATAAGTAAAAAAAGTTACTATAGTAGTATAAGTAAAAAAAGTTATCTTAATCTTATGGGATCGGATTGTTCATTTCGAAAATCAGTATTTTATATTGAAAACCAGTAATTGTCACGCCCTGCATTCAGAAAAGGGTAAAGTCATCATCTTCTGCAGTCAAGAAGACTTAGCGTAAACGAAATGTATGTATATAGATCGAAAATTAAAGGAAATCCATTTTGATCACTGAAGTAAAGAGGCGTTTACAGTATACCCACTAAGTTGGAGGAATTTTTGCTCTAACGCCACTACTTGGCAACAAATTGAGAAGAAACAGGTCGAGTAACCTTAAAACATAGTGACTGACCAGAAAAAAATTGAATTGTTTGCATGAAAACGCCGAGTTTACATTACAGAAAAGATGTCGCACATTGCGGTTATCCGGTTTTGCTCTAGTACTCTGTTAAAAGGCGTGGGTAATTTAATAACAATTTATGGAGTAATAAAAAATGAACTGTGAGGAAATATTTTAGATCAAAATGCTATTTCATCTCGCCTTCGTTTATTTGGTGATAAATACGACAGGATAACGATCTCAAACACATTTTAAAACAAAATATTTTTGAACGAAAATTTAAAAAAATATGATATGACCACCGCGACCACCAAATTTAAATTCCATTGAATTTTACAGAGTAACTTGAATAACATTTCACCAAAAAAGGAAGTCAAATTCGAAAATAAAGAGTTAATAATGTCCAGAATTGTAAAAAATATTTGAGCACAATAATTTATGTACAACATTTGGTTAAATAATAGCACACGAAAAAAAAGATAAACTCTAAAATAATTCATAACATAAAGAAATAAAATAAAATTTTAAATAATTTTTTTAAAGTAACCTGTAACTAAAATTGAAAATTAATATTAGCTTAATACAACACAAAAAACAAACTCTATGTTCTTCTCTATCATTGCGTAAAAGTAAGAAATTAACACTTCAGTATCTTTTAAGCTTTTAACAAAAAAATATTAATTTCCTTGTCACTAATAGCGATCTCTTCTAAATAACCACAATAACCTCTCTTTTGGATCAGTGGAAATAAGTATAGTCATCTTGATAACATGCTGCCAATACAAAAGTCATATTTCGTTAGATTTAGGTTTGAAAGTGTGTTAGGTGAAAGATCTAACATGTTCAGACAGGCCTGACATGCTTGTTTTTTTTAATTTAGCAGTACTATCCCCATTAAAAATTACATTAAATATATTTTATTATAGAAATAAATTAGTTAAAATACGGAGTGTAAAAAAGATCTAAATGGGATGACTATCCAGATAAGTCATGTTAACATGAATATTATAGCAACATATTTTTTTATATTGCTAGAATATTAGACGATTTGTGTGCCTTTATCACCTCTACAAATGAAAACTTAAGTGAACATGGCGAAAACAAAAAATGAAAAAAATATACAATATCATGCTGGCTGAAAAACAAGTTGAATAAACACAATCTATCACAAGTACTATGAACGCTTCAGTGACCGTAGAACGTTAATTAATAGGTGCTTACACAATGTACAATAATCGTCCTATTAACAACAGATGGATAGTGGGTGTAAAAATATTAATATCCATTCTATATAAAGAAACTCTATCTTGTATAATAGCATCATCATCATTCACATCCTCTGCTGAGCCTAGGCCTTTCCCAAAGATTCCCACAAAGATCGATCACCCACTGTTTGCAACCAATGTTTTTCCATCAGTTTACTATGTTATCAATACGTAGTGACCGACTTTCTTTCCCTTCGGTTGTCGGTTCTGCGGGCCATTTGATCTACCCAATCTTACGAGTTACGTCTTATTACAGATTATATTTCACAGAGAACCCAAGAGCATAGCCCTTTTCATACCTCGTTTAGTGATTGGCAGTCCTTTGACGAGGCCAGTAATAAGGGACCAGTAATAACGTATGGATCATAGTGGCTCTTCTATAGGATTGATTGTTCAATTTCAGAGTTACCTTTACCTAATTTAGTATTTTTTAAAAATATTTTTCGGGTAAAAACCTTACAAATTGCTGTCTCCCTTCCCTTATAACCAAAAGGAACTCAGAAAAATTTATCCTACAAAAAGTATTTATTACAATTGAAAGAAAAACCTTTATATTTAAAATTTTTTCAAAATTTTCAATTAGCTCAGTAAAAGCGATACCCACTAACCGCGGTCTGATACGGGTAGCGCGGCAAATGGGCCTCTTTAATGCACTAAATCTGAGTAGTAATGCAGTATTAACATTTAAGTGGGGAACTGATGGCACGAGACACTAACTTATGCAAGCGTAGTTTGCACTTAACCGATTTTATTCTTAATTAATACGCACTGCAGCTATGTGTAATGCTAGTATCGTCTTTGAATGCTGTTTTTTACTTTCGCTACCATTCTAAGTCGAGAGCAGCGCGGCAAATAGTCATAGTAAAGTGCATTTCTATTAATATTGTAAGCGAGGCTGATGGCACGTACAGGTTGTGCAAGTACAGCTAGCACTTGACGGATTTTTTTTAATATTCTGACACCAAAGAATAAAATTAACAGATGATAGGTAGTATGCCAAACATCAATGTCGTTCAATGTTACTTGAAGATATGTTAATTAGTAAAAGGTTCAGAAAAAACTATCGAAATTAAATAAATGGGGACAGTGATATAAAAAAAGCAATTAAAATGTTAAGTTACTTTTTTTTGCAAATGTACAAAAGCCGTTGAAACGCATGACTTTTATCTCACCATATCATGTCCTTATCGCATATTAGTAATAGTCAATTGGGTATTTGACTAATTTTTTTTTATTTCATTACTCATATTTTCAAGGTACAAGCTGATGAAGAGCGAAAATTTTTTTTAATAATTTTAAAAATTGACAGAGTTATAAAAGTTTTAATTTAACCTTTAGAGAAGGACGGCAATACTGTATTGTGAGGTCATTTTTAATATTTTACAAGAGGAAAAGAGACAGGGATATACCCAACTCTATCTGTATGTTAAAATTTAGAAGCCTACAACTAGCTTATTTTTCAATCAATTTTTTTCAAGACTGGTTTTTAATTAACTTATATTTCACAATATTGTACGAAAAATATCAAAATTTAGAATGAGTCAACTACCGTATTATTGAAAAGACGAAGAAGAAAACTATCCAATTGCTGATGATTAAACATTTTAATTAAATCTTATTAAAGTATAGTTCACTAAATAATGTGTTGAATTTTTTTGGGGGCACTGTTTTTTATTATATAGACGTATGGAGAAGAAAATGACCCCACCAAGTGGCACGAATGGGACATAGTTTGCCGCTCCATCTCTCTAAATTCGATGCCTCTAATCTAACTAATTCTAAGAGAGAATATAATTAAATCTATGGTAGTAGGAATTGAGTGATATTTTTAACGACTAATACAATGTATAATAGTATTTTCTTAGTTTCGAGAATTTGAATTGAATTTTAATTTCCGCGGGCTATGTATATTCCATTTTTTTGTGGCGTTATGTTGGTACTCATGTCTCTCAATTATGCTGTGAAGTTCGGCCATTTTGAATTTTTAGTTAATTTTTGACAGCAATTTTCTTTGGACGTGTTTTGTTTCGTCCTCGATTTTTGCCTATTCCAAAAAATGGATCAAAGAACCTGTATCAAATTTAGTTTGAAAAACAAAATTAAGTGCGCGGATGCATTCCGAATGTTGACTATGGCATATGGTGAAGCTACCTTGGACCAAAGCTACGTTTATGGGTGGTACAAAATGTTCTCAGAGGGCCGAGAAGATGTAAACGACGAAGACCGTTCCGAACGCCCGAGCACGTCAACAACAGCCGAAAAAATTGATGAAGTGAAGGAAATAGTAATGGCCAATCGTCGAATCACGGTTAGAGAAATTGCTGAGGACCTAAACATATCGATTGGCTCGTACCATTCGATTTTAACCAATGATTTGGGCATGAGACGGATCGCCGCGAAATTCGTATCAAAATTGCTCAATTTCGATCAAAAGCAGTATCGCATTAACATTGCTAATAAGCTGTTGGACTCTGTCCGCGACAACCCAAATTTGCTCAATCAATCAAGGGTTTATTGTTATGACGTGGACACCAAAGCTCAATCATCCCAATGGAAGCTGCCGCAAGAGCCAAGATTATATTTTATTCATAGCAAAACCTTCTCATTCAGTCTTGGATTTTGCACCATGATAACGCCCCTGTTCACATCGTTGCTTGTGCGCGAATTTTTGGCCAAAAATAACACACTAATGATGCCGCAACCACCGTATTCCGCCGACCTGGCCCCTGTGACTTTTTATTGTTCCCGAAACTGAAGAGGCCCATGAAAGGACGACGCTACGCCACGATTGAGGAGATAAAAACGGCATCGAAGGAGGAAATGAACAAGATCACAAAAAAATATTTTTTGAAATGCTTCGAGAATTGGAAAAACCCTTGGCACAAGTGTATAATATCTGATTGGGATTACATTGAAGGGGACAAAATAGATATTCATGAATAAATAAATATTTTGGAATATGCTAGTAAACTTTAAAATACTAAGGGACTCGCAATACTCTCTTCATTTATCTCCAAATAGATATAAAAGAAATGTCATTTTAAGAATGTCTTTCACTGAGCTATCAAAAAAACTCTGCGAGACGACAGATACAGTCTGTGTAAATAGTGACAGATACAGTCTGTGTAAATAGTGACACTTACAACTATGTCTGTGTAAATAGTGTGTAAATAACAGTATAATAAGTAAAATCCAATCTTCGGATGATTAATAGTCAACCAAGGCACAGGTCACATTGAACTTCGTAACGAGTTTAAAATTTTGCATCTACGAGAGACGACCTCGTCGTGCAACTGTGACGAAGGCAGCAGCTCCGTGGACGGTCCGAGCAGATTTGGGTATTAGAGCGGCGTGGCTCTCGCGCGACGACCTTGAGAGGCGCCACCGCTTCAACGGCCCACTGCCCCCGTCACGGTCAGCACGGGCCGCACCCGTCGCCGCGACCTTTACACCGCTCTGACATGTTCCACGAATTATAAAAGGAATCGAATTTATTTCGCTAACGAATCACATTATATGCAGTGGTAATTATAAACTGTACGTCTGTGACCAGGTTAAAGCCGTATGTACCAACTGAATAACAAATCATCGTTTATTTATGTAACTTAGGTTTTTGATCCTGTATTAAATTAAATTCACTTTAATGCAAGCAGCAAAACAAAACTAGAGTTAGATTAGCGTCATCTTCAAATACAGAATTTGGTTTATTTAAATTATTCAGATTCCATAACCGATAAGAAAAATTAAACTTCTCAAAATAAGTGTAATGTTTTGTCATGGCGATATATAATAAGTTTGGTCAGAAGATTTGAATAAAACGTCGATCGTAAAAAGTTTATATACACACAAAGCGAAATCGTATGATATTTTACCTATAATTACATCCTCACTGAACCTACCTTAATCTGCAATAGATACGGGTGTAAAGAACCTACACACAACATACGTAACTTATAATTTTATATTTTTATAATGGAGATGCATTAAAAAAAAAGCTGGAATTCAAAAACATTTTGAATGTAAATTGCAAATGTTTTTTACATAATTAATGTAAACAAGCAATTCTGCAATTTGTACTGTAATGGTGGAATGTAAACAAGCAATTCAGTAATTTGTATTCGAGAAAATGCAAAAAAAATCAATATTATTTATGATCATAACACAAAACAAAAAAATCTATCTTCATAAATGTGCGTATATTATGTTTTCAACATTTTAAAAATTGTTGCTAGGTATGGTAATAGAAACCTAAAAAGTACGTAATCATTTGCAGAAATTATTAGAAGAAATAATCAATACCGATCTGTTATACCACTGCTCGCTAGCTAATGCTCACATAGCACCGCTCTCATGATTTTCGTGTTTATATAATGGCAGAATCCAGCTCTCAGCTCTTTTCCCATAGTGAAGTTCTGTTTCCAGACTCATCAGCAAACTCCGCTCCCAGATACCTCAGCATTTCTCACTTTTTATACAACCTAGACAGTGGCAACGCGAGATTCATATCTACACAGTTCAATTCAGTTCTCGGTGCACATTAATCGTAATCCAAGTGCATGACAAGAATAATTAAAATATGTTTTGAATAATAATAAAACAAATTAAAAAAAAGTTGTTATTAAAGTATTACTTTAAAATAGTCATAACAGATCGCTTTTTAAATGTATAGCCATTGTCTAAAGGAAGTAAAAATAAGACTGTTGGCTTACAGTGACATCCCTTCTCTATTTTTTGTAGGAATGAATATGTTCTTCGCTCTTTTCGAGTTTTAAGTGGCTTCTTTCGAGGATCCTGTCGGGTTTACGAGTTTCATGAATGAATATCTTATATCTATTTATAAAAGATGTAATAGGCCAAGTACTTTCCACTTCATATCATCATTATGGCTCAGAGTTTGGTAAAAATAGCATTTACATTCAATTGAAAGAGAGATCTGATGTGAAGGAAAGTACCGATGTTTCTCCGTCATTGAAAGGTTAAAAATTAATTTCATTGCAACGACATCACAAATGACAGTGCACTACCTTATTATAGTTATTTTCCGTGGTGAGACCTTTTTATAAAGAGGTAATAAAAAAGCTGGTCTTATAAATGCTTTAATTACAATGGAAATTATGTAGAAAAGAAATTAAAAGTAGAAACCAGGTTTAAATGTCGCGAAGGAAATAGCCTTTACTAAGTTTGTAAAAAATGCATCAAAATTCCAATGTTATAAAATGCTATTGTCTATGCAAGAGTTATAAAATGCTATTGTCATTGAATTGTTCAGAGTTTAGAATACAAATCAACATTGAATTTGTAGATCATTTATCCTTATAGCATATCGAGAAAACACATCCAATTTAAAATTCTGTTGAAAACTATAGCTGAACAATACTTTTAACTTCTACAATGCTTAAGTATTGTAAGGCTAATAAAAACTGAATTTGTTAATTGACTACTACGCTTTCTGAAATAATGGGGCATATTAACCATCGGTTTTAATTTAATGATTTTTCATTTGCGTTATATACCCTACTACACTTACATATTTCACCACATCGTAATTTAATAAACAGTACTTTATATATTTATAGACCTGCATAACGTTTCAGTTTCAACTTTTTTATATTTATAGACCTGCATATTTTTTATGACCTTTATTTTAAAAACCTTTTCATCTAAAAAACTACGCCCCTCAGTAGTGTTGCATATTCCGCGAAATTTATTATTTTTATAAGACCTAATCTAAAACTTGTCAGTTGATAACCACTAAGTTTAAAAGAATTTAATAGCGCGTAAATACAATTAATATTAGAGGAAGTATGGTATGTACCAAATGACAAACAAATGTTTTTAATATTGGTTATATTTTTTATTTCTGAATATCAATCGACGCAAGCTTCACTAAAAATAATTTTTTACCTTTAATAACATGGGCCAAGAACATTTTCGACCTTAAATAACATGGTCAGCAAAATTTTGTAACAAGGAAACAAATTGCTGATTCTGCCATATACTTCTACTCTCGTTATAGAAGTAAACCTCTTGTACCAATCCATTGGTTATTTCATTGCGTTTATTTAAATAAATAACAAATTGTATTATTTCGGCCGCTCTTGTTACATTTGTGGAAACCGCAGATTTATAATATAACCTATGGTACTTATTTTGTAATAATGATAAGGCTATGTATGAATATATTACTTTCAGATTGGTTTAGAAGAATGGCGTTTATTGATTGACTCTTCAAAAATTAGGTTAAATGTCATGTTCATACATAATGGAAATAAATTCTGCTCTGTACCAGTAACTCGTTGCTACGTAAATAAAAAACTTTTACTGGATGCAAATTCTTTCTTCATCAGTACGCCGTTCTCTTCAGAATGAGCAGGTAGCGCCCATAGACTTATTATACTAGATAGACGAACAAAGGTGACAGAAAACGTGAATATATATAATATCGATGTTATGTGTTAGAAAGAAATAGCGGAATAAAAATCGATAGAATCGTTTTTTTTTAAACGCCGGCAGCACATGGAGTAGCGCGGAAAATTTGTTCGATTTTTTTTTGGGAATGTGAATTTATCCGTTATTATATTATCGAAATAGTGTGTTTAGAACCATGGACTTGTACTCTTGGTTACAGTACATCGAAATAATCTATATAAATGCATATTTCATAGGTATTTTGTAAAGAGTTAATACCGTACTTTTTGTAATTGTTTTCAAAATGCCATACAAAAAAACTATTTCATATATGACAGAATAATATGCCTAATAACACGTAAAATAAAGGTCTATGTTAAAATATCATGATTTACTGAATTTCACGTTTACACTAGCGTTAAATCCTATTATTGATGAAATTAATTGGGCTTATATTGTTTAATGCCATTTTATTTTATTATTTATTTATTTATGTATAAAATTGATACATATGGTGGACTTATTACTACGAGAGCAATCTCTTCAATCCATCCAAAAACAGCCAAACAAATCACCAATCCAGCCCCGTCCGACGAGCGGTCGGGAATCAAACCCGGGTCAAGATAACGGACGGAAAGACATGATGAAATTATAAGGTTCTTAGTTTGTTATAGTTTCGTAGCAAACTAAGAACTTTATATTTTCATTATGCTTGCCGTCCGTCATCTCTACATATATAACAGCGCAATAGTTACGTAATTTTTAAATATTTTGAGATTATACATATTTTGCAGGTTTATGCGTTTAGTGAATTCATGGAAACTTAATAGACTTTTTTCGCCTACACCATCAAATGAGGTATCAATGAATATTATTTTTTGTTAGATCAATTATTACTTTTTTTCAATTGTGCGTTTCAAAAATCTGAATAAAATCATAAAAAATATACCTTAACAATTGCTCCAATATTTTTATGGGATAACCTTTAAAAAACAGTATTAAATAAAAGAATTAATTTCAATACTATTAACATTAATAACTTTTCAAAATTTAACAAACTATAATAATTAATAATATTGTATATGATTTATATTAAGTCGCTTATTTGTTTTAAAGTTATCACATAAAATATCTACAATTGATTTTAAATTATGAAATAATTTATAATATAAATAATTATAAAAATTTAATTTATTTCTTGAAAAACAAAATATTTTTAAAAAAGTTATATATTTTTAATAATTATGCTACATTAACTAAATTAATTAAAACTTTTAAATTTCATAATTTTGCATTTAAAATATTTATTTATTAAACTCTCATACGCAAGATACAATAAATTAAATTTACTTTAAAATAGTAGCTTTCTAAATCATTTCAAATTTCTTATAGAATACTAATTAATCTTAATTTAAAATTTTTTTTGTTTTCAAATCTATTAACTTTTAATTTTAAAATAATTCTTATTTTAATAAACCAAATTCATTTTTTTTTCAAATTATTTGATTTAAAAAAAAACTTCTCGATGTATAAGAAATAAAATAAATAAAAAATAAAAAAATAATTTGTCTTTCACTTAACTTTTTTTAGTTTTTAAGTATTTGTTATATTAACAAATTAAAATAAATCTGTACGCAAAAGTTATCGACACCACTAAACTCACCTGTCGTACATTTGCGCACACACAAACAATATATTTGGGTTACGTGGAATTTAAAATTGAGATGTCATTTTGTCATACGTGTCATTTTGATCAGGTATACTTCTAATATTGATTAAGTTGTTTACGTGTTGCATACACGTAAACAATTTTATCAACCCCATTTTCAGTTTCAAACTAATATAATCGTAAGCTTTGATCTAACGTTAAATATCCAATGGACTATATCCACCGAGGTCGATCACACGTCTGTAGCTAAGGCGGTTAAAGGAGGTAGTGCCCGTGCAACATTGGTAAGTAAACACAAACACCTGGCATTTTCATTTACCAAGTTTAACTTTCATTTGACGCGACGGGTGGGTTCGGCTGTCCTCAATCATACGCGTTAGCGGGTGACGTGAATTGAGGGAAGACACATGTTTACGTATACTATTCACAGTCCTTATGTTACTGGCGCAATATTTTATCCAGAAAAAACATGTCGATTCCGCATCGCATTTTTGGGGCGAAATAATTATTATTAGTTGTATAAAATACCCTACAACTTTTGTCTTACATCTTCCTTTAGTGAATTAGAATAAAACATATCAACATAGAAACAAATTTCGAACACTTAATTTAAAAATATAATAATTATGTAAATAAGCATAAAATGTACTAATTTTTCTTCACCGCTTTGCGAGAGGGTTTTTTATGGTTCCATATCCAAATAAGTACTCCTTATAGTTTCGCAATATCCGTATGTATATCACAGCCGTTTTAATCGCAGACTATTTCAACATTTTTCGACACGAGGATACGTTTACGTAATATTAAGCTTTAAAGTAGTTTTTTTGTTAATTACTTGTCCTCTGTCCTCACCCTCTAGCAGGTAAACCGTTATTTTTGAATTTCTGAAAATTATTCACAATAGTAATGTATGTAACGAAATTAGAAGGAAAATTATCATCGTTAAGTGGGCTCTACTAGTTTACGAGAAATAATCCATCAACTTATAGCCTGTTGTCGGATCTATAAAAAAATCATTGAAACTTCATACGAGTTGCTTAAATCAACTACAAAAATAACTGTATTTTAAAATGTATATTTACTATGTTTATGAAAGATATACTAGAAGATATATTTATATATATTTACATGGTGAGAAATAATATTATTTAAATATGCACTATATTTTTACGCCTAGATAGGCAACATATTTATATTGTGGAAAATATTTGTAAATAGTTTAAAGGAAAACTATGCACTCTTAAATGTTTATAAGTACCTAAATGTGTACTGAAGCTTTGTACTGCAAGTCCTACTCGCATTTAACTGGTTTTTTGTAAGCGGTGCCACCTAGTTTAGAGTTTTGCTACAGCTATACGCTTACAATAGAAGAATTAGATTACGATAATTTAATTCGTTTGAGAGTCCAACTTTTCATTAGTCAATTCAATGTTTTCTTCGTCCTCATTCATAGACTTCAGTTTTGTCATCTACTTCAACCATTATTGATCCACAAAATATGAAAATATCAAATTCTGCGCCCAATTCTAGCGATCATTTCAGTAATATTAATCTACATCTTACAATTTAAGTTTACCATTCATATAATAATAATAAGCTAATACCCATTTCAACGGTGAAAGAAACAAGCGAGGTCATACAGCGCGCAGCGTATAACTATTGCCATCATAATATGGAGAATGCATTTTTTCAGTTTTTAAGCGAGATACTTTTTCATTTAAAATGTCAGAAAACAGATTTGGAGAATAACCAGAATTTTTCTTTAAATTTCCAATAAATCACTAATAAACAGTAATCTAAATGATAATATATAATATAATCTAAATATAATCTAAATGATAAATTAGTGTCATAAAAGAAATCAATAGAACTTGAAGACACCGAAGTCTTAGATAAAATACACCTATCTGATAATAATGAAGTTAGTGATTGCTCCACTGCTTATATTACTGAACCTTATTTAACTTTTATATGAATGAGTATCAACACAATTACAATTTAGTAACACTACTTAAACGGAAGAAGTACTTAATAGTAATTTAATAAAATACATAAATACAAACAAGATATCAGTTAATAATTGAATATATATTGACAACTGCTTCTAGGATTTGCGAAGTAGTCGACTAACTCAGTTTTTATAAGTTTCTCAATTTATTACTTTTATTCCATTTCCTTTCTATAGAAGATTACGTATAAGAAGTCGATTGTTAAAAGCGAGGCCAACTACGATGTGGAGAAGTGTATACTCCTTTGAATCCTCGTTTTAATGACTATATTTGCGCATCAGTCTAAATCGATTATTGAATATAATTTTTCAAATGTGTGGTCATTCTTATCCCTTATTTTAAATCGAATGTCTATATATATATATATACACTAAAAATTGTCAATATTATACATAAAAGTTAATGTTTATATGTTCGTCTTTTATGGGTTCACGCATCATTAATCCGATTGCGATGAAACTTTGATGAATAGTTGTGCGCTTGCCGGGGAAGGTGTCTCAAAAAAAAAATGCTCACGCGAACGAAGTTACCCGGCGGGTCGATCGCGATCGTTCGCGCATTGTTCATCCGATCGAGTTGAAACTTTATACTAAATAGTAACGGCGAAAGAAGTCGCCGGGCGGATCGGTAAACGTGTCTACTTTGCACCTACTTCAAATAAATTACAAGAAAATTGAAAGAGGCATTACAGGGCAACTAAATGAAATTAAATTAAGGAAATGACGTGTTCTGAGCATTACTATTGACGGCAACTTATTATTTATCTGTGCGTTATTATTCATGGAACATCAATAATAATGCCGCGCCTTTTATCAATGTAAGGACCGTGTTGTGAGTATACGAGTGACTCAGATTTGTAAGTAGCAATTGGGCGCCATCTTCATTTATCAGTCTTTTAAAAATATTGTTCTTCACGTCACATAACAATTTCTCCTAACTTAATTCACAGTTGAGGTCGATTGAGCACAAAATATACTATACAAGAATACGCTGACTTTCGATAGGAGTGTTTTTAACAATTAGGCCTAAATAGCCGCTTATTAAAAGGTTTGTATGTTTGCTGACAACACTAAATATTAACCCATACAACAAGGAACTTTCGCGTTGGAAAAGATACCTCTGTAATTTCGCCGCATCTGCCCCATCTGCCACAGCCCCATACTATTATGGATATATTTCAATTAACATATATTATTCTTTAATATTTCTCTCCGTACATGCAAAATTGGGGTTACATTTTTTATGCAACCTATCAAGTGGGTTGTTATCGGAAAGATATTTTAAAATGAAATTGGTGTTTCGTATTTTCGAGCCCCCGTTTGCAAAATGTTAAATTTCAAAATAATGTACACTTTGTTCCCACGCCTCTTTTATGTCAATCGTGGATTTGAACAATCTGAAAATAATTCTAGTATTTTTTAATAAACTATGTACAAATTTTAATATTATCCTTTACCACATGAATATATAGCCTAATTATATATTTCACGGGCGTGAAAATATCATGAATTTCTCTTTATTCATACTTTGTCTTTATTCATAACTTTTAGCTGTTATAAAGTACTCGGTGATATTTTAATGACCGAATTTTCATTTTATTATGGAACGGTAAGCAAATCACATAATGAAAAAAATATTTTCCTTTAAATTTCCTTTCCGTTCCATAATAAAGCGCAGGAATGTTAGGAAAATTAAAAAAAATATGTTTTTTTCATATATGATTTAGTTATTGTTTCTTACTCGGTCCTTTAAATTCGGTCACTGACAAAAAGTACATTTAGCTCTTTTTGATGTTTAAATGATAAGATACATATGACAGCCGAATCACCTATGCAATGGTGGTTTTGATATAGACCTGTTAATAAAATTAATCTAAAAATGACAATTTGATGGTTTACCGAACCGTTTTAACTCAGATCCAAATGGAATTATATAGATACAAAATATCGTGGACCATTTAATATAATTGAGTTTCTCAATAATAACTGATATCTTTTAAAAAATATTTATTTTAAGAGACCATTTAAATATACCGCGCGACCGATGGCTTACGATGCCAAATTGCGAAGGAATTGATGTTTGCTCAGAAAACGATAGTGATGAGGAACACTAAAAAATAACTGTTATAAAAAATTAATTTAAAAAAACGTCGATGATGCAATATTGTGTACTGGTTCGATTCCTGACCCAGTCTTGCTGGTGCGCATAATGCCAGTCCAGCTGGAGAAGGAGATGGTGCGGTGCAGCAACAAATGATAGATACATGATTGCCACAGTCTTCCGAAAGACATCGGTGTCACATAATTATATGGGCGACTATTGTGTATCACATTGTCGAACAAAGTGAGTTATGTAGATGACTTTGGGACCGAAAATATTCTTCTACAGTATCTCATGAAATGATGTGAAGGTTTGGGTCACTAAAAACATCATATAACACTCATGACTTTATTGATTTCATTTGTTGAATGCAATCAATAAAATCGTCCTTAATTTGGGCTGTAATTGATTGATGATTCAATGTGACGGCGATTGAAATGTCGTGGGAAGCTAACAGTGTTGTGTGTTCACGGTCCGTCGGTGGAACAGCCGAACGAACGTATTTCCAAGAATATGTCCGATTTGCAGATGACATGTCAAGTCTTCACACACACGACGACGAGTGATAATCAGAACGGCCAAGACAACGCGAAGCAACTCAATTAACCCTGATAAGATCAGGACTGTGTCTGCTGACAACGTTAATATTTAATGTACTGTAGCACTTATAGTGTAACTCACAAAAGGGACTCTTTTGTGTCACGTAGGTACCCAACGTAGCTCTTTGGATGTTTGCCCATCATTCAGTCAAGAAGCAAGCAAAGCTTAATATGGAAATAGTGAAATATTTGGCAGTTGCTTTTTTTGCCAATAAATTTTGATACTATTATTGACTATAATAAGTAAACAGTTTAACTGTAAATTATAGATATTTCATACTTTTCTGTGAGTACTAAATAAGGCGAATATAATCAATCATTTTTAGCATCTTATCCCGTTCTAGAGATTCACTTTTTCAACTTGAAGGCGAAGATTACGGAGAGCCGCGCCTTCCGCCGCGTGCCGGATCGTCAAGGCAATTAGACGCGACGCGGTAGACGTCTTTTTCGGCTTTGAATATCGAGCGACACGATTATTATTTAGCTGAAAGAAAAAAATGTTATACTGGAAATTAAGTGTTTTTCTCAAGTATTTTAAGGCTGCTTATTATAATGAAACCTTTAAATATAAATATGTCAAAAACCTGCCAAGCACTAATATAACTCGCACTACGAAGTTTCGGTACATATTTAGATACTTGTAAACATTTCGGGTTAAACAGTTTTTCTATTGAACTATTTATAAATATTACTTTTTAACAAACTAAATATCTTTCACAGACGTTAAAACATAGTGTATATTTCAAAAATTATAATATCCGGGATAATGGCTATAGTTTTTCTACAATCTTCCCGTAAATTTCTAAAAACCCTATTATTCATAGTTTTAAGTTGAGTTGTTTCGAAAATAAGATGGTGAGAACGTATTTTTTTGCATATTGTTCAGTATATCTGTGAAGACAACATAACTTAAAATTTTGAAAAATATTTTTGAGGCCTACATTATTAGCACTTTCAAACGATACCCCACAATACATATGGGAAAAAAACATCCGAGGACTTTGTGTCACCTCCCTCAACCCAATTTCCATATAAAATTTTTTGAGTATTAGCTCTATAATTTCAAGCTCCTACTTTAAGCGGTTTCTGAGAAAGCACCTTTGACAGACAGACTGACACGTGAGCGATCTTACAAGGATTTCGTTTTTTGATGTGAAACATCTATAGGCGCAGGTATAAACCGGATCGTTGGCGTGGCGACGCTTGCCGTGACGGGTCGCCACGCTATACTAAGATATATATATAGTCTATATGTAGTAGAGTGTACGGTATGGCGACGTGTCGCCATCCGCAACCGACTACGCGACCCCCTCCTCACTCAGTTCGACGCTGTTGTTTACAAGTAACCATTTTCTGTAAGAAATTCGTAATACTTTATTTTTATTTTTTCATTATACTATATTTTTTTAGTTCCTGTAATAATCTTGTCTTTTATGCATATTACTTATACGAACACGATGTTTCACATCTGCTAGGCGTCCCGTGATGGCTCACTGTTTTTTTTTTCATTTCAGATACGAAACCTTAAAAATCATACTTTACAATTTTACTTTGAACTTTACTGAGTCGCTAATTACAATAAAAAATATATAACCATTAATTAAGAACGCTCGCGCCGCACCCACGAATGATTTAGGAATACGCATTGGAGTTCTCAATAGAAATCAAATCAATAACGAGCAATGCGTCCAAAGCCCACGAATAGTTCGACGGCGGCGACATGCAATATTAGGGCGCGGCCACAGCGAACACCGCGCCGACCTTTGCATGCTAATTGCACATTAGCGCCAGCCGTGGATCTAATGGCGCTCTAGGCTGTGACGACACTCACATTTCATAGAAAACAGTGATAATAACGTAGTTTGATGATTTTGATAACTTGCCTGACGATCAATAAGGAAAGACTTTTAATTTTCGATACGTTCTAGACGTGATTTAATAATACGCTTATCTGTAATGCTGTAAACAATACATTATCTGCCATTAGCGACTTGAGAGGAAGTACTTGGATAATCTGCCAAAATAAAGCAATCAGCCGTTCAGGTTATTCGCGAGAGACACTTTTCATTAGCACTTAAGATATTTCAAAATACAACGTTGCTTACACGCTTTATCTTGTTTAGTATCAACTACATTATTCGAAAACTGGATCATACTAGATCAATAGTTGTAAAGTTATGACATATTTCTCAATTTAGAGCGCAACTTAAATGGACGGAAGTTCGTGGTCGTATACTTATTCTTACACTTCTTTATGACATTTTGTACATTCCAAGATATCTTAGAAGCAAATTTAGTTGCTTGTCTGCTAACGGTGTAGGGCATATATACGGTTATCCCATATATACAACCACCTTTTACGAAAAGTCCTCCTCTGTTCAAGCTATAAATCTTTGGAATAAACTGGAGCAGGATACCAGAAACTCGCCAATGTAAATTACTTATGTAAATGTTTTAAAAGGCCGTCGGTAAGTCCTTCCTCTTATATCTCTTAGCCCTACCTTTCTTAATTTCATTTTGTTCCCCTTTCCTTAACCATTTTGAAAATTTGGAATTAATAAATTTATTTTATAATTTTTTTTTAAATTCAGTCTTGCTTTTTCCTTGTTTATCTTTAATTTACTTTTTTATCTTTTTATTAATATTTCAATTTGTGAATAGAGTAAGTTTATGAATGTTTTTTTCAGTGTGCCATAATTACCAAACGCTCATATTTAAGCATTATGGTTGACAGAAGAGATTGCTAATGTAACAATAAGTTCTCAAAATATATGTATATATGTAATTCGATGTGTACATTAAAATTCGAAAGAAATAAGTTATATTACATTAAATAGTAAAATATATATTTTTTATAATTACGCTATTTTAAAGCACGAGGCATAACAGACTAGACCGACTGAAAAGCAACGCCGTGATATGCTACGTCCTTCAACTTATACCGTCATAGAAAATATAGCCACAAGTTTTTACGTCAATGCCAAATGACAGTCGAACATACAATTAAGGACACCCATTATCAGTTATTAACACTCATTATAAATGTTTGATTTTCAGGCTGTTTGTGCGCCAGTTTGCGTCACTGTACCTTGCATGACGAGAATTAATTTAGTAACCATCTGATTTATGGCCGTATAGGGATCGTCGGTGCTCCATTAATGAAGTGGTCATTAAGTACATGATTAAAGGAAAATACCCACGCCACTATATAATAAAGTATTCCATCAAAAGTAGTCGTGTCAAAAGTGAAACTTACTTTATTTTATTGTATTCAGATTAATTGATATTAAAAAAAAATTCCGATGAATTTCTCACAGTTAACTAAGCATTATAAATAACACTTGGCTACAATTTTTTTTACTACCATTTAACACATCGTGTAGTTAAACTTAAGAACCTCTCATTTTATTGTATTCAGATTAATTGATATTAAAAAAAAATTCCAATTAATTTCTCAATTCCGATGAAGTTAAGTAAGTATTTAACATATATGGTATAGTTAAATTTAAGAACCTCTCATTTTGTCATATTCAAATTAATTGATATTCAAAACAAATTCCGATGAATTTCTCACAGTTAACTAAGCATTATAAATAACACTTGGCTACAATTTTTTTTACTACCATTTAACACATCGTGTAGTTAAACTTAAGAACCTCTCATTTTATTGTATTCAGATTAATTGATATTAAAAAAAAATTCCAATTAATTTCTCAATTCCGATGAAGTTAAGTAAGTATTTAACATATATGGTATAGTTAAATTTAAGAACCTCTCATTTTGTCATATTCAAATTAATTGATATTCAAAACAAATTCCGATGAATTTCTCACAGTTAACTAAGCATTATAAATAACACTTGGCTACAATTTTTTTTACTACCATTTAACACATCGTGTAGTTAAACTTAAGAACCTCTCATTTTATTGTATTCAGATTAATTGATATTAAACAAAAAATTCCAATTAATTTCTCAATTCCAATGAAGTTAAGTAAGTATTTAACATATATGGTATAGTTAAATTTAAGAACCTCTCATTTTGTCATATTCAAATTAATTGATATTCAAAACAAATTCCGATGAATTTCTCACAGTTAACTAAGTATTGAACTTAACGCTTGGCTACAATTTGTTTCGTTACTATTTAACATATCGTGTAGTTAAACTTAAGAACCTCTCATTTTATTGTATCCAAATTAATTGATATTCAAAAAAAATTCCAATGAATTTCTCACAGTTAAGTAAGTGTTGTAATTGACACTCGGCTACATTTTTTTTATTACTATAAGACGTATCAGGTAGTTAAACCTTAGAACCTCTAATTCTGTCAACATGATAAAGCCCGCCAATCTCACTACCTAAAAACTAAGAGATTATCAAAATATAGTAAAATTCATGATACTAGTCCGTTTACGTATTTCAGGGTCTTTGTTAAAACTGCTCCTAAAAATTATATGGCTGACGTTGACTGGTGTGCTGCTAAAAATTATATGGCTGATGTTCGGAATACCAAGATAAAAATTGAAACAAAGACCCATAATATGTACCATAATCATATTTTAATTGCAAGTTAAATAAACGATAATACACACACTCTACTCAACGCTAACGTTTTATTTTTGGGGTTAGGTTTTAATGACAATCTCGTTTGAATTTTTAGGACTCAATAATACTGTTAAGTACGTCGTATAAAAAAATAACGATTACACTTTTTAATAATAATATTAGAAATAATTTATGGAACTAAATAAAAACATAATTCCAAACCAACCAAACCGTGATAACCGTCGTGTACTGATCGCTAGCCATTTTTATTGTCCGTTTAGCCACTTTATACATTCCCACACTACATTGCTACATAATATTGAGTATGTTAGAATAAATAAAAGCATGATTTTTTACATTTATTACAGGACAAAGATTATAAATAACAAAAAAACAAAAATAAAAATATTCGACATTGTTGTCATAAAATAGGGAATTATACGTCATACCTTTTTTCTGTAATTGCATTCTTCAAAAAAATCGTCTACATAATGTAATTTTCTTCCAAAAAATCATCTACGTTATTTATATTAAATAAAAACATAATTTTTTATATTTGTTAAATTATTATACATTGGATTACCTTTGGTCAGTCAATGGGCCGTAAACTGGGCAATAAACTGTCAATGGGCCAAAAAAATTATTCGACTTATAACAGATTTAAGAATGTTTCCTCCGTAAAGATTAATTGTGCATCTACACAATTTTTTAAATTTAATTTAAAAAATGTTCAGGTTTTAAATTTTGCGTATCAATATACATATATATATATATATATATATATATATATATATATATATATATATATATATATATATATACATATATATATATATATATATATATATATATATATATATATATATATATATATATATATTGATATAAAGAAGCAAACTATATATACTTGGTTAAATTTTCATTGCGTATTTTTCGTTTTGCTTTTATATAGCAGTTATGAAATTATGAATAAACGTGCAAAATACGAGTGGAACACGCAAAGTGAGGGTTTCGTAAACACTTAGGCACATTCAAATGATTTGATTATAAAACTTAAAATTACATAGTGTTTCTATTAAACTATTTCATATTAATAGTAATATCACTTTTCATTATGTAAATATATTACTAATACATTGTTCACAGGCGTGAGGCAAACAGGTTGGAAGGCAATGTTAATTTAATTTATTATTCTAAGGTGACCAAAACTATGCTGACTTACTCAATACATTTATCATAAATTATTTAAAAAGTTCCAATTGTTTTCGATACTTGAATCTCGCAAAGGAGACGCTCACGCTGCATCAAAAAAATCGCTACACATTTTTGACTGCATTTTGAAAGACCTCTTTAACGATACCACACTTGATGGAATCCGGAAGAAAAATTGTTCACTCCAAGTTCAATGTATGTAGAGATATTTAAAAATGTTTAAAAAAATGTCGTTCATCTAATTCAACTGTTTCATCCTGTAAAATTTCATCATAATCGGCCTCAAAGTGAAAGAGCATATCGACGGGCGGGCGGATAGATGGATATGACGAAATTATAAACGGTCTGTTTTTGCCATTTGGCTAGGAAACTGTAAAAACTACGTATTAGTTCATGATGGTATTATTGACAAACTAAAGATGTAAACTACTTTCTTCGTTTAATACATACACAACTTTACTGATCCTACGTTTCTGGCAGTTACCAGATCAGTGCACCGAAGACCGATTTTACTCGTAACTGGAACACAGAGTAAACTTCTAATACAAAAATCAAATTTAAATAAGACTAGTTTTAATTAACACATTTTTAGCTGTTCTTACTTCATTGTTTTCGTATCACTGTGTTTGTTCTTAAATTAAGTTTAACATCATAAAATCATTGCAAGCAGTTCATCATGCGTGTATGTAATATAATGTATACCTGCTGACGGTAATGATATATTGCACAAACTGTATAAATAAGGCTCTCAAGGCCTTCGTATTAGCAGCACACGACGAACAGTAACAATCGACATTTGCGCGGTGCCGATAATTACTCCGGACAAAACGAAATCATCAACAACCCACTTAGCAGTGTAGCTTTGTTATTTTTCGTGTTTACAAGAATGAGCGTAACGAATTGGAAAAATATATCTAACTAATGAAAGGAGATTGTGTCTCTGCGCGTGTAAATATCATTGCCTACTCAAACGAACTTGCTAATTATGAGTTCTTATTATTAATGTACGACTATTAGTTGACACTCAATTATTAGTTGTCCTCTGACACTGTCCACGATATCTCTAACCATATTTTTACCCCATTGCGCGTAAGCAAAGAGAGGGTGGAGTTTTTCACGTATATTATGCCGGAAAGCGGCGGCAAAAATGGCGACGCCATCGAGATTCGAGATAGGTCAATTATGTAACAATAGTACATCAAAAATAACTTCAAGAAATGACGTTGGGCTGCAACTTATCTTGGTCGGTTGTGGATAGGAATGTGTGTTCTCTGCTTATTGGATCTACACTTTAACGTGATTGAACTACAGCTTATATATTTTTTTTATTTTGTAAATCTCGATGAGTACACCGTGAACAATTTAATCGGCTGCGTAATATATTGACACATAACGCATTCCAATAAATAAAATGAGTCGATTATAAATAATTTCTACATCATCGAATTTCAGTACTAAATTTTACACCAAATTAAAACCAAAACTATGTATGTATATTTAAAATATTTTGTCGGTCACCTTCTAATCTAGTACCTATGTCAGTCCAACTAAAATCATCACTGGAAAAGTACAAGTTATTCGGTGCTAATAAGTGTTTGACGTGAAGTTTCCTGTCATATTTGTAAATAATCAATACTCGTGTACAATGTTTCGAGTAACATCAAATATAACTTTAATTATATTACATTTTAATTATACAACAATCGTTGACTAAACATATCTCATTGTTTATTGAAGGAATAGAATGCAATTGTGTAGTCTAAAGACAGCAAGGTTTGAAAAACCTTATCATAGATTTAAAATAAAAAATAATTAAAAATGGTCAGGTACGAACTCATTTTAATTGCAGTATCGTATTATAATCTAATTAACAATATCTGCCAAAAATAAATAATCAATAAAAATACAAAAATATAATATTAATCATTCTTAACTGATAATGTCATAAGAACATTATTGTCTAAAGAGTAGATTTACATAATCTCCAACAATATAAATATATATAATATAAATATTATATATATATACATATATATATATATATATATATATATATATATATATATATATATATATATATATATTGATCCTTTTACAATATTATGTTTTCCGCATTGAGAAGTGTAGAATCATGCTCAATAAAATTTAACTGTAAACCATTATCAAACTTAAATAACGAATCACAATCAGAATGATGAATTTCTTCAATACGCCATGCATGTAGTGTCTGTGATCCTTACGTTTTATTAAACAATATAAATAGCAGTATTTAATAAACTTTAATATATTTATAATGGCTTTTTATTCTATAAATTTCGCTCGTAAATTTTAACTATCTATATTTTTTATCATCCGCTATGTCTTAAGGGGTAATTAAATGAGAGAAAGTATACTTTTCATCGCAAAACTGTCATAGGTCTTACTATCTTCTTCCTTTAAAGAAAGGAATATACTTGTAAAAAAGTAGGGGTTTTCAATATTTTAAATTTCAAGGGGTTATTAAATTTTAAATAAATTGGTTTAATCAAATTTATGTCCCGCCATCATCAAAATTTGTTTTTGTTCACATTAAATGTATATTTCCTAATAATATAAACAGAATGTGCGTATCTAATGCTTAAATTATGACGTTGCATTTCGAACGAATTTTATTTACATGAAAAACTATTCACGTATTGGTGAAAAATTATTTGTGATACGTGTTTTGCTCGAACCATGCATACCAGTCTTTAACTTTAATTCGAAACGGACGAATCATCTGTTGATGAAAACACGTCTTATCATTGGTACCAAATATTTATTCCACCATCTTCTATCCCTTAGAAAGATATTGAAGCTTCTCTGAAACCGCTTTTGTCGAAACTATACAATTTATGGTCAAAATTTAGACTGCTCCTGCAATTTGGATTTGTATATGTAAAAAATTAATGTATACCTTGTGCAGTAGCGCTGCTTTTTTGCAACGTAGGCTGGAATACCGTGACACAAGTTCGTCGGATCATTCGTTCCCATCGTTCTTAAGGAATAAAATCTATCAATTACGTAAATTTCTACATTAAAACTCTTAGATATTTCAGTTAAGGTGTCTGAAACATATCATCATTGTATTGCGATTAACACTTGTATTAATTATAGACACAAATGGTCTCAAGGTTTATGTATAGAAATATTGTATTTGTCTTTTCTTATAATTTAAAAAATGTCTTATGATATTAAAGACATTCAGTAATGTATCATTAGCATTAGACTGTAAATTATTAATTAACAACATAATTATCTAAATAAACAAAATAACAAACTTTTGTATAAGCTCAAAAATATGTTGGTGTATGATTCTCTAGCGCTATTTTCACAGAGATGACTCAGCTTATTGTTGTGAATATCATTCACAAAAGAAGGAAGAAAAAATGTAATATTTTTAAATTTTCTTTTTAATAAACTAAATTTTTGGCTTTTTTCTATTAAGAATAATGTGACGAATCACATTTATAAAGAAAATACGGGAAAACCTCATTTCAACACGTCACTTTGCGAACAGTCAGTTTATTTCAATAGTTTTGTAGTAGGTTTGATATAATAAAGCAGAGATTTTATAATAACAATTTGGATTTTTTTTTAAATTTGGGACTTTGAAGGTGATTAAGTATCTAGGAGAAGGATGGGTTTTTAATTCGCACCAAAAACAATTTACATTCAGAGTGATGAGAGGTATCTATGAAAGTAGGTCATAAGAAATGACAATAAATATGAAAATACAGCTCTATCAAAAACGAAAAAATCCTTGTAAAATGTTTAAAACAATTTACAAACGACTATAATATATATAAAGCCGAATGACTTACACTTTTTCAATGGGAAATTTACTTAAACTAACAAAACTATCCAGTTAGAAGATTACATAAATATTTGAAATTTATAATTTGGTAGCTTTAATTGAAATTCCATGATGTAAAAGTTAACCCCTAATATATGTATACTCTATTTCTTGTTGGACTACATTATGTGCCAATATTACGCGACGACCTAAATTATTGCTTCTATATTCATTAAAACGAACAAAATAAAACAAAAAATAAGCTGTAACTCAATCACGTTAAAGGGTAGCTACAATGAGAATCGAAAATCCATCCCTATACACAACCGCCAAAGATACGCTACAGCCCACCATAATCAGCTATTCCGAAATTTTTGTTTGGTATGATGAAGCTCCGATGAGGATTGTAGCTTTTATTATATTTCTATACACCTCTATAATGCGTAATCGAGTACCCTTACACTGTTTAAGAAGGCCAAGCTTACCCATGAACAGAATCCCCTTCAGTTCAAGTTTATGCAACGGCATCCTCGGTATCTCTAATAGTCCAAAATTCAACCAGAAAGTAAGGAATTCATCGACACGCCTATACGTACAGAGAGCTAGACGGTGGCTTTGGCGCTAATCTGCTCCATGATTCTCTGATGCTCATTTTTTGAGTCGAAATTGCCTTTCGCTTAGTCAACTTTCATAATTGTTTGTAAAGCGTTTTGTTGTAAACTGGAAAAAAACAGGTCAATGAATTTATGATATTAGACAATTCCTTAGTAAAGTTAACTACTGCAAATACTTAGTAAAGTTAACTACTGCTACTGCAAATTTATATGGAAAAGTAGTAGTTTAGGCTCAAGACTCCAGATCGTTGTAAAGCTGCGTGTTAGCAGCCAGCTGTAGCTTTTCATATTGTTCAAAGTGACGTTGCTTTAAGGCATGCTTTTATTTCATAGCCGAATACACACCGCGATGACCGGTAGGGTCTGCCGGAAATCGCTAGCGAGTAAACGACCATACCGGGTGGTATGGTCGACAACTACTCTTGCTGATGTTGCATGTTACAAACACCGAGTGTGCACTGCAACCACCGCTGAGTAAAGTCGCGGCAATTCCGGAGGAAGCTAAAGCCAAATCTTTGCGGTCTTGTGCAAAAATGAAACTTACAGAACTTTTCTTCCAGACTATACCACGAGATCAAATAAAATCTTAATGGATCTCATAAAAGTTGGACGCTGTCCTTCAGGAAATACTTCAATTTAAGGAAATATTCTATATCTATACATATAATAAAATTATAACAAAGTAAATCCTGTACCTGTAAAATATTTTAAAGAGAGTGATTTATTTAGCGTATAGAATGATAATAGAAACCGGAAAATCTTTTTTTAGAATATTTGTCTGTCTGTTATTTTTTGCATCAATCAGGCGAAATCTACTGGACGGATTTTGATGAAATTTGGTGTGGTAATAGTTAATAATCAAGAACAACATATGAAAAAAATCTAATTCCGTTATTATCTTATTCCTAATTTCACGCGAGTGAAACTGTGGGGCACACCTATTTTAATCTATTTTTATGTAAAATTTCGTATAAATCCGTTAAGAAATTGTGGAGTTATAAAGTAATAAACATCCATCCATACAAACTAATACATTAGTGATTTTAGTTAGGATATATAAGAATATACGTAATATTATATATCAAAGCCAATGCGAAATCATTCACCAACATGGCGAAAATTTTGACGTCATTTTAAATGATTGAGTTTAAATGGGCTGCTCTCTATTGCTTTATTATGTTCACTATTCATCATTCTAGGCATTCCGTCATTCTAGGCATAGGGTATAAGTAAGCTTAATTTTATAAATCAACAAATAGAAACACGCGTCATATGTGAATCAGACTTCGCGCCGAGCGCACTCGTACTTAATTGGTGTTTTTTTTTATTTTTACCTTTTTATCAGTTAGTGTTTGTTATTTAAGGGAGGAAATAAAAAAAATCATTCAAAAATAGCATTTGATAAAAAATAAACTTGTCTTATTTTAAGTTTTAGAGTTCCGTACATCGAACTGAAAAACGAAACTTTGCTGAAATAAGTTATGTGTTTATCAGGCTGTCCGTCTATAACAATCGATTTTATCAGAAACCATGCGACATAAAAACATGGAATTTGGCGTAATAAATTTTATTAACCCACATAATAACCTAGCTAACTTTTCTTAAAATGCTCATATAAGAATAAAAAAGGGGATAAAGTCCTAATTTTTTTTTCATTTACCTTTCTATCATCCGGGCGTATCATTTGAAAGAGCTTGTTATGAAAAATTCAAAAATATTTTTTCCTAATTTTATATTGCCTATCTAAAAGTATTTTCTAAAAAATATGCGAAAATAGAGCTAAAAAATTATAAGATTACAGGAAAGCAATTATCCTAGATCTTATTATTTTTCAAATATACATCACGTTTTATGCTTGCGAAAGATATATTAGGCAATATACAGGTTTCCCGTAAGGAGTGGACCAACGAAATGTCGGTGATGGGTTCGTATGGGTTATTACACATACGAAAGAATACATTTTATTACTCTAAGCCTAATAGTTTTAGAGATTTGATTTTTTAAAATTGTTCATAATGCCCACAATTTTTTTTTATTAGGTATTATTACTATTTCTGCTTTTTATTGTCCAAGATCTTTAAGAGAACATTCGTCTTCCTAATTAAAATGTTGTTCATTTATTATTATTGAGTGAAGGAGTAGAGGGGGTCGCTTAACGGCCGAGGACAATAAAAAGACCATACGAGTGGGAAAGAGATAGCGAAACAATTCTGATAAGCGATCGTTTTGATCGTAAGCATTTCTGCGAATACGGAGCTATTTAAAGAAAGCAGGTATTTTTCGAATGTTTACAGAATTAATTGTAACAATGTTACCTTTTTGGAATCTGTGTGAATTGTAGATGTTTTTGAAGTAAAGTTCCACAAGGTTGCCATACATTTTTTTTACACTAGCACTGTTCCAAAATCACTTCTCATGTTTTATAATTTTAAAAAAATGCACACATTACAGCGTTTAATTTTTATGTTCTCTAAAAAGAAAAAAAGTAAGGTCTCTTAAAGATCTCGGACAATAAAAAAGCAGAAATAGTAATAATACCTCTTAAATTGTTTTTTCATAAGCCGTAACAAAAATTTAAAAAAAATAATATCTCTAAAACTATTAGGCCCAGGATAATAATATTTATTATTTAGTATGTGTAATAACCCCATATATCACCGACATTTCGTTGGTCTTCTCTTTACGCGACAATCTGTATAATATTAAGTTGCAAAAAATTAATATTTGTAAATATTTAGTAGAAATACTAGGTACCTTCAGATATTCATAAGTACCTAAATGTGCACAAATGTGTAAATGTCTATCGAAACGTCGTAGTGCGATTCTGCTCGTCTTTACAGCTTTATTTAAATCAAAGGGAAAATTAAGGGGAGTTTGTTTTTATTTGGTTCTTGTCCATTTAAAATAAACACCAGTTTTCTATAAATTGTACATAATCATATCTGATTATCATTTATTTATAAACATTAGCAGAGCACTTTTGGTTTAAAGGTAGAGAAGCATATACACGATGTCCGGGAATAATTTTCGGACAAAGAAAGGCGTTATTTCTTGACTGAATAATAGTTGATTGTCGTTAAAATAAAATTTAAAAGATGACTTTTTTTCAGAAAATTGAAAATAATATTCATAATTATTTGTAATCTTTTTCGTACACATGATACTTGCGCACATTGTCCAGCACCGCTTCGGGGGAATAACCGTCGAACAGCTGCAAAGACATCGCCACTGAGCGTAAACACTGCGCTCCGGGCACTATCGGGTGTATTAAAAATTGTTACGTGTGATATATCTTTTTTGCACTCAATTAGAAAAAGGGCGTGTTTTTCGTGTTACTTCAACGACAATTTATTCCTTTATACCCAACGAATAGCGTCTTTGTTTGTCCGACATCTATTGCCGGACACTGTATATATTTAAAAATATTTTTTTCCATTTTTCCATAAAAACTAGTGCAGTCAGTTTAAAAATAAATTGACTACATAAGCAAGTGTGCAAATATCTTAGAGTTTTAATTAAATATCGGCAGAATTAAACATCTTCGCATTGAAATTAATACAGTTTCATGTCTACATCGAATGATGCAAATGTTACGTGGTTGTAACAAACGGAGAACGGAGTCCACTGTGAGGATTTCATCTTTATATTTTGATATACGGTTCCATGAGCACGATACGAGCGGTGGGTCGTACGGAGCGGCGCAAGTGTGCCATGGCCGCGACACCTGCCGCGTGGCGTGCCACCACAACCTCGCCGCTCCACCTCATATTATGAAGTTTTACGTCACGAACCTTCATAATCAAAACTCAATTCACAATTGTGCACTTCGTTTTCCATCCTGATAAAGATTTTGCTATAATATTCTCAATGATTCATGTTGTTTCTATATAAGTGTATTATTAATTATCATACACACATTAAAATCAATTTAATTAATTATAAGAGTGTCAATATTAACGGGACTTTGAATTAAGCTCTATAAATTAGCATAAGAACAATATAACTATAAACGTTACTACATTAATTAGAAAATATTAGAATCAATTGACGTAGAACGACACTTTATGTTTATGCAGATGCTATGTTATGCTAATAAAGTTTCAATAAAGTTCACAGTATAATTTTCTTCAGCCAAGAAATCTGTCGTAAGATCAATTGGGACATCATCAGGTTTAATACTATGTACACATTTGAAGGCGTTTTTAATTAACCAGACCATACTTTCCATTTTTAAAGATTTTTAATTCTAATTGCAGAACAGGTATTCGTAAGTTGATATATGTGTGTGTGTGTGTGTGTATATATGCATATTTATATATGTCGTCGCCGTGGTGTGTTGGGTTGATCACAAGGCATACGGCCTTTGACGATGCGACGCACCGCGGCGACCCGGGTTCGATTCCCGGCCGTTCGTCGAACGGGGCTGGACTGGTGTTGTGGTTGGCTGTAAGAGATTGCTCTTGTAGCAATAAGTCCGCCATATGTATCAATTAGATACATTAAAGTAGATAAATAAATAAATAAATATATATGTATATATGTATATATATATATATATATATATATATATATATATATATATATATATATATTTATATATAGATATATATATATATATATATATATATATATATATATATATATATATATATTTATATATATATATAGTGAATGCTTAATAAAAATGCATTCCGTATACGAAATAGACACAATTAAAATGTATTCTTTTAAGCTATTTGCTGTTGGCTTTGTTTTCGTTCACATGAATTTTAAGCTCATATCACAGTATGCCCAGGTCATTCTAAATAGATACATCATAAGGTTATATAAGACCATTTTTCAAAACCATCATGTATTTTCACTGCGAAAAACGTAAGATGAAATATATTATCTTTATTTGCCTCTTTCAAGATTATGTCATGTTATAATGTAGAATATTATAAAGTTGAGATTATACTACGCAGGTTTATTGATATAAAACATTGCCCCATAACAGATTTGCATGATGAAAGCACAGTAGGTGTAATTCTTAGAAATCACCTAAGCAATAGTCGGAAACTGATTCGGTTGTGATTTATTGTTCATTAAGTATTTATCAAACGTTTAAAATTGGCCGGGTCGATCGCGTGTTTTTAAAAAAGTCGGACGCAAATCCTAATAAAGTTAGACTTATGTGGTTCTATAAGACCGTTTCGTTACACCCTAGTGCCTGCTGGATACAAATGCGTATATAATAGCAGAAATGACGCTGTAAAAGCTGCCCATAAAGAAAATTGGCATACAAGACAACAAGGCGGTGGGCCGCGGCATCTGACAGACCGTAACAGATAATGAGGTTAGGCGGACCGCTGCTCCACCCTGCAGTTCAAGGCCGCACGAAACTCAGGAAGCGACCGACTGCTTAGTTTTTGCAAGTGAACAGTTATATAATATCTTGGAAACCATGAAAGTGCGGCAAATATGTCTCATAAAATTTCAATACAAATGTCAGTGTTTAAACTATCTATCCGACAAGTTTTAATATTTAGAAGTATTGCAAACCTACAAGAATTTATTAATCATGATTTTTCCCTATTAATGAAACGTGCCTATTTATAAAAACAATTTCAAGAAATACTCCGTTTAAACTGATCTATGTACTTAATAACACTATTAATTTTTAGTGATCGAACCATAAGAATGATTTCAAAGAGAGGCGCGTAGTAAAAATCTTTGAATTACGGAGATGGAAAGATTCTTCTGCATAGGGTTGAAGATTTTGAAATTACTGAAAAAAGCAAAGACCATTTTAGACCTTGTAAATACAAATAATCTCATTATAAATTCTTCTAAAGATATAGTCAAAAACAGACAATCCAGAAATTTGTGACCGCTTATCAAAATTTTCAACATTTCTGAAAAGATAAGCAAAAGACTTTTAAAACAAACGGATAAACAGACAAGTGAAAAATTACTTATCTTAAAAATGGAAACAAAAGTCACAACATTAAAAACGTATGTCACATTATTAATTTAATAAAGAAAAACAAGTTAAAGCTATGAAAAGCTGCTAAAAATGTTATAAATCCTACAAGAAATTAGTAACAAGTGTAAAATTTTACAAGAATATTTTTAATGTAACAAAGTATTTTTGAAAAAATTAAATATTGTAATAAATCTGCTTGAAGGCATTGTATAACAGTCACAATATTCGCGATTTTTTTAGTCGGCAAATTTCATCGTTCTATAGATATAAGTTGACACGAAAAGAGTAAAGACATATTTTAAACGAAATAATACCAAATATCGTTATTAATAAGGATCCTATTCTAAGTCTGACAATAGATCATCACGTGGTAAGATAAAAGTTAGACTCAAAAATGACAAAAATGACAATCAAATGAAGTCACTTTGACCTATAGAATTATACACCATACATCGTTTTGACATAAGAAAGTCATAGTTAAATGGTAAAATTAAAGTTTATATAATGGAAACAACGTTTAATCGTGTCACATCACATTGACTAAATCATTCAACTTTGTACATTTAGATATTCTACCCTTGTCATTAAAGTCGCTTCATGTTACGTAATCATTATTCATAATTAATTTTATTTAAACCTTATTTTCAGAACCATACATAAATTAGAACTTTCCATACCTGTTTCGAGTGGATCAACTTACTTTTTTTTATATTGATTAATCGTTACATAAAATCATAAATATCTATAATAAATATTATCTCATCAAAAATATTATTGTAAAAAGGGTCAAAGTCCTCTTCAACATCTAGTGAGATAAAAACAACTGAATTCTTCGCAAACCTATAAAGTAACGTCAGGTACCATCTTGATGGAAATTGTTTGGCGTCGATCTTGCACTAATCTTCCGGATGGTCATTTGTAGCATGCCTGTGATTTGTGTAGCCCAACGAGCCGACATTTGACAACGAGACCTTACGAGTTGGAACAACTACAAAACGTAAACGATTCAGCGTCTGGTAGTGCGGCTCAGATTTGATGGTACACCTTCGTGCATCAGAAATTATTTACAAATTTACATTAATCCCGTCTATACCTGATATTATATCAAAACAATATAATTGTTACAAATTCATGCCATAAACTATGGGTATTGAAATCGTTGCATGTTGAACTTATCTTAATGGTCATTAAACAAAAATTTGATTAAGTTTTAAAATTTTGTGACTATCGATAAAAACTTTTGCGTGTTGTTAGATGGCGACAGCCGTCCAATTTTCAGCTGCTTGTAGTTTCTATAAACACTAAAAATTTACTAAAACCCATAGTCTAATTTTACTAAACAATTTTATTTCTATAACAATAAGCGCCATGCAAAAGATAAATTTGCGTTACACCGCTGCGTTTTATGCTTCAGAAAATATGGGCATGTTTTATAATTGTGCGTTCCGAAGAGTATGGCAGATACAATTTTCAAGTTTCAAGTTTTATTCTATATATCTATCAAGTTTATTTCTATAAAGATATTTTAAATAATTTTGGCAGTCCGTTACACTTTATCACTAGATTTATAGCCCTAAGTTTCTGAATACAACTTTACCAAAACCTAATGTTACCATATGTGAAATTTTGTTAAGTAAAAACATCACTAAATAGTGAGTTGTAACGTGATGAATTGACATATGCAAATCTATCAAATACACATCAGTATTCAAAATTTGTCTGAAAACGTTGTGCCTCGAAATTGTCACTAGCGGTAGTAGTAAATCGGACATTAAAAAAGATAATAAAATGTCCAAAGAAGACGTTAAAGTCAAATGTAAAATCAAAAGCATTGCCTAGATTCCGTGCCCTGTTCTACCAATAAAGAGATTATTGCCGCCGTTTAACAATATGTTACTTACTGTATGACAAATTGCTATACTAGCAAAGAAGTATTTGGAACCAATAATATTGATAACTGCACAGGCATCCGTAACGCGTTCGGTTCGCCTGATGATACTATGAAAAGTATTCAAATAGGGTGACTCGAAGACGAGAGTTTTCATTGATTATGATAGGGTTTACTCTCTAATTAGTGCTGAAATTTTAGATGCTAGTAAACATCTCCCTATATTATCACAAAGAAGTGACAACAGATCTGTTTGTAAACATAACTAAAAGTACTGTGTACAAAATAAGTGTTAGTTTTAATAAAAACAATTAAGATATTTTTCTTCAACACTTTGTACAAGAACTCTAATGACAGATAGTTTTAAGACTGTTACCATATTCACAAAAGGCTGCTTTATAATAGTTAATTAAATAGCTTTTAATTTTTTATAAGAATTTGTAAAAACTTTCTTATGAAAATAATCTACGCAAAAAACTGTTTTGTAATGATAACAATAAACAATATCTGTCTTTCTACAAGACTGGTCAACGTAATGAAAATCTTAATTTTTGCCAATTTTCCTAACAAAACGCCTCATAAGATTCAGCATGTAAGTAAAGTTACGTAGTGTTTAATACATTAGCTAAGTTTAAGATTTAAGAATTTGAACAGTGTTTATCATTTCTTGAAACAACTTACGCGGTGTGATTTCTTGAGCGAATATGCTCTTACGTTTAATATGAACAAACAATCTTAATATTCTTTTCTTTGTTTTCATAATAATACTTTCTTCGACACCTTTTCCCGTAGAACATCTAAATGTTGTATTTTATCACTAAAACCATTTCTGCAACTCATTTGAAACCCATTCAATTTATTTTCATTTTATTACGTTTCTATGGATGATTCTGTCCAGAATTTAATCAACTGAACATACCTACACAGCATGCTAAGATTTAACAAAGAATTAATTAGCATTGTTAGCATGAAGATATTAATTAGGATTAGATGCTTACATAATAATAAGGATAATTTGTTTTCGATTTTTACCTAATGCATGTTCTGAATGTTCGAAATTAATTTTTTTACTATGTTGTACAAAATGAATCAGCTCTGTAAAAACACATTTTACATGGTAAAATATAGAAAACCAATATTTATGTCTATATTAAGTAACTATAGTGAAACTAATAATCCATTATTCTTAGTAAAAAATCAAATAATTGGACATTTTATGTAGTAATAAGTTAATGCATGTTGACACAGATCCACTGTGAGTTGTGTTAAATAATTTTTATAACAAATTGTACTACAAGGTCAACAGTTATAAATTTCAATGAAATTTTATATTTGACGATGAAAATTAAATAATAAAAGTAAGGTGTAACAAAAAAAACTGTGGATGTCGTTTGTTAGGGTATATAATAATTATTTTTATTAAAATAATTATTTGCTTAGTTTTTTCCCAATAATTCATCTTAAACATCTCCTTAATTCATGTAAATATTATAAGTATTGGCCGAGCAGTTTCAAAGAACAAAACACTTTTTCCAAATTTAAATTCGATTTTTTTTTTTTTAAATTTATGCATTTTTTTAATTTAAATTAATTTTGCTAATTAGTACTAAACGTCAAGAAAAACGATATATAGGGAAATTATAACCATGTTCACCACAGAAACCCGGTAACGTCCTTTTCTAAATAAACTTTTGCTTTATAATTACCTTGTTTAATATTTATTTGGCACGTAGCCACGTCGTTTGCATTCACAACCGTCACGTTGGACTTACCGTAGGTAGATTTTTTTCTAAGCATACTTGAAATATTTGTATTTGTACTAGAGGTCGTAAACGTTTATGAGTCTCTAAAATATAATATCGTCTATATATCTCAAACTTCAATAAAATAACATGAAACAGAACCACCATTGTGCAACTAGATTACTAATCTTAATAATATAACTTACAACAAATCAATAATACTTTATAATATCAAGTAATTTTCAATTAAATAAACATTTTCTGTAATTTTCAAAATTGGGGTCGACCTACGCTACGATCCATGAACACGTCTGTAGGCCGCAATATTTGTTGTTTTCACGTGATTATTTAATTTTCATCGTCAATTATAAAAATAAAATATCATTGAAATTCATAACTGTTGACCTTGTAGTACAATTTGTTATAAACAATTATTTAACACAACTCACAGTCAACATGCATTAACTTATTACTGCAGAAAATGTTCAATTATTTGATTTTTCACTAGGAATAATGGATTATTAGTTTCACTACAGCAACTTAATATAGACATAAATATTGGATTTCTATATGATATCATATTTATAAACTTGAATTTTATTGTCCCTACAGTTATCCCATCTTCTTTCGATGCCCTTCTTTTATTTAGTAATGAATTTTCATGTGATCTCATTTAAATTTTGTTGTTTCTTTGATCACTTCATATAACAGGTTTCCGTAAAAGAGAAAGGTGAACATACTCGTAGTTCACAACTTTCGAGTTTAAGCCATAAAATTAATGTGCACACGTACGATCTGCGTGCGTTTCTTATTTGGTTATTCTCTTTTTTATATTTTAATTATTGTTTTTCATCCAAACTGAAATGCTAGAGCAAGATTTATCGAAAAGTAAGACGCTTAATTTCACTTGGAAAATATCGTTATTTTCTAACAAACACGAAATTAACACATACCCGATCTGTATAGGCAAAATTTTCATAAAAGCTAGCCAAAATTTATTAAGTAATTGTTTATGACTTTAAGAACTAAGTACTTTAATGGATAAATATTTATGCTATATAATTACTAATATACTATATTCATACTTATACTTGTATAATTATACTTGTATAATTTACTAATATAATACGTTTATTTTAAGCGACAATTCATTCATTATTAGCCTCAATAAATAAACAATATTCATATTAATTGTACAAGGGTTTAACTTTTTTTGTTGTGGGGTACGAATCCCTAAAAATCATATTTTTGGTAAGTAGGTAATAACAAAACACTAAAATATTTAAACTGTCTAATTATACTTGCTTTCTAAATAAAAATAGCACACTTTCAAAAACGTCACTCGAATTAATTTTATAATTAGTAAATATGTGCCATCTGTCCAATTAGGTAAATCCAACTTAAAGAAGTCAATAGAAAAGACAGCTCGGTTGGGCAGTCTTCGGGAAACTTTGCCATATTTTTTCGCCCAAAATACCCCAGTGTCTGAAGAGCAAAGTTTTCAATCAGTGTGTGTTGCCAGTAAAGACATACGGAAGTGAGACCTGCTCCCTTACTCGTACAAAGTCTCTAAGTCCCTCGACGAGCTATGGAAAGAGCTGTGTCTGCGGTTTCCCTTTGAGATATGATCTGTAATCTGTAGGAGAACTGAAGTCATCTACGTAGCTCGTAGGATTGAGATATTGACGTGACAATGGATAGGTAATGTAACGCGCAGAACTGACAACCCCGGGGACGAATGATTCTAGAATGGCAATTGTGTACCTTAAAACGCAAAGTATGAAGGCCCCTCATTAAGTGGACGGGTGACTTGATAAAAGTGATCGATTTTTCTGGAAACTTACATGTGAGGCCTACGTTCAGCAGTGAACGTATTTCGATTGATAATGATGACAAATTTTAAATTTACCTATTGTTACGGAGCGTAACTCGCAGTCGAAAACAAACGTTACGCATTAATTTCACGCGTAGTGGAGAGTAGATATCAATGTGTTAGACACCCTCTTTTAAAATACGACTAGCTATGACCCGCGGCTTCGCATGGAAAAAGGAAAAAATGGTGATGAAATGAAAAAAAATATCCTTGTGAAAAAATCGGATCTTGGCATTGGAAATTGCTAATTAGTTTGAGATACATAGAACCGAAGAAACGACGTAAAGAGAATAAAAATCTCTGCACTGAAGCAGGTAGCCTTTTGCTGATATGTTGCCGTTGTGTTTTATTACATGCTTATGTTCATGCTCTTATGGACTATTAGGATAATTTCCTATATTCACTTGTGTATAGTATTATAATATATTTATAATATATTAAGTACGTTATTATAATATAGGCTATAGATATGAAAAATGTCATTAACTTTGGTTGAATTATTAAAGCGTGATAGTAAAACAAATACACAAACATACAAATTAAATTTTGCGTTTATAATATTTGTTAGGATTGTTAAAAATGCAATTCCAACTTTGGTTTTCGACCAAATGTTTGATTACTTTAGTCCACATATGTGTGATCTATAACAGCTAAGCGTTTTTCGCTCAGCGTGCTCAGTGCTTATAGCGTCCGGTTTATTGGTCGCTGCATATATACAGGGCCTGGTATACAAATACATACAGGGCCTGATAAGTACAAAAATATGAACGGGAGCAGCAAAATAATTTCATCTAATGCCGAAAATATTTTGCAGAGGAACATAAAAAATATATCTTCGGTTTAAGACTTCATTTAGTTGTCGCCCGCAATTTTGAACCAAATTACACTTTATGTAGAGTAACCCGACGTATCCGCCATTTTGCAAGTATTAAAATATTTATCATTTTATTAATAAAAATATCAGACGTCATACTCACTAAACACTCATAATATAGCATAAGCATTGGTCGTCTTAACGAGTTTTTTGTTAATATTTCTTAAGGAATGTTGAAGTCATTATTGTAATATAATTATGGTAATAAATAAAGTTATTACATTCTATAATTACCAATTACTTCCAAGAAACGCTTTCAGTTAGCGAAATAGTTTATAAGAATTATTTTTTTAAAAGAAAATATACCTTTTATAATTTATATGAATTCTTATTTAATTTTTTTCAACTTTCGCACTGATTCAAAGGAACAATCGTGCCTTTGTGGTGAAGAATCGATTATAAAAAACCATTCTGGCTAGTCCTAGCAAAACTACCTATTAACACGTCCGTAAACTTCAAATGCATGAATCATCTCAAAATAGATTTGATGATTTTTTTCTGATTCCATTTAGGTAATCCAAAGACAATTTTCCCAATTATATTTCTTGGAGATGTTATTTTAACTTCTTTTAAACATCGCCATCCACTGTTATTATTGAGCGTCTCTTATATATGAGCACTTTCGTTGCAACTAGTGGCTTCTTTTTATATTTCTGTACCTCACAAGGAAAAATGGAACGATTACAAGTTCATTCAATTCTCGGTACAAAACTAAACGACGTAGAAACTTCAAATTTGACATAGAAGTATATATTATTAATCCACATATTTTGCTCTAGCTTTATTCAAATATTAATATAATAATTAAAGAGGGGGGTAAATAAAGTATTTATTCAAAAATTATTTTGTTAATTTAGAAAGGGCTTATTACGGGAAATAAAAAATATTCATGTAGATGTGTTAAATAATATGTGAAAATATATTCCTCCTCTTATTTCCGAATTTACTGAACCAAAAATTATGAAAAAAAACAGGGCTAATAAAATCTGAATAGAAAATATAACATGAAAATTATAGAGAATATTCTAGATCTGATATTTTTTAAATATGAATCATGTTTTTGTGTCTGGGAAAGATGGTAAGCAACTTTATTTACATTCTGAAAAATTAATATTTGTTAATAGTTTTCTACTCGTACTTGATTCGATAACATAAACTTATTTCTGGTTTTCTGTATTTAATGAAAAAACTACCAAAATAACTATTATTTCACGCAAGTATTTTGTATAGTGCGAAAAAGTGACTTATATACAAATAACAAATTATGGTGTAACTTTGTTATTTCGAAATACTAAAAAAGTATTTAATTACGTAATCCATCAAAGTTTTTTTACTATTAAGGTCGACCGAAATGTAGAAATATATAAAAATTAATAAAATGGTCAGTATATTTCAAATAACATAATAAATTAAACTGCACCTCAAAATAAGGTCAAATCTTCTAGTCTCTGTTGAATGTTTTAACAGCGCGGAAATTTTTCAATGTTAATATCGTACAGTAGAGGTCGATAATCATGATTCTAAAATAAACAGTATGGACCCCGCCACTATTGCCTTCTCACTTTGTTGTAAATTAGAAAGACCTTTAGACATGTAAAAAAAAATTAACATATTTTCGTCGTGTCTGCCTTTTTGTTTAAAAAAGTCGTGTTAACATAAAGAAAAAAATAAGCGCAAGTAACAAATGTTTTTCATTGCACCGTTTAAGAGTAATTTTTTTTTATTTTACAACATATAAAAAGTTATATGATTTTATTATCAGTATTTAGTTAGATTATCTAAAATTATGAAAAAAAAATATTTCTAAGACCCATATAAATACATGCAACTAAAAAAATTACATCCTCCCTAAAATTTCCATATAAATATTTTTGATTGTTAGCTATTGAGCTATGTGCGGTATCTAATAAAAGTTTTATATATAATTAATTTATAAATGTCTTACTATACCCAATTTCAAATTTTTACGTCAAGCGGGTTCTGAGGAAAACGGACATACGGACAAGTTCATGAACTAACAAGGGTTTCATTATTTCTTTCAAGTTACGGAACCCTAAAAATGAGAAAAACAACTTTTGCTATGTAGTTATTGCAGCGTTATAAACATTTCAATATTGCAAACTTGCAAAAAAATTAAGTATTGAATCATTTTATCGTGTCTATCTTTGGGTCAAATGTTTTTTTTTTCCTTAATTTTAAAAATAACGAAAATCGAAAAGCAGACGATGAATTCTGCACAATTTCAAAGATATGTCTGGCAATGCTATGGATATTTAACCTTAAGTTTAACACATGTATTTTTTACATTTGCAATAGTGTGGATGTTTGCCTTTTGTATTTTTGTTATCTATGCAGTGTATTTTAGTGCAATGTGGGTCACGATAACATAAATTACTAAGGAAGTGCATAATTTACTATAAACTAGGGAACTATACATATTGCCTGTTCGTCTGTCTGCCATGGGCTTCTAACTTCTAAGGAAATAAGATGTAGACTTAAAATTCGCAAATAGTATGTGGTTCCTCGAGCCAAAACAAGAAATGCTTCTAATTATAAAGACTTCCAATTACATTTCGTGAGAGCTCCCCCATATAAAGGAGTGAACGATTACTTTTTTTTTGCAAAGGTATGTATCGTTAAAAAGAGCTTTTTGAATAGAGCATAAACCTCTGAGCAACTTTTTACTGAGAAACAACGCTTTGGTGGACCACTGACGTTGCCATTTTAGAGCAATTTTATTACCAGGTCTATCTTAAAAATGCCATTACGTAGAAAACTGTAACATTTATCATATTCTTTATTTAAACAAGAAACACATTTATCGCACCTGTATTTATATAAGAATAACTCAAATAAACAATAATAAAAGTATAAACAATAATAAAAAAGTAATGAGTAATACATACCAAACATATTAGCTAAATACGGTCAAGGTCTTTCTTAACAAAGAAGTGAACGAGGCCTTACTAAATATCTATGGAATGTGATTTTTATTTATCTTGTTCAAAAACCTGTTTTGAAATTCATCTTCAATAAGATCACAATAAAGCAAGATTCCGTGTCTATTAGTAGAAAAGCCAAAATATTATAGACGTACCTATATAGTAAACCTAATAAGTACCTCATATACCTAGGTACCTAGGTAACTTTCCTTGGAACGGCACCCTTATTGCGCGAGACTGACCGCAGTCGACAGATTTTTTAAAATTAAATATATGTTATACATATCACAGCTGCAGCAAAGAAGTTAATAATAAAATTGTGATCGAGTGCCGTTCTGTACGTAAATGCCGCATCGCTCTCTACCTCGTCTCAATAGAAGTCAGTCTGAAGACGTAGGAAAATGACCAAAAAAATGAATAATTTTTTTACTAAGATTTCGAAACTATTATAAAACAATGACATACTTCAAATACTTTTGCGTATTCTACGCATTTCAAATGTTTTCAGAGTGTAAATTAGAGTTTGAATAAAAATGTCTTTATTGATTATTGAACTTCAAAATGATAAAAATATGGTACGTTTTAATGATGAGAGTTACTCAGATAAAAAACTGGAACCGACTGAGAAGTTTCGGACGAACTTATCTTTACTTAAATCTCGAACTAAATGGATCATCCATAGACAATTTTCCATCGATAATTAAATTGTTCAATAAGTGGGCAATAAAGTTAAATAGGAAAACGCACAGAAAATAAAATAGATATCTTTATCTACGAAATATTTCATTATATTTTCACGTTATAACAGTTCAAAATATAAAAAAATAATAAACACTATCAGACGCACTACGAATTAAGGGTGCAAGTTGCACGTAACTTATTGTCTAAATAATTAATTTTAATAAAATTAATAAATTATTTACCATGATTTTTTGATATCTGCGACTTCAGTCGGGATATCTCCCGGGAATTACTTCTACTTCTTTTATGACCGTTAATGGTTCTTTTGGGAGATCGTGCCATCACGCACTTTTATACTTTTTCATAAAGCCACTTTTCAAACTAAATAACACAATTTATTAACACAACGCACACGTCTATTTCGTATATTACCGCGCCGTCGTCGGGCGTCACCAATTCACTCATACTACGTTTTGCAAGTTTATTTTATTATCACAAGACCGTTCCTATAGGCATTATATACAAACAAAAACTTAAATCTGTCAAAAGTTGTTCAGTTAAATTGAATGGCGAATGACATGTTTACTGTAAATGTATTTCATATCCTTTCAATGTAATGTATTCATAATAAAATTGAAATTTTCTTAGACCTTTTTTATAATTTTTAAAATTAATGTATTACATATTTAAATAAAAATAATCGACTAAATTCAAATACTTTATGAAGCGCGCTAACAATAATGTGCCATAGAATGTAAAGAAAACTTAGTATTGAATTAATAATTATACATGGAAACTGAACGAATAAATATTTTAAATTAAAGAAAAATAAAGTTTTACGAAATTAAAGGAAAAACTATTTCAATTATGTACACGTCTGCTAAAACGAAATGACAGCTAACGCGAGCGACGTCTACCGGTTGTAATGCTAAACTAAATTGTGTTATGACCGACTGCTTCGCACCGGTGCGAGCGCGTTGTTCGTACTACCGCGATGGACAGACTACAATACTAATTTACTGCAATGCGTTTACGCTACATTTCGTAATAGAATTTGATGTCGTCGTAAACATTTCAAATATTCAATGAAAACAATTGGAACGGCGAGAAATTTTTTCCTTTCGATTTGCGGTGAATTTCTTTTGAGATTTTAATTTACCTAACCTGTTAGGTAAGAGTAGAATTCGCGCTAGAAGGTTTCGTTAATTCTTAGGTCTGTAAAGTTTCAACATTTAAAAGTTTACAAATATTCACATTATTTTTCATTACGTAAGTATGTTGTATAGTAGATCTTTCACATTCGTAAGGAAATTAAAGGTTTGTTTGTATTGTTCGTGATTTGTAGGCTAGTTTACTTATAAATATATAATTGTTGATATTTCTTGTTCTAGCACGGGATATGTATAATACACATTATGGCTTTTTAGGCAGTGTCTTTTTTAAGATCGGCGTCGTAAAAAGACCTACACACGATCTGTTTGATAGTCTCCCACATACTGTATGTTAATTTGAGCGGGTATCACGCAAAACTTGCTGGACGAATTTTGATGAACTTTAGTATGGTAATTATATATACCAGGAGCAACAAATAAAAATAAATAATTTTTTTTTCAATAAAATGATTTAGAGGATATAATAAAAGCAATAGAACACAAAAATAGTATTTTTTTTCTATTTGTGTGGAATGTTATCGGCAGAACGACCTGATACTGGCGGTTTCTGTAGGACCTGAAGCGACGTACAGTCTTAGTTGCATTGCAATCAGCCCACTAAGAAGAAGATATGTAATTTGAAATTTCATTACAAAGCACAATTACTTGAAAAACAGTTTATTTTACAATTATGGTAGATGGCGTTACGAACCTATATTTTAACATTCAATCTTACAGTTAACTTTATAATATTTTTCAAAGGTTAGAGTGAACAAAGTTACAGGCACAGCAAACTTAAGTTTACAGAAAGTTATGATATCCCATTGAAGATGTCAAAGTGAAAAATAATCCAAGTTCTGTAAAGTTCCATATTAGATTGCTTTGCCGATAAAGAATTCAGATCGAAAAGATTACCAATTTACATTTAACGTTTATTTAAATTCAGTTATACGGCAGCCTTTAATATTTTTAATTCGACGTCAGCATTTCATAGACGGCTGGTAAGGACTGGGCAAATTTCTTGTATTACATAAGTGCAAAGCGGGCGCCAATATTTCATTTTATTTCACAGGTTTGCACACGTGTTAAGTGTTTAAATATTAGCAAAAACTGAAAATTATAAAATTGTGTTGAAAATCTGACTGTTATAGGTAATATAGTAGGTACAAAATATTATACCTTAACAGTACAAAGTTTTACACAGCGCAACGTACAACGTACATTGACATTAAATGATAACGAGCTCGCCATTAAAGAACTGGTATATTTAGTGACGCATGTCATGCATAAAAAAATATTCTAGAAAAGATTCTTCCAATAAAAATTGTTAATGAACTCAATAGAATTGCTATAAATTACAAAACTATACTTTGAATACAATGAAACATTTTAATAAAATGTTAAAATTGTCGACTTCGTTACGAATTTACTACAATATTGTGCATAGAAAGGTGACAACTTTTTCTTTGTTATTTGATTAAAAAATCGATTGAGGAATTCAAATTTGTAATAAAAGAAATATAAGGGCGGACAAAATGCGGAGCACGCTTTAATTCATATATACACACATACTTTGTCGATACATATACCTACCTGTACAATGTTTACATAATTCGGTCGTCACTATGTATATGTATGTACGGAAAGAATAAGACTCATTTCTCATATCATTGAAATAGGTTTTTTTACTAATACGAAGTATTTATAGTAAAACAAAATGTTTACTAAAATATAATTTACAATCTACCACCCTTTTTAGGGTTCCGTAGCCGCACTAGGAACATTTATAGTTTCGCCACGTCTGTCTATCTCTCCATCTGTATGTCACAACCGCTTTACTCGCAATCTATTAGTGCGAAGCTAATTTGGTATGGTTTTATGTATTTATAACGCCAACAAAAAGTTTTGAAATAAGATTTTTTTAAGTTTATCTCCACTACTTGTAAACTGGAAATGATTTTTTTGCGTACCCCATTCTTTTGGGTGTCGTTGAAATAGGCACTCTCAAAAATATTGGGGTGTGCCACGACCACTTCTTTCAAACGGGAATTCCTTTACAAAAAAAAGTATTAAAAGGTCGTTTTTTGTTAGAGCTAGGTTTAGATACGGACACGTTTATCTTTGAATATCTGAAAATGATTCACAATAGTAGTATGTATAATGGAATTAAAACGAAAGTTAGCACAGCTAAGTAGGCTTTACTATTTACGAGCAAAACTCAACCAAACTATCACATGTTGTCTGTAAAATTTCATAGACTCGCCATAAAGATGACTTAAGTCAATTGCAAAAATAACTTTGTATTTTGAAAGGTATATTTATTATGTGTGTGGAAATTATACTAGGCAATATATTTATATATTTACATGATGAGAAACAATATTATCTAAATAGGCACCATGTTTTTAATGTCTGTGAAAGGTATAGTAGGTAATATCTTTACGCTGTGAAAAGTGAATATTTATAAATCTTTGAATCGAAATACTATGTTCCATTAAATGTTTATAAGTGCCTAAATGTATACGGAATCATCGTAGTGCATGACCTACTCGCACTTGACAAGTTTTATTTGTAAATCTCGTGTAGAAGCTGGTGATAAAATAGTGTTTTTGTAACAATAAAATCCGCCTTTCCGTACTATATTTACTTTCTCAGTTTTCATGAAAATTGTTATATAAACACACAATTTTCTCCAAACGATTATCTTGAATTATAGTCAACATTTGATTTATGATTTCAGCACAAACTTGAATACGGAATTCAGTTTTCTTCATTGAATTCTAGACAGACTTACGGATATTTATTTTTTTTGTCTGTCCTTTCCGGTGGCAGTGATTTGCTTTTTTATTTTGTCTGATTGGTTCTAGTTTCTAAACTTCTTTGAAATATTTTTTTAGTGTTCTCTTTATACACCTTATCTAACAAAAGGCTTAGAAGGAAAGAAAATGAAAAAATGTTCTTTTTTATTTTTTCTTCCCTGAAATCATATCCTTCTTCATATACTCTTCGTCATAGCTTTTCTTCTTTACCTCTTTCGATGTCGTTCATACATTTTTCAAGATTGAAAAAGGACAATCTTTAACGCGTATAGAGCACATTAAACTTTTAGTCTCGAGCGTTTTTAGTTATACGTATTATCTAATTTTCGGTATTAAAACGACGGGTAGCTTCAAGTACACAGCTTCGTATATGTCAACTTCCTAAATTCCTTTCTAATCATTGATTAGATAAATCTTTTACGTTGTTTACCAACTTATTTGATATTCTGGTGCAAATGTTTCAGTGAACCTGTCTTTTTTAACGACAGCCGTTTTTAAAACATCAATATCACACTTTGTTTTTTTTACTTTTTATTATATCGCATCCCTAATTCTTTTTTCATCATTTGAAAATAAAATGTCCTACTTCAGAATAAACATACGCGTAAAATTTAGACATTTTTATTGTCCGGCAATAGAGGAAGAGGTCCTATCCAGAAGCAGGGGGTGACTAATGTTCAGTAGAGAAAATTTAAATTGTTTACCCTCTATCTTTTCATATAAAACACGATTGTAATTGAAGAAGTATTTACCGAAATATATAATAACGCTATACACAGATATTTAGCTACGGTAATTTTTTAACACGTTTTTCAAGGAAACCGTTCTGGCTGTCCGTTCGCAGTGGCGAATAGTTTTTTTTACTATAACTTACTTTTAATATTTATTATAACTTGATAAGCACAGGGCCTTGAGTGATGGTCAAATTAAATAAATTGAAGTATTGAAGTTGGATAATAGACAGATTAAGTATTGTTTAGTTACTAATGAAAAACAGTTCAGTTACAAAGCTGTATTGTCTGATCACCGTTCGCTGTATCGGACTTGCTGAATGCAACAAGTCCGACACAGCGAACGGTTTAAACTGGTTGAGTTCGAGGAGTTCGTTGTGGAACATGTTAAGTACACTGGTTACAGATGTACGTATATCGTTTTCCGTGCTTGCCTCTTTCACCGCAATAAGAAACAAGTTCGCGGATTGGAACGGAGGGAGGGTAAAAAGCATGGTGGTATTTTTATTTTTCAATATATTCCCCTTTAAACATAGTACATTTTTCAGATCTCGAAAAAAAATATTTTATCTCATCATCGACAAATTCGACTGTAGGACTGTAGGACAAATCGACTGTAGGTTGGATGATTTAACATTTTGAAACCACAATTATGAAAGGCAACCATCACAACACGACTCTCGTGTACATCATTATCAAAATACTCTTACCTTTATAATAAACAGGCTACCAACCTTTGCCATTATTTTGCCAGCCAATCTGAAATTTTTGGGTCCAGTGTTCCCTTTATATACCACTGTATAGACGACTTCTTCGAGTCAAGCTCATACTGATGAAATCAAATTTCATTCCCCATTAACAATTTGGTTCAAAGTATAATCCTTATCTCCTCTGCAGAAGTCCAAAAACTTGCGTTAACATTCCACGCGCTGTTCTTTCTACAGTGGTGTGAACATTCGCGGCGTCCGTCTTGTGCTGAACTTTTTCGAGTATGACTGTAGAAGTGGTCTCAATTGGTCGTTCTGAGCTGGCCGTGATTGAAGAGATTATATCACTTGCGTATCAAGGGTTTACTGGGGTTACAGGTCCCGCAATCCGATGGCATTTCATCCAAAATGATTCGATATATTTTTACTCATTTTATGAAAATCTTGATAATGGTACGAAATTCGACTCTTCCCATAGTTAATGTACTCTTTCGGACTTAATTACTTTATCGGTGATATCTTAGAGGTTAATACACTGAAATTTTATAATACATATCAAGTTGAGTACTCATAATTAGTCCTCAATTAGAACCTACGTGATTGAACAACTCGCATTCCCCCATTCCTGTACATAAACTTTTGACCTGCCTGAAGCTGGTCGTTCAGCACTAGTCTATGTACAGACTAGACTAGTGCTGAAGTTGGTCGTCACATACATTGGTGTGTACAGGCAGTATCAGCAAGGTGCGATGTGGCGCTAAGGTAACTCTCTACACATTCTTTAAAATGTATTTGTACAGGGTTGAATAGAAGCAAAAAGGTTGGTAAAAATCGCAGATCAAGATAAATTTTTAGAGACGAATAAAAGCAAAATGAAGTAAGGAATTACATTTACCTCCATTTTTTATAGTACCTAACTTTCAAAAAATCTTTTTGTAAGATATTATTACAAAATTATTTAGTTATCGGAGTTTATTAGTTAAACAATTATTGTCATAAATTTTAGCTTTCGCGAATATGAGCTCTAAGTGTTGCTAAAATCAATTTTTAAAATGTAAATGAAAGAAAAACTTAAATAAATGGTTAAAAACAAGACGTAATTCAGGTGAATGGATAAGAAACACAGTTCGGAGAATTAGGGATAAAATTATGGCGTACTTAATAAAATCTTGAAAGAAACCGGAAAGAGACGTTTTTTAAAAAAATTAAGAAAAGGTAAATTTAGCAATGTTCTGAAAAGACAATAGAAATAAAATTATAAATATTATATTGTTAGAGACTTAAGTATATTTATTTCATTTTTTATCACAGCTTTAATACGAATTGCATCTTATATTTAAAATAAATAACCAACTTATTGGTGAAGTAATTATTGACGTATTCATGTGAGAATTCTGCGAAAAAATATAGCGTTGATAACGAATTTATACATTAGCCAAAAACGTCCAGGATAGAATCGACATTAAATGATAAGGGTTCCATGTCATTACTTTAATCTAAGAATTTACTAAATACGCTTTTGACTTATTTTTTAATGTAGACTTCATTGCAATATCCTTAATAATTTTCGGATTGCTCCCCCTGTTATTTTACGTAATGTAATATGGTCATTTATTTTCACACGAGCATGTCTCCTAAAATTCATAGTGATTTCTTTTAACGTATTTTGCCAAATACCAGCGTTGCACGTCAAAGCGTTTCTAAAAATTATATACACCGATTTCACTCGTCTGCTGAAATTGGACAGTTCTACAAGTCCTTGGTTTCATTGTTCTCTTTATTACATATTCATAAGTACTAAAATACTTTAAAATAAATCTTCAGAAATCAAAGCCGATTTTCACTGAACTTTGTGACAAAGAAATTTTCGATGTTTGAAAATAAAAGGAACTTTCCATATTAGTGAATATAAATTTAAGTTATACTTGTATTGATCGTAATTAATATTCTAAAAGGATAAATGTATGTACGTTACTCTATAGCTCTATATTTTTTTACGGATCTACACGAATTTGGCATACGAATAGATTAAAATCTCGGCATATTTCGAATTCTGATTTAGTTACTGAGGGATAGCATCCATCTTTTATTATGTACGTTAGGTTCTCATCAGATTCCTACTTGAACATGTACTATTATCTATAAGGAAAATAGTACATGTTCATTATATGTTTTGTTTTAGCATGTATTAACTCATAACGTGTATTCCGAATTCCCAAATCCAAGCATGGTTGTCGTAGGATAACGTAAAAAACATTCTCCCTTTAATCACGATGTTGCTACGGAAAACATTTTAACAAAGTTCGTACCTTGTACTGCAATCAATAATACGTTGGATGTGGATATCAAGAACACATATTAACTCGAAATCAAGCAAATTGTCCGATGGATATCAACTAAACGTACTGTAATTTTTTATCGATATGTTTTATCGGTGTCTAAGAAATTCACCTTAGTAGCACTGGAGCCGGCGTCATTTTGAAATGTGCTCTACTATTGTAGCAATATACTTGTGTTACAATTGGCTATGACTTTCTGATTTTCCCAACTTAGCGGACCTATGTTGTTTTGTAGTAATTTTCGTTGGATTTCTTCTATTTACAAAACTTACTTTTGTTGATTTACTTTTCGGATTGCTTTTTGGATTTTGATTGTCTTCCCAGTTTGACTTTATGTATTTTGTGACGGACTTGATTTGCTATGTATTGTCGACTTTGTCTTATTTTCACGGTTTTTTTCTTCCAATCACGCCTCGTAAGTGTAAATCAATCTTTCACGAAGCTCAAATAAAGCGCGAGCTGTGAAAGAAGGCTTGAACAAGAAGAGTGTGAGATTGCCCTCAGACCGGCTGGAAGACCGGAATAGTCGCAAGCACGGCATCAACAGAACGATGTATATTTATTGTCTCAGCGTGCTGCTGAAACGAATATATCTATGTAGCCAACAGAACGTCGAAAATCTGGCGTCGCAGTGTGCTACTGAAATGCGGGCAACTCGCGAACCCAGGGTCAAAAATACGCGGATTAAATCTCAGCGTGCTGCAGAAACGCCGTAGCAGTCACAAGCGTGGCGTCAATACACTCGCAATATTTACCTTTCAACGTGCTGCACAAACCGTAAAATAGGTGGAAGCGCACAGACTCGCTACTTCTACAAGAATGGACAAATGTTTTCACGAAACATATGGTGAATTTTCGAAAAATTTGCTTTTGATTACGATGTTACTATTAAAATGGACAAAATGAGTAAAGAATGCAGATTTTGTAAGGCACTCAATTGGAATGAAGAGATGGCTGGAATGTGTTGTTCTGAATATAAACTTACCATTTCTCATACAAGCCAATCGGTAGAATCTGGAAAGGATTATTTTCTCACTAAACTGATGAATCACGGCGTTTTCTTAATGGAATTAGGAAATTAAATTCTTGTTTCACCATCACATAATTTTGGGCAGATACAATTATTGCGATGCCAGGATTTTTTTTCATCAAAGCTATGACAAGTATATCATATAATAGCAATTTTTACATGTTAATTACATGAGCGAAGAGAAAGCTGAAAACGGAAAAGGTTGTCGAATTATCCAAGGAATCGAAAGAGAAACTGTTCTAAAATATAACGAATATTACATGACCATAATATATTGATAAGCAAATTTAAAACTGTTCTAGGGAACGTGCCTGACGAATGTGGTAAGGTAGTGATCCACATAACGGACAGTATTAGAAATGTTACAACACGCCATCAAAATAATTTGAATTTATTGATGCGATCTAGGCAACTTTTTCTTCGAATATTAAGGTGATACTTCCGCCATCCTTTGTAGTTTGCTATAATTCCATGAATACACACACGGATACGTTTACCTACGTCCGCAACTACGGAGCCTCTTCTACGCGTTTAAGGTACCCCAGTCTCAATCAAATCAATGATACCATAATTGCAAAGCTCCCCGATCCGAATATTGATAAAAATCTCATAACACAGTTGTTAAAAGTATGATTCACAGACCCTACGGTGGATTAAGCAAATCCATCATATCCGCGCATGAATGACGGAAACTGCACAAAGAAGTATGTTCGAATAACATAAGATACGCAAACTAATAAGAACAACTATCCCCAGCACAAACGCATAAACGACGGACGGAGGATGAAAAGTATCTGTTATAAGCAATTTTGAGGTGCTGAACTCTGATACGGCATTCATTTTTTTCTATAAAAGTTTTTGATACGTAGGAATGAACCCCATTTTTTTCTTGGACTGACTATTATTAAAATAAAAAAATTAACATATCTCATTTATACAAATTAGTTTTTAAAATGTTAAAATAAACTTAATTAACTAGTGAAATGTTTTAAAAATCCTCAAAGTAGTTTTCAAATTCTTCGGTAGCTTCTTTTTAACGATTTTAACCAGCAATCGTCTGCGATCATGTTAATCTCCCACTTGTCATATCGTGATTACACTAACTTTATAACTTAGTAAATTTTTTTCCTCTGTTCCTCACTAAAGTCCTCAAGAGTTTCATATTAAATCCCAATTTCCTAATATTTTCCACTATAAAATGTCATCAAGACTACCACTTAGATAATTATACAAAATCTTCAAAAAAAAATCTAATTTATTTTATAATTACCATCAAAATTCGAAGTGTTAAATTGTATATGAATTGTTTTGTGATCGTATATGTCTCCAATCTGTAACCGTGTTTTTTTAATCTTCAAAAAAAACTGTCTGTCATCGTTTTCTTTTGATATATTTGTATATATTTATACATTACGACCTTGTGTAGAATTTCTTAATAATTTGCTTTATCTGCGTATATGTATTCTTTTGTTCAATGGATTTCAGTGGAAAAATAATTTTTATTCGGCTATAAAACTAAGGATTGAATCTTTCAAAGCAGAATGTTTTTGGGTTTTGTCGTTTACTTTCTCTAGTTTTATTTTTTCATCTATTTTGCTTCATTAGCTTCTTCAGCACAAAAAATAAAACAATTATTTTCCCAACCAACGTTTGTCAAACTACTTGTTCGCAGTTTTTCTCGCTACCGATGTACGAGTGTACGAGTACCGATGTATTAAAGTAAGATAGGTAGGGTAAAAATAGATCCAATTTGGAGTAAAGATCCGCAGTGCTTTAAATCCATGCCTTTTCATTTTATAATTGTAGATTTCGTCTTTGTCGGTTTTTTTCTGATTGTCCGAGTCAGCTGTTGTTAATGGAAGTTTATTTCTGTATTTTATAAAACGAATACGCGGAGAGTCATTGATTTACCAAATTCGTTGTATTTTTTGGTACTTAAATCTGTTAAAACCCTTTGCGCCAAAACTAACATGATGACGGTTAAAATCAAGCTACTCATAAATAGCGTCAACAATAGAATATTCCGGTTTGGAGTAAAAATCCGCAAGCTGCGTGAAGCATAGACCCGAATTCGAGTATTTGACAATTAATTTTGCTTTGGATGAAAAATAAATGCCTATAAATGCAAATTATTTTTTTTTCAGAAACTATGCGAGGATGACAGTTCAGAAACCACTGACAGAGCGCGTGCTCGAGGAACCACAAGATTTGATCAAGCAAAGGATTTCTAAGTGACAGGCGAAATTTATGAAATGTTGGTTATCACTGATGATACCAAGAAGGAAAGGCTAGTAAGTGTGTCAACCAAGCCCAACTGAATCAGTACTTCGATAATTAAAAAACATCCTTAAATATATGGCTTTACACCTAAACACATCTATAATATGGATGAGACTGGAGTGCTAATAAAATTCCTAAGCGCGTTGCTGCCACCGGACAAAATAGATTGCGAAGGCAATTTCAGCTGAATAAGGTCAAACGGTAACTGTTGTGCAAATCATGAGTGCCGTTGGACCATCCTTCCCTTTTTTTCATTTATTATAGGCCAAGAATACTGCTAACGGAAGGCCAACAGTATGTGGTTCTCTCCTCACTAGGGAGCAAACGGAATACTTGTTCGCAATCCGTTTGCTCCCTATTGAGTAGCAAATGGACTGCGGACAACCATTTTAAATGGAAGTCTTACAAATATTTTGAAAATATTCGTGAATTGTGAAAGAAATCAATACAACGCCATTTTCTTTTTCTTGTTATTGTTTATTACCTTAAAGATGTGGAAAATGCGCAGTCATTTTGGAAATAGTACATCCATAAGAGACGTGGTTAGGGAAAATCCGAATACATTTTTGAATTGCTGTTGTAGTTGCATTTATCTCATCTATCAAATGGTGACGTCTATACGTTGTGAAGCGCAGAAGACAATCTCAAATAATAGAATATAAGATAATCCCAAATAATAGCAATCAAGGACAAAGCCAGCGCGCGGTAATAGATCGATGTAGCGGCGAGTGTAGTTCGAACGGCGGAGACACCACCCAATGCGGCGCGCTGGGAGCTCTACGTTCTCCAGCAGTCAGCGAAGAAATGGGAAGGCGGCAGCCCTGCGCATCGCAACGTTTCGGTTCGAGAAGCAGAGCCATCACCCAGTGCGGCGCGCGGAGAGTTCTACATCTTTCGGCGGCTGGCGGCGAAATTCGAAGCACGCCAGCGGTGGGTCGCGGGACTTCTATGGTGTATGCTGTCTCACCTGGTGATCGCCCATCACTGTCGCGGTGCGCTGTCTCAAGTTCTATGAATTGCCGTCTCTAGTTTTGATCGGGCATTTTATCTATAAAATAGCGAACCAAAATCAACAAAATTATTCGGTATTCACTATCTGGACTGCTATTATAGGGTAGACCGAGGCGAATCGGATCGCAGGCCGAATTGGATCAAAATAAGAAATCTGTTGATATTTGAAATATTGCATTCACGCCGAATGCACCCAACTGACGCCTTACGTTACTCCTTTCATCTTGCACTTCCTGACATTAGCAGTGTTTCAATATCACTTGTACATCAATGTCGGCGTAACTCGCCAGCGACTCGAACGTTTGTGTGTGTGTTGCAATTTTAGTGCTCATCTAAGGTTAGAACTTATAAATTATTTGTGTCCTATTAAGGATTTTTGTTAAAATTTTGACTATATTGGTTTATTTTGTTTAGCAAGGTATCTATCTTAGAGAACCGATGCGCTCCGAATCATAATCTTAGAGGTTATTTTTTAAATTATTTATTACAAAATTCTTGAATATGGGGCTAATTGGATCATGTAGCTAGGGACGAATAGGATCAAACTTGTAGACTGATTTATTGCCTGTTGAGGATATTATTCATATTTACTTTTATTTTAGATGGTTCGTGCGTACAAAAGAAAGACTGATATTGGAGAATGGTCTCAGAAAAAAGTGATAAAGGCTTTAAATAAAGTCTCAGCCATACAATTAACTTTACGTCGAGCCGCTGAAATTTATGAAGTACTGTACACGAGCCTATAATGAAGAGTCTCTTTCTCCAAAGGTATCATTAAGCGTCTAGGTGGATAGCCAGTTCTAAAAGAGAACGTAGAAAAGAGGTAGGAAAAAGAGGTAGTAAGTACAAGTTTGAATTGGCAGAACATCAAAGCATTGGATTCAGTGCAAAGCTTATGAGGAATAGTGCCACGAAAAGTGTGCTGATATGGAAGAGGGGGAGGGGGGGGATAAAGGGACCATATGGGTGTGATTTACGTGTAAATAATTAAAATTGAGCTCCTTAGTAATTATTTTAAACTTTGTTAATAATTCCAAAGCTATCGTGTTAAGAAATTTTAAGTATAGTAACGTGGCATGTACGATCCAATTCGCCCCAAAATTGGGGCGATTCGGATAGTGTTGATTTTTTAGTTTTTAATCTCTAATTGAAAGAATGTATGAATAATCTAAGTTTTCAAATATTTTTTTCATAGCTGAGTTTTAAATATTTTTTTCATAGTTACTGCTTATAATTTTATTTATAAACATAACATAAATAACACTTTTATATGATTTTGTAGGCCTCAAAAATTATGTGGACCGATTATCCTATATATCGACCTATCACAACGCAATCCATCGAGCAGAGGTTTATCCCGAAGATAAATCTCTGCTCGACGACGCACCCACGTTCAAGAACACCATTCGGAGAACCATTTCTGCTCGAAGTCCAAGCTACATTATGGCGCTGGCAACAGGACCGCAAGTCCCGGCATTTCACCACCCCCGTTCTGGAGAAACAAGCCATGCTTGTGGTTCGGCTACTTTGGGACAGTAATCAGCGACTCCAACAAAACTTCGCTGCAACTAGCTCAAACGGTCATCCCACTATTAGAAAAGCAGGATGTCGAATAAACCAGCGACATCCTCAGAACCGTCGCGTTGAAGTTCCTTTTCCATTTTTGAGAACAAATAATAATTGCAGGGGATCAAATCCGGATTGTAGGCTGGATGATTCAACATTTCGAAGTTACAATTGTGAAAAGTAACCATCGCAATATGGCTCTTGTGTACATAATTATTGAAATACTCTTATCTTTATAATCAATGAGCAGGTGCGCCCGAGTCCCAAAAAACTTTGTTATTGTTTTGCCAGTCAATTTGAACGTTTTGTCTGGTATACCCTTTATATACCACTGCACAGACTACTTCTTCGAATCAGACTTATATGATGAAATTAAGTTTCATCCCCATAACAATTCAATTGAAAATATAATCCTCACCTCCTCTGCAGAAGTCCAAAAACTCGCGTTAACATTCTATGCGCTGTTCTTTCTACGGTGGTGTGAACATTCTCGCCGTCCGTCTTGTGCTGAATTTTTTCGACGGTCTGAGGAAATCGCCTCAATTAGCCGCCCTGAGCCTGTGCCGCCTCCGATCGCTGCCTTGCTTGAATTTTGTTACTTGTAAATCAAGATTATACTAGAGCCAGAGTCCCCTTAAACCGATGGCCTTTCATGATTTAAGGCGGTTTTCCTTATTTTATGAGCAACTATATAATGGTACGAAATTCTACTTTTCCCATATTTGATGTACTCTTTTGGGTTTAATTGCTTGATATCTTAGAGGTTAATACACCGAAATTCGGCATGCATATTCATAATAAGTCCTTAATTAGAGCCAACGTGAACGAGTAACGCCCACTCCCTCATACCTCTACATAATTTTTTGACCTGCCTGCTAACGACCTGCTCAGCACTAGTCTACGTTCATGGATATAGACTGTATCAGCAAGGTGATATCAAACTGCATCAGCAAGGTGATGAAGCACTAAAGAAACTCTCTATACACTCTTAAAAAGATATTTGTATAGGGCAGATAAAAAGCGAAATGTTTAAATACATTTTCGTTATATTTTTGTTATGTTGCTTAACTTTTAAAAAATCTTTTTTAAAAATACCATTGTGAAATTATTTAATTATCGGCGTTTATTAGTTAAAGAAGGTATTGACATAAACTTTAGCATTTATTAATGTGAGCTCTAAGTGTTGCTATAATCAATTTTTAGAGTGTAAACTTATATAACTGATTCAAAAATGGCAATTCAGGTAAACGAATAGGAAACACAGGTTCAAAGAATTCGGGAGAAAACGATGACATACTTAACAAAATCTTGAAAGAAACTGAAAAGAGACGTTTATTTAAAAATGTATGAAAAATTTAATTTGGCACCGTTCTGAAAAGACAATGGAAACAAAAGTATAAATATTATATTATTTTAGACATATTTACAGTATTTTTTACCACGGCTTTAATATGAATCGCATCTTATATTTAAAAGAAATAACATAAAATTATTGGTGAAATAATTATTGGCCCTAATCATGTGGAAATTTTGTGAAACGATTTTCGCGAATAAACACGCCGTTGGTAATTAATTTGTACATTAGCCAAAAAACCTTCAGGTCCGAATCGAATTTAAATGATGAGTGTTCCATGTCATAATTTTAATGTATGAATTTATTATATACGGTATTGACCTATCTTTTAACGTAGACTTCACTGCAATATTCCTAATTATATTCGGATTGTTCTCGCTTTTATTTTGGGCAATATAATGGATCATTTATTTACCCACCAGCATTACTCCTAAATTCCAAAATGACGTTTTTTAACGTAAGCCTGTATTTAGTCCATAGCTAATTGTAACTATAATGATATACACTGATTTCACCTGTCTGCTAAAATTGGACAGTTCCCGAAATCCTTGATTTCATTGTTTCAGGACTTGGAAACGGCGTATACAGTAGACAGCTCTGCATCCTTCGGCAGACGGCAGCGAAATGCGAAGCACAGCAGGGGTGAAGCTGTTATGTTCGGCCCGGAGTGCGGTGCAGCGGGTCTTCCGCCGTGTACGTTGTCTCACTTGGCGATTGTCCGTCTCAGTCGCGGTGCGTTGTCTCAAGTCATGTGTATTTCCATCTCTAATTTTGACCACGTTTTTTTGTGTATAAAAGGGGGTACCGAAATCAACAGAATCATTCAGAATCAGTAAGCGACATATAATAACCTACTTTTTAATGATATGTAACATTCGTATGTTATGAGTGTTTCTTAATATATTATAAAATAAATTTAAGCATAAAAAATGTAAAAATACAACAAAAAATGTAACAAAATTGAAATTAGCTTCAGCCATTGAAAGCAGTGCTGTAAAGAAAAGGAGTTGATGAATTATCACGTCCACCTTCAAATTCAGGAGTTGATAATATCATTTAATTTTTTTCTGAATGTGAACCATGTATCTTTACAAAGTTTGTGTTATAAAAATTAATAAAATAACTAAAAAATCTTGAATCCATTTCGATGATTAGAGAAGAAAATTTACTCTTTCAAATTATAACAGAATCATCAATATTAATGAATTTAGTAATATGTTATGGTTAAACAGAGAAACCAACTATCTATCTAAACAGTTATAAGAAAATACCATATCATTAATTTTTATAATGTTGGAAGTGAGCCACGTCCGTGTCGAAGGCGTCTACACCTGACGCATCGATCGTCGATCGAGATATACTTGGGATTACACTTCAATGTATTTAAAGAATTTACGGTTGAAAGCTGTCAAACTTGTAATAGAAACTAATAGAAAAACGACTTTCATCGGATTTTCAATATTTATAATATTGAAGGTGCATATTTTTTGTAAAAAATTTAATGGAATGTAAACACATCTTAAAATTTCTCCCATTATACAAAGATAAGCAGAATCATATAGCTTTTCTGTTTGCAAATATAAGATCTCGTGATTGATCAGGTAATAATCCGACGGACCGGTGATTGAATTTATATATAAAAAATAGTAACGTACATCGAATTGAGGGAAACGCATGGTGCATATCTTATTGCTTTAAAAGGCTTAAACATTACATTGCACATTTTGTAGTAAAAAATATCCAATACCTGTGATAGATTTTGAATAATAGAAAATAATTTCTCTGAATCAAACTTTATTTAGATATTATAGATTTCAGTGAGTTAAGAGTATAAAGTAAACATAATTGCATATGTAATTCAGGTTCCTATTGCGAAAATACAATGCGAGGTCTACATTAGTGCTCTGTTAAATATTAAACGTAATATTCGCCTAGGTTTTTTTGCAATTCAAGATTATGGCGGTTAATGTATCCGTCATAAGATATGATATATATTTGCAAAAGAACTTCCTTAGCCGATAGTGTGAGTAAACACCTACCTCCTAAATTTAGGCTGCATGTTTGTATGATTTTAAAAGTTCTTCGAACATTCGTAGAGTGTGACCTAATTCATAGTTTTATATTATAATAAGACCAAGAGTTTCTTTATGGCAATCTCTAGTAGACTAATATAATTAATAAAAATCTGTCAAGTACGAGTAGACACTTATAAACCTTTAAGGCTACATAGTATTTTTATTAAACTATTTAGAGATATTAATATTTTACAACGTAAATATTTTGCCATTCATCGATTAAAACATGGCGCATATTTAACGAATATTATTTTTCACCGTGTAAATATATGAATATATTGCCCCGTATAGATATACTCACAAATAAAATAAATGTACATTTTAAAATACAAATTTAATTCGCTGTTTGATTTATGTAATATATGTGGAGTCTCCATGAACTTTTTACAGATCAACTACACGTCATAATTTGATCGACTATTGCCAACACCGACTACTAGAGAGTCTAGCAGTAGGTGTTGCTATTTCTCGTAAACTAGCAAAGCCAATGTAGCTGTGATAATTTTTCTTTTAATTTTATTATGCACACTTTTCAAGTATTCGCAAATAACAGTGTAGCTAGTAAGGAGTAAGGACATGTATATTAATTGTAACAAAAACGACCGATTCAAAGCTTAATATTTCGTAAACGGATCCCTGTATCGAAAGAGTGTTTATGAGGTATCCCCAATGTTCTTGAAAGACCTATTCAACTATATAATGGGGTACGTGAAGAAAATTCAATCCCACTTTACATGTACCCTAAAATATTTTTTAAAAGGTTTTGTTTCATAATTTTGTAGGCGTTATAAATTTGTATAACCATGCCAAACTTTAGCTTCATGTCACTAATGGTTTGCAAGTAAAACGGCTGTGATATACAGACAGACAGACTGACACGGTGAAACTGTAAGGGTTCCTAGTTTGGCTGTGGAACCCTAAAAAAGCAACTCCGGACAACTCGAACATAAATAACGTAAAAAATTGTCTTATTAATCAAAACGTAGACATTAATCTTCGCATAGACACGTTTGACTTCGCCATCATTTTTAGAGATACTTAAATATTTGCATACTATTAAACTATTCAAAGAATGTTTCATCTATAAACAGAGTTGTCTGTATGACTGACTACGAACCGAATTTCCCATGGTGAAATATAGGGTAAACAATAACACGTTTTTCAAGATACAATATAAATAATTTTGCTACTCACTGGTATCATTTATTTTCATTTGAAATTAGTGAAATGTATAAAGTAAATGTGATAAATTTACTAATACGGGCGTAAAGCCCAATTAGGTTCATTCGATAACTATTTCTGCACCATTATATTAAAATGACAATATGTCAGACAAACGTAGTACACAATCACACAAAAAGAATATATCGTTCTCAACACGAATCTATATATTGATATAAAAAATACATTAATAAATAAACTACACAGCACTATCGCAGCTAAATCTGAGTTTTTTAAGTGCTTATCTGACTGTATGTATACTCATTACACAAAAATCAGCATGGACTTTCGTGATAGCGTTTTTACTATTATACAGTTAAGAAAACCAAAAGAATCGTATCAAAAAGTCGAAAGGAACGTCTATGTTTCTATTTTTAAGCTCATATATGCTCATATATGAGGCTACATAGCTAATTTACATGAGGCTTTAGAGACTAGGAGAGAAACTAGTAATAATAATCATTTATTTTTGGATAGAAAATACAACAGGTAAAATAACAGGTATGTACAAACAGTATCTTAGAGCTAATGACAATTCCAGTTTGAATAAATCAATATATATATATATATATATCGATCCTAATGATGAGGACAGCGATGACTCCCTAGTTGACTCAAACATCGAGACAGATATTTCAGCCAGTGAACTCCGAGAAGCTAGTGTAATTTTCATTACGGTTACGAACACTTGTGTGTTTCGAATACCTTGCAGAAGTCGTGGAGATTGTCATCTCAGGGGGCGCTATATGGACCAGAAGCTGAACAGTGGAAGCTGGCCAGGAGGAGTTGCAATCATTTGAGTGTAACTATGCATAAGAGATGTGCCGAGTGGTGCAGTGCAAGCGGGTGTTAAACAAAAATCTGATGTACGATATCGTGCTAGGTTTATGGCAAAAGGTTTTTCACAGCGGCGGGGTACTGATTACGTGGCCAATTTTTCTACTGTTGTGAAGCTCTCGACATGAGAATGTTGTTTGTCCGCGGATATGGACATTATACACCTAGACGTGTGAATGCCTTTTTAAATGAACACTTAAAAGTGAATATTTACTCGTACATGTTTTTTTTCCTGAGGGTTTCAAAAATAAAAAATAATGGGAAGGTTTTAAAACTTAAAGAGCTATTTACGAATTGAAATAATCTTCTTTAGTTTGGTATGAGAGAGTAAAAGATTCTTTATGTAACCTGGACTTTAAAATTAGTAAGTTCGAACCATGTTTATTTCTAAAAAGTAATAATAATATTAAAATGATGATTTCTTAATTTTTTTTCAAATTGCAACAAAGAGACAGAAAAATTGAAAACTGTATTAGGTTCTCCATTTAAATTAAAAGACCTAGTTTCTGGGAAACGTTATTAAGTATGAAAATCAAACGCTGATAAAAAGTGTAATACTGTAATAGTAGATTAATAACAATAAATAGAGCAATTGTTGTCTCGATTTGGCGGGACTAATTGTAGATCTATAGATATTCCTATCGAATGTAAATTAAATATTAAAAAAATCTGAAGAATGTGCAAAAAATATTCTTTATCAAAGTCTTATAGGTAGTCTAATGTATTTAGCTGTTTTGACAAGTTACCTTAGTAAGTTTAATGATTGCTACAATAAAACTCATTATAGTTAATCTAAAAGTGTTTTGAAATACTTGCATAAGACTAAACATTATTGTTTAAAGCATAGTAAGGGAAATGTGAAACTGTTTTTAAGTGTTTTGTTGAAGCTGACTGGGCTAGCGACAGCTTAGACAAGAAGTCTTATGCTGGTTACTTCTTACCATGTATTGTTCTATGGAGTTATGGCAAGAAATATAAGAATATTTCTTTATTTAGTACCGAAGCAATGTATAGCATATGTGTAGCATTATCAGAGACTTCAGAAACTTGATGTACTTACGAGATTACTGGTAAACTATGTGTTCTCATGTTATGATAATCAAGGCGTATTAGCAATCGAAACATATTCATGTGCATTACCACTATGTCCAATCAGGAATAACTTAATTGAAAGTAAATATATTTCAACTTAAGAAATGCTTGCTGACTATTTATCCAAGGGCTTATTTTCAACTAAGCTTTATAAATTTATGAGGATCATAAGTCGTAGAGGTAGGTCGTATAAGGCATAGTGCTAAGATTCAGAATTTATATTTGTATTTAGTCTACATAATTTTTCGATGGCTTTATGTAAATTTTGTTAATGGGCGATGTTAAACTTTTATGTAGCAATACTGTGTAAATATCGCAAAAGAAAAAAAATTAAGTATCAGTTGTTAATCGAAAGTCATCGTCTGTACAGTGACAACAGTCGTGTGAACTAAGTCTTACTTTTGGTAGTGTCACCTACACTACCAAAAATTGGCGGTATGTTTGTGTGAGTATAATATCATATTTCCGAAAAGAAATAGTCAGAATTTTACGAAATTACTTTTTATGCCATTCGTTGATTCAAGTTCGATTTAGGAGAAAATCTCATACCTTAAACCGTCATTTTCGGATATTTAGAAAAGTATTTAAATTCACGAATCAATATTATTAATTCTAAGGAAAACCAGAAATTTTAGTTAAATTAATACATTCTCCTACGTCCAGAATTAAATTAAATCATCTTGCAATTATGACTTGATGTACTTTGTAAAGAACATTTTTTTTTAAATCCTTAAACCTTGGACGTTTTTTTAACATTCAATACAAGTGCTATGATTCTTCGCTAGAATAAAGGTAATTTAAGAAAAAATACGTAGAGCTTAATTTATTTTTCATATTTGTTCTTTTTACAGTACATTCGATCGTAATTTAAATTGTCTACTTCTGAAATAGTTTATTATACCATTGTAAAATCGAAACAGTAGTTTATTACTAGAAGTGATCGCTGAGAACAATCGAAGCTAAGCCTAAATTTCGAATGTTTTGAATTATTATCTTTTTGCAATTTTCACTAAAATTATAATTGTATTTATAGCCGACATATTTAGCTAACGATATAATATAGTTACAGATCATCGTTTGAAACATACCTAACACACAATTAGCCAACGACAAAAGCGCCGGTTTTATCATAAATCGTAAGAATTTCAGAACTTCGCTTTTCACCTGTAGTGACATCGATGTTCTATCATAGTGCAGAATCGGCACGAATAACATGATTATATTTTTTTGGGTACGCATGGAACCGGTGTTATTTCATGTTGAAATTCAAATTGTGAACTGTGTTCTTGACGTCCTCATTTGAAAACTTCGAGTACTTGTGTTTTATTCTTGCTGACTTTTCGTACCGATATCAGTTTACGTTTATTGAGCAAATGCACTATTAGCACATACCCAGTGAACCACTCATCAAACATTAGATATATTCTAATCTTTGTTATGGATTCTACTCAATGGTCTACAAGGTTAGATGCCTTATCAATCTTTTTGTTTCGTTTTTTTCCCAGCATCTACTTCCGACTTCGTAATGTAAATTGGCTTGGGGTTAATATTTGTATATTGTTGTTAAATATGGTGCAATTTTACAAGAAATAAAGTCTTTGTAGTGATATACTGAACATAAATATGTCTATAATAGTATGCAATAAATCTTTGAGGTTTTGTGTGTTGGAGCAATTTAGACCTATTATGTTAAATAAAAGATTTCTACTCGTCCATAGTGATATCTTCATATGATATTTCTCTTTTTGAAATCGATTTGACGATCATGATTTATTTATTTCTTTACGTAAGTATATAGTCCAACACAGGGTCACAATGAAGTGATCCCAACACTTGTACCCAACTTCAGAATTTTTGGCAACACCTTGGCAAGCCCAGAAAATCTGTAATAATATTTTCTGATCTCGTATGAATGTATTTCTGAGGAAATCTTTTCGCCACTTTGCCCTATCTTTGGTAAAAACAAACGATCTACATCCCTACTTTGTGCCGTCTTGCGTGACATTGTGATGCGTCGTGTCGGTTTCCTTCTCACCTAGAATTGCTTCGTATTTCAAATCACTTTCTTCGCTATGTTGAGAACCATGATACTCTTCGCTCGCTATTTCATTATTCGTGTCACTCGAACGTTCTTCCAAAAGGATACTAAGCCATCGCTGATTTTCCTCATAAGACATCTGTCTGTTTGAACCCACAAAATTACGACACAATAAAATTTATTACGGTGCAAAATATTTAGAACGACTGTGAGGTCAGGTTAGGTCTGCCACGTGTATCCCCACTGTCGCCAGCACAGAACTGATGACGTCACTTAAAATTACTCTCCGTATTCTTAATTTGCGCTACTGAGCAATTCGCATTTCGAGAATGACACAGTGACCAGATATCAATTGTTTTATAAAATGCGGGTTTGAGATACCCGACCTCATTCACGCTTGCTTAAATAGATATAAAGCTTTAAAACAATATCAAGTTATCAAACAATCTTAACATCTTTTATTTCGGCACCCAAAGCAATCACTATAACTTACTTTTTCTATTTTATAGGAGGGCGGGGCAAAACTGGAAATAAAAAATAAGAAAGTGCTGAGAGAAAAGTGAGAAAATGATTTTGAAGTTTAAGGTAAAATGAAATAGACCAATTTTAAGTGAAAGATAAATTTTTAATAAACATATGAAAAACTAACAAGATTCGAAGTTTTCCGGAACATTTTAGTATGTTATTACGAAATAATTGAACTTCTACAATCACAATGTTTATTGCAAAACACTAATTGTTTTACAATAACAATTACGGTCGTAATTGTGTGGTAATTTATAATATTTATTTGTACTAACTTTACGTCATGTTACAGAAATATGATGCAAAAGTAAACATATATTTTTATTAAACACTTTTTGAGGGGTAATGTTGTTCGCGTCCGTAGGAGCTACCTAACCATAACCCTACACGTGCCCCTCGGGTGGTGCCAATTGAACAACAAACGCCGAGTCGTAGGCGGCGGTCAACTAACCTACTAAGCAAGCCTAACAGCTTCTTATGTTGGAGGTAGGAAATGATCTCCACACCCGTAATCTTGTGGTCATGTCTCGCAAGAACGGAGACCTGGGCTTGGTCGCCTGGGTCGCGAGGAAGACAACCTCTTAACCTGAAAAAATAACCCTAATCCTAAGGTGTGACCGTGCCGATAGGATGAATGGCTGCAGGTAGTCAGTCTCTAGCGCAAACCTCGATGAAACTGGCTCACATCGTTGAAAAGTGCCCTCTCACAGGAATGGGCGTTACCCTGTGAGTGACCTATTATATCGACCCTACTCGTGGGAACAATATGAATTCCAAACAAGAAACAATATCACAACCACAACAGAAATTACTTAAACAACAAGTACTTCATCAAAGCTACTTCTCTAGGCAAAGATCATCATCCCTCTCTGATATAAGCAGAGGACAGTCAACAACTTCAAAAAAACAACCTGAATCAGACCTGTTGCCTGTTGAAACTACAGCAATAAAAGATATCTCTCAACATCCTGACCCACCCATATGGCAACATGTACCACTTCCTCGTGGCAATAAGAAGAGGAAAATGTACGATTCTCCACCACCGTCTAATGGAATTGTAAATAAGAACTGGTTTAGCAACTTACCGCTTGATCCAAATGATGACATTGCCCTTTCAAAAACTCAGAAACCCAATAAACCACCACCAATAGTTCTGAGTGGTATAGAAGACGTCAACGAGTTAATAAAACTAATTGAAACTGTTAGCCAAAAAGATAATTATAAGCTCAAAATGATTACCAAAAATATCCTTCACGTGCTAATGAAAACTCCAGAAGAATATAAGAAAATTATCAATCTCCTCAGAGATAACGGGCTTATAGGGTATACTTTTACGCCTAAGGACTCCAAATGCTACCGAATTGTCATTAAGAACTTGCATCACCTCACACCTCATGAAGCTATTGTTGAGGCAGTTCAAGCGACCAACAACAAAGTCAGAGGTGAAATAATTAATGCACGATACGGCCCCGAAAAGAAACCGACTTCAACGTTCTTCGTCAATATCGAGCCTAGCATTAACAATCCTGACGTTAAAAACATTGCATTTATCGCACAGCAAAAAATTAAGATTGAGGATCCACGGAAATCAAAGTTCATTGTACAATGCCAACGCTGTCAACAATATGGTCATACCAAAAATAACTGCATGAGACCATTTAGATGCGTGAAATGCGGTGAAGACCATAAAACCTCAGAGTGCAAAAAGAGTAGGACAACTCCAGCCAAGTGTGCTTTATGCTGCTGCGACCACCTTGCTAATTATAAAGGATGCCAAATATACAAAGAAATACTAGCTCGAAGGACCAAGAATCTCGCCTCTCGCGCTAGACTACCCTCTCAAACACCTGTTATCAACATACCAACTACCACCAACTTTGACACTAAGGGTCATAGTAACACCCACAAAACTTATGCCGATATTGCCAAAGGTAGGCAACCAACAACACAGCAACCTACTCACCAACAATCTAATAAATTAGAAGATATACTTGCCAAACAAAGTGAGAAAATGGATCTCTTAATTCAACAAATAGGCTCCCTATTGGGACTTATAACTACCCTGATATCTAATCTGACAAAATGACTTCTCTACACATCGCCACGTGGAACATAAACGGACTTGCTCCCAACACTAAAGAACTTGAGATGTTTTTGAGAACCAATAAGCTTGACGCCTGCCTTATATCAGAATCTCACACTACATCAAGATTACGCATATGCATTCGTGGATTCTGCGTTTACACAACTTCACACCCCGTAGGGGAAGCTCATGGTGGTGCGGCAATAGTAATTAAGGAGAACATTAAGCATTGCCTACTCGAGTCTTGGGAAACCAAGTACCTGCAAGCTACAACTGTACGGATCGATGATCGTGCCGGACCCCTCATCCTCTCAGCAATATACTGTCCACCGCGTCACACCATTAAGGAGAATATGTTTACGGAGTTTTTCAAAGCTTTAGGAAAGCGATTCATAGCCGGTGGTGATTGGAACGCTAAGCACACACATTGGGGATCTAGGTTAACAACTACGAGAGGTAGAGAATTAAAATGTAGTACTAAGATCAACAATCTAGCGACCATTTCAACCGGAGAACCTACATATTGGCCTACAGATACCGAGAGAACTCCTGATCTTATAGACTTTTTTATCACAAAAGGCATTTGTCATCAAAATCTCCTAATCGAGTCAAACCTAGATGGATCTTCTGATCACACACCAATACTTCTTACTGTAAGCCCTATTGCGATACCCCGTGATACCCATAGCTCCTATCTAACTAACGCTAAAACCGATTGGAATGGTTTCCGAGAATATCTCGACAAAAATATCACTCTCAAACTTCCGTTAAAAACTGCTGAAGATGTAGACGATGCATGTCTATACATTACAAACCTGATCCAAGTGGCAGCGTGGACAAGCACACCCACACTGAAGCATTAATTTGCGAATACACCGCTCCCATTTGAAATCCGTCAAAAAATTTATGAAAAACGCCGCCTTCGTAGAGTTTGGCAACTTTCCCGTAACAGCGAAGACAAAACGCGACTGAACAAAGCAATAAAGGAGCTAAAGATTCTTCTTGCTGATGTCACTAACGCTGCAGTTAAACAAAGACTGGAAAAGATGTCACCCAATGGCCATGGGACCCATTCTTTATGGAAAGCTACCAGGAATATGCCACAGCCCCAACAATGTTCACCGCCAATCTGGAATGGCAATACATGGGCACGGACAGACCCAGAAAAAGCTGAGACCTTCGCCAGTCATCTTGCTAATGTCTTCAAACCTAACGGATCTGACAACCCTGAGGACCCTGAAATAGATCTGATCCTAAATCAGGACCTGCAGCTGTGTCTGCCGATAAGACCTACTTCCCCAAAGGAGCTGTCCAAAGAAATAGCCAGCTTGGACTCGAAGAAAGCTCCAGGATTTGACCTGATCACCCCGAAGGTACTGAAAGAGCTTCCTAGAAAATGTATTGTCTTCCTGGTAACCCTCGTTAATGCAACCTTCAGAACAAAACATGTCCCTGCTATTTGGAAAATATCCGAGGTAGTTATGATCCATAAACCCGGTAAACCAGTCAACGATGCATCCTCATACCGTCCTGTCAGCTTAACTCCAGTTCTAAGCAAATTGTGGGAAAAAATAATCCTTACTAGGATACATGCATACCTAGATATCAATCACGTCATACCAGATCATCAGTTCGGGTTTCGCAAGCAACATTCGACCCTGTACGAGACTGTTTGGAAAGGAAAGAATATTGTTCTGCTGCTTTCCTGGACATCCAACAGGCATTCGATCGGGTCTGGCACAAAGGGTTACTATGCAAAATAAAGCAAGCACTTCCACACTCTTTCTACCCCTTGATGGATTCTTACCTTAGAGACAGAATGTTTCGAGTAAAACACCGTGACGCCAGGTCTTCCTTGTATAGTTGCCACGCAGGAGTACCCCAGGGATCGGTACTCGGTCCGGTGCTTTACAACATCTTCACGAATGACTTACCCCAGACACCTAATATTACAGTAGCAACCTATGCTGACGATGCTGCATTTCTCGCATGTAATAGCAGTCCAGAAGAGGCAAGTAAATTGCTACAGGCACAACTCGATGACACAAATAAATGGTTGAACAAATGGCGTATAAGAGCTAGTGCCCAAAAATCTCACCACATCACGTTCACTCTGAGACGTGCAACTTGTCCTGCAGTCAACTTAGGTACCAACACCTTACCGCAATCGTCCTGCGTCAAATACCTGGGGTTTCATCTGGACCGAAGGATGACATGGAAAGACCACATCAAAAATAAGCGTAACGAAATCAATTTTCGATTTAGAAATTTGCTATGGCTTCTAGGAAGACAGTCAGCACTATCCCTAAGCAACAAACTAAGAGTGTACTGCTCCGTAATAAAACCCATTTGGACATATGGGATTCAACTGTGGTCATCGGCCAGTAATTCGAACATACTCTGCCTACAAAGAGCCCAAAACAATATACTTAGGGTCATATCAGGTGCACCATGGTACTCCCGCAATTCGGAAATCCACGAATACCTACAAATTTCAACCATCGTAGACGAAGCAAAACGCTACACAGCCACATACAAAGATCGTCTGACATTCCATCCCAACCCACTTTCGCTCATGCTGTTGCAGCCCAACTCGATAAAGAGACTCAAGAGAGCTGACGTGCTTCATAATTAGAGCTTTTAAGGGTACTGGCCCTATATTCGCCCAAACAAGATACATACCACAACCTACCTGCTTATAGTTCTAATGACTGATCGCAGGATACAAACAGAAAAAAAAAAAAAAAAAAAAAAATTAAACACTTTTACCCAACTCGATAGAAAAATCGTTTTTTTTCTTAAATTATTCAGTCACAGTCAGTTAGTCTTAATAAGATAGTGACAACTCTATGGTTTTTCCTTTTCTCATTCAGAATTTCTCTTGGATCTTCGTTATTCCAACTCTAACAAGCGCATTATAGTATACGAATCGGCGCGTGATCTAGGAGACTTATCTTTTGAAATGCCTCCATTATGTGACTGGAGCTAGTTTCTGGAGCCAAATACGTATTCGATTGCGTTTTGTGGTAATTGAGTAGAATTTCCAGAACTCTTTCTGAAAGGTCATATTTTGCAATGCAATAAAATCAAAAAAGTGCCCTGAACTCAAGAATGTAATGAAAGAACGACAAATTTTTGGATACCTGGAAACGCAGTGATTAATTTGGACTATTTCACAAAATGTTCTATCTCTTCAACATCGAATACAGTAACTTCGAATAACATTATTGAGAGAAGTCTTGGAACTAGAATGTCTTTCAGATTGCTTAAATTCTTTAATATCTTGATCATCAGCTTGGTCGGAAATTTCCAAGGTACCTCCCGCATCATCAGAATTTCCATAACTATAGCTCCAGGTTTCATGGAAATAGTTCTCTGAAAAAAATGGTGTGCTCAGAAAAATATTTTTATTTGCCGTGACACAATGTGGCATTTAAATTCATTTTTTATTGGTCACAGGATTTTCACCCGGTATTTGCATTCTGCAAATATTAAAATTTTATTTTTTGAACTATTTAAAATTTAATACATAACACAAGGATATAGATAATAGACGTGACACAAATTTATATAATCATTAATCGTTTATTCTTCTGGTGCACATCTAAGATTTGTTTTAGATGAGGTTTTTACTATAAATTATTGAAGATTTGTTTTAATATACATATAGTTCATTTATTTTGAAATGACGTCATGGATTATGGTCTTCGGGAATATTCTGTGTAGCAAATATTAATTGTGAACGTTTAAAAAGTCAAAGGTTATTAATTAACAAAATCATTATTAATAAATTTTATATTTAGAATGAGATCCTTTCTTTTAATGTAGCTGATCCTCTAACAATTTTAATATGAGAAATTGGCTAGCTATAACTTTAGCGATATTAATTTCTTTTTATAGGACTCTTAATAGAATTTTATGAATATTTAACATGATATAGTTTATTAAGGAGTTTACATAGACTTTATGTAGTAGTATATCGAGAATATTATATTATTATTATTATATTGATTACTTTCAAAATATTTTTTTCAACTGATATCGATATATTTTCGAATTAATTTTTGATAGTAATGCCATCTATAAAAATTTTAATCACAAAAATTAAAGGCGCGTTCTTAAGTCCACATTTTGTAAAACTATCTATGAGGGAATATTTTTTTTTATCTAAGGACGGAGCTCAGCAACTACTTTTATTTTTTTTATTTTTGTGCTAAACACACCATGAATAACTTTTATATTTTTGGAAATACTAATAAAAAAATTATTAAATCTTGTGATAATAGAATTGTATACACAGAAAAAAACGGACACAAGTGGATTTTTTGGAGAACTGTATTAAAACCCATGTCGCCAATTTGAAACAAATAAATTTCAAATACGTCAATTACATTTTAATCCACGCCCCCATTGCTGTTCAAACGATGAGTATTAAAGAAAATGTATTAAATAGTTGATTGCAAACTTACATAATAGCATTTTGAAAAATGTTGTGTCTTAACAGCAATATTGGAGAAAAATTTTGAGTCTGATATCAAACAAAAAATTGATCACGATTAAAGAGTAGATCACGGATGTCACACAGCAGTTTGGAAAAGTTCAATTTTCGAAAATTAAATATTTACTCTGTATTCATAGCTTACCTGATGCTCATACTTAACTATATTAATATCTTATCTGACGTTCGAATACATCTTTAACTATAACTATATTAATATCTACTATCGAAAATCGTATAGTCCTCGCACTCATACTCACATATAAAAGTATATTTTCGTACAATTTTTGCCAACAAGCATGCTGTCTCTTTCCAACATAGACAACTTCATTATGCTTTAATTTTCTTGAAGTTTATCTTATCAAAATGCATTCAAAATTGCTATTACGGACGAGCAGTATTTTTTTATTTGTCATTTTTTTTACATATGGTAACCTATACATGATAACATCTATGTTACGACTACAAAAGGAATGATGCGAGTTTCAATACATATTTTTCATCATTAATTTAAAAATATTTTGTAAGTGATTTAAAACACTCTTAACTTGGCAAAGTACAGACTTTATAATAACAAAACTTTACAACATAAGAATCAACTTCAATAAGTATGGTTATGATAGTCTCAACACATATTTTCAATTTGTATTATTTTCAAAGATAATTTAACTAGGCGGGAATAGGTCCGAGTGGATCAAGGGTCACAGTGAATAAACCGGTGTAACTTTATTTGTATTATGCACACACATGTGTAAAATCAATAAACTATTCGTACTGTCTACGCGCCCACCTAGGCCCCGCTGAGCCACGATAGGGGAGGATACGCAAGAGGGCTGCGACCACAATTTAAGTGCAAAAGTATTTCGCGCTCTTCAAAAAATCGATTTGCATCAATATGAGTAATTATCACGAAATATTAGTACACATTAGTTCCCTGACATACTTAGTAAATCCATTTTAAATTTATCAGATCTTTTACGCTTTAAATGTATATTCAAATAATTTATTTCGTTTTGTTTTCGGCTACGGTCTATGGGTGACAGTGATTAAAATGCTTTTGGATTAAAGTTGACTTTTTTAGGTACAAAAATGCCGCAAAACTTTTTTTGGAAGACATTTATTGGCCTTTATAGGTCAAACTTTTTCAGAGAGAAGGTATCACGAACAGAGTAGCGGCAAAGCGCGGAATCTTTATACCGAACTTTACTACTATACTTATTAACTTTACTGCTAATGCTGCTTATTAACTTTACTGCTAAAAGAATCCTTTATACCGAACTTTACTGCTATTACAACAAATCTAGGGGAACTAAGGGGCCAATAAGGTTAATAAAAAATTACAGCGTAAATAGGATTTTTAATAACGAACGGAGACAATCACTCGTTGATCATGTATTCAAATACAGCCAAATCTTCTATGACTTGAGGCCTACTGAAGTTCGTAGATTGGCATATGAAACAGAAGTCACAAATGATTTGAAAGTGCTATCAGATAACTGGCATCAACTACATATTGTGGGTATTGAATTGCTTTATAACCTTCTAAAAATGCTAAACGCTTCGTACGCCTGAAGGTTTTATTCTAAGCCTGGCTACTTCATTTAATTAACGCAATGTCAAATTATTTTACGATAATCTAAGTAATGCAACGAAATGTTTGAGGAGTAATGCAACGAAATGAAAGATTTAGAGATGGGACGCAAATGAAATACTTAGAAGAAGCAAACACCATTACTTTTAAAAATCTTGTATAGTGCTAGCAGTTCGGAAGCAAAAGCAAGTTAGTAAGCTAAAGCTGCTGAAAAAGGAACTTTGGTGACAATTTGTTACATTGTTAGTGTAATCGGATAAGCCTTACTTTCCCGTAATTATAGTCTATATATAATCCAAGAGTTAATTTCAACACCCATATAATCAAAGGAATCCTAGGTGGCACTTTAGATTTAGTTACACCATTAGGTTTGTAGCAACTGTGTAACACTTCATTGAAAGATAGAGCTTTCAATCTTGCAAAAGTAAATGTAGTGACCAATTGAATTGTTTCCCCACATTCCAGTGAAAAACCGCAACCACTAATGTGGCTGTTTTGGACCTTTCAAAACAGTTTACAATGTGGCAGTGGATAGGTGGATGACGAAAAACCCTGGCAAAACATTCTCTATTTATGAGGTAGCGGCATGTGTCAGAGAGGCACTTATGAGCGACAAGACTCCGACGAATATTTGCAGTGCTTTTGAAGCGACAGGAATATTAAGGCCAACCGCAATATTTTGACGGACATTAATTTTGTTCCGTCAAAAATAAGAAATAGACCTCTCGAAATAAACCCAGAAATTGAAGAATAACCAACAAAATCCCCATTACCATCAATCATACAGAACGTTTCCGTTCCATTGCAATACATTACAAATTTGCAAGGTATTAGACTTGTACTTTCATAAATTCCACTACTTCCAAAAGTACTGGACAATCCACCAATCCTGGAATCATAAGCGGCTCCATCGGTTTCTAGACCAACACTAATCTGATACTTCCTGAACCGAAAACTCTATAAGTATCATTAAAATTTACGTCGACTACCCATCGATCTCAATTTCCTCAGCCTCCAAATCTACTACGAATGTTACCACTTCTCGATCCATCCAATCATTTACCAGAAACCTCTTCCAACAGTCCTTTTCAACTCCACAGATTGCCTACAGTTGCACCACGCAATGATAACAGAGCACCAAGGAGAAAAGGCAAATTAATGATGAACGAACACGCCAAATAAAAATAAAAAAAGAAAAGGCAATTGAAAACAGTGAAAAAATGAAAAAGTAAAATAAAACGAAGTAATCAGTTACAAGGAATAAAAAGAAAGTTTTACCGAGCAATGAGTCTAGCAATGATGAAAGTAATAAAATTAAAATTTATTCAGCAGAAGAAAACTTTTACAAAGACCAAGAAGAGACCTATTTCATAGATTAGTTTCGAGACCGGGGGGGGGGAGGGGAGGGATTTCGAGACCAGATTCGATAGATTCGTTAGAGACCCATTTCATAGAAAATTTCACATCAGTAATCAATACGCCAAATTATTTAAAAAAAGTACTAAACGCTAACTTGCCATATGAAATAGAAGTCGTAAATGTGTAAAGGATATTAACAAATTCCAATTCCCAAATGTTACCTAATATAGTACCAGTTTCTTTATATTATTTCTTCCACAATCGTCATATTCGCGATAGACAAAAAGTCAACAAGGCTTGATGTGGGTTTCTCTCAGATTGACATCCGTTAATAACTTTGATTGTATTAAAATATTAACATTGTATTTAACAAGCAATATTCAAGAAAAGACTGAATTATGTAAATTTATCTTTATTTTGATAATTTATCTTTATTTCCATACCATGACTTATATACAAAGAGGTATGCAAAATTTAGTGCCTTTTTAGATTGACTAATGTTGATTTCGTTTCGACAACAAAAAAAATTAGCTACTAATATCATACTTTTTGTTATCAATATAACAAAGAAACCATCCACATTGATGTAGATTTTATTATCAAAATGTTTACTTTACTTAAAATAGGTAAGGAAAGATTTACACTTTAATTATTACAAACATTTATTTTTGTGAATTTGGAATTATTATTAAAATGTCATAAGTCCTTAACAATTTCAAATTAAGGTTTAACTGTTTGCTTCATAAAGTTTATGAAATTTATTTGTGATATTTATTCTAATTAGCAACAAAAGACTACATATAGATTTTAGTTTTTTATTGCCATACCATGACTGATATAAGGATATTAGTTATTAAACATTTTACGCTTTATAGGACTGTTTCATGTTCGTTCCCTTTTAAAGAAATATTATTTCACACTTTTTTAACTTTCTAAGACATTGATATTGATGCTTAAATAAAAAAACGTTTGATTTACAATAAATAAAGAATTTCATTTTATTAACCTCTAAAATCCACTGTAACACACATGATTCTTTGTGACCTTTTTTTATAATGAGAAGTTACCCAGTAACGAGACACAAGTAATCAAATTTAATTTAAAAAAAACGACCTATCAACTCGAATCTTCATAGAAAACTTCAATAAAAGCACCCGTAATTATAAGTTCATTTTGTACTTTATTCATGTCATTAGTGGATTATTGGTAAAGTCAAAAACAAACAACAACAAATAAAAAGATAATTAGCATAAGAAAAAAGTAGTGCACTATTACAGACTATCCTACTTATTTTCGGAATTTTCACTGTACATATTTTCAGTATTTTACTTAATTGTACATATTTTCGGTTTAATTAGACACGTTTTTCGAAGGTTGCTGAATTTGACAATACCATAACTTTATAAAGCGCAGGGTGTGGGATACCGAACTTTTGTAGTACCAGGAATAATTCCGGTAGGAGATGGTGGAGTTAAATTAACTATATAACTATCATGGCCGCGGTTGCTGCTGTTTACCACCAATTAAAAATCTGAGTGTGATGCACTCGATGACGGCATCTGTATCTCTAGCAATAATTCGTTACTATGTTCGTTTTCGAATACATTTTGGGTGCTAAATTCGAATTGCACGTTTTTTTTGAGATCCAAGATAGTGGTATCTATCTCTCTCGTAATAAATCTACTATCTTGGGTGTCAAAAATATGTTACCATCTAGGTTCTCAAAAATATTGTGAAATTAGAATTCGGCATCCTAAAATTAGTAGAAAAGGAATATAATACCAATTTATCGAGAGAGACATAGACGTCGCCGTCTTGAATCTCAAAAACATTGTCAAATTTTAATTCCGCGCCCTAGAGTTAGTCGAAAAAGTATATAATAACGATTTGTTGTAAGATATACAAATATTGCCATCTAGACTCTCAAAAACATTGTAAAATTCGAATTTAGCAACCTAAAAACAAAATATTACATAATGACAATTGCTTTCAAGAGATACAAATGCCGTCATCTTGTACCTCAAAAAATCCTGGAATTCGAATTCAACACTTTACAGTTAGTCGGAAAAGCTATAGTGGTAGTTTATTACGAATGACAGACGCTCAAAAACATCGTAAAATTCGGTTCAGCACCGTAAAATTAGTGGAAAATGAATATAGTGGCAGTTTATTGTAAATAAACAATATCCAGAAATTTTCGAAACAGTACAACAGTAACAGAATAGTATTTTTCATAAGTTTATTTAATAATGTGGAAATATACAATTTGATTCCTGCTAAATTACGAACTTCAAGATCTTAAAATATAGAGTAATCCAGAAGGCGCATACACACAAATCTCTTCGCGGTCGTGGTGAAGCCAAAAATCGGTGGAGGGGGCATCGCATTCCGCCTACTAGCGCCCCCTAACGCGCACGGTGATACCAGCAGAATAAATTTATCCACCAACTTCAGGAAAACGATGCATATAGATATATTTGCTTGCGGCAGTACGATTCACATTTGCATCAATTAATATGGTCATGGCTTGGCTTATATGAAGTATTATTAAGGTCGCCATGTTAAATTTCTAAAATGTTTATTCTGACCACAACCAATAGCCAAAGTATTTAGATTAAAATGATTTAAAAACTTTGTCACATTTTATCGATTAAAATGAGTATTAAAATACATTGTCATTAAACATGTGTGTGTGTGTGTGTGTGTGTGTGTGAGCGTATACGCGTTCACGTGCGCATGTACGTATGCGTGTGTGCGTGTGCGTGCGTGCGTACGAGTATGTGTTTTCACATTAATCTACAAAATAATTTTGATAATTTCGCAAATCATTTTTTGATTTTTGTATTTTACCACCATTTTTCTGTAGTAGAAGCAGGAAAAGTATATTTTTTGTTTTCATTTGTATACTGCCCCAAATAAATATTTGAAACTATTTATTTGTAATAAACTTAATTAAACTTAAGGACTTAGTACGAACTATTCATTTTTATTATGCATGTCATAAGTAGAAAAAATCTTGAAAATTGGTTCTTCAGTAATATAAATAAAACTAATGTTTTTTCTCAAATTTCTAGTTTAATTTTAAACAAATTAAATCAATAAAATTAATTTTAAACAAATCAAGCTATAATTTATTGCAATTACCGCTACAAATATTATTACAAATTGTTCTAACTAATAATATAATTGCGAAAGTGTGATTGTGCGTTTTTTTTCACGTCGTAGTACAGCAAAGTATCGACTTTATTTTTGTACAAATAAATCTAGCGGATCGAGAAGTGACAGATTATTTTTAATCGCCCTAAATCTCGAAGAGGTGTGAAAAAGCCCATAATAAAAGTTTGAAAATATTCGATCTCATACTAAAGAAATTCAAAATAGGACGAAACAATTATTTATATTAATTAGCATTCAACATCGTGATAAAATTTCTTCATATTTTAAACAATATCGTTTCGCATTTTTCAAGAAGACCGCAGAAATGAATGAATGTACCATGTATTTCTTGTCGTAATCCTACATATAGTGATCTTAGAATATAGAGTAATCCAGAAGGCGCATACGCACAAATCTCTTCACGGCGCGGTGAAGCCAAAAATCGGTGGAGGGGGCACCGCGCTCCGCCTACTAGCGCCCTCCTCCAACGCGCACGATGTTACCAGCAGAATAAATTTACCCACGAACTTCAGGAAATCGACGCATATAAATATATTTGCTTGCAGCAGTAGGATTCACATTTGCATCAATTAATATGGCCATGGCTTGGCTTATATGAAGTATTATTAAGGCCGCCATATTAATTAAAAAATATTATTTATTTTCTAAAATGTTTATTCTGACCACAACCAATGGCCTAAGTATTTAGATTAAAATTATTTCAAAACTTTGTCACGTTTTACCATTTTATTCATGACTTACATAATACAAAAACGAAATAATTATCTTAGTGACTTAAAGTAAAAAGAGATGTGAAAAAGCCCATAATAAAAGTCTGAAAATATTCGATCTCAGACTAAAGAAATTAAAAATAGGGCGAAACAATTATTTATATTAATTAGCATTCGATGTCGTGATAAAATTCCTTCATATTTTAAACAATATCGGTTCACATTTTTCAAGAAATTAAAGAAGACGGCGGAAATTAATGAACGTAACATGTGTTTCTTGCCGTAATCCTACATATAGTGATTGTATACGTAATACGTAAAATATTCTAAAATTGAATATGATAAAGGAAATTTTAATTTTTAATTCTCCAACATTTTCCAAATCTCGATTCTTTTACAAAAAAAATTTTACATTTTTCAGTATCGAGCAATTAAGATGTTTTAATTTGGGTAAACAATTTTTTAAGAGGTGACAACACCAATAAAAATGGCGCGCTTCTGTTAATAATAATCTACTTCGAAATTTTAAAATTGCATAGTTAATTGAAAATGAAATTAAGTAATAGTTTTTACGTATGAAAAGTAATGCCCATTTGTTTCTTTTGCAGTCCAATGATATTTTTGGAGGTGGGAATAGCACAAGCCGGCATTTTAAGCTATATTGTCACGTAGAAAGCACGTAACCTTTCAGAGCTGTGTCTTAAATTGCACTGACAGCCGTGTTTTGAAACTACGCATTTTATGCGTAGTTTTTTGGACACACTTTTGCGCGTGTTCTCCCCTTCTGGAGTACTCTTTATTCTAAGATAGTGATTATGTACGCAATAGGTAAAATATTCTAAAATTTAATATGGTAACGGAAATTCAAACGTTACACCATATTCTCCAACGACATTTTCCAATTTCCGATTTTTTTACAAATAAAAACTTACATTTTTCAGTATCGAGCAATTAAGATGTTTTAATTGGGGTAAACAATTTGTTAAGAGGTGAACAACACAGATCATGGTGACAACCACTACTGTATCTATTCCGTGGTGACAACCACAGATCATATACTAAAGTGACAACACCAATAAAAATGGCGCGCTTCTGTTAATAATAATCTACTTCGATATTTTAAAATTGCATAGCTAATTGGAAATGAAATTAAGTAATAATTTTTACGCATGAAAAGTAATCCCCATTTGTTACTTTTGCAGTCCAGTGATATTTTTGCAGGTGGGAATAACACAAGCCGGCATTTTAAGCTATAATGTCACGTAACCTTTCAGAGCTTAAATTGCTCTGACAGACGTATTTTGATACTACGCATTTTATGCGTAGTTATTTGGACACACTATCGTGCGTATTCTCGGCTTCTGGAGTACTCATTATTCTAAGTTCAAGATATTCATTTGTAGACTGTTACTGATTGCAAATACATTCTTTGATAATATGCATAATTTTCTTTTTGATTAAAGGTATTTTATGCTTTGTATTGAAAACTTCATTTTCAGGTGATCCAGTGATTCCAAGGATTTCTTATGGTAAACACCATATCATCAGCTTCTTCGACAAATTATTTGATAGTGTTAATGGTAGTGTTAAATCCTTTTGTTCCGAAGACACATTTACCACATATTTTAACCACAGGACGAAAATACTTTTGTAAATACAAGATTAGAAGGTTTTATATTGTCTAATACAGAATACATATCCAGTATTATAGAATATTAAATAGTATTTTAGAACAAGAATTAATAAATAAATTATATATTTTGAGTTTAGTTTTGATGGTCTGTCTGGCACTTTTCTCACTGAACAACAAGGAATTAGAGAAAAATTTAGTGTCTATACCATCTACGAGTAAGAAATATATAGAGATGAATGTTTGACTCAAATGTGACCCCGCTAAAATTATGCCGCTTTGCAAAATTATGCCACGCTTCTATCAGTCTGCTGCTAGACGCCTGACGACAGACGACACAGCGTAGATTTTATTTTCTAAATCAACAAACACGTTAAAATGCCATTCTGTATTATAAAAAATTGTTTAAGTGCATCCCATAAACATAATAGGTCAAATGAGATTACATTTCACAGGTAATAAAAGTATTTTGTTTAAGTTTAAATCAATTTGAAATTAATGATAAACGGACATCGTACGCCATAATTAAATATAAAGGTAAAGGACGTACTGAAGCATATATCTTCAAAGTATTATTAGTAACTTTTTGTGTATTTTATAAATTGTTTTATGTGTATGTATTTGTTTATGTATAAATCGTAATTTTTTTAATAATTATTTGCAGAATTCCTCAAAATCACAAAACAAATAGAAAATGGATAAATATAATTTCACACAAAACAAATAATAATTAGCAGCCTTCAAAATTTTCCGTTTTGTGTTCTTTACATTTTAAAGAGGACGATTTTTACACAAGACAGCAGTCCCACCCTTATTCGCCGTGAGTAACATTTTCCTAAACTGTGACTACTATCAATTGTCTAACCAGTTACTTTGACCTTCAGACATTAAAAAAATATGAACTGTTTTCAGGACACACTACCGCCTACTAATTTAACCACACATTGAGACTCCACAAACCATTTCAGTATACACAACCGCCGCTCATTAAGCCACACTTTTAACAGACCAATCACTCCAATAACCAACGTGCCATCATCAGATTTAGAATCTGCATTATGTACCCTTAGGAAAGAGATATTAAAAAAAAAGTTAAAAAGGACAACACAAATAAGCGCAAACAGGTTAGTAAAATTTTAAAAAATGCGAAAGGTCAATAAAAAAATAGGGTGCGTGCACTTATGTACGCGCGTGAGAAGTTATACTTCTTTGGCATCATTAAATAATACATACGGATAGATAACCTCAATTATATTGGACCACTTGAAAAAGTCTATAAACACAATTTTTTCACTAATATTTACGAATAGTAAATATATTAATCAAAATATTGAATTTAAATTACTACTGAATATAATTTATCAGCACATATATAAATCGCACTTATATGAAACTAAAACACGTGTGTTTTAGTTTCATATAAGTGCGATTTATGTAGACACTAGAAACATGTGGATAAATACTATGAATATGAAAACAGTGAACAGAGGTGACGATGGTGCCAATAGCTTTTCTTTCGAGACTGCAACCGCTGCAACTTCATACTGTAACTTTTGTATGACGAATCTTAAAATTTCACTCTCATCATTTTTTTATAACGCGCCTAAAGAAGTATAACTTCAATTATGAAAAAATATGTATCTCTAAAAGAATTAACTAAAACTTAAAAAAAAAAGATATATAAATAGTGATATTTGCGCAGCTCTAAACAAAAATGTTGTTGCCACTGAAATTATAAATAGAATGTGTTTAAATAAAAAGATAAATCGAACCACTGTTAAATTTTCGCCGGCTTTAAGGAAATTTGCGCTAACATTAAATTACTATTCTCCCACAGGCTATAATTACGCAAGGTCAGTTTTTGATAAATGTTTACCCCATCCATCCACTTTAACTAAATGGTATCAAAGTATTGACGCTAATCCAGGATTTACTAGTGAAGCATTTTCTGCTCTTCAAAAAAAATGTCAAAACAGTAAATTTAAAATTGTTTGCTCTCTTATTGTAGATGAAATAGGTCGAAGACACGAAAAATTATTTAATGGTAGAGATTTTGAAGGTTTGGTGACGTATGGTGAAGCTACCAACGAGATAGCTAAACAGGCGTTTGTTTTAATGTTAGTACCTATTAATGATAGTTGGAAATTGCCATTGGGATATTTTTTGATAAACGGTTTATCAGGTGAGAGAAAAGCTAATTTAATTAAAATATGTTTAGAAAAATGTAATGAAGTTGGTGCCGAAGTCGTATCTCTAACATTTGATGGATGTAGTTCTAATTTAGCAGCGACGAAAGAATTAGGTTGCAAGTTGGAAGACGCCAAAAAATTTAAAAGCTTCTTTTAAACACCCTTCAAACGGTAAAAATATCGAAATATTTTTAGACCCGTGTCATATGGTTAAACTTATTAGAAACACCTTTGAATCTAAAAAAATATAATTGACGGTAATGGTAATACAATACAATGGCGGTTTCTTTGAGAATTACATAATTTGCAAGAATCTTTGGGATTAAATTTTGCTATACCAAATAATGAAAGTTAAGTTAGCCACTCAATTGCTTAGTAATAGCGTATCCAAAGCTATCGAATTATGTGAAAACGATTTAAAATTATCTAAATTCCACGGATCTTCAGCAACGGCCACATTTATTAAAAAAATGAATCATTTGATATTTTGAATTCTAGGTCAGTTAAACAACTTGGTTTTTAAACATCCTATTTTTGAAGGTAATCACCGCGATTATTTTAAATTTTTAAATGATATGAAAAAATATTTGCTTTCTTTAAAAATACAACAACCTATAAAAAGAAAAAATCACTTTCTTTGTTACGTATGACAAATTTATTGTAGATTGCAAATGTAAAACCGGTTTTATAGGTTTAATAACATGTATCGAAAGTTTTCAACAACTGTACACTTATTTAGTAGACGAAACACTCGCGATGAAGTACATTCCTGCATATAAATTTTCACAAGATCACATTGAAATTTTTTTTGCAATGATTCGGAATCACGGTCGTAATAACAATAATCCGAACGCTGTTCAATTTCTTTTTTATATATCGAAAAATTCTTAACCACCTGGAACTTAAGTCCTCCATTATCGGGAACTGCATATCCTTTGAAAATTTTAATATACTGAATTGTTCATCTGCAACTAAACAAGTAAATCAAACAACAATAGGATATAGATTTGATGATGGCTCAGAACAACTCATTGACAATAAAAACTTAAATGAATATAAAAATACATTAATATCTGCTAATTGTGATATATTGTCTGAAATGTTGAATGTGATTTTATTTTATTGACTAACAAATGTTTTAAATCAATTATAATGTCACTAAAACTTTTTGAACAGCTAAACGACCACGTGCAAGAACAACCAATTACACTAAGGCACAATTTACTTTTAGTTAAATGCATAATTGAAGAATATTTAAAAATCCGTTCACATTATGTCGCGAAAAAACAATCGTTTATTAAAAGTAAAAGGCAAGTGTTTAATAAATTGTTGCTATTTCGAGGAACATAAATTGATATGTTGCAATTTATGTTCCTCAAAATGAAACCAATTAAAGATTTATTTTTATTTTATCAACCACTACGCAGTACAGCTTTTGTTATTATTAGAAACTCTTTAAAATAACATTTGTAAAGTTAGCGGTATTTAAACAATTAAATGTATTTGCCGATAATTCCTAATAAGCAATACCTTTTTTGTTAATTTTAAATAAACCAATTAATTAGTTGGCAACAACAAAAAATATATATTACGGTTGAATTAATAATTTGAAAGATATCATAAACATAGAAATAATTTCTCATTTCACACAAAATATATATTTGTTTCTAAATTATTTGTGACGACTTCGTGTCCGTCCCGAAATTGTCTGCTTTCTGATTTCAGAAAATGCCAAGCAACCTGGTCCTTGTTTAGAGCTCCAGCTATCGTTTCAGTTACCACTTCATTTCTGACCTTCGATTCACTATCTTATTTTATTTGGATCAATGTAGTTACTTATTCTTTGTTTGATTTTCTATTTTAATTATACTTTACTAATCGGGCTGCAGCCCAAATGCATCTTTTAATTTATTTACCCAATGTGACATTTTGCTATCATTTACTGTCTTAATCGAGTTAATGCAAGCATTAACTCGTGTAGCATAAGTTGGTGTAGTAAATTTAACACCAGGCGTGTATAAAAATGCAAGTGGTACACAGCGAAATAAAAAATATATATTTCTTATTTGAACTTAATTAAACTTTAGTTTAATTAATTTCAAATAAGAAATATATGCACATATATTGTATTCGATTGTCAAGAAAAAAATGTTGATTAAGGATTAAATAAAAAATTACGTGTAAGTTAAAACCAGCAAGAATCTGTATTACAATTAAGTGATATTTAATTATAACAAAAAAATTTAGTACGTGCTTACCTTTATTTGACGAATGCTTGTTTTGGGTATATGCTTCGCACTGTAATTTCACATCTATGTGTGCTGAAATAAAAGTGAAATTGGCATGGCATGCTTCACAGATTTGTCTAATATACATATGGATATGAATGTGGCAGTATATATATGATGGCGTGGGGTTGCGAGCAAGATAACAAAATACGTATGTATTGCGGCCAGAGCAAGATGGCACCTTTAGTGTAACAACTGCAGTTAGGTGGCGCTGTATACATGGGTACACTTTCGTATTGATAGATTCATACACATACTTTTCTTTACTCGTAGTATACAATTCCTTATATTTCTGGTCATGTAAGTAGAAAATTGCCAAGAAAAGGTGGAAAATGAAAAAAAAATATGAAAATGTTCAGTCATATGTTCATCTCTATTTGCAACTTGAGGCATAGATTATGCAATAACAGTATTATTTTTACTCGAATATTTGATTATACAATTAAATTAATTAACAACTATTTAGGAAACTTTGTTCAAGAAAATAATGTAATTTCATATATAAAAATGTTTTTGAATACCAAATTGAATTTAAAGTGGATTGTTTGTAAGGCGCATAGAGATTTCATTTCACTAATATTATAAAACTTAAAATTTTTCACTGGAAAATTATCTATTTGGAAAGATATTAAAAGTTTCAAAAGAAAAATTAAATACCTGTAGCATAATTTCTATCACAACTATTTGTTCTATTGGCATTTTATTTTATACAAAATATAATTTCAGTTTTATCTCTATTCACATTTTTTAAATTACACAACATTATTATTTCTGCATTTATAAATATTTTATATGTAGAATATTAACTTGTGTTAATTTGCTACTTTTTTATTTGCACATAATTATTTTTATTATGATTATTGTATTTTAATAATTCTTTTTGATATTGACTGTTTTGGAGCTTTTTAGAAACTACAAACATTTGTTTAAATTTCAAGATTTAAAAAAAATTATTCAATAAGAATAATTTTTTATGTTTACATAAATGTCAAGTTGAAAATTTAAATCTTTTTCTTCTATACAATAAACAGGTAACTAAAACTTTTCTATCCAAAAACTGCTGTTATTAAATGAATGGTCCTTTTTATGTTTATTGGGATATATGTGTGTACTTTCAATATAAGTGTATTAACAGCGAGTGGTGTATTCTACATTACAGTTATATTTATTTTTAGTAATGATAATTTAGTTTGGGAAGTAAGTAATTGTCATATTTAAAATAGTTTTTATAGTTTTAAAAGCCACTTATTAGAAATATTTTATTTCCGTTACTAATTATTCCATTTGCAAGGGTAGCAGATAATAAAACAATTTTTCAATTGAAATGTGTTTCTGTTTTACAATTTTTTTGTCATCTATTGTATAATATAAATAAAATTGATTAGGGACTGTGTAGGCAAATAGTAAATGCCTACAAACATGGTTTCTAACAATAAGTTCTTTTTAACTGTGTCGAAAATACTGTAGCGAATGTCCCATCTATTCACATAAGTAAATTGTAGTATCTACGTACAAAACCTTGCTGATGATTTGACAATTTATGACTTTTCTACAATTAGTTAATGAAACAAATTTTTAATTTTATGAGGAGAATACTGAAAGTTAGTAGAACTGGCCTTTGTAAGAACGGTAATAAAAAGATAAATTCAAATTTTGAAAATCGTACTCTTTGGTAAATCGTACTCTTTGCACTTTATTTGTATCTGTTATTTGTTTTCACAAATCAGAAGTTATTTGAATATTGTATATATCATATAAAGATGAATATGATGATAAACTCCAGCAAATTTCCATTCGATAATAAATTTTTATGACTTTCATTGTTGTCTAAATTTATAATAAAGTTACATTGACTTTGATTGAATAATAAAACCTCGTCCATATATAACTGTTTGTAACGGGTTTAACAAGTTCAAGTGTGATCATACCAATCTCAGTGATGACCGGCGTGAGATAACTGAAGATAACATCAATACTGTGTGGCTAATGATAAAGCCTAAGAGAAATATATCAACGATTTAGGCAAGTTTAAGCATGGATATTGAGTCAAAGTTGAAAAACACCATTATATTGATTGGTGTTATGTAATATTAGAAGAATTCCATGAAGGTCGCTCAGACGCTGTATTCAATATCCTCACGCATTATAAAAGGTGCATATACTGTTTCAAACTCAAAGCTGAGAGACAATCTTTGCATTGAAGATCTGGAAAAAATATGATCGCTACATACGTCAGACAGGTTACGATGCATGAATTGTTCTGAAAAATAAAAAAAACAGTTACTGAAGACTAGTATACCAGCAATTGCTATCATTGTCGTTAACCCAACCATTATACCTTCCCAATCCCTAATGTGCCACCTTTTGTTTTATTTAATTTTATATTAATTCTGTATGTTTCAAATTTATATGTGTGTCAATATTCTTATTAAGTATTGTTTTATGAAAGTGTCATTAATTATAATTAATGATGCTAATCAACATTTACCAAGCATTTATAGACGCCACAGTAATGGTTTTTCTCACTTGATTCATTGTGAATGATTCTAAGAGATTGTATTTGTGGCAATAATTTGCCACTTAGTTTTCTAAGCTTCCAATAAATGAATAATTACTATACTTGCAGTATCTCCAGTGGTCACACTGATAATTTTGTCATGCATATGCAGTCTTCCAAAGACCAAAAGTTAATGGTCCACAAAAAAATTTTTTATTTCACATTGCAACAAATTTTATGAAATGTGAACTAAATTAAAAATGAAATCATAATAGAATATATGTCACAGAATTTGAAGGAAGAATAAAAAGAATCGAAAAATTGTGATTTATTTTTTTATCATGTGGCACTTGCAGTAACAGCATCCATCGAACCGAATCACTAGACATTTCATTTCTTCTACTTGTTTAAAATTCAATGAAAAATTGTTCAAGGCAACATTAAAGTAATCAACTAAATTAAAATGTAAAAATTTACAAATGAACTTTTTGAAATAAAATCTCCCTCATAATTGCTTACCACATCAAGAATAATTTAAGGATATTATAGGACGTTTTTTATATTATAATTTATTTTCTAACATATTAACAAAATAATTGGATTATCTGCAAAATTCTATAGTATATAAATCTAAAGAAAGTTCTAAAACAAAAAAAACTTTAGAGAGACAAATTAGAGTTAACCATGGCGCATGGTTTACAAGGTATAAATCGTAGCACAGCAAAATTTCTTCAATAAAACCTCATGTCAAAAAAATTATAGATCAAATTCAATTTAAAACTACTAAAGTAAGCACTTCTTCAATTACACAATTAATTAAACATTTATGATTTACGTTTGGATCAACAAAATGTTATTTTTGGGACAGTGACATTGTTATAACACTGTCTATGGCACATGGAAGATTAATTACTCCAGGTGGATTCTTAAGGTAAGTAGTTGGCTCCTTAAGGTATGTCTACACAAACACTTTGACTCCAAGAAACACAAAAAATGTTTCCATCACAAAAATTTGTCATTTCAATCCTGATGTAATTATTGATGATGAATACTTATGCTTTTGTGTCATTGATAGAGAGAGCTCTTACATTGAAACAAGAGCAATTAATAAATGCTTTAACGTTCTGCATCACAGTCTGAAACTAAAAATATAGAATCCAATTCACCATTAACTCTGCCATTGCTGGTCCCAAGCTCAAATGAGAAAAGAGGAGGGTTAGCTGCGAACAATATCGTGAACTGGGAAAGCTTCCACTGGCACAAGATCAGCTGTAAAATATCATCAACGCCGATAATAATCATAATGCATTGGGTGGCAGTAAATAACCTGATAACCGTAGACTTTTACTCTTTGCAGGTGTCCAGTAACCTTGAGGAACTAAATAGCCTTAAAAAGTCTGGGTGCAGGGGTTGTGAGAACCCCTGTATTTACTACTCACCTTCTTATTGATGAAATGTCTGAAAAAGTAGAATGTGATTTACCATGCTCTCTGGCTAGCCCCTGGCGCTCCTAAATATCCGGGTCTGGGAGTTTGAAATCTGCTAGCAAAGACCACGGAGGTTTTGGATACCCAGACCGTCCCGTTGGTTAATACTACTGGTCTGATGGGTCTACACTACAGAGTGAACAGAACCAGAGCAACACCAAATAAAAAGATTCTAAACCAACAGATCTTTCATAGAAGCATCCTTGTTGCAATGTCAAAATCACAACCGCTAAGCAATAGAAATGATTGTTGTGCACTATGAAGAACGGGAGAAATACAACTGTAAGAAACACCTGGGAGGCAGCCCAAACTCAACATCTCAACATCTTAAGAGGCAACATAACATCTTAAGCAGGTATAACTGGATAACTACTGGCTCAGCTCACCTATACCTACCTCTAATAGATTTGCAGTTCTCTTTTACGATGGAACTGAACACCCTGCTGGTGCAATACAATCACAACACAAAGATAACAAGATACCGCCAATATTTGCAGACAGAGTTAAAAATATAGAACGCCCACGTAGTCTCTAAACTAACATACATATTTTGTGCATATGCATATATTTTGTGCGTACTGATCCAAAAACAATACATATTTTGTGCATAACAATACATATACTTGCGCAAACTTCACATAAATAAATAATACAATATGAGAAATATTGAAAACTTAATAAAATATTGCTTCAAAACATTGTTTTATTTATTTCATAACCTGTTTTATATTGTTGACCTCATCTACTGGAACATAAAAATAAAACCTTAATTTTTTACAGAATATGTGCAATTTATGAACATATATCAATATATTCCTGTACATTTACCTCTTGTGTTATATTAAGTTAATGCCAAAGGTTATATCATACCAATATATCTTCTCTAAGATATGTTGATGTTATATTACAAATTGTTTCAATCCTCTTGATATATTGTTGGGATATTTTGTTTTCTCTATCTGCTATGTAATAGACAGAATAAAGAAAGTTGAATATGAATATAATTTAAGAGAATGTTTGATAATAAATCATAACGCAACAGCCCCTGATACGTAACGATTGTGGCAAATGGGCCAAAAGCAATAACAAAAAAGCAGACGCTATGCACCTTGCAAGCTTCTTCATCTTCACGACTTCGAGGGTGCTACGGAGGATGAGGAGTCGATAGGAGGAGCAATTCAGTGTTTGAATAATACATCGATGCCGAGGTGATCACTACTATTAGGTGCATTGATCCTAAAAAGGCTCCTGGGTACAACCTAATTACACCCCGCGTCATCTTTAACGCCATCATGAGAACGCATATTTTCCCTTCACAGTGGAAAGTCACACAAACAATCATGATATTGTAACCTGGTAAAAACGAACATGAACCAAAATCGTACAGACTAATCCCCTTCCTGTACCATCCAAAATATTTGAAATACTTTTTCTAAGGCAATCTGCCTTACCGACAATAGAAAATAAAAAACTTATACCTTCGCATCAATTTGGTTTTCGTCAAAGACATGGCATAATAGACCAGGTTTACAGAATAGTAGAAAAGATTTATCACCAAGTCCTCAAAATACTTGACAGCTACCTGAGTAACAGGCACTTTATGATGAAGTATGGTGATGCAACTACTGGTCTCCATAAAATAATACAGGGTAGTGTGTTGGGCCCTGTACTCTAACTTATTTATACATATGACTTTCCAACTAACGTCGATACCACAACTGGCACATTTGTTGACGATACAACTATATTAGCAACACACTGCGAACCTAACATGGCAACAAATACATTGCAAAACCACCTAAACATAGTCGTACTTTGGTTAAAAAAATGGCATATTAAGGTCAATGAGACAAAATTAGTCACGTAACATTCATCCTTCGGTGCGTAACCTGTCCTCCCACACAAATCTGTGGTGTATAAATTCTGCAAGAAAATGATGTTAGGTACCTTGGGCAACTGGACCGATGGCTTAGATTGCGTAAGCAAAATGATTCCAAAAGGAAACAAATTGATATGCTAATCAAGAAGATGCACTGGATGCTACGTAAGCAATCACAACTATCCCTGCAGTCAAAACTTACGATTTATAAATGTATCATTACACCTATCTGGACATATGGGATTCAGCTACAGGGCACCAGCTCCAAGTCTAACATCGACATTATCCTGAGGTTCTAATCCAAAATCCTAAGAGTGATCACGAGATTCTGCACAAAGACCTATGTGTACCTACAGTTATGGAAAGGACCAAGAAAATTACTGAAAATTATAAAAATAGAATGGGCAGCCATCTCAATGAACTAGCCCAAAACCTCATGGCAGACACCTTACTTGCTAGGAGACTTAAATGGAAGATACCCCAGGACCTCATACGGGGAAAGGCAATGTTTATTTGTAAGGATGTATCCCTGGACACCTGCCTTGCAAGAGTAAAAGAACATACGATCATAAAAATTGCCGAATGCCCCACTGATGGAGAAAGATTGCAATCCAAACCACATCATCTCTTGAACCTTTGGCTATATCACGTAATAAGCAAGCCATCTTATAAGTAGTGTTCAGTGTCTGAAACAAGTAAAGAAAGCCTCGCTACAAATTTCTGCTATATCATATCTAATAATTAAGTGACTCCGAATAATTCAGATAATGGAAGTAATAATTAAACTATAACTGTGGCACTATTCTTGTTCTTCACTAGCTACAACTATAAATAACACATAATGCCTTTGAAAATAGAAAAATTCACTTCAGAAGTCACATATGATGTAGTCTACATCTGCAGATGGGACCAAGAAAAACCACGACTAAAGGAAGAAAGAAAAATTACACTAGGATTTTAAACTATATCTTCGAGAAATTATACTATTGAAAACTGAGAGAAAAAATAAACTGAGACTGAAAAGAAAGAAGCTTGTGAAAGTTAAGTCAGCAGTAGCTAAACTTAATTTAAACTGGACACATAAAGACCAAACAGCATCGGAGATGGAGAAGAAGAACCTTTGTCTCCAAATTAAGATTTCAATGAATACCTCATTAGAGGAGACTAAGCCATTATAAATATAATATAACTGATAAACGGTAGATAATTATTTGAAACGAGACTCAATTTTCAACTCTCTTTTCCAGAATCGAATGTTCAACCATCTCTTCTTGAATATTCTCTTTTAATTGAGGTGGTGTTATAGGTTTATTACTTTACATTACACATAATTACTTTAAAGAACTCTGTAAAAAGTAATCCTCTAGAGTTAAATCTTATCTTCTGTTAAGCCACACAAGTAATTTTTTCTTTGAAATTGGTTGTGAAAAAAAATCTACACCACGAAGACAAAAGAATTAAAATATCGGGAGGAAGATCTTTTGTGTCTATTTCTTTTAATAGATTCGATTTAAAAGAATAAAATTGTGAAAAAACTGGAGGTGTTACTTTTTATACCTCGGAATCCAATTATACTAAATGGAATAGAATTTTAGATGGAATAGAATTTTGCAAAAGTTTTTCTCATCCCGTTTTTAAGACGTTTTCCGTCCAGGAAGTTATTTAAGCTTTCAGGTAGTATGTCAGACAGTAAGAACAGACATCATTAATCCTTGAAATTATCAGATATAGAATCAGGAAGAGAGAAGATAAAATTTGAGCAGCAGATGTTTACTAGCTGTAACAGCAGTAGAATTTCGTTTTAGAGTCAACATGCAACCTTATTTTTGGAGTTATTTTGTATATTTAGAGTTTATTGATACTTCCAATTATAAAACAATGTTCTAATTAGAATATAATTTGATTTTCACGTACAATTGTTAAAGGCATATTTGTAAAGTACCTTTGGTACTTGAATTTGTGGGGTTATTAAATTTTAGCTGCTTATTTTTTACGACCACGTAAGCATTTTGTATAACTCTCACATTTTTTTCAACTGGGCAAGTTTTTTTGACACAAGGAACAAACATTATCAAAGTGTAACAAACATATTTTTTTCTTACACTAGTTAAAAGGATGTGAATCCATTTCCACTTTTACAAACTGGGGTAAAATCAAAATTATCAATAAGTTTGATAAACATATCAATTTACAAAATGCTGCTAAGGTTTTTATAAACCCAAATGCTGAGAAAATGAATATTTTTTAATATGGAATTTTATGTATTTCGATATTGTATGGTGCATAAAAATTTCTAAAAATATAAATATATTTAGCTATCAGTTATATATTAAAGTTGTTTCTGAAAAAACCTCAAAAACCATTATAATCTTATTGTCTCTAAAAAAACCTGAATTGTAGCAATTATTACAGTTTAAAATTAACTTAAAAAAATTATGGTTTTTTGACTTAGCAGTAATAATTAAATATTTTAGTATATGGTCTTAAAAACTCAATAAAAAAATTATGAAAATCGGTTCAGTACAACTGTGTTTCAAGATTTTGAATTTTTGAGTTTATTATACCCAGCTATTATGGTTGTATTCCGAAAAATCAATCTACCAAATCCAAATTCCTTGTTTATAGATAATTACCCCCTCCTGGAACTGAGCTAAACCAGTTATTGTATCTATTCTACTGAACCATTGAATATCCGATAAAAGTTTTAAAGTTAATTCTGTGACATTACATTTCCAGTTTAATTAGCTTTTAGAAGAACGTGAAAAAACAGTTCTTGAAATAATGAAAAAAATTTATTGCAAAAGTATTTGATTATGTGACATAATTCACCAAGACTGTGATTAGAACAGGGAATGAAGAAATATGACAGATTTCAATCCAAATTTTTTTAGGCTTTTATGTCTGTCACACTTATTTATCTAATTATCATAATCCTGACTCCACAAATCATTAATATAACTTGTATGTTATAGTCTATTTGATAATTATTTAACATTGACACGTTAAAAGAATCGGAATTCTACATAACTCTTGCTAAACTGAGCGCAAATCATACCCAACTTAGATTAAAACCAGAATAATGAAACTCAATCCATATTAAATTTACCATATTGGTTTAAAGACATAAAATTTATTTCAAGAAAGTACTTAGAGAACTTTGTCTAATTGATATACATAATTATGACTACATCGCAAGAAGTCTTTTTGATAAGAAACTTATGTAGAGTAAGAGTAGAACTAAAAAAGAGTAGAGTAAGAGTAGAACTAGTAAGAGTAGAACTAATAAAGTATGAGTAGAACTCACACCACAAGGGTTTCCTAGAAATTAGATTTATGTAAAAGTTTAAACATTTAAGCTCTATGAATAATAATATTCTATACAAATAAAAGTAATATAATTTTTCACCATGTGAAAATATTGCCTACTTAGGCTATCATTTCAAAATCAAGAAAATAATACAAGACATGAAAGATAAGGCTGATGGAGTTGATGGTAAAAAGTAATAAAGTGTATTGCCAATGATATTAGTAAACCACTAGAATGCATTTTTAATATATGTATAAGCAATGCAATTTGGTAAATTTTATTGAAAAAAGTTCAAAATATATTTATATTTAAAGCGGGCAATAAACATCTTACAACAAATTGTAGATCTATATGTTTAATTTTTAATACGGCTAAAGTATTTAAAAAAATTATGTACATTTGATTATACAATTTCTTTCCAATTAATAATATTATTTCTAAAAATCAATTTTGTTTATTTTTAGAAATAATATTATTAATTGCTTTTATAGGAATTTTTTGCTTTTATAGGAATAAGTCCGCCATATGTATCAATTATATACATTAAAGTAGGTAAATAAATAAATATAACTCCCCTATTCACAATATCAATTATGCATATCAGAAAAATGGACTGTTTGAAATTTGTATGGGTGAGTCCTATAGTTATTAGTCACTTAAGAAAAACATTATATGGATTGAAATAAAAGTATTACATAAGGAAGTCATATTCTTTATATATATATGCAGAATTGTTAAAAGAAAAATTTTTAATTGTAAATAGATACAGTAGTTGGTCTCCTTGACTTGTAATTGACAAAAGTTTCACCACGACGGTATTGGCCCTCCTAATAAAATACTTAAAATCAACAAATGAAAGTATTTTCTTCATTTTTACTTAAATAATTCTCAAATAAATGAAACTACGTGATGTAGTATTATTTCTACTTTCTTTAATTTCTTTACCACAACCTAGGTTTCGTTGTATTACAACATCTTCAGGTGGGATATTAGCAAAGATTAACTCTTAGGAACAACCAACAGCATTTATATGTTTCAAACACAATAGCGGAAGCCTGGTTTGTGTGAATTTTTCCATTGTTTATGTTAGTGAGTTTATAGCAGGGGCGCAGTGTAGGTTTTATTATATTACCGAGAGTTACACAATATACCAGTATTTTAGTGAGGGTAAAAAATTCAATTGTTGTTATTATGTGAGGTTATACAATGCAAACTTTACGGTGTATGTAATAAAATTAAATGGAAGTTATTATCGGTAATATATTTATATAAAAGCAAGGGTATTTGAAAGTAAGGACAAGGTAATACACTAATTCTACGTATCTCCGGTTTTGTGTATTCACATATTTATTTATTTATTTCTTTTAATTTTTTTGTTTTTATTATATATATTTATATTTATATGTGTATAGGTCGTGGTAAAGAAATTAAAGAAAGTAGAAATAATACTACATCACGTAGTTTCATTTAATTGTGAATAATGAATTTCTACAAAATTAACGCCAAATATATTCAATATTAAATAATTCTATTTATTCATGTCCAAGTCATTACTCAAATTTCCCAGCAAGACGCTTCAATCATATTAAAAGCTAGCTTTCTTTCACCTTCTAGTATATTCATATGATTTCTCGAAATGCGTTTCACGTAGAAGATATTTTGTTATTCTTTATATATTCAACACTGAATAAACATCTCCTCTCTTAATTTACATTTTGGAAATTGTTGACTCATGTCAATAATAAACACAACCAACCATGCATTAAACATAATATAATCATGTTATATTATGATTAATGTGCCTGAGTGGAATGTTACAGGCATGGTTGGTTGTGTTTATTTATATAGAAGCAACTGCTTGTGTATATAATATCTTCCCTTATTACTATGTTACCTTAATTACACAAGTGCAATGCTAGGGCCTGGAAAACTTTACAAATACATTAGTATAGATAATTTGGAACATATTGTCGGTAAGTTTATGATCATTCTGTTCAATAAAAGCTAATTAATGATTTTAAGTTTTGTTTTCAAGCTCATAACACATAATTCAGTTGTAGAATTGGTATAACTGTTCACAGAAAATATTTTTGAAAAAATTAGTAAAAGTAATGGAATACAAATATCTTTGTATATCTGAGGTAACATGTTTATTACATTACTATAAGCACCTAGAAAAGAAGATATGGTAATTTGAAATGACTATAAAAAGCAACTTAAAAAAATATTTCTTTATAATGATTATAGATCACGTTTTGTGTATTTTAACCTTCAATCTTACAGTTAAAATAATAGAATTTTCCGAAAGTCTATTTGAAGTAAGTTACGGGTACTGTAAGTACTGTAAGTTATTAGTATAATAATACATTGTGCAAATATGTTTGACAAATAGCCTTTGACTTTTAAGTAGAAAATTGTGTATTTGAAAAAATTGCCTTGTAAATTCTCTTTCTTTTAGTCAAAATCGACACAAAGTACAATTTGAAATATAAGTCATATAAAAGTTCATAATCTATAACAAAACTTCTGAAATATCCTTAAGGCCGTACTGGTATTTTACATGATTGTAAAAGACGTTCTTTCGATATCTGTATATGAGACAGTATGGTTACTTTCCCTTTCTATTTCCTATTGATTTCCTCTTGTGTATGCTAGATTTCCATTCTTTGCAACTGAGAAGAGATATTGCACTAATGAAATTTATTTTCCAGCTATTAAAAGAAAAAATTCTGTTGCCTGTATTATTGACTAAATTTTCATTCTTCGTACCTGACAATTGACTGCGTTCACACAATCATCACTTGTTTGCCTTCTTGAACCAAACTATATCAGAACTCTCCAGTTTTCCGCAGTGTTCAATTGCTCAACCACCTAATTGTGGTGACCAGGTGGTTGAGCAATTGAACACTAACCAGTGAATTGTTGAAAAAGAAATGAATTTGTTGAATTGTTTAATTTGTGTTCATGTTTAATCTAAAAGTTTAAACTTTATTAAACCATTAATTTCTTATCATTACTAATAGGTTACCTGTAATGTAACAATAAATGTGTGTGTAAATAAATAAATAGTAAATAGATATGCTTATATTACAATATGGGATGAAAATTATTTTTATATTGAGTTCTAATTCCAATTTTTTTCTTTCAGAAACACGCTTACAAGATACATAAAATTTATTTTTTTGAAATTCTTCATGATAAGATACTGTGATGGCTATATCTTGATGGAATCTTACACATCAGTGAATCATATGCAACAATAATGTAGAAAATAACATGAGATGAAAAGGGAGTCTTTATTTTAGATTAGGTTTTACTGCAAAGATGATTTATTTTCTACTGTGACTTTCATAATGATATCAAAGGTATAAAATCCTTTAGCTGCTTAGTGTACGTATCTTCATTAAGAGATTGTAATGAGTGTTAGTTGAACAAATAAATAATTACAAGTAAAATATTATACCTATTAAGATGAAATTGCATATAGATATTTCATTTGGAGATCTCAATTATTATAGGGTAATAATATATATTAAAGTAATAATATATTAAGATAATAATATATTAGGGGTCAGGATGTTTACTTCATGCGATCATTAGATAAAAACAAATAATGTTCCATTTACCGTTTTTCGTTTTTAAGACCCATTTTTCGTTTTTAAGATAAGAATATTACCTTCAAAATGTTGCACAATGTGTGTGCCCCGCTAGTATTTTTCCGAACCAGAAAAATTCTATATACTACTATTTGATTGGAATATTAATTAAAATTATTATATAACAATATTAAGAGTTAGAGACAACTGCAGAACCCTGTAGTTTCTCTAACTCTTGTAATTGTTAATTCATCTCGACACGTATTTAAGGATTTTTCCAAAGGACAACCATTCTTTCAATGTTTTTTACTATTTGATCCTTTCGATGTTTGTTGTATAATCTCATTTAGTTTATGACGCATTATTGAGTTGAATTAATTAAATGCCTAAAAGAAAGTAATGGCTCAAAAAATAAAAGTAGACATCAAGTCGCTCATATTAATGATGTAAACAAGTAGCAGTTTGATTAACTAAAAATTCTGATTCAAAAACAAGATATGTGTGAAAAATATAAATCTATGTGTGAAAAATATAAAATTGTAAAGGTTTGGTGATAAAAAAAAAGAAAAGAAAGTAGTGTTTGAATTGTGCATCGCGAATAGCAAAAGTGGATCATAATAGCATCAAGAAGGATTTATTAAACAATAAAAACAAATTACGATAAGGATAAAACATCTCCTATTTAGTTTCAATCGCATTTCATAAATAAGTTTGAAGCTTGAAACAATTATTTTTGAATATTTAAAGAAAAAACATAGTCAGATAATTTTAAAATCATGCTTATCTTTCGTAGGTTCTTAAGGAATACTTGTAAATCAGCTCATTTTAGTTTTCCAGTGTAGATATTTACATTTACAAGTGTATTTTTTTCATATTAAATAAATAATATTATAATACTTTTTGTTTTAAAATGGGAAAAAAATATGCCTAAATTACGCTTTTTGGCACATTCCTGTGGATACTACAAGAAATTCCTGAGGGTATTAAGTACTAAATCTCTTGAAGTTCCGAAATGTACGATAGAGTCTATTGAGTCAGTGTTAGTAGCAAAATCCCATTTCCAAAATAATCTACGAATGTATTGTAGACAATTTAAACATATAGAAAAGTATTAACAGTTTATTTACTTAATTATTAAAAATCGACTGTTATGATCCATTCTTTTTGGTATAAACAATTGGTTAGCTTGGATAATATCGAACCAGCTATGATTTTTATGAACATTTCCCATTAACACATTTTGCACACTGATGGGAATTATTTCAACATTTTTAAGTTTACAAAGCAAAATAGATAAATTTGACAGATAATAAAAATGCAAATAGTTAAATCAAACCAAACTAATGAGTTAACGTCAACAACGAAATAGTGGTGTCATTATAAAACTAATAAAGTATGAGGCTCTCACCTAAAATATTATCTATGAAAATATCCCCTTCTATATTTGCTGAAGTTACTGAAGTACTGTTAGTTATAATAGATGTGCTTTTTTCGTATCCTTGGATAATATAAATATTTCCTACCTTTCCCGTTGTCGTTAATTTGGGCACAATTTGGCATACATTGTAAGTGCTTCAACAGTATTATAATTTGATTCGGCATACACTTGTTAGTGTTCCATACACTAATTATTATTTATTAATTACACTGTACAACCATATCTCAAAATAAAAGATGAATTTATTAAGAAACTATTTCACCCTCAATATCATAATATGGTTGGTTAGGCATGTTGAATTAACTGAGTATTCCAATTATGAAATTCTTCTTGAAGAAATATTCGAAAAATGAAAATATTCCAATTGGTGATTAATAACTAACATCAAAAATCAAAACTATTTTCTTTAATATCATCATTGTGGTAACAGTGGGTCACACTTTTTTTTAAATCACATAGCTCCATAACTATACGAGCTATAGACGTTAAATTTTAATGAAAGAAAGGTAGGTTTCTTGGATGCATTTTGGTTTCAAAATTTTTTAAAAACATTTTGAATAATACTTTTTTTAAAAAAAAAAAGGTTTTTGACCCACTGTATCCTTAGGTGAGTACACAGTGGGTCAACCCTGAGGGCACAGTGGATCAGGAGGATATTGGAATATAAAAAGATACATAATTTCTAATATTTTAATTTTTTTTTATAAATCCGTTGTTTAGGTTACACTTAATATAATAAGACTTCAATTTTTTAACAAAAAATAAATCATTATTACAAATTATAGCTTTTTTAGCTTTTAAATGTAAGAATATAATCTTTGTTTAGTCATTTTACCCATACAATGACATTTTGGTTGTTGTTAACTTTGATTAGAATGATAATATATGAGATCTTTGTTAAATATCTAAGTATAGTGTTCATAAAAAAATAGCAAAATTAAAAATTAACCAACAAAAAAAAATAAGCACTCTGCTTTTAAACTTAAGCTATTTTAAAACTTTATGAGTTAACAATCTAATTGGCACTTTAGTTTGTTATTGCTTATCCACTAAATCACAATTGAGATCTTTGTATTCCAAACTTAACATTATTTTTTTTTTATTTTGACAAAACATAAAATCAACTATAATAACGTTCCATGTATCAACTAGCGGATATCGATTTGGGAAAAATCAACATTAAAATAGTAGTAAGACTGTTGGAGTAAGGTGCTTCCTCCTAGACAAGGTTTAGGCAATATAAGTTTTACATCATACTCCTTAACATATGATAAATCAGGATTACTTGGCATGTGAAACTGATATTTGCGATTTGCACGGAGGAAGCTTACATAATATTCTAATTTATCATTACGCTCATGAAACATTTTTCCTACAAAATAAACACTTTTCCTTTTAGTTGAAAAACGAACAAGAACGTAATCTCCTTCCTTTGGAAGCCGAGGCAATACATTGACCATTAACTTTTCATCAGTTAGTATTTGGATTTTATTTCCATCTTCGTCTTCCCCGCACCAATCAGAGTATCCCTATCGAAAGGATGGATCCCGGTCTTTTTATAAGAATTAATAATATTTGTTGGAGTCATGGCTCTGGTGAATGCGGTTCCTATCAGCTCAGCTAAATCATAGATCGTCACAGGTTTCCCTGAATTTTTTAGCAGCCAAGATTCCATAGCGGAATTGTAATAAGTTTTAAATGGAGAATAAATGCCCACGTCCAAGGGCTGCAGCTTTGCTGACGTATGAGGGTGTAGTGTCAATATTGTTACACCGTTTTGTTTTGCTAAATCTAAAGCTTCAATAGATAAGTGCGCGAATTATTGTAATATTCAGTTAGTACTTGTTCCTGCTCAACTGTAAAAACTTTATTAATGTCATAATGCGGCACAAATTGCACATTTTCGATACTTGTGGATACTTTTGCTTTGGCTGCATAACGCTGTAGCGTTGCAAATGGAATATTCTTTTCCTTTGCTACAACACGTATCTTTTTTCCCGATGCAATTTCTAGAAGAGCATCTTTTATGTTTTCTTTGGTGTGGTTACCTATTTTCCTACATAATGGGCGTTTCTTTGGCATTCTGTAAAATAAAAATATAATTATAGTAATCATTTGCACCACAGTGGGCATAGTGGGTCGACCCACTGAGCCCACTTTAGAGATGACCCACAGTATACCACTGACGCCAACTTAATTTTATGACGCAATAACAGAAATTTTTACTGTGACGATAATCCTTAATGTACTGTCAAATGAGGCCTTAATAACTACTTATTGCATTAAAATTATAATTCAGGGGATAAGATTAATAGATACGAAACAATGAAAGAACAAAACTTACGTTTTTTTTACTTTTTCACTCTCAAATCACAAATTGTTCTCTGTAACGTACACTACACTTCCGAGCGGCCCACTGACTGGCGTGGTGGGGCTTATAGTCGAGCTCGAATCTACAGGGGAAGAGACGCAACTATTGCCTTACTCTTTCTGTCCAATATGACGTTGACCCAATGTGCCCCTTTGACCCACTGTTGCCACAATGATCCTACCTGTAATAATTCTAGATATATTGTTGAAAATTTCTGCAAGAATATGCTTCCCCTCCATTTTCGTAGGGCCTAAAGTCAAAATTATGGAAAAAAGCATTATAAGAAATTTTCCAGAAAGATATAACGAAATTTCTAAATATCATAGTTTTTAAGATATTCACTATATGTTTTATCCTGTAAAGATATATTTACCTGTTTAAAAATAATATTAATATTTGTAAATAGTTTACTAGATAACTTCAAAAGTTTATATATGCCTAAGTGTTTATGGAATCCTGATAGTTCTACTCATATATAACAAGTTTTGATTTTTGATCAAAATCAAGTGCTTATCCTAAAATACAGACATGTATGTGTAGTTATGTACATATACCTGTGACACATGCCCACCACTCTATGTTAATATGTTTGAAATGGCAATAGGCCATTTAAAATTAAATGTAAGATTATATAGATTACATAGTCACTTAATTTACCTTTTAATTTTTCTTTTAGTGAATTCATTCTTTTAAGTTAAAGATGAAGCATTTTTTATTTTACTTTAATTAAAAAGATTATTTCGGTGCAACTAACTAAAAAAGGAACATGTAATAATTTGCCAGTTCAAAAATGCAGGCATTGAAAAATATGTTATTTGTTAAAGGAATTTCGTACATTTAAAAGTATAATATCCATAGTATTTGATTTATATTTAATAATGGTGATGTATAAAATTCCACACTAAGCTACTTAGGTGAAGGGTGTTCTGATTCCTATCTGATTACATAGTTTTAAATTGTTTGAATTTAAAAAACAAAACTATACCTTGAAATGTAAACAGTTTAAAAACAAAAAGTAACTCAATTAATAGAAGTGTAAGACTCACCCCCAACCCTCATACTTTATATCTGCTGTTCAATTATTGGAAAGATGTAATTGTCTCCAGTGAAATTTTGCTTTCTGGCAGAAAATTTATGCAACAAAAAAGAGGAATAGTAATAATAATAATCTGTATATGTATGTATATCTATGATATAAGTGAGAAATTGCCATGTATGTACATTGAATATATTAATGAAAAATTACATAAAAGTAATGGGAACCAAAAATATTCATTTTCTGTCTCTGAGTTTGTTTATTTGTTTGAACATTACACAAGAACCACTGAATGGATTCTAATGGGGTTTTAACAGTTTTCCTAGAATTTTCTTTAGGACCTGAGGTAATGTATAGACATTGTTTCATCATAACTGGCTCACTGGAAAAAAAGGTAAATTCAATACAAAGCTCACTTTTGAAAAAAATGTTTACTTTTTTGTAATTACAGATAGCATGTATTTGAACCTTCAGTCTTGCAGATGATAATATTTGCAATGAATGAAGTCATATGATGCAAATGATGAAATTTCAATGAACAAAATCACAAGTACAACTAATAATAAATAGAAACAAATGTTAATGTCAAAACAATTTTATGAGTAGAGAAGAAGGACAAAAGAAATGGAAGGCAGAGGATGGTTAAAATTTTATTTCCAAAAAGAGCTTTATTGTCGGAATTTGACCCAAATAAATTTGATTTAATTTTTTTTAATTTTTCAGGAGCTTACCTTTTATAGAATGCCTTGCGAAGTGGTGGATAAGGGAAAGCTCGTCAGGTACCATCTGAACTTTGCAATGAACAAATAAAAATTTAATCAAAGTGTTCAAAAGCACATAGAAACATAGTAAAACAATTGGAAATAAATAATATTAAATACCTAGTACATACGTAAATCTAACAAAAATGAAGTTTCAAAAAAAATACATCCATTTACAGACATTGAAAAAATCAAACAAGAATTAGATAATTAAATGAAACTACGTGATGTAGTATTATTTCTACTCTCTTTAATTTATTTACCACGACCTAGGTTACGTTGTATTACAACATTTTCAGGTGGCAAATAACCAGATTCCCCGCTGATAAGATGCTCCTAAATTATCTGACAATCAAATTCAAGCGATAAATATGCAACGAAATTGAAGTGCTCAAATATATTTAAAAAATGTGTTTGCAAAATCAACAACTGAATACTCACACTGAAAAAATATAGATAAATAAATAAATGAAGAATCTAAAATTGGTGATTGATGTGAGATTGGAGATCTCCCGTTAACCATTGATAATAAAAATTGGATAATTTATTTTGGGCAATTAATGACCAAGTTCAGGCCTTTGCTATGCTTCTCGAAGAAGTTTTTCTCCCTAACAATGACATGGGCTCTATTAAAATCCAAAAGGTCCTACTGAAGCTTTTAAACCAGTTTCAATAATTAGATATTCTGATCAAAAGTTTACAATTACTGAAGTTAAATCAGCATAAAACAAATTTTACTTGAACAAGACTCCTGGATATAATCTGATCACGGTTAAATTATTATAGGAGTTACTAAAACAACCTATGAACTGTAACTTATAAACTTAATGCAACTGTAAAATGCAATCTTCTGGCAAAGTTCAGTACTGTAAAAGTGGTGTAGGTCTCAATGATCTTAAAACCTTAGAAAAGTTAAGCATACATTAACTTCTACTATCCAATAAGCCTTTCTTCCTATACCCCGAAAAATAATGGAAATCTTACTTATAACCAGACTCTTACCCATAACAAACAAAGAAAGCTTGATACCAAAACATCAACTTGGGTTTATGCAAAAGCACAGTAATACAGAATTATAGATAACATAAATATATGCCTTGAACAAAAACTGTATTGTAATGTAGTCTTCCTTGACATCTCACAGGCTTTCGATCGAGTATGGCATGAGGGCCTATTGTTTAATATTAAAAAAATACTACCAGTTAATTATTACATGTTCATCCATGTATTAATTTTTTTTCACATCTTCAATCTCTGTAGTTTTATTTCCTTCAAATAATTAATAGGTTTTATTTTCTACAAATAATTAATTTTCTAAAGTCTCATCTTTTATATTTAACTAACTTCAAAAAAGGAAGAAGTTCTCAATACATATTTTTGCATAGTACGTTCATATCTATATGATTTTTTATTATTTGAAAGATCGATCTCCCAGTGTGATCTCATTAATTTGCTTAGAATCTGACCATGATCACTGAATGTATACCACAGAATTCCTTAACACGAAACATCACAGGTGCCGTGATTGCGTTTGGATTATATAGATCTAGTGATAATCTAACAAGACACAACTAAGGGCGACATAAATTTGCTCTTCAGCAAATCAGGGTACAAAGATTACAGTGATGGAACCAGAAGGCGGTGACAGGAACCCTTCAGTGATAGGGAGTAAACTGTTCGAGTTTAGATTTGTTTGACTTGACTTAAAATAAGCAAGAACATAATAAAGGAAATAGGTAGGTAAGTAAATATGGGTATATACATAGGCATTAAGTAACTGAAGATTAGTAGGTAGGTAGATGAGTAAGCACCTACAAGATTCAGGAACTGACTATGATGAAGCCAAAAGAAAAAATATGATTTAAACGTCCATATGAATATATGCATGTATGTTATATGCACACATGCATAAATTTACTACCAAAGGTTTGTTCCAATTACAATAATTGAGATGTTATTAATATTGAATTCATAGTATGTGACATTCTGGGAAACATGAGATTTCATAGGCACAAAAAACTTGTCAGGCACAAGTAGAACTTGCACCATGAGAGTTCCATACATATTTTGAAAATTGGAAGCCTTTGAGAGCACATAGTATATTTCTTAAACTGTTTGCGTGTGTGCATATACACATGCTATGATTTGCTCACTCTTTCATTTTATATGAATATTGGATGGTTTTTGAAAAAATCAGATGTGAATATAAAAAAACGTATAGATATTTACTATGTCTTGTGGGTGTAACAACAGGTTACATATTTCAAAAAGTATATCTAGAATCATGGCTATAGTTTTCCTAAAACCTTTGCGTAGTCTTCTAAAAACCCGTATTTTTTATAATTTTTAGTTGAGTAATTTTGACAATAAAGGGACGGGGACATTTGTATTGCATATTTTTCAGTATGTCTCTGAAGATGCAATATCTAAAATAATGAGAAAAATATTTTGAGACACTTATAACTAACCCTTGCAAACAATATCCCACGCTATGTATAGCAGTAAATTTTTTTTTCTAGTACTTAATTTGCCCCTTATAAAATTTAAGTTTTAGCTATTAGAAAATGTGCGGGTTAATATGTTTTCTTACTATGCCTAATTTAAAGTTTTAACATCAAGCGGTTTCTCAGAAAAACAGCAGTGACGAACAGATAGACAAACATGTGAGTGATCATATAAAGGTTCCATTTTTCCCTTTGAGGTACAGAACCCTAAAAATGGGAATATAAAACTGTTTATAATAAAACTAAACCCATTTCAAATAACCACCGAATAAGTAACAACTGAAGGGTATAAAATAATGAAAATTTGTGCACTTAGTTGCACCTTTTATGGTACAATGTCGTTATTGAACATAAATAAATTTGGAAAATACTGCTACTGCTATAATTTTTTGGAGTTAATAAAAGCAATATTATAGCGCAAAAGTTCCAACTAAGTACTCCTATTTTCATTACTTTATTCTTTTTAATGCACCTCCTATTCAGTGGTTACTTGAAGTTGGTTCAATTTTTTTGTAAGAAGGTTTAAGTTATTATAGTGGACTCTAAACGTTCTTATCGTGTGACTCCATTGTCATCAGAGTGGGGATAGTGTTGAGACTGATGAAATGATGTTACACGATCAGTTTGTGGTCAATCTACATTGGACTGATGGAATTTGGGAAAATCTCTAAATATTTCTCATTCCGGTTTATCAGTCCATTAGTTAACATATAAGGCGATCAGTCTGCCCAGACTGATGGCGAAATCCCACCTTAGGATGATGAATATAAATTTTCCAATATTTTTGAGATTTAACTTGGTAGTATCTATATCTCTCATTGTAAACCGTCACTAGATTCAGTTTTGACTAATTTTAGGGTGGTGAACTCGAATTTCATGTTTTTGTGATTCAAGGTGGTGACCAGGGCGGGTTTACTTCATACAAATATTTCGATTGGAACGCGAAAGCCCTATCTCTTTCGCACACACAATATATATCTACCTATATAACATCATTCTATAGTAAAACATAAAATTTTGTTTATGGAACATAGAGCAGCGATAACGAACGCTATATAATCAAAGAAAAAAAAGACTATGACACGAAATTTAAAATCGCTGACTTTATTTGAATTGGTTTGCCAAATTGCAAATTTGTAACTTAACATTATTTTATAGTACAATTTTACATTCGGATATAATATCTGCAATATTTTCACTTTTAATTCAAATTTTGTTGCATTTGTTCATAATAGAGGAAATTATTAATATAAAGATAGTTCTTGTATATTGGGTTGTAGCAGTAAATATTTCACGGTAAGTTGAAACTTATTAATTTGAAAATAGCATCGAATCAATTATACATTTTTGTGTTAATATTGTTCAAACTCATCATCAAAATTACATTCGCGTTTTAATAATCAACAACAAAGAAGTTGCTAATAATTTAAAAATAATAATTTTCTTTTTAGACAAGCGAATTGAAGAAGTTACGACATGTGGAGTATCATCACAAATCATGAAACATCACCGTCATACAGCTTGACACCTAATAAAAGCTAAATATTAATAAAATTATCATTTAGTAAGTTTACTTATGAATTTTTTAAGTTGAAAGCTTTCTCTTTGCTGAATCAATCTGCATCAATTAATTTTATAGTAATGTAAGTAAGTTACATTAGACGGTTATCTTAAGATTTTATAGATAGCCCACTTATTTCTAAAGAACAAAAACTTTCTATATATTATGTAATTATGATGAAGCAATTATTACAAACCAAAAGAGAATTCATTTATAAATTTACAATATTATATATGTACAATGTTAGTTAAATAATTTGTTCTTTTATTTGCAGATGGAGGTGGAAAAAACAACCAAAACAGAAAGTGGTACGAAAATTGACGAAGAGAGATTAAATGTTTTTTTTATAAGTCGTTGGAAGGTTTAATTAAACCTTTTAGAGAATATTTGTTAAAAGGTAATTATAGAATCAGAACTTGAAGAAGAAATGGCACAGATTTAGCATAGATGCAAAGTTGTTTGTCAATATTTAAGAATAGTTCCGAATTACAAATTCCTACAAAAGTTGTTCGCTGTACCATTGATGGGTATATTGCATTTGCTTTCAAAATTTGCCAAATTTGTTAATTTATACCTAACATATAATATACAACAACTACGAGCATATTGATTTAAAAGATAAAAATAAGTTGTTACTGCATCCAAGTGATTTGTTCAGCTGAAGATGTAGTCAATGTATGCCAATGTGCCAATGAATAAAAGATTATTTAGAAAATAATTTTCAAAAAAATAATTTATACGTACTAGGTTAGATTTGTTTTTTAGAAATGTTTGGAATTGTGTAAATAACACAGGAATAATTATGACATTCTTATATTCTACTTTTTATATTTGATTAATAAGTGTTGTCGACTATATACATTGGGGATATTAAACTGAATGTATAACATAGATTAAGTAGGATACAGAAATTAACCTACAATGAGTACAAAAATTCTTTAAATCAACAATTATGCTAGAACCGTATCTTATTTATTTTTTTTTTATTCAGCACATAGTTTCAATTTCTTTGAAATAGTTTAAAAAAATAGAAATAATCCCCCTGATTAGCATTTTCTTACATTTAGTAGCACAAAACTGAAGTGTAATTGCCACGATAACAGCATTTTTTTCTCTTCGTAAAGTATAATTTCCATAGTGAGTATATTTTATTAATTTCATAGATTAATCGTTAAATTCAAAATAGTAGGAAGGGCAATAATTTTTTTTACTAAGATATAGAATAAAGCTGTAAGACATAGAATATTGATATTTTTTCACTATAAAGGTTATGAATTACTTATACGATTAATGTAAATGTCGAATTAAATAAATTAATCGATGTTATTAGAGTTATAAAACAGTAAACAGTAAAAGGAGAGTTAACAATTTATTTAATGAAAATTCGTATTAAAATTGAAACTATTAGTATATTATTTTAATGATAAAAGCTAGTTAAGTTCATCTTGATATGTAAAAGCGGCAGATAGTTTGTACAATAGAAACGTTCATTCAATGTGTTTGTATGTGGCCACTAAGTTTTTTGTTGGTTCTTTTTAGTTATGTCGCTCGAACTGGCGAATTTTTTTCTAATAAAGTTTTTTAATTTCAGAATTGTTTCAATTGTACGTATTTTATAACCTAAAATGTTAAAAAAGTACACCTGTCAAAAATACTCTAATGAAGTTGCAGCGAGTGCTCAGCAAATGGGCACTCGCTGCAACTTCATTAGACTGGGCAATAAGGGAATATAGAAGCTTAGTACTTGAAAACGCGAAAGTGCTATCTCGCTCGCACAATTGCTTGAAGTTGACCATCTACTTAGTATATGATCTGTGGTGGTGACATCTGTTATTTGCAAAAATAATTTTTGTTTTCGATTGATTTTTTTTTAATTTAGGGCGTTGAATTCGAATTTCATGTTTTTGAGTTTCAAAATGGCGGCATCTGTCGTAAGTCATATATTCGTTTTCGACTAGTTATATAAATTCAATATACTAAATATATATTGAATTTGAGATTCAAGAAATATATTGGCATATATTATACATAGCTATTATATTAAATTTCGACTGACTTTAGGATGTTGAATACGAATTTCATAATGTTTTTTAGATCCAAGATGTTGGTATCTGTCATTCACTATAAATCTCCACAATATTTGTTTCCATCTAATTTTAGGGTGTTGAATTTAAATTGCATAATAGTTTTGAGATACAGGGTAGATACAAGTTTGAGATTCAAAATAGCGGTATCTGTATCTTTCACAGTAAATCGTTATTATATTCGATTTTGACTACGTTTAGGGTGCTGAATCAAATTTTACAATGTTTTTGAGATCCAACATGGTGATAACAATATTTCCTACAATACACAAAACGAATAGTTGGGGCCAATTTGCGTCTGAAAATATTATGAAATTCGAATTCAGCACTCTAAATCTAGTTGAAATGAAAGGTAGTGACAATTTATTGCGAGGGATACAGATGCCGCCACCTTGTATCTCAAAAACATCCTGAAATTAGTTGAAAGCGAAAAGAATAGCGATTTATTGCAAATTACAGATGTTCCTACCTTTAATCTCAAAAACATTGTAAAATTCTGATTCAGCATCTTAAATCTATTCGCTTTAGATAGTGGCGATTTGTTGCAAATGACAGGTACCATAATCATGAAACCCAAAAACTTAGTGGATTTTTAATTCAATTTCCTAAGATTAGTTGAAAATTTCTAGCGAATGACCGATGCCGTCATTTTGAAACTCGTGAAACTTGTGAAATTCAAATTCATCACCCTATAGTGCCAATTTATAGCAAACGACGGAAGCCGCCATTTTGAATCTCTAAAACATTGCAAAATTTGAATTCAGTACCGTAAAATTAGTCGAAGAAGAAAATAGTGACGATTTAATGCAATTGACAGATACCGCCATTGCGAATTTCAAAAACACCTTGAAATGTGAATTCAGCGCGCTAAAATTACTTGAAAATGAATTAGTGGTGAGAGGATTTAATCATAAATCGATTTAGTCCTACGGACGCATAAGACGTGTGATAAAATCTTAATTGCTACATAAGATTTAATGCTCATATCTTTCCTTTTTTTAGAGCTAAAATGGGCGGAAATTCCTATCAATTCTAAATGAGACATTTTTAATAAAATATTTTATAATTTTTCTTTGAAATTTTTACTTACAAATGAAGAGTGTCTCTTAGTCCTTTTTCGCCGATACCATCCACTAGCTACACATTCACCAAAGTGTGTCACCATCAATTCTTGATTATAAGCAACATGGTAATTTTCATATCTCGGCAGCCCAGATTCTAGGTAGGCGAAGTAATTTGAAGAGAAAACGAGTGAATACGTCGATTCTAACTAGTACACCATATAAATATTATTTGGAAGAAGAAAGCAATAAAAAGACTGAAAAAGAAAACAAAAGAACACAGAGCCAAAAAGTATCTTAATAAAGAGAAACAAAACGAAAAGGTGTAGGCAAAGGAATGTCTAATAGGAGGAAGAAAACTTTTTTCTGAATCGGATACATCTACGGAAGATGAGGACGGAGAATGTCCATACTGTTTAACAACATTTTCCAAAGATAGCAGGAGTGAAGGTTGGATAAAATGTAGTGTATGCCAAAAATGGGATCATGATGCCTATGGTAGGATAGATAGCGAATATGATTACGAATTTACTCGCGATTTGTGTATAACAACACCGGGAAAAAAACGTTTAAATTTTTAAGCAAAGTTATAATTTGTTATTATTTTTGAGTTTATAATATTCATTAAGGACATAGCTTGCTTTTGTTTAATCATTATTTCTTTAAAAAAACATTTTTTGATGTTGATTACGCAAAAATTAGTCCTGTTTTTTTAATAATTTTAGAAGATTATACAATTTTCTTAAACTAATTAAGTATACGATTGATCTTGTATTTTATAGAATTAAAACTAGCTTCATTTTGAGATCGATTAGTGAGAGAGATTATATTTTTATTCATCACCATACCCAAGATAACACGAATAAACACATTGCTGATTCTAACAAATCGTTGTTTCAATTCTATTCTATTAAAAATCCAGAATTTCGATCATCTTGCCCATACCATAAGGACCATCTTGGAGACCGGGTAGTCCAAGATGATCCTTTACTAGGGTTTTAAAAATAGTAAAATATTATACTGAATAATATATAAATTAAATCTTTCGTGTATGACAAAAGGTGGGCAGATAAATTTGCCATCTTCAAACGCTTATATATGCACATTAAGTTGAATATCGTTTAAACTACGAGCATTCTCTCTTAAGGGGATCATCTTGTACACTTTTTCTACTTAACGTAATGAGTAAAACGAGTATGCGAGTATGTTTAACATACTCGTATTACATACTTTAAAAGTTATGTGTTGTTAAACTTACGACTTACGAGTATTTAGATATTCGGTTTGTCCTTTATTTCATATACGTTTTAGACATAAAAGAGCGAGAAAACCTATGTACGGTATGCGTGAGTGAAATAATTTTAGCTAGCGACACAAAAGAAGGTAGGGTTTCGCCGCAATCCGACCATAAAATAATCATTGTACGAACGTCCGGTCGGCCATATCATACAAGTATTTACGATACCAAGTATTTTGCATACCAAGTAGGTATTTTGATCTTAGATATCGAGTATTTTTGCTGGTGACAATAAATACGTCTCACCTCGAACAGTTCTTAGATATCGAATCGTGGATTTGTTTCATACAAATATTTCGATTGGAACGCGAAAACCTTTCTCTTTCACATATACAATATATGGCCTATTGCATGCGGCGGCGTGGTCTTAAAATCTACACGGGTGGCGGCAGCGTTGCGACGGCGAGACCGTGAGTCTCAGATGTTTTATCAGGGATCCATTTTTTAAATAAAAAAATTTAAAAAAAACATATTGTTGGTACCATAGAAAGTTTTATATTTTTTAATAAAGGAACGGAGGACATTGCTCTTAAATTTTATAAAATTTTTAAGAATAACAAATAAGATTTTTAATGAAAAATTATCATAGTTTTTGTCTTAAGCAAGTATATAATGGAGTACCAATGTTACCAAATTTCAATCAGTTGGTGTGGGTTGAGTTGCAGTTACCAAATTGGTAGTATATACGTACAAAGATTAGACATTTTTTATAGTACTATTATTGGTACTATCAATAAAAAAAATTTCCAATAAAGTAACAAAATTTACTGGAGTTAATATTTGTTAATTGCAAAATATTTGTTTTAGTATTATCAAAAAAAATAAGTGCAAATTAAACAGAGCATAGTGAGCATATATTTAAATCACAGCACTGTGTGTAATTATTATATTATTTGTTAGGTAATTCAAAATTTACTTGTTTATGAATTCTTTGCAAAACATTTCGCGGTTATCACGAGTCCAGCTGTGGAAAAGACTCTCTCGCTTGGCGTGCTCGTCGCAGGTATATTTAAGATCGAGCATGCAAGAGCATATAATGATGGCATAGAAGTTTCCCTGTCTTTCCAGTACTGTCGAACGTCTCCATCGTAAGCCTCTAAATGTTCAAGACTTGCTGTCCCGATATCTCCTACATTCCTTTTTGACTGCACTCTCGGAATCATGTTGAGTAGAACTGCGTTTTCGCGCCAAATCTAGTAGAAAGTTTGAAGCGCTCTCAGAAGAACTGGTCCTAGCTATAGTGGAATCAATAACTTTATTTTGAGGAATATCTTCTGTTACTAACCGACTTCTGATCATTGATGGTAGAAATGAAACCTTAGTGACTCCTTTTGTTTGCATGTATTCATCAATCTCATCAATGGTATGGAATCGACAATCAAGTAAAGTCGACCACGTCGGTTAAGGGAAATCGGGATTCCAGACCTTCTAACATATTATTTTTGAGCATTCGTATTACGAGAGGTTCATCATTCTTCAAGCAATCGATATATTTCCGAGCGAAAATGAAAGTATTTATATACATCATCATACTATTATACACATCATCCAGCCATTCTCGTGTTATATTGTGCCTCGAGGGCAAGTCTGTGTCGGAAACAATAATGCTATACTTTATTAGAAAGTCAATCACTGCATCGTTGTCCACCTATCAAAGGGCATCAAAAGATCAAGCAAACCAAAAGAGCTAAATCTCGGGACAGAGACCACTTATCGCTCTTTTTACTGGTTTTCGGAGTTCTCGGTGAAAAAAAAAGTGTTTTGATGCTCGAAGGTTGAAGGAAGGATTTTTGTGTAGATATCTTCTAAACTATGTGTATCTTTTAAATGTCAGAGAAGGTTACTTGTGGCTATACTTTTGGAGTTAGCTTTTACTTGGGCCCGGAAAAGTAAACAAAATATAAATTAATAAACGCTTATCATTATCATTCATATTTAATTTACAATATTTGTGTTCCTGCCACACACGTGACTGATTGTCAGTGACAGTGCACGGTTTAAGGATTACTTTGTACCTACAGTTGTTTACAGAACACGTGAATTAGATGAAATACCTAAAATCCGGAATACTAAATCGTATTTTACGAATAAATACTCAAAAAAACAAAAGTAACTTAATTTGAAAACAAACAATCCACGTCTTCATTTTTTGCATTTCGTAGGCAAACTCCACAAAATACTTGTTCATCTAAACCAGTTCTTCGTTTTGCATTTAATTCTACTGCGAATTGGCCAAATTATGATGAGCAAAAACTAAGTGTATGTGTTGTAGAAAGATTTTCCATTAGTGTTATAAAAATGTATTTTATTTCCGTTTTATAAACATCAATATTAGTCGAAGTCACTCCCGCTGCCATTGTTTACGCCACGCAAATAACCGCTCGGTGAAATACTTGACACGGGAACTTAATGTTAATATTGTTAAACTTAATATTGTTAAAACTTCTCATCATCAAAATTACATTGGCGTTTTATTAATCAACAAACAAAGAAGCCGCCAATAATTGAATCTTTTTTTTAGACTAGCGGATTGAAGAAGCTACGGCATGTGGAGAATAGCACACCTAGCACCCGGCAATCTCAAAAGAACATCGCCATCATACGGCCCGACTCCTAATAAAGGCTAATATTAGTAATAATAATATTTAGTAAGTTTGTTTATGAATTTGTGAAGTTGAAAGTTTTATCTTTGTGAATCGATTAATTAATTTTATAATAATTTAAGTAAGTTGCACTAGACTGTTAGCATAAGATTTTATAGATAACCCACTGATTTCTAAAGAAAAAACTTTCCATACAGTATGTAATTATGAAAGCAATTATAACAAACCTAACAAAGAATTCGCTTATTAATTTACAATATTATATATATATATATATATATATATATATATATATATATATATATATATATATATATATATATATATATATATATTGTTGGATAAATAACCTGTTCTTTTATTTGCAGTTGGAGGTGGAAAAAACAATAAAAACAGAACATTTGTTAAAAGGTAATTATTGAATCAGAACTTGAAGAAGAATTGATACAGATTTAGTACGGATGCAAAGATGTTTTGAACCATATTATATCAATAATAGCTCCGAATTATAAGTTCCTACAACAATTGTTCACTATATATGATAAGTATGTTGCATTCGCTTTCAAAATTTGTTAATTTATACCAAATATTGCATGTGTATTAGGTTGGGTTGCGCGTAAGCTTCTGATTAAAACAAAGGATCGTGAAAATGAGATTTTTAGTAAAAACGCTAATATATAATATACGACTATTGTAGCTACGAGCATATTGATTAAAAGATGAAAATAAGTCATTACTACGTGCAAGTGATTTGTTCGGTTGGAGATTTACTGCATGTAGACAAGGAATTAAAATATTATTTAGAAAAAAATTTAAAAAAATTATATTTTTGATTTAATACGTATTAGGTTAGATTTTGGGTTTTTAGAATCTTTACACAGGAATAATTACGATATTCTTATATTCTACTTTTTGTATTTGATTCTTTATTAAGTTTTGTCGATAATTTATATTGGAGATATTATACAGAATGTATATGATATATTAAATAGGATACAGAAATTAGCCTATAATGGATACAAAAATCTTTTAAATAAAAAATTATGCACAGAACTGTATCCTTTTTATTGTTTTATATTCAGTATATAGTTTCAATTTCTTTAAAATAGTTTAAAAAAATATAAATTACCCTCCTGATTTAGCATTTTTTTTACATTTAGTAGCACAAAACTGAAGTATAATTGGCACAATAACAGCATTTTTTCTCTTCGTAAAGTATAATTTCCACAGTGAGTATATTTCATTCATTTCATACATTAATTGCTAAATTCAAAATAGTAGGAAGGGCAATAATTTTATGTTAATAAGATACAGAAAAAACTATAAGGTAAATAATATTGATATTTTTTTATAAAGGTTATGAATTTCATATACCTTAATGAAAATGTCGAGTTAAATAAATGAATCGATGTTAAAAACTCTTAGAGTTATAATACAGTAAACAATAGAAAGAGAATTAATTTATTTAATGAAAATTCGTATTACAATTGAAAGTATTAGTACATTATTTTAATGATTGAAGCTAGTTATCAGTTCATCTAGACATGTAAAAACGGCGGATGCGTTTGTAAAATAGAAACGTTCGTTCATTGTGTTTGAATGTGGCTAAGTTTTTTGTTGGTTCTTTTGATTTATGTCGTTCGAACTGGCGAATTTTTTTTATAAAGTCTTTTAATTTCAGAATTGTTGTTTCAATTGTATGTATTTTATAATCTAAAATGTAAAAAAGTACACCTGTCAAAAATACACTAATGAAGTTGTGGCGAGTGCTAAACAAATGGGCACTAGCTGCAATTTCATTATTCTGGAAAATAAGGGAATATAGAAGCTTTTTTAGTATTTGGAAACGCGAAAGTGCTATCTCGCTCCCACAATTGCTTAAAGTTGACCATCTATTTAGTATATAAATGATCTGTGGTATCGAATATTGGCCGGATGCGAACTATAGAGTAGGGGTAACGAAATTGACGAGTAACGCAGAGCTCGTTGTACCATAAATAGCAACGTCTAAAGGCGCGTGTTAAATATTGTCATAGATAATACAATTTACTTACGTATTTGTCATGTTTACTTCTGGAAGTTTACTTACAATTTACTTACGTATATTGTCATGTTTACTTCAGTTGAGGAAAAATGCGAATTTCACTGATGACGTAATGAAAGATATACATTAAAAACGATGTATTTAAAAAGAATAGGTCTCGGTAGTCATTAATTTATTATGAAAAATTTATTGGATAAAAATTACTTTAATACCTCCATTTCTCATATTGCAATTTTTTTTTACTTTTTGAACTTTAAATTTATAATTCGTATATTTAACAACCATATTCGTATATTTAACAACCATATAAATATGAATGGTGATAATAAGAAAAAAAGTTAAATAAAAGATTAATAACAATTCACAACATTTTAAAAAGATGACGTCTATCTCACTTAATATGAATAAAAATATTAAATTCTACCAATCTTAAATTTTTTTATTAAACCTTCAGTTTATGATTTTTTAAATATAAACAAATAATGGGGAGCAAATGGATTTTAGCAATAATGAGAATTTCACTGTTCATCAGCCTAAAAAAACAAGAAATTTAAAATAAGAGGATCCATGAGAATATCGTTTAAAAAATTTGGTATATAATAAATAAAATATTTAAAAGTCCTAATTATTTACCTTTTTAATACTTTGTAAATTGTTATCATTAACATTTCTGTTTAGATGTTTGTTGAGTTGTTGTATAATATAATTATAATTTTAAAGTGAAAATTTCTTCAGTAATAACAAAATTTTATTCATTTTGTTGAGGTTAAACAAATGGATATTATATATTCATAGTACGGACGATAAAAATCTTGTCATTATTCATCAATAAAAGCATTTATTTAGATATTTTCCGTTATTTTTACATTATTCAAGTACAAATTTTCCAGAGCCGTTAATTTGAAGTGTACAAATAAAATTGAAGCACCTATAAAGCTGCAGATGCTAATCGGCGCTGATGGCCCACATTCAGCCAATAGTGTCGATTTATTGTAAATGACTATGCCGCCGTCTTGAATGTTAAAACATTGCAAATTTCTAATTTAATGTCCAAAAATTAGTCGAAAATGACAATAGTTACGATTGAATGCGATTGATAGACGCCGCCATCTTTCATCTCAAAAGTATTATATCTAAAATTATTCGAAAAAGAATGTAGCGACGATTAATTACCATAAAAAAGGCCGCCATCTTGAATTTCAAAACATTGTGTAATTTTAAGTTAGTAGCATAAAATTAGAAGAAAATTAATTTAACGGTGATTTATTGTAGAGGACAGAGACAATCATCTTGAATTTCAAAAACATTATGAAATTTGATTTCAGCAACCTAAAATTAATCGAAAATTAATATAGGAATACCTAATTGTCATTAATAGATTTCGCCACCTTGAATCTCAAAAAGATTATGAAATTCTAATTTAGAACTTTAAGATTAGTCAAAAACGAGTATAGTATTGATTTATTGCAAATGACAAATTTCGCTATATTAGATCTTAAAAAGATTGAAATTCGTATTCAGTACTCTGTTGTAGTAGGGAGATCGGGTAAAGTTGTGACCAACATTTTCACAACTTTACTCGATCCCCCTACACTTTGTGTGTACATTAACTCTATAACACTACGTATCTAATTCTATCCTCTGTTTAAAACAATTACAAAATTAAGTAAAATTGTTAAGGTTTTTGAGAAAATCAACAAAAACCGAAACAATTCCCCGTGTCACAATTCTCCTATGACCGAGGTAAATTATGACTAAGGTCGAGGTAAGTTGTGTAATAACACCTATATTTTTAGCGACTATTCATAAACATAATACTCTATTAGAAATGTAACTGATACTATTAGTATATATATATATATATATATATATATATATATATACATATATATATATATATATATATATATATAGTAAATAAAAACACAATTAAATAACCATTAATTCAATTACTCATTGGAAAAATTTAACAACTTAAGAAATACAATAAACTCTTTTATAAACTTGAGAAATATTAAATTATATTATAACCGTAGTATCATAAATGGCACTTGTGAGATAAATCAAATTAAAATTAAATTTCTGCCTAAATCTAGTCTGACAAGCAATTGTGACAAACATATTGGGACCTTCCTCCATTACAGGGTTCATGTAAGCATACCTTGCATTCGATGCACTCTACGAACTTCTTTGGTCTGCTGTTAGTAAAAGGTTCAAGACAACACAAACAAAAACAATTATCTTCTGTTTCTTCGTCACTGACATTATTTTTTTTCAGAGTCTTCTTCACTTTCTTTATTTTCTTAGTCTTCTTATTTCCATTGCTAAAACACGTTTCTTCACGCTCTTCACATTTCTACTAGCTTCTATAGCAGCGATTTCGTCTGTAACAGGTGTATCAGTTAGCACAGCAGATTTGATCTTGCCTCGTTTTGATTTCTTCCCTTTTCTTGGTGGAGCTTTTGGTAATGGTGTAAGTGTTTTCGGGGAGAACACATTTGATAAAGTGGCAAGAGGACTACGCGCAGTTGATGTGGACGCAACAGGGACATTGTTTGTGAACTCGCTGTCATTAAAAATAGATGGACTTCTGGAGATGTGACGCATACTTCGAATGCTGCTTCCTCGTTCTGATCTTGGATCCTTCCTTCTAGTTCGTCTCCAATCACGATTGCCTCATTTTTAACTGTATCGACAGATACATTCAGAGTCAAGGAAGACTACGAAGGAAGTCGGCATCTCCAAAAATATTTGTATTAATAGGCCACGTTCCCTTTGCAACAAAACCAGCAGTGATATTCCTTGCGTTACATCAAATGCGGCGTTTGTAATCGACGGGATATCATTGACGGATATGACTTTCCCAGAATTTGAGAGCGTACAGTTGTCGCAAGCTGTATTGATAGCTTTCTTGAGGGGAACAAAAATAGCACAATCCATCGGTTGCAACTTATGGGAGTAGTGTGCGGTGAACGTAAACAAAATGATGGTATTCTCTCTGCAGAACTCTATCTTTGTCAAAGCCATGTACGAGAAATGGTTATCCAGGAGCAGCAAAGCTCTTTGCTCTTTTGACGGCCTATATCATTTTTAAAAATGCTGAAGTAAAAATCATCTTCCTGCATCGATCCAGATCCATTGGCTGTTCCTACCGAACCAGTTGGACAATCCCGAATGAAATGTTCTTGAAACCTTCTACGCGAGAATATGAACGTGGATGGTGTGTAATTACCTATGGCATTACCAGCTAAAGCCAATGTCACTAGAGTTTCTCTTTCTGCTGATGTCATTACACTGACCTGTTTTTCACCACATCGTGCAATATTTCTGTTTGGTTTTTGGACAGTTGTAATCCCTGTCTCATCAACATTCCAAATATCTTTCGCGTCAAGATTATATTTACTTAAGACCTCTGTATAGTTGTCAGAAAAGTGGCCACATTCGTTTTATCAAAGTTCGTAGCACGAGCTATGTTTACAAGCATGAGGAAATGTTAAAAATAAAATTGGATGCCTCTTCATAAACAGCTTAAGCCATACTTCTCCCGCCTTTTCATTTTCCATCCATAAACCCGGAAATTTTTTGTTATATATTTTTTTTAACTTATAGGCCAAGCTTCTGGTTTGTTTAGTTGTCAACCCATAATTGGACGTCACACAAGTCAATAAATACTCACATAATATATTTTCTCGTCGTCTGTAAAAACCTTCGGAATAGCATAACCGACAGATGGGGCTCCGTCTGTCAGATTATTCTGGTAAGCTTTTTTCTTTTTAATATATCTTTGCAGAGACATGTAGTTCAAATTGTAAGAGGATGCATCATTTCTGAGACTTTGGCCCTTAAACGTGACTTCTTCAAAGGCCAGTTCATATATTTCAGAATTTCACATGCCCCTATTGGTTCTTCTTACATACACATTAGACGTTCTGAAACAATAAAAAAGTTTTGACAAGCCGTAATAACGCAAAAACTCGTCCTTCAGACGAAAAAATATTTTATGACCTCCGAACATTCAACGAAACCAAAGAAACAATACAGTGCTTTAAAACTTAGAAAACTTAGGCACACTAGAAAATATAACACAATAACGATAGTATAACACTTACTGAAATACAGTATATCAAATTTTCCGTTAAAAACTTAGTTTTGGAAAATTTTTTGACGCCGACTTTATACTGATACAACCGCTCCCCACATCGAACTTGTTACAACGTAAAGTAACGTAAAGTAATGTAACATAACACGTAATGTAATGTAACGTAACGTATTGTAACGTTACGCGTATTGAAATGTAACGTAAAGTAATTCAATTAACCGTAACCTTACGCAACGTATTGCAGTGTTGCGTAACATAGTGTACGTCACATAATAAAATATAGAAATATGAAAGCACTTACAGACAATAATCAATTCTGCTTTTATTTTAATTCAAAATAAAAATTTTAAGTAAGTATTTAAACTGATTTAAATGGTGAACTTATATTAATTCTATAGTCATTGAATGCGTGGAATGAAAATTATCTAATTAAATATGGCTGTTGCGGGAAGATAATACACAGCAGTTTTATTATTATATTTATGGACATTTTTTGTTGAAATCGAACATAGAAAATGAAAAGAAATTTTGAATAAACTTTACTTTTATTGATTTAAACAGAAAATATTATTATTATAACCATTAGCAACATATGAATATTTGATTGATGGAAATTTATGAAAATAAACAACTTTAAAAGTTTTTGTAAAGATACCAACAGAAATGGAATATTTCTTATGCAGGTAAATGAAGAATCGTTCTAATACCTTCAGGTATTAGAGCGGTTTCCACAATTCCTGCTCTGAACGCGCTCAATTTTCGTATATTTTTCGAAGTGAGAGTAAATATTTGGGGATTACATCTTGAGTTGAAGAGTATTTATATTTTTAAAAATAACTTATACAATTAATAAAAAACCAAACAACCGATGAGGGTAGTAAAATATATAAGGTGTCGGGGAATAACTGTCTGACAAAGAAAGACGTTATTCTTTGACTGAAATATGGTAGATTGTCATTAAAATAAAATTTAAAAAACAACTTTTTTTCATGAAATTGAAAATAACATTCATATTTATTTGTCATTTTTTTCGGACACACGATATTTGTGCTCATTGTGCGGGAACGAACAGCTGCGAAGACGTCCTCACTGTGGGTAAACATGGCACTCTGGGCAAGTATTGGTTGTGTTAAAAAAAGTTATGTGTAATCATTTGTTTTGCACTCAATTAGAAAAAGGGCGTGTTTTACGTTTTATTTCAACGACATAAATTGTCGTTTTTCAACGACATAACTTATCTTCCTTTATAGCCAACGAATAGCATCTTTCTTTGTCCGCCATCTATTCCTGGATACCGCATATATCCTAAATTGAGTGAAACCACAATGAGAAAGGTATTATTGTTTTGGTGTGTAATGGTAATTGTTTATTAATTATAAAAAACATCAGTAAAGAAACGTTATCATTTTCGAAATAATTCTTTTTATTTGCACTAATTTCAAAATATGGATTTGAGATATCTACGCTGATTTTTTATGATTATTATTACAAAGTAATTTTTGTTCCTTATTTCCTCGCACGAATTTGCCACACTCATGTTCATCGCGACAATATTATAAACTATGTTTTATGGTATATTTAAAGCAATTATTTCATTGAAAATTAGATTTAACATAAACAATTTTGAAATTTTTAAATTTTCAGTTTTAAACTGTTAACGCAACGTCGGTAGGTTACGTTACATTAACGTCACGCAACGCTTCGCAATATGATGCGATGTGACGCGACGCAATCCAACGCAACGTAACGTAACATAACCCAACCCAATCAACCAAACCAGGACAGCTCAACGCAGCCCAGCGAAGCACAGCGCAGCCCAGCTTAGCACAGCTCAGCTTAGCCCAGGTCAAGCTGTTGATGAAAAAGTTGTTCACTGCTGATTAATACTGTATCTCAAGTTCAAAATTCAATTTCTTTGGTATTAGAGGTAGGGATATATGTTTCAGCAGAACAATATCCTGGAACTGAAATAGCGTACAGATATGTGGCTTCTATATTAGTATTAAATATATTTCGATTATTTTGTTTGACATTTCTTATAAGAGCCATGACTTGGAACTGAAAATCCACAATATCCTCTTCGCTGTAATGTTTCAATGTAGGTGCGGTTCCTCCCTTCTTTTTCCATATTAGTCATAAACATTTCTATTTTTCTATCGATACTGGAAGAGGATGACTCTTCCTTCTTTTTTTCGTTCACGTATCTCGATGCCAGTTGAAGGGGCTATTGGTGGTTTTTCAGTCATATTTAACTCTATTTCCAAATAACAATCGAAACAATTAAAAAAGTCACCTTTTAAATTTTACTTGGGCGTATAATTAGTTACAGAATTGTACAGTGTTAACCTAACTGTCTTCAATTCAACAAATATAGCTTATTTTAAACTTTTATTAAACTCACTACATTTAAACATTGAACTAATACATTTAATTTTTTCTGAATAATAGGCACATGTTATAAATCAGGGGTTTGCAAAAAAAATGGTTAAATTTTTTTGAGATTTTTAGGCAACACTCTCTACAATTATGTTATATACCTGTTTTTATACCCAACAAAAGTCAGTAACAAACTTGGATTCGTCTATTATATAATTTGAGTTCAAAACTCTTAGTTACAATATGTCGGAACAAAAATAGTTAAGCCCATTTCAACCAATAGGAACGTCGCGCTCTTAAGGGTGTCTCATAAGTCTAAAAATGAAGCAAGAAAAAAGTTTTCCACTGAATGATAATATATTTGTTCTAACATAGGTATTATTTAAATCAATTACCAATCAGTTAATCTACTAATTTATTTTTAAGGTATTCTGCAAAAGCTTTACCGCACCTCGCTGACAGTAATCATAATAATAAAAGTTTTAAATGTACAACTACTGGCAAATTAATTGGACCATTTCGTTCAGTTTTTATAAATATTGCTCAAAAACAAACCAAGATGCACTAATATTGAAATGTTACACTGCGTTTGCAATAAAAGAAAGAAACCAAGATCAGGACAAAAGGGTGCGAAATAATTTACCCCAGCATATAATAGTATAGCTGATGGGAAAAAAGTTCCAGTTTGCCAGAAAATGTTTTGAAGGACACTTAGAATCAAAAAGGACGAATTTTAGGCTTAATATCAAAATCTTTTCAAACAAGGAAGTTTCCAGTTGCAAATCGGGGTGGAGATCAGAGAAGTCACTTATATACTGATAAAAAGCAATCTGTACATTCCTTCATCCAAAAATGCCGTGAAGCTCATTATTATCATAGTGACACTTCGTATGTCGCCAGTGAGTTGAACATTCGAAAATTATACAAATATACTAATCTGACATACCAACTCTATATGCTAACGAAAATTATTTCGGAAAAATGTGTAACACTAAATATAGTTTAGGATAGCTCAACAACAGATGTCTATTCATTCTGCTTGCAGATGGGAGAAAAAAATTGTCAAAGAACAAGATTTGAGGAAAAATAATGGTTGATAAAAGGGTTGGTACTCGACGAGCCAAGATAGTTTATTAAAGGATAATTTTTACGCTTTCTTGTACTTCCTTTAATAGTTTATTAAAGGAGGCACAAGAAAGCGTAAAAATTATTTCTTATGGCTGCCAAAAAAATATGACGTTGCCAAAATTGCCCAACCAAGCATATTATTATAGTGGACAGTTATACCTTTATAATTTTACAGTATTTGAGGGAAGCCCTAAAGAAAATTATTTAAAAACAAAATGTTTGCTTATTTATGGAACGAAGACAGTTACGCGAAAGATACAAATACCGTTGTATCTGCCGTTTGCCATTGGTTTAACCAATTAGATTTGATCGGCATACACACAATACGCTTGATTGCTGACGGGTGCGGTGGACAAAATAAAAACTAATTTATAATCGCCATCTGTTGTTAATGACCATTTAACGGTAAAACATCAGTTCTGTGAGTTGTATTGGCCATTCACCTGCTGACTGGGTATTCGAAAATAGAGGATTCGAAATAGGAATTTTGCAAATTAGACACACTTATAAGTTCCATTCAGTATGTACAAATAATTTCGAAGCAGTCAACTATTATCAAAAAATAGAAGAAAACTGTGTAGTTTATAATCGGAAAAAGGCTACGGAAAAAATTATTAAGAAAAAGTTAGTGGAGAATTGGTTTTTATTGTCGAAGATTCTATTTAAGACATACCAAGCAACACAATTATGTCGTGGTTTTGGGAGAGCTTTATTTTAAAACAGTAACAAGAAAATACGAAAATATATGCAATAAAAAAATAAGAATGATAACTTGTTACATCCAGAAGTTAAAGGAGTTGCCTTAAAACAATTGAAGATCAAAGACATTAAAACCTTGTTATGTAAACATTACGCAGATGAGTCATCATAGACTTAAATTACTTCGTAAGGACAGGTCTATAAAACCAAAAAATGTCCCACTAGAAACGGTACCATATGGCAAAATTAGCAGTGTGTCATTTCAGTTGATATTTCGATTCTCATGAGTACGTTTATCCTGATAACAATAAAAAATTGCCAGATTGTGTAGTAAAAATATGTTAAAATTACAGTTCGAGAATTTTAAAAAGGTATGTGACTTTCGGTGTATTATCGTTTCTCATACATACGTTTTTATTATTTACTGAAAAAAAGGGTTGTATGTTCAGTAACTATACGAAATTCAACGTTGTGGCCTTGTAAGGACTTGTTTTCACACATAATTTTTTATTAAATATTCATTTTTCTTTGCTTCGATTCTTGAAAATCAACTGATGAGTACGGTGCCAGAAAACCAGGAAACCTTAAAAGCAAAAAGAATTAGGATTTGTCCATCTGTTTGTCTCATCAATAATTCAAAAATGTCTTAACCGATAAACTTTAAACTGTAAATGAAAGTATAAAATGTTTACAGATTTAAATCATTGTGATTAAATATAGCCAACGCAAACCCTTTTTGACAAAGCATGTACACGGAAGACTTCACACGGAAGATTACGTTTATATCCAAGAGCAACATATAAGAGAGAGAAAAAATTCTAATAACTTTCCTCACTCTGAATTTCACGTGAACAAAGTCGTAGGCACAGTTAGTTTGAAATATTTATAAATAAATCCACATAGACCCTGTCTCTCCCTAAAACCAATTTAAATTTATTGTGTTAAACGTGTCATAATTTTTAAAACAGGGAAAAGCAATTAGAAAGGAATTTTTTTGTAAAGGTAAATAAAACAGGAAAGTAAAAATAATTGAAGATAATTTTATTTTATTGTAACAGAGGTGATGAAAATACGCGATATATAATTTAATTTAAATGTGATCTTTTTATACATATATCTTGCACATTTCCAATTTTGCATTAAAGTAATAAAGAAATATTTTAAACTAAAATAATATAAAATACGAGAACAGGGTAAATGATTATGGAAAACGTGCACTAGATATGTACATGTATGTAGACGGAGAGTATTATAACATTATAAATTCTTTAAGACAAATTTTATGTTTTCAAATCTTAACCTTTTCATCGCTGATGAAGTATAAATCGGTTTTTGTATAATCGGCTCACGAACGCCGACAACTATAAGTAGGTACGCAACTATCCGACACAGTGAATAAATTAAGACTGATTGGCACAGAATGAAGTTGAGATAATGTATCCACTTTAATTCTGAACCATTCCACTAACTTTAATTATATAAAAATATATTTTTTCGTTACTTTTCATAAATTCCAAGCTATTTAAGCATTGTACACGCGTGCAAATTGAAAACCATTTCTTTTTTAATTTAGTTAACAATAATAAAATAAGATAACGCCACGACAACATCACATCTACGATCGCATACAGTCAGTCACGTGACCGACGAAGTAGTATCGTTTAATTGCAATAGATGGCGCACATGAATTGGTGCTATCGTTTTCGATTTGATTTTTGTTCCCTTGGCCGAATTTTGATATTTAGATCAATGGATATATTACAATCGGATATATTACTAATCACAATCTGCAAGAGGAAAAAATCCAAGGAATTAATAATTTGGAATCTGATTTATGTGCACTCCAAGAAAAAGTCCGAGAATTACATATTTAATTGTATAATAAATTTATTTTTTTCTGTTCCTTATAAAATAATTGTCTTGTTGATTTGTGGTTACATGTTGTTTTCTAAATTCGTCCTTGACCAACCCTGACTATATGAGTCATATAAAATTAAAGACGGCAAAGTAGGTTATTGGGAAAAAAATAGTAAAACATGTGGCAACACAGAAAATTAAAAAAGCAACCGCCTTTGTTATCGCGTCATAATCAAAGACGGCTTTATATGTTTCAAAACCGGGCGATAAAACTGCCTGGCCATCGTCTGCACATAACAACCATAGTTGGCAATCTTTCGCTGTCAACTAATCAGAAGCTTTGCTCAGGTCACGCCACAACATGACGGATCGAGCAATTTTCGTATAAGGGTTTATAAGAACGTTGTGAGTTTTAATTGTTTTATTAGTGTTTTTGCTATAAAATATAACTTCTTTTATTTCGTGGAATATTGTATTACCTATAATGGACCATAGCTCTATTGTATTATCTATAACGGAGCATAACAATACCTGTGACAACCAATAATACAAGAAAAAGAAGCAGAAATCTCGAAACGTGGAAGAAAAATTTGTTGAAAAAACAAAGGCAAGTTCAGTACCATTTCACTAGCTAGAGTTGATACTATTATTACTTCTTTAGAAACTAATCATTTATGATGACCTATCAATAATTATTATTACTGTCCGAATTTACTGTGTCACCTGGCAAATAAAATATTTTTTTCCTTCAACAAAATAATTTAAAATTTTATGTAATTTTATAAAATACTATAATTTTTTCTAAATGTATCAACCACGACTTATAACCAATTATTTCTTCCTTTCTTGTTCCTTCAGGTACGCACCGAAATATTTTCCGGGACGCATTTGTAACCACAACAAATCATCGTTGCAATTTACAAAATAACGTTAAGATGCAGAGAATACACAAAAATGTTTATTCACATGCAAGCAAAAAAGACAGAGGCTCTATTCTCCTAAAATTATGTACAATCAAAGCAACCATCCAAACTAAAATAAAAACCTTCATAAATATAAAGGACATAAACAGACAACAATTAAATACGGAGTGATCGCTGATAAGAAGAGAATACCTATCTGCCAAAAATACTTTTTGTATATTTTCGGTATCACCAAGCACAGAGTGGCACACGTGATGCAAAAGTTTTATCACGCATAAGAAGTCGGAACGGGGCATCGTGGAGGTGATCGAAAAATACCAAAATATGCAACAGAGAAACAATCCGTATACATTATAGCAAAAGTAAAATTAATAGAGTGCCACTGCTGCCGAAAATCAACGGGACGGAAATATTTACCGTCTGATTTAGATATCTCTAAATTGTACAAAATGTACAAAGCAAGTGGAAGTGCTGATCCACGAGTGAAGAAGTCGTATTTTCGCCACTTTTTCAAACACTTCTTACAACATTGGATTTGGAACCCCTAAAATCGATGTGTGTTCTACTTGCCTGGAATTTTCTGAAAAGCTCAATATTGAAACGGATCCTGTTAAAAAAATTTGCTGATGTCTGAAAAAAGCATTCAAAACCGCAAAGCAAAAACCTTTTTTGAAAAATTACGAGATGAACAGGACCATATCAAGATAATTTCATTCGACTGTCATAAAAATTGCCCTTTCTCAAATTACCCGATCAATCAACATATTATAGTCGCCAACTATACTATTTCAATCTAACTATGGTAGAGGGTACTTCAAAAGATCCCCTTACACCGCCCAACGTTCTTGCACACCATTGCACTAAAAATGAATTCCATAAGGATTCGAATCTTGTCGCATCTGCTGTATACCACAGGCTGATTGTAACAGATAAAACTGGAATCTCTAGCATTCGTTTGGTCGCCGACGGCTGTAGTGGCCAAAATAAAAACTCCATACTTTTGGGGTGCTGTTGCAAATGGTTTTTAGAAAACCCTACAATCAACAGTTTGGTGCGATCGAGAAGAAAATTAAAAAGAAGGAAGTCATGACACACCCAGACGAGACTGACGGAAACGGAACTGACTGTGCTGTAAGCGATTGGAGACAGGCCTTGAAAATGGTGCTAAAACCGACAACTTCTTGGACGATTCAGTATAAAAATTGCAAAAGATTTACATCGAAGAGATCCAAAAAAGATGGAAGAGTACTAATTCGTGGAGATAGTACAAAACTGATCTAGGTAAATTTGAAAACGTTTGTCAGCGTTGAAAAAGTATTTCTGCAATCATTCCGAAGCCCTTGCCAAACATTATAAGTGTAAATAAAATTAACTTACAAGACGTAAAGAAGTTGCTGGAGAAACATTTTGGGCCTGAGTGGGCAAATTCACAATCCTTGGTGTTTCATAAAAAAACTGTTTGAAGCTCAGATGACTAGTGACGGTCCAGAAATAGAAGAGAGTTTCTCCACTGAAGCTGTAGATGGAAATGTTCACTTCTTACATGTTTAACAAACACCTTGAAATTGTGTGACTTAATAACTTAAGGTGCCACATATACCTTTTCTTTAATCCTAAAGATTGAAGAAAAAGTGTATGTGGCACCTTTTCTTTAATCTTTTAGTTGTTTTGTATTTTTTTATTGTATCTGTCACGTTAATCAAAATTCTTTGCTCTAGAGTCACTAGGGCAGGACTATTATTATTTTTTACACTACAATAGAGATTTGAAAAACTTTGAGCACCTAAATTGTAGTTTTAATTTTTATTAAAAGTTTTGTAAAAAACCTTTAGTAAAAACACAAAATTAAACGTACTTGACGTTTTTTTCAAGTCACCATAGTATTTTTATTAAAAATGTGATACAACCTATATATATATATATATATATATAAACATATATAAAATATATATAGCAAATATATTTTTACGTCATAATTATAATTTATAATAAAAAGAATTTATTATTATGTAATTAAATCTATGACGTGTTGTGGAATAAACATGTCGTACAATTTTGATAACTATGTATGTAAGTAACTTAGTTTTTGTAAGATTTTGTTTACATTAAAGACAACAGCATCTGAAAATTTTCTTCTTTTTAATTTTTACAACCCTATTTTTCATTAGATCAGTCATAATTAAATGTAGCAATCAAGGCACTGTTTCGCATCAAAAGCGGCAATTTGTATCTCACTTGGGTTCAAATACGGCGTCCTTGAAAATTTACAGAGTAGGCAATTTAGCAACTAAAACGTAATTTGACACTTGAGGCCTCGTTATAGGTCGAAGTTCTCTCTATTAATATATTATTTATAACCTAAGGATTACAGTAAAACATCCGTCAAAATAATATATGGTTAAAACGAATATTGAACGGTTTTTAATTATTGTCGAAAATTAGGTCAGACCTACTTTGCCGCTTTTGAATTTATATTATACATATAGTAGATTAATAATAAATATAGTTAAGTTACAATAAGTTATAAAAAAAGATGGGTGTGTCCACTATTTGGAAAGAAATGTAAGTCCATCGGTGATTGAAAAAGAACGTAAATAAATGAAAATGAAAAGAACGTAAATATTTTTTCAAATCTTAGGTAATATTTCGATGTCAAATTTGGAGGTGATTGAGTGTTTTACTAAACGTTTTTTGTTTCATTTTCTGTATAATCAAATCTGTCAGACCTATCTAATTTTGTTTATAAACTCCTGAAATATTCGTCGTATTATAGTATATCACAAATGCACGTAAATAATACACATCTCTTTTCTTTTATTTGAAATTTTCAGAAACTTAGACTATTGATTATTTCGCTGGACGCATGAATTCTAGATTCATGAAAATATTAAATGACTCATGGTCAATAACGCAGGATAGTATTTGATTTAAATTATCATATTATTTACTGTTCAGTAAGCATAGTAATCAATATATAATAAAGAAACATCGCAAAAATAGATTTTTCAACAAATTATATTACACGCTATATTAGCAATATATTTGCGAGTAGCGACCCAAAAAATATACAAGTACTATCCGAGATATTTGTTTAACATATTAATTTTTGTAGTAAAATTTTAATAAGGCCTACGTACTTTCTGTAATTATTATTGTAATTAATATTCGGAATTGAATCAGAAGGAGTCGACGTATTTCAGAAACTAATCGTAATTTAAACACAATTTTTTCTGTAATTATTATCTCACTATAACTAATTAATCTTCAGTAAAGTTATAGAATTTTTGACACTGAGAGTACATAAGTTTCGGTCTGAACACGAAAAATTAGGTACCAATAGAAACTATTTGAGGTCTATGAAATTATTAAGCGAAACAAGACAAACGTAATTGTTTTCTTACATCCCATTTCAAAAAATTCACTTAAAAATAGTGGAATCCTGAGAAAGGACACACTTTTGTATTTATCAGTAAGTGTATTTATACGGTCTTTCCATGGAGAAGTCTTGGTTTATTATATATATATATATATATACATATATATATATATATATATATATATATATGTATTTATATATGTATATATATATATATATGTATATATATATATATATATATATATATATATATGTATATATATATATATACAATGGTGGCCTCGAGGAAAAATGGGAAAAAACACTAATTGTGATGCATCCACTCGAAAAGTTATTGCATCTCTGGTCCTTGAGCAGAAATGGTCATATCAGAAGGTAAAATGTTCCAGAAGTAAAGTATTTAATGCTATGAAACATTTTAAGAGACATGACACTTATGAAGATGTCTCAAGAAAGAAATGTCCTCGTAAGTCCACCCCAAGGACTGATGCCCAAATTATTCGTATTGCGAAAATTAACCCCAAACTCACATCAACTGACATAAAACGGCAACTTTTTGATCAGGATCCATCAGGACTTGCTACCAGGACCATAAGAACGTCTCAATGAAGCAGAATTGTATGGTAGAGTGACGCGCAAGAAGCCCTTAGTGAGCAAGCGAAACAGGGAGGCCAGAATTAAGTTTGCTTCTGAACACAAGCACTGGACTCTACAGCAGTCGAAGTATCTTTTATGGTCTGATGAGACTAAAATAAATGGAGTTGGGTCTAATGGCCGTCAATATGTACGGAGACCAACAAATACAGCTTTCAACCCAAAGTACCCCACTGTGACTTTGAAACACGATGGGGGTAATATCAAATTGTGGGGTTGCTTCTCCTGGTTCGGTGTTGGACACTTGGTAAAAATCGAAGGTAACATGGACCAAAATCTCTACAAACATATTCTAGAGAATACCATGTTACCATATGCAGAGGAAAATCTGCCAGTTGTTTGGAAATTCCAACAAGATAATGATCCCAAACACACAGCCAAATCAATTAAGGAATGGTTCACAACTAATTCAGTAGACGTGCTCGAGTGGCCTTCCTGCAGCCCCGACCTTAACCTAATAGAAAACCTGTGGTATGATGTGAAGAAAAGCCTGGTAAATAAAAACATTAAAAACTTGGATAAACTTTTCAAAGAAATACAAGAGGCTTGGAATGCTATGTGTCAAGCTCTGGTGGAGTCAATGTCAAGGCGATGTGCAGCAATTCTTGAAAATAAAGGATTTCCAACTAAGTATTAGTGTACTGCAGTAAATAACATCTTCATTTAACAGAAGTTAACAGAAAAAAAGATCTTATTTTCATATTTTCAGCTTCATCAATAACCTGTTCTTAATTAGTGGATCAGACAGTTTTTAATGTTATGACATACTTTTTTTTGTAATAATTATTTTTTAATAAATCCTATATAATTAAACATATTATTTAGTTTTAAACACATCAAAATAGTTAAAAAAACTACCAACTCTTCTGAATGTACACCATGTAATATCAGAAAAGTACTCTGACATCTTCTTAAAGAATACAATACTATGATGTTCTTAATTATAAGGCCACGACTGTATATATATATATATATATATATATATATATATATATATATATATATATATATACATATATATTTATATATATATATATATATATATATATATATATATATATATATATATATATATATATATACTTAAGAGCACGAATTTGAATATTTGGTGGAAACAGTTTTGACAAAAGAACTACTTATTAGACATAAAGAATTTTATATGACAAAGTTACGAAAATGTATCGATTTACTCGTATTCTGGTTTGCAAATGAAAATCACAGAGAAATGCGAATTAGCTATCTTTGTACTACGCTCGGGGCCCTTTCTTGTCTTCATGTTTCTGTGTGTGTGCGTGTAATATCATATTATAACAATAAGTTTTTTACAAATGGTTCAGAACTGTATATTTGTTTATCCAATTCAAATCATAAGGGAAATAAATTGACAGAATATTTACTTTTAAATAAAGTGGTTAAACGTCTTTCCAAAACCTAATAAACTATCTCGAAGCTGATTGATGTAGTAAGCACCTTTTATGGTAGATATAATTTTCTGTAGATGCCGATTAGCTAATATAAAGCTATTAAGTTTATCCAGAAAAGTAAAAAAAAAACTCAGTTCTGTCAGAAATTTGAAGTAGATGCCATAAATGATCACATATCATGTACTAAAAATAAAATTGGTATAACAAAACAAATCAGAGTCGTCAAAAAGAAAATATAATAATGCACGTTGCAAAGAAATCGTTTGTTTTATCTCATCGATTTCTTTAATAATTCGTGCGTGACTAATCAATTCGAATCGTCTATTAAAATAATTCCAAAAGCCAACTACCAAACATTTATCATAGCTGAGCAATCTGTGCAACTAATTGACAAAGAAAAAAATAAAGAAGGGCTTTTATTTATATTATGAATATCATATATATTATAAATATCATGTATAGACATCTCACTCGATAACAATTTATTCAAGAGTCATGACATGGTTTATAAGAATTTTATTAACTTGGGAAAACTAGAGACAGATCTTTGCATTTAATTTAATATTTTAAAAATGTTTAGATTACTAAAAACTAAGAAACCACTATCACTGCCTCATTTTATGAGTAGACAATAAATGTTTCGAAATGTAGAAATAGATTGCTATTTTTATGGGATCATCTTATGCATGATGGAATGCAGCAGAGAACTATTTCCCAAAATTAAAAAGAATTCGAAATGTAATAAAATATACAATTTTTGAAGAGAAGTCAATTTGTTCTGAAAAGTATATTTCCAAAAATAAACAATTCCTATTTAAATTTAAAAAAAATTAATTAACCTGTGCTGTTTTATATTATGTTACAATCATGATGTCCAGGATTTTTAGGCTTCACCTTTAGTCTTCTGAAATTTAATATAGTAACTCTAGGCATTCAAGACCAAAATAATATTTCTACTTATTAATTTGAACAAAATTTCGTGTTTTAATACCCTATTTCCCCTTCAAAATATTGTTAATAATTATTGTGCATTACTCTGAATGAAATAAAACTAATCGTTGGTTTCGTTAGCCGATTTATTTTATTTGTTTTCAAAAATAATTTATAACTAAAAAATTTTCGCCATCGTACGTAAAATTAAAATATTTTCAAGATGTAAATTAATGCTATATAATCAAAGATAAAGATGTAAATTCTGCAACGAATTCTTATCTACTCTCACTAGATGCCGTTGTAATTAATATTTCTTTAAGGGTTATATTTTTTTGGAGTAGTCATTAATTTAAAAGTATACCAATAGCTGTGAACGAGAGTGAAATAAATTATTTTTTTCATTAAATGTATTTATTGAAATTAATATGCTTTGATTCTATTATATAATAAAATATATATAACTTAAAAATATCACCGAACTTATTTACATAATTGCAAGGATACAATACATATTGGAAATTCGTTGTTGTTGTTTGATGTTAGCTCCAATTTTTTTAGTTTATCCATGCTGGATTCAATCACACCACTTTTCACATTTTGTCAGAAAGTGTTTGTCACATTTCGAGAGTATAGTAATGACTGGTGAACGTTTTAAAAAGTAAAGAACATATGTCTGTGGTACAATAATTAAGTTGATGGAATATAAGTTTTAAATGATATATAAACAATTTATTCATAATGCAGTTTTATAAAGAAAGACTTCTAAGTGCATCACAATTGAAGAGATTAAGTGATCATAAATATTCGTGTACTAGCGCCAGCATTTTAGATCCATGGCTTCAACCATGGTGGACCTGGTTGGTTACGAAGACTCCACTTTGGTTGGCGCCGAATCTCATAACTGTGTTAGGTTTAATTGTCAATATATTGACAACATTAATATTAGTGTGGTAAGTTTATTTAAATGACCTCTCGCTTACAATCTTCGGCAACAAATTATGTTTTCAGATATAAAACTAACTGTTTCATTATAGTTTTGCCCCATTTAACTTATTTTTGTTTTATTTTTCATAACATGAATTGTTAGCTGGGTACTTTTATATTCAATAAAAGTAAAACGAAATAGTTTAAGAAATATGTCGCCATTAACAATATAATTCACTTAGAATTCATTTGGAAAAATCTCAATTTAAATGATAATCGGTGTTAATATATAATATATACGTCGTACATATCCGATATAAACATATAGGGGTATATTTATATTAGTAATTACATGTGTTTATTATTCGCAAATATAAATTTTTATGGATAATTGTTTATAAAGCTTAGAATGGCTGGTTTTTTTAAATTGACATTCTGAAACAATAAATGTTTCTATGTATATAAATAAAACTCGAAGCACCTTGAAACTATCATTGAAAGTATCATCAAGATTTGGCACAGTGATGTGTTTTCGATGACAATACAATACCCAATATTTGGTTTCATTATTAGGATTTTATGTATTTATTCATAATGTTAATGTATTTGCCTCGTGTGATATATTTAGTCATCCAGACCTTATTAGACAAACAATTTTGTGACATTTTTGCTGCATTTTCACATGATATATTAGTTACATTATATTTTTGTAGGTATATTTTTCTTATTACTAAAGAGCTGAAATTAGAATAAAGCTTCATTTCTACAATAATAACAAAAATATACAGATGATACTAATAGAAGATATTAACAAATCAACCTGTTCTGGCTTTTCTTTGGCAAAAAAGGGGCAATGACTGCAATTTGTTGTAATAATTTTTTTGTCTAATAATTATTAATATTAAAATTGTTTACAGTTAATTTAGTAACAATATTTTCAACGATTTAGTTAATTATTCCGAGTACTAGTACAGAACTGTACAGCTTAATTTTATAACGTTATGAAACTTTTAACGAACCATCTAAAATAACTACTCATCTATATCTTGAAAATTTTTTTAGATTTTTATGTTTCATACATTATTTTAACATAGCTATAATGGCTTTACAGTTTAGCTAAAAAATATATCTGGCACAATTCAACTCCCTTTTCTCAATAATATTTGTATACCCTATGTCCGTATGAACATTACAATTTATGTGATGGAGAAGGTTTCATATTAATTGGGTTGTGCCAAATACTAAAATCAAACAAAATTTTCCTCTTTATAAAATTAGTGTGACTTTCTTCTAAAATTGTAGTAAGATTTCTACAGCCAATATTTTCATAGATATCATCATAACTAAATTAACTTTCATTACGATTTCTAGGTATAGTCCTGATGCCAAACAAGAAACGCCCCGGTGGGCATGTGCTTTGTGTGCACTAGGTGTATTTATATATCAAAGTTTAGATGCTATAGATGGTAAGCAAGCAAGGCGAACAGGCAGTTCTAGTCCACTGGGTGAATTATTCGATCATGGCTGCGACTCAATATCAACAGTATTTATAGCTTTGTCTGCGTGTATAGCTGTACAACTAGGCGAATATCCTACATGGATGTTTTTTCAGGTGAACTCAGTTTTGTCTTAAATTTTTGCTTTACAACTTAATGAAAACAAAGTGAATAAATGTACCTATATTGGTCTTAAGTAAAAAGTAACTTCACGTCTAAGTGTTTAAAATTGACATTAATTTTATATTGTTTTGTTTATATCATAATAAACTTAAATTGTTAATATTTATTGTTAGTAAAGATTAGGAATTTTCTATCGAAAGAATACTTGGGAAGGAAATTCAGGTTAAGTTTACTGAATTAGAAGTGCTTATAGTTAATAATAAGTTGAAAAGAATTGTTATATGATATTGCCTGTTATTCAGGAATTAAAATTCTCAGAAGTATTTTGATGATATTAACCAAATTTTGCAAAATAAAACCTAATCAATCAAAAAGATATCAAAACATATTTACAGATCTAAATTTTTGATTGATTCTAAGCAAAATCAAAATGAAAAATGGTTGGAAACAGCTATAAACCTGTCGATGCAATTATTGATAGTCTGAATTTTCTTCAAAGTTCAGAAGAAACTAAACTTTTAAGAAAATGCCAAAGGTGATGCAGCAATTTAAGGTAGCTGTCGTGTAAAATGCGTTGTCAATGAAATTTGCTTATTCAAATTATAAATATCTAACTTATTTTAAAATTTAAAAATTATTTGCTCTTTAGTTTTGATAAAAACTGCTCTCAAAAATTGTACAATTTATATTACAGGAGTTATTTCATCACACTTTTAATTTTATTTTAAAAATGCGTCAAGCCATTTGTCTAAAAAACTAAGTAAGTGTAAAATGATGTTATATTAACATTTTGAAAAAATAAATTAATTTTCAATAAAACATTTTGTCATAAAATTTAGATCTTACTGTCATGCGACAACTACCTTAAATTTTGCTTGAAAATGTCATAATTTGACTATTTATCTGATATTTGTTATATTGAAAAATTAAAAAATAAGCAGCAAATCTGGCAATAAAATATAAAAATTTAGGCACTAATGAAATGTATTTGGAGGTTGAGAGCTATAAACATCAAGTATAATCTTTGGTGCCTTATTGAAAAAATGCTGATTATGTTATTCTTTGAACAATTAAGAAGAAATATAGGTTAACATCCAGTTTCTCAATTTAGAGAGAGATAACTCTCCGTCTGACACTGACTGCAACATTATTTTTATATTTTTCAATAATTATTTTTTTTAATATATTCAGCTTTCTATATTTACGTATCAACTTTATAGGATAGGCATAATATACGTTTTATTTTCTTTGTGGAATTGCGCAAGATAATTATTTTAGTAATGTATTGCAGAAAATTAAATAAAATAATGCAATACACAATACAATAAACAGACACACTTTCTATGTAAGTGGGAATGGGATAGTTCCATGTCCATTTTACAAAGGAAGAAAAAGTTTTGATCTGTATATGTGTTATGTACCAATTTTTAATAAATGGTACTGCGAGTGCCAAGCCACCTGCACAACGTGGTTATTATGGGCATTACTTCCATTGATACGCGCATTGGGAGAGGCCTAATTCGAGCACTGAATGGAGATACCTCTTTGATTTGATTTTCTGTTATAAAATGAAAATTTGGGTAATAATTTTGCAAAACTGCCTCTTGTCTTTAACAAAGTGTTATGATGTCCTATATAAGTGAAATTAGGAGGTAATGAAATCGGAACATACGTAATAAGTTGTGAAAATGTATTATGTCAGTTTTTACTTTATGGTGACAAAATAAATTAGCTTGGCTATTCCAACTTTTAGTGTGTATTGATGTGCTGGAATAAAATAATGTTTTGTAAGAATGGGTATGGAACAAATTATGATTGTTTCATTTGGGTAATAATATTTTTGGGGGTGTAAAATTTCAATCTTGCTTAGGGGCGGCAAAAGCTCTATCAATGTGTGGCAAATCAAATAATCTAATAGACAGATAAAGAAGATAAATGCAAACTTTATTTGCTCACAAGAATTAGAAAGAAATATCACCTAATGAAATTCCAATACTTAATTTTCAAAATGTTTTTATTTACAGTGTTTTTGTGCTATGACACTATTTTATTGTGCACATTGGCAGACGTACGTGTCAGGCACTCTAAAATTGGGCAAAGTGGATGTCACTGAAGCACAATTTACCATTATAGGGATACATTTAGTATCAGCATTGTTCGGGTCTTCTATTTGGACTACTCAGGTAATGCTATCTTGATTAATTGAAATAAGTTAAACAAAACCTATGTCCTTATCTCATAACTTATCTTTTAACATTTTAGTCCAATGGAAGTTCGTAAAGATAGTTTTTTTATGTATAGTTAATTTATGTTGTTCTAAGCTGCTCTTTTATGCCGTTTTAGATGGTTTTCAAATAATTGTCAAGAATAAACTTTATATATTAAAATACAAAATTTTTTAAAATATCTTATTTTTCTTTAATTAAACGTCACTTTCTTAATAACCAAATGATTAAAGTTTATAAAGACTTTAAAAATATTATCTTTGCCGAGCTTTCATTTCCAAATTTATGTTGTAGTATAATAAAATTGATTTCCCGCAAAGGGTTATGCCTACTTAGGATCTGTTAAATTATGTGATTTTCAAGAATTTTTTGTTTTCATAAGTAGTTGTTAAAATTCAATAAACACTACTAAATACTACATATTTAGATGTATATGTATGATATTTTTAATGGAAAAATATTTAAAAATGGTGGAAATATGACTTCTAGAAGATCCTCATTTTCTTCCATCACTCCGGTAACGGTATTTTTGAAAAATGTATCTGAAATTAAAATTAAAAAATATTGTATTAATAAATTACATTATGAAGGATCTGAATGAACGGTTTGGTAAAATTTGTATTTTTACAAAAAGAACAATTTTACATAAAAAGAACTTTTTTGAGGTGAACTGATTTTTTTTCCAATAAAAAATACTTTATTCTGACAATTGTAATAAAAAAATATCTGAGTGAAATTTGAGTTTGATCGGTATAGTAATTTTTAAGAAATGGTGGCTTTTTAAAAAACCCCAGTTCTGAGATAATCGCATTTAAAATTTCAAGTCTATATTTTTCACAATTAAAACTAATATTTTTTAGCTTACATGGAGTCATCTATTCTCGAGTTATAAAGAGTCCCTTCTGTCAGTCATCTCTAGCCTTCGAGCCATTCTTTGTTCTCTACTAGACATATGTGCGCACTGCTCAATAATTGTAGCTCTGGTCTCCTCTTTTTACAATATATTTTTGGGTGTTTTGGCACAGGGCACATATATCAAGCAATTACCTTTTTGAAAGATCCACGTAGATGGACTTGGTAGTTTCCAAAATAACTGAAGGTACAGACTTACATGTTTGTTGAAAATCTATAATCTCATTGTTTTTATTGTAAGTAGTGTTGCGTAAGCTCTGACATTTATACCACAAGTCCCTTCCAGGCCATACACCATTTTACATGACGTGCCTTTTCTATTGCTTTAGTCAATTCACTACATTGCCAATTTATCAATTATTTCTTTTGGTGAATTGTCTTTTGTTCTCCGAGCTCCTTATTTTTCTTTAAATACTTGTTCATGCGAGCATCCATTTGCTTTTGCACATGTCTTACACATTCTTTTTTTTACACTGATTTCTTTGTAAGGTGATGCTTTGAAAATTGTATAAAAATCTCGGGATCACTACCTCCAATTTAATTTCTGTATTTAACTCTGCAAATTTCTATGGAAACGTTCAGTCAGTATGTACTTTTTACAATGTTAGCGTGCGAGGCGGGACTAAGGATAACACCGAAGTGCGGGCCAACTTACACTAAGCATATTTTAAGTCATAACATAAGCATAATGTGTTATATAATATAATTCAATTCAATAAAAAATCATCTGCGTGCTTGTACATACTTAATATTAACACAACGAAATGGTTGTATAAACCAATACGGATTGAACTTATACAAGTGTAATCAATATCACGATGTAAGCATTGTATACACTACGGATTGAACTTATACAAATATAATCGATATCACGATGTAAGCATTGTATACACTACGGATTGAACTTATACAAGTATAATCGATATCATGATGTAAGCATTGTGTACACTATTGAGTTTTATTAAAGCAGACATGGGACACGTATTTCAGATTAGTTTTCTTTCTCTTGCGTTAAGGCCTTAACAGAGCTTCGCCTCTTCATATCTTGTGCTATTTCATCCTTGGATAAAAATCGAAAAATGTATACTTTATGAAGTCGAAACTCTTCAAGTATGAAATAGTCATTTGTTCTTTCGTCATGACTAATATAAAATTTTCAGTTGTTTTGAAGATAACGGATGACATCACAGTACGTGTATTTATAGAGTTGTTTTTTCCAATTTTGGTCATTACAAATAAGTTCAGAAAATGTTATTGTCATTTGTGAGGAATTCAAATGTAGATCGATTAATTTGCAAGGGTAAGATGAACACATTATATTTTAGTCAGAAACAATGTTCCACTTTCGTTTATAACAGTATAAGCTTCGAAATCACAGTACATATTTTCATTGCACAGTATATAGAATTTGTTGGTTAGTCGGATGTTCCATTTGAATAAATTGTTTTGATGGAATTGCATGGTTTCAAACAAAAGAAACGTTTAGAATACGTCCGGTTACTCTGATTTGAATAATTTAACATATCCGTTCACTGCCATCAAGTTATAAAAAAACATTGAAACACTTATTTCTTCATAATTTTTCTAAACAACAAATAGAAATAACTTTGTCTTGTCAGTGCCTGATTGAATTATTAAGAAGAATTGAAAACTTGATAGTAACTGAAACATTTTTAAAAGTTTAATCGATACTGTATGTGCTTTTTATTGAAAAATAATCATTAAGAGTTATTTCACACTATATTTATTTCAGTGTGAACATTAAGGCTTGTTTCACACTATCAATCTGCTTTGTCCTCTCACCAAAGATATATTATTTAAACCAAATGGTCCCCAGGTTAATTAATACTCATAAATGTTTTATGTATGAACTTAAACATTTGGGTAACGCAAAAATATATTTTCATTTCGAACTTGTCGGGACTCATATCGCATGTAGATTATTAAATTAGATTTGTTTATTAATAATTAAAGAGCTTCAATTGCAATGGCAAATTGATTTTTCTAAGTAATTATTTTACTGTATTATTTCATTTTGGAACTTAGTAAAATGATGCATATACGTAAACACCCCGCCTCAGCAATATGTATATGGGCTTGATTCGCTAATTTCAATACCCTAGGCATGTTACTGCTTGCCAGTATAAATTAGTCTCATTCGGCTCGACAGTTTGTTCTATTTCTTCTCGTCGCAGCTAATTATATGAAATAGTTGGAAACAGTTTTGACAGTACCTATGTGACCTATGATTTTATCACAAGTACTGTACTGTAAAAGTGGCACATCCTATGTCCACAAAATTTAGTACAACCCGCTTTTGCGTCTAAGCTGAGCTATCTTGTGGTAAAAATAAATCTAATATTTATTTTATAGGAATGTTTGATGAATGCATATGAACATATATTTTGAAGCCAAGTCTTCATGTATCTTTTGGTGCGAATTTAATATCACCGCTACATGTTTTGTCTTTAATTAAAGAATGAAGTGGCATGGCCATCTTCATACCAAGCAGTGTGGTATTGATTTGTATAAATATATCAATGCTCTGTTTTCAAATGTTACTTTGTGATGATCCCTGGCCATAAATATAATATGTAGTTAAAAAAATGACAAGGACATGCAGACACATACAGAGAAAATTAAATAAACTGATTGTAATAAAATTTCCGATGTTGCACATTTGAATGTCTAATATGCAACTGCTCTAAAATGCACAAGCACATATTTACCTGAATGTCTGCTCATAAATCTAGAGTACATCAATAGCATGTGACTTGGAGAGGGAAAAGGATAGTACAACCTGTATACTAAGTGGCTACTGTGTGCTGTGACACGATTTCAGATAGCATTCTTTAAACGCATATAACTTTTGAATTTGTGCTCCGATTCATATATATATTTGAGGAAGTATACTGAGGAAGATGTAAATTAAGAAAATAAAATAAAAAATTTATATTTTGACCTATCCAAGTAGGCATGACCCTTAAAATTTTGTACCTTTGCAGTAGCAAAAGTACAATCTGTATTTATTTTAACTTTTTAATAAATAATTGTTATTTCTAAATGCCATAGAAAGAACATATACATTATCTCGCTTAATATTATAAACATTTTCCAAAAGTTTGCTGCTGATACAAGCCATTATCACATATTAGAGAGTAAGTAGGATGTTTTGGTAATGATATAATATAAAATGAAATTATAGATTATTTCACAGTCTCTAAACTTATAGTTCCAGTCTTTTACACATATCTCCAAACTTTATGTTCTTTTTAATATCTATTCAACATAAAATTTCTTATGATTATGATAACCAAAATAATTATATTATGGAAACAGTAACCAAATTTTAGGCATTTATTTTCTATTCTTGTCCTAAGTTTGCCTATATACGATATCAAAGCACCCACATACAACTATGGTTATCATCACTTGCGACACTGTTCTGTGGAGAGATGAAAAAATATGAACCAGCTGTTCCTATGTTAACTTAAATATAAATCCAAAAAATTATCTTCCTACTTTTAAAAGTGAAACTTATACTGCTTTAAAACTTAGATTTTTATTTTGTTTTTATATTTAGAATTTAATATTTTGTATACAAAGTGATGATAAGACTTGTTATAAATTGTTGTTTTTTAAAAGCATAGCTGTATTGAATCTTGTTAAAAAAAACTAATACTGTCTTAAAAGATTTTCATAGCAAATGTGTTTTAGATTTATATGTCAATTGAACTTGGCTATATTAGCTAATGTATTAGAGTCAATAATAAAAAGATTTCATGGCCATTTATGCACATAATTTACATACTTATTACATTATTTATAATATACATTATTTATAATGAGTAATGCTAATATAATATTACTATTGTTTTGTATCAATATATTGCCGCTGGGCTAGTAATAGTCTCAATTTTAAAAGCAAATGAAACAAGTGAAATTAATATGAATTTACCTTAACGTTTTATTTTATAATTGTTACCTGTGAAAATAATTGGGAAATTACTGCCAACTCTAATGGAGTATGATGAGTGAGTTAATGTATAGTGAGATCAAAAGAATTAATATTAATCTAATAATCAGGAGTAGAGTTATTTACAATCATAGGATACTTTTATCTTCACATAATTTCATCTCCTGTACAATTTGCAATTTATGTTTTTTCTGTCTTTTAAATCGATATAGTTCCACTTTACAAATATCACTTTAATACATATTATAATTACTCGAATTACAATTTGGTTGTATTATGGTTAATGGCTTCTGTCAGCATACAGACTATATATTGAACCTGTACTTGCACCTGAAACTGTATTACAAATCATCCCTAATTTAAATACAAGAAGGCAGTCTCCCCATTGTCATATTCATTAAACTGTGTAAATTGTATATGTGTACATCATAAATGATTGTATTTTAATATTTTTTATTTCCAATTCGATATTTTCTTGTCACAGAAGCAACATATAGGCTTTACTAATTGAAAGGCTATTCTTTTGTCTTAATTTCAAGATGACTATTCTTATATCTATATATATATATATGTATATGTAATATATATGTGTGTGTGTGTGTGTGTGCATGTGTTTATATATATATATATATATATATATATATATATATAATGTATATGAATAATATGCGTGTTTGTATTAAAGTATTACGGAACATTTAGAAAACTTTTAGGTCATTTTTAAACAACTGTAATGTCATTAAGAATATATAAAAAACTAAATTAAAGGGAATTGTGCCTATAATTTAGTTTGTTATCAATCAGTCTATGACCATTTAAAACGGAGTTATTCATTGTCAAGAAAAAAAAAATTTTTAAACTTACATTTTTAATCTGTAACTTCTTCTATGAAGTTACAGAAAAGAATATAATAAGGAATAGATAAAAAATATTCGTGGAATACATTCATGACTATAAAATTTTGACTTTAAAATGGCTTTTTCATTTTGATCAAATAATTTTTGTGGAATTAAACTGTTTAAACATAAACCAAAATTGCTTTCAATTCTTGATAATAATTTGCTCAGCAGTGTATTTCGAGGGTTAATAATTTAGTTAAGTGCTGTTTTTTATTAATATTTGTATGTTAGAAACTTAATCATTTTGAAAGTTAACTACTAATTATGTTGTTATAATATTTCATATACATGATTTCCCATGATCTAAAAGAATAAGGGGAAACAGAAAATTTTTAGAATATCAGTTAGCAGACTATAAGTGGATATATCATAAAATCATACCCTCAAAAATGAAATATATTAAGTACGTTCATATGAGTAAATTTTCATGTGATGATATATTTAATACATATTCCTTCTGTTGTGTATTAAATATTAAAACTATAGGTGTGTTCGGGAAGTTATTACCATTTCCATATAAATGAGCTAGGTCCAAACTCACCCACACTCGGCATTCCATATACATGTCCTAAGTACCTATAATACTTCGCTAATGAGACATGCTGTTTTGTGAGGATATAACTTTGTTTCTACTATTTTATGTTTAAATATGGGCTCCAACTCACAGGCTTTATTAGAGAGTATCAGGAAGATATGACTAGATTGATGCGATATGTGATCTCCTCTAAGACATAGGAACTCACAGATTGAATGACATTCAGTCAATTGGCTGGGACAACTAGGTTATCCACCATAAGGCCCATATATTCTTCCTTTACTTAAAACGGCATCATGCCGGCCAAACTTCAATGACAATGATGATATCAAAGCATCCGCATATGGTTATCAACTATGGTTATCATTACTGGCGGCGCTGTTCTGTGGAGAGGGATGAAAAAGATATGAACCAGCTTTTCCTATGTTTTTTAAAATCAAAATGATACTTTCCGAACACGTTTTAATTAACTATAAAGGAAAAAAAAGACACGCCAATTATTTAGGTCTTTCCTATGGCATGTATATAAAATGGTTACCTTTTTATATTATAATTATGCTATTATAAATACTTTATCAGGTATTTGTCAATAAGCTGAATGATGAAAATTCTGACAAATTTTAAAAATTGCCCGAGTTTACAGGTTTAAAAATTACTTATTTGTGATGTCTCTTGTAATGCTCAATATATTCTATGAGAACGACTGAGACAGGGAGATTTCTCCATTCTGTCTCAGCCACTAGAAGTCCACAATGCGTTTATTCCTTAATCAATTATTTTAATTATCATTCTACTGATTTTTTATTAACCTATATTATCATAATATTTGACAAAAAAGAGTAAAGGGTTTAGTTGGATAATTATGACGAGTCGGCCCCCAAATGGGAACCTATATTGAAACTCATGTTTTAATATTGAATTGATGTACAAACACGATTTATGTATGTTTCGCAGCCACGTTCCATTTTGACCTTGAGATATGGGAATAATAACCGTACGCATAACTATTATACAAAGAGATATATCTCGAAAACTAATTAAGTTAGAGAGGTAAAACTAACGGTAGTCTTTAGGTAACTTTACACAGTATATTAAGTATATACTTTTTTCAGATTTTTAGAATAATTTTAAGTATAAAAAAGAAATAATAAATAAAGAATAAATTAATAAAGAAAAAAAAATAAAGTCAATTACGGTATTGGGCATAAAAAATTAAGTATACTCCCAAATTACATAGAAAAAAATCATTATTCATTCTTTTATTACGTAAGTAATATAAATTATTCTCTTATATCGGAGTTTTGTACCTTAGCCCGTTCTTTCAAAGTTCATTTACGGCAAACATGAGAACGTTTACGTGTTTTAAAGTTTAACGTTTAGAAAATTCAAATGTTTTTTGTCTGTCTGCTCCATTCATAAAAAGATGTTTTTGTTTAAAATGTTCTAAGATCATTGTGTTTTACATTCGCTATAGATTGCTTAGTCAAAGGTACTCCTTTCACTAGCTAATGTAATTTAGCCCTATGTCTATTTCAGTGGAATCGTAACAATTATGAAATATGTTACTGTAGTACATATACATCTCCAAAAATTATTCTCTTAATTTTTAGTAATATGTTATGTGCTAATTCAAATATTATTTATAAGGATTATTTTTTGTAACATTTTTTTGAAAATATTATGTATACATATTATGGACTTTGATTTAAATCATTTACATACTAATCAGCAAAATAGTGTTAGAAATAAATAAGTGAGTCTTCTTACATATGATTTCTTGTCTTCAGTGTATCCATAAATAGGTTTTCTAAAATCACAGAGTATTTTAACGGTTGTTTTCTCAAAATTTATGAACATCTTTCATGGGATAGCAGCAACGCCTATAAATTCCCAATAGGTTAACAGTGCTTTTGGCACTAAATAAGTTGACCATAACTTAAATTTAAATCCAGTTGCAAATTGTGGTGTAGATTGGTCCGACTTTCGAGTTTCGATACCTGATAGGAGTAATGACGGTGGTGTGCACTTCTGTCACCCTCTACAACATGTTCTCGGTGATCCTGGCGGGCGGAGTAGGGAAGAATGGATCCACAGTGGCCGTAAGCATCTATACTCCGTACAAACAAACGACCATTGCCTCATACCTATATTATTTATGTTTCTATGTTCAGTACTTCTTATATCTCAGGTCTTCATCGAGAGTTTTTATTTATGGGTATACTTAATTTGAATGTTTTAAGTGCTGTTAAGGTTTTTAAAAAAATTTCTTTTTTCGTTTCTTGTTAATATTGGTTATGAAAATTACGAATTAGTCATTAGCTTACTGTATGTTGTTTTAACATTAATATGTACCTTATAATAAGATCGTAAGACTATGATCGTTAATAAATTATTTTTTGTGGCATGTTAATATGTGGCTGGATTGTCTACATAGCTCTATGAAATGATGGTATTATATTAATTTAGGTTATAACTTAAATATTTTTACAATAATGTGGTGTCTTCACTCATTCTCATACATTACAAAGGAATTAATTTAAGTTGCTTGCAATGAATCATGTCAATAAATTGTATTATAAATGTTGTATGCATTTTGCAATAGTTTGTGTGATGCTTAATGACTGCAAACTTAATATTTCAATATATAAATATATATTAATTGTTAACAAATATCAATATCTGTTTAAATCTCTTTTTGATTATTTAGTCTTTGGTATAATGTAACTTCATATTTATAAACATGTGTAAGTGTACACATATTTATTTTGTTAAATATGTCCACTATTACACATCATGAGGCTATCTTTTTACCACCATTAGTAAGTGTATTTAATGACTGTTAAATTTCAGTAAGTCCAAAGGGAAATATTTTTATCAGTTATATATTTATTAGGTCTTTATTGAATTGATTTTTGATTCTGTAATTTGTTCGTTGTTATAATGAAATCTCAATAAGATAGCAATAGAAAATTAGTAGGATTAATGAACATTTCAAAGAAGAAGTTGCAAAACGGAGTTTACATTCGGAAATTTTGCATCTTATTACACAGTTAATGATACTACACTCCAAATAATAGAATCTTACGAGTTGTTTACATTTAATTGAGTCAGTGGAAGGAATATTAGTGTTGAAAAATTTTAGCGTTCATGGGTTTTTGGATTGCAAAGATAATGTGTTACAGACTTTAAATTTCCACATAATGTCTAGTGCTTTAACCAAATATGATACTTAAATTATGTATAATTTGATTTCACTGTTTCTCATATAATTTGATTTTACAGTTGATCATAGAAGATTGAAAAAATGTTTATATATAGGTGTGAGGGTATTATTGAAAGAAGCACTTAGAACGGGTATTATTGAAAGAAGTCCTCTGAGTAAAGAGAGTATCATTGCATATTTGATATTTTACAAGTCAAAATATAATGATGTGGGTAATTGTCAAAAACGGCAATATCTAATACTGGTAATTTGTCTGTTGTATGTAAAATAGTTTACGAGTAATGAACAATATGAAAAAAAATTTTTTTTCTTAGGCCTGTTACATATTTATTAGGCAATATATTTACATAGTGAAAATGATTATATATATATATATATATATATATATATATATATATATACATATATATATACACATATATATATATATATACATATATATATATATATATATATATATGTATTTATTTATTTATAACTAGTTTAATAGTAATACTATATAGGTCTTTTTTATTTTATTACTTTGTCGAAAACGTCATGATACATTTTTTCTATCTTTTTCGAAGCCGAAGATATGAATAAACATCAGAAAAAGAAATGTCAACACATTCCATCCAGCTTAACAGTTTTTGAGGGCGATTAGACTTGTTTTTTAGTCCCACATTGTAATAAAATGTCACTTCTTTATGATTAACTCTAGGTGTTTCTGGATGATGGATTTCTTCAAACTATGTAATTACCAACTGTACCCATACAAATTGGTTCTTTGGTTTCTTGGTTGAAGATGAAAATCACAAGTGCAAAATTTTATAAAGTATTGTTTTGTACTGACATTCTTGTAGATCATTGTTACTGTAAAAATTACACAACTTTGCGTTTAAACATTACAAAGCTTGACGCTCATTCTTCCCTTTGCAAGAAGAACACAGTAAAATATTGTAAAATACACAATTTAGTCTCCAAACTCAACCAAACTGTTCAATTGTTTTTTCGAAAGAAGCTAGAAATGTCAAATGGCAGCAATAAAATTTATGCAAATGACTCTAGTAACTCAAATAGAAAGTAGCGTCATCTATTGCCAAACTGCGTGATGACGCTTCCCCTAACCCAATATTTTACTTAATGATATAAATGCAGTCATCTTCAACATATTTATACTGAATTTTGTTTTGTGTTCTACTAGCTGCTAATTTACATACGACTTAAAATAGCACTATTTCAAAACTCCTATAACGATAAATAAGGCTCTGATTGACTTCAATTTTATGTTGGTTTTGAATTATGATAGAAACATTAGTCTAGTAGTGAGTGGATTTAAAATTTGTTTTCCATTTTGAATTTGGGGTCAAAACGAAGAGTTGCGTTGATTTTAAGTTTATTGTAAAAGTTTTCACATTTTTGCTGCTAATCAATGACAAAGTGTAAATGGTAAATATTCACCTAAATTGTGCATCTTAAGCCTAGGTTTTGTTGATAAAAGGAATGAATAGTATGAGAGCTAGCAATATTTTTTTGAATGTCTTTTTATCAAGGTAGTTGTGAGTCTATCACCTTTCCGCCATACCTTTCATTAACAAAACACCAGTCTGGTTGGCGGGAAACGTGTTTCCAGTTAAGCTAAAGCTAAAATATGAGTAGATTTTTAAAAAATGAGGTCATTTTGTCATGCTTAATTTTTTGCATTATATTTCCTCACCTAATTTTTAAACTCACTGAAATTACCAGACCATATTAGCATTGTTAAGAACAGCATTGTTAAACCTAGGTGCAATATTTTTATAGACTCGATTTTTAAGTCATCAAAGCTGATATTTGAATATTTACAGTTTATCAGTAATACTTGTAAAGTTTATAATTAATTTATAAAACTGAAATTCGGACATTTAAGTACTAAAAGACTGAAATATTGCAATTTGGTAGTGTAATTCATGCACTCTGTCAGTTGAGAAGTTTCCAATTGATTAAATTTCTAATAACGTTAGCAATAGTCACGATCGTTTTTTTCAGAAACGGTTATATGTAGAAGCTTGAAAATATTTTACTATTAACTATTAAATACATGAGGATTAATAATATATGTTATCATTGTATCAAAGAAGATTTCCAAAAGTTTGTATAGCATTGAACCCAGGTGTTAATAAAATAAAATAAATTCGAGAAAATGAAGTTTATTTGATTTGCTTATAATAGTTTGTAAATGTTATTTCTATGGAACACTTTGAACCAACACGATGGAATAAAGCACAGATAACTGTACCTTATTGTATCTTTCCTACAAGAGCAATCTCTAACAGGCTACCATAACACCCGTTCGATGAACGGCCAGGAATCAAACCCAGGTCCACGTAGTGCGCCGCATCGTCAAAGGCCGTTTTTTATTATAACAATAAATGTATCAAAATAACTATGTTTTGTGTCATTGTTTCAAAGCATAGGAATAGAATTTTTGCAATTAAGTAAATTCATTACTGCGTAAAGATTGGTCAAGGATTGTTACATTTACTTTATAATAATCATTGACCCAATCAAGGTTTATTTTTTTTTACATAATATTGTTTTGTTATATTGAATACTCGCATTAAAACAGCAGTACTAGTAGCAATGTTTTACATGGATCTGGTCTGATCTGTTTATAACTTTGCATCACTTTTTTGCAGTGTTTTTCTTTTTGTGTAACAACTATCAACTGTCGGAAATATCCTACCAAACTAAAGCAGTCGTATTTCTACATTTAGGGGCAATATATTATTTATACAATGTACAGTAGAATATTTATATAGCTTTTAGGGGCAATAGATTATTTATTTGGTAGCTGTTAACACTGAATAGTTATTGTTCACAACAGAAGTTCATTGTTTAAATTTTTGTTTATATGATCACCTGATGTATTGTGCCATGTGATGTCATTACTGCTACAGGTGGCAAAGTGCGGCAACATGTAAAATTTGATGTTTAATTGCTTAATAATTCTTTATTATTCGATTCAGGTTTTAGGATCTCAATTGAGGGAAAACCTTCTAATTGGGATGTAGACAGTACTATACTGAAGAAAGGACAGAAATTGAAGATGTTATTGCATTAATGTTAATAATTATAAATATTCATCTAGGTAAATAAAACTTCAATAGTTAATTTTTTAATATCTATGTAATTTAAATATTACCATATCACTAGGACTTGGAAGTGCTAGCAAGCAGTTAAATTCCACGCATAATACAAAGTTTTTAGTTAAATCCCACTGATTTGGTAAAGATTAGATTGCATAAAATTAAGAAATAAATTTTTAAAATTATTTAGCTATATAAATATTTGTTTATTACTATTAAGATGCACTAACATCTTCTGTCTCTGTCCTTTCTTCAGTGTGATATTATCTGCACTTTTCTAAAACACGCTTTCTCTCTACATCTGATTTACTAGGCGCATGACACATATTGTCAATTTGAAATATTTAACGGTCTGTCAGTACTTGGACAAACAAATGTTTGTTCAATTAAATGTTAACTGTACAAGTCATGTATAACAACATATTCAAATGTCAGCTCTTATTATAACAATGTATAAACCACTGTGGTGCGTTTGGTCGATCGCGAGGCTTATGGCCTTTGATGGCGTGGCGCACCATGGGACTGAAACCAGGCCGCTCTTCGAGGGAGGCTGGAACGTGTAGGCCATTAGAGATTGCTTTAATAGCAAAAAATCCACCTTACGTGTTGACTGTAAACATTAAAATTTATAAATAAATAAATAGATAAATAAACATCGAGTTTACAGTTGCGTTGTGATTGTGTGTCGGACAATGTTAAAATGATCTGGGAATTTGAAAGTGAAATGTAAAATTAGATGAGAAAATATTATGCGAAAAATAAAGCATGATAAATTTACATAATTTTTTAATAATCTCACCTTCAGCTTTAGTATAACTGGAAATGAGGCTTGACTAAGATGGAATACACTGGCTGCCTTTAACCTACCTGCATTATGACATAGCAAAAAACGTTGCTAGGTCTTAGGCTAGAAATTCTATGTCCTTACCCAAGTAATTGCAGTTATAAATACAAAATGTTGTGCTTATTTTTTCTATATTTGATTTTATGAAATGTTTGTAGGTAGAATGTTGATACCAGGTCCAATCATGATTGGTAATATAATAATTGTTAAAAGACATACGTCATATTTGTCAAGGGAATAAGATTGAGAGACCTTTCCTTTGCATAATATAAAGAAAGCTTTGTTATTTATTTTTAGACAGTTGTATGACGTTTTAATTTGTTATGTATTTGTCATACACAAAACGAACTATCATTGATTAGTCAAAGATTGTTTTATAGCAAAAAATATTTAAATTTGTTTGTTTTAGGTGAAGAGTATTAGTCAACACGACATCATTTTATACAATTTTTTATATGAATTGTTTTTGAATAATTATTACACAGATTTCCAAAATACCGGTTCAAGCAAATATGGCTGTGTGTCTCTCCATGTTTTCCGGTTTTCTGCAAGTGTTTCTCTCCTTCTGTCTGTCAATACGAGAGAAAGGAATTGGAAAGAATGGCTCCACAGTGGCTGTAAGGATTAGTTAAATTTGTGACTTCTCTATGATTGGTCAATGGTAATGGGTAGTGGGAAATATAGTGGTACCTCAGCATATTTTAGGAAAATGTATTTTCCGAAGTTGGACATATATCTTTTCAAAATATTTAATTAAAATTTTTTGTCACTAATCTTTGATTTTGTGATTAAATGCACATTCTGTTTATTTTTAATTTATCCTTATTATGAGGCACACAAATGCATAACTTAATTAAGACACAAATATTTGCTTATGAATGATTAGCTAGCTGGTGCTTATCATATATCACAATTTTAGGTCGTTGCTATAATATTTAAATCTAACTTTATGCAAAATAACTTCATTAAAAATGGTTGTAAGTAGACATTTTTAGACGTGAAAATAATAATTTACACGCGTGTTTTCGTTTGAAAGTTTATATCGATTTGACAATGAGAACAATTTTTTTGACTAATACGGCACAGAAGGTGTTTTTGTAAATACGAGCTATTATTTTAATAGCAAATATATACCCTTCATTTCAAGCCTTTCTAATATTTTTTTCAATTTTCAAACGATCCGTATTATAGAATTGCCTGTGGTACACGGAGTTAAATTTTGCTGAAAAAAATTTCCACATTTAAAACTAACTTAATCTCTCTACGTGCTTTCTAATAGATTATTGTATTTTTTTTGTCACCTCCAAATAAAAGAGTTTGGAGGTTCTTTTTATAAACAATTGTAACAGTCACTATTGAAACGTCAGTTTTGTTGGTTTTTTCTAGTGTTACATTGTGCCTAGTTCAGTTTAAATAACAGTCTCTTCTAACCTTCAATAGTTGGAAAATGTAGATTTCTGAGGTTGGATAGTCTTTCTTCTTTTTTCTGTAGTCTTTGTTGCCATACTGTGTGGAGTCACTGTTATGAAGTCCAACTTATGTCAATTTCAGACGCAGAACAAGAATAATTTCTCAGAGCTTAACTTAGTAGTTTTCAATTAAATAAATAGATGCCTTTCTTTTCTTAATTTTTATTTTTGCTTTAGAGTCTTCACTGCTTTTAGACCACCTTAACAACATCTCGTTAATATATTAAATGAGGTACACTTAATTTTACATTTCAAAATATTTCTGTTTCTTTGGCGTAATATGAATTCACAATTCACATTTAATCATGATTAAGAAACAAATTATTCATAACTAAATATTCACTTTAAGACGTACCCAAGCAATGCTAAATTTAAATTTAACTATAACGAGAAAAAAAAGAGCTTGGTATATGCAATATATTTTTTACTTTTTTTTACACTTGTAAGTCATAACAATAAAAAATAATGATGCTCTGGTATAATTTATTGTGCTCAATACAGCATTATTATACATGCATAATGGTGTAGTGGTGTCTTGTGTATAATCCTTTATTAGCATGCTGGTCAGGGTAAGTTGTGTAACACACGTGCTTTGCTATACTTTTTACGAGACCCGGTAATTTAACTGACTGGATAAAATTTCTAGATTATTAAGTTGATTAAATCTGTTAATTTACCAATTAATGATTTGCTTAGAAATGTCATATTCTGTCTAAAATTAAATCATGCAATTCATTTTAGACAGAGTATGATATGTCTATAATTATATCGTTTACTGCAATGAAATGCTTATTTATTATTATTAGCCTTTTAGAATATGATGAAAATGAAGCCTGTAATTTGATAAATCTTGGCTACATTAACCATGTTAAAGAGGTACGTTTAAATTTTTTCTGAGCCTCTTAAACTTGACATCAAATGTTGAATTATAAAGTTATGAAAAATTTACTATGTTTGCAGAAATGTATAAAAACAATAATTTGATGTCTTAAGTATGCAGCAATTATAGAAAAGAAGGCCAGTCTCCTGAAAATATTTTTTGTGTATATAAATTTTGTACCATATATTTTGAAATGTTTTGTGTATGTAAATTTTGTACCATATATTTTGATATTATAAAAAAAATATATGTACACATTCTTTTGCCTTCTCTTTCTAAAATTTTTTCATTATAAATAATGGTGCTAGGCGTTTTGTGTTAAAAAAATATTTGTAATTTTTGTCTTCTTCAGCTACTCGACAACTTTTAAGAACTGAAGTTCATTAGCAGTAAAGCAATTATTGCCAAGATGCTTTTTTATATATTAGTTTATTTAAATAAGTACAGAATTGAAAATAATAATATTCAGCACGTTTTTTATGTTCATTTGCAAAATAATCTTGCAGAGTCTAAAAAGAATTGAAAAATTATTATGTGAAAGTGATAACGATAGCAGTGGTTTTAGTGAAAAAGAAAGATTGGAAGAATTAGAATTTCAAAATAATTTATGTTGAATTGGAAGTGGAATAATAATAAAGGTAGTGTCCAAAATATAAAACTCCAGTGTTTTCACATTTTCCTATTATAAGTAAGTTCAAGAAAGGATACAAAAAGATCTTTTTATACATGAATTTGCAATTTTTTAGTATCTATGGAGACAATATTTTACTAAACTTTCTTTGATATTGTAGAAAACTTATTGTTAAAAGTAATATTACTCAAGACCACTACGATTAAAGACTACAATATGAGATATTTTCCAAAGGCTGTTCCACCAATAATTAAAATCCAAATCCTTCAAAGCATTTCATGTGTGCATCAAATACAATATATAACAACTAAGACAACTTAGCAATGGAAGTGATGTTATATGGCGATACATCCTGAGTACTTCAAGAACTATCACACACTTCAAGAATATTAAATAAAGGCAAATATTATAAAAAAAAGTAACCAGCTTTCCCACAAAATATTAGATGCATCTGTTCGATTTTTAAAACACATGAAATTGACAAGAATGTTCACCCTAATCATTCTAGTTACGAGAATGCATTTTAAAAATTTGTGTGCAGACGAACTGTTTCCTATATTTGGTCTGTCTACTATATTTGAAAGGGTCTGTTTACTATATTTGAACTTGCGTGTGTGATTGTTTGTTTGTGTAATAAGATTTTAATTTTCCTTTCATACTTTTTATGCACTTAGGACTGTTTTTTTTTATTTATATCAGCAACTTCATTAAGTTGTATTTAAAAAATTGGAATTAAATTATTTGCAGTTATGAAAAACTTCTATTTATACATTTTTTATAACTTTGTTCTTGCTGGTATTTTTATAGTTTTTCGAAGTGAAGTTCATTTCACTAAATACGCGGTGTATTTAGTTTTATCAAACTGGCACAATTTTTGTGAACTTTCACATTTGTATAATCTCTGTGCGCAACATAAACTTTCATCGCTTGAAAGGTAACAATATGCCACCATCGTGATTAATATTGTATGGCATCACGCATGCAAAACAACACATCCATTCATTACAAGATTACGGTTGCTACTGACCAGTATGCATGGATGTAATGAATGTTGAAAAGTTACTATTTGTAATCTGCTAAACGAATGGAGTTAACTTTATTGGTCATGTCAACTTTATTGGTGGACATGTGGGGGGTGCGCGGAGTTTGTTCTTTTGATTGTCCTAACATTTGACAGTTGTAGGGTGAATATTCAAAAGTTACTACGTGCAACGTGCCTGTCTTGATTTTATGGGCGCTGAACAGGTTAAAAAAAGAAGTAAACATTTTTTTTTCTTTATATGGTTTAGTTCCTTAATTGCTCCTTAAAATTTGGTCACCCATTGAATGTAACCCTTTGCAGTTGTGTATATGTATAACAATGGTTTGTTTAGTATTATGAAAAATTATGGATGGTATGAAGGCCGGCCCTCATTGAATCAAATTTTTGTAGTGATAAGATTGCCCATAACATTGCTTTGGTTTACCCTTTCCCGTTGTCCAGTGAAATTATACCCAGAAACGTATTTTCATATGTGAATGTCACTTTAGATTAATTTGAACTTAAATTAGTGTACTCGGTGTATGTCAAATTTGTATAACTTTTTATTCTATGCTATTTTCAATTTTCAAATAATTTTATTATTCCTACTGCAATGGGTCTTTCAAATCAGCATATATTGTTCTGCTTTTTGTTCATCAAGCGGCAACGAAAATGCGGTAAAATGTTGGCAAAAATTTATATACTCTGCCAACCATTGCTACCTTCAATCAGCATATGTTATATTTAGTTTTATAGTGTGGTAATACTTTAGAAGATTGCACCATAGTGCATACTGATTTAGAATGGCTTGTATTAAGTAATCATTGAAGGAAGTTTTCCATCGATCCTTAATTTGTTGTTTTTTTATTAATGCTTAAAATTAATGTAAACAGTACAAGTAGAATATACAAAGGTGGTAACTCAAAAATAAAACTAAAATAAAATGAAAGTATTAAGAGAAGAAAGCTGGAATGGAATCATAGATTATTGCAAAAATATATACGGGAAAATATAAAAAATTAATTTGTTAACTTGGCATATAGACTATTTTGAGAAAATAATCTAAATGCATATGCAAAGCTTACTTGGGATATTTTCCCAAAATCCATCTGCTACCTGTAAGCCATGTGAAATCTAAAATAATAATGAAACTGGTCTCCCACTAAAACTGGTTCTCCAGTGAACTTGACTGAAATTAAGATTTCTTGTGTTGAGAAGTTCTCTATTTTAAGCAATTATTAAAAGTGGTTCCGGTATGTTTTGGTTGCAAGGGAAGAAATAGTCAAAGTGGGTGTTTAATTTGTTCAAAGTCCCATGAAAAAAGATTTAATATTGAGGTAAAGGAAGGGGCATCATATGTATAAATCAAAATGTTCCTCATACAAACTACTTTTGCATTGTAATTAGTACTACGGAAGCTGCTGAAGTCTTCATTTAAGGCCCTTAGTCTGTATGGGAGTAGGTTTGTCTTTACATCCAATGCCCAGCTATGCTAGGTTTGTCTTTACATCTAATGTAAATAAATGCTTGAGACTTAATGGGGAAAACTTTATTAAATAAGATAACAAATATAGAATAACCTCAGCGCATTGCGAACTGTATAAGTCATTCCCTTAACACCATTCAATGTAAAACCAAATTGAAAATATCCATAATAACAGTACTTATATGTTTGAAAGCAAAAAATATTGTTATTTGGAAAACATCAGTTTTTTTATTATCAGTACATAGTTTTTATTATAATTTACTAAGGGTATGTGATGAATAATGTCTGAGCGATATCAAACATTTCTCAAATATTGCAAATCTTTATTTTGTATTTTGTTTAAAAGAAAAAAATATCAAGAGTCAATTTTATCTAATGGTGTTTATATAATAGAAGAAATTTTTGAAAGTTACCCGAAGTTGTTTCAACTTAATGTGATAAATAGAAATTGAGATTTTTGTTCCCATTGTCATTTTTTCTAGATGCCTTTGTTATTAGTTCAGCTCACTCAGGCAGAATTTCCATGAAGAGCGAAGTTCAGAATACGCACAGGACGTGGGGGGAAGCGTGGCAGGGGTTCTGTAACATGCAGTGTGATGTCATTTTTTAATAACTTCTCAACATATCACCTGAATGAAATTCTTTATCGGCAAAATGTATATAGGCTGAAATTTGACTTAAAACAGAAATATGCTGAATAGTTTTTTTTCCATGTGTATTATACTACTTTCTGGAAATGTTTATAGTAGTTTTACTGTAGCGAAGGAATAAGTGAGATAGTTTTGATAGTTTTTTTTGGTAACCCTTCTCATATGTTGCTTTATTTCCTTTTTTCCCTTCGAGTAACACATGATAGATTTTGTTGCCTGCTGGTGCAATCACACTAAAATGCTTTGTTTCTTGTGAGTTTCCACATTTACATTAGAATTTTCAGCCACACATCTTAATTTTTTTGTGCCTTTACAATTATTGTTTTTAACACTTATCAAGTATGTAAAACATACCTTTAATTTACTATTACATCTTTGAAAAAATAAAATTTGTTGGGAGCTAAAACTAGTTAAAGAAAACCGGAGATAGGCAGGAACTGGAGAAACATCTTATTTTTATATTTAATCCGTAGGTGGACAACTGTGTTCCGAACTGAAGTCAGATTCTACGATAATGTGGAAATTTATTACTAACATTTTTAAATGATTGCTTACAAATGTCATCCAAATAGTATACAGTAATACTCTGGCAAGCATAACATAAATCAAAAATTATATTACAAGAGTGTACCCGTCATTAAAGCAGTCAAGGAATCTGCAAACAAAATATAAAAATGATTTCTTCAAAGTAGACGGTTTCATCAAATCAAAGAGGGTAGTTTGGTGATTCAAAGACTTATTTCTCGTGTAAAGTTTCCACATAAAAGGCAATTGATTGATATATTTAAGGACCATAAGTTTTTACGGTGATGCCTGCTCAGAATGATTATCTGTAAAAACATTTTATTCTTGAATTTTGATAGAGTTCTCTAGTGTACGCTCCTTATTCCATAAAATTTTGAGGGAAGGGCACCAAATTATAGAACTTTGAACTTACATAAGTCAGGGTATTACTGTATAAGCTTCTACTAATGGTGGTAAAATCAATATGTATTTTAGGTTGACAGGGGATGAAATAAATGTTCTTGTTTGTGTTATTTTCTTCAATTGTTTATATCTAGTTCTTTAACTTGACCTAGCAATCAATGGTCTGACAAATGAATATATTGAATTTCGTCAGTTCTAGTGAAATAAATTATGATGAGTGAAGACATGTACATTTTTTCAAAGCCACTAAAATATCAAATATGACGATATTTCTTTAATTAAATGCTAACTTAGCAATTAATTATATTTTGCAAATTCTTTTATTTTAAGGTACAAGTTCGAATTATTTTATTTTAAGTATCTCAGTATAACTAGGTTAAACATTATAGTATTTAGTATATTTCGATTTGTTTAATTATACAATACATATATATATATATATATATATATTTATTTACTAAGTCATATATATAATTTTTGGGTATGTTGTCAATAATAACAGCATGTTGGTATTTCTTCTTTTTTTTTGGCCGCTGCTATTTGCTGTTCCTATCAACATTTCCTGTGCATCGTGATAATTGTAACACCCTTGCGGGATCCTGAAACTTTTGTGATGGTGTTTGCTATATTGCATGCATGATTTACATTAAATACTTAATGTGTGTGACTGTATATAAAAATAATATAACATAACGCGTCTGATATCACTGGGACTGCCCTCTTCATTTTGGGTTACTAAATTTTATAACATTTCCATTGGGTGGTTAAATTTGATTGATGTGCACATGAACAGTTACCTGGATTGGGTGTTTGTGTGAATGACTCATCAAACTACCTTGTGGTAATGCTGGCGCTATACCTTGGTTTCGGTTATGCGTCGGTCATCTTCGGCGGCGGGGTTGGAAAGAATGGATCCACTGTTGCCGTAAGATATTTATTATACAAGTTTCTTTATAATTTCATGCATACCCACATGTAACACAAGCAATATATTTCTAATGATTTCGTCCTCTTTTTCTCATGGGTGTTTGTGAGACATGCCTGTTGCACTAATTATTTTCTTTCAATGTGAAACTCAACATTTTTGCAATACCTTGTTGTGGATATGCTCCAATTATTTTTATTTTTCTTAAATAGCCACTTTATTTAAATAATATTGAATGTTTAATGTAATTGCTACTCTTAATTATTTGCATTGCCTTTAGTTAATTCATCCAAATACTCGTACTTCATAGAATAAACACTATGTGGAAACAATACGTTTGGAATTTTCTTTTATATCTGAAGTATATTTAAAATTAAACGAAAATATTCTAAACAAAATTTGAATATTCAAGAACTGACCAATTGTTCGCTTTTTAGGGGCATTTATATATCTATAAAGCTTGCAACATTTTCATTATTACTAATTTGGTATATCATATTTTGTGATATGTAAATTTAGAATCATTACGGTTGAAAATAGATATTTATATAAGTTAATATGTATCTAAAAATTTGTGAAAGCAACTGGTTTGTGCCACAATAATTGAACAATTACATTACAATCTTTGTTTGACGGTATAGTGCGTTGTCAGTTGACATCCAAAATGTGACCTAAATCTCAAACAGTGACATTGTGTGGTGACATTGTGTGGACATTTATGACGAAATGTCAAAATTAACAATTACAACTCGTTGAAAAATCAGGGCATATATATATATATATATATATATATATATATATATATGTATATATATGTATATATATGCATTTCTCTTAATCCCACATGCCCTTTAAGTACATGAAATATATAAATACTTCAGGCCAAAAGAAAAACCAATCTCGTTTCGTAAAAGTTAGAATTTCACATATAAATTACTTTCACATTTTGGCCTTTGATTTAACTTAATAACATACTAAGAATTTTGAAATAGGTAGTTCAATGGCGAAAGAAAATAACATTTATCATAAACATGTTTGCATTTTTGTCATATGGTTACCGATCTTAAAAGTAACCAATTTTGTTAAAACTGTCCGTGCAATCTCGTTTGAGACAAACATTACGGAGTGTTATATGAATCATATCTTGGATAAACAATTTAGTCTTTTTTAGTTATTTAGATCAAAACATAAATATCAAAACTGCTAAAATTATATCTTTATATCTATGATATATTAAAGAAAATAATTCAAATAATAATTTATTACTTGCCAAATATTAGACTGATAAGAAAGACGGAAGAAATTTTAATGAAAATAAACTGTCCACTCTAAAATTAGCTTTTTGTCACTTACGATTATTTGTCGGAAAGGGAAATAATTAAGATAGAATGTCTAGGAGATCTGTAAATTGTCTATGAATGTACAATAAAAAAATGATGATTGATAATTTATGAATATAATAATTATTTTGATAGTTTTCCCACAAAATTAATCTGTTCATAACTGATAGAATCACTTTATGCCACTTTTTTTTCCCAATGTCGATACTTTCGTAAAACATTAGTAGTGGAGCTTTTATGTTCACTTGTTGTCACTGTTAAGAAAATTTAAAGAAGATAAGTATTAAAATTGTGTATCAAATATTCTTGTATACAAATAAATGTCATTTTTAATTGTCTTACACGCAACTAATAGTACAAGGGGAAAGACCTTAAGATGTGATGTTTTAATATTTAAGTTTTATATGGCAAGTGCTTTTCCTCACAATATTTTTTGGAGAAAATTTATAAAAGTAATTGTCACAATAAAGAACAATATTTGGATTGTGTTATGAATGTATAAGTGCATGTATTTAATTTACTTTGCCTTATATGGTTTGGATGTTTTGATGCTATTCTCTTGGACTGATTCATGTCACTTTTAGGCTTTTATATATAAAGAGTTCGAATGAAACTCTATTGCTCCCAAAGTGTTCAAGAATACTTGGAAAGTATTCAGTTTAAAACTATTGATATGATTTGTATAAACAAATAAAAGTGGTACTAACTAGTGAACAAGTTAATAGTTTAATCATAGTTAGGATAAAGTCCACATGATAGAATATGAATTAAGTAAAGAATCACATTTCAAATGGGGACTGTCTGTTTTGTTATTGTTGAAATTTTTAGAATATATCAAATATGTAACTAACTAGCAAATTTATAATTAATTTATTGTTTTTCAAAATAGTCATCGTAATAACATCTTTTCCATGGCGTTTTCGAAGGCAGTCACCACTTTCTCGTCCGGGAATCGTATTTATTCTTGGGAACAAACAAAAATCTCATGGTCCTAGGTCAGAACTGTATTGTGAATTACTCTTAACTTCTATACTTGACGTAGTCAAATATTCAGTTATTCATATTGCTATATATAATAGGCATTGTTGTCATGAATAGAAGCATTGTTTTCAGGTAAGAGGATTCTACTCCGAGGGCATTACTTTCCAACTCTCTCTAAAACCACAGACAAACCATTGCTAGTATAACGGTCTATGGTAACTGTTCTCTTATTCTCCAGAATGACCATTGTACAATAGTGTCAGGTGAACGAGGCGACCATCTTTTTTCCAACATTTGCCCTTTATTCATCTTTCTTGGTAACTCTTTAGAAAGAAACATCCGCTGTGCAGACTGCCTCTTAGTTTCGGATTCGTAACAGTTTATCCAGTTTTTGGTCCAGATTTCATTTTTGCACGTGTGGTGTTAATTATATAAATGTATTGAATATAGTATTTGAGTGACCTCCGTCGAATTTTTCTACCATTTTATGACACCCATCAATACGACGGTGTTTTCGAGCTTCTGTCTATTTATAAAGGGTTACCCATCTAGCACAAAGCTTCCTTATGCCTATGACTGAACTTACCCGAATCTTCTGATAAGTTACCCTCTTGTCATGCACTATACAGTGTTGATGTTAAATTCACTGGTTTCTGTCAGGGGACACCCTCGAGCGTTTTCCCTCCGAAATGTTCATGTAGAATTTTCTGTATTTTACTCATATTAATGCCTAAATTTGCACGAATCTGCTGATGGTTACTCTTGCCTGTCTTCATTAGAACCTGCATAGGGTTGACTAGCAAAGTATTTCAATGAATTGCCAAAGGGTTTGGAAATTTTAATTTACCTTTTCATTACTATTATTATAAATGACCAGTTCTAGGAGGTTCAATTCTACCCGCGTGTTATAATATTTACAAATTACATATATTTCACTTGAAAAATGGAAAAATTTTATCCTTAATTAAATACAATTTATTTAGGCAATTTAAACCGCCCGTCACAATACTATTAAACATAATATTGTTGTTAAAAATTGTAAGGCATTGCCAAATGCAGTCCAATTTAGTTGCTTCTAATAGAAACAAAAGAATATATTATTAGAATATCCAAATGTTAATGTCTCGTGTTGTTTCATTGGTATTATAAGTTTGAATATCTATTTCTTGTGCTGATTTTGGAATTACTGTTTTAATATGTTTTTTCACATTTTTTTATATAATGGCATTGTAATTTAGTGTATCCCATGAAAACCTTGAAATGATAAAAAGCACTACTTGTTAGCCCATTTGCCAGTGTATTTCTTGATGTGCCATTGTATTTCGAGCCATACTCATTCTGAATTCTTGTTTGTGACACTTATTTGTTAGAAAATGGTTGTATAATATTTAAGTCCTAAAATTACTAACTTTGTGCCTTTGATAAAATGTCTATTTTACTGAATAAAAATTTAAAATATGTTTAATATAGGTCTTGATTAATTCAAATTGTATGAAATTATTATATTTACTTACGCAAAATTAAAGATACATGCAAAAACAAGGATGGCCAGTAAAGGCAAATAACAGTGGATTAATTTATAGGAAAACACAAAACTTCAAAAGTGTACAACTTTTATTATTTAAAAAATATACTTTCTAATACTCTTAGTCTTGTTCTTAGTCCTAGTACTCTTAAAGATTACTAAAGAAATAAAATTATTTTCATTTTACTTATTCTAAATAAACTTTGAAAAAATATAGATATAGTCAGTATGAATTCAAAGTAAAGTGAGTAAAAACCAGGAATTTTCAACCAGAAATAACCAAATAGTCCTATGTAGTTTTATGCAAACCAAACTTGGAAAAAATATCTATATTAAATAAAGACTATTTTTGTTTTTATTTAATATAGCTATTTTTCTCCAGTTTGGTCTGTGTGAAACTACACAAGAATATTCTTTGTTATTATTTCACATTGTTTTTGAAGAGGTACCATGTTGCTCTTCATCTAGTTTCTTGAAAAAAACTGGTCCACTGCCATATATTTCTGATATATATAAAAGTATCATTGTCCATTTCTCAAATTATTTTGGAAATCTAACCATAAACAGTTTTTTAAATCCATAGTAACAGCACCAAATTATTTCTGAGCCTTCATCAATTTTTTTACCGTTTTCTTTTTATTGTAAAGCACTTGCGCTTTTTTCTCATGGATAGTACTTTAAATAGCTAGCTCATTTAATTCTTTTTCTTTATTTGCCTGTTCTAGTGCCTTTGCTTTATCTAATATATATCACATGTGCTACAAGTATCCATCCATGGATGGCCAAAGGAAATATTGAATTTTCTATTATATCATACAAAATTGTATCATTAGGATTCTGTTACAATTCGAAGGTTTTTTTAAATGGATACCTTTTGAGTCAGGTAATATTCTCTTGAATCTATTAAGCTGCAAATTTTCTCCCTTAGAATGATTTTATATGGTTACCTTTGTAGAAATATCTTCATTAATCCATTTGTGGTTGACGAATGCCCCCCTCTTTGATCTTTAATAAGAGCTGTTTCAATAGTTTTCAAGAACAGCTATTTGAATTTATATTATTCCGTATAAGAGACAAACGCCTTACGGCGTATAGGAATGTCTTCCTTTTTCTTGTCAACGTTTATTCTAACTTTGTATGAATAGGAACCTTTATGAAAATATACATCTGCTTCATGTTTTAGGCTTCACCTACGTTACACATTACATAAATCACATAAATATATAGATAACTCATTAAAACTTTTCAGTTTTATAAGATTTTAAAACATTTATATCCTACGTAGTGATATGGAACTCCATGTTTGTGTGATGAAACTATCAGTTTTTTCATGACATCTTAAATCCTATATTTTCTCTTTTTAAAACATTTCTTAATAGGATAATCATTATAGTTTACAATCCGTATCGGTATCTGAAATAATTTTTCAAAAAAAAATATTTTACAATACTACAAAAACTGACAGAATAAACATAACCTCTCAATTGTTAATTTCAGTGTAGTTGGCTCGCCAACGAGACATTTATGTTTCTGTTCCTTGTCACGCTTGACACCCCTTGTTTTGGGGCTTTCTTCAGTTTCGAAAATTTACATTTTCATGGGACAGTTCATTTCTCGTTTTACTGTAATAAATCTACCACAGATAAGGTTAACCTTGCCATCGTTAGATTGAAAAGAATAAAAATGTGGCATTTTAGATTTTTGCCAGCATCCTTCCATGTTCTCCTATGAAACAAATTTATTATTACCTTTGCAAACATTCTGTCACTTTGAAATAAATGTTATTAGATGAGTGTGTCACATTTTGGGTGTTAAACTTCTAGTGTAGATTTCTGTAATTACATGTGCTTCATTTAGAAGGCGCTTACGAGCTTCAATGAAAAAATATGAAGTGCACTATTGTTTTTATATCCATGCATTTTATGAATGTTTAGGTAAATAATTAGAGTAATAATTCTGAGTGCCAGTAATGAATTACCCTTTTCTCTAACTTTAATTTGCTTTAAGTTATTCAGAACAAAATTACGTTGAGAAATTACCCCTTAGTAACATTCTTTATGTTGCATTCGTATGCCTTATTAAAGATTGCAAGCCAATGAGTGCTGCATCATGCTGATAAATAGCGTAGCATTTGTTACTTATGATCATTATTTAGTTGTTATTACTATTATACCCCATTATGGTTTAAGGTGTTTAACAAAAGAAATAAAATAATTACTGATAATTGAAGCCCAATTGTGTCATCTAATGTTTAGAATTTAAAAGTAATTTTCTATGTTTACTATAAAATAGTGAATAACGTGTATAGAAACACGTTTGAGGCATACTAAATGATAATGTTCTGGATGTGCTCGTGCATAATATCTCCATTTCCAACTTAAAAAAATTGCTTTACTGTGTATAAACTGTTATGCCTTCACTCGTTCCATCAACCTGTACGTATAATAATAATTACTGTGTGTGTATGCCAAGAATTTTTTTAACAAGTCGGTGGCTATGTGCTGTGACATTATTGTTTATTCTCATTTTATTTGCACCTTAGAATTAATCAAGTCATTATTGTTCTTGCACGTAATGTCACTGAGCCGTGTTTGTACCTTTTTTGTTTCTGTAAAATTTGATTCTCAATGTTCATACAAAAATATGTCAGTGTTCATATAAAATATCTTGTACAAGTTTGCAACTTTTCGAACATTCCAAGCTTCTCAAAAATGCTGACTTAAATTTTGAATCGCAAAGAATATAATGCACATTCTTTTTTTATTTTATCACGATAAAATTAATTTGTTAATTATAAATTTTAATATTTGATACTAATTACTGAATTATTTAGCTTCTTAATTGTTAAGATAAACATTTATAAGTTGTTGCGGGGTCTTCTTTACAAGGATTTCAAAACTTAAGCAGTTTTATTAAGCTTTTGCAATTTGCCATTAAAAATTTTGAATTTCCAAGCTACTTATTGCAATATAAACTCAAGTGGTTTATATAATATTGCATATTTTTATCCCAATAATTAAGTCCATTCCAAGAGAGAATACAAGCAAATTTATTTCTGATAACTAGAGTCTTACATATTGCATTTGTTTTGTGCCAGGGAACAAGCATACTCTCTCCAGTTATTCCCATGTCCTTTGTGGTTATACCTGCATTCATTATCTATCAAAAAAGCGAATCTCATGTCTACGAAAACCATCCATGTTTATATATATTGGCATTTGGAATGGTTTGTGCCAAAGTAACCAACAGACTAGTGGTAAGTTCATTTGTATAATCTTCTAATTATATTTTTCTAACTGTATTTATTAACAGATTTCATATGATAATATAAATGTTGTGAATGTTTAAGCATATGGCATAGACAGATATAGTGAGATGTCTTTTTGATATTTTCTGGGTATTGTGACAGAAATAAAATGTTTTAGTAAAAGAAAAAAATTTGAAATTCTTAAAACCATTGTACCAATTTTTTTTGCTTATGTATACTAACAGTTGCATTAGTTAATAATTTTTTATTTTTTTCATGTTATTATTAAAGATTTCTTCTTTCTGCAAGCATCTAAAGGGTTCTAAATTTTCATTCTTAATATATTTAGTCGTAGATGGTGTGCTAATTTGATATGCCTTCATTATCTTGGATACTTTAACACTCTATTCTATCAAACCGCTCCTGATTAGCTTTTCAATATTTACACATATGTTATTCTTTATGTTTTACTTTTTACAATTAAAAGTCTTTAATGGTTTATTTGTGTTCTCCTTCTGTTAGATAATAGCAGGCATGTTAAATAAGTTTAATTATTTTTCTAAAGTAATATTGTTTATTCCTAGATGTGATCAATTTGTTTTCTTACATTAATAACATTTACCATCTATTAGATTTTTAAAAATGATTTCAAATTATTCGTTTCTTTTTACGTCTTGTAAAATTTTTTGGAAAACAATTCTTATTTTTATGTACTATGCTTTTGGCCCGTATAAGTAATTTATGTTTAACGCTCCATGCTAGTCATCATACATTTGGCTTATTGTACATTTGGTAGAAAAATTGTAGAATTTCAAAACATTTTAATCTATTATTATTGCTGTCATCGCCATTCTCTTTACTCTTGTTTTTAATTTTTCGTTTGTTTTAGAATTCCTTTTTTGATAGTGATAGATACATATCTCTATTGTAATACTCCTATAACTTTTGATCGCATGCAACTGCATTGTTAAATTTTGTCAGTAATGGAGCAAAAGTCTATAACATTATTATAGGTACATACAGGTAAAGAAAATGATATCTATGGTTTTTAGCTCTTTTCTAATGTATAAAGTCATAATAAATTAAATATTAATATTTTAGGTTGCTCATATGACAAAAAGTGAGATGGAGTATTTAGATTGGTCATTATTTGGTCCTGCCATGCTGTTTATGAACCAATATTTTAATACGGCGTTACCCGAGTATTACGTATTATGGTTGTGTTTGGTGAGTACATTTATACTCTAATATTTTTGGCTTTGTATATATTGAAAGACTTGAGATTAAATGTACACTTTTTTTTTGCTTTTCAATTTGGCTTTCCTTTGATACTTTAAAGAGAGTATCAAAGAAAAGCCAAATTGTGTCAGTTTTTTTCTTAAACTTTAATTTAACATTTCAAAGATATGACAGAAAAGTTTTATCAATTTGACTGATTATGATGTCTCGGCACTCTACAGGTGTAAAAAACATCAGTCGGTGCTGGAATATCTGCCCTTTATAATCACTCTTTTTAAATCCTTTTATTATTAGTTTAGATAGAAAGATGTTGTGGAAAAACATTTTACAGAGTGTTTCTGAGGAAGAATAGTTATACATTTCTTGACTGCTTTTACTAAAGAAGGTTAGGTCCGGTGCTCGGTGGTGACAATAGTTTTCTTTAAAATTCTCTGCATGGTTATTTTATGAATTTTTCACTGTTTTCACTGCACTGTCTAACCTTGATATTTATTGTGTGTGTAAACAAGCTGCAAAATTTGAAGGAGCTCAGAATAGGGACTTCAGTTTTAAGCATATTCTTTTAGGTTTTTTGGTCTCTGTTAGGATTACATTGAAAAGGAATTAATTTATTTTGTAACCTTACTAATATCTATGTCAGCTCGGATGAAACTTTCTACAATAAAGTGTTTGATCATATATGCTTAGCTATAGATTTAATATTATAATCTTATTTTAAAAAAGCGTTGGATGAAAATAAAAAGATTGAAAGCCATCTCTCGACTTCTTTATTATCCAGTAACTTATCAATTTAGCAACTAAAAGGAGTTACCGTCAAAGATTTTAGAAAAATTAACTGAATAATTTTGACTGGTATGAAAAACATGAGGAAGATTGAAGTCGTAAGTCCTGTCTAGGTAGGATGGAAATTAATGCAATAACAGACATTTTTGAGATCAGATGTTTGTGCGAAGTGTGGTTTTTATGTATTAGATGGAGACTAGAAAACATTTAAAAGAATTTGGTATATATATAAATCTTTATGCTGATGATATTGAAGGAATCAGTCATATTTAATTGTTAATGGCCATTATCTATATTTTCTTAATTATTTTTATCTTATGTATTTATAAGACTATTTCAACAATAAGTGCATCTAGTACATAAGCTAGCAGAGAACTGGCTGATACTACTCTTTAGCACATGTAGAACTGGCTGATACTACTCTTGAGCACATTAAATAGCGGCATGATTATGTTTCTTTCAAGCTATAAATACAAAATCTTCAGAATTAACCAAAATTGCCCTCCTTAAGGTATTTCCCTCCTTAATTTCTAACATATCAATGATTTTGTTTAAATGTAGCCACAGCGCACTATTATATAGAAAAGAGTAAATCACATTTTTTAAATGATATCACTTATATTAATGAATTCATTGATCACATACATGTAATGTTCAAAAGAAATAAAACTCAAGAAATATATGCGTGTTCCCAGCAATAGACACCTTTGTAGAATTTTACTTATGTGAAATCCTTTTAAAAACTGCCATTACCAAAATTTGCATGTTTTTTGTAATATGATAACAAAAAATTTGTTAATCAAATTCTATTTGATAATAGGCCTTGAGAATATTATGTAGAATGAAATTTATATCAAGCTCTTAAATAAAATGTCTTTTAAGCTTTTTAATATATGCTTGCTGAAAGGTTACACTGTATGTTGATTAAGTGAATGTATTTAGACTCGCTTGTGTTGTGTGTGCTCAACAGAAATTGATGATATTATGATTAAAAATTCTCCCGAATTATACTTAAATACGATTGATGGAATTATTTGCACCTAGATATGTGATACAGCAAGTCAGTTTTATTCCATTTATGAAGCCAAACTAAGTAATAATTTGTTTTATAAAAGATTTCATTATGCATATGAATAAAAACAGTTTATCCCTAGGCAAAGATAAAAATAGAGTGTATATTGTAAGTGCAATATGCATTAGACCCTGCAAAGTCATCTTAAGCTAGATGTAACATTAAAACATGTTTAAGCTAAAAAAAAATAATTCAAGAAAATGTTTTTCCAAAATGTGTTCTTATTACTAATTTACTAGTAAAAACTAGTTAATTGTGAATACACTTCAAGATGCATTTTAAAAACACTTAAATATTTTTTCGGTACATCATGTAACGACACTGAAGATGCAGTAAATAAATATATGGAACTACCATCAAAATTACAAGAGGGATTAGTGTAATTCCTAATTCATTTATTTGAGCCCCTCAAAATATGTTTGAGGATAAAACATACAGTATTTTTGATGGTCTTGTATTTTTGCCTGACACAGAAACCTATGCTGCCATTTAGCTGCTTTTTCTATTACTTTAAGTTCTGCCTGTCATTAGTGTAAATTATATACGTAAAAAAGTGACTTATACACATGTTAAAAATAGTTTTATCGAATAGTGTTGAAAAAATAGGTTTTATGTTTGATTTAATCTTATACATGACATTAAGACTCTCAATGCGGGACATATTAATTTATATACCCTACGTGGTCTAAGTGACCTATCAAAAGTAAAGTATTGGACAATCATAAGGCGCTCGTTCGTGATTAAACGGCTGAATTAATATTTGAAATTTCTTCATACTTTTCTTAGTTTTTTATAATTAACATTTGGCAATTTGTATTATTATTTGTTCTTTACTTAACTGTAACTACTGTTACTGTAACTTTACAAATAAGCACACAAATTGTAAATTAAATATTGTTGAAAATATCTTATATGAACTGATTCATGATGAAATATCCGTTTTATACTACTTTCTAAATACTTATGCCAACTGCAAATAAAACATAATTATTTGCAACCTTTTTACTTGTTACGAATAGATACGGACTGTAATTTTAACTACTTTCTAACAGCTCGTATTACTTCAGCAAAGTAAAATAGAATTGTTTATGAATAATATAATTAAAATATGAAGAAGTTGTTTATGCTACTACACTAGCAATCAAACTATACAAAAAATCTCTATGGAAATTTGTATTGGTACAATTAAGTTAATATATATTTTTTCTGTCGTGGTCCTGTACTTTATTTTCAATATCAAAAATTTAATAATGTACTGCCACCGAACGTGTCTCTCTGCATGTGTGAATACATCCCATTGAAAGTCATTAAAATGTGCAAATCTACATTTATTTACTTTCAAAAAAATCTTTTCATTTTTCCTAAAATACTAATACAAATTATATTGTACTTATGGGATTAATTTTAATCTATGAAAGAAGCGTAAAATGTCTGATAATGATGATTTTGTTCAGATCTTTTTAAGATTCACAATGTTCCTGTACATATAATTAGCCAAAGTTTTTCCGGCATTCGTCACGAAAGAACCCACACCAAGCTTTTTCTTTTGACTACATTGACATTATGTAGAGATGTAGTATGACCTGAAAATTCAGACTACATCTCTACATACTATATAGCCTATGGCAATTTGAAGAATGTTAATGAGATTAGTAGTTGTTATATGAATCCATAAAAAACAAAGAAACAATCTTCTCTTTGTAAACTAGTAGATGTAAAATGATCTTTGAACCAATATGTTGAAGTTGAAATCTAAAATTAATGAACTCTTTAATCCAATATGTTGAAGTTGAAATTTAATTTTTCAGATTTGGGTCACAATAGACCTGATAAGATATTGTGGACAAATTTGCATGGAGATATGCGAACATCTTAAGATACAACTCTTTAGGATACCATACCCTCCCCCGATGCTCAAGAATACTTCAAGTCACATTGCGTCTGCACAACAGATGGACAAAAATGGTACGCATGGCCGGACTCGCACACGGGCCCGGAGACAGCAGTCACATAATATGCAATAACGTCGCACTATATATATAATTATTAAACAATTATTTAATTAAACGATCTAATGTTCTATAACAATCATTGCAATGGTGATAGCTGTTGTTTAAGTACTGAAAATGGTGTTGGACTGCTTTATGTGCTTGTTATTTATTCTTATTCTATGTAGATCTATAACGTTGAGGAATTTCCATTTCTTTGTTATTTTTCGTAGGATGAAACCTCATCCTTTTAATTTATCAAATTAAATTCTGGTCCAAATGTTAAATCATTCTAAATTATTGTAAGCAAATAAGGTTTTTCAGAAAAAACATGTCAGTTAACACTATTAACTCATCGTGTAAAGCCTTAGGTTTAGGGCAGCTTTCAATCAGTAATCATTTGTATGTAAATTGACGATCAAGCTGGGCCATAAACCTAAAACCTCTCTAGCTAAAATTATAAGTTTGAGGATGCGTTATATTGTCTCAATTATTTGTTTTAGTTACCTCAACTAGTACAAAATAACAGACAATGGTGTGCCGTCAATTGGGTCTATTTTGTTAAATGTAAAAATAGACATAAAATGTTATAATATCATATTTACTGGTGCCGTAATATAAAGTGTAACACTATTTTTAAAATTATGAGAAATAATTGAATACAGAAAGATTCTCTTCGTTCACTTAATTTAGACCCCATAATTGACAATGAGTGTACTCAACTAGAATTCTCAGAAATTAAGCATTCAGTGAAATCACATTAAAAGTTTTATGTCAATAATGGAAATCAACAGTTGTTCTTATGACAAAATTCATTTATTTGAAACTGTTTTAGTTATTTGCAACAGAATCCCAGTTTCAACGTAGGTCTATGCTGCCCCACTGCATCCTTCAAAATATTTTTTTCGATTCTACGTGTCACTATCATAAATCAGTTTTGATATGTTTTTTAGTTTTTTTTTCTAACTAAATAACATTTATAAAGTTCATCAAATTGGGAATAGATGGCGTTATTTTTTTCAATAAATCTTTTCTTTTTGTAATAATAGACCATGTGTGAATAATATTAGATAACACGGAGTTAGTTTCTTATGTTTGTCAGTTTGGTTCTTCTACAGGAGAATGTAGAATACAAAATGTGTGGAATTTAACTAAAATGTTAAATTATGTAATTAACTAAAATGTTATATTACAGTAGTCCTACTGTATTCAAGAATTGATAAGGAAGACCTTACACTTATTAAATAGTGGACTATACAATTTTATTATATTCAGAGTTACAGGTGCCCGAAATCTAACTCCGAAAGTATTTTTGTTACTTTGCAATGACCCCACATAATGGTAAAAAATGGTAAAAATAATGCAACACCATGTCAAAACAATGCACATACTTCAATAAATATGTATATTGTTATAAATACTGAGAAACAATTTCTTATGATGATGTATTCAACCAATCTAAGTATATACAGACGGCACGCCACTTGTACATGTATTTAAAAAAAAACACTTCAAACTGGATAAAGCAGTCTTCATTCATTTTATTAACAAATGTGATCTTATAATTTTAGCTCTAGGATTAACTTTTTTGCAGGTTGGACATTGTAAATATTGTGCTTTTCGTTAATTTTGGTAAAATGGGAGTCAAGTGAGAACATATTAATTTATAGTTCAGCTACTATGAAATAGTTGGAATATCATTAGTATAATAAAGTTTTATAGAGGAAGAAAATGCTCAGTTTAAAATTTACTCAATAAAGTGAATATGTATTGAGTATAATGTATTAAATAAAGCATGTAAATATTGATAATAATTTATCATTATTGTATAATAATGAAATTGGATGAAAGTATCCCCAGAATCTAGTGCTACACTAAGTGTATAAAGTGTGCGCATGAGCAGAACTGATTTGGAGATGCGAGAAAAATCTGTTAAATTGAATCAACATATCTTTAAAACAATTTTTACATCTGTATCTTTTGAAAATGTATTTCATTCTATTCATAACAAGGACTTTGATAAGTAATTTAATTAGCTGGCCACTCGAATTTGAAATAACACCAATGACACCTGTCTAATAATTCACATAATCCTCCAATTATCTGGTTAAGGATATTTTTTAATGAATTCTGGACAATGAGGAAATTAATAAACTATTATTTCCCAAATAGATATAGTTTGTTTACATACAAAACAGAGTTCATAAAATAAATGAGTGTCATAGTCGAGTAAGTGATTGTGACACTCAAAAACAGTGGAAAATTTGTGAATAACTTCGCAAAAAACTTCAATTTTATTTTTAATTATGAAGGTATTAATTTATCTCAATAAGTATATATTTAAAATTTCAGAGAAATAATATATGTTTAATTTTGTTATAAATATATGTTGAATGTTCCTCATACATTTTGAGATGGTTTTACCACCAGAAATAGAAGTATTTTCGTAAATGACATTGTACTCGACATTGTTTTCTTTAACCTAATTTAGTTAATAAAATAAAAAAGTTATCAGAAAACCAGTGGTCATTTGGCAATTATCATTTTTCTGATTATGTTTCAAATTTGAAGTCTGTTTTTTATTATTCTTTAATATTGTGTATCTTACAAATATTAATTTGCAAAAATCACATGTTTTCTCAAAATACCAGCATATTGAAATTGAAATGAAATGAATATTGGATAATCTCCATATACTCACTTTGAACGTACCATTACGTCTGAACCTTTTGAGAAAATTCTCTCAGGCAGAATACAAGCTGGTTTGCCTCTCATGCAAAGACTTAGAAGTCTGCCTGGCCCAATATCCTTAATACAAGGATACACTTAGAATTTGGCACATTGTCTCTTCCACACTTTGGCATTGCATAATAAGATGACAATTTCATACCCCAAACGCCTTTAAATGCCTCGTTTTATTAGTGAAACTTAAAAAAATAACTTGTTTTTGTGACCAAATGCCATGCATTTGCATTAATGATTTTTGAAGCCTTGAAAAAAGACAACAACAAACAGGTTTCTGTCTGAGCAGACTGTGTAGCTCCGAACTCACTTAGACCATGCTTTCTTTCATCGCCACTTAAAGCATTTCTGAAGCGTCTTGGATGTTGAGACAGCTATTAAGAAGTTCAAATACTATCATAACTTTGCAGATTGATTATAAAGGTATATGTTTATAGCCTTCATTTACTTTTAGATTATTTATGTAACGCGTAGATTATTTATGTAAAATATTATGAATGATATTATCGAGTAACTTTAATAGGGAAATTGGTCTCAACAATCTTCCTATCAAAGTTTACGAAATTGTCATCACAAGTTTCAACTTGTTCCGTACTGTCAAACAACTGTGAGCCTCGGTGAATTTAACACCTTTCAAAGTGTATTGTAAATCATAGAGCAAGTTATTAAATGTTTCTGGCATTTTTAACAATTTATTAACATAAAATATTGTTTCAAACTGTAAAAAGTGTTCAAGAAATGTATTAACATTAATTTGTGGTGATGCCACAGCGACACCAAAGATGTGTTCGTAATAGGAGGTCCAGTGATTTTTCGTTAGTTGTGAATTGGTCAAATATAGAGTGATAAAGCATTGTTCTATGTATATTGTTAGTCAAAAAACTGATTTCTTTTTTTTTCACTATTTTGCTACTTCAAAATCCAGTTACTTTAAGAAATATTATCGCCAAATATAAAACTTGAGGCTATGTTTTTATGATCCTGAGATATTAATTTTTACCTGGAAATAGTACCGTTAACTCTAAATATTATAAGAGCTTATTGGAGCATTTAAAGACGTGCGATGTAAGAAAGTCAAAAAATGGGCAAAAAGGTTTTATCCTTTATAATAACTATATTCCACGTCACTCGACTAGGCTTTATGTGTCAAAGTGAGAGATATCTTTACTTGTAGTGTCATACCAAAAGTGGAAAAATGGAATACCTGTAGAATTGTCGTGGTGTCTGTCACAGGTATTTTTCATGGAGGCCATTTCATATAGACATTGAAATTTGGCATGGCTATAGAAAGTGGTAGTGATCAAATTAAAACCTTATAAAAAGTTGAATTTTTATTTCGAGGGACAATTTGTCGCGAAGTGAGAAAAGAGACAAAAAGATTTTTTGAAAGTCACCGTATTAGGTACAAAATGAAAGTATATTAAAATAAAAGCTAAAAATATATAATTTGTTTTTTTAATGGAAATTTTTCTCACAAAATTCGTAAGTCTGGAAAATCATTATTCCCCCTGGTCACAATCACGAAAACTATCAGAAAAATCTAAAAAAATTTGGAGTATTGGCGATGAGGTCTATGCTAACCAAAAATTAACAGCATTGTATAACCTGGCATATTTTTAGGGTTTGTAAAATCATTCACATTTTCGTCTGTCAAAAACCTTTTGCTCAGAAATTGCTTAATGTAGAAACCTGAAATTATATGTAATAATAAAACATATTAACATGCATGAATGTATTACAATGCATGAATTTCGATAGCTGACAATATTATATGGCAGTTTTAGGCAAATTTAGCATTACAAAAAAATTCCACGTGTCGTTTGAAAAGGCTTGTTATATGGTTGTTTAAATACTAAACCTTCAGAAACAATGAAAATAGGCAAAAAAATGTGTTTCTAACCCTTATTCGCGAAATTACGGAATTTAAAATTACGAAAAAACAGTGTTTTAGGAGCCTATACAAAGGTCGTAGAAAAACTATCATGGTGATTCTAGATGTCACAGTTTTCAAGATTTTCACAGTAATATATATGTCTCCCCTACAAATTATATAAGATATGTTTAAATATTTATTACGCTAACAAATCCAGAATAGTGATGAAGAAATGGGGAATCAAACCCTTGATGCTCAAGCAAGATGGGCAGTTGGCCATATTTTTTATTTTTGTTATAGACAAGAAATTTTTCAAATACAACCAAAGTATTAATGATGTTCAAAAAATAACGATTGTATATCAAAATCCTTATATTAAAGACATAATCATGGGGACTCAGGTTCAATTCCCGGCTGTTCATCGAATGGGGCTGGACTGGAGTTCTAGTTGGCTGTAAGAGATTGCGTTCGTAGCAATAAGTCCGCCATATGTATTAATTGTATACATTAAAGTACGTAAATAGTATACATTAAAATACGTTATAGACAAGTACATTATAGACAGTGTATATGAACACTATAGGCCCAAGGGCATGCATTACATGTGGTTGGTACGGACTTCACTTTAATGCGTATCTGTATGTGCATTTGCACAATGATGTGGAACATTGTACAAGTTCGACTTGCAGTTGATCGGCTTTACATCTTTTATCGACTGCTTTAATTTTTTTGTCACTTTTAACCCTTCCTTCTACCAAGAAGAAACCAGATCTTTCGTCCTATGTCCTAGCTTTTATCAATATTAAAAATATTTAGTTACTTTGGAACTCTAGGCGTTCTGCCTTCCCAGTAGAAAAATTATCTGCCTTCTGGGAAATTGCCATATACCAACAGTTCCTTTTTTCTACAGTTTATGAAGCACAGATAGATGTACAAACTTCTTCCTAGCATTGACACACCACTGCTGTGGTAGACATGAAATGCAGTAGGGGTATCCTATAGTTTGGGTTTTGTTTTTTCTTTGTTCTGATAATACTTCTTCCTTGAGAAAATTTTTAGGCCTAAAGTTTTTCTCAAGTCCTATCTGTTATTGCTTTTAGGACAATCAGACAACCAAAGTAAAGTGAGTTGAGATAACAGAATGGCCATGTAGATCCTATTTCCCATTCCTAATTTAAGTTATGGTTCATTGCCTTTTGTGCCAAATAGTCTCTAGAGCTTCCATGGCAACTGCTGGTAAACCTCGGTCGACATATTGTATAAAATTATCGGAGCTTTAAAATTAAGGCATCTCTGCTATATAAAAGAAGTTCATCTCACTCTTACTATAAATAATTACATCTTGAGTATTTGTTGCTTCTTGCTCACCATTTTTACAGGTTTTTCCCTTTGAATAAAATACCTAAGTAATCCTGTCTGTATCATTAATTACAATCATTATCTGTGACTTAATCGCTGTATTGGTCGCATAGGAAGATATATGTTAAATCTCAAATTACTCTCAGTACTGATTCATTTCTTATTTTCATAATATCTTTTCTAGATATTCCTTTATTTATAAAAAATCTTATGTAAATTTAATGTTTTGTCCGGTACTCTTGTCTATTTAGGAACGTAGTACACTTATTTACAATTTTGTTTTGTTATACTTGTTTACTTTTGGTTCTCTTATATTTCTAGTCGTGCCTATGGGTGTTGTAAGTAGTCATTATTACACCAATTACTAATTGGAATAATTATTTCTCTCATTCTTGTTACAAAATTGATGTATTAAATACAAACTTAATTATACATTTGCAAAAAGATGAAAGTTATTAAGGCATTTAAAACTGCATTAAAATTGAAGAAAAATATTGCATTCGAGATTGCGTTTCCTCCCAGTACATTCTCAACAATTTTGAAAAACGAATAAAAAATTTTACAAAGAAGTGGAAATTTGATTGTGAACTATAAATGCAAAGTTTTTTCAACGGTACAGAGATTCAAATTATTATCGGACCTATTCTGAAAGAGAAGACAAAATATTTTGCTGTAAAATTGGATCGTGCATCATTCTGTAATTTATAAATTTACACTTGTATGAAGCTATATTTTCTATTACTTTTCGGCTATAGTGTGTCAATTGCGTCAGTGAGTAATAGTATGGGTGGAGTTAGGCTGGACTTCATCGCGCACTTTATGTAACTAAACTTGCATGTCTCTTTGTATTTTCTCTTTGTAGATCGTAACATTAATTAAGTGAATGTTTTAAAGGAAAATGCCCCGTCCATAATAAATTGGTTGGAAAATTTGGAAGACAGTAAAGATCAAGATGAAACATTGTTAACAGAACATTGTATAAGAAATATTCCAAAAATTTGCTATCTGATTTGAAGGATAGAAAATATATTTTATTCAAATATGACATAGTCTCTAAAAGTGTGCCAGAGTTGAGTTGGAAAAGAGCCAGAGTGGGAACAAATATTATGCCTATCCCATACACTTGTAGAGCAGAGATGAGAGATGTTTTCAAATATTTTTATCGTAAAACCAATTCAAATAGTCGTCCACACCACCAATAAGAAATGTTGGAAGGAAGCAAGATGAAAATAATATTTATTTAGACAAATAAAAAGTTATACTGGTAGCAAATCATAATATCATATTATAATAGCACAAAAGAATTCTATTGACTCCGTTGACTAGAAGTACACTCTGTACATTAATTCAGCCACCAAACATTGTCTGTGCCTGTGGAGTAATTGTCTGAATTTTTGACTTGTGTGGAATAAACAGCTTTGCTATTTATCAACTAGATCCTGGGGTTTTTAAAAAGTTTATCAAAAAAATTTAATGTTGCTAACTTAACAACACTATTGTACAATATGATACTGCCTATCAAATTACGACCCACAATATCTAATTCACCAAACAACCTTTTCCAAAGGAAGAAGGCTTCTTATAAAAAGAGAAATTTTCTAGGGAACAATGAAGATATTGTTTCCTGTATCTTAAAGGCATTAAGGGAAAGACTTCATCGACTTGTTGTCGACTGTATCTATCATTTTTAAAGAAAATTAGCTAGTTATACGCCGATCATATTAAAGAAAGAAGCCCTGCACTTTTTGTCATTTTTCTGAATATTATGATTTTTATACTTTATTTTGGTATTTGTTAGTTAACAAAGAAGAATTAGTTTTTTTCATATTCCTTTTTTTTCAAATTATAATTATGAAAAAGTGCTACATTTTTTAAACTAGTCATTGACTGTTATTTGTTATATCTTGAAATTTGGAACCCTTATATGTATTTTTTAGTCTAAAAAGTAAATATATAATTTTTGAAATTTTCGAAACGTTTTATCATTCATTTCTCTTCCTGAAATAGGCCTCCCGACAGACTCCACCGTGTAAGCTAAGGGTTAAGATAAAAATCTGCAGAATGATGAGGGTTGTAAACTAAATGAAAAATGAGACTATTTTTGTTTCCAAATAATTCCTTTTAAGTTGGACTGGGAATGTCCGGACTGTGAGGTTGTTGGATCAAATATTGTGCATATCCCATGCCTGTGTAGAGCAGCCATTTCAACGTGACTCTAGTACACTGGTTCATCGTCTTGCCGAGCCAATGATCATTTTCCAAGTCTTTTTTTCTTAATGGTTCCTTTTTTTATAATCAATCGATAACATTCCTTCAGAATCCCAAAAATTGTACCTATTGGCTTTCCAGCTGATTCAGACAATGTTATGTTTTTAAAACTAATATACTCTTTCTATATATTGACATGTAAGATCCTTAAGACCGTAGCTTCTGACCCAATGTTTTAATTTTTTTCTGTATTTTTTTTTAAATGGGTCTTTCCATCATCAATTTGGTCACTTTGTGATGATATTTGACATAATGCTTCCATACGTCACACTAGGCAGAGGTCATCTTCAATAGTTTCCACCTTGTTTAAAAAGGCTGTGCCACTTATCAGGGTAATGCTTGCCATAGACAGCTTCTGTCTCGCTCAACATGATTTAAAGTTATTTTCATTACTTGCTTCCAGCAAGATTCTTTCAGATTTACTTGTTTGTGATAAAATATCTCAAACTAATCATGTCAGAGGGTTGATATTGACATATATATCTTTAATGAGTATCTTATTAGTTTGGTACTAAGTATGTATACTTATTAACTCTCACTTCCCACCTCATTCGCCAAATTCTGACCTCTCATAAGCCATCTACACTAAAAAGCATTCGAGCTTCAGGTGGGCTATTAGCAAAGATCTTGGCTAATAGCCTACCTGAAGATGTTGTAATACAACGAAACCTAGGTCGTGGCTAAGAATTTAAAGAAAGTAGAAATAATACTACATCACGTAGTTTCATTTAATTGTGAATAACGAATTTCTACAAAATTAACGCCAAATATATTCAATATCAATATTATTGTTTTAGGCTTTTATGATTAGTGACTTTCCAAGAGAGATGATTTTGTACAAATAAATAAATATTCTGCAAATACTGTAATATTTGTATATAAGTTAATGTAAAATTTTCGGGTTTGTGAACTTAGAGTTTCCTGTTTTGATATTTTTACAACAGATGTGTTTTGAATAAGCATACAAAACCTATTTTGATTCATCTGTATTAATGGCAATGCTTCTAATATATTATCAGAAATCAGATGAAAATGGGGCTTCCGTCTTTAACCGTTTAAAAGGTCAGTTCCACAATCAAACTGACAAGTCAAATTGTAGAATACTGGTCCTTGAATATGAATCCTTGGGACATTGTATTGCCTTTGCATACTAATTATCAATGTGGAATTTCACTATGTTGACTGTTATATTTTACATAGAAATTAATGATAGTTTTTATACATCCAGGTCTAAAATTATCAGTAGCTTTGGTTATTTTTTTTCACTTCTATCGGGATTATTAATGAGTGCACATTTAAAAATATTACCCATTTATCATCTATATTTCCACATTGTTTTCCAAGATAGTATGGTATTTCGTCAAAGGGAACGGTGGATATGACAATGGCCAAACTTTCTATTACTAAATAATCTATCCAAATTTGTCATTTGTCTGCTGTAATAACATTTCTACTTACAATTAAAAATTAGAATTCTACCCTTACTTCATTTCAAATAAAATTTTTTGAGTGAATTCCTAAGAGTAAATTTTTTGAGTTAAGAAATAATATTTGCCATCAATTTTTTTAAAGTGTGCCAGATATTATGGGACAACTAGCTTCTTCCATTTCTTTATTTTAAGTTTTTGTTACCATGATGAAACATATGAAAATAAATGTTATATATATATATATATGTGTGTGTGTGTGTGTGTGTTTATATGTAAGTGTTGTTAAATTAATATAGCAAGCAGGCTTCTATGGGTTCCGGAATACAAGATATAACTTATAAAATTTTCTTGTATCGTTCCAGGTTCAAGATATACTATTTCAACATTAACTAAAGGGTCAAATGTTATACAGTAAATGCATCATCAAAGGCATACTATTCGGTGGGGCGATTTATGAATATTCTGCAATAAAAGTATTATTTCACAGGAAGACATATAGATTATACCTGTTATTCAGTGTTACTTAAGTTATATTTTTCATGGAAGTTCTGTTTATGATTAAAATATATTTTTATTGAAAAGAAAGTGATTTCTCCATAACAAAGACTCAAATAAAAAGTGTTATACATTATTCTGGTCGTAAATTTTGAGAAGAATATCAATAAAATATATGTGCCACTCGCACTATATTAATGTGTGTATGTGATGGCGAGGCAATAATTATACGTATATATCTGAAGCTTTATATCAATAAAATTCTTCCATCCTTGTACAAATTTCTTTAAAACCCTTAGAAAAAACATTTTAGCCGGTACTGAGGCTTTCTTCGGTTCTTAATCTGAGGTGAAGGCACCTTAATGTTTCCTCGAGTGGAGTGAATAGATGATAGTCTGAAAAGATGAAATATACAGAGGGCAAACCTATACCTAAAAATTAACTTTCTGGAGAGTTTTAAAGGTTTTGCCAGGAGTATATGAACAGGTCTTGCAGCAAAAAACGCCTTCAGTATTTGCTTTAAATTGCTGGCTTAAACTTATCACTGTGTGTTGCACTGTAATGAGGTCTGTTTATTATTTTGCTTCCCTCATTATAATGTTCCAGTATTACGCTTTGTGAGTCCCAAAAACTGTATGCGTCGTAATAATTTCTGCTCTGCTCAAATAGAAAGTGGAGTGGGCACGACTGCAATAATGGATTTGACCTAGCATGTTCAAAATCTGCATGGCATTGTGAAATGACCAACAGTTGTCAAATGAAAGTATGGTCAAAAGCTGAAGAAAAACTCTAAATTTAGAGGTTTTTTTCTTTAAAGTTTTTTTCTTTTAACCACTATCTTTTTTTTATATCTCGAACTATTTTGGTCATATTTGTATTTCATAACGGCTGTTTGTTTCATTCTGAGACATTCTCTATCAAAAGGTATTGAAATAACATGAAATAAATTGAGAAATAAAATATGTTATTAAAGTGCCATATATTTGTTACAGTTATATAACATTTAATATAACATAACATTTGTACTATGTTAAACTCTTATTGTGTTGAATTATAATTCACCTTTTTGTTTTTGCATTCGACTACTCCTTTTATAACTTGAATATTTTTCCTATAAATTTTCATATTAATTCTGAAGAAATATTGTTTCAGCTACTCTGTGCAGTAATCCATATCACTTCCTTCAATGTCTGACAGCAATCTTGAACTTTTCTATCTAATATCTTCTCTCAAAAGAGTTTGGCGAAATTTAAACTGGACGATTCTGTTAGCATAACATAATTTAAAATTCCTGCTGCTTGCTTTTCCTATATGATACTTCTGCACAATTTTGAACTATGTTTGGTGTAGTTATCCTATTGCATTATAAACCCATCACCAATAAAAAGAATTTCTGAGATAGTAGTATTTTGTTCTATTTGTGTACAATTTTTTTTCCATTACTCCATTTTTGGTAAGTCGCCCATGCAGCTAGAAAAGTAAAACTCCAGACCATGATGGAATCATTGTCATGCTTCACTATTGGTATTATGCAATCCTGTAATATTTTTACTTCAGCACTTAAACTAAAATGTGTCATTTTGAATCAAAAAGTTCAAACTTGTATTTTTTAGTCTAAAAAAACTTTTTTAACTCTTGACTAATCGCAGTACCTTAAAGTCTACTTGAATGTTTTTTGATTTTATGGCCAACGAAGCGTTTATCATACAGCAACATATCTAAATAAGTTAGCACTCTGTAAACGCCTTTTCACTGTAGTTATGTTTTCATTATTTTAATTTACAAAAGAACAAGTATCGATTAATTAGGGTTTCATTAATTTTACTAAATTTACTAAATTTTTAATTATTTGTCACCTTTACTCATTATTTTTCCCTCTTGGTCTTCTTAGTTATCTTAGAAAGATAGAAGAAGTATATGGTATCGAATAATTGTGCTCCTATAGCATGATGGGATTGGTTTTTGTTATATAGTGATTCCACAATTGAAAGTGTTTCAACACTAATGTTGCGAATTTTTTCATATTCACACATGTCTACTCAGAAAACTTGATCGAGAAACAAATTATACGAATTGAAACTGGAACAAATCAAACTGTTCAAAAAGTATTTATTTTATGCAGTTGTTATTTAATAGAAAATAAAAACATGTTTTATTTTAAGCAATAAATAATAGTAGTGTAATTAGTGTAAAAAAATAAAAAGTTATATGAAAATAACAAAAGACAATAGCTTTTATGATGTACGAATTGTACAGAAATAAGAATAAAAGAAGAGATTTTCTGCAATTTCTTATAAACAAAATCCCGTATGTTTCACAGAAAAACGCAATTCTAAATGAACACATTTGGTTAGTGGTCTCAATTTTTTTGACTGGTAGTTTACATATACACACATGTATTAAAATAAAGCAATAAATCTGTACGTGAAAATTTTTCTTCAGAGAGAGATTTATGACGTGTACCATAATTTTTAGATTTTCGTCTATTTCACTGTACATCACATAAAAACTATTAGATGTTTTAAGACAGTAATTTAATTGTTGTATTCTTTAAAGTGAGAGGAAGAATAAAAGGTTTTGGGTATTTTTGTCTGGAAGTATATTTTTAAAACCTTTTGGTTGATAATGATGTAATTTAGTAGTAGGATAAATATATTTGCTTACATTTTATAATAGCCCAATGTAACATATAACAAAATATAAGTAAAAAGATATATTCCAACTAATATGAAGTGTAGGAAAATTAATATCTTTCATATAATTTTAAACATAGCATTATTTTTTTAAGAATATGAATGTAAATGTTTAATACTAATTTTACAAATACTTATACTGTGTTATTAGAATCTCATTATTTGAGTAATTTTAAGTTATTTTACTCGAAAGTTGCAAAAGGAAATTGTTTGAATGCCAAGTTATTAAAATATTTTAGTTAAATGGACTGTTAATGAATACTATAATGATATTTGTTACATATTCTTTTTAAATAATCCATAGTTGTATTTATTTTGAGTTGACCAAAATATTTATAATATCTGTAACTGTACATTAGTCTCGATGTTCTTTCATTACAAAGTTTTGGATATGATTTTAAAGTGTTTCATTGATAGTCATATAAGTTTGAAAATTCTTATTGAAATTTTTTTTTAAATTTGTAATTTTGATGATTACTTCCAAATCATATATTCCCATATGAGAGTCATATATTCCCATACAAGTGTCATAATTTAGACTGTAGAATTTAATATAAATTTTATTGGTAAATTACTTTCATATGAATTTACAATTAAAATTTTATTAACATATTGGAATTGGCATGCTTATATTTGACCCATGTATGGGAAGATTTTGCATCTTTTGTTTCATTCACGTGAAACATCCATTTCGGCATTTATGAAAAGAACTCGAACCATATAGCATTTGTAGTATTTACTGATTTTATTTCAAGACATGAGACATGATTTTATTTCAAGACATGAGAATCCCAATTGTGTATTTTTGTGTCATCCTTTTCCTAGTAAAAAATACAGATGACAGGATAAATATGATCTTTGTTAGTGGATTGTTTGATTAGTCAATTAAAAAAATGTGTTTTCAGTCAACTAAATAGAGTTGTGTTTGATATAATCAGTTTATTTAATTCTGGTTTATTTAGCTCAGGGTTTTAAATGTAATAAATTAATTTAATAATACAAAGTTCTGGTTTAGTATTATTTCCAGAATAAGTATTAAAAATTAAATATGTAATTTTTTCAATTCATTATTAAATTAATGTTTTTTTATTGAATAAATTGCTTTGCCCTATCAAGTCTGTACAATAATAATAGTAATTGAAACAAAAAATACTTCCATTAATATTTAAATTTTTAATCAGTAATAATGAATTTAACGACTTTATTGATTAAAAAAATAATATTTATTGGCTACATTATCTGTAAAGTTTTTGCCGCTATGATGTGTTTGTTTGGTCACGAAGCATACGCCTTTGAGGGGGTGGCACATTATGGGGATTTTGGTTTGACTTCTGGCAGCATGTAGAGCGGGTCTGAACTGATGTTCTGTTGGCTGTAAGAGATTGCTCTCGTAGCAATAAATCAGCCATATGTATCAGTTGTGTACATTAAAGTATATAAATAAATAAAGTTACAGTATCCAAGTAAATGTTACTGTTATAAAAAAAGGAAATTGTTGGTAGTCATTATTTAGTAATTTATTTAAAATTTATTAAGACATTTTGATAATTACCATGCATATTTTTAAATTTCAGCATCAAGATATTTCACAGTTGATTCTGATGGCGAGCATTTTGTTCCTTTAATTAAATGATGATGAAAACCAGGAGGAAGTGGCAGGAAAGGTTTTGTGAAGAAAATTTAGAGAGATATGCTGTATTGAATTAAGCCTAGGAACAAATGATTTATTTATATTTACAAAGTTAAATTGTTCCCGTAATAGTTTGAAATATCTGAAGCATATATTTTTATTGTAGCAAACATGTTTTTAAATAATTTTTTCGCAATTACCTTTTGAATCATAAATTTAATTATGTTTAAGTAAACCAAAAAATGCCTTAAATTTGTAATAAATACGTTTTTAGTTACTTTTAATATTTGCTGCATAGGTTTATAAATAAATTATAAAATTTGTACATCTATATTTCCCAAAATTTTTGCAATACTAAAAATATAGAGGTTTTAAATATATCCATCCACAAAAGATTATATGCTTTTTTATTTAAATTATTATTTTCGGTGTAATGTAATACAAAATTTTTTCAAGATTTTTTCAAAATTTTTTCTTTATTAAAATATAGCAACTAGAAACAGTTATATAGTTTTCAATAGGGAATTGTACACAACGCTAAACGTAGATGATGCTACCGAAGAAAGACGTAAATAAAAGTGGCTGTCAAAAAACGGTAGATTTTCGTGGCATGCAAAATTGAAAACTTTTATGCAAAAAGAAAATGGGGCGAAAAATTATGGATATTCAACAATATCAGAATTGAAAAATCAGAATGAAATGAATGCTCTGAACTCTGCAAGTGTTTCGTTGCCTTAAAGTTTTTGTGATGCACGGGTATTTTCCGTGTTCTGTCTTTAGGGAATAAATTGACACCCATATCTTCAACTGCAACTGAATCCAACTGCACAACATCAATTCATATTTATTATATATCGAGACTTAATCTTCGAACGAGTAATGAAATTAATTACTTCTTAATATAGGCGGATATAAATTACAAAACATATCATCAGTTTATCTATGATGTTTATGTTATAGTACAGCTAGCCCTTCAACGAAAGTGGCAGTAAGTTTCCACCATGAGATGATGTAACTGGTTTGGGTGCAATTCATTTATTAGGAATAGTTTGTCAGGAAGAGGACTTATCAATTATTTATTTATTAATTAATCCTTTAACTAGAAAAGAAGTATATGTACATTGTGACACGTGAAAGGTATATATATATATATATATATAAAAAAATCAGCAACTGTTTTCAAATGTTTTAACAATAACGTTCAGTTTCAATTTTGGTGTCTCTCCCTTTTTCCCCCATTTAAACCATTATGTATTAACATATTGTTATTCATTATTTTTGATAGTAAATGGAATCTAAATAATTTTATTAATATATTATTTTTCTGAAATTATATTAATGTTGTTAAAAGTAGTATCCATGTTTTTAAATAATTTTTGTGCCCAAACTAACCTTGTTCAGATGAAAAATTTATTTTAAATCTTTAATTACATTTTTGAAACATAATTTTTTTTGGCAGAGGTAGATCATAGTAAGCTATAAAATAGTAATTGTAGACTATTTAGGCATCATTTTATGAAATATTATTTTTTGGTGGGTTCCAGGACAGCTAGATAAAAAGAACTTTTTATTTTTTTTAAATGTGTTATTTTATTGGCACAAATGAATTATTTTGTTGTATAACGTGGATGGAGAGTAATGACAATCCGTCATAGCCATCTCTAAGGGTTTTTGATGCATCTATGTTTATTCGCGCCCAATCCATCCAAAAAGAATTCAAGATAGAATTGAACAGCGAATTAGCATTTTTGGACTCCTTATCAACTCTAAAACACAAATTTATATTTGGCCTGTGAAATACTGAGTCAAATGGGAAACTATAGAGAGGGAGAGAAGAATTTTTATAAATGGGGATAGTGAGGGATTTGAATCTTTGGAAGCTAACGATAAGAAGAGGTCGGGACTTAGAACGCCAAAAAGGAGCATGCTCAATAACCTTTAATCTTTATTTAGATGTGTCAATTTTTATTTTCTTCTAAATCATTACAGGACCATTACCATAAATGGTATTGCCAATAGCAATATTAATTTGTGTAATTTTTGAAAATTATATAGCAATTTCAGTGGGTGTAATAGGTCTTTTTTTATCAAATATTTTTAAACATTTTGAATTTTTTATAGTTTTGGAAAGTATTTTTATTTTATTCTTTTAGAACAAAAAATATATCTGAAAAATTGTACAAAAATGATCATAATAAGAAAATTAAAAATAACTAGGAATGCTTATAAAAATTGTATTACTATTAAAACCCTTTTTATTTAATAACATTGAATAATCAACATTAGAATCTTCAGAACTACTAAAAATTATAAATGACAATGGAATAATAAAAAGTAACAGGAGCAGCTAACATAAAAAAAAAAACAAAAAATTAATTTATAAAACATTGTGGACCTATCATACAAAAAAAATATCGTTCAAGTACAGAATAAGAACCAGTACTAACATAAAGAAAACTTTCATAGGTACTTTTCTTTGAGGTGCCGATTAAATTAAACCTATGAAACGATGCAGTGCTCGCGTGTAAACTAATATAATATAGCTGTACTCAGACAACGCTTACTTTGCGTTGACAGTATCAGTCACACTCTGCGCGGTATTGATTGTGTGGTTTGTGAGGTTGACTTGACAATAATAAATATATAGAGGAGAATGTGTATCAATTCTATAATCTATCAAACCTAATAAGATGTAATCTAATAAGGTGTAACTTCTTTAATTTAAGGGGGATATTACTTGCAGCAATAATAGGAAATGAGTTTCATTAATTTGTTCTATTAAACAAACAGTGTCTAAATAATTCAAATGTTTCATCTTTAAATATTTTATGATTTATTAACAGGTTTGCCAAAAATAACTGCATGAACAACAATATGAAGCCAATGTGCGTTTAAAAGATGACTGCAAGCGCAGCAATGCCTGCACAGCGTTTGTTGTAAGAATGTTCTTACGAATAACACATTTTGGAATTTGATTCACTCATTACCTCTGATTTCGTCTGTTTAAGTTTAATATAATTCTCCTCTTGGCTTTCATTGGTGGAAAAATGTTAAAAAATTAATAAGAAATGAAATAAAAAAGAATTTGAAACCTTTTAAAAAAAATTAAGAAATTAAATCATAAACAGAAAATAAATCAAGTCTGCAGTCTAGTTAGAAAATGTGGCTTGCTTAAAAATTTACCAAGAAAGAGAATCTTTTATAATACTAACAATACTGAACAAAGCAATTTTATAGGTATAAGAAAATGTACAATATTTTCTGATAAAATTCAATATTATATTTTCTATTTTAATAAAGCTGCTGCTTGTTGCGTGAATTAGCTTGCAAATACAGGAATTTTGTGGGAATTACACACAAAATTGATGAAGATTAATGTAAAAGTCATTTATTTTGTAAAGTCTATGACTTATATACTCTTTGAATATTGTTCTGCAAATATCTACATTTATAAAGTTTCAATTAGATCAATAGGAAAGATACTTTTTTGCACTTTTACATGAAATGTGCACTTTTTGCTGTAGAAATGTAAAAAATTCTAAAAACGACTTATTTATATTGCACTTTATTATTTATTTTATTATTATTATTTTTCATAGTAAATGGAATCTAAATAATTTTATTAATATATTATTTTTCAGAAATTATATTATTGTTGTTAAAAGCAGTATCCATGTTTTTAAATAATTTTTGTGCCCAAACTAACCTTGTTCAGATGAAAAATTTATTTTAAATCTTTAGTTACATTTTTGAAACATAATTTTTTTGGCGGAGGTAGATCATAGTAAGCTATAAAATGGTAATAGTAGACTATTCAGGCGACATTTTATGAAATATTATTTTTTGGTGGGTTCCAGGGCAGCTAGATAAAAAGAACTTTTTAATTTTTTTTAAATGTGTTATTTCATTGGCACAAATGAATTATTTTGTTGTATAACGTGGATGGAGAGTAAAATGACGCTCCGACATAGTCATCTCTAAGGGTTTTTGATGTATCTATGTTTATTGCACTTTGACGTCCAGTAAGAGTCAACTTTGAGAACAATCTTCTTGGTTTTTCAAACAAAAAGGGAACACCTATTCAAATAGATAAAGAGGTTAAGAAATATTTGCCTGACTTATGACTTATCTCGATTTCATTATGCTACCAATAAATATTAGTTTTAGAATGGCAATTGTCTGTATTTGCCATGGTCAAGGAACAGATGCACTTTTATCGACTTTATCACAGTAATAAGAAAAAATTTGCTTTTTTTGATAGAAAATTGATTCTGGATTCAATTATGAATTCTTGCGAACTTAGACACACACAGCATTCTTAACTAAAAGCAGTTTACGAGATCAGGTTCTGGCTTTTACGTACTTAACATTAAATTTATATTTTTGAGGGTTTGCTTTTGATGATATTCTTGATCGTGCCTATTCTTTAGTCTATACTGTAAAGTAGGTTGTATCGGATTTGTGCAATAACAATATCATGTTTTGATAATGATATTAAAAAGACTCTATTGAACAAATTAAAACACATTTCTAAGGTAAGATATTCTCATGACGCTATAGCCGTATTGCGTCCTGCTATTTATTTACTAGGTGACTATTTATCCTTTTGACATATTTTTTTCTATTTTTAGATTCATCTATGGAGTTTAATCTATGTGATATAGGCCAAGTTATAAAACATGATTTTCGATAAATATTAGGATATAGTTATTAGAATAAACTATAAATAGCCTGTGGTAACTTCGAAGGAAAGTAATTGCAAGATCACATAGATGCTTTCCAATATCCGATCGCAATGCCCAAAATGCTCACTGTATTATATAATTTACTTATGTGAAGCTTATTGTGATTGTGTAGTTTTTGCAGTAGAGCTAACAGAAATTCCATTTGCTGATCACAGTCATGGTTATGATTAAAATGTAACTGTACTCGACCGATTCAAGCTCAAACCGATCCACGTGTCGAAGATGGCCAATGGGCTCTTGGCCACTTTGGTCCGATTTATACAAAGTTTTAAAAATTGCTACTGAGAGAATTAATTTAGGCATCTCTAAAAGAAATGTGATAAGTAAAGTAAATGTTACACCAAAAAAATGAAGAATGTGAAGAAAAAGGTAAATGTTAACTTTATGGATTATATACCGTAATGGACATTTTACCTTATTGATTCAATTACCATTACCAATTTAATACATTTTCTTTTTACTTATATAGCCTCTTTACTGACCAATATTTTTCATTATTTGGTGTTTCACATATAAATTACTGAAATGTTTTTTTTCAGATGTGGTTTTTGCATTAGAGCTAACAGAAATTTCTTTAAACATTTAAAATCTTGCACATCTGAGAATGCTTAATTTAATATAATTAAATTGACAAAGAAAGAGATTGACACTGACAGGGATGGGGATATTCACAACTTGTTCTACATTGTTGCTCTCTATTCTTTTCCAAGATTAGATTTACTTGCTTCATCAACATTTCTATGGTGCATTAACAATCGGGCTATATCAGCTATTGTCAATATTTTACATTGTTTATACTATTAGTGTTGATTTTCAAATCATCTCATTGAAAGCAAATTAAATTTTACTTTTATAAGATAAAAATATTCTCTTTATTACTATTGCTGGAAATTGTTATTTTTGTATTACTATATTTTAAATAGAATCCTATAACCTATTTAATATGTTCAATGGCCGACATTTCTTTATAATTACGAACAGTGCCGGCCTAAGGCTAGTTTTTTGGGATGGAGCGAGATCCAAATATTGGGCCCCCTTGCTTGCCCCTCATATATTAAGTGTAAAACTAGAGGTTCGTGCGAAAATGAGAGATCTCGACAAGAACCTAGGTCTCCGTCTAATTTATCAATTAAAACATCCATGCTCATTGGCACTGCACTTGGCACCTGTATGAAGGGTTGATATAGTAAGACAAATCATTATTTACATATCAAGGTACATTTATTTATCACAAGAATTACTTTAATAAAGAGTTCACTTGCCTCTAATATTTACTTTTACAAATAGGTAGTTATCTTATTTACTAACTTATAAAAGAAAATTTGGTCAACATTCTTTGATGAGATCAATAGGTATGATCAACTTTGGTAATGGTACTAATTGTGTTTATAAACATTGCTGCTTATTAAAATCTACTGCTAGAGAACAAGTTTTAAGTAAATTGTTGCATACACACTTTTTCCAACTCTGTTTATTTACTCCTCATATGACAATGTCTGAGCTATATCCTTTTCAAAGAATAGCAGGGTTAGATTAGGCAGCTAGTTTTCCGCTAGAGTTGACCTAACCTACGTTTTAATTAGCTTAAGCTTACTAAAGTCATTGTAACTGGTATAGTTACAAAAATACGAAGAGCTGCTCAAATATTAGGGAACGAATCTTGCCATTAATGCTAAGATCTGAAGGACTTTTTTGTGACCGTTATTATTATGTACAAATTTTTTTAAACATTTGATTTTTTTCGAAAGTTCTAATACCGAAATATCGCTATTATGATCATGTGTTAATATTTTCCCCAAATTTAGGCATGCTTCCTTAAAATGTTTATCGGTCTTCTTCTTATCAGTTTTCATTAATTGTAGAAAGTTCTTTGAAGCGTGAATCTATTGAGTTTACGGCGGTTTTATAACATTTATGCATCACTTTTGTGGCATCTGACGTGTCTACGCACTATGATTAGATGGATTTGCTGACAAGATTTACGTGGAATAAAACGTTGTACTGTGACAGAAAAAAACCCAAAATTTTCCAAATTGGCTAGAAACGATTTAGCTTCCCAATTCACCACGGGATTAATTGATTGTTGATATCCTTCTACCAAGGCATTTTTTTACTACAGCCTACTGATATCGCACTGCTTGCAGGATGTTGACTCTATTTTCCCATCTTGTTTCTCAAACCTTTTTTAAAGTTAAATTCTTCAAAAGTTTTGAAATAATTTCCCGCCATTTCTTAAATTTAAAAAAAGACAAACAAGCGTTAGAGTAACCAGTAGTGTGTGCCCCATATAGGCACAAAGGTACTGCTTACCAAAGTGACTTTTTTTTAAATATTAATTAAATTGCCAGAGCTTCAAAAGACAAACATCCCTTACTTCCTACTGAGTAAGCATGAAAGGTTATTTTTCAGTAGAGAAAAACTAAAATACAAAATAAATTATCACAAGCGTTGGAAATGCAGTTTGCCTGATAGCTGAAATAGATTAGGTAACACGTTTGGTACTCTGGCGGTTGATAAAATGTTAGTATTATTTTTCAGTATCAGTAATACTAGATTCATCCTTAGTAGTGACCGTGGACACAGGATGCTTGTAGAGTAAAAACGCATTTGTAATAATTAATTGCAAAAATTATTTTTTACACAAATTGTTTCTAATGTCATTTTCTTGCAACAAACGTGTTTTCGGAAATTGTTGTCTGCGTTTTTGTTTAAAATGTGTTCAATAACACAGATATATTAGGGTGTATGTCACAGTGCGTGTTTAGTGAAGCTTACAACTTCAACGAAAATATTGACAGAATGCCTTAACAAGAGAATTAAATAAAGTATACTTACAAGAACATGTCAGCCGCCAACTGAAATTTGTGCATAAAGTGTGGAGGCACGCTTGCACGCTTAGCAGTGACGGTGTTTCGAAGTCGACGCACCAACCAAAACAACGGCAATACTGCTGCCAGTTAATGGCACCAAAGCGGAGGATGGCGCCCCACCCGCGACTCTACAATGATTCATATACTAACCACAAAATATCGAAAAGCTAATAACCTTAATAGCCAATAGAATTTAGTTGGATCCAACCACCAACCGAGAGGAACTACTCTATCCAAGGAAACAAAAATTTGTGAGTGCTTCTCTTTTCTAAGTGTCGTCTCTTTTGGTTTTTTCAACCATCGAATCATGTGTTCGAACTTGAAAGATTCAAAAAAAATTTTTTTCTTCAATTTTTTAACATCGAGGCACCCCGGTGATTCGGTGCCTGCAGGTGCCACTCCATTCGCCATATGGTAGGATCGGTCGTGACTACGAATATGCATTGCTCATAAAGTCATAATTCTGCCAGACTAGTGAGTGAATGAAAATGGTCGTGATTGTGGGTGTGAGCATGGCGGCAGGCTAATGGGACGTAGGGTGGGAAGACACTAGTTCTCTTGAGAGATTTCGGAAGCGTCAAATGTCATTTTGACAGTACGGCACCGATAACTTCACAGCAGTGATATGTTTTTGTTTAGAAGTGCTCCAATTCTTTTGTTTATAAGTATTTTATTCGTTCCGTAAACCTGTTGTTAATATTCTAGACTATATGTTTTTAACACAATTAAAAACTGTATTGTTTTAGTCTATAAAACCCATTTAAACCCATTTAAGACATTGAATTAAAAAAAAGTGCACATATTCTAGTAAGCTTAATGATACAAAATTGTGAACACAGGGTAGACTTAATCTTCTATATGTAGGGGAGATATGTTTCCGATTCAAGTCTCCCTCTTCTGAAGTATAATGCCTTAAAGTATAACAACTACTATTTTTTTCTGTTGTATATAATGCTGAGGGTGTACAAAACTATATTTGACGCTAAACAGCACACTCCTATTGATGCAAATGACTTAAAGAAGATATAAGGCAAGTCCTGGTAAAAGGTAATATTGAAAGGATATGAAAAAAAAAATTATATACAAATTATGACCCTAAAAAAGATTTATGCAAAAGTGTTAATAATCGCAAGGTGACATAGAGTATCAACCTGACAATGGAAAATCAAAATGTTCTTTATATCTGTAAAAGCCAGTAAATCAAATCATGACTAACATCACTTTTTGTTGAGAAATTAGGATAAGAATATGCTGGCACAACAACAAACCAGTAGAAAAATATAGTCTGGAGTAACAAAATAGCAAGCTATGATTGGTTTTAGGGTTTTATGAGGTGAAACCAACGATTGTTCCTGCAAATTCCTGAAGCCACTATTTTGAGTATATCAACAAGTTTCAACAAGCATAATGTGTTTAATTTTTTTGATAGTTTAGGTTTTATTGATAAAATACCATTTCGGTCCTGATTCAATAGGTAATACTGACGAGATTGGACTGACTACAGGGTAATTAAAATGAGTAGTTGTTTCTATGGGTTTAAAACAAGTCAGCCAAATGACAGGTGAGCATGGAGAATTCATAACCGCATGCTGTGCTATAAATGCGATAGGAAACTCTATACCTCCTCTCTCCTTCATGAATTTCCCATGGAAAAACTGGCAACATGGTATGTTAAAAGATGCATCGATACAAAAAGATGGAAGTACTTTCACCTGTGATTAGATGGCAGCAATAAATTTTGGGAAATTTTAAAATTATTTCAAAAAATTTAGTAAATGTTCTACGGAGTCACACTGCTTGAAAATAATGGATAACCATGACAGTCAAAAATCTATAGAATCCATCAATTTTGTAAAGTTTGACACGTTTGACAACTTATAACTTAATACAAATCAAAATAAACAAAAAGCAACTAATAAAACCATAAGCAATTTGAACCATTTTTCGCCATCATCATCAGAAAATGAAGAAGAGATTCTACCATCTCTAGAATCGACTTAAGATGTATCGGAAGATGGGGATGTTAATTCTTCTAGTTGTGAATCTGGAGACAGATATAATTCGGCGTTACGTGAAAATTACTGGGTTGTTAATTTCCTATCAATGAAAAATCCTATCATCATTATGTTGAACATATAAAATCGAATTCAGAACAAGACTACGCAAGTATGTTTTGCAAACAAAATTAATGACTATAAATTCAAGTGGTCAATAACAGGTGACATTTCTGAAATTGGAAGATATCAAGTCCTAAAGAAAATTAATCCACCAATTACATGGACCAAAACTAATACTAAATGTCCAGCAAAACTAATAGTGAACGACTCATTTCATTTGAATTTAAGAAATCTGTCATTGTTCAACACTAATAATAAATATATATATTTTATTCTTGTATAATAATTAACATATTTGTCATATCAGCCGAAACTTTGCCAAATTTCATAATAGTTTATAAATACTAATTACAAATAGTCTTTTTAATTTTTAAATAAAGAAACTGGGTATACTTGATGCCCTCTGCCTCCCCAACAATTCTCCCTGAATAAAGGATACTTGTTCCTTTAGGATATTTTTGGGAAAACGATTTAAAAAGTACTTAAACTAATCTTTAATCATAATTAAACTCGATTAAAAGATATAATATTAAATTATCTATGATATTGGTTAAACCTAGAACATACCCATTAATAAATTTAAGTAACAGTACCCTGGGGTGCTGGAGTACCTCTACCACAAAGTATGACATAAAACGTCATCATTAAGAAATATTAAACATTTATTAGAAATCAATTTATGCAGACTTTTATGGCACTTATGTCAGTCTTGCTTATAACAAGTAAATCATTATAAAAATTATAACAAGTAAATCATTATAAAAAAACTTTACATAACAGTTAACATTTTTTTGGGGCTCCAAACATAAAAAAGTTTTACATTTATCACATCTAGTCCGTGATTTATGGTCTTCTGACATGGGGCAAAACGAACATCTTCCAGATTTAGAATCTGAAGGGTTTATAGTATCGGATGACCACTTTTTTCTAAGTATATTGCCAATATTTACGAGAAACACTATAGGTATGACAAAGTTGGTCAAAAGTATCTACATCTCCTTTAGTTTGTTTGTAAAAGCTTATTATTTCAGGCAAATCAAGAGATTTATCTTTATTTGGTTAGTCGTGCATAGTAGAAAGCATAAGCACATTTTTCTTTTTTCTTTTCCTTAGCTTTGGAGGCACATATCATAGTAAAGTAAGTTCGTCATGAAATGCAAACATCGAAGTATTCTTATCAAGCTTCTTTAGTTCCAAAAATTGTTCTGTTCTGTGTTTTTCAGTGTTCCAACCGTTGTAAAATTTTTTGATAGCAGTTTTTGGGCAGCAGGGATGAAAGTAAACAAGTTACCACATATGATATTTCTGTTAGACCCATGAATGGAAGATGAAAGTTGTAGTGTGTATTACTCAACAACTGGTACCCCTCGTAGTGTAGAATCTTTTCCTGCGTATATAATACTATTTATCATATAATATGATTTTGATGTACATAACATTAACAATTTAATTCCATATATATCTGGCGGTATGTACATACAAACGGAATGGGCACCTGCCATGAAAAGCAAGTAATTGTTCGTCAATAGTTGTACAATCGGAAAGCGAATAGAGATTCGTTGAAGTTTCAACAACGTGATCAAAGAATTCCTCCATGGGAGCCTACTTATCATATTCCCTTCTTTTAGCTCTGGTCATACGATCATTGAAACCAAGACAGTTTGTTAAAAATTCAATTCAGCCATAGTGGACATAATATAGTTAATTCCCGTATTTATATCAAATATATCTTCGATTGTCAAATAATTAATTTTCAGTACTACAAATAAATAGTACAAACCAAACAAAGCTTTCAACTCAGTAAGTGTTGTATCTCATACAAAGGAAGATCGTTTGCAGAAATTAAATCATCACCGTCATTTTTTAGTTACTATAATCTATATAATCTCATCCGTAAACTTCATTGCTTTTTTGTTCCTTTACCTTGTAAAACATCGGGTAATGTAAGAACTGTTATTAGAAAATCTGGAATTCCAACCTGTACATTATTATCTTCAAGTTCTTCATCTGAACTAGAATGATCTGCTTTACAGTTCTCTTTAGCAGTATTATCTTCATTGCGAAACTCGGGAACAATTTTATCTGGCTCATCTTCTATTTCATCCCCAAGAACCACCTCTTCATCGTCAGAATCCAGAAGAAGCGTTTCGATTCCATTTTGTGACAGGTGTTGTCGTGAAGAAATCTAAAAAAAATTGGTTCTAGTTATAAACAGTTAATAAAAAATAAATGTAAGTATAAAGTAATTAATATATTAAACAAGAACCATTTTTATAATAACGTTAACAAAACAATGTAAAAGAACGTTAATAATAAATAAATGTAAAACGGTACAAAAACATGCATTTTTCTCTAAAAACATTAAAATAATTAAACATAGTTAGTCCACTGTACCCAGTGGTACTGGATTACACCAAGCGCAGTATTAACACAACCATACGCTCACAGGCACAGATCATTTACTACACAGATGCTCACAGGCCTCGAGCCAACACCTACTGCTAGACAGTAGTCGGTGTTGCTCGAGCCCGACTGATCATTCGACGCTACCTGCCGCAAATACGTGGTAGCGCCAACGAATTCGTTGTTCAGCAAAAAAGTAATCGCAAATTAATTTTTTTGACGTAAATACGTCTTTAAATTTGCTACCATACGGGGGCAATCCAAAAAACCTCATGATAACAAAATCGGGGGAAACAGTTTGGCGTTGCAGCTTCGAATCTATCCTCTACATCAAAAATTAAATAATACCACTGGATAGCTAAAGGATCAAAGAATTCATTACGACCAGCGAGAACAGTGACGCATCGCGCGCGGTTGAGTGGGAAGCGCCGCCATTTTGAGGTTATTTTGCTGTGTATCGAGATTTGCAATTAGTATAACTTTTGATTTGGAAAAGCTTCGATATTCGTCTAAGTTTTAATCGTCAGCTGTCGTCAAAATCTATCGATTGTATATAAAACATTAGTTTAAAGTAGTGACAGAAAATATAATAAGGTGTTAGAATAAAAAAATATTATCAAAAATATATAATGTCGGCCTATACGCGTCGAAAAGCCAAAACCAAATACAGAGATCGTATACGGCTGGAAAGGGCTTCTCAAGAACAATCGAATGGTAATAATAAAACAACATATGACCGAGTCAAGCAGTGCAGGGAACGTAAAAGAATGAATGCGGCCGAGCGAATCAACGACAGTGCCATCTGCAGCTGGGGCGGTTGAAATTATGCAAGTGGATGATGAAATCGCTTCTACATCGACAACGGACTGTAGGCATAGATTGTGTTCGATCGTCGATTATGAAGACACATTGGGCCGCAGCTAGTGCACGTTTCAATATAAACCGTTGCATAGACGTATTCACGTACAACAGATAGCCGTGTCCATGACACAGCCACACCCCATTTTTATTTGTTTTTGATTTGTGTCCCAGGGTAGGATTTAGGAGTAAAATAGATAAAAAATATTTATTCGTTTTGAAGATAGGTATTTGATAAATTCTGAAAGGGTAATCAAATGTTTCCCCCTCCCCTCGCCCTTACCTTTCACAAAATGTAATCTTCGGAAACAGAAAATTGCACATTACATTTATCATGTTAATAAATTCTGACAACATAGCTCATCTATACATATAATGTGGGGTAATCTATAATAATTAAAAATATTATTTTTAACATTTATTTGAGGAATATACAATTTAGAAATAATCGATGCCGGTGGTCGGCAGTTTCCTTTCGGTTACGAATGGCTAACCACAGATATTAAAGTTCTGTTAATGCAAGAACAGATACGCTTGTGATATATAAGTACATACACAGAACATATAGTACAGAATGGACATCACGGATACTAATCCATATTAAAAAAGTGGTCGCAATTTTGTATGGACAACAGGAAGCCGAATCACCAGGTAGCGCTTAGATTATTACCAACGCCGGGTAAATGGCGCTGTGTAGGAAAAATTATCACCCTTAGATGGCATTATGATACATTGAATTTAATTTTTTTAAATTTAAAAGCCTATTAAAATATATTAAAAAATATTTTCATTTTCATAAATTTTTATTAAAACTTTAAAATAACTAAAATTTTACAAAACATATATCTGAGGTTTTACAATTATAGTATGCTAAAAGGTAATTATTTCAAAAATATATTTGAATTGTCAAGTAACTCCAAAAGCGTGCTTTCAGGTTTCTCTGGCTTTAACGGTTCAGATAGATTATAATCTGGAAACTTTATGGATGTCCTCTACTGTACAGCTGAAAATAAAAAAAAAGTTCACAAGGGCAATACATATATGTGGATGTTATTGCGTATTCAGTGATATACATTTCTTGGCGCGTCTCAATGGAAGAAATTTATTTCCAAATTTTGATAAAGTTGTCAATTCGAGTTTGTATTTAATTAGTTAGTCAAATATTATAAAGTATTTCCACCAGTGTTGGTAAAAAAGTTTATATTGGAACATTTGTCAGGAAAGGGTTATTCTTTTATCAAGTTCAAAATTTTTGGTTCAATTACAATGTTGAATTTGTATTGAAATTGACATAGATGGAGGTTTTAAAATTCCTCCTTGAATTTTGCTTTTATAAATAATAACTTCCAAACTTAAGCATTTTACATTCACTTTATCGCTGTCACCGTGGTGTGTTGGGTTGATCGCAAAACATACGGCCGTTGAGAGCGTAGTGCACCGCCAGGACCCGGGTTCAATTTCCGGCCGCTCATCAAGCGGGATTGGAGATGTCCAACCTTTCGAGTCTCTGGCAACCATTTTCCATATGAGATCTTCTTCATCTCATATGGACGTTGTGTCCATACAACACGAGAACAACAACAACTGACTTTATCACTATATTGAAAGTTTAAACTATTACTAATCTCACCTTTTGCAATACTTTTTGTATAGTTGGCCTATTGTACGAATTGTAATTATCAATGTTAAGTTTGTAGTAAAATCAGTAGATTGTTTTATAACAAATTTAAAAAAAATTGCAAATCTTGAATAGTTAAAATTGTTTCCTGCACTTGACCAACAATACACCTGTGATTACGTTATTGCTTAAACGTATCAAATGTGTGCTATTGCTTGATGGACACCGAGGGAAAGTGCTGGGAGGATCTTCCTTTGGGAAAAGGAAATGAAATGGAAGTAGATAGGTTAAGGGTTGGAAAAATATCTAGTGAATCTGTGACCTAGCGTAGAAATAAATAAATAAATATCGGCATATACAAATCTATCATTTAACATACTTAGATATAGCATAAAAGATCAAAGAAAAGTAAGCACAGCAAGTACTTTTTCTCTGTCTGAAATTGCATCACAGGGCCTATGCCTTTATGCGAAGTTTGCTTGGTTAATTTGAATAAAGTAATGATCAATTAGAGACGAAAAATATAAGAATTAAAGTAATGATCAATTAAAGGCGAAAAATAGAGAAATTAATATCAAAATAATTTAGGAAAGCAATATTATTGTTATCAGTAATAAAATGAGGACAAATAAACGTACGACACTGACCACATAGATAATACTGACCACACACAGATAAAGGGGCTTTGCTTTGTCGCTCCATTAAAACATTCGAATACGGCTTACAAAACTTTTTTCAATTCATATAATGGGTCCTAGTGAATTTCAAAAAAGTGAAAGTTTACAATTAAAAAGATTGCAATTAATAACTTGGAAGGTTAATAGGTTAGCGCAAATACAGCTCCAAAACGATAATATCAAATTCTATCTTTGATCAAAGTAAAAGTTTAGAAGAATTATAAATTGCACAAATTTCGTAATTGTCGATTTTCTTTCTTCCAACTGATTTATTTTCTTTTATTTTATTTAAGTTTCTAAGACAACAGTTTATTTTCAATTTAATCCAATGTTTAATAAATAAATAGGAAAAACTATCTGTACAACATATGTGATAATCAGCAATAACTTGTTTTAAATATCGCAATAGAGTCTAGCCCGCCAAGTTTACTGCGTTAAACGCCCTTTGCATAACCGTTTAAAATTTTCGACTTCCTGTTTCATATCTTATACCTTTAATTTATGGGTATATGCACACACACACATATATATATATATATATATATATATATATATATATATATATATATATATATATATATATATAAATTCCCGGCGATACACTAAAAAAAATTATAAAAAACTTTTAACGCAGTAGTTAAACTAGCACTATCAAATATGTATCTAAATACGCTGTTAAGAATTTACTCCTACAAACTTTTCGAGGATTACGTCACTTATGATACACGTCCCTATAATTTTAGAATATTTCCTGTATTGATTACGAGACGACAAACGGAAAATAACTAAAAAATTGTAATTTTTTTACCTTCCTAGATAATTTATATTATAACACCTAATTTGAATACCTAAACTAAACTATAGGAATCGAAAAAAAACATTTTAAATGCATAGACTATGTAATAAAAAATTAAAGAAACAACATAGTTTAAAAAGAACAAATCAGATTTGACAAATTGTTGACAGCTGTCAAACGTAAGCTAAATGTCATAATAATAGATTGCTATCGTTGCGTTTTAAATTATAATTGATAAACTTTGAATCGCATGTTTAAGATCGGAATAGAATTTATTATCCGGTACAAATGTCATTTGGAAAAAGAAATCACAAACATTCGAAGAGGGACTATGAGGATCTGAGTCAACGAGGTACGTTTTAGTGATGTAAATTATAATTGTAGAAATTTGTTTGTAGGTTGTATAAAATTTGATAACATATATGTCATTACGTTTTTAAGAGCTCGTCACAGTGGACTTCCCTCTATTGTGGCAAGTCCAAGAACAGCTTTTTCCCGTTTTTTTGGTAACTAAAATTATTATTTTTGGTTAGGTGAATAGATACGTTGTTACGGATACGTTGATCTTGTATTTAAAAAAGACACTATAAGTAAAGAATATATTACTCATAGAAAAAAAGGAATGCTACTAAATTACCAAGTTGCTTGACCAAAAGTGAAAATTTCCTTAGTTTTGTATAACTGAGTGAAAAAAAAATTTTACAAACTATGTATTTAACAAAAAATGAGTTGCTCGCGATTATTTTACGTAAAAAATTTTGTTTGAGTTGAAAATTTGAAAAATCTATTTTATTTTAACAATCTGTTCATATAACAAGTAAAATTATATCTAGTATACTTGGTTTTTTTTAACATAATTGTCATTCTTTCTGACACTAAACGTTGAATATTCAACACAGACATGAATATATATATATATATATATATATATATATATATATATGTATATATATATATATATATATATTACAAAATAGTGTTTGATAACAAATTGGAAGGTTAAATAGTGAGCCATGACTATAACTTTTATATACCTTATTTATTTTAAAATTTTTCCAGTCCAAAAAAAAATCCACAAACTTACTTTTTCTAAAGTAAAATCATAGTTACATATGAGTACTCGTATATGCCGCTTTTAGTCCAGATTCCAAAACCAATTTAGTCCAGATTAGTCTTTTAAAAGGCGCCCACTGCAATACTGCAGTATGTTATGCTCCTTTATTTACAGTGCTTCTTTCCGTAATTGTGTTACTTTCGTATTAACAACTTTTGCTCTGTGTATTGGACTTGAATGCGGAGTAATTTACTAGAATTTAGTAGTAATATGCTTTTGTTTTCAGCTCAACAGAATGAGTATAATAATCAAAGTATTACCCATATTATAACCTTCCAACCACAAACAATATCAGAAGGAATGCATTTTAAAGCAGTTATCAATTTATTTTTTCATATAATTTACAATTTGACATAGGAAATCTGTAAAATTTTAATTTGCCATGTCCTAAAGTATTTTTGCAATTTACTACACAGTAACAATTGTGTCACAATTCGAAAAATTGTTTTTAATGCATAAAAAGTGAAGTATGAACTCAGTATAGGAAAAATGCTAAATTTTAAATATTTTTTTAAAGTTAAAGAATGTACATAACAAATTACATATTTAAAAATTAGGACTCAATCGTGATTATTTTATTATAAAAAATTATTTTAAAAAAATTACTCACAATTAATATCTTTATTTTTTTTATTGCTGTAGTATTTTTCACTATTTTCACTTTAAATTAATAATTATATACTACATACTAAAGAAATATCTAAACAGAAATTTTAATAATAAAAATTAACAAGAGAAAAATAAGAATTTATAAGGTATTAAAAAGGTTAATAACTATGACCTTTAAATATTTAGGTAATTTTATATAAATTTTTTAAATAATGATTTCATGGATCCTCTTTCTTAAATTTCAGGTTTTTTGTTAATGTAACTTCAAAACCCAGTGAAATTTTCATTGTTGCTAAAATGTATTTGTTTCCAATTGTTAAATTATAATTAAATAAAATCTTAAAGCAAGGATTTAATAATAAATTTTTAAGGTTGGTAGAATTTAATATTTTTATTCTGTGTTATTAAGTGAGATAGACGTCATTTCTTTTTTAGTTTTATTAAGCTCTTATTAAACTTTTTTTCTTATTATCACCATTCATACTTATGTTTGTTAAAAAATCATATCTAGTTATAATTCAAAGTAAAAAAAATTATGAGTAATTATCTTTAACCATAAATTTTTCATAAAATAATTGTGATCAAGACCTATTCTTTTAAAATACTTCATTTTTTCATGTATTTCCTTTCATCCAAAATCAGCAAAATTTGCATTTTTGCTAAATTGCACAGGTTCCAAAAGTAAACATGAATAATATACGAAAGTAAATTATATTATATATGACAATATTTAATAGGAGCCTATATATATTTCCACTTCTGGCTACAGCGAGTGCTGCTGTCGATTTTATTACTCCTACTCTGTGGTCTGCCAATAATTACTGCCATTATTTACTGTCAACATTTGTGTAACATTACTGTTATTTGCTATAAATTAAAGCAAAATGTGTTTTGACATGACTTTATAAATTAAAGCCAAATGTGTTTTTCAATGCTCGACCCCACATAGCAAAAGTGATGGTGAAAAAACCCTTTCATATGGATAGACTGTCCATCCTTACCCAATGTACTCTCTCAACATTTCGCTCCTATATTAAAATGGCATATGCCATAAAATTTTTTCTCATTTAAATAATTAGGTAGCAATCAAAATAGATAATAATCACTCCTAGACTATTACCTATTTCAATTGCTACCTAATTATTTAAATGAGAAAAAATTGAAAGGCTTAGATCTTTTTAAGGTTGACAAACTTACTAAGCATGCATGCTGGTGAAATTGATAGATAACAATGATTATGTATAATTGAAGATTGGTTTTATTAATTAAATACGAGTATAAAACATAATAATTTGTGAACAAATATTCTGTGTTTTTGAGTTGCCAAACTAATACAATGTCTTGTGGTTAGTTCATTGATTGTACTTTGGGTGTTGAAGTTATCTTAACAAGTTTTCTAAATTTATTGGATTTACATCCATTCTTACGTCGAACCTGAGTAAACAAAATGCTTCCAGAATAATTTCATCCTTAAACGTAAACATTATATGTTTGTTAGTGCGCACGTGTGAAATGAGTATAATTAATAATCTTCTGCAAGTCTTCAAAACCAGTTACTGTTTATAATAACCTGTAACCGTGTATATTAAAATATAACTTTTTTAATATAATGGGGAGGAACTAATGCGCAGTAAAAATGTTATTTACCGTGTTATATTTGGAAATATACTAATTCAGCAGTTACTTTGTAAATTATAGTATTAGTTTTAATTAGTTATTGATGTAATTTTACAAAATTTTCCTGCATTACACTATTGGTTAGTTAATTTTTACAGCCTATCAGTTGTCCAGTCAGAGAGTGACTTAGGGCAATTTCATACAAAAATGAGGAATGTGAAGATTCTTCTTTCAACAAAAGTTGTTGCAACAAAAGTTAAAATCTGACCAGGAAAAAGGTTGACGAAGGATGAGGTGTTTCCTATATGTGGTTGCAATATTTCAGCTACATGTCTGGCCAACCTGTACGTCGGCGAATCAATTTGACTCACTATAGGTCGCAAAGGAACCTCAGCTTTGGTCAGACAAAAAGGACAATCGCCGAACGCATGAAGGAACACATAGCAGCTGTGAAGAACCGCCAGATAAATAAGTCTGCTATAGCAGAACACTTAGTTGATTCGGGGCCCAATCACTGGATCGAACTTCATGACCCCAAGGTTATTTCTTCTGAGCCTCATTATTTCAAGAGGATTATACGGGATGCGATTGAAATTAAAAAACATCCAAATTTCAATCGTGAAGACGGATTCAAACTCTCGGGGCTTGGAATCCAGTGATTGCAACTAGGTGTTCGCGATGTGTACATAAATCCAAGTGTCATGACACCGTCAGTGTAGTGTGTAGGTCTAGTGTGAACGCGCCTTAGATTTCTACAATCAACAAAGTGGGGTTAGTTTTGAAAAACACTCCCGCGTCGCAGCGGTGACTCCTATACATCTTCAGTCTTCCCGTGACCACAGGCTGTGCAACCAGTCTGAAACGTCGGGACATAGTGAATACTTAGTTTATAATATCTAGGTTTACTCATAGAATAGATAATTACCGCGAAAAAACCCGATTCAAATCAAATAAAATATGTGTTCGAATCGCGAAAGTTTAAAAAAGTCTAAAAATTCTTTAACATTTGTTTATGGAATAATTTATATACAATGGTTTTTCATATTGAATAATCTATGAATACTGTTTTTCATTTGTCTCCTTGGTATTTGGAGTCTTCTGATAGTTTGGGTATATTAATATGAATAATATTATTATTTTCTTGTTTATACAGTTATTACGTTTTTCTCGAAACTGCTTAAGCTGTGTAAGGCAGAAGTAATACATATTCTTAAGGACCTCAAGCATTGATTGAGATTTTCTTAGGCCAATTTTATTACTGATAGGTTTATAATAGTTTCATCCTAAATGGTGTGACAGGTTTCTGTTATTTAAAATCATCTATATACTAAGGTTTTCTTTAAATTGTTACATTAGAACATATGCAAACAGAACACGGCAAATTGATCATGCGTAGTAATTGCTCATTTTAGCGGACAGTCTTCAATTTTATGTTAACTAATATCTACGAATTCTTAGTGTTTGAAACAGAGTTTGTCATCCACTACAGATCATCTGATAGATATGAATAAATTCTTAATATCTTCAGGTCATACAACGATCTAATAAATGCATGCATATATGTTTAATGCAAAATCCATGTATCTTTAACATAGGTAATAATATTTTCATTGTAATACTTTCATCCATATTTTCGAAATCATCATCATCATCACATGTATGAATATATTAGAAAAAACCTCATAACTAATCCACATAAATTATATATCATTTTATAGATAATTGCTTGTTCTACCGGCATCCACAACTAAAAAATTTATTATTGCTATTGTTTTTGCAAATTAATTAATTATTAAAATTATATACACAGAACAGCAATGCTGCCATCTAACGGCTCAACGTCAATATGATTGACGGTCGGTAAAATTTTTGTTTAATTTCAAATCCACTCACGTATAAATAAAGTGGCGCTTTAGCTCAATGCTTTTCATACTTGCGCCTCTATATGTCAATTTTAGTAAAATATTTGTTTGATCTGTCATCTGAGCTTCATAATGGAATAAAAACGTAATAAGCAGTGTGCAAAATTAGAAATGAATTGAATACCTGCAATCAATTTTGATTTACTAAATTGAGTTGAATAATTTATAATGCGAAGACTTCGCACGGGTCACGCTAGTTGTTTATTATTATAGAATACAGTGGCAACAAATGAAATAGATAATAAATTCGGTAGTCGATGGTATCATATTAATTTCAATTACCACTATTATGTTAAAGATGCTGACAGGCTTGAATATTCATCCAGATTAGTGGGCCTCAGTACGAACCTGACTAAGATGATAAAGTCTTGGTAAACATTGGTAATGTTAGGATCAAAATTGTTCAAGAATATACTTATTCCGGAAAAATTATTTAACTGGGTAGAAGCGACTTTGACAAAGAACCTGACAGAAGAATTTATTTGGGGTGGGCAACATTTGGGAAATTGGATGAGATTTTCACGATCTGAATGTGCAATCTATTAGTTAAGATTCTGTTTTTTCAGTTATGTCTTTTTATGTTCAAAATGAATGAAAATCATCTAAATTAAACTGGCCACATATTCAGTTTGAATATCTATCTATGGTTTTTGAGGATGACTCATTCTGACCAAATATTTTTTAATTTCCTCATTACATTCTTACTTGATCACCTGCAGTGAAAGTTATAGCAAATAATAGTGTGATAATCTATAGTAGGGAAGGCTCCATAGTGAAATGTATAAAATTATTATATTGCTCACTACTCTCAACAGCTAATAGTTTATATTTCGTACTTAAAGGGAATCAGGAGGGTAGTGTTAATAAAAAAAGGATGGTGGCCTTTAATACAAACCATCCTTTTTTAAACAGAACACCGATTTGTATTAAGGTAAGCAAATTCGCACTGCGTTGAATCAAATTACCTTTCTATAAGACTTATATCATACACTACGTACTTGTAATATTGAATTCTTTTTTTACTTGTATCTTTGTGCTGATATTTATGTAAACTTCTCTAATATTTGAAATCTGTTGCTTTCATGTTCCTTGCTTTTGTGTTCTACAGACTTTCACTTTTAATTGAATCTAGTCGCTTGTTACGGTCGACAAATATAGGTAATATTATTTCTGGTATTTATTACATTTATCTAATACTTCACATTTCTCCACACTACATTCATTATGGTTAATAATGAAATTATTTTTATGAAAACCCCAGAGGTTAATTGTTACCTAATTTCCCATAATGCATCCTAGATTCACAAAAATGAGGAAATTAGAATCTCTGAGAATACTTATAAGGCTGGTACATCTATGAGTACCAATTACGGTTTTATCTCGATGATGTTGCTATTTGTTGTCTTTGTAGGTTTGTGCTTTTTATATCTTATATATTCAATGTTTTTCCTCTGACTACTACTTCCTTTATTTTATTTTTTCTCACTGGAAACATTCCTTAGCCAGTCTTGTATATATTAATACCAGTGTATAGATATTGTTTGTATTCTTTGTTAAAATTTCTTGTGGGCTGTTGCATTTCTCATGAACTAATTGACTTTCCACTTTTTCAACGTTCTTATTTAGTGGTTATATTTTCTTTGTTTTATGTTACCTACTTGTGTATTAACATCTGCCATTATGATATTTCTAGGTAAACTTCCTCTATTTCAGTAACATCATAATCTTTTTCTTATACTTTTTCTGTTGGACCATATACTTCTACTTTTTTCTGCTTGTTGGCAGAAGCTGTTGACTTGAGAAAGTTACTTGATACTTCTATACAAAAATAAAGGTAACATTGCTCATATTAAGATAAGTAGCAACTACAAGGAAATAAAACTAGCGTTTCATATACTTAAAGTAGGGGTGGTAGACTTAAATACCCATATATCAAACTTTATAAAAATTTGCAAAAATCAATTTAATTTCACAGTTGGAACGTCTACAACTGATGCTATTCATATTCTATGCTTTGTAAAAAAAATTATTGTATTCTAAAAGAGAATCTACGTGCTATTTATCGACCTCCAAAAAGTCTTTGATATATGACCCTAAAATCGGTATGGATTTCACTACACAAATTGAGTTCAGCGGTTTTAAGAAAACCGTTAGAAGTTAAAGTCTTAGGGTCAGGGGTCAGCCAAGGGCTTAAGTCCCTTACTATTCAACTATCTACTATGTAACACGAGACACATTTAAGAACTGAGGCCTTTATGTTGACTATATGCAACTACAGTGATCAGTGGTGTAAGAGTTAGATATGGGTTATGTGTTCAGTTGTACCAAGACTGAGTTTATAGAATGTGACTTCACAGGAATATTGGCTGCCGGGAATGATATTCTTAAAGACAATATCCTACTAACAAAGGTATCATGATTTAGATATCTTGACTCAACCTTAACAACAGATACCTCCATTCGAAGAAGATGACACTCATGGACCTAACACCACTTAAATGGAAGTCCTTGGTAGTGGTGTTGTGTGACCATAAAATGCTGACTCATATTAAAGGCAAGATCTACAATAGATCAAACCAGCCACGCTATGTGGAACCGAATGTTAGACTACCAAAAAAGTAAATGCAGTAAATGCTTAGCCGGCAGGGTCACACACCTTTACACGATTAGAAATGAGTACAAAAAAAATACTTAAAATACCTTTAAAATTGTTTCAATAACTGAAAAGCTCAAACAAAGCATAAGACGGTAATGGATATTGTTTCTTTGCATGATGTGACCACTATGCGAAGAAACAATACCTATGGGTATTGTTTCTTGTCTTCTTGTTTCCGGCAACAAAGTTCTTAACATCCCAAATCCATCGGGAGGAAGAGGAAGACCATCCGCCTCTTAGTGGTCTAAGGTCGAGAAGGAGCTGAAGATCCAGAATGTATTAACTATGACAATCTAAGGCCGACTGTCCAGGTGCAGGGCTATGAAGAGCTCCGACATCAAATAAATTGTGAAGAGAGACAGAAGAAGTAATTATTTCTCTTATAGTCTAAACTCACATAATTCAGTTAATTCCATTATATTTTCGTATGTTCTGAGAGTTGGAGTATTTAAACTTATTATTAAAATCCTTTTTGCCTTCCTCTACCTTTGTTTGGCTGGTTGGTTCTTGTTAAGCGTCCCATTGTCTTGAGACGGGTTCAAGATTCTCTTCGTTGTGGTATATTAACCGATTGTCAGTGTGTAGTAATTTTTGTATGTATTTTTTCTGTCAACGAATACAATTCTATATCTGATTTTTGGATGTGTTTAATCTTATCAACTGGATAGTTTAGACTTTGTGATTTCCACTTTTCTTAGTTATATCATTATATGGTTTATTAATAAATCCTATGCGAAATTTTTTTCACATCGAAATAATTCATCAATTTTATTGATTTTATTAAATTAATTATCTATTTTCCAATGTTTCATTTTTTTTCTAACATGTGAACTGTGATCAGAAATTGCTCTGATTTTCAATTTTTTGAAGGTATATTAATTTTATCTATTTGGTTTCCTTCAAAGATATTCTATCATTATTAAATATTTGTGGAATGCACTTTTTGATATAACTTTTAGCTTGATCAACGACTTTATTATTATTTCTTCTATGATAGCAAAACATTCATTCTTTTCACTGTCTTTTTATTTTATCATCGGGATGTCACAATCTACGTCTGATTTATATGATGATGGGGCATCACTACAAACTTATTTTTTGACAGATATCTATAAATTGATAATGACATGTGAGCATGTAGGTGAATTGTCAGGATGCAATAGTCGTGAATTAGTATTTCACAATCCTGGATATTTCTTCCAGATCGCATCACTAGTGATATAAAACTTTCAAGTAATACTGTTATTAACGGTACAATGTGGTGAAAAATGTCCTAGTGGTCTATACTGTTATAATCTAAAAAACAATGTCGAGAACTTAACATTTGAGTGAACTTGGTGGCCTTTTGTTGTTTTGATGTCATAACATAAAATATTTTTTGATATCATAACTTCTGTTTTGTCACCTATTATGGTCTATTGAGGCAATTCTGGGTCACCAATGAATTCATTTAATAATCCTTAACAATTTGTTTGCTAAGAATTTTTAGGGAATAGGAATAAGAGGGCAAATTAAATAACGAATATTTTTTTTTCATTATTAGCCCGCCAAGTTGAATACGTTAAACGCCCTTTTCCGAGGAATAAGAGGGCAAATTAAATAACGAATATTTTTTTTTCATTATTAGCCCGCCAAGTTGAATACGTTAAACGCCCTTTTCCGAGGAATCCGACAGAACCGTTTCAAATTTTCGACTTCCTATTTCAAATTTTATACCTTTAATGTATGGGTGTACATACATATACATATATATATATATATATATATATATATATATATATATATATATATATATATTGTAGGGTGTCATTAAAAGGTCTAGTTATAAGGGTCTTAAAAACATTTTTTTCATACTTATAGGTATTATATCTTCAGAGATATACTGAGGAATATCCAAAAAAATATATCTCCTTTATTTTAGAAACACACACAAAGATAATAACAAAACTAGCAATGATTCTAGATGTCATAATTTTTTAAATATCCCCAATGAATTTACGCGTACGAAAGTTATAGTAGTTCAGGGTCATTTTTTTCAGAAATCATGCGATGTAAAGACTTGAAAGCTGGCATGGTACTACATCTTATTAACCCACATATTTTACAATACCAACTCTTTTTAAATATTATAATAATAACAATTAAAGAGGAATTAAGTTGTTTTTTCTCATTTTATATTTATCATGTGGAATATCATTTCAAAAGGTTTATTAAGAGGAAAACAAATATTTTTTTTTCACAATTTTAAATTGTTTATTTAAAAAGACATTCTCAAAAATTTACAAGAATATAAAATTCTACCCCCTTATTTTCGAAACTACTGAGACAGAATTCATAAAATAAACAAGGTTGGTAAAGTCTGATCAGATGATTACAGGAAAACTATAGCGATTATCCTTGATCTTATCATTGTTTTTAAGCCTGTGCTGGTTATACTGTACAATATGTTACAATATATTTATGTTGGCAAAAATTAATAATTTTAAATATTTTAATAGAAACATGAAATATTTTTTCAGATGTACACTTAAATTATTGTGTCGAAATGTGTATGGAATCCTCATGTGTGAGTTACTTGTGCTGGATAGGTTTTTAATTCGTCTTTATTTGACATATTAGATCCTCCTCCTCTCTCAACATTTTCAACATCTTCACAGCCCTTATGGCTGCAAAGTGTTTATACCATTTAAAAATTAATTGTAACATAACAAATTCATCGAAAGCCTTCGATATTTTGATATGTCACAATGCGTTATTGTATTTTTAACACAAAAATTTAATACAGTTTGAAGCTCAATATTTTGATGAACAGAGCTGAAAAATGGTAAATACAAGCTTTCATTTTAAAACACCTATTCAATGATACTACACTTGATAGGATGTGTGAAAAATAACTTGTTTTCTCTCCCTTTACATGTACCGGAGACAGTGATAGACGGACAGACATGATGAAATTATATTAGTTTCTGGTTTTACTGTGGAACCCTAAACTTTCAGATCCCACTAAAATATATCTTACTTATTGGGCTGTCAAAAACAATGTGTCCATTATGACTGAAAATATATTCAGTAATAAATAGACTTATTTATCCCAAATTACATAAATTCAAAGTTACATAATTTTCCACTTGGTTATTCCATAGTATAATAACTCTATCACATTATGTGGCAACCAGCGGTTTCAAGTGTCAAGTTTCTAGCTTGTATGAGTTTGAATGGATATGCTTCACGTACACATGCTGCATACGTACTTTTATATACAATGTCATACAAATACAGGGTGTCTGCGACCCTATCCGATAATGGATCCAATATGTATGATTATAACGATATCAATGAATCTCCTGGTCGTATGTAGATCATTGGTGAAAACCGGAATTTGTTATCTCAAGGGGTTTAGAAATTATAGGACGTTAAAAATTTCAAGAAAAACTGTCTACACGAATTCTTACATATTTCATTACACACCTTACTGCCAAGTAAAATTATTATTATTATTAAGTAAATAAAGAGAGAGAAAGACGAGATGCTATGTTGCCACTCTCTTCTCGTATGCGAGAGTGCATTCATGATCAAGGTCACTTATTAATTTAGTCAATTGCGAAATCTCTTTGTGTACGGTTGTGTTGTGTCGATAAGTTTTTAACGTATTGTGTTATTATTGAGAAAGATTGTGTGTTATATAGGGAAACAATCTGTTTTTAGATATGTCTTCGAAACTGCTTGCCCGATATTAACCAAAGTGATATTTAGCATCCATATATGATAACAAAAAGCCTGAAATTCATCCGACTTTTAAGGAGTTACATCTCCGAAGTGGTAAGGCTTTCTGAATCCAAAAATATATCCTTGTATTCATCCTGTCAAGCACTATAAAATAAAACAAGCCTGAAGACAATTAAATACTCGTTTCAATTTTGACAAATCTTTGATACAGCACAAACAGTACATACACACATGTACATTTGTTTTTATCCACTATCATTTTAACCAAAATTCCTGTACTGAATCATTTTCATTTTTTTAATGAAAAAAAAAATGAAGATATATAACTGATAATGTTATAATTATCAGTTATATATTTCTAGTTTTTCAGGATGTGAATCCTGAAATGTGATATGAAAACATTTCAATTGAGATTATAGGAGGAGGACGGCGTTTAATCGATATTTAAATAACAGTAGAATTCAATTTTCTAGTAAATTTTGAATTTTGAACAATTTTTTTTATACCTTGAATATTTTCTCAGTCTCATTTTTATATGCAACGAGGGACGGTCTCTTGTTGTATATAACACATCCTTTCACACAGGTACATTTTAGGGTAGACAAAGGTTGTGTCTAAAATATTTCATTTTACACTATGTTAAGTGTCTCATCCCCATATGCCAAAATGACCTTTACGAAGGTGTGGTGCAATTATTTGGGGAAGCTGTTTGATTAAAATTTTTTGATATGTATTTTTTTTGTATCACTTTATTTTAATTAATAAAAAATGTATCATAGTATGAATCTTTTCTGCTCATTTCTACCACACCGCTCCTCCTACTTTCAGAAGCATTTTCATTTCTTCTCAATTCCCAACCTAAGTCATGTAGTGTAAAGGTTCAATTTATATCAATTGAAAACATGTACAATGATTATGATATTTCTTTTAATAAAGATTAATAACTTGGCTTGAATATCATCACTTTTGTCTCATGAACTTTTTTAACTTTAATTCTATTTCTGGCTTTGTTTTTAGTTATAAGCAAAACAGAAAACCCTTGTTTGCATAGGTAAGTTGTAGAGAAGAGCATAAGATATTGCTAGGTGAACCACCGAATTGGAGGATGTGAAATTGATTTTTTACACCAGAACTCTCCAAGATATTCTTACAGTGTCTATCATTTTGGAATTTAATGAGCTCTTCCTGGATTTCTTTTGCATTTTTTTTCACAGCAATATCATACATTTTTGAGTATCTTTAGATTTGGGGTTATATTCTGGGATGGAGTTCTTTGACTAGCATTTGCAGTTATCATAACGTCTTTATTATCGTCGACCAGTATGTTTAACATCACAAACGCCGAATAATTGTTTTCGCCAACTTTACTTGCCCATAATTGAAGTTTGCAATTAAAAGCATGAACTTTGTCTTCTCAAAATACTCTGTTATTATATTCATGCCATCCGTACATTTAGATGTTGTTTCCATTTTCAGCAATATAAATAATTCCACTTTAAAAGTGTTGTCGTCGTCTAAAAACCATTCAACCATATGCAACTGACTGCAATTAGAAATAACTATTGACCGACTGCATTTAGAATTTCCATTCCAGCTTTTATCATTTCCAAATCTTGTACCACTAGGCCCGAGTCTCATCTTTTTCTTCTTCTTTGTCTTCAAAGAATTCAAATAATCGATCAGATAAATTAGGATGGCTCGGACTAGTACCATACATATAATGCACTTTCGATAGAACTAAATTTGAATTTAATGTAACTATTGCCATATTTTTTCTTTCTTGACACCATTCTATGAAAATAAAACAAAGATGTAATTAAAATTAATTTCCGTAATTATGTTATTTCAAACTAAAATTAAATTGAAGGATTTATCATTACTAAATCATGGACAACTTAGTTCTCATGAATCCCTAGTAGTCCATGGACCATCAGTCAGGAACCATGTATAATACACATCTATATATATTTGGATTAGTAGTTGTTGCATGAATCCCTAAAAAACAAACAAACAAAATTTTCCTGTTATAATATTAGTAACTATACTAGGAGGAAAAAGAATGTGACCATCCATTTAATTTACGTGCACATTGTGGCAAATTCTGATAGTTATTAATAATGCAGTCTCCTACAAAAAGAAACTAAATAGTATGATATTCTTCTCAATTGGTGACAAGAGATGTGTTTTACTCCAATTTTTTGTAATGGCGTGTTCACTGATAATTATAAACTGTTAATATATATATATATATATATATATATATATATACATATATATATATATATATACACACATATATATATATATATATATATATATATATATATATATATAGGTGTCAGGATGTACACTAAATCATTCAAGTGGACCTCGAAATAAACCTGTGCAATCAATTGAAAACATTAACCGTGTTCTCGCTGCGGTCGAAGAGCATCCACAAAGATCAATTAGAAAACATGTTGCCTCTTTGAATGTCCAGCGTTCACTGTGATGGGAGACATTGATGGTGTAATATACCTTACATAAAATACGCACAAATATACTTTAGTTTACTGTAATTAAAATATTATAAATACAATAATTGTTTTTTTTATTATTATTTAAAGTTTGAATTCACCTTTTATATCATGCAAGTTTCTTTATATAATAAATAATATTGTCAACTGTAATATGAATAAGGGACAATATTGTTAATTGTAATATAAATAAGGTAATAAGGGACCGAAGTAAATTTTACAGGGAAGAAGGAAAACAAATTTTATTTAGAAAAAGTGTTCAAACTTCTTTACTATAAAAGCTATTAAGAAATATTTAGAGCAATGTTCCATGAAATTTAAAATCTGTAAGAATTAAGCAATACTATAAACCCAACCTTCATTGGGTCAAAGATGGCTGACATATATGTACCTAATGTTAATTCTTCTGAAATAAATGCTCCTTTTATTAGTGATTTAATGTGACAAAAAAGGAATGTTAGAAGTTGCAAGAAGTCTGCAGAACTCATCCTTACTTCTTTGTTCAACTAAAATTTTAGTACCTGATATGAAATTGTAAATTAAAAAACGTTTTTAACTACATAATTTAGTTTTATTTTAAATAGATCAAATGAATTACTCATTTCATGAACAATATTTTGAATTTTAAAGAAAATGCAACTAAAATTATCTGCTAGCCACAAATATTTTCAAGTTTTTCTTTGTTATTGTAACATTGCATTTAGTGCAAACTTTATTAACTTAATAGTTTAACAAATTATAAAGTAATTAATAAAATTATTCATATGAATTGAATCATTCATACGAATCTATTTAAAAGAAAACGAAAGAAATCATTTTTTAATAAAAAATAACTATTGCAGCACGAATCAGTTTACAATGTTGCAGATTGCTTTTTCCTTTCACGTTTTCATCATTGATTAAATACATTTTAGTTATTGACTGACATTTCGAAATATTCCTGTAATGTTTTTAATGCTTTCTCAGTTTCCTACCACAATATTTTCTTACTTTTTTTTCAATCTTCGTCTAATTAAATTTCTTTCAAAGAGGCGGAACAGCAAACATCAATAATGTTGTCCTCAGTTGACTCATCGGAATTGAATGTTCCATTATCAAGGCATAATATTCAAGTCAGCTTGTGGTTCAAGTCAGCTTTTTGTCAAAGCAACTTCACATTCATATTATTCTTCTATCTCTTCTAAGTCTTGAGTTTCTTCATTTACAGTAAATTTTAAGGCAGAATCTTAAAGGCTATTTGACAGAGTAATTTTGTTTATAGAATACCAAGCTTTAATTACTAATATTATATCTTGCAACATATTGACTTTCAAATACTTTTATTTGGTTTACTCATGTCTATCTAACTTTGCAGTTATCTCATTTGTAGAAGTTAATAAACGATGCAGTAATCTTTCTTAAAATGGTTCTGAAGGCATTCATTTTCATCGTGGAAGCAATTATTCTTAAAAAAGCATATCTCAGAAGGTATTGCTAGCAATTTTAAAATAATATTTCAATAGTAACACTAAAGCACATGTTGAGAAATTTGGTACGTCTAACATTCTCTTCTAATGGTTAATAAAAAAAATACAGTGTTTAGATTTTTTAAAATCTAGTCTCATATTCACATATAATATAATCCCTTTATATTCAATGACATTTGCTCTATGCCGTTGATATTGACAAACATGTAACAAAAATTTCTTAATTCTATTGTTTTCAAGTGCCCTTTATGTTTCTTGCATGGGCAGTTTTGCACAGTTGTTAAAAAAATGAATATTCATAAGCGTGGATCTTACATTACAGTGATAAGTCAATGTTAAAAGTTCCCAACAAAATAAATGCTTGAAAAGAACAAAAACTTCTAGAATCCTACTTCATAATAGCTCATAGTACAACTCATCGTAAAACATAATAAATAACAGGGTTATTATTGCTTGAAAGTGCTATTTGTATCACCATTTTCCACTGTGTACAGAAATCTATTGCCAATCTGTGAAATGGGTTTGAAATTGTAAAATGTTATACCTACACATATTTAAAGAATAATGCTTGTAGTTGGTGGCCATGTAGTGTATCATCAGTAGAATGACCACAAAAATTGTCGAAAATGAGATATAGGCAATTTAATAAAAATTTCAAGCTCTATTGATTGGCTTATTTAAAATAGTGATATAATTAAGGAAAAGTTTCTTTTGGGCGGTCGCATCACTGTAAAGACGGTACTAATGGCTCTATGTATTTTTTAATATTAATTTAGTCATTTTATCATATTCATCGGAAGTATAGCTTATGCCCCTGTAAACGTTTTCCCTTAATTAGATAGATTGTACTATAGATAAGCTTGGGAGATATCTAACGTGCTTATAATGAATGGTTGGCGTACTACACTTATCGTTTTTGTTTTCATTGATAGAATATTCAAAACTATTACTACTGTAAGTTTTAAGTTTCAGGGGAGGGTCTAGATCTCCCTAGACCACTCTGTATGAAAGATATCTTTGAAAAAATATATAAATGCAGGGTGTTTGATATAAATATGAAATTAATATTTTTTTTTTTATTAGATGATTTTTTAAAGATCATGGAGCAGAGTGCTGGTACTGTAGTGGGACTTCATGATCTTTCAAATAATTTTTATTGATTGATAAATTTTTATAATTGTGTCTAATAGAGATATATACTGAATGTAAAACAAATATACAAACAGACTTGGTGTCGTAATAGAAATCAAGTGGGAATTCCGTTAGTGCTTTCCTCTTACTCATTATGACGATTTTTATAAAAGATAATAATATAAAACTTTGTTAAACTTAACGCAGAAATGATACATTTGTTTAGCCATAAACAAATTAATAACCATAAACAAATTAATAACGTAATTAACGTTTATGTTTTTTGGTAGCTTTGAACTTTCCTTTTTTTGTAAGCTTTTATTTTTTTTTTGATCTTCCTTATATTTTGAAATTGATTTGCTGTTTTCCCTTTATTCACTTTCCACAAATTCTAAAGCAATCAAATAGACTTTTTCACTTTTCCTGATTTCTAAAGCATCAGATAGATTTTTTCTATGTGCATAACATGTCTAGCAATTATTTCAGAATTCGAGTTGATTTTAGGCCACCAGACGATTTTCAAAACTTTTATAAGCCTTGTAATGTTATCAAAGGTATTAGGGGTTTTTATGTACTTGCATTATTAAATATTACGAAATCTTTAGAGAAATGAGTGCAGAGCTGCAAAACAATTAAATAATTTTTCAGAAAGTTTACATGATTTTTGAAAATAAGCAATGCAATATATAAGATTCTTTAATTGGTTGTTACCTTAAAAACTTCTAGAATATTTTGACATTTTCAAAATAGTACGTCCATGTGAGGCGTGGATTTCTCAGAAACCAAAGGAATTTTTGAGCATATTCTGTGATATTTCCCTATTGATTTCTCAATTAACATAATTTGGGATGTTTTTCAGTAAGGCTTTTTTATTTTATCTAAATGTAAAATAAGGGGTCAGCTGAATGTGGATTATTGGAGAGATCAATGTTTTCTCTTCTCCAAATCTTCGGAGCCAATGTTTGACTACATTATAGGAGAGTAAACCTTCACCTATTGGGATGAAACTTGACATAAAAATAGCTTTAGATTAAAAGCTAGGTTAAGGTATTACACGATAATACAATGTGTGTCTAGAAAGTTTTTTTCATTAATTATAGAAAAAAAAGAAAGTGATAAGATATTTTATTATTTTAATGAATTATTAAATGTTTTGTCATGTAGCGAAGAAGAATATATATATATATATATATATATATATATATACATATATATATATATACATATATATATACATATATATATATATACATACATATATATATATATATATACATATATATATATACATATATATATATATACATACATATATATATATATATATATATATATATATATATATATATATATATATATATATATATATATATAAATTTCCACGATTTAAAAATTATAATTTGTGCTCAAAACCCCTTTTTGGCGAAAATGGGATTAATAATCCACAAGCCGAAAACGCTAGTGTGGTTTAAGCAAATCCCGATAAAAGTAATTATAGAACTCGAAAAATAATTATAAAAATAACAATCGTATTTGAGGAGAATTTTCTTTGAGGATTTTCATTCCCCTACAAACTTCGAAAATAGTTTTCGTACTTATTTTTCTTTTCTCCTTGTACATAATAAATCGTATTATTATTAGTTACGAATATAATTGTCAGGATCTGAAGAAGACTAGGAGAAAAATAATTTTTTTCATATAATTATATCGAAATTAGTTTAGTATTTATTTGAGCGTTAATGACTTTAATTTTGCAGCCATTTTAAGTAATTTCTCAATGGTTTATCGTGATGAAAACGGCCTATATTTTGTTTGTTTTGCATGATGTATGTAAATATGTTTTACCAATTTATTAGAAACTATTTACTTTCGTGATACTTGTAATTTTTTGTGTCAATTTTTTTCATCTTTGTAATGATTGGATCACTAGTCGCCTAGTATCAAAAATCACATAATTCGTTGTATATTGGATGGAATTTTTTGTAGGCAATCAACATTCCGTGTAATAATGGGATTGAGATGGTATATAGCTATATGTTGAATACAATTATATAAGTATATACACAGTTATATTAGAAGGTAGCACACTTGGAGACATTTAAAGAATTCGTAAATATCCTCCGGGAATTTTGACGCAGTCATTTTACGCGGTAAAGGTCACATTGAACTTTAGCTGACCGAGTATGACCTTAAAGCGTCCCTCTATCAGGGACGGGCTTCGGACGTTAATAGCTATTTTAACCTATTTTGTATTGTTATAGTAACGCTATAGTCATATTTGATTTGACATAAAATGGCGGCTTTATAGCCTGTCATGGTTGCAATGGAGTCGGGGTTGTTAGCGTTTAACAGTCGATCTCGTAAATTCAGGGACGTCTACAAAGGAGGAAGTTTATGTTTGTACAATTAACGCGGTGCTTTCATGCCCGATTATAATTTGTACTACTTGTATCATTCGCATACGTTATTGTCCTGCGTGACACGGTTCGCTTGTGATATCCAACGTGTTTAAGTAAGTTTAACAAAAAATCACATATATGAAAATATCACAACACTTTTCACAGATGTTTCTTACTTTAAAACTTTGATCCACCGGATTTACTTTTGTCTCACCAACCAGAGTTGCTAAACTATGTAGTACATTTTAATGTTTCCTAATTTTTTTTTATGTGGTTCCATAGGCTATTGACAAACTCCTAATAGTTACGTCATATCCACCCCTCGGTCTTTCAATCCCTGTCTGTCACATCCTTGTAGTTTCTACACTTTAGTAACTAAGCTTAGGTATATAAACGCAAGCTGATCCTTGACATGACGATTTCAATGAGTATACAGTAAAATCTTAAAATAATGTTTTTAATGTACATGTAAAAAAATGGAAGCGAATCTATTTTCGTACAACCCATTGATTGCAATGTAATTAAACAGGTCTTTTAAAATTATATTTATATCCTCAGGCTGCAATAGTCTATAACCATGACTACTATGACGATAGCGTACAATTGGGAAAGTATATAAGTCTATAAAACTACGTTTAGACTACGACACTTTGGTGTATACATCGAGTGTCTGTGAGAGAACATCACTACCTGCGCTTGCTACGTATATTGCCACACTTGGTTTAGTATCGCGACACCGAAACCGTTTTATGTGTCACCGGCCAGACATTAGTGTCATTTGTGTCGCAATTAGTGTCGTAGTCTATACGGGTCTTAACACTGGGAGAAGACCATCGTGAATTGTTCTAATTACTTTTTAACCTGTCTGTTGGTTAATAGTGTCTTCGGGTTTTTTTAGAATTGCAGATCCCAGATTAATATAATATAAAACCTTGACTACACGAGTGTTAATGAGTCTTTGAAATCCCTTGCGTACTAAATGAAAATACAAGATAATCGTCTTAGATTTGTGTATTGGATATAGTAGCCTTACACTTTCCATAGTATATCTAAATATAAATCTAGTAATTTTTGGAATATGTTTTTCTTTTTAATAAGCGACTTACAACATTTTAGTCCCACATCTCACAATCCGTCTCTGTAATCTTCCTTAGAGTCTTTGGCGACAATACGAACCTATCTTCTTGTAGAGTTTTATAATACTGTCTGTCATTATTTATAAGACAGTTATTACTGACGTTTGTGTTAATATTATCGCGTTTGAGGTAATAATATTTTTAAGACGCGGAGAGTCAGAACCAGTCTTTTATTGTGACATATAGGACAAGAACTACGCAATAGCACCTCGGTGCTTCCACACGCTTTATTCATCTGATCGATATTAACTTACAGTATCACATCGAAAACTATCAATGAGTTACCTTGGGTAAAATTATTTTTATCCAAATAATGTGGTTAGCAGAATGTTCTAATAAGCTATATAATATAAGATATATTCTATAAGCTATTCTTGCATATATTTTTAATTGTAACCAAAATGAATGTACGGCCGCGTTTAGGATTCATTATTTCGTATAAAGCCTAAGATAAGCAGGGGTGGCCGATATTAGAAAACTGTGTATGGATCAGAAATATCATTTTTTTTAAATCACACCTTATCACTTATTACTAACCTTATTACTCATTGATACTAATATCTTAACCTTATTACTCATTGATACTTATTATTAACCTTATTACTCATTGATACTAACATCGAAAGTTAAATTATTGCTAATTTGAACTACAAATACCTACAGTCGGCCACCTATAAACATTCCAACGATTACGTCAGTCCTTTTGATTTTGATTGATTTATTTAAAATTTACATATAAATCTTTAATTGCTGCTGTCAACAGATTAATACAATTAAGTCTCAAGCCTTATGACAAGATAATAATGATCATAAACATAAACAATACGACAGAAACAAAATAAAAGATTTAGTTGATACCGCCAAAAACCAAAATATGCACATCAGAGGGGCAGGTCGGTGTTTTAAAAGTCCAACGACAGTGCTCCAAGACACTGTCTAGGGGAAAATCGATGAATATAGTATCAACATAGGAAGAATAGTGCGCCATCTTGACTTATTGGAATATCTGAATATATATATATATATATATATATATATATATATATATATATATATAGATATATATATATATATATATATATATATATACATACATATATATATATATATATATATATATATATATATATATATATATATTGATATCTTTCTTACTAGTTTTCAGGGTTCGTACCTCAAAAGAAAACATGCAACCCTTATAAGATTATTCACGTGTCTGTCTGTCCGGTCATCACAGTCGTTTTTCTCAGAAACCGCTTAAAGCAGGGTTTGTTATAAGGATATTATTATTTTTCATAATTTTATATGTTACGTCTTCAAAGATATACTATTGCGAAATCCTTATTCACGAAACTAATCAATCTACAATTATGAAAAATGTGTGAGTTTTCAGAAGACCACGCAAGGCACAATTATAGCGATGATCTAAATGTCATAATTATTAAAATATGCACCATGTTTTAAGTCAATAAAAGCTACAGTAGGGAATATGTTTACCTTGTGCAAATTTAAATTTCAAAATAATGTTACGGACGATCAATTTAATGTTTATTAATACCTAGTTGTGTACAGGACCCTCGTAGTGCAAGTTCTATTCCGGTTTGATAAGTTTTAATCCGAAATACATTTGTATCGGAATATCTATTGAGAAGTAGTTTGTTTTTCGAGTACATAGCATAGGGCGCCGCGTGACTACTAGCAGTGGTATAAAACAATATTTTAAATCCCGTCTTTCTGCTGGTCGACAGCCATACATCTCATTTGACTAAAGAATAGTCAGCTAATTTTCAAGCTAATTTTTACTAGATTTAATGTAGGTCGATGGAATGAGTAAGTCAGCCATCGATCTAGCCTATAAATGGGAAGATTTCTTCCAGAGCAATGTTTTCGCTACCTCGGTTATTGCATGCATAAAACTGATTGATTGGTATTGACGATAGCCTTATTTAAAGCCAAGTTTGCTAAAACCTTCGTCTACAAGTTGTGTATTTGCTACTCATTATATATCGAATTACATTTTTCCATAATTATTATCTCATTTAAAACTCGATAATCAATACAATATGCGGTTACTATTTTTCTTTTTCATTAAGATAATTAATCGGCGAGACCATTTTCGCATTTGATAACTCGTCCATTTTGGATTTGGGTACATTTATTTAAGAAAAGAAAAGTACTTGTATAGTGCTGAAGTTTGCTGAAGGTCCAATCTGCAGACCTCTGATGAAGCAGGAAATTGTCAACCTTATCACGTAACTTATTTCACATCACTTTCACATAACTTATTTTACGTCATTGGTATAGCGCCAGTGAATCATGATAACACTTTTTCTTAGATACATTTTGTACTTTCTTTCTCGTTATCATTACTTGGAGAGGTGAAGTTTTATCCGGTCTTCTCATTCTGTTTTTTTTTTCGCTCCGTTTTAAACAATTATGCTGTAGCTTGTCCATTCAGTTTCATTTCTAAATAAAATCTTCATCCCGTTTTTCAATCTTTTTTAGTCGTTTTATCTTCTACAAGTAAGTTACGATATTTTGATCATTTTTTTGTCAGTCGGATTTCGAAATCAAATATTTATGCGGTTAAGTACTGTCTTTTTTGTAGGTGGTCGTTGCTATTGCTTTGGTTTAGTCCTTTATATAAATGCATTTATTTTGACTAATCGTTCTAGTGCCAGAGTATAGGACCATCGAAGCTGACGCATCAGCTCAGTAAAATGTTTGGTTTATTTAAAGATGGAGCGTGTGCAGCGCCATTACCAGACAGCACGAGCGTCGGGTTCATCCGGTATGTAAGCTGGTTACAGTCCTGGCGGATGTTTCGTCATTTCCGGCAACGTGAGTATCCAGTAATTATTAAAACAAATTTTTTATCTTTTGAAACATGATGGATTATAGCGGCTAATGGCCACATCGTATTTATATACCGTAACGTGATAACTTTACGAGCTAATTCACTTGGCAACTAAGATATAATGGAATATTTAATACACTGCTAACTCGTCTGTTGACACTAATTTGACTGATTATAGGAAAAATATTTCACAACACCCTTTTAAATGGAATGAGGTAACTAGGTTCGATAAAAAAATCCACTAAATCTTTTAGATTTGGGTATAAAATTGGCTATTCTGCAATAAAATTAATGGCCTAACACCACAAATATTGTGGGTTGTGGTAAAATATATCTAAAACAATAAAAAAGTATTAGCATCTCATAGTGCTCAAAAGTTTAAGTTTAGAAGTTAGAAGAATATTTTTTTTATAACATCCCCTCTGATTCGAACACGAAATTGTGGTCATTATAGTATAATATATTTATACTATATTACAAAAATATTTTGGTTTAGGCACGTCAGAAATCGCACTCTAGCCAATGGTATGTTTAATATCCATACAAATAATATTGCAGACAAAGAACAAATGTACATAATCTATATTCGTGATATCTATTAGTTATTCAATCGTCTATAAACAAAACATTAGCAATATGCTCGAATTATGAATTTTCTTCTCAAGGAATTTATGAAACCTAGAACAATATTTAACAAAAGGCTTGGAGCCGATAGTGAGACTTTTCAAGTACGAGTAGAATTACATTACGAGAGTTTCGTACAAACGTGCAAACATTTAAGGGTAGATAGTATATCCATTAAACTATTTACAAATATTATTATTAATATTATTTTTCACCACGTAGTATATTTTTCACGGGCGCAAAGACACCGAGATTTTTGGTTGTTGCTATGGCATTCCGATAAAGATATAATTTTGACGGGGAGAGGGGAGTAGGGGAAACCTTCGCATAGTTTTATCTTCCGATTTTAGTTCGCAAAATTTTAGTACCTGGTCCTTATGTTATTTATAATTTAATTTTATCGATAGGTCAATAGTAAAGATTTTAGAACGTCTATTTTTTAACATTTGCCTAAACTTTCCCTGGAAACAACAAACAACCCCTACACAGATTATTAGTCAGTTCATATCCCTTTATTACTTCGCAAAGAAGCTTCCCCGTAAAAGAAAAGGTTATATTATAATATGCCATAAATTTTCTAGACACTTGAAATAATATATTTTAGTCTTGGGGGGAACGTTGCGTCCACACGCTCATAGTTAGTAGCACCTAAGTAAAAGTACTTTTATTTATTTTATGTATAACGTATATTTTGAATTAGCATATTTTATTTCTTAGAATGGCTTATGGATGGTATACTATATTAATATGTATACCATCCATAAGTCATTCTAAGAAATAATACTACAGATATTATATTTTAATGTTTACTTTAAAAAACAATTATTTTATTGTAAAACGTAACATTTGTAATTATTAACTTTAAAATAGGAATTTTTACTTTATAAATTTTAACTTTAAAATAGGTTTTGGATTCACTTTTGAATAACCCAAAGTGACGGTGGGATTTCATGGTATTTTTATTTATTAGAGCTATTTTACATTACAAATCCGTCAAGTGTTTAGGGATAGATGATTATCGCGTCTTGTTGTCGGCTCAATACTTTCAGGAAGCAGTCTTTAAGCATATACATAGATAAAAAATGCAAAGTATTTCTTAAAGCCTTTTATTTACACAATTTAATGTTTGTTTTAATTGCGTAATTTTTAATATATATATATATATATATATATATATATATATATATATATATATATATATATATATATTGCTTTTCCTTGTAGTGAATACATGGAAATAATAATGCCACCTTGGATCTTGTAATAACATTTTATTTGCTTATTTGATAATTACTAGATTCATTTAATTTAAGTCATATTATACCTCTAAGTACGTATAATTCATCCTATTTTTTATATATATTTGTGTAATCCTTTCGGGTTAATAATAAATGAAATTCTACCAACTTATTATCTTTTTATATATGAAATGGAAATAATGATATGTATTGTAAGCTGGAAACGACTATTATAGATAATGAGGAATCAGAGCAGGAGCTCTATAGGTAATCTTAGGGACTTTAGCGAGGAGAGATTTTCGCGAGAAATAAAGGTAATGGAACAACGATGTGAGGACAAGTGGGATGTTAACATAATGAAACACTATTGCTGGATATTAAAACGGACAGGCGCAACCGGGGAAAATAAGTGAAGATCGTTAAAAAAAGTTTCTAAGGAATTCGGAAAAAGTGCTTTAAAGATTCGTAACTTCTGCGTTAATACTTGAACATCGAAAATTTTCCTACCTTAGTATTTATTATAAAAGGAGAGAATGAAATTTATATGATTAGAAGGGCTCTGTGCTATAAACGGGCACAAGTAAAATAAAGTGAACATACACACGTGATTTCTCCATACAAAACGCTTTAACCAATTAAATGGAAGCATTTTGATACGTTCATGGCTGTATGAGCTTAGACGTCTTCGACTTCCCCGCACAGCGGTGTATTAGAGAACCGCGAACGAGTACATGGCATTATTTGCAATTATTTCAAATTGAATTGTCGTTTATCTTTACTTATTTGTTATATTATTCTACCGTCTAATAGTTGAATTATTTCTTTTTAAGGATTTTTTTATGTTTACTCAATTTTCACTATTCATTTCCTTATGCATCTTCTTTACCCTTTTCCACTCTTTTCCTCATAACGTCAAGGTAAGAATTATTTATTTGCATACAAATAAATTTCAATTAATTATGTGAAAAACAAGTTCAATTCCATTATTTTACAGATTCATTTGGTCGAATTTCGACCACAGGCGGTACTAGTATATTTAATTAGTTAATTAGCTTTATTGTAACATTTGATAGCCAATTTGTAAAAATTAGTTATGTAGAATCATTGTCAGCAAAAAGGTAGGGGTTATGTTATAAAAATTATAACTAATATTTAAATTTTTATCTGTCAGGATATTGAAGATCACGCATAGAATCTATCGGTCCTAAGAGACAACATTCTATTATTTCACTATTCTAGTAAACGATGTTGGTTGCGAGGTGAAAACCGCACGTTGTTCGTTATTCACGGACGACGTAAAGTTTTTTACAGCTCTCAATTATTTCAATTATTCAACCAATGGCGAATGGCTACAGCGTGACCGCAGCGTGAAATCCGTTGACCAGAGCGCAGCAAGCGGCTTATAGCTCAACACAAACAATGTTCAATAGTGAGTTATAGTCGATTAGGGAGTTAGATTCTATTCGCGATTGACGTTTCGTGGGCATATAGCGGACGTAGCGAAAAAATCGTTTCGAAAACTTGGATTTGTGTTCATAATTCAAAGGATTTTCAATGCGTGTCATAAATTCGCTAACTGTACACTTCATTAGAGCAGTGCCGATTCCATCATTTGGAACCTACACACAGCTAAGCGTTGCTTGATGATTGAACTTATACAGAAAAATGTTCCTACAATATCTGTACGTGAGACAGCATGGTTATTATTCTTTTATATTTCCTACCAGTTTTCTTGCCGATCAGCCTTCTATTATTGAGCAATTTTCATTCTTCGTACATGCTAATTTACCTGCTTTTACGCAATCATCACCTTTTTTGAATTATACTGGAACTCTTGAGGCTCCTACGATATTCAACTGCTTAATCCTATTGTGGTCGCACCAGTGTGATTGTGTATTTTGTGGTGAGTGAAAGTGAATTCGTAGAAATGTTTTGTCGTTCTGTTTTATAATTCCTTTGTACTTTTGTGTTCAGGTCCAGTCTATAAGTTTAGATTTTGATAGTCCATTAATAGTTTATCGTTACGTGTAGGTTATCTATATAGATAAATGTGTGCATAAATATATAAACAACACCACAGATATATATTACCTACGGAGGACGGGCGTTAGAATTTTATTAAATTTTTCTAATCAGTTGTGGTAAATAGGTAGGTGAGTGAGCTATTGAAAGGAGTAATTTCTTGTCCCATTTTATCAAAATGGAACAACAAGGACACTTTTTGTGAAATGCCGCGTAACACACGAGATCACAAATTAATATTAAGCTTCTAATAGAAAATCATTGGAAGCCGAGTACGTTAATGTTGATATGCTTAATTGAATATTTGAAGGTATGTGACAACTTTCTGGGTCACTATAGAATTTTCTTCCCGAAAAGGGCGCACTCTTTCATCTAATAGCGCTGAACGCTAACTAGTGTAGAGATGGTGAATCATTGAAAAGGGTAAATTATGTCATCTGCAGAGAATGCATGATGCATTGAGAAAAGGTCTAGAAGGATGGAATGGAGGCATCGCAAAAGGAGGCAATGAAATTAGCAAACTCAACTACACTGATGATACTACATTATCGCTTAATCCGAGCAGGGAATCGTGAAGTATGTGAGTGAGATGGTTGAGCTATCGAATAGCTCAACCATCTATTGACAGATCTAAATCCAAAGTCATGATTATATGCCAACTGCTATGGACTGAAGAAATCTCGGATCTAGAATTTGTAAGGGAATTAATAATTTGGATTATAAGTGAGCAGGGAAAATGTGAAGGAAAGATCAGGTGACGAAATCAGTTGACCAAAGCTCCAGTCAGCAATATCAATAGATTGTGGGAGGACAAAAATGTCACCATGAGGAGACCGGTGCGAATATTTTCTTTCTTTATTTCTCTATATGGACCCTTGACTTGGACAACCCGCCCAGTGGATAGGAAGAAGATTGATGTTTTTTGAGATGTGGCGCTGAAGGAGAATGCTACTCATACCATTGACTATCAAAATAACTAACAAATCCATACTCAAGTAACTCCAAATTAAGACCAAATTATCAACATCTGCTACCAGTGAGTTCTAAATTCCTTTGACCGCATAGCTCGTAGAGCGCCAGATAACATAGATAATCTGGTTGTTATCGAGGGCAGAAGACTTTGTCACTGATATCCTTGATGCTGCTCTGATGAGGTAAATATTATCAGGGGACACCATGTCATTACGCTCCGAGACAAGCCTAAGACAAGGTGACATAGAAGCAGCTGGTCATTTTTTCTAGTAAGGCACTTTGAGATGGGCGCGACCTTCAGTAATAAAGATGAGACAAACACGAAAAAGTTATGATGTACATGAAGAGGCTTAAAATTAAATAAAAATAGTTTTGACATATGTTAATATACTCCTTTGTATCCCACTTGGCTGTGTTATCCCATTTTTAAATTTCAAATTTGCATTTTTATATTAAGACTTTTTCACTTCAAATAGACTTCACGTTCGTCGTCATCAGGGAAAAGTGATGTCAGAAGGTACTAGAGGTTCTTGCGAATGTTCCCTGTCTAACTCCTAACTCTATGTTCCCGGTCTAACTCCACTTATGTATACGGCTCCCTAGAGATTGGAATTTCCTGTACGAGGGATAAAATTGCGAAAATGGGGGCACCTAACCCGCTTCCGCGTTAGTTATTCTGGCCGTCTACTGACGCCACCCGGTGAGCGTCTACTAATACCCAATCCGTACTGTGATACTTAGCGCGCTGATAGTTACGCCTCTTCTTCCTGTATTCCCACCGCAGGGCCTGGAGGGTGCTGCTCCACCAAGGGTTTTTCTTAGTTGAGTCCGGCCGAACCATGCCGAATCCTTCCTCAGTACCGACGATCACCCTATCCTGATACTCAACAGCCATTACATTAGAACAATCTTAACGTTCTAACTATTTTTAAAAAATCATCTAGTTCTCTGTGGCGAATTTAGATAAATCTATCCTAGTCTTGGCACCCTGTCTTGAATCGGGAACTGGTTCGCGCCCCAGTTTCTGGTGCGGGGTGCGTCTGTTAGATAGAGAAAACAATTGCTCAATGGTTGCTCAAGAAAACGTCCGGTTCAACCCGTCAGCTGCGCACTCTCCCCGCAATCCCACTCCAGAGGAGAGTGATATCAATATCACGAGGAGATGAACTATTCCCGCCTTTTCCACCTAGGCTATCTCTGGGTCCCACCTGAGATCCGTAACATCCCACCATCCAAAATGGGGAGACCTTCGAAAATTCCAAAATAGTGTTATATCTACAATCTCAGCGCTTCCACCCAATAGGGTTAGAGTCTCTCCCTTCTCAATAAATCATTTAGGATATTCATTTTTGCTAGAACGTACTTAGCGAACGCTCTAAATGAAAGATACTACATTCTTAAGCTCCGCATGATAATATTATTACTATTAAGACGCATGCTCTGTAACAAAACTCTACGCATATCATCGTGCTCACTGCAGTGGAACAAAATATGATTCATGTCCTGCGTCTCAAAACCACAGGTACACTCCGGAAAATCTCTAAGGACAAATCTATACAAACTGGCACGGAATGTACCACGGTCCATTAAAAACTGCGAAGTATGATAATTGGTGACAACCTGGTTCTTTCGCAACCGCTCAGATACGTCGGGGAAATATAGCGTAACGAGAATACATACATGGACACGAGAAATAAAATTTTCTTCTACGCCAGTGTAATTAAGTTTCTATTAGTAATAAGTTTCATATTTATGATCACCATCATCATCATCATTTGCACTACAATCCACGAAGAAACTTAGTCTGCCCCAGCACAGTACGCCAAACCACACGATCCCTCGCACTTGTCGCTAGACCCGCATGCCCTGCGTCATCAAATGGTGAGCATCGTCATCCAGCCATTATGGTTCCATGCTGATTTCCCTGCGCTTGAAGGCCGCTTGGTCTACCGTCGTGAGCCCACATGTCTCAGAAACACGATAGGCGCCCTTTTAACTTCGGCAACAGAAGTTTGCTCTTAGTAGAGGTCGTTAATTTCCTTGTTAATATACACGCGACGTGTTTTAGTTATTGGCTGGACCGTATACTTGCTCCAGCTTTCTCCTCTCCTACCTATTCAGTAACTCTTTATTTTGTTGAGTCATTGCTCAGGTTAATAATAAGTTGATTGCTGTTTGCACGATAATCTTATCTTAACTTAAGCAGGTTAAGATCTTAAGGAGACGTAAGATTTTGTTTGTTTTTCAAAAATTCTTTTCTTGCATTTGTAATTGTATAGTCATTCTAGTCAATATCAGACAATGAGGCCATTCTGTTCGTCTTGATCCCTGATATTACCGTATACTCGTTTTTTTTTACTATCGACCCGTAACCTACTTGCAAGAGGCTTCGGCGGTTCTGAGAAGGTTCTGCTGCTATCTTGGGCAGTTTTCTCCAGCGACCCTATTTTATCTACATATGCCAGGTACTGCAGCCGTTACTTATACAGTGTACCTGCTCTCCTCGATGCATCTCGTAGAATAAAATTTTGACGGTCCTCCGTGATGCTAAATTTGAGGGCTCTTTTTTGTTTTATTAGGTTAGGTTGAAAAGGGCGCACAGAAGGCTTCGCCTTGATTCAACCCTTGGTTCACTAAAATGTACTTGGAATATTTTTATTGCTTTTGATACACTTTTATTTCTTGTAGTTTTCAGTGAAATTCATTGAGAATGATTTTGTTATATTTGAATCAAGTTCAGCTTCTTTCAAGTTTTTTCAACCATCGTCAACCAAGTGGAGGGTGACGTTCCACGTTCTTGTTTTGGCATTGGTAAAAAGCTTCTACTTACTCTTTACTCTTAGGGATACCTCTGAACTTGTCCATACCATCGTTCCATACCGGCGTTTTTCTGTCACTTTTCTGTCACTATTTTCGGGAAGACTTTAAAGCTCCATCTTATGTATAGGTTTCTAATGTTGTCAAGTGGAGTGATATCTACTAACCGCATATTTCTGCTACTTGCGGTTTGTTTAGTTGTAGTCTGTTGGATTCCGAACCATACAAAACTGCAGATCCTATGGCTATTTTGTAAATTTAACCTTAGGCTATTAAGTGGCATTATTTTATCCTAATGACGTTTGTAACTTTTCTCCATCTGTGCCAGCCTGTTGTATTTCTATGAGTCACCTAAATTGTGCCGAGAGTTACTGAGGTTTGAGCCTAAATATTTGAATTTAGTCTCCGTGGGTAATTGCATGGTTCTTATGAAGACCTTTAGGTTATCTGAACTCGTGGTGCCATCAAAAACGCACGATGTATATTTTGTCTTCTTTCTGCTAATTTTTAGACCATTTTCTTTCAATAACAATATCCAATGGTCGAAATTTTCTTGGAGGTCGCCTATATTGTTAAAAATCAATAAAAAATTGTCAATATAGAATATTGACAAATAATAAACTATAATGTCACAGTAGGCAAGTAGACTTCTCTCTATCGATCAATTGCAAGCTTTACTGGCACACTTAGTTAGTGTTCTATGCCATCAGCCTCCCATTAAAATTATTAATAAATACACTTCAACATCGCGTATGCGCTGAGCTGTGGGGATGTTTCGACTGATTTAAAAAATTTTAAAACGTGTAAGGACCAAAGTTGTTCCTTTCATCGTGGGAAATATTTTCTGTTTAAAATTTTTTTTCTAAAACCTAACCAAATTTTCTTTAAAGGAGTTATAAGAAAATAAACAATTGAAATTATTTATAACATCTAATCGCACTAGATTTTTTTACAACTGATAACTTTAGTTCAGTCTATATCAAATTTTCGTGTTTTTTCAGATTTTTCTGAAGTATTTGTATTTTCATGAGTTTTCATAAATTTTTCAGATTTTTCATGATTATTTTCAGATTTTCCTTTTGGTGATGAGGATGGGGTATGAGAAATTTTAAGCGCTTCTCGCGCAATATATTTAAACAGGTTCATAAAAAGTACATCATTTGTGTCGTAGAATTCGTGCTCAAGATGATCGTGTAGAGTGACAACGTATTACAACGTTCACACTCTACACGGTCATATTGAATAACACCCCTTGAAATTAACCCTTAGAATCAAAATTTAACTTTATATATTTCACGTTTAAAAGTGAGTACTCTGTGCTAAATTAAAAATGTTTACGTCGAATAGTTTCCGAGAAAATCGCCGGTGACAGACGGACGGGAGTATTTCGTTTTGGTATTTTTTCCACGGAGCACAAAAAAAAACAGAAAATACTTTTAATATATGATAATCTCTGGTGGTCGGTAAACTTAAAGTTTTGACTGTTGATGGAAAGAAATAGTCGATTTTAAATCAAAGAAAGTTTGAAGAACAAAAAAATACATCGATCAATGACCAAGTTTATCTATGCACCCTGGATAAAGTGCTGTACATTTTGTCCAATAAGAGAAGCAACAATTGAATAGAAATCGGTTTTAGGGGAAAATAGTGTGCTGAGAATAACAAGTAAATATGAGGACATCGCCAAATTACAAAAATTTTCGTTTCCCTAAAAAATATGCCAGAGTTTTGATGATCAGTCAGTTAGCCCTAATATTAGTTTTTTTTTAATTGATTGTCTTGGTATTCAAAGAAATAAAGAATTTAAAATTAAATCAATTTAGCCAGAATTAGTATCGTGAGCAATCAATTATGTTTGGCCAAAGATACTGTATTAAGAATAGTTAAATAGTTGTAAGCTTTATAACCAGCACTTTTTTACCCTCCTGAGAATTAGAATATTTGAGTGCGATTTTTATAAACGTCTTTTATGTTCATAATGCACTGATAAAATTATAGCAATTCCCGGGCGCTGAATAACCGTGAATAGCGAAATAAGGATGTATTACTGTGTTAAATGATTTTATTTAGTAATTATTTGGTAATGACAAAATTATAAGTAATATAATACAATATAACATTCTATAATCGTTGACGGCTGTAATTGTTCAGTGGCTTCCTTTACGTAAGCAAGGCAAACTGACTTGTCATTTTTGCTACATTTATTAACCGATATGTTATCCTCTTTATCTATTTCTTTCAATAGATTACGCCCACATGTGCACGTACGCATGCATGCGTGTGTGGTGGGTGTGCATTTATGTGTTTTTGTCGCTACAGTCATGGCCGACTTTTAGGAAATACAATTTCTAAAGTCACAAACGGCGCATAACGAGGAATTAGTGTTTGTATAATACCTGGGTACATAAGCATTTCCTGAATATGTTTTATAAACTATTAGGGATAATATACAACACTTGTAATGATATTATGCAATGTTATCAGAAACGGTTTTAAAAATCTGCTAGTTTTAGCTCACTACATATTCATGTTGTTTAAAAGCACGTGACGTCTTTTCATGACCGCGACTTCAAGCTCATTTTTATAAAAATAAGGGTCAAGGCCTGAACCTTGATCTAAATTTATCGAGTTGAATGCCGCACCCACAGAAACCAGAGTTACTACACTCCAATACAATATATGTCGCTTAGGATTAGCTATGTGAAAGGGTATCTGGTCATGGGGCCAGGGAAATATATCATTTATTCGACTAGGTGGTGCGAAGGCGCTTTGAAGGTTTGTGGGGTGCGGCCGGATATGGGGGCTGAGGCCGGGCGCGGCGCTCACGCGAACCCTTTCAGTGCATTGTCGCTATCTTTACGTACATTGTCAATAATAAGGGCTTTTCATATTGACGATGAAACTACCCTGGGCGTTGACTCTATCGTAAAAATTTCCTGATACGTTTTTACTTACAGAGAGTTAATCGAATCGAATTAAGCATTGCAATGTTTATATTTTAAAAATATCTACTTATAATTTATTAAAAGTGTTTTCGAAACAATAATGTCTTCTTACGGTTGTGATTGCTTCATGATGGTCAATTAGCGATTGTTATCTTTTAATTGAATATGTTGTTATAGCAGTGGATCAATTTTAATTTGAAATTCTTTTGCTTTTTCTCATACCGTTTTTTAAAAATCTTCATTTGTCAAGGCACTCTTTATTCGGTAAATAAACGTTTTATTTTATTTTGAGTTTATTGCGTCAGTCGTGTATATTTATTTATTCAGTGTAACTTGCTATGCGTCAGGCAAAATGTTAAAAGGTAGCAAACATGTAAGTAAGTGTTAGGCACTTAATAAATAATAACAAAATTGAAATAAGCAGGTGAATATGAGGACAACCGCCAAGTTGAACAAAGTTATTATATTTAAAATTTGATATTGATATGTGAATGTAATTGATTAAAATTTCCTATAAATTAGAAATTGTTAAATTAATTTAGAAATTGTTAAATTGATAATTAAATCGCTAAAAAATATTTACGAACAGATCTTAAAAACAATGGAAGATCAGTCCATATTTTTGTGGCAGTAAATTTTAAATCATACTGGTGTCTATTTGTGGTGTGCTTCGGACAAGGTGGATTCTCTGTGGCCGGCACCTTGACAAGTCATCTACCACGGACTCGTGCAGAGTGATGATTGGAAACAGAAAAAAAACGGTACTTAATATTTATTACATAGTAAGTAGAATGCAATATCTGATACGCATATATTGAAAAGTACCAGGCTTGACTCCTATAAAAATCGTTAAAATTTTTAAGCTAAATGTTGCATTATAACCAATAAAACTATGTAACTTAAGTAAACGCATTAAAATAAGTTTTGAACTAGCCAAGTGCTACTTTTTCAACTAAGGATGACACTTTATTACATTAGATAAAATATGCGTGTACTTTGTACACGCATATTGTGTGTACATAAGCTTAACTGGATGTGAGGTGGTATGTTTTCAAACATATTTATCCATGTTTTTTGATGTCGTTATAGTGTGATGAAAGCTTGAAAATAAAAAAAACGACTATTTATTGACTCTTTTTGACATATTAGTATCGAATCCAATTTTCCCAATATTTTTCTGGACATTATTAGCTGAAGAAAAGGAGATGTTAATTTTCTGACTAAACTTAATGGTATATTAAATAGTTAAATACGAGTTTATTTTACACATGCTTGTGTAAAGAAATTGCTTTTCTGTTGTGCTCCCCGTCGGTTCGGAATTAAATTAGGATGGTTTTGGCTTTTTTAGTCTACGACTTATTGGCGATATTTTAACAGTTTAAGAGTAAGTAGGTAAATTGTTTCTATCGGGAGTATACATACACTGCAGGCCAAAAGTTTGAGACCACCCTAAATAAAGTAAAATTAGATAGAATTGAAACAAATGAAAGTGTATGAAGAAATAGGTTTAATTATCTAATTTATTACTCATTGACCAATGACACGTTTAAAAATATTCATAAAGTATCAACAATTAAACTCTTAAAAATATTCATAAACTACACTGGTATAAAAATGGCCATAATAATCTAAACAGCCTTTGCGTCAAAAAACCTTCCTTGTATTTAGTTACATTTTTCACGAGTCTTGGCATACGAGCAATTAATTGTCGACTGTTTCATGTGAATTATTGTTCCAGCTTACGTGTAGAGTGTCCACATGTGTTCTTGTGAAGAGGGACATCGATCTTGAACATTTCTATCAAGCTCTTCCCATAAAAGTTCTATGTTTTTTAACACCACTTCCATCTCTTTTCGTTCTAAATAATCTCTACATAATTTAGAACTATATTTTGGGTCATTCTTTTGTTGAAAAATTAACCCCTGTTCGATTAATGTTATCCCGGAAGAAACAGCATTTTGCTGTAGAATTATTTCATGTTGCTCTTTTTTATTTTCCTTCGATTTGGACCAAATTGTCAGTTCCATGGTGCGAGCAAACAACCACCAGGTAGACCATAACAGGGCCACCACCATAACAGAGCCACCGCCGTGCTTGACGGATGGCACTAAAAAATTTGGCATTATCTTTTCTTCGGCGCGACGTCGAACATAAATTCGCCTTTTTGAACCAAATAACTTCGATTCATCAAACTTTAATTCATCGGTTCAAATGATTATTTAAAATCTTGTTTTGTCCAATAATGGGCGATGGCAAGAACGATGAGCAAGAACCCACTGCATCCGTGTTTCTTTGTTTATGGCCATAACAGAAGTTTTCGGATAGCAAAACGACCAAACAAGTTAGCGTCCAGCAATCGTCGTTTTACCGTCGTCATGACGTAGGTTCCGATCGAGATTTGTTAACTTTAGTGCGATTTTTTGGCGCAGTTAGGCGTTTCTGTTAGGCGTCTATTCCGCATGCTGGTAACGACGATGAAATTGTCATCACTAGAAGTGATCACTCTCGGTCGTTCTGAACGAGGACGATTTTGATCACTGCCAGTTTCCTTGCACGTTCGGATATGCATTCGTTATATAAAACGATGATAGCAGATCGCATTTCAGGGCTAAAATCGCATTATTTTTATATTTTGAAGATGTCTTGACTGTAGGAACCACACGTGCAGACTAAGTAGACCTTTTTGTGAATAGCTTCATAAAAAAGAAAAGTCTATTTTAGGAAGCTAAAATAATCGTATATTTTGGCTAATGCAAAATAGAAGCAAAATGATTAGTAACAAGAATGTCACAAAATATAACAAAGACTCTACCCACTTGACTGTCACTTGGAGTTTTTTGATGTGTTGAAACAAAATATGTTTATTGCACCTTAACTCAAGAAATACACAAAAGAGAAACAGTTTGGACATTTCTTAGTAATAATAGAATACGCAAATGTGCAGATTTTATTTGATTACCTGCAATTTTAGTGTATTTATAGACAAAGTAACTATTTTAAAAGTGGTCTCAAACATTTGGCCTGCAGTGTATATGCTGGCTGATTCGACACACGCTGTAATTGAGTGTGAATTTTAGGAAAATTATTATGTAGAGTTCTTCTGAATGGGTATCTAATTTTGAGCCTGTGCCCAAAATACCTAAACCATTTACTCTCAATGCAATGAAATATAACGATTTCAAAGTTTGGGAAAGTTGATCACTAAAATCTTCTCGAAAAGTGCAATGGAACATTTTATTTTCAAATAAAGCTATTCTTACATCTTGTCTTCGTTTGCTGAACTTTGCTTTATCGTTTGTCTAGATTATATCGGAAGAAGTCGGAACAAAACAAAGTTTTATACTTAGTTAAAGTTCATCGTAGGTAATCAGAATAGCAGTAAGACACCAGTACCTTAACTAAAGTTAACATTTAACTTGTTGGGTTCTTTAAGACTTCTGTTATTATTATGTGAGTAAGTCTTTGGAAGCTTAGTTGTTTTATAAATTGAAAGTGTTAAATATTTACAAGCGTACTATATCCAGTAATTTAAATAGAAATTAAGTTAATTATAGTTATATTTAGTTTGTGTTCAGTTACTTTAATCACTGCTTATTTAAAAACAAATTCTTATATGGTACTTTTCTTTGGTTGATTATGTCACTGATTTTAAATGCGCGAATTTCTGTGGACTACAATTGCTTCTGTGGAATACAATTGCTTTGAGGAGCATGATACAGACCTATATTTTTCCTACAGTGGTCTCATATAGATTGCATCGATATCGAAATTGTATATAAATGAGCGTTTCGTCGAGTTCTATCATTAGTTTAAACATTTTATATTGTTATAGAAGTGTAAAAATGATCTTATACAGTATCCTGCTTACCTTACATTTGGTCCTGTTGTAAAATCTTGAAGATACTTATCTATCTTTGAATTTTTTTAGTTGTTACTGTACTTAGTTTGGGGTTTATTGCGAATTCTTCAAATGTTAAAATAGCTTTTATTAATTTAATCGTAATATTATTTTTACTTACGTTATTTTATTTAAATAAAAGAAAAGTCTGAGGTAGCTTTTAAACTGCTGCTGTTGTTGTTATTTTACGTTACTTTTTTACTATTTTTTGTTTACCTTTTTCTACATTTTTTTTGGAAACCCTTATTTGTTCATGAAACTATTGCCCAAAGACCAACTATACTAATACAATTTCTTTATTATCGTTATATCGTATCATATATCGACTAATACAATTTCTTTATTATCGTTATATCGTATCATATATCGACTAATACAATTTCTTTATTATCGTTATATCGTATCATATATCGACTAATACAATTTCTTTATTATCGTTATATCGTATCATATATCGACTAATACAATTTCTTTATTATCGTTATATCGTATCATATATCGACTAATACAATTTCTTTATTATCGTTATATCGTATCATATATCGACTAATACAATTTCTTTATTATCGTTATATCGTATCATATATCGACTAATACAATTTCTTTATTATCGTTATATCGTATCATATATCGACTAATACAATTTCTTTATTATCCTTTATCCTTTTATTTCTTTTAAAGGAATCGGAGTAGTTTGAATGTGATCTAAAATGTCGGTACTCGAGGAATTGCCTATTTCTTCTTTAAGGGTACCGTAGTAAAGTGATGTTATCGCCGTTTAGGTAAACGGCAATAACATCACTTGGCTGTCAATACGCCATAAATTTAACATTAATATAGTTAGAGAAATGTGTAAGGCACAATATGAAGAAAGAGTTTATTTCTAGTTTTAGTGCTCCGTACCTCAAAAGGAAAACTGTAATTCTTATAAGATGACTAACATGTATGTCCGTCCGTCCGCCGCAGTCGTTTTTCTCAGTAACCGCTTGACGTAGAAACTTGAAATGGCAATAAAACATATTAATCCGCATAGATCCCCATAGCTAAAACTCAAAAATATTGATTTGGAAATTTTTGAGGGGGAAATAAAGTACTTGATTTTTTTATATACCATATAGTTTAAAAGAGCTAGTTATAAGGGATTATATACATATTCAAAGGTATGCTGAAAAATATGCCTTAAAAATATTTACCCGTTTATTTTCGAAACTACTCAATCTAAAATTATTAAAAAACATGGTTTTTAGAAGCTTTTAAAGGTTGCAAGAAAACTGTGGCTATGATTCTAGATGTCACAATGTTTTAAATGTTTTACCATGTTTTTACTTCTGTGATAAATAGGGTAGGCAATATATTTAGGTTGTTCTATTATAATTAGAATGTTACTATTATAATTTTGGACAAATAATACATATGAAAATATGGATTGATATTTTATCAAAATTATATTCTAGTCTTAATGATCCTATTCCCACCTTGTGATAAAGCGAAACATTAATTGCGATTTCGTCTTTCCCTATAAAAGTGCATTCCGTTATTACAAGCCAAATACTTTGCCAAATTAGGTTATTATAACTAAGTTATAACTGCTCATTATTTTTAGCTATACTGCAATTTGGAAAAATCTGCTATCTTTGATCTCAAGGATATTCTAAAATTCGAATTCTGCACTCTAAAGTTAGTTGGAATAAAATATAGCGACGATTTATTTTAAGAAAGACAAATGTCGCCATCTTGATTCTCAAAAAGATTGTGAAATACGAATTTATCAATCTAAGTTGAATTGAAACTGGATATAGTGACGACTTATGGCGAGGGAGACAGATGCCTTTGTCTTGGTTCCCAAAGACAAAGCGACAGATACCGCCATCTTGATTCTCAAAAACAATTTGAAATTTGAATTAAACACCCTAAAGTTAGTCGAAATCGAAAGTAGTATCTTTTATTTCAAGAAAGACAGAGGCGGCAGATTTAGCAAAATTAGACCCACACATGCCATTTGCATAACATTTTAAATATTTTTTTAACAAAATGTGCTATGATTTATTTTATAATTGGTAGATCATAATTATAATATTAATACAAATGGAAAGAGGCTTTTTGTCGCAACAATTTTCTTATCTTAGTCTATGATTGTCATACTAATTTACCAACATGTGATGTGATATACATAAGATAGGTTACAAAAAATGTGTACATTATTTTTACGCGGATTTCTCGAAAATTAGTTTTGCTATGTGTTTTGCACCAAAAAACAACCTAAGTTTCAGGATTATATTAGAGGAACCCATATTGAAGTTTGAATCCGAAATCCGTATCAAAAGAATTACAAAGAAATTATGACAGAAAATTCATGTTCAAATTCACTATAATAATCGATATAATTTAAAAATTGTTTCAATTGATCCTATTGTACCGAGTGGGTACGTGTAAAGCGTGGTGTGCGTTACACAGTTTCAAGAAGTCACACAGCGTAAAATTTTACTAGGTGATGAAGTCTTTGTTAATTATTTAAGGTATAAGATATATTTTTAACGATTACTGATCTAAAATAACGAATTGAAAGCACTTCTAGGATTTTCGTAAGTAAATGGAGAACATTTCATAGAAGCTTGGAAGTCGATATAAATTTATGTTAATCATAAATGCTTGTTCTTTAATATTCTTTAAAAGTATGTAAAGAAATTGAACTTGTTAGTATATTCATTATACTAAATATACAGGGTGTCCAGTGGCAGATTTCAAAGTTTGAACAAACATAGTTTCTGAACGCAACACATAAGAGGGGCGCGGGGGGCGTTGTTAGAAGCGCAAGCGGTGCGGATGTTTTAGTAGCCATGGAACAGTGGAGTGGAGAGCACCGCGCTTCTGCCGTCGAGGCGTACATTTCGAGTGGATTTTCGCTGTCTGTAGCACGCCGTCGATTTAATAATCGTTACAGTATTCGTCGATTACGTGATGGACCATCGATCAACCTCATTCAGTCATAGGTAGCAAGGTTCAGAGCTACAGGACAACATTAAATAGGCCCAGGCCAGGACCTACACCATTGGTAGCCACGGATGAAAATGTCGAGCGTGTTATGGTTTCTGTCGTTGAAAATCCCCGTTTATCACTGCGTACACGTTCATCGATATTGGGACTTACGAAATCAACGTTACAGGTAATAATGCGAAAAAGCTCAAGTTCCGTCCATATAAAATTCAAATTGTTCAAGATTTACACGATTCTGACTTTGAATTAAGAAAATATTACGCGGAGGTGATGTTGTTGAGATTTCGTACTGCTACCCGGATGGGCAACATATTCTTTAGTGACCAAGCTCACTTTCACATTAGAGGATATGTGAATAAGCAGAACTTTTGTTACTGGGATGTCCACAACCCAAGACAAATGCATCAAGAGCCTTTACATAAGCCTAAAGTAACAGTCTGGTGTGCCATGTCTGCATCTGCAATCATAGGGCCTTATTTCTTTGAAAATCAACGTGGCCAAATTGTAACTGTGAATTCGGAGAGATATGCCCAGATGTTAAATGACTTTTTCAGAGTAGAACTACAGAATAGTCCAACCTTCAACCAAAACACATGGTTCCAGCAGGACGGGACCACAGCTCACACTGCTAATGTGTCCATGAATGCAGTGCGGCAGTTATTTCCAGAAAAAAACATATCCCGAAACGGTACCGTACCGTGGCCATCTAGGTCACCCGATTTAAGCCCATGTGACTTTTTCTTATGGGGATACTTAAAATCCGTTGTTTACAAAACAAATCCGAGCACTGTGACACAACTTAAAGAAAATATTGGAGCCGAAGTCAGTAGGATACCCCAGTCGCTCTGCAAACGCGTTTTTGAAAACATGCGTGCTAGACTCGAAGAGTGTGTCAGACTCGATGGCCGCCATTTGGAAAACGTGGTTTTTAAAAAATGAAATCCGCATTTGTTGTTATAAAGTTAAAATAAACCTACTTTGTATTAGAGGTGTAGTTTTTTTTTACAATTTTTCAAACATTGAAATCTGCCACTGGACAACCTGTATATGAACACTGCCAAACATATTTAATTATCTCTTCCTAATAATTTTGATAATATTGAGATAGTGACAATATTTTGAATAAGCGTATTATTGAACATATTTGAACATATTTGGCGTTAATTTTGTAGAAATGCATTATTCACAATCAAATGAAACTACGTGATGTAGTATTATTTCTACTTTCTTTAAGTTCTTTACCACGACCTAGGATCTTATTAGGAGATTATCTTTGCTAATAGCCCACCTGAAGATGTTGTAATACAACGAAACCTAGGTCGTGGTAAAGAACTTAAAGAAAGTAGGAATAATACTACATCACGTAGTTTCATATAATTGTGAATAAGCGTATTATTTTAAACATTACTACCGATTTCATTCGCATCTTCTAATTACGTTCATATATAATGAAAAAATCTAAGTATTAACTGAGTTTATCATTACAATCCAGAAAACAAGTAAGACTCAATTCAATAGATGTTCAGAGGAGACAAACCATTGAAAAAGTCCCTAAAACTTTACATCGTCTGTCGGAAAGTTTTCATCATTTTGATAATATTAATTTTTCATTTTAATAATATTGAGAGTGACAATATTTTCTGACAGTACAAAATAATTAAAAATTTTAACGAATAAGCGAATTATTTTAAACATTACTACCGATTTCATTCGCATCTTCTAATTACGTTTATATATAATGAAAAAATCTAAGTATTAACTGAGTTTATCATTACAATCCAGAAAACAAGTAAGACTCAATTCAATAATAGGTTAAGAGAAGACAAACCACTGAAAAAGTTACTAAAATTTTAGTCGGAAAGTTTATGGTCACAATTTTCTAATAAGGTGGAATATTATTTGTCGATTGTAAGAAAATGCAGTCGATATCATCGAAGAAAACTAAGTTTCTTTTATTTTTTCGGTTAAAAAGTGATTAGAGGGAAATAACATTTAAATTTGTCAAAAAAATATCTTCATTTTTCACGAGAATGCGTCGGTTCATATTCAATATCATTCTCAAAGGAATTTGAGTTAATTAATTTGTATAATAAATACTTTAATGTTAACGGAGATTGCATTGAAAAAAATAGTATTATTTTGTATATTTCATTTTTTTCATACCGATACTGAGAATTCATATAAAACAGTTTGAGAAGAAGAGTTTAAAAGTTTGATATTTTGCGGGGAAAGGAAGAGAAAAGGCTTCCAAGAAAATCTGTTTTAGGGAAAATGATGGCGGATAAGCACTAATTACATCGGAGTCTGTGAGTATATCTCTCTGTGTGTAAGTATTTGTATATGTACTGTTTGTACGTTTTAAAAGGGTTGTCAAATTGAATGGAGAGTCCGATTGTCTTTGGACTTGTATTGTTTCATAGTGCTTGGCATCAGGTACATTCCCGTCATGATATAATGTAAGATTCAGAAGAAATCCCTACAATTTTCGAAACGTAAGTCCTTAAATTTACAGCTATGTCCTACAACAATTTGAGAAAAGAACTAATTGGATCCGAACCACCGGGTAAATTTCAGACGTTTTATTAAATGTATATCTCATCTGTTGTTTTGGATTAACGTTGAAAAAAAGTAGTTTTTAAAATACACATTAACATTAAAAAAAACAGTTTGGTTAAAAAACTAATTTTTCCCTTACCTTCATGGTTATTGGCACGTTCGCAACCAAAAAAATTATAGAAGCCATGCGCGTTCAGAAGAAACGGCAATGGCAATCGCATGAATCGCATTGCTCTCATTGCTATCTAATGTTACAGTATTTGAGAGATCAGTGTGATAAATGTTATTGCCGTTCTTTATCTTTGGTTGTTGCTCGGTATTTAATTCCTACAATAAATTTAATTATATTTGAAAAAGTGTAATCTATATTTTATATATAACAATATGAACAACACGTGATTTATGTGACCAACAATGTGCGTTTTAAAACATGACTTTTCTATACGTCAATTATTTTTTTTATTTTTCGCTTTGACAGTGTAGCTTTGGTCTTTGTGGTTCCTGTCTTGAAAAATTTTGATTTGTATAATGTTTTGTTTCGTAGGTTTTTCCCCAGACATCTCTTTTATTTTTGCTGTAACAGGCATTATATATAGCTATAGATATATCTACATCTATAGATCGACACTTTCCCATCATGCTTCTTTCAGGGGGGAACAAGGAACAATTAAAATATTTTAACCCTATATTTCTTGTACCATAAACAGATTAAATACCGATGTCTTCTTTTTATTAAATACACCTACATATAGTCATTGTAATAAATAATTATATGGGAAATAGTCCCAAATCGTATTATTAAGTCGTATTTCTTTTTCGGTGATTTTTTTAAAGTTAACCTCAATTCTATTTAAGTATTTTTTCTTATATTTCATATGTAAAAATATAAAAGAGAAGTATTATAAATTCACAAAATTTATCTGATTACAATAGACTATTAACAGTTTTAGGTCGTGTTACTTCAGTTATCTGTCAGCCGTCACTTCTTTATCTTAGGTATAGAGATATTAAAGGAAAGACGTCATTGCACGATCCAAAAATTGAGTTTACACTTAAATATTTTTTCGCACATTTACATTTTAAGATGTGGCTCTCTTGCTCAATTGTTAAAATTAACGAGAGACAATTTTATGAAATAATTTCTTCCAGAGGCGCTTTATTTAATACAAACAACTAATGAGTAGGTTAAAAATATTCGGTTGGAACCTTTTAGCGTCATTTAGTGGTTTGAGATTTTTCCGTCTTCCAATCAAATCAGTGTATGCGTGAATGACAAATTTGGTTAGACTGATGCTGTCTTACTTTCATGAGCAAAATATACTTTCAGTGGAAGGTTTTGTTATGCAATATATGTATCCGAAACAGGAATTTTATCGTATATGAGGGCCAAACCTACTCCACTGCCTTAGAAGTAAGAAATATTCCGGAACTCGGAAAATACTCACTCTTTCGTGAATCGAGTTTAGTCAATTCAACGAGGATAAAACTCAAATTTGCGTCATATTCTCGTAGAAGACCATGAAGCCTTTGTGTCTGTACTGACTTAATATATCTTAAACCATTAGCGGCTTACACTTTTCCATTTTCGATAGGTTTCTTCAAGAAGAGCACGCACAAAACGTTGGTATCCGTAATAAGTTATGTAACTTTATAACTTGGAACTTACAACGACATTTGTATTGAGTATATTATTGAAACTCAGAAATGCAGGACTTTCTGATACAGCTCATTAAAGTTACTTATCATATAAATAATATTGACAACTTGTTCAAAATCGTGATAATTAAATTAAATACTTATTAAAGACATCATAGGCTTTGAGTGCCGTGTCTATTGAATGACAATTGACGCACCTGACGCATCATTAAAAATAAACTGTTGGGTTGTCTTATCTTCGCGATGAGTTCATGAGTATATTTTATGTCGATGTGTTTATTTACCAACGTAACATTTTTTAATGCGCGTCTTCATTATTTTAGGCACATTTTGGCTTTTATTTTTTTATTGTTTTACTCGATTTTCGTGTGATGTCAACTGAGTATCTAATACACCTACAAAAATATATTTTGTCATTTATATACGCGAAGCGAAGCGATATATTAGCGAAGATTATCGCTAAATAGATTTTGATTAAAATTCACTCAGTTTTGAAATTTTTCCTGTCTAGATATTTTTTCCATGAACTGCTTCGAGAATGGATTTATGGAGTTGCTTGATGGTTCACCATTAATCACAAGTTAGAAATATATTTATTCGAATTGCTGTGTGTTCCGGTATTATTTGTTATATTACTAGTTTTGTATCCTGTAAGTTGTTTTTCTTATGCGCTTGTATGGAACTATTTGTTTTTATATTCTTCTACATGGCCAACGCTTTGGGTAAATCTATAAGTAGGACATGGAGTTTTCAACACTTAAAAAACTGACATAGAACATGGTTTATTATGAATTTATTACTATTCAGTGACACGGCAATCATTAACTATTGATGTGCTTGATAATGTAAGCATTTAAGGATTTTTCTTGGTTTCGCAACATAATAAATATTAGAAAAAAAGAGACGAAATAATGTGCACATAAAGTTTAATAGTTTTTAATTTCTACAAAATTATGCAGTCTGCAAATTATATTATGTCTGTTTTGTAATTTTTGTGAAAACAGAACAAACAAAAAGCGTACCAATGAACCAACAAAAATATTTCATTGACGGAATATGTTTAAAATTTCACCAAAATGCTCTAATTATTCCATTAGTATCCACCGGAGGAATTAGAGAAGGAAAACTAGAGAAGGAGATTATAGTAGGGCACAATTATAGTAATAAGTACGAACCACATCGGAGTATGTACGAATGAACGGAGTGTCTGATCGCTTTCATTTTGTTTCATAGCGCTTGTTGGTACATATATAAAGACACATTTTTGAATTTGGAAAACCGTACTGTTCTCGAGGTATAAGTCCTTTAATTTAAACATATGTTCTACAAAGACTTCAGAAAAAACTTCCCGAATTCGAATTGGATAAATTTCAGACTTTGTTTTGGTACAGAGATAGTGCTTACCACTTTGATTAAATCTGTAAATCAGTGCTGGAGATATGGCCAAAGAATAGATGTTTTCGAGTAAATGCAGACATACATAGTCACAGGCGTCGTTAGTTACACTAGTTAATTTTTATAACAGTTTAGATTCTGGAGGCTGTGTTTTGGACGTGTGATTATTTTGGTGACATTGTTCTGTTATTGGTTGTTGCTCGCAATTTAGTTCGTACAACTAATTTATTTATTTATTAATAATATTAGTCATTATTGTAAAGAACCGGTTTCTGTAAGATTATGTAAAATATATTGGGAACAAAGTGTTTTAATGTTAAATTTTACACTATTCATTTTAACACGAGTTGTCCTTTGACCGATCCCTATTACACATTTGTGTTTCGGTGAGTTTTCGTCAAAATTTGATTTAATAACTTAAAGCACCGGTTTGTTGTTTTAGTTTTGAACGCAGTAACTGAAATTTTTGTTTGAATAGAATTTCATAATTTTTTTTACGAAATTTTTGTTTGAATAGCTTTCGTCAGAGGAAAATTATCAGATGACTAGAGAGAAAAATTAGTTTATAATTATAAATTAGTACAAGAAAAATTTAAAAGAAAAATTTTAAAAATTAGTTTATAATTATAATTTAGGACCACTAAAGTAGTCTTCGATATGAACACATCTTTGATGGTGTTATTTAAATTAGATTTTTTGCCTCAGTGTCGTTTATGAATTTAAAAAAAATAATTAAGTTACGAGATTTGATTACGCAAAATGACAACGACAAACGTCAAGGTGGTTCATTTTCATTCGTCAAAGTGGCAGGAAGAATGTTTAATTTGTCATTTGGAAAGTGAATATTAATCATGGCTCACAATAAAAGTGACTACACTGTTCTTTCACGGCAATACGGGGCGGGCGCGGCTCGTCGGCCCTCGCACGCGACTGTTGATAACTACCAGCCACACCCCTATTCTATCATATATTATTATTTAATAAGATAACTTGCGAGTACTATGTATAACATTAATAATTTTGAAAAATAATATTAGAAACAATACAAGTATATTGTTTATTAGAAAATGTCCGGCTCTCAAAAAAAATGTAAAATAGATTTCCCGGGAATCGGGATAACGTTGAAACTTCTAACGATTCGAGGTTATCAAAATATGTATTTCATTTTTGGAATGGCAAGAAAATTTTGTTAAGAATAGTTATTTTTAATTAAATCGTATTATTCAGTAAATATAATATTTTTTGCGATATGTGCTCACATATTTTTGCAGTAAGACGTTCATTAGGAACTTTTCATAAATACAGTTTAGTTAATTTTTTTTATAAATTTTAAGGATCGACAAAATTTCACTTCCAATTTCATCTCTATTTCTCCTCGTTTCGTCTTCGCTTGATGAAGTACTGGCAATTATTTCAGAAAGCTTTATTAATTCTTAAGTAGCACGAGAACTGCCAAATGCATAACATAATTAAAATAAAGTACTCCTTTTGACGGAAGGGTGGAAAGATGTTCTAGCAAAGGCATCGAAAAGATAAACACGAAAATGTTTAATGTGAAAAAATGTGGAGAAAGGTTATGTCTCTGAATAACTTGACTGAATTGTCAATGCCAAATACTTTTCGATTGCAATTTAAAGCATTGTAATTGTTATATAGTTAATGAAATTAAGACTTTCTACGCTGCTTGAATAACGACTATTATTGCTACTATTTTTGACGGATCCTTTCATCCAAGTTTTTCATCAGATTCATTTCGCGTCATTGGCGATGATGCGTATACACAGAAGCTGGCTTACTTTCTTTTTTCTGTATGTAACAAGTGTTCTTTCAACATCTCGTAATGTGCTTGCCCACATTGTTTGCTAATGAAATAGCGATTAGGATATTCAGTGCGTACCATTCACCATTGGACTGGTTAATATTTATTTTAAATTGGCATATGAAAGATTAATTATTGAATGGCTTTTTGAGTTGGGTATTTGACTAATTTTTTTTTATTTCATTAATCATAATTTCAAGGTGCAAGTTGATAAAGAGTGCAATTTTTTTTAATAATTCTAAAAATTTACCGAGATATAAAAGTTTAAATTTAATCTTTAGACAAGAACGGGAATATTGTGTTGTGAGGTCATTGTTAATATTGCACATTATATTCTACAAGAGGAAAAAAGGGATATACCCAACCCTATCCGTATCTTCAAATTTAGAAGCCTATACTGGCTTATTTTTCAATCAATTATTGAATTTTTTTCAAGTCTGGTTTTTAATTAACTTATATTTCACAATATTGTACGAAAAATATCAAAATTTAGAATGAGTCAACTACCATATTTAGTCAAAATTATATTTGTTACATTAGCATGCAAACCAGAGAGGGACGGTGTTTTGGGGCAAAATGATCGAGGATAAGTTCAACCATATCGAAGTATGTGAGTGTGTATGTATGTACGCACGTGTATATTGAACAGAGTGACCCATTGCCTTCAGAATTGTTTTTTTTATAGTACTACATGTTGTATATCGAAAATAGTATGGTTTTCCAGATTCAAGAAACTTTAAAATTCTCGAATTATAAGCCCTGAAAATTTAAACCTATGTTCCATAAAAAATGAATACAAATTCTTTGTTTTAGCTCATATATGGTATTTATTGTCTTTGGTTAAAATCAGTAAAGCACTTTCAAAATCTGACCAAAGACAATTTTGTTCGTATACTCGAATGTAACCGAAGGACCGCGCATTCGGTAAGAAGATGACGGTAGCTTTGTTGTCACAACAACGTCGTCGAAGCATTGCAAACATAGCAACGTCTTGTCGATGTTAGTACTATGTTCACGTTGTTTTATAGTTCAGACTCTAGAGATCTCTATATATGGACAGTTCTACAAAAGTTGGTTAACTTATAGGGTTGTTTTTGGCTCCATTATTTTTGGTGCAAATTATGTCTATTTTATATTAGAAGGTAGCAAATATATTTATCATCTTTTGATGTATAGTACATATGGCAGCCTTATTGCTAAATGAGCAATCTCTTCCAGTCGACCATAACAATTTGTATTGAAATTTAGTCCGTAGACTGTAAGATATTTTACAATGAAAATTCTTTATAGTACATTAGACAAAAAATACAAAAAATTTTAAAAATACAAAAGTATAAGTAAAATAAACTATTGATTCGGGTTGGGAAAGACAGGAAAGGATAAGGGCACAAAGGAAAAGGTTTCAGGGGAGGTAGGACTTTTTCACTCGATCTTTGAAAATAGGGATGTGATTTCCTGACGTCAGGATCCAGGTGATTCCAATTTTTTGCTGCTTGGACAGTGAAGGATTTTTCGTATGTTGTAGAGGTATGTTTAGGAATAAGTAGGGTGAGTGAACTTTCAGATCGTAGCCCAAGGCCGTGAGCAGACAATAGAGAAATATACAAAGAAAATATAACCAATATACTGTTCCAAAAAGAGACAGTCACTTTTTGAAATTGTTTTTAATTATTGAAGTTTCTTAAAATATTGACCAGGCGATAGTATAATGATTAAACATATAATTTTTATTGAAAAATATTAGTTATATTACAAATTTATCACAAATTAAATCTCAGCAACCAAGGAATTCATTTGTCCTATCTTTAGTTTAATTATTTACATAATATTTTTTACTCGCTAAGTAAACCAATGTAGTAATGTAGTGTTATGCTTGTTAAGTAAACCAATTTCGGTCTTTAAATCATTTAAATTTCAATACTTGAAGAAATGTTTAGCTTTAAAGTGTCTAATGTTTTAAAACAATATAATTAAAAGTTTTAAAAAATATGCACTCTTCGACGTAACAAAACATTTCCTTTTCACAGGAAAATAAAGAAAAAAAATTCTTTATTCTTTGTTCCAAAAAATAGTAGTTACAAAAATTGTGGCTCTCAAGATAATGAGATCTAAAATCAACTCTTTATGTTGCAAAAAATAATAGTTTTCTAAGCATTCAGTCTGAATGAATCAGTTTAATATGCATATATCAATCTAAAATATATAAAAAATCCTATTTCGCTTTATGTGACGATCCGGCATTAGAAAGTTTTTCAATGACTTGATCCAATGGCACGTCTGATATGTCAATCGTGGAATAGCAGGCTCACACGGTATTGTGTTTTTCTTACCACGTATTTGGTCAATAGATAGTTTCTACCACTATATCAATTTTCCTGCTTTGTATTCTAAACCTGGAGCAGGCATATCAACAGGTTTGCGCTAAAATTGTTCCCTGTCAAATTGTTGACTACTGGACTAGGTAATTCATTTTCTGAGCATTCACGTAGAATGCGGTCGAAATGTATAGAGGAGTATCCGATTTGCATTTGATAAATCCCAGCTTGTCATGATAATATTTGTTACGGTTGCGAAAACAAGTAAACGATTTCATTGTCAGTCGTTTTGGAACAAGCAGCCAGCCAGCTGGTCTTTTTTTCGCTTCTTATGATTTATGGCTTTCATTGTTAATCGACATTCTTTCTTTAAAACCTATTTCTCCTCAGCTCTCTGCTTTATCTTCAGGCTAAATAAATGTAAGGATATCTTAAAAACTTTTATTGTTCTTTGTAATTTTATTTTTCACAATATTAATTAGCTACAAACAATTTTTACAATAAACAAAAACGATAGCTATAAACTATTATTAGTTAATAGAAAAACTTTCTATGGGAAATTTCAAATAAATAGTTTTTTATTCAATGAACCGTTTTCGAAAACTTAATTTCTGCAATAAGTCTATTTTTATTTGCCTATCATTTCATCAATCACAATTTCATTTTATTGGCAACTCCGCTGTTACGGCACTTTTTTTACATTTGAAAAATTAATTGCCTTCTTATATTATTAATTCCATCCAGTTCAGTCATTCTCGAAGTTTCTAAATTTTTTCCCCAATATGGAGGCTCCATATAAAAAATACTTCCTTTTGCAACTCGGCTTATTCGATCCGTGGTAAACTACTTTAAGTTATTTTGCAACTTGGCATATTCGTGGTAAAGTTATTTTACTGGTTGCTTATATCATTCTTGGAATAAGAACATTCTAAATATTCTATATTGATTTGATAAACCGGCTCCACGAAATACACGTATATCTCGAGTATATTCCTGCTATCGCGAATTTACAACTAAGACTTATCATATTTCTCTATCTAACTCAGGTGTACATCTCTTTATGACAGAATTTAGTGTTTATCATGAAATTATCACCTTTTATACGTACTTTGTACAGCCGTTTAGATGTTTTGGATAGTTATATTAATATCGTTTTTTAGTATTTTTATTCACATGTTGACTTTTGTTTATGTTCTATTTAAATTATTAAAAATCATCTCATAAAGAAAAATATCTTCTTTCTATCAATGTTTCCATTTATAAGAGCATATGATCACTATCATAAATATCTGTTTCGATTCTATCTTTATTCTTTCCAATGATTTCCTTGCTTTGGCTAAAGCATACTCCTTCATAAATTTCACTGTCTGTACGAGAATAGAATTTGCTGCATTCACTCGGAACACGCGATCACACGAATGTCGAAACAGAGTCCTTCAGTTTGTGATAGCGGACGTGTTCAATTACTAACGTAGTAATTGAATCGGCATCGTAATTTTAATCTTAGATCTTGAATTTTTTTCTGTGAAATTTTTATATTAGTCTTTAATAAAATTAAGTATTAACCGATAAACAAATAGAGATAAAACGAGCACACAGAAGCGTAATGAAATTCAAATATAAGTATGTGGTGAAATAAAGTGACCACGCGAACCGGTGTTTTCGTTATTTTATTTGTCTTGTTATTTTTACTGCAGTCTTTTCCCAGAAATTATTCTTCACAGTTTGAGAATTTCACACGTGGACTTTAGTATGAAATGTTTTCTCTACGTTCAGTTAACGATGTTTTTGTTACAATTGTCCCTGTTCATTGTCAGTTTAGTTTGTATAAATCAAAATCATCAATAATGAAGCTTATCATTTCAACTTGTCGTTGTTAACGACTAGCGGCCTTGACCTGGCCGAACCGAGAGTGATAGGTAGGAGCGTTATATATTTTTTAGTTTTAGTATTAATTATACGTACACTTTGATACTTTTATTTGTCAAAACAACACGCCTTTAGAAATTGAATTAAAATGGTATGTTTATTATAGTGATTATTCTATAATTATGGACAAATAAATATACATCTTTAATTATTTAATATTTGCTATATTTTCACTTCAAGTCAGAGGCCACCTTTTTGTAAAATAATAATATGATATAATTTTAATGCTTTATGATTATTCATAATATAATATAATAAAGAAGTTTGTGTGTGTATTAGTTCAAGGTAATTTTGAAAACCGACCAATTTTAAAAATTCTTTCACTGGTTGATATGTGTTGTTTGTGTCGATAATATAGTATACTGTGTTCTTATATAGGCTGCATTTCAATCGGTTTTATATAATGGGGCAATTGCAAAAGGGGTTGATATGATAAAAATTGCCTATATTTCACAAAGAATGCTCCTAGGCTATGTGGAATAGTAAGTTGAACCTCGTACACTAATTTTATAGGTCATTTAAATGAAAAGGTGAAACATGAAATCATAGTTCTAAGTTTAGAGGCAGTTTCAAGTGTATCTCGTAAAATATCTCATTGCGTTGTGATTTTATGTGTGGTTTGTCTCAAGAAACACCTTTCTGTGGTATAAACTAAAATAATCCTCCGCCTGCCTGCCTTTCTTCTGTCCGCACAGTCGATCCACTTGCGATCTCTGCGCCGCGCGCCATTGTCGGGTCTACCAACTTTTCGAAGCGATATCAATACCATCAATTACCTTCAAAATTTGTCTTTTTTCAGTTCATACATTAATTAATAGCTTTATTGTGGTGACTACACATCTCCTTTTGTTGTTATATTGAAACTATCATTAAAAATGCTCGCTTTTGGTTTGCCTCTTAGGAGAATATTAAAGATCATTTTTTTAATTCTGATTTTGGACTGTGTAAATAATTGCTTGTATCGGTATCTTCAGATTTTTTTCAAAATTCTAAATATTTCTTTTGTCTGCTTTATGAACTACAATAAACAATGTTCCATAGTATACAAGGAAACCTTTTAATTTTACTACATCCGTCTATTCGACTGTCCGTTTATTATATCCTCACAGTTTCTACATTTTTAAATATATGTACATGATGTTTTGCGTGTAGATGTTTCAGTCTCAATTATTAATATTCCCGAAGTATTAAAAAAATGCACCTTTACATACATATAAAGTGACAGCAAATTTGTTTCCTCGCATACTATCGAATGGGGTACCTATCCATTGGAAAGGATTTTCAATGAAACTTTCCGTTTTTAAGTTTTTAATTTTTTTAGAAGCTCGAATGTCTTTAAATGGAGATTTTACTGTTTTCAATATGGAATTATTAAAATGACTGTGAATATTGACAATGTCATAATAAATATTATCAAGACGATGAATGTCACCAATCGTTCATCGATATTTGGGTATCTACTTGTTTATTTAGTATAATGTACTCTTTTTAATGTTATTAATTTAGTTGTTAAATATTAACACGCTTAAATAGTCGCAATGGAAATACAATGTCATAATAAATATTATCAAGACGATGAATGTCACCAATCGTTCATCGATATTTGGGTATCTACTTGTTTATTTAGTATAATGTACTCTTTTTAATGTTATTAATTTAGTTGTTAAATATTAACACGCTTAAATAGTCGCAATGGAAATACAATGTCATAATAAACATTATCAAGACGATGAATGTCAGAAATCGTTCATCGTTATTTGGGTATCTACTTGTTTATTTCGTATAATGTATTGTTTATTTCGTATAATGTACTCTTTTTATGTCTTTAATTTAGTTGTTAAATATTAATAAGCATAAACAGTCGCAATGGAAATAGCTTTCCAGAAGTTGGTCACCACTTGCTTGTACGTTTATAACCGCCATTAAACATTACTGTGTCATTTACATCAACGCATGGGATATTTATAGCCTGTCAAGTCGTCGATCGATGAAAAGTAAGTCCTGAGAACGGAGACAAATATTGTTATCCTTCATCGAGACTGAACGAAGTGATATAGAGTATGTATTACCCCAGTGCGTCATTTTAATGACGTTTGTTTATTATAAGTTCAACCGCCATGTGCATTATTCATTCGATTCGGTGAAACGTTTTTCGTTGTTGTTGACAAAAATGAGACTATTAAATTTCGTTGTTTGACTTGTTGTTTCATTTGCTTATGGAGGAATGCTACACTACACCTGTACCTTAATTCGTCACTCAATGATATTTGTCGGTTATATGTTCAATAGACACGTGCATTATTCACTCGATAGAGTGAAGCGTCTTTCCTTGTTGTTGACAAAAATGAGCCAGTACTATTAAATTTCTTTGCTTGACTTGTTATTTGATTTGTTTATATATATGTACTGTACTACAGCTATGCCTTAATTCATTTAACTACATTGGTATATTAGAAGTTCAAGCGACGTGTGAAATATACCACACTATTAAATTCTTTTTTTACCATAATGTATTTTCTGACGGTCGATTTAATAAAATCGACACTCATAAATGGAATTAATTTTTTTGGAAATACTTATGAAGATACTTTAGTTGGAATATACTAAAACTGAAATTAGGCAATCTGACTGCACATCGTCTTGTATATTTTTCTCCATTTAAATGCATTTCAATAAAATAATATTATGCCTTGCTGAAACATAATACGTCAATTTATTGCCAAAAAACATTTTTCACAAACAACATCAAATTTTTTTCTATATAGAACTGGTTTTTACATAGTTCTGTATGGTATAAATAATTTTAATGATTTTAGTTTCATAATTTGTATCATTATATGGTAAATTATTGTGAATTTGATAAAATCCTGGTTGAACATCAGTAATAATTTTAATAAAAAATTATTTTAATCGAGGTATTAATTTTTTAAATACGTCATGATAACATGTAATATAGTACGAGATACGGTATACAGTGCAGACTTTGGTGCTTAGTTAATCTGTTTTGCAATTCAAAATAGTTGAGACACCTGCGATCCCAGTTCCTTGCTCACTGTGGCTACTGAAACAATTATTCATTCACAGTGGCGCTTCGGAGCTTAATTCTATTTATACTTTATGACATCTCCCATCCCAATGGAGTAGACACCGGTGAGGGAGCGCGGCACGGCTAATGTATCGTCACGTGAGATAATCTCGCGAAAACCTCGCACCGTCCATGTCGAATCAAATATGATCGGTGGTAATGATGAATCCACATCCGCTTTATTGCCTGAAACATTCAAGCACAACAGGCCACAATCATATTTTCGTACGTAAATTGTTTCAAAATGTTTGAGTGCCTACCTTTAATTGAATATTTGACAGCTGAGACGTGTATAAATTTTGTAAAAACTGGAACAGGGTGCTGATATGGAAAACTACCATCAGATGTAATTTTTTCACATCAGTATCCAAATATTTTTTTAAATCCACATAAAACTCTCTCTAAATGTACTCCTTCACTACACACGTTGGCAAAATCTGGAATAAACTTTGATCGTAACATTCAAAACGCAACGTTGATTTACTTTTTAAAAGTTGTCCGAAAGAGATATTCCGATCTTGATCTCCATCACTACCCTGTTCCTTCCTATTCTATCCCTTTTCCCTATTTGTAATGTCATCTAAATTATTTACTGATTTAGTTACTATTAGGTTAATCTTTACTAAATGGTCATATTTTTAATTGTTTCATTGGAGTCAATAGTTAATTTTATACTGCCTCTCCGAGGGCTTATTGCAGTCTTCCATAACATTAAGTTTTTAACTTCTGGTATTTTGGTCGATTGGAAGAGACTGCTCGTGTAGCCAAAAGTTCGTCAAATGTATTTCTTTGCAGAAAACAATAAATCAACAGTAAATAAAGCTAAATATTCCTAAAATTCGGGGGAAGAGTTGGTAGTAGCGATAGCGATGTGTGACGGAAGAAACGATAATTCCGGTGCCGTTCATCAGGCGTCGGTAGAGTATCGTTCATAGAGTTAGACTTTTGATATTGGCTGCTTGTAGCCAAATCGATACATAAGTAGCCTTCGGGTTGGTTGAATCCCGTGTTGACAAAAACTATACTCTTTCTTATTAGTATATACATTTTATATTTCATATGAATAGTATTTGCGTAATAAAATAAAACTAAGAAACCTATAAAAATATACTGTATATGCAATCGAATAGAACAGTAGCCTGTAAGTTCTTGAATGAACTGAAAAGTTAAAATCTTATGTTAATAATTTAGATTTATTCGTTAAATTGAACTTATGAAAAAGCAAACGAGCTGAGCCGTTAGAAATCATAACCAAAACGTAAGCGAACGAATTTAGTAAACGATGCGACAAAGCGGGGCGCGGCATTGGCTGGCAACATTTAGCAGCTGTCACTGGATGTTTCCCGCCAGTTCGCTGCCCCTTGCCGACGCGACTAGAGGCGGGAAACGCACAGCCGCCGTCTACCGCTTTTTATCGGACTCGTGTTCTAGTTTTGTTGACGCACACATTCACAAATTAGCTTTTCAGTATCTATGATTATATCGGATATTTACCTAGACCTTTAGTACACTTATAATTTGTTTAACTTTGCGACTATAAAAATAAGGCACAAAATTATTATGAATTATTTAAAATTTTAGGACAAATTTTGCATATGTACGTATTACGTTAGAGCTTAAAATAGCTACTGAAACACATGTTTATTTATTTTGTGTTACAATGTCGTTTTTATACGTGATACGATACTTGCTGATGGATATTTTCATAACTCGTAGTAAGGATTAGATGTGATTTTAAAAACTTTTATTCAAATCTAAAAATAATTTTATAGCGTAATGCTTGATTGCAGTGTAATGATGAATGTCATCGTCATCGCCCCGAAATATGTGGGGCGGATATGAAAACGTTTATTTTTACTTTTGTGAACTTTAGTGAAGGAAAATATATGTGTATGTGGTTTAATGTGCAGATGTCCAGCACATCACTTTGTAAAACCTTCGACGAGTATTCGGTAGCGAGTATTTGTATTATCCAATAATTCACTTTTTTATGAAAACCCATTTTTACACAGTGTAAAGGCTTTTCCACTTTTAAATAAGTAACTTTTTTTTTAAACTAATTTTGCAGAAACAAATTTTATTTAAATATATTAAGCGTTATGAAAATATTAAGTACACTCTGTATATCCTACTACTTAGTTACGAAAATTAATTGGTTACCGAATTACTGTTAGATCTCATATTACATAGACATTCAGAATATTTTTTCCGACTCCATTAAAAACATCCATCAATAATTATGATAGAAATATATTCGATTTATATTTTTATCAATTAATTAATGCTCTTTCTTGCATTAATACATTTTATTAAAACCTGCTTTCTTTATGTAATTTTATTGTGTGGCTACACCCAAAGCACAAAAATGTAAAATTTAACGACGACTGGTTTAGTTTTAGTACGAATTTGTACATATTAATATATTTTTTCCAATTTTCATATTCCTATACTTCAGATGAAGCTTTGGCTTGCGTGAAGTTAAAAGCTTTGTATATCGATTTCAACGAAGACAGCTTATTTAGACATCTTGAACAAAACAGAATTAAAAGAAAATGCAGCCGAAAGAATGAAGATACATAAATTGACTTTCATTTCTTTTTCTTTTTCCAATTATCGTTTCACGCCAACCGCTAGCTAAACCACAAGAGATGTCCATATTACGTTTAAATTTCGATATTTTTATAAACGATTTAACTTTAAAAAACTAAAACAATTGGCAAGAAACGTTTCATTTTATATAAGACCCTAATAATATTATATATAAAATTTTAACAGTAAAATAGTTTTTCACCCTAATAGTTTTCCTTTTGTTAAATGTTGTGTTGTTCATAAGTTAAAATTCTAACAAACCATATTGCATTATAGATAATAACTTTAAATTAATTTTCTGCAACATATTCTGTGAGTTCGTTGACAACAATAATAAGACATGTTTGCAAATAATAAGTTTTTTTTTGGTAAATTTTTATTCGCTTTGGCGGTAGATTCTTGGCCAAGTATTCATATTATATTTGCTAAGGGAAATTACGAATTTCCGTGGCTTCGCTTTTTATTTTGACATGTGACAATGAGCTTTTGGATTGAGAGTATAAAATATTCTAATTCAAAATCTCGGAAAAATATAAGTAAAACTTAAAGATAATTTTTCTACTTAAAAGTATCCTTAGACTAAAATCCAGAGGATAAACTACGCCAAAACTTCATCTGAATCGATCCAGTCGCACGGCCTAATTGAATAACAAACATCCAAACTAAAAAAAAATCCAGTCATTCAGATACTTTATAGTGTTATATCGATGATATCAAAATAATGTCAAATCCTTAAATTCAACGTGCAAAAACGAAACCGGATAAAAACCCATGTATTAAAACGTAGCTGAATTAAATATTACTGCTCTTGACGTTAGTATGATTATATGTTTCTTGGGGTTCTGCTCACCAATACCTATATGATGCTGGAAGTAAATTTCGTTGAATTAAATACCGTTTGCAGTTCGGTTCGGTGGCGTTTCAAATTTACCATAGCTTTATTTCATCTCTCTTTAGATATAAATATGTTTCTTTGTCCTTGCTATTCCTGCTATATGCATATTATAATATAGATCGTATCCACTCCCGCGCATTGACTCGCGGAGTTTTACTCTCGCCCTATTTCTCACTTAGGCACGAGAGGGTACCAATCCTTTGTGGTGATATAAACTAAATAAATGTAATAATTGGTGAATTAATAATTAAAAAATAATAATGCATTTATTGTTTTTTTTAAATAAAACAGAATTTTAAGTTAGTAATCTTACATGAGCGATTTCAAAATTACTTTGCAACGTTAGTTTTCTTCCGTGCCTAAATAATTGATGTTGAAATATTATTTACAATAAAAAACAATGAATACCACAAAAAAGAATGAAAACCGGAAACAAGAAATAGTTGTAATTTTCTTCATTGACATACAGAGCAAAAAATAACATTATGCCTTTTTATTGCATGCGATTTTTGAGAAAAAGGCTTGACTTATTCAAGATGAAGGTGTACTAAAACATTTCTCGAAAGGCGATCGCGTTGCGGGATGGCCGTCCGAATTTATTTCCGAACCGCATGCCCGATGCCAGCTCACCGACTCGCACGCATATAGTCTCTCGCTGCTTGCAAAATTTTACAAGGCGTGACACATGCACATCGCATATGTAATTATCGTTACTATTTGTTTAGTGATGTGAAACGTGGTATAATATTAAATGTTACGTACACGTAACGTACACTTTTATATATTGCTCGTACAAAAGTGTAGTTACCAAGCTGAGGTGTGTGTAACCTCTACACTTTATACAGACACGGGTTTCTAACGAGTAGCTATTAACTTTACGTAGTCGATGTTACCAGTCAACAAAGCTTCTTCATTCGAAATTGGTCTCATAATATTTGGAAAACGGTTACGGTTCTGAAAATTTTATTCTAATATTTAAGCATTTAACATTATGTATTTACTTCAAAAAATATTATAAATATAACATTTGAAATCTTTAGAAAATATTAGCTCATTAAATATTATAATTTATAGCCTACTGAGTGTGTACAGAGATTTTTTAAATGTTTACTGCCATTTTGCCCCCGTGGATTTAAAATCTAGAAATAATAAGTTGCTTTTCACACTAAGTTATTATAAGGGCAATTCCACTTCATTGTGCTTAATTAAGCAAATGTTTGACCTGCATCATATTACATCGAGAAAAATAAAAAAAGTAGCTATTTACCTCTTAAATTCAAATGCCGGTTTCCGCCATTCAGTTTGAGCGCAGTCGCATAAATTATGTTTCTTTTCTAGGGTTCCGTAGTCAAGTAAGAAACTCTTATATTATAATTTCGTCATGTCTATCTATCTGTCCGATTGTGTGCCTAGCTCAGTTATTTTCTCATTTTTGCGCCTATTGAGACAAAATTTATTACGAGGACAGATATTGATAATCTAAAATTAGAAATGAGATAGATTAGAAAAAAAAAGCAATTTTTTTGGTACCACCCGTCAATACAATGGAAAAGAGAGCCAAAAATTAAGAGGTCGTTAGATGATCTTCTAAAATAGAATAAAATATTCCTCGTAACTAAGTCATTTTAATGATTGTGTCTCGAGATACTTGTACTCAAAATTCTTGACATGGTGAATTACCTTCTCTATTTTTATGGTACCTTTGGGACAAACTTTAAAAATACAGAAATATAGCTCTTAGTAAGTACTTATATCAATAATTATAACTGATACCGCAGCCCATACAATTTCAGTAAAATAAAACAAAAATCATAGAACGATGTAATGTTTGTCATGGTGAAGTAGCTCTTTTGGTATAACTATATAGCATAAAGCTTAAATCAAGTTTAAGTCTTAATGAATAAATCGATAACTTCATAACTAATAATTATGTCGGCTAAATTCGCTACACGGCAAAGTAAGCGTAATGTTATAACTTACAATATGAAACAATATGAACCTAACATAAGGTTGAACCGGAATTTTAGTGATTCTAATATAAATTATTATAAGATGGCCACGGAACACTATAGCGGGCGTGTTAATTACTCTCACGATCGGTTTTTAGGGTTCCGTACCTCAAAAGGAAAAAAAGGAATCCTATTTATAGGATCACTTCGTTGTCCGTCTGTCGGTCTGTCGCCACCGTTTTTCTTAGTAACACGTGGGGGTATCAAATTGAAATTAATATCAAATATCAATAATAGGTCTACGATCCTTTGAAACTGTAAAAAATAAAGCGTCTAAGTTAACGCCATCTAGAAAAACCCTAAAAATAAGGCCAATTACGCCACATACTTTGACCATCGCAAATAAATAAAAAAATTGGCAAATAAACAAATCTATAGGATATTTCCTGTTGACCTAGAATCATGAAATTTGGCAAGAAGCAAGATCTCACAGCACAAGTAAAGGAAAAAATTGTTAATTTGTAATTATATCACATAAGAAAATAATTTTTTAAAAAATGCGCCCGTGAAAGATATAGTAGGAAACATATTTTCGTTCTAAAAAATTAAAATTTTATAAATAGTTTAATAAGAATATTACGTACCATTAAATGTCTATAAACGCCTAAATGTGTACGGAACCCCCGTAGTGCGAATTCTTCTCGCGCTTGACAAGTTTTTTATACTTCATCTCCCTATACCTATAAACTATTTAAGCTACTTTCGGTGAATATTCATAATTGATACAAACATATTTATATATTTTCTAAGTTCTGCGATGTTGGTAAATATACATATATTCCTATAAATGCATTATTTTAAAGCGACGTTTTTCAAAATGTGAAACAATTTATCGTACCATCGACTTATACTGCTATTGATCAGTTCTACATAAATTATACTGCTATTGTTCAGTTCTACAATAGTAGAACTGATCAATAGCAGTATAATTTATTTTGCTTTTGTGGACCGATTTAATATCTTCACTTATTGTTCAGTAACTCATAATTATATTGATTACATCTATGTTATTCTCAGAAACGTATTTTTAGTGTGGTTAGTATAGGTGGTTTGTAACAATACAAACGTAATTATTGCAATGACATTTTTAACTCATAATTAATCAAGAGGACAAGGTTTGGAGTCACCTTGAGACTGGATACGATAAAATATTTCCATGTTAAAATATTTTTATTTTATTTTAAAAGTAACGTATTGTCCAGTATTTTTCTTATTTTTGCTTGATTAGGCTCAGTCTATCTTTTGACAATATTGTAAGTCCTGAGTAACTTAAGAAGTTGGATGCAGTTTGTCTTATTACGTCAAACCTGTATTCTATGCAAATATTATATTTTGAAGCTAAAAATATACTAAATGTGAATGTGAATTTTTTTATGGCCCATTAAGGTTTTTACAATTTTCTTTGTTGTATTATAATTTTCATGCTGAGTATTTCACGAGTTACAGCGAGTTAAATATGTAAAAATTATAAATATTGTCAATAGTTTTCAAAATAATTTAAAAAATAACTAAATCTAAACTTATCGTGAAAGAATGTAGAGTATTTTAGAATACTGAATGCTTTATAAAAGAGATTCAAGTTATTTTTGTCGTGGCATCGACGGTTTAAGAGATATTTAGCTCTACATAATGGCAAAAATGGCGGATTTAAACTAATCTTTCTGGCGTTACAATTTGGATCATGGAAATGCGATGCGACCGGTAACCCTTAACGATATTGTGAAAACATAATGAAGTTATAAATTTTTAAATTAAATTGTCACTTAATTTTTCTTAACAAGTAAATGGAACTACTACGGTATTATTTCTACTTATTTAAATCCTTAACCACGACCTATATTTCGTTGTATGACAACATTTTCACATGGGCAATTTGTAGAGCTAATAAGGGCTAATATCTTATATAATAATATAATTTTGTATGATAATACACAAACTTATAATTAACTAGTTTTTTCCTACTTAATTTATGCGCTTGTTAGTAACAGTGAGATGTGTAGCAGACGGCGAATGTCGCCCTTCGACCACCATAAATTGGTTGTTTGGTTTCATTGTATATAACGTCAGAAAGTGAAAATAATAATTATTGTTATTATTTTTTATTATTTATTATGTACAAAAAACCTGTATACACTCAACAAAAATAATCGTCGCGACACCACACTGTTCAATGCGAAATAGAAAGACGAAACGAAAATAACTGGCTCGCTTTCTATGAGAGAGAGAGACAGGCAGAGAAACACGCGCACGCCGCACGGCTTGCAGCGCGCCCGCTAGCAACTATAGCAAAAAGTGTCGTTACAACTTTTGGTCTTAATTTTTTCCGTCTAGCCCCCTTTCGCAACGCGCGATAAGGGACTTCGTTCCAAAAATAAAAAACACTCAAAACATAAGTTTCTTTATTAAAGAATACCGTAGTAAAGCAGCCTAAACGAGAGGGGGCAAATATATACGGAAACTGGCCTCATCCTCTGTAGTAATCAATTAAGGATACACTAATGAAAAGGTCTTTTAAGAAAAATTCTTTATTATTATTTATCTCGATTATCTCTTTTCTAATTTCAGAGTTATCATTCATATGTGTGGACAATTATGTAATAACGTAAATTAATATTTTGTTAATTATTTTAATACATTTTATCAACTTCATTTCAATAGTGCTCATTACTCATCACTTAATAGCGTTCTCCTACCTCCACTCCCTTCCCCGTGGCTTCCTACATAACATACTGCTTATTAGTCTATTTTAATAGAGTTCATAACTATTTTACTTGTTAATCCTTATAATTATGTATTAAACCTCATTTGATTATTAACATAATTTGTAAATTTAAGCATCTCAATTTAAACTTTATTAACGACAATACTATTTGAAAAGCACGTCAGAATATTAAAAGCTTGACGTCTGTCATATCTCACGTACAAGATCGTAGATATCACGCGGACTCAACGTCCAATAGTTAGTCTTCCGGTTAAACATGGCATTATTATATATTATGTAATAATATCATTAATATGACGCAACTGAATGGGTCTTTTTCAAATTCGTACGCTGTTTCGAGGTATCTTATAAAACAAATCTTATAATTCATTTTGATTGTGTTTTTCTGTAATGTGTAAATCGTTTGATCGAAGTAATCAATGCGGTAGGACTTTAAATGATAAAAATACATGTTGTCCGGTTGATTGTAAAAAGAATCTGTTTTCATTCGTTCAAAAGCAAATGAGATATATATATATATATATATATATATATATATATATATATATATATATATATATATGATGAGGGAATTAAAAATATCAATCATGTAATAATAGGACAATAGAAATTATTTATTGGTGCTGCCCCGATTTTGAATTCTACCCATCCTATTTGGAAGAGATCTAATAAAATAATTTTACCAAGCAGTTTATAATAGCACTTAGAATAAGTTTAAATTTTAACAAACCTCCGACATATCATTTGGACCTCTACTTTCTGAACGGTTCCGTAAACCGCTGCCCGGCATGAAAACATGTCATTGTTTAAAATCGATGATCTTCTTTGGAAATTACATTGCCTACAAATGAAGGTTTCATCAGACATGGTATCTGAATACGGTCCTAAGACGACTCGCATTAAACTTGCTTTGACTTGCATTTGACTTGCTTGCAATAATGGTGACATTATAATGTCACCATTATTGCAAGCAATCAAATAGGCCTGAGGAGATTATGCAATCAAATATGATTGCCGGTGGAGTAGAAATACATATACTTATAACAAACACTTTGGTATCTTGCTTACTGGTAAATAGTTTTCTTGGAATTAATGAATTCCGCTGGCATATATCGTTCTTCGGTATGTGACCAAAGCTAAGTGAAATGGTGTACAATTATTGGTTAAGCATCCCCTTACATTTTGCTTCCCTGTTCTTAATTTTGCCACGTATATGTATAAATCTGCCCTTGATTTGTTTATATATCTCACGCAAAGAACAACTTTGTCGAGTATTAGATTAAATTACTCGTGAAGAGTGACTTTTTTCTTCATTTACTGTAACTCTTGGAAGTTGAAATGTGTGGTAACATTTTCTTAACACATTTCACAGTTCTACAGTTTTTTTTAACACATTACATGTATCTAATTAGTTTTTATATGGTACGAGTACATATAAATAAGCAGACACAAATCCTAATTGTGGTACCTTTCTTTTATTTACGTATGTTCCTCCGTATATGTAAAGTTTCCACTTAACCGAAATAAGTTTAATACACTTACGAATCCACCTCTTCTAATACAATCTTTCGCCTTATCGTATCGATACGACCAATCTATAACAGTCCTATTTACTTCGGTTATCGCAAACGACCGGCCTTTCTATCGGTGTGGCGTCTGAATTTACAGACGTATCGGCATTGATGTTAATATAATGTCTTTCGACGAGTGTATTACACAGTTGCGAAATCAGTGTTATATTGGTATTTCTAACTTATGGTTAAAAAAAATTAAACTTTTCAGTTAATTTAATTATGCCATTCTGAGAGAAAAACTTTTGGTTTCTAATACGTGACATTTGAATAATATATTGGTGTTTACTTCTTATCTCATGTTCTGCTAATTCACGGTCTAGAATTTTATATTATTTTTGTGTTATAAAACAGTTATTACAATTACAATGCTGAAAATTCAACGATTAGTGAAGTTTGTGTTGTACTAATTTTAATACGACATTGAGAGAGTCAAAATTTTATCAAAAATAGTATTTAAGTGAACAACCATCTAACGTGAAGTCTTTTAGTAACTACGAACTAAACCCTTGATAGAGTTTTGAAAAAGGACTGGATATGCGCGAGATGTGTGGACGCTACTAAATTTTTTTCAAAATAGCATAAAAATAGAAAAAGAACGACCAAATAAATGTCAAGGCGCCGGCGAGATACGCGCTCATATACTCTGAAATGAAGACAGATCGATAAGTAATCTTTCAAAGTGAGCGTAATAATTTATTTAATCGATAATCGATTTGTTATCATTTCCGATCAAAGAATCGCTATAATTTGTGAGTATGTGATAAATGTAATGTTTTGTTTGTAATATGGGAAATGGGGCTATTCTTCTATATTACTGTATATAATGAATCGCGCTCTGATGAAGATTACATAATATAAAGCGTATTTTTAGTGCGGTGTGTAAAACTTTATGTTAGAAGCGAGTCCCAATGTTTTATACGCCGTAGTAGATCTATGATGTAGAATATCTTCTGAGTAATGAGATGAAAAGAAAAGGAATAATCAAGAGTACAACATCGAATTATTCTCAAATATTCTGATGTATCATCATATGTTTTTTGTTATTTAAAGTCATTATGGCTTTTACGTTAGACTATTTCCAAGCATACATAGAGGCAAGCCGTAAATAATACATGTTTTATTTTTTTGATAATAAAGACATTAACTGCATGTATGTGTTCTCTTCTGAATCAGTTCAATTATCCCATTTAAGAATAGTTACTAGTAAATATAAGAACGGTTATATAGCCCTGTGGTCATATTACCTTATCAACTTTAATGCTATTAATTAATATGTTTTCTATATATTGGCTAATTAGATTCGTTTTTCGAAAACATAATGTAAGATGCGCCTTCCGGTATGAATATTATTATAACGTTTCTTATTATGAATTATTTTATATTGATTTAATAATGATAGTAGTATATGCTTTTGAAATTAAAAATAAAATTGTGTTTATATAGTGATTTTAAAATAATAAAAAATATGCAAGTGTGTGTTAAATTGAAGCGAATCGATTGAACAACTTTTTTGTAGAAAATATGAAATACCAACAAGGTATCATATGAAGTGTCTGTGTTATACGATAGAGTCACTTACCACATAGTGGCAAAACCAGAAATGTCTGTCGAGAACGGACTGACAGGTTCACCTGCCACCATTGACATACCACTCCATGAAGTTGGAATTGCAGAAGCGAATGAAATCATTCGAGAGGCTTGTGTCAAAGATCAGGTCGACGGTCAAGCGCCCAGCCATAGACGGTTGAAAGGTAAATAAATTTAAAATCTTCGTAACTAAATAAACTAACGACTAAGGGTTTAAAGTTAATGCAATATTAAACTAAACCAAACTGACACATTAATGCAATATAAAATGTTTAAGACACTTTATAGACAATTTCAACATTTTGGTTTTACTTGTATGTTTTTGGTTTATCAATATTGACAATTCGAAGAGGATATATCTATATTCAAAATAATTTTGTTTTTATTGATTTTTTTATTAAAACATATATTTAATTTTCAGGAAAGTACGTATGTTAGACATTTTGTTATGTTTTTAGGTAATATATTTTTTTTATTTTCCATTTTGTACGAATAAAACCCCGTTATACGCGATTTTCACATAGGTAGACTATTTTAGGAACGTATCTACTGCGTTGTACGTTTAATAATGTATGTATGTGTATTTAGGACAATTAACAATTAGACAATTTAGGCATAGTGTATGTATGCCTAACTTGTACACATAAACATTAAAGTCAGTATATTTACTGGTGTTTTATACACAAGCAACTGCTTGTGCGTGTAACATTATCGATTACTACTATATCAACATAATTACATGGACGCAATGCAATCTGGAAATAATTGCCGATACATTATTATCGATAATTCGGAATGTACTTTCAGTAAGTTTACCATACTTTTACTTGCAGAGATTGGACTTATAAGGAATGTTCAATAAAAACTAATTTATGATTTTAAGTTTTTTTCTTAAGACGATTAATACAATAATACTTTTGTGCAAATATGATTGCTTTTTAATTTTTTTCTTGTAATAAATTCTGGATAAAATCGACACGTCAGAAAAAATCGTATAATCTGTAACAAAGCTCGTTAAATATTATTCATAGTAAATATTTTTTTATTGCTTTTATTAAACTAGCAACTAGTTTAATAAAAATTACAGAAAATTGTAAACGCATCTTCTGTAATTTTTGTGCTTTTATTAAACTTATTTCTTTATTTAATTTCACTATTATTTCTTTATTTAATTTTCTTTATATAATTTCACTTTACCTTTTCCTTTCATTATGACATTATGAGCGACTGAAATTGAGGATTCAAGAGCAGAAGTTGAGTACTAGGAGTTGTGGTATCACGAGTGTCATTAGAAGGTTGTAGATAAAATACTTGGTTAATACAAAAATTAAAGTCTGTAAATAATGTGCCATGACTAGAGAGAAAACCTTGTCTAATCTTTAATGCTCCACGCAACAACATACTGTTCAAAATAAATTTCATTTCAAATAATTATTATGACACTTCATTTTGTAAATATTTCCAATTATAGTATTACAAAAATAGGGACCACAAAATATAATAAAGATTAATATATTAAATTACGGTGAAATTTACCGAAGCGTGAACATATTATATATAAACTATTGTTTTTTTTTATTTTTGGTCATTTGGAAAACAGGAAACACAATCATTTAGACTATAAAAAATATCAATATAATATTCACATATTATATAAATATATGTATATATATATATATATATATATATATATATATATATATATATATATATCTTATACTATTAAACGAGCAATTCTTGTATGTATATATATATATATGTAAATGGTTTCTCGGAAACGGCTCTAACGATTATGATGAAATTTGGTTTATTTATTGCGTGGGTAATTATATTGAATAATTCCAAAGATGAGCCATGCCGGTTAATTATTTTGGAAATGGCTGCCATTTAAAATTTTCAAAATTAGTATGAACGCTATTCTATGACTTAATAATTTTTCGATGAAAAAAACATAAGAAAACGGGTGGGGAAGGGTAGAGTGGGAAAGGGAAGTGAAAGTGGAAGAGGCGGAGAAGGGGAAGGGGATGGGCGGAGCAGGAGAAGGGGAAGGGGAGGGGAAGTGGAAGGAGAAGGGGAAGTGGTGTGTATGGGTATGGGTAGGGGGAGGTAAGGGGAAGAGAAAGGTGAGGGTGAAGTGGAGGGTAGGAAGATGGGGACGGGGAGAGGAAATGAAAGAGGAGGGGGGAGGTAAAGGGGAAGGAGAAACAGAAGCGGAAGTAGAAGCGGGTGCTGAAGGGGAAGGGGAAGTGGAGGGGTAGGGGTATGGGTAGGGGACGTAAGGGCAAGGGAATGGTGATGGTGCAGCGGAAGGGGAAGGGGATGGTGAAGGAAAAGGTGAAGTGTGGTGTAGGGGTATGGGTAGGGGGAGGTAAAGGGAAAGGAAAGGTTATGGTTGAAGGGGAAAGAGAAGTGGATGAGGAGGATGGGGAGGTAGAGGTAAGAGGAAGGTGAAGGGGAAGGTAAGGGGAAGTGAAGGTGGAGAGATAGGGTAGGGGAGCTAAATGGAAGGGAAAGGTGATGGTGAAGGGGAAGGAGAAGCGGAGGAGGAAGATGGGGAGGGGGAGGCAACAAGAAGGTGAATGGGAAGGGAAGGTGGAGAGGGAGTGGAAGGGAAGAGGAAGGTGAAGGGAAGGGAATGGGGAAGGGGAAGGGGACGGAGAAAGTGTGGGAGAGGAAGTGAAGGGGTATTTAAAGATGGAGGAGAAAGGGGGCTTTAAGGTGAGGGGAGGGGAAGAGGAATGGAAAGGTGGAGTGGAAGGTGAAGGAGAAAGCGAAGGGAAAGTGGAAGACAAACGGGAGGTCGAACGTGAACGCTAAGGCAAAGGCGAACGTGAACGCGAAGGCAAACGCAAAGGCGAACGCGAGGGTGAAAACGGAGCGAACGCGAAGACGAATGCGAAAGCAAACGCGAACGCAAAGGCGAAAATGCGAAGGTAAACGGGAAGGCGATACCGAAGGCCGAACCCGAAAACGAAGACAAAGGGGAAAGGGATGGGAAAGGGGAAATAAAATCTAATACAACGTAACAAGCAATTTCACGTTCCTATAGGAAACTCGAAATACACCGAGCATCGCTCGGTCACCTGGTAATATATATATATATATATATATATATATATATATATATATATATATATATATATATATACATACATACATATATATATATATATATATATATATATATACATACATATATATATATATATATATATATATATATATATATATATATAATATATATACACACATATATATATATATATATATATATATACATACAAACATATACATGCATACATATAAACACACATGCGTATAAGGGCCTGGTTGGCTCTCCACAAGCCTGTAATACGGATAAATGGGACACTATCTGAGAATAAAAAACAGCTTCGAAGGCCTTATTCAGTTAATCGCTCGGTAAATTTTGTATTTAAAAAAAAAACAACAAACCTTGAGCTCCAAGAGCTCAATAATTACGACTAGCAATATTTTTGAACGCTTTGAGCTCAAAAATAGCGAGTACGCTTTGAGCTCAGCAATAGTTTCAGAGATGACCTCAGAGTCAAACATTTTTCAAATGTTTTCCGTTTCATTTCGCTCTAAGTATGTATGAACCGTTTTACATTTAAGTCGTCAGCCAGGAGGTAAGTAGAGACAGAGGCCCACGCAGGCTAGGGCCCGGCTGGCAAATGCCACCTCGACTACATGGCCACCTCGATTATGTTGCCCTCTTTCTTGATTTTAATTTGTTCCATAACTTTCTGTGATTTGATTTTTCTTGAGTTGAGCACAGTCATACACCGTCTATTAATAACCACCATAATGTACGTAAAGTTTGATTCATTTAAGCCGTTCGAATAACAAGGTTAGACTATTATTCATCGGTCATCAACCACTCAAACTCTCCAATGCATATATCATTGGATGTAATGTTCATAATGAATCTCCAATGCATATATCATTGAAGGTAATGCTCTTAATGAATCTCCAATGCATATATCATTGGAGGTAATGCCCTTAATGAATCTCCAATGCATATATCATTGAAGGTAATGCTCTTAATGAATCTCCAATGCATATATCATTGGAGCAGGCGGTTGGCGATCGCAGTGCGTAGTTTCTCGCGTCAGTGGCGCTATTGCCCGTCAGTGCAACAATTGCCTGCCACAGTCAGTGATTTGTGATAGTGTCAGTTACTCGATTGCAAACATCGCTAAAGCCCTGCTAGACGAGTAACTGGGAATCGACCACGGGGAACTGCAGAGCGTCGCGTTGCCAAGATTATAAGTCTTGTGATCAACCCAGCACACCGCGGCGCCGCGCAGTGATCTGAAGTTTACTTTACATATAAATAGAAAACAAAATTCAGATTTTGATTGCATTGAATTTTGCATTGGGATTTCTTTAGTTTGTCATTGTAGAAACTAGTTGGGCCCAGCAGACGTTGTTCTGCCCTTTGAAACACAGCGCCGTCACAGGGTCCAGATTTTGTGATTTTTTGGCACTAAACAGACTTATATTGTGGATAAGAGTCATTTTTGTCCATAAAGAATTTGTTAATAATTTGACTACAGCCCCCGTTCAGAAGTTACAGGATCACTAACAGATGCACAAATGATTAAATATATAGAGATATAGAGGTATGGTTGTCATAAAATGATCTACATTCGAGAAAAAATATATTTTGTTTATTTTTATATGGGCCGAAACTTAACATTTTACATTTTTAAAAAAAATATTGTCATTTTTTACTAGAATGTAGATCAATTATTGACAACTTTATAATTTATTTTAAATTGGTGTGTATATTTAATTAACAGTATTGTTAATTGTCTTAAACATATTGTTAATTGAGAATTTTATGGTTCTCAAAATATAAAGTGTAGGTGTCATGTTAGCGGTTCGTTAGTCTTGTTCGCTATTTGATCGACACCTGTTTTTGTTTTGTTTTAATATTCTACTGTTTCGTATTTTTTCTTTCTATCTTTTAGTTGTTATATCCGAATGTGTCGTGGATAGCGAGGTTATTGTTTTATTTATTTTTGGATTATTGTTTTATTTATTTTTGTAATATTTTTACCGACTTTTTAGTGAGATGCAACTAATTCTACTGGAATTCTTTCACCGCATTTTATTTCGTAACTAGTCACACTTTTTCTGGTATACAGTATGTGATTACTATATAATATACGGACTTTTTATGTACGAATTTTCAGAATTCACCGCACTTTCGTGCTATCTTTTGCAGAATTGGATGGAATCTGCCGTGTGAACTTACTGCTCCCTAATTGACAAAGTTATCCATTGACCACCAACCATTAAACAGAGTTTGTATAACTTTAACGAAAACAAAGTGAGCATCGTCCACAAATTCCAATATTGCAGTACTTTTTTCATCTTTGCTCGTTTTTCGAGTATTTATCATAAATTAGTATAAATCTCAGAACATTCCAAAAGGTGTCGATTTCCTTAGAAGCAGTTTAAAAAAGTGTTGTCGTCGCTGATTGTTTTTTACATGTCGGTTTTATGGTCAGTATATAAAGTATTAATTAATTATTATTATCGCAGTTTAAAAGCTGAAGTATAGTATGCGCTCATTAGCAGCTCGTGTACGTTATCGGACGTTTAAAATGAGTGAAATTATGTGAGTGTTAGGTCTTCTGATACTTGCACAGTAAAAACGTAGCTCTTATATAATTCTGGATATTCTGTCAGCCTCTAATCCCGTTTGCCCCTATAAACTTGAGGAACATCTGCCTGCTATTCCTTTGTATCAAAGTAGACGTTCGTATACCAGCTCTTTTTTAATTTCCGTTAGTTTTGAACTATATATTATATTTATATTATATGCAGCTTCAGCTATAAGGAAAAAGAGTACTGTAGAATGTATTACCTTTTCTCAATTTTGTTTACAGTTGAGCCGTGTTAATGTTTAATTTAGAGAAATCTTTTTTCGACGAAGAATTTATTTGATCTGCCTAGATAATCGAAATTGTGAGATTTTTAAATTAAACGTAACTGAATTTTATTTAATCGCAATTGAATTAATATCAGGAGTTCAGGAGTACAAACGTAAGAAAAAGTTATTTTCTTTCATTCTAAATTTAAAATTTTACGCGAATATCCGCCATAACATCCGTCAAAGCTGACAACGCTAAACAAAGTAAAACCGATAACCTTTTTGAAGGCCGTCAAATATCTATGTCGACGCGCCTGACTGCGCGCCGTTTTCTAGTGTCTAAACGCGCGCCTCTTTGCTCGGTATCGAATCGACGTCTTAAGCAACGTTAATTACATTAATTTAAATTTTCAGTTGTATTAATTACAGAACGTATATATTTAAAACTTTTTTAAAATACCTTTCTCTAAATGCAAGGAGTGCCGACTCTAATTTAACCCCAAGGCTTGTTAGTAATTGAAATATTAATTACCGTTATTACTTTTGAGCAAAGATAGGAGTGAAGAAAATGTTGCAAACAATCGTGGTCGAGACTTAAATGGAAATTGATTTTGAAATAATAAGATCGTGTAAAATAAAAGTATAAAAAACTGTTGAGGACCTAATATGACACACTAAAATTATCAGATAGATATTTTAAAGAGCCATAGTATGTCGGTTAAGATGATCTGTTATATGCCAAATTTCTGTCAAATGGTTTTTAAGAAGACGGATGTGACAGGGAGGTAGTCAGAAGGATAAGTGATCTTACAGGGGTTCCGTTTTTCTTTTAAAATACAGAACTCTACAAACGAATATGAAGAATATCTCCGTGTGTATGTTTGTCGTATGGTTTAGCACCTAAACCTTTGGACCGATAGCATTTCTATGAAAGTTGATATTTATGTGTTTTTCATAAATACCTTGGGACTTTTTTATTTTTTAACTTTTAAACATTTCGGACACCTGCCATTTTCTTCGAGTGATTTTCTTTAAAAATTTTTTCGTTATTAGTGTTTTGTATGTCCAAAAATATGGCGTTGCTAATTTTCCCAAAAAAATATGATTAATCTAATCTCTCATACAAAACTCATATAATTGCGTGCCTTCTTATCGAGATCGGGGTGTTGTAATAACACAATATTAGTACTTTGTGAGACCGACAATACACATACATTACGTCAGTAAATACTTTATAAGATAGTAATAATCTTGAGATCCATGGATGATTTTATTACAAATTTCGAAATGTGACTCCTTAGTCGATATTGACTATCGTAATGCTCTTTGGAATAGAAGCCAGAAAATCTGTTTCTAGAATTTTTGTCTGTCTGTATGTTAATTTGTACGCGTATTACGCAAAATCTACTGAACGGATTTTGATGAAATTTGGGATGATTACATAGTGAAAATTAATTATAACGTTTTTGTAAGTAAATATGTATATCTCATTAGGTATAAGAATATATTTTAGTATGTTTTGATACTTGCATTATTCCACTTGAAATTATATGATTTATAATATTCAGGTAAGTAAAATCAAACATAATTACCGGAGATAAATTTTGTCACCAAAATATTAAAAATAATACGAAGAGTCGTTCGTCATACGTATTTTAAATGAATACTCCTCTATGCACGCACATAATTATAGGACATGTAAAGCCAGCCACACACTTACTTAAAGTTTTATTCTTTCCAGGGCATTCACGACAAAGGAAAGCTTCACTATCATTATCTTTCTTCCTCCTTTGCTTGACCTCGCCTACGTTGTGCGTGCGTCTATTTAGTTTCCCTCCAAGCCGCTGTGCGAGGAAATTGGTTTGCGTTCAGTGGCTAGAGTCTAAGTTAGGAAGGCGCTGTCTAAATGAACAAAAGGTTCAAAAATTATAATTGATCTTTTTAAAAGTCTCTTAGATTAATTATACAAAAATGAATATGTTGCTTCCGTTGAAAGGCTTTACGGCATTAATACATTTACTCTTCGGTGCTGAAAGAAAAAATGAGGCGAAAATTCAGCGATGTTGATAGTGCAACGTGTTCATCAAAAAATGTCTTTTATTTCACGCTACATTGACATAGAAAGTTTGGAAAAATAATTTAGTTTGGATCGATGCAAAAGTTTTATTTAGTAAATTTTATTTCGGCTGTCGGTATACTGTTTGCAAATTATACAAACGCTGTAATTATATAATTATTTTGTTCTTTTTATTAATTTCAATGAAACTCGTTTTTAAAGTCTTTTACAGTTTTTTAAAATTTTTCACCCTCATACCTAACATTTAGTCCATAGTGAATTTATTAATAACAATGAATTTCTTTTAGTTGATAGATCATATATACAAACAAAATAATTGACATGATATGTAAACTATTATATACCATAAAGCTACATGTTTTATTGCATTAATAGTTACTTTGTAAACAAGGCAGGATTAAATTAAGTTTCTTATCCACCACGCTGTTCCGTTTGGGTAGACGGGCTGCTAGTTTCGTTTTTGTGTTCTGCCGGGAGCACCATTGTCATCTTGCGGCTCCGTTGGGAGAAATTGAAACTATGTACTAATCGAGATTAATATTAGAAGCGATACACTGTAGTACTACGTTTCTCAGAGCAGAGAGCTTTCCATTTTCCGGCTCCATCATCAGACTCTGATTACTATGTATAGCCCGTATACTCATTGAGATAATTCTAATGAGCCTAAACTCGCCAATTCTACTATTCAGTTAAAGCGGCCACCAACAGCAACTTGTGGCTGCCTTCCGGCTTTATCATACAACGAAAAAGTTTTTAAGTAAACTGTATTTCACTAATATATAAAACCCACAAATCTATTACACAAAATATAAAATAAACGCTTTTTGGCCTTGACATACACTTCAGAGACTACTGGAAAAGGAACATTTGAAATCACACCAAATTCAAAGTTCGAAACTCATTCAGTCAATCTGACATTTTAAAATTCATTAGCGACAATCTCTGCTCTGTGCGACTGTTTGACCACAGACTATTTATGTTTTTGACATTGACAGTATGAACATAAACAACGAATCTTTTAATGTATATGTAATGTATAATTTAATGTATTTGTAATGTATAATTTAATGTATTTGTAATGTATAATTTAATGTATTTGTAATGTATAATTTAATGTATTTGTAACACATATTATATATAAATTTTAACTTTCTGCACAACTCGTCCGTGTAAACTTTAACTATGCCAAATCTCACACTCCTCCATGCAATATGCTTAAAAAAGGGTACAAAATTTTCTCTTTACGTATTAATATATAGATTTTCTAAAATGAACGCAAATGAAAAATCTTGCGAAAAATTAAATTTTCATGAAAAAAGTGTAAAACTCACTATCAAAGAAGAGAAAGCAGTATTTTTCTTGATAGAACAGAAATCAAATCTAGCATTTTAGTATATCTGCAAATAAATAAGAAAGTAAGTATATATTATAACAAAGCGAGATAATTCTAAAGAATATAGAATTTTTAATTCTATTATAGTATTTGTGACAAATTCAATGTTTGTGAAATGCTACGTAATAAGTAGTGACATATATATTATAACAAAGCGAGATAATTCTAAAGAATGTAGAATTTTTAATTCTGTTATAGTCTTTGTGACAATTTCAATGTTTGTGACATGCTACGTACTAAGCAGTGACATCAAATTTTAAATAGTACGCCATCGTGTTCTTATCTCAATTACTCGTATGGAATTAATAGGTTTATTATAAATGTACATACGACGAGAGCACCCGTTTTACGATTAAAAGGTTTATTAAGTTTTACTGATTAATACGCATATCATATTTTCTTATCGCAATATTTATATGAATACTATTTTACAATATACATATGTTCCAGCTATTCATGTTATCTTTTAAAAACCTGTGAATGAAGAAATTGATCAAAATTCTAAATGTGAGGTTTTACACCTGTACCTATGTTGCTTCTATTATTGGATAGTGGCAAAACTGTATTGTAAAGGCAAAAAGTGCTGAATATAAGATATGTGTATAGTGTGGAGAATAAAACCGGAACTGTTGAATATAAAGAGTGGCTTAGAAAACATCAAGAAAATTGTTCTTGTAATCATAACCAGTCTTCAGGTGGAAACGAAGTAGATGCTTTCGTTGGAATGTTTAAATATTTATAACTTCTGTACCTTATACACTTTTGGGTAGAATGCTACTCAGATGAGGACTGGTGGATATTTTGAAGGCCTACCTACGTCGAAAAAGTTAAATTATGAACAGAAAATGATGAATCTGTGTTACTTGAAAGAAAATATTGTTTTAGTGTATTCATCCCTCGATACTTTACAGGCGTTTTTCTTGACATAATATTTAGAAAAATTCGCAATCGGTGAGCGAAATGTATCAGAAATGGCTACACTTATCAATCGATCTACGCTGATTATTTTTTTAATACTAAGAGCTTATTCGTGGAGAACCTTTTTTCAACGAAATTTATTTTTATAATTATCAAAAAACTTAAAATTGAGACAATAGGCAATAGATTTCTTTTAAGAGACCATAATTTTGGGTAAAATCACAAACATAGTTTATTCATACATTAAAGCACAGAGTATAAAATATAACTAGTGATGGTAAGTAGGTGTGTCAAGCGGTTTGGTCGCAGATGAATAAGTGGTAAAGCTTCGACGTTCATTGTCCATTAGGTTCCAAAATGCACTTTTTGCACCATAAATACATACAAAAATAAAAGCCGACAAAAGAACGTAACTAATTATCGAATTATTTATGAATATAAATATTGAAAACATGAATATAAATATTCAGAATATGAATATAAATGATAAGTTTATTTGAATACACTTTGATGGATTTTAAACGAAAAGGTTTTTGGTGACGTCGTTGCGTTGGTACGCGTCTATAGTGTAAGACCTATGATATCATAATCGCATAAATATCGATAACGTAATAATGTTTCAAGATTGTCATCTTAATGAGATAAAGGTTTCACACTTTAAACGTTTGTTGTATTTATATAATAATATTACGTTATAATAATCATGAAAATAAAAGATCGATATGTTTTTCATTAATTTCACAGGATAGATTAAAAAAATAAATAAATTTGTTAATGATCACTAATAAAAAAAGTTCTGTTTAAAAAAAATAAATACTCGTACACAAGCGTACATCTAGATGTTTTGTTTTCCGACTTATGGTAATGAGAGGAAGGGCTAAGCTTTTAAATTGTGAATATTTAATATTTTAACCCTGACATCAATTTTACGTCTGAACTGAATGGGCTGTCTCATTAAAATACTTTCTGTTATATATCCTGAAGAACCATCTATTAAGGAGAAATGGATTAAAACCATTGGAAGGAAGAACTAGCTTTCTATAAAGATAGGTACAGTTCACACAGCCCTCTTTTTAGAACATGATTTTATTGCTAATTCGTCCTGCAGAAGATGTTTGTACCGAAAAGCAGTTATTGATAAAATGGCAATATCTCTTTACGTCGACCGGAAAGGAAAACATTTTCATGGCTACGTAGACGCAGGCATTGGTTTAAGGGGTGACTATCTGACAGAAGGTAAAGAGGCTCTTGTATTTCTAGTCACTGCCATTAACTCAATCTGGAACTCAAGTTGTAAGTGCGATAAGAAAAAAAATTATAATCAAGGCTTTAAATCAAATAACCATCTACGAAAATATTTGATTGCATTTCTTTCTATCAGAATGAAGATTTTCCTTGCAGTAATCTTGCAACCGATTTAATGAAAGCAGTAGTGGAGAAGTACATTAATGTACGTTTATTTTATTTATCCGTAATACTAAATTGACGAAACGTCAACTACTTAGTAAAATTTGTATAATTTTCTGAGCAACTAATGAGCTAATATGAGCAATTAAAACTAAAATTATTCTGGTCAGGACGAACTTTAACTTGTTTGAAAATCTGGCACGCCTTTGAAAATAAACAGTCTTTGGGTAATGGGTTTAATTAAATGTTTTTTAATATAAAATTTAAAACGTCATCTTCTATTATTTATTTCTATTTCAGGACTTATAACCATATGTACATATTATCACCTTGTTGTGTAAAATGCAGATGATAAATATTTTTGTACCCGTAAATAATACAATTTAAAATGTATTTTTCTTAATTGAAATTAAATTTAATAGTGTTAATTAATTTATTACGTTTTATTACGTCGCTTTAGTTCGATATCGTGGTGGGCGGTCAATAAATGTGTAAAAAACACTGACATTTTAGAACATTTGTTATCGGCGGGATAAGTATATGTGACTTGAGTGGGCGGAAACAAGAATGTATTTAACACCTCCATGATGATTTTGAACAGGGATTGGTGCATATGCCGCAATGTAACTTGCACTTTTAAAATTCATTTGTTTCAAATTGGCGACATGTGTTTTTACAGCATTTGCCGAACGTTTTGAACATTTCGAACATTTCGAGTAGATCATTTTCACAGCATACTGCCTGTTGAAAGGATGCTTCTAAAAAAGAGAACTGTTTTTAACAGCATTTTTAATATTTCTTTACAAAAACTTGAATATAAATGTCTATACATACATATTTACATACTTTTAAATATTCAAATTGTTGTAAAAGGATGTATTGAATTATTAAATAGCTAAAATTTACTTCTTTTTTAACAGGTCGTGAGCGATATGGAATGTAATGCCGTTTCTTTGAAACTACCTCTTGATGAGGTTCATACTTACCAGCTCAGGCTAAAATATTCCGTTTGCGTAACCAAATACCTTTTGTCAATGACAGACACAACCTCTCGTCGCTCGTTTTGAAAAATAAAACAAAGACAATGATTCGGCCAGACCCAAATCTGTACTGGATAGTAATTTTCGGGCGGAGTGGGTATTTTTGAAACTGCATGGGGCACTCGTTATTTGAAAATTAGCCATTTCGTTTGTTAACCAGCCTGTTGTTCTTTTGGTAGGACAGTTAAGCTCAGTCTATATTTCATGTTACCTTTAAAGTGTCTGGCGAACGTAACATCCATTTTAGTAAAATACCTTAACAAGTCCTACACGTTGTTGAATCGTGTATCTTTTCACTGTTATTTGTGAAGACCGACTAAAAACTCGGGTAAAATACTTCAGATGTATCGTCACAACTGTGCTTGCCACAAGCTGTCAAAAATAGGATTTCTCTATCGGTAAAGGGTCGACTTAGGTATAGATTTGCTATTTTAAAAGTTAACCATGGCTGCCTAAAAATAAAGCTAATCCAATACACTCAGCTCCCATACGGCTCTAAAATTTTATAACTTTGAAAAATTAAGCTTTTCTTTTAAAACACTTTATAACTTGAGACGAATGAAAAAAAAATAGGCCCTGACGCAGCACGTCTTTATAAATTAATAATGTTAAACTTTTTGCGGCGTTTAGTAAATATATGCAGGTTTCAATATAAATATATTACGTTTTGCCAAATATTTACACGTTCCGTCCTATATTTTTAGTATCGAGTTAAAAATACAGAATTTCATCCTATAGAAATGATCATAATTATTTTTCTGGTTAAAAAGCCTATAGATTAATAAGAATCATGAATTACACCTGTGCCAAGTTTCACAAAAGTCTATTCAGTAGGGGTTAAGTAAATGTATGAGTGAATATATGTTATATTGAAATATATATTTTTGGAGTATTAGTATCTTACACAAGCAGTCATACAAGGCTTATGTTAGTACGTTACTTTGCCGCATGAACTATACGCATGGCAAATTTGTTAGCGATCCGTTGCTCGCTTGCACAGTTATTAGGTAAGAAATATACTGACAAATAAGCCGACTTTCAGATTTATTATATTACAATAAGGATAACAAATTTCGAGGACACACGTGAATGTAAACAAGTGCGCGAAGCCTTAAATATGTCTAGGAATTCGACAAATCCTACTTAAATGTTATCTCAGTCTTTTGTATTTTATTTATTTACGCATGAAAACTCAATACAACTGCTTGTCTTTCATAACGAAACAAAAACAATATTTATTAAGATTCCAATATATGCTATCGATATTTCTATTTGATAATGTACAATTTTTCGTGTCACCATTTTGAATTCTTCTTAACTCTTCTTTCGTGTTGATTGGACTATTCCGAAGATAATCGTGAAAATATTTGTCTTAGTTTTCAGGGTTCCGTACCTCAAATGGAAAAATGGAACACTTATAAGATCATTCACGTGTATGTCTGCCTGTATGTTAGGGCCGTCTTTCCTCAGGAACAGCTTGATGCAGAAATTTGAATTAGGCACAGTAATAAAACATTAATCCTCACATAGCTAACACTCACAAATATTTATATGGAAATTTTATGGCAAATTACACGAAAGTGCAATTTTATTAAATACACGAGAAAAATTTGAATACCATGTATAGTTTGGAGTATTGTTTGAAAGGACTACAGTTTTAGGTATTAATCTTCACAGATAAATTGAAAAATATATACCCCATAACCTCTATTTTTAGGCAACTGAACGTAAAATTAAGAACAACTACTTGGGCGGCCCTTTTAACGGCTGAAATTTTTTTTCAAAAAACTAAATTGTAAAATGAACTGTTTGTTCTTCAACACACAGTTCTCTTTCTAAAGGTAGTTCTAAGCATCGGCTTCGGATTGCATCATAGATTGGTCGTACTTTATAGAACACATTTTTGCCATTTCGGGCATTTCCATATTATTAACAAGATGTAACTTGTTGCGAAGTTCAAAGAATCTATCTCTTGTCATATTTTCAATAAAAAGAGGGAAAAAATATTACTACTCGAATCCGCTTGTCCACGATTGTAAACATAACGAATATTCGCGATAGTTATTGCACATATAACTAAATAATTGCATGTAAAATACGTTCTTCTTTGTTATTATTTACGTTCTTCATTGTATATATTTTTGATATATATTTTTTGAAGACGTGTCTATCGGAAAAACTTGAGAGTTCTAAATAAAATGTATCACTTACCTTCACACTTCAAATGAAGGTAAGTGATATATTTTGTGTTTTGAATGTGCAATAAATCGCGAATATTCGTTATGTCTAACAAACTTCAAAGAAAAATTCGAAAACTTCAAAGTTTCGCTGGTTACTTGCCAAAAGTGGCGAACTAGTGCACACACGTGGCAATCGATGGCGCTAATGGTATCGTTTTTAGTATATAATGTTCTCAAGCGATGACAACAGTTTCTAGTTACAAAAAAAATAATTTTATTAGGATTATTAACAAAAAAACCTTATGTCCTCAATTGTGCATGGTAGATCTGAAAGGGATAATTTAATTGACCTATTACATACATTTCAATATTTATAAGTATGGAACCTCGTAGTGTGAGTTCAACTCGTTCTTGACTGGTTTTTGGATGGCGTAGATATTAATTAAGCAAATGAACAGAGGCACTATTAAATCTAGGATGAATTTAATAGGAACGCCCATGTTGGTAGCAGTAAAAAAGATTTACTTTCAACTAAACGAAACAGTATTTGCTTATCTGCTGCAGTTATAATGCCTGTCAATAAAACTCAGTTATAATGCCTGTCAAAAAAACAATAAAACTTCTTAACACACTTTCCAAGTAACCTTTTAAATCGTTGCATTTAAAATTAATGTTAACTGCATTGAATATGTTATATCACTAAATAAACAAGAATAAATGCGTAAAGATCTAAAGAAACAAGACAAACCTAGAACGGTAATTGGTGATTCCACGTAAGGTTTCGTAGCCTTTCCAGACGCAGTAAAGTTCGAACTGCGCGCCGCAGACGGTCCATAATGCTCGTCCAGATACTTGTTTTTATGTACTTGGCGGCATGTCTTCTCTTCTACGCCGCTTCCATCATCGACTTCTATCTATACGCCTGAATATTGGAATCGCATTGGAAGATCCTTGGAGTGTTATTGTCAGTGAAAAATCGTGTTGTATGTGCTTTTGCGTCATTAAAATATTTAGTCGTTTCATTTGAACTATCGGTAACCTGATATCACCTTTTTTCTAAAAACGTAACGTGAGTCGCTGTTAATATCGATTGTTTTCAATTTTTAGTTTAGTTTTTGGCAGAGGGTTTTTGCCATTAGGCTAATTAAAGTAGAGTATACGATTAGATTTAATGTGGTTGAAAAGAGCAGTGCCACTATAATTACTTGATTATCATAAAATATCCTTATATGACATCCGTCTCATCAGCATAAGTGATTATGTAGTATTGAAGAAAGGAAATGGTGCAGATGTAGTAACATTTTTATTCTTTACATTGAAATATAGATAAGGGACAAATTTCACACTGCGCACTTTAGAAGGTTTATTGTAGAAGTGTTCCTGTGGTTTTGTCCAGATATTATGCTCTTGTTCACCCTCTCTGCGAATGAAGAATCTAATGAATACTTTACTTTTATATTTGAAGTAAATTTATAATTTAGTAACTAAGTGTGTTATGACATTGGTCAAAAAATTTCCTCTCGCATGTAGGATTTATTCAATCGTTTTTGATTCTCTATATAAAAATTAACAAAGGTTGTTGCGTGCGTCAATATAATGGTCTAGTATTGCGCATTATCAGCGGGAAAGAGAAGTCAGAGGGAGGTCAGTGATGCTCCAAGACCTTATTATACGTGCGTTCGACAGGTTGTTTTTACATATGATGGATGTAACGCGATTTTGTGTTTGTTGGAATTTTTATTATAACTGTATTGGCTTTAAGAGGCAAGTGAGACCCTGGCTAGTTTCGTTATATTTGCGGCCTATGAAACTCATTTAAATCTACCCATTAAAAACAGGCACTACATGGTTCGTGTTATTTCTGCAGATACATTTTGGATGGTGAGTATTTTTTATATAAATTGTATAAACTGTTTTAAACGTATACTCTGCTATTATGCTTTCTTATAGGCTGGTACCGAGGTCATAAAAGAGCTATGAAGTTTGAATTGCTGGGTATTTGGTCGGACAAAAGTGACCATTTTGAAAAATTTTTATATTTGTCTTGTAAATATCTTAAACTTCAGAAAAATGCAAAAATTGTATTTATCCACATTATCCGAACCTACTAGGTTCATATAATTTATTTAGTAAGAGATCCTTATCGAAAAGTCAGAATTACTTACATTGGCTTGATTCTGATATTAAGATATGCCGTCGAAGAAAACGACACGAAGAATCTTAACTTTTTGACTAAAGAAGATGAGCCCTGTTTTTGTATTTATGTGAGAGGTTTATATGAAGAAATCTGTATTCCCTGTAATGCAGCTGAATGGCGCTTTTCCATAAATTGATCAAAAAAAGGTTAAACACTATTAATTTTCTCAAATAATGTGGTTATTAAACTGTCACATTCGTACATCGCAAGAAAAAAGTATGACAGTATAAAAATATTATTAGCTGCAATAAAATGCAAGGAATGGAATTGGACAGTTACGGGAGACTTTAAGATTGTGGGTCTTTAAGTTGGAATGCAAGGTAGATATGTTAAACACCCCTGCTATATTTGCTTGTGGAATAGTAAAGCAGCTTACTACCGCCAAAACGTTGGTCTAAATCAGAAGTTTCGAAACTTTTGTCTCGTAGACCACTTTCATAATTTTACTGGTTTCGGTGGACCCCTTGCTGCTAAATTTGTACCATATTCCCAAACATTATAATAAGGAACAGAAAGACTGACTTCTTAGATGAGTAATCAATCCGTAGGGCAATAAGACCGATAAAGGAGCGTGTAACGGCCACCACCTTTAACTTTTATGGTATAAAAAAGTGTTACTTTTGACTTGGAAAATTTAATGTGCAATAAAAGTCTTATTTTTACATTTTAATTTTAAAGAAACATTAGTATAGGTACAAATGTTTAATGTGCGAACCTTCGTTTCGTCGCTAAAATAAAATATTTCATTGCATTGCTTATAAGAAATAATTTACAAAACGCTGCTTCAATCGAATTTAACCCAGTTAGAATTCTGTGTAGGAGATAAATCTGCTTGTGACACTGCCATTTGACCGTGAAAAGTGTATTAGAGTGAAGCCCCACACATAACCTCCGCGGATCGATAACATTGACTAGTTGAATTAGTTCGTGTGGTCATTTTAAGAATAGTTCATTCAAAAAAATTCTAAAACATAAGGGGCTTGGGTAAAGTAAAGAGAAATGTTGTGGAGAAGTAATTAATACATAGAATTAAGCAACTGAAACACTTCATAATTTTGATTTGCATTTGACATTCTTCTGTGAAAAAAGTTTGCTTACTTAGTAATTTATTACAAACATCAATCGTTTCATTCTGTTCACAAAGTGATTAAAATTTTATTCATTCGTCAGAATTTCATGATTTGTTTCATCATTCAGTTATAATAAATACGCTAATAATAATTATAAAGAACACAGTGCCAATGAGTTATAACTCAATACACACGTCATTGCTATATAAAATCTATGAGTATGAAATGTATCCTTACTCGTAGTATAAAACGAATGAAAAATTCAGCCCCACGTAACGTCTCGTGTTACTAATAGAACGTCATTGCTATTATAAAACTATGAGTATGGAAGGTATCCTTACTCGTCGTATAAAACGAATAAAAATATGGCCCCAAATAGTGCCGCGTGTGGCTATGATGAAAGAAATATAGTCAAAGAAAGCACGTATATGAAATATATAGTTTTATTGGAAATGAGATGATTACTTCGTTTTTAAGTCATTTTAGACCATCTATTGAATATAATGTCATTGCGTCTATACGAAGACAATTTTAACTTTAACCCGTCGTTAGAATGAATCTTGGATATGGTCTATAGACCTATATTAAATTATTAGTTTTACTGTACTAAATATTTCGTTCATTATTATGGAATATGACAAATTTGTCTTTTTACAGACTTATATAATATTTTTCTACGAGTTTATATGGAACTCTAGTATTAAGAGGTTATATTGCATACAAATTCCTTATTTGCGAGACACATGACAATCTTAAGTTTAAATACATATTTTGAGTAAGTGAATCTAATACTTTAGGCGAAGTCCTTGTAAAATTATAGTTTGGTTTGCTTTTGTTATTATTTTGGCGACAATGTTTTTATGGGTTCATTCGAAACGAACTCTATTTTTTGTACTAGCAATTTTTTTACACGAAGAGTTGTCATATTCATTACATATTCTGTCTAGCCAAACGTATTCATAACTGTAACATATAGGTGGGTGCCTCCTACTATCGGTACGTTATAATATTATTTTTATCGAGCATTATGTACTTATTCGAAGATCGATACAGCCGGTTTACGAAACGTAAACCACAGAACAGGGATAAAACGTAAACAGTGCTTTGTTATACTCGCAAACGTAAACATCGAAGTGACATTTGATTGATATACAAGTTCCAAACTATAATCATTATATAAATAATTCACAAATTGCGTTACTTGTTTATTTAGTTGTGAGAAAAAATGATTTTTCAATTGACACCTATCAAATATTCCTTAGCCTTGCATATTCCGTGTTGTATAATAGTTCAGAAAAGTTATCTACAGTGATTGTGTCGCAAGGTGTAGACCTTATATGGTTTTCATATTTACCAAAATTTCGAGAAACATATGCCTACGAGAAGAGTGAGTGGAAGATTTTACCATGAAAACTGTCAAGTGAAAAATTATCAAGAAAACGTGGCTTGTTTAACTTATAGGTTTGTAAAATGCAGGCGTTCAGAAACTTATATAGGTCGGTGATCAGCAAGATGAATCGACGTAAGTTTTTATTTTCATTCAGCAATAATTTCTTATTCAATTTTAGTCTCTAATTTTAATAGAATACTGATCGTCGAAATGCGAGCGATAATGAATGTTTTTATTCACTATGATTCATAATCGTATAACACAACTAAATATCAATTATTATTTTATTTCTGAACATAGCTATCGTTCACCTTTGTGCAGTGTTTAATTAAGGCATCATAACTTGTGTTTTGCTTAAATTTATCAGAACCGATCTTCAAATGTTGCTGCCCACATATACCATTTTTTACTAAATAGGTATAATATAATATGAAATCACATCAAAATATCTGGGTACATGCACAATCAAGACATTCCAATTTTTTAAGTTTAGACCCAAGAAATATTTTGTTCATTTCCTTTGCTTACTTGTATTATATTCTACTTAGTTAATGTTTTGTAATAACATAATTACGAACAATTTTAAATTTTGCTAATAATCGGTCATATTTTCTAATATTGCCGTGGGGTCCTCAAAAGTCGGCCTTAAATTTAAAAATTAAGGAAAATGTTAGGTTTAAAAGAGAACATATCAATTTTAAAACAATATTCGAAATATAATTTCAATAATTGTAAAAAATCCAAATTAGGACGAAAAATAGTATTTTTTAAATTATATTTATAATATAACAAAAGTTTTGTCGAGTTTGATGGCAAGCAAAAAATTTGACATTGAATTTGACATTATTTTTTGATGCTGTGACAGAAAATAAGAAAAACAAACATTTTACTTTGTCACATGAGATAAGTTTTGCATATGAGTAAGCACATATGATAAATAAAAGATATGCATTTGATATTAATTACACTAAAAATACATGAATACATTCTAAGCGGGTTATATACTAGAGGAAAATAGGTCATCAAGGGAGTAACAGTAGGTATAGATGGTGACAGATTCGACCAGTCAAATTAAATCTTGTTGAAATTATATATCTTAAGTAGTAATCGATCTATTTAAAATAAAAAATTATCAACCCCTTGTGTCTTAAAGGTACTATTCACCATTTTGGTGAATGTTAGATTTTAATGCACACTTACTTAGTTTTTATCTTCTATCATTCGATATATGGAAAGCTTCGAAATTCTTAAAAAAATTATATAAACAGATCATCATTTTAAACCTGTAATTCATGTAAATTCATGTTGTACTTGTAATGAATTTGATTCTGGTGAATTTAATGGTTAGTAACAGACAATGATAAATAAAATAATGGGATATATGACGATGGTGCTTTAAAATTTTGGTGTTTATAACTAATATTTCTGAAATAAGATATATATATATATATATATATATATATATATATGTATATATATATATATATATATGTATATATATGTATATATATATATATATATATATATATATATATATATATATATATATATATATTATTTTATGTATTATAACTCATACGAGTTATTATAAAACATCAAATAAAACAAAATTACACTGTGTTGTCTTAATAATAATACTAGGAAATATGCAGCTTCACTAGAAAACTTACGTAATAAAACAATCTATTTTATAAAAGCGCAAGGGTATTCTTTGCCTGTTATTGCTATAAATTTAACAAATATTTAAACTTTCATATAACTATGTATCCTAATAGAATCTATAGATCAGGTAAATACTCGTATATATTGCGTTGGATAAACTTAATTCGTTCTTGTGATCTATTCTAAATTATTATTGATACTTAGGGTAATTTATAAAAAAATATGAAAATGTGACCTTATGTAGGTATGTGTTTGCAATTTTCTCAAAATTTACTTAACCAATTTATTACCAAAACCCAAGAAGGTAATTCCTTTATTCACAGAAAATTTTTAATAAAATGAACAGATATTTCCGATAAATAATAAATGGGATTAAAAAAAATATTATTTGTTTCAACGTACAACTAACAGGGGAGAAGTTTTGAGGATTTTAATATTACCTTACCATGTATGTGTGTGACAGCCTTCTCCGTTTTTTTGATAATCAAAATCAACTTCGAACAAAAAAATAAATACATTAAAAGAAACATTACTCAATACTCGTCTAATGGGCGAACTGAATAACATAAAGTGTCAGAAACATAAATTCAAAGATAAATTTCTTATTTTCGCCTTATGATTACGTGAAATATCAAAATTACCCATTAATGCCTAGGAGCTCATTAGACGCATATTGGTTAGTATTCTCTTGGAACGTATGCGTTGTTGTGACCAATGGTGACGATCAACAGCTGAAAAAATTAATAAGCAGAAATGTAATATTCGTCACCTCATATTTTTACTGTGCAATTTAAATACATTGTCGACATTTGCCATAAATAAGTTATAACTAATTAAACAATAATTTGTTATTATTTTCTATTAATGTATGTGTTGTTGAGAATGAAGGTTTTTTCCGCTTTCTAACTATCCAAATGATGGTTAGAAAGCGGAAAAAACCAGCTACTTCCATAGATGGCAATGCAATATTCAACTATTCATGTTCGCCATGCAATTCAATTATTTAGTTGAGCTTTCTTTCTAATGAGTCATAGCTTATTACGTGCAAACTTCTTACCATTATCTATTAATGTAAGTATTGTTTTGATCACAGGTGATATTGATGATAAAAAATTGGGAAACCCATCCACTCCCCTAGACAGCAATGTAATATTCAATTCGTAATGTTTTTGTTGTGTAATTTAGTTGTTTTCTTTGCAATTTCTGTGAATGAGTTATATTTCATTAGACAAGTATTAATAGAATTATCTATTAAGGTAGATGTTACTGTGATTAAAGATATTTCTAATAGTCATAAACCGGAAAAGTCAAATCCCTTATGCGTATAATATTGAACTCATCATATTTCCGCCATACTAATTAAATATGTTCCCGACATTAACTCTAAATGAGTAATAATTCGTTAGTAGTGTAGTGGTTAGTATTTTCTATTAGTAAGCTGAAAAAAAATCTCGCCTGTCAGCAGTAATATAATATTAAACTGCTCATAATTTTTCTCTTATGGGGCACTTTAAAACAACTTATACTTTTGAGCTGAAAAAGCTTATTGCTTTAAAAGACATGAAGATTTCTCTATGAAGAATGGAAATATTTCTTCCTAATTTAATTATCGGAATATGTTGGCTTTTAATGTAATATAATCTGTAGTTCTATAAATTATTCCGATATCATGATAGAGTAACATATTTTACGATATCATTGGAAAAGATATCGGTATTCTTATCAGAACAATGCTGTCCTTTTTGAAATGCTTTGAAACAGGGTTCTAAATATACACAACAACTCGAGCTATAACATAATTGCAGTAAATCAGTTGAAAATAAAAGCAAAGTACTATGGATGAATGTATTTATTAATTTAAAGTTATTATAACCGTAAATACCATAGATAACCAGTTATGGCCTAAGCCATACTGACAACTTATGAGATAACACTATGTTTTTTACACCAAGGGTGTAAAAGACATATTTGTTAATTTTTTATGGGCGTATAGGAACTCTATTAGAATATTAGATTCAAATAAAATATTATTTGACTAAATTATACAGCTCAGAATTCTAAGGACTTATGTCTTACATGAAATTTACATAGCTATAAAACCAAAAATGCAACAAAAAGCATTTGATAATTTTAGTTTTTTGCATGTACTGGAAAATCGTCTCTTGGTCTTTATACCCTTTAAGACTTAATATACAAGTGGTTTTAATTCTATTTAACTCTTCTACTGAGAGAGAGACGCAAATATAGTAAAGAAGTGTTAAATTCAAGAGTAGTGATGTTAAATATAGCCATTTCATTAGCACTCTAACTACGGTTCTCAAATGATGAGGTAAGCAACTTTTCTTGGCTGTCAGTTATCGACTATGATTTGCGACATAGTGTGTGATTGTCACTACCTTATTTTATAGTAATGTGTATCTATGTTATGAAAAAAATGTTTTAATTACACAACTACTTCAAATTATATACACATATATTTTTTACAATTAAATGAAACTATGTGATGTAGTATTATTTCTACTTTCTTTAAGGTCCTTACCACGCCCTAGGTTTCGTTGTATTACAACATCTTCAGGTGCCCAAGTATTAGCAAAGATTTTTTTTTTCATTTTAGAAACTATAAGGCTAAACGTCTTCTATTAATAGTGTTACTGCAAGTGTACTTTTTATTTTTGTGTTGTTATTAATTGATTGATACTATCCCAATGAATTAGAATTTATATTAATTTTTTTCAAATTTTAGCAAAATGCCTAACCCATAGTTTTGACCTAATATTCAGTATGTGATGTTAAAACTGACAATAATATATGTAATTCTGATAAAAGACGAAATATAATAATGCCAAAATTGAAAAAAAAATTTACACTTTCACAGTTCAATTTTAAAAACTTGTAATCTTAAATCTTGGAAAAGCTAACAAGACTGAAAAAAGACATTAAAACCAATAGGTAGGAAAGGCATTAAATTAGTTGTTTCTAGATAGGAAATTAAATTAGTTGTTTCTTAATATTATGAATGTAAGAGTAGTTTCATACCTGATATATCTGATGACGATTTATGAGCTTTATCAGAGATATTCTGCAATGGAAAATGGGATATTTTTTCCAAGATTAGACGAATATTAAGTACCAAACTGAGACAACAAACGTGATCCTCTATGCTTTCAGTACTTAGGGTTCTATTAATATAAACACTTATTTGTGATAACTTATGTTTACACTGCTCAACATTTAATCTCAGAATTTCTTCTGTATTTAGTATTCCTTCCGTTTTTGTTTCATTATAATAATGAAGCCTTTAGCAGGTCTACCCACATTTATATGCAAGCTTCTTCCAAACCATTAAAAAATATAAAATAATTTTGACATTAAAAAAAAGAAAAGCTAACTTCAAAAATGAACTATTTTTTGAAGTACTGAAAAAGTCAGAAACAATAATTATTTACCATAACAAAGTTGTTATTACTAACAACTGACTCCATGCCATTTTTTAAGTACTTGGTAATAATTATAAATCATTGGTTTTTTTTGGAGTTGGTATTAAGATCAAATAAAAATTAACAGTAAACTTTAAAATAAGAAGTAACACTTTAAAGTAATAAGTATTGTAAAATAAGATAGCTACAACTTAAGACTTCCATCAACAAATTTAGTTTTTTTACAATTTGTTAACATGATTTTTCATTAGATATTTATTAAGTTATTTGATAATTTTGTGTTGGAAGTCATATGTTAACAATAACAAATTAGTAACAAAAAATTTCGCAATTCATCTCTTTAAATTAAAAATGAGTACCATATATTTTTATTAAACAATTTTACTGCAATCAAACATGTACCTATCGCATGTATACAAAGCGGGGCCTCCAGAGGAGAGGTCACCCCGCAGTAAGTGTGATTTCGCCACTGCTTTTCATCTCCATATTTAAGTGAAGTGTATGTAAAATAAATAATTCAAATACTTTTTTAATAATTCTAAATAAATTAATTTTAATAATTAGATTTAGCAAGTTCATCCTTAATGATAGTTGTTAATGAAATTATATGCATATATATTGTGCTTTTACAGATGAGGACGAAGCGACCACATCCGGCTTGACAGATGGTGCAGAGATTGATGGGGATCGGCGTGTTATATTTGTGAATCGGTTACAACCCACTCGCTTTCTCAGTAATCACATCAGTACAGCTAAATACAGGTTGTTATTATCATAGAAATTATTACTAGCTAAAAAGTTGGTGGCTAAATTGGGATATGATTTTAGTCATTGGTAGTGAAATATAATATAGTTTAGATCCATATAAACTAGGAAAAGCAGGTACTGGTTTAAAATGTGTATTTTATGTAAAAAAAAAATGAAATATGGAATTGCAAGAAAAATCTTCACACTATGCCCCTTAATGAAACAACATTGGTGTTATGCAAATGTTGATGATCATACTGGTGTCGTTGTGCACAACACCAGTACGAGGTCATCAATATCTATCAGACAAATGCTGGTAATAGTACATATTAATCATAAATCTCAGGTTTCAAATATGAATCCTTGAAATTCCACAAGCTATACTGGTACTTTTAAGACTGGATTAAAAATTTTGAAATTTTTATGTTTTATTAAGGTATTTAAGATTATAATGAAAACATTGGGGACAGATGGTAGGATCTATGCAAGACCTAATAGTGCCAGATAAAAATCTTGATAAAACATGTAGATTTTAAAATGTTAATCTTTGAATTGTGTCTGCTTCTGGTACATAGTATTAAGGTGCTTTGTACAGATAATAAATAATGCTAAAAGCAGTCATCTACAATGCTGCATTTTTCATAACAATGATTGCAACCGTATTAAAAAATCTCTATTAAGTCATTTTATCTTCTTTTTCTTTGGTGTTATCACCTTCAGGAGTAGAAAAAACTAGTGGCAGATTTTTAGGTATCTGGGAAGAAGGTCTAGGTATATCTAGATATCTGGCAGAAGAGGTATCTGATTTTAAATGAAAGGTAGAGAGGGAGAATAATTATTACTTTTTCATTAAGCCACCATTTTATGTATTGTTGACTGTTCTATTAATGTTACAATACTGTCATTTTCATTAGTACTTTATGTGCATTTATTTAATAACCTATATCACTATTTTTTAAAAGAATGTTGTGTGAAATGTGTATTTTTATTTGTTAGAGATAATTACCAAATTAAAAAAATAACATTAAATTAATTTAAAAAAAATAACATAAAATTAACATTATTGGCTTAAAATGGAATCTGTAACCCAGGAAGTGGCGTACAATACTTTTTCTATTATTAAATTCTCCCAACAAGTTTTAAGTATATAATGTGGAGTAACTTATATTAAATGAATCATCTTTGTTTTTAATATTGCTAAATTGTATTGTTTATCGTTAATAACAATTTTTATGTATACTCGATATTTATTACAACTTTTTAATATATCCAATGTATGTGAAAAAGAAGTGCTCAGACTAGATAGCCACGAGATGCAGCCGCATGTGCAAATTTAAAAAATTTATAATATGTGCATAGGTAAATATTGCCTGTAAAGTAATTTAATAAATTGTTGCTTTTTTAAGTCTATGACCACAGAAATCTAAATTTTGTCACATAATCCTGAGAATGTATTGCAAATCTATCAGATCAACTAGACTATGGCTCTTGAAGTCATGTAACATAAGTGAATGTGAGATTGATTACGTTCTGTGGAAATTTGTTTTCAGACTGACATGTGAGACAGTATTAAAAATTGTCCTAGCACAGGATATTGTATTTCGTTTTTAAACAATGCAGCAATTTGTCTCCTCCTCAGTAGCCACTTCATTAATGAAATTCGTGAAAATACAATAAATATTTTCACTATTCCACTATTTCCACTATGGGATCAAAATGAGACTTTCTTTCGAAGATTAGAAGTTCTAATGTGGGTTCTTGAAAATGTTTATTTTCGAGAACCCACATTATAACCCAGTTCATCCGGACCCAGTACGTATGTACAACACGTTTATTACGAACTTGTAATTTCAGAATTTACTTCGGCCTATCATTCTCACTTATATTATTTTTTCGTAGAATTTATATTTGGAATTCTTACTTGAATGGCAGTCTACATTGCAACAAACGTTCCTGCTGCAATGAAAATGTGTCCATTGTGGCAGGAAGGTTTCACAATAACAAAATGATAAAATAATTGCAAACAGGAACAATAACTAATTCAATAAATTAAATTCACTGTCAAATAGAATGTGTATTTTTAAAATGAAAAACAAGCTACTTCTTTACTTCGTTTTCAGTTTGTTTACTATGAATGACAGAAAATCAAGTAATGACAGCACAGTTGTCATGTGATACTCAAAGTAATACACGGGAATGTTTCCTTCTGAATATAGCTGTAAGCTGCGGGCTGCTAACTTGCCCTCATGCTAGAAATCGGCTAGAAATGGGTTGCGGAATCATATTTAGTCATCAGAACATTTTGCTTGGATGTAGCATCTACTGTGATGCTATGAAAAATGGTTTCCTTTCCTTGATCTAATATACTTTCATGAAGTTTTTCACTGGAAAGAAGACTGAATTTATTTTGAGAATATCATGACAATAACAAACAACAAATAATTTAATTGCAGTCTTTCATCCAAATCATTTTTTTGTGCTCGCAATCCATAGCCAAATGGCGAAAAAATGAATCTTTGTAGCAGTGACGTGCAGTACATAATAAGTAATTAACCATAACTTGTCTTGAACATTGGACATAAGTGAAAAAATGTTTTATTATAGAAATGCATTTATTTCTCAATGTAGAGTGTCCCTTTAGTTCAATACACTTTGTCCAACGTTTCTCCAATAACTGGATTATGTCCCTGAAGTGTGATTCTGGAAGGTCTTCAAAATATCCATTTACTGCTACTATTATCCCTTTATTTAAAACAAAACTTTTTCCAGCTACAAATTTCTTAACATTGGGGAATAAATGAAATTTAGAGGGAGTCAAATCTGGTGAATAGAGAGAATGTTCCAACAATTCATACTTCAAATCACTCAATTTTCTCATTTCTTTGTGGGGTCGGTGCATTGTCCTGGTGAAAGAGGACTTTTTTCTTCTGCACACCAAGCTTTCTCTCTCTAATTTTTTCATTTAGCTTGTCCAGAAGATGTGCATAGTATTCCTCATTATTGTTTGACCCTAGGGTAGGAAATCAATTAAAATAATCCCCCCCCTGGAATCTCAAAAAACGCTAGCCATAAACTTTCCAACCGATGCAAATGTCTTCTATTCACTGCTCGGACTGTTGTTTTTAATCAGTTGTAAAATGGTGAATTCACGTTTCATCCATTATAACAAATCGGTGCAGAAAATCAGTTGTATTCTTAAAACAGCACAAACATTGAAGAGAAAGTCGATTCCTCATTTGTTTGTGATCAGCCTTTAACGAATGCAGTACCAATCTTGCATATAAAGCTTCCTCATACTGAGTTCTTCATTTAAAACATGCCGTACCCTTTCTTCTGAGATGGCCTTAGTTATCTCATATACCTTTAATAGTTGATCTTCCAGAACCATATTGTATATCTTCTCAATATTTTTTCGGAAGTAGTTTTTTGTTATTCTGCATGTGGATCATCTTCAATTGATATATGGCCATGTTAAAACTCAGTTGTTTTTTTTTACTTTTGGTAAGGAAGGTGCATACTCCTTATATACTTTCACCAACTTAGATGAATTTCTGTTGGCGATAAATGATCCTGAATGAAGAATTGTATGATGGAACGATACTCAAGTTTATTCATTTTGTCAAAAACACACGACACACTTATTTAAACAGCTGTGTAGAACAAACTGTTTGTTCAAATTGATATTTGGTATTAACTATTGAAATGAGTGTGCCAATGTGTTATTTTCATTTGTAGTAATGCCATCTATGGGCTAGGCTGAGAATTTTTCAGCTTGTCCTCATATATACATCACATATTTATAAATATTTCAATATTTTTAATTTATAGTATTCAAGCGAAGTCCATTATTTAATATATGATCTACCAATCTGTGCAATTTGAAACGAAACGTACATATTTCATTGTGCTTAACAAACTTTTCATAAGTTTATGTACTTACTTGTACAAATTATATTATTTCAAGCAGCTGATTTCTAGCATGAGGGCAAGTTAGCAGCCCGCAGCTTACAGCTATATTCAGAAGGAAACATTCCCGTGTATTACTTTGAGTATCACATGACAACTGTGCTGTCATTACTTGATTTTCTGTCATTCATAGTAAACAAACTGAAAACGAAGTAAAGAAGTAACTTGTTTTTCATTTTAAAAATACACATTCTATTTGACAGTGAATTTAATTTATTGAATTAGTTATTGTTCCTGTTTGCAAATATTTTATCATTTTGTTATTGTGAAACCTTCCAGCCACAATGGACACATTTTCATTGCAGCAGGAACGTTTGTTGCAATGTAGACTGCCATTCAAGTAAGAATTCCAAATATAAATTGTAAGAAAAAATAATATAAGTGAGAATGATAGGCCGAAGTAAATTCTGAAATTACAAGTTCGTAATAAACGTGTTGTACATACGTCATATGCATGTGCAATAAGTTTTGCAGTTATATTTTGAATAAAATGGTGTGCTGATCTTGATGAGTTTTAAATTTTCCTTTCTGTAAACGAAAGAAAATTGATAAACAACAGCATACTTGATAAAAATATACTGCTTGTAAATCTGTGAGCTTAACAAATAAATTGAATGGAAATCTGGCTTTGACTTGGAACTTTGAAATTTGTTAGAGTAATAAAACATATTAACCCCATACATCACAATAGCTAAAAACTTAAAAACATTCATTTAGAAATTTTATGGAGAGCAAATTTGTATTAAAAAAATGTTTTTTTCGTGCATAGTATGGGCTGTCGTTTGACAAGGCTAGGTATATAAGGGTATTAAAAACATTTTTTTCATAATTTATATCTTTAGAGATATACTGAAAAATATGAATTAACAATGTTAAAACTTTTTTGAAAAGTAATTAGTATAAAAAAAATATAAGAAAAGTATAAAAGTTTAAAAATTGTTTAAAAGATTTTTTTCAATAAGATTATTATTAGATCTTAGTTTTCAATTAGAATAATCGAAACAAATGATTTTAGTTTGTGTTGCTTTTCATAGATTTCAATGAACATACATTTGAATCACACGTCTGGATGAACAAATAATAACTGTGTGTAAATTTTTTTCCATATATCCAAAATAAAGTTATCAAATCCAAAATAAAATAATTTTATTAAGACCCTAGTAAATATTAGCATTAGAAAAGACAATATTTGAAAATTTACGCTAGACAAGAAAATTTAAAATTTTAAGGGGTATATAAAAATTTATGGGAAATAAATTTCTTCATCCTCATTTTACCTGGGTCGATCTCATTAAATGTCCCAAATGAGTGTCATGAGTCTTGTGATATTTCCGTGTTTAGTTTGCTTTCTATCTAAGTTTAAAAACATTGTACCTAACAACCAGTTCCTAGAGTTCATTGGGGTGACAAAACATCAGTTAGCATTTGGAGATGTTCTTGCGGAAATACTAATAATTTCAAAAAAACATTTATTGCCTCGCATTGGAGTCCTTACCTGTATGAATACAGGCACTATATAAAATTAATTCACCGTTTTTTAGAAAGAAGAATTAAGAGAAGTTTACTCTGTCTTATTAGAATTTACCTTTCAAGACTATTAGTGTAATAATTTTTTAAATATTCTTTAGTCTATATTATTAATGTTGCAGATTATTTGTTTTCGATCACTATGGCTGCTTAATTAGTAAATGTTTGCTTGCTTTCCTACTTGAACCCGATGATAGTAGTTTCAATTATAGGGAACAGAAAACTTACCTTTGTGGTCTGTCTTTGTTAACCCACTTTTTGATATTGGTTCCACTGAAGATAGTCAGAGTTTTCCCCTAAAGCATATCCACCTGATAATAAAATTATCAATACTGAACTTAACTGCTTGACAGATGAATGATATTTTAAATAAGCATATGGAAACAAATTTCAAATGACTTGTTCACAAGTCCATGCACTGTCCTTCGGGGCATATTACAATAACCAAGTCATTGCGACACATTAAAAATTGCATGTGGTCTAATTTGCAGTAAGCCTGATTCCTCCTAGATTTAGTAGATCCCTGAGTTGCATATTCCATTATCTTATTAGGTTTTGTACACATCAACATAGTGATGATTGTAGTATCAGTATGTTATTAGTGTATTGCTTATAATTGTACTCAGTTTCTTAGAATTGGTTCATGTGTGACGGTTTTCAGACTTATGTAATGGAAGTTCAACCTTGAGGTATGTAGAATACTTTAATATTTATTCTGTTTTACACCGTTTTCATATTTCCTTGTAAAATTAATGCCACCTGCACCACCCAGTTTTTTATGATAAAAATATGTCCTCTTTTCTCCTCGATTAAATTTTGCCGTACTGTAATTATTCAGGTTTTTTATAAGTATATTATGCCGTTATGAATATACTATTGTAGTAAAGTCAAAAGGAGTCTTTTGTTTAACTTACACTATAGTCTTGAAACTATTCATAGCAGGTGGAGTACCTCACAATTTTCCCAAACCCTTGAACGTTTTCTATTCTAGTTCTTTTTTATTTTCTATATAACTATTCTCTAAAATCTTTTATTTTCATAGTATTGTATAATACATTTAATACCACTGTATATCCTAGTAATTCAAAGGCAATATTTCTGTACTGTTTTATTAAACTTCTTAGAAGAGATTTATAAAGAAATATTCAATTATAGTTGAAGTTTGTGGAAGTTTTTCCCCTTCTGGAGAAAATTTGCATTAAGACCATCTGTCATCTAAGAAATATTTCTTATGTCTTCATTTTCTGATAAATTTTGTCTAATATTTCCTATTACCATGCAGTATTCCAAAAAAAATTTGTATTTCATTGGTTTATTGCATGAGCAAATTCCATACTGATATAAAAATCATCAGCCACCAATGTTATTATGTTATCTAATATGAGATAGTAACAATAATATAGAGTGAATGCATTAGAGATTTAGGAACTATAACCTAGAATGATAGTAACAACGATTTGTAAAACGTTATCAGTTTCGTGATAAAGTTTTAAAAATTTTATTTCTTTACAAAATGTTCTTGCTGCAATATTCTAGCGACTATAGTTTTTTCTCGAGACCCACTCAAAATGAAATGGACTAAATATTGTTTTTCTTTAGTTGTTAACAATTCATTGTAGATTTCTGCCACAGTTCTTTGTTTAGTGGAAAGATTTATATGAAATATATTTAGTCTACGCCATTGTATCAAGTGTGTCATCTTTTATACTCCACTCTCCTTCCCTTATGTTCAATACTTTTGTCATTTTTATGAAAGTACAAACAGAAAGTCACAATCTTGCGACTTTCAAATTGCTTTGGAATAAAATAATTTGGGGGAATGACCTGATTGCCTATTATTATTATATTAAAATGAATCAACAGTATAAAAATGTTCCTTATTTAGCAGATTAGAAATCGGACATCTGTTGGTATATACATAGGATCCTCGACATGCAGGACTCGGGGTCCAGGCCCAACAGGTCCATGAAAGGTCGGCACTGTGTATTTTATGAAATAATGTACATCAAGTCAGGTGCGCGAAATTGAGCTTATTTACTCTATGGTGGCCATTATAACTGAAAACCCTGTTTTTTTCCATTTCTCAATTTTTCGTCTTCTGAACTAATTTTCTTTAGCAACCAATCCACGTTTTCTGCAAATTGGATCTGGCAACTACAGTTGTGAGACATGTGTAAATTTTCTCATGAAACAATAAATACCAATCTCTAACATTATGTTTATGCGTCTTTCGTGAAATAGTAAGTAATTGTACTCTTGTTTAATTTATTTATAAAAATGTATTAAATTGTAGTTTATTTGTAACACAGGTTAATATTTATCGTCATAATGTATTAAATTGTAGTTTATTTGTAAGACAGGTTAATATTTATCGTCATAATGTATTAAATTGTAGTTTATTTGTAAGACAGGTTAATATTTATCGTCATACAATTATAATGTAAGATCTTATACGGGTGCTGAACCACAATGTTCAGTGTCTGCTTCGTAATTCAATCAATATAGAATGCATGCCAATCTTTCCACTGACATTCAAGTCTAGTTGACTTGAGTGTCATTGAAAAGTATGTTAAATATATATGTAAATGTGATTTCCTTTTTCATTTTCAGCCTCCTGAGCTTTGCTCCATCCTTCTTGTTTGAACAATTTCGGAGGTATTCCAATTGCTTCTTTCTGATGATAGCACTGCTACAACAAATACCTGGTGTGTCACCCACTGGTCGATGGACTACACTTACACCACTTATATTGATACTCGCTGTTAGTGCCATCAAAGAAATTGTAGAGGATTGGGTGAGTAAACAGCCAAATTTTAATTACAGCTAATAGTGTAGTCTGTTTATACAGACTTAAATTATTATACCTACATATTTATTTATTTATTAACTTTAATATATACATCCTTCCCAAAATGAATCAGCATTGAACCAAAATAAAGTAATTGTGCCAATTACTAAGTGGTGGACTACAAAAGATGATAAAAACAAAATGATGACAAAGGTAAAACAATTGATAAAAAATTCTTTAAAAAAGAACATTGGTAATAATATTATTAATATAGAGCATCACATAATTTCTCTGTGAATGTTATTGGAGATTCGGGGCAGCCGCTAACCCAATCAAATGATATTTTCATTCTCATTTTAATAATAGACAGCAATTTGAGTGCAGCATGATATTCATTCCATATAAAATACTATTTTAGATTGCCTCTTTAGTCTTTGTCTATTATTAATTTAGCCATAGATATAAAGTTCAGCCAATATAGTAGAAACTAAATGGCCCAGCGGGATGGATATTTTTTTTTTGGTCTTTGGTGTTTGGTCTATCAGTCCAAATTTTGGTTTTAATATCTGTACTCATTCTTTACCCATACTTGTAGCAGTCTGTTCTGCAGACGAACAGCAGGTTTCTTTAATTCTCAGACCAGGAATGTTTTTCTCTCGCTCTTATAGTTATATTAAAATAAAAGGCTCAAGAATTTCTCCTGTATTCATAGTGCTTGAAGACCTTTTGCTCCCTGGAAGATCACCACTTAACTCATAAACACCTTGTACTTTTTTCGTTTTAATCATTGAGAATGTCTTTCATGCACACCTTTATTTTTGTATCTTGTATTGCCATCTTTTAGGCATTATATCCAAGACATTGGTGACATGTCTTTCTTGGACTTCTAAAATTTATTTTCTAATAAATTCTTCGACGTGTAATTTATCGCCAATCCCCATCCCATTTATCGCAATCAGTATGATAAACATGATCACAACATTCCTTTCTTAATTTTCAAAATAATGTCTTGACATTGCAATGTCGGGAAATTTATGTTTGCAATTGTGTTGTGTTAATGTTTTGTCTTATAAATAGACTAATGTTCTCGTTTCTCTTTGCTCCTTCTTTTACATAATTAATGATTCGCCATTTCCATAGGTAACTCTAGGTACTAATGTGCTATTAGTATAATATTGATATATTCTTTGCATTGTAACCAAATGATCCAATTTTTTTAATTGAACAGCACTGTACAGCACCTAATGGTGATAAATGATCTTATTTTAGATTAGCCAACCAATATTAATTTCTTGTTAAATCCTAATCATAATATATTATAGAATTAACAGTCAGGTTATAGTACCTTTAATATGTAAGAAGCTGCTAATGAATGAAAAGAACATATTGAAAAAAAAAACACTACTGCCAGTTTTCATTTGGTGACAAATTATTATTATTACACACTGTGGTGTGGTTACACATCAAGTTTGGAATTGCACTAAGTCAAATTCCGTACTTGTAATGTTTGAATTGTTTGTGCAAATTTGTAATGAAGTAATTCACAAATATAAAAAATGAAAAGGATAATTTTAATTTTTGTAATAAACAATATATAAAATAATTTTTATTGTATTTCATATCAGTAGTAACGTAGTTCTTAAAATAAAATCGCAAATGTATAAAGCTTTTCTCCTATTTCTTTTTTTCCTATTCATTTTTTATTGATTTCATTTATTTTTGTGCCTCTACAATTATCTATTATAATATCACGAGCAAAAAAGCCAAAAAGGCACTTTAATGATGGTAACTAAATTTGGTTTGTGTGGCTTCTAAATATCTGACATTGAAATAAGAGTTAAATTGTCAGTTAACTTTCATTTTCTAGTTTCTCTCATTAAAAGTACATTTTTATGCTAATTCAGTCATCAAAAATATAACGTCTTATAAATGTATTGATTTACAGTCTAGCTTCACTTGTCACCACAAGTGACCAAGTTTTTATTTAATTTGATTTTATGTTTTTATTTAATTTAGTTTTATTTATGAGGTTTCTTTTTACCTTTTTGAAATCACTATTTAGTGTTTTGTTATCGAAAAATTATTGGTCAACCTATGTTAATAATTCTTTATCTGAAGTCAAAAAAATTACATATGAGAAGAATTGTTGAGAAAGTTCAATAAAGGGTTTTTAGACTTCATATTCAACATAGTTTTTAACATCATAATTTGTGGCACTATTATAAATCGATTTTAGTTAAAATTAAATACTAATCGAAGTGCAATACATGTACTGTCACTTTTTGTGTTTTTTCTTTCTTTTTTTTTGCATCTCTTCTTCAACTATTTGACTTTATTATCTTTGCTACATATTCATTATTCCAGGTTCCTGGTAGGCTCATTTTTAGTATACCTTAGGTGATTTTGGGTGGAGACATTAAATGTAGAGATATAGCAATCAGTTTATTTTCCATTTTCCTTTTTCAAAATTCATCATCCTTACAATAATGTGTATTTTTCTGGCACACCTTCACCATATAAAAGGCCTAGGGACATTTAGACTTTTTAATGTCTTTGAATCTCATTAAATCAGTAGTAGTATTTATTTATTTTCAGTTCATTATGTTAATTTTTTTTACAAAGGGAATTTTGTCCTTAGCGAATTGTGAAGGCAAAACTTTGGGAAGGAACTTAGAAGCAGTTATAGGAAATTCTACTTCAAGATAGCATCACTGTTTATAATCACATCAGGCATTACATCTAAAAATGAAATTTTTTCATCTATATGTAAACCACTGTGTATTGGCATTTTTTTTTGCTTTTCTAACTATTTTTATATTCTATGATTTTGTTTCCTTGCCCATATTTTATTAAAATCATATGTTATATTGAGTCTGTATAAAATATGTTTTATTATATTGCATTTTTCTTATGACACATCCCAACTTTATCCAGTCACTACAACCGCTTTGCAGTATCATGTCTCAACTTATCTTTTCTCTTTCTTCAAAAGAAAAGATGGGAGGACAAACCCACCTATTTCCTTCAATGCTTGTTATTTTCTTATTGACGTTATTATCATGTATGCTTTTCAATTAAGGTGCTGGTTCTAGGAAATGAGTATAAATTATAAATAAGCATATTGAACTGTATATTATATATCATGTGGTATATATAAACAGTGAAATTGACGATAGTAAGAAAAAAAGAACTTACTCATTCGTATTCACAATATTTGATATTTTTTATCACTATTTTTGATTTTGGTTTTTTCCCGCTTGAAGATTTGTCTTCAAAAAATCAAAGCTTCAATTCGATAGCTGTGCAATATCCATTTCTTTTCTTACCCTATTTTTTACTTTTTAACCTACATTCCCGACCTTTTTGGTTTATATATTATTTGATGACATATGTTGATTTGTGTAGAATATTACTGAGCTTTTACCCCATTTTTTATATAAAATTTTCAGGAAACGTCTTCTTTGTATTTCTTTTACATTTTTACGGGTCCCTTCATTTGCAATATCACATGCTTATAACACCTTATTTATGAGAATCACTAAAATCTAGTCCATTAAAATAGACGCAACATATGACTAATTTCTGTTTTTATTTATAAATTATACTAAACATTCACAACTCCGAGCTCTAAGTGACATGGCAATAATTACTATAACACTTTCTGCTATTACATAAAGAAAAAATTAGGTAAACCTTCGCAAAGATCTTAATACTTCACAGGTTATACTACTTATTTGTTTTTAAATGAAAAATAGGCTTTTTAAAAAGTTTGAAAAGATGAAAGTTTGTAGTAAAATATATATATTTTTTTAAAATGCTAGTTTGAAATACTTTACAAATATTATAAAATCCAGAGTTATGCCTATACTGTCGACTGAAATGTAAAACATAATAGTATGCAGGTTGTTATAAACCTCTAAGCTAAGCTGAAAAGTTGTATTGCTGTATATTCTTTCATCAATTTTAATAGGGTGTCCAGTTTATATTAAAGAAACACATGAAAATATGTACTTAGTTTTGAATGCTATTTTATATAGTGACCATGGCTGGCAGATATGTTGTGACCTAAAAGCGATTGCTACTCGTATTGTAAGAGGCATACAGTTACATTATATTGGCTGCTGTTTGATATGCAGATGGGTCAGTAGAGATAAGACTTTGTACTATCTCTCTAGACTTTGAAACTTTGTACGATCTCTGAGGAAAAATTTAAATCCTAGTGAGAAAAATGTAATTCAATGCCAGGAAAATAATATTTCCGCCGCTATACATAAAAGTGGGAAAACTTTTAATGAATTAAAATAGAAATGTTCTCAGCTGTGTTACCTAAAAGTCAAAAAAGGAATTTTCGTCAATTTTCAAATTTGTAATTACTCAATTCTAAATGATTTGAAAGTAAACTGCAAGGATATGAGAAAGAAATTTAGAGGTTATTCAAAGGAATTATGCCTGGGTTTTTAGGTGACCATAAAGATGACAATTATGTTTAAGTTATTTATCCCATGAATACCATAAATTAGGCTAGAAATATATTTTGTTTATCACATCTGCATTATTTGTCACAAAATAGTGGTGCAGTAAATAACAAACGTGGTGCGCGATATCATCAGTGTTTCTATAACAGAACAAAGTTATCACGACAATTGAAGTACTTCCATAAAGAAAAAGGCAACTTCATGTTATAACTTTTACTTACTTTGTAAAACAAAATCTAGTTTATACTGTAGGTATTTTTTACTATAAATTTTAATTCAACGCCCTTTATTTAATAAAAAAATATTCTGTCTATGCAATTTTATGTTTATAAAAACTAAAAATAAAACTTGTAGTTAAAATATTATTTCAATCTTCTTCTCTTGCCCTAGTATTTTCTTTCTATAACAGTCATATTGTTGAAAGTTATGCTAATATAGGGTAATCAGTATTATATTCATGTTTTGTGACCCCAATTGTAAACTATTATCGATAAAAATTCACTATTGTCAATAAAATTACACGGCTCATTTTGTTGTCCTGTGTATTTACTCAGGAGATGATATACAACTATAGAAAACATCAAATTTTTATTAATTTTTCTGTGGGATAAAGTATTTAAAAAAATTAATTGTTTACCAAAAATGGCTGTTATCATTTTTGTTAAAGATTTAATGAACCTAATAATTTAAAATTATTTTTAGAAACGACATAGAGCTGATGATGAAACAAACAGACGAAAAGTTGAAGTGTTACGGTATGGCGAATGGGAACAAGTACGATGGGAGGAATTACAAGTTGGTGACATATGTAAAGTCCTCAATAACCAGTTTTTTCCTGCAGATTTAATTTTAATTTCATCCAGGTATTGAAATTGTTATTATTCATTATATTTTTAATTGATAATATTTCATAATTTGGCATGATTTTTGAAAGTGTAACAATTGATAAGACAATTAACAATCCCCAATCATGATAAATATTTTTCAATATGACCATTTTTAACCTTTAATAAGGATTAATGTAGATTCTGGACATTTTTTTTACGTAATTTTCTTAAATTATCTTTTCGAATTTGATGCTAAGTCTCCTTTGAACATTGTTACTAATGTTTTGTGTTTTACGGCACATTTTTCTCGGCTCTTCTGTCTAATTAATCCCCTGTGATTTCAAAAGTTTGGTGTCTGTAGAGGCCAAACCATAATTTCCAAACCCAACATTTTCATTCTCTTCTAGAAAGATTTTAAATATTTTTTTGAGTATTTTAGGTCATTATTTGTTGGACGCAAATGGATAATTCCCTATAAGAAGACTTGCCAGTAGTGAAGCATGGCTCCTTAACATTTTGGAATATCCTTCTTTCCTCATTACACTGCCAATTTCAATTAGGTACTCAATTGTTTCAACGAAATAGGTCTAAACAATTACATTATCCTATTTATTTTGCACAATAGACGCAAGACAACCTGTATTCATTTTTTTAGATTTGTGGCAAAAAACCGTCATCTCTTCAACCCACCCTTTCAAATTGTTTTCCGTCGCTCCAATGGCCAATTTTCTCTCTTTATATATTGATCGCAATAATGGATCCTTAACCACTACGTACCCACACAGGTCTACAGTTAAGAGATGATTTTTACATTTAAAGTTAAATATAATAAATTTTTTAACCACTGTTTATTCAGGTTCTGAGTTATATTTGGAGCTTGGAGTCGACTATTATGCTTGACCATCTTATGATAAATTTATCCTCTTTTTAGGCAGTGTCCTTGAGCATAACTCATTTAAGTCACGGAGTCCCTTTCCTTATTGATGCTTTGTTAACACTATTTGAAGAAACAATTCAAGTGATAATTGTTTTCTTTTCCAATTAAGTTTAAAAAATTGGCTAATCTTGATATTTTTCACATTATGGAATAAAACTCTCTGAATTAATGTCAATAATAAAATGTTATTTTTGTGCAAGTTGTTTATCAACATTACGCTTATTAAACTCAAGAAATGACTACATTATCATACTATTAATGTTAAGTCTTTTTTTGCAAATGTAAACAGTCAGTATATACAAATAAAATAGTATAGATAATTTGTAGTCCAAATATTTTATTGCCATTTAGAAGATATTTACATTTGTATATGTGCTTCCAAAATTTTTGGAAGTGGGAGTTTTTAGTCAAAATGATAAAAATATGAAAGTTAAATGATTACAGTATTAACATAAATATTCATTAGTTGAGCACGGTGCTAAGAAATGTATTTTATTTTTGTAATTAAGAAGCTATATTCACCTAGATGTCAGAAAAATAGAGTAAATGTTAAAAACTTTTTTATGAAAATAAATTTAGTACAAAATAAAGTATTACATATTAAAATGTAGACAAAGACATTGTAGAAATTTACAATTTCTAAAATGTTCAAAAATTTAAATTTCTATAATGTTCAAAAATAGTATCTTTAAAAAACAGCAGTCATTCGAATTTATGTTTTATTTTTAAATATAATACCTTTGTTTATTTATCAAAAATTATATTATTTAAACAATATTTTATAATGATTACTAAATTATTTTAAAAAGAAGTTCAGTGCACAGGCTGTATATCTTGAGATATAATGGTCAGTCACCATTTAAAAAATAGTTTCGATGAATACACACTTAACATTTTGGATGCATATCTTTCGGAGAAAAGAAAATGATTTCGTATGTAAGCCTGAGCAAATTTCTTATTCTTTCAGCACTATCAAATGTAAACAAAAATATGTAGCTATGAAATTTTTATAATACATAACGTACAATTTTACATTTTAAAGTCAGATGCTTCAAATCGGCCCTCTGGAAACCAAGCACAGGGAAAGAATTAAATAAACGTAAATTTTGAGGACCTTAGTTTCAGAACTTTATTCAAATTATAAGGTCAAAAAATACAGTCTGGTAAGAGGGTGTGTAAGGGAACTAGTCAAAAAAAGCATACATACTTATAGTATGATGTATACTTCTTAGTAATTTTACCGAAAAATATAAAGTCTGTAAATCTTTTCAATTAACAGCTTAGCGTTCCAGATCATTTCTCTCGGACCTTGAATTTGATGAGTACCCAAATATTCTTTATGAAATATACATCTGGCGACTGAGACTTCCAACTCAGTACATCAGTCATTTTTTTGTTTCCAGACTGTGCAAAGACCATTCTGCTTTTTTGGATCATTGTAGATGAATGGTTGGGAAAATTGTTGTTTTCCCTCAAAAACTATATAATTAAGTTTATCCTTTAAGCAGATGGTAATAAATTCCTCTAATATATTTTCGTCATTTTTGTAGCGTTAAAATTATTTATTGTTATATACAAAATACCAAATCCCTACTTATAGATTTTCCTTTATAGATTTCTTAACGGTTCACTACGTAAGTCTAATGGTGTGAGTAGGCCAGGTACTAGTGAAGAATTGTGCCAAACAAGATAGGTCATCTGAGAAAATTACTTTGTTTAAATTTCAGTCCAAGGAGGAATGCTCACCAGTTGTATTATAACTTACCTTATATAGATAATATTTTGTAGAAGAATTTAATACCAGAAAAGAAGTATTGCATGCTATTTCCTCTTTTTGAATATCTCATTTTACGACAATTAATATTAAATGATCTTAAAGTTTGTATTGGTTATTTGTAAATTATATCTCGTTTTAATAAAAGCCAACGATTATATTTATATTTGGTATAACTTATCCATATTATATAGATGAAAATTATTGCCAGAATTTAGTATGTAAGCCAACGGGTAAATAAAGTTGCACACATTCAACACTAGATGGCTGTCCTGTGTATTCATTGTCATGGAGATATTATAGGTTATCAGTGTGCATTAAGAATGAAATATTGATCATGTAATTGTTCTATTGGTTATTGTTTTAATTTAGTTTTTAATATTATTAAATAGTTGTTATTGTACAAACCCGATACAACTTAATTGACAGTATAGATCTAAAGTACTCAATAAAGAATGTCATCAATAAAGAGTTAAGCGTGTCTTATAGTCTGTAATATTGTTTATTTTACTTGTAAATAAAATATGGTTATGCTACATATTGAATCTGCTTATTATTTTCTTTTTTATGCATATTGTTTGTACAGTAGCAGTTTCTATGTTGTGATTTAAAATTTTTTTATCATAAGCCAATTAAAGTCTTCTAATGATGTATTTGTACCTCTTTTTATGCAAAATCACGTACCTGTCATACGATTACAGACTATGAAATTTCCGTTAAATCACTCTACTCTTTTTTTTCATTGAGAGGTATAATTGGGAAAGTTATCAACATTTTTTACATGGAAACATTATCACTGTTCAAAATGTGTTTACTCACTGTATTCATATTTGTATATATTTAGTAGGGGCTCTGTATAGAATTTTCGGTTCGGTATAGCAAATACAGGATCCCGACTTTTTAACATAATACATACTGCAGTACTCATAGTGAAATATGTCAAAATGTATCCAAAGAAACAATTAGCAGTACACGCTTTTGTCAGACTATAGTTTTAAACATTACGGCTTAAATATTTAAACTGTTAGAAATGACTATAAAAATTCACTCACTAGACAATTAGATAATCCTAGTACTAGACTACTTGAAGTTAAGAATGTCAGTGTAAGTAAAAGGATGATAAGAGGATTATTATTAAAATTAATCTTGAAGTATTCTACACGTCCTGAAGAGTCAGACATTATTTTGTATGAAAGTACACCGAGTGGACTATGAGGTAGAAGAAGATAATTTTATTTTTGGACAAGAGCGGAATGTCTTAGTTTTCTAGATAGACTAGGGATGTAAATTTTTGAACGAATGGTTTGCTCAATAGTGTAAATGATTGGTTAATATGGTATTTGTTACAAGGCTTATGGCAATCTGGTTATTTTTGAAAGAGACAGTGTAAATTCTCAGAAGTCAGTGGAAGAGATCCTTTAGAAACATGTATGCATTTAAAGAAATCCAATGTTTTTTGTTTTTCATAAATAAACACAATTTCTTGCATTTCATTTTCAAAGATTTGTTTGTATTATTAAAACAGTCCCAAAAATAAAAAAGGGGTAAATAAGGGTTGCAGCGCAGACACCAATTCTAACCATCACTAGAAAGCTCAGATCCCATGTATTATAGGAATTTTATGATCGAACATCCAATATATGCCAAACAGGCCCTAGAACATCATCTAAGCTCAAGCTAGTAACACTGCTATTAAAAAATTATATTCCAAATAATCAGTAATTAAAAAAAATAATGAATTTAATTTATTTTTGAAATCTACAATTTTTTTCAAGTATTAATTTTTATTGTTTAATATTTCATTTATTTTTCAATCTTACACTGTTTAGTTACAAAAACGAGGATTATAAAGAACGTGTGCTTCATTTCAAATTTTGTCACCAGCACATTCACACTATTATAAACGAATTTTTATGATAAAATGAGAGAATATTTGAAATAAAATAATATGCAGTTGAATGAAATCTGAGAAACAACTTATTGATTATAATGGTAAACGATTGATGTTCGATCAAAACATTTACTTAATACGATAAAACACCTCTTGGTATTTTAACAAAGACTGAATTCTGGTATAACCTAAAAAAATGGGTTCGAGTGCAGACAGACAGGAACATGTGTTATAGAGATAAATTTCCCTAATCTGCCATCCAGGACAGCATGGATGGTCTTCCAAATAGGCTCCAAGAAATTATCTAAACTCAAGTAACACCTGCTGTTAAAAAATAAGCTGAAGAAACATTTTAAATCAAACCAACAATAAAAAAAAATTAAATTCTTGGGAAAAATTTTTGTTTTTTTCTGAATAAAAACAATTACTAACAAATTTAAATATTTGTTTGCATTGTTAAAACATGCCCAAAATAAAAATCTCACAAAATTTGTTTACTCTGAAATAATGAAGAATAACCAATTGAGAGGATGGTTAATTGTGCTAGTGACTGTATAATAATGTTGTGAATGAAATACTTTTATTATAAGGGTAAATGTACATATCAAAATCAGTAACTAATTTCCTTCTTACAAAATTTTGTTGGTCATTATATCCATACTTAATATTTGGTATGTATTACATATGAATAATGTTTTACTTTGGGTATATGTTTTTATATGATGTGTAATTCGTTTCGAACAAATATTTGTATCAGTAAAAAAGTTTAAGTGTATGTACTAAAGTGGCAGCCAACGACTTTATTTTTAATGTAACTTGGTAAATATCAACAAATATTTGTTATTTTTTTCAGAGTGGTCATCATTCAAAATTGACATCAACAAATAATATATGTTATACGTTATAACTGCTAGTATATAAATCTAACATTTCTAATTCAGAAAATGTACATATGTATTTTGTAAAAATTTGATTCTACTTGAATTAATAATTTAATGAAGAAAGCACAATGTTGGCAGTTTTGTCAGTATAATATCAATTAACATGTTTATTTTTCAGTGAACCGCAGTCCATGTCATTCATTGAAACTTCCAACTTAGACGGCGAAACAAATTTAAAGATTCGCCAGGCCCTACCAGAAACAGCCCGTCTCCTACATAAATCTGATCTGGTAAAGTTCTATGCGACCATCGAATGTGAACAGCCTAATCGACATTTGTATGAGTTTAATGGCATATTAAAGGAGACCAATCAAAAGTTAGTACATTTTTTGGTTGCAAAATAACATCAGAGATCCCGAGATTATTAATTAATCAATAATTTTGGTTTCTAAATATTCTTTTATATTTAAATATTAAATGTTTTTATAAATGGCAAAATTACTTTTTATTTAAAAAAAGATGGTATGCTAATTAATAAAGAATCTTGTGTCAAAAACTGAGCTATATTTTTGACAATAGTTAACTATACATGACATACTGATCCATATATTGGATTGGTAAGAAAGTATGTTCGGTTTTGTAGTGTGAGATAAACCTTAATTTTTTTTAATAAAGTATATATTATATTTTTTCCATTTTGTTTTATGAAATTTAACCATTTTTCTGGAAAATTCATGATGAAAAAATAGAACCAAGTGCGATGTTTTTGTGAAAAGTAGTTTATTTAGTGTTGATTTAGAAATGAGATTAGTGAAAGTAATACTATTCAAAGAGTTCTGTAAATTTTGAAATAAATGATAATTTGATGTTGCAAATTGAGGTGTATATGGGGGATGTAACATTTTTTTGATAAGGTTCAGCAATTTCAATGAGCTAGAAAAAAATGTGCAATGCCTTGCATTGCCATGGAACTTGACGCGTTTGCGATTTGCTGCCAATTCTGGCCATTTTCCTTTCTTCAGTTTCATTATTTGTTGATTGTAGTACGGAATTAACATCATACAGTTACTTAATACTAGGGAAATTAGGAGTAATTGCCCCGAGGCTTGTCATAAGGGTTACAGTTATTCAATGTTATAGTGTTTCAAAGTGTTATTGCGAATATTAGAATGGCAACACATTTCTACAGGTGTAGTACTAGGGTCTTAGTTAAGGAAAATAATAATATTTCCCTTGAAGTTATCTTGATAGATTCAAGGAAAATGTTGTTATAACAAATATTTTCTCCTCATTGCAGGTCATTACCTCTAGGGCTCGATCAGATGTTGTTGCGAGGAGCAATGTTACGCAACACAATGTGGATATTTGGCATTGTGGTTTACACAGGTCATGAAACTAAGCTAATGAAGAATAGTACCAAGGCACCTCTTAAGCGGTCTTCAATTGATAAGGCAACAAACACACAAATATTATTGCTTTTTGTCATATTACTTTTATTATCATTGATCAGCGCTGGCTTTAGTGAAATATGGACTAGCAGACGAACATATACAGATTGGTATATTGGACTGAATTGTAAGTCACCATATAACTGCTTTTCTGTAACATTTCTAAAGCAGAAATTAAAAAAAATGTTATAAACTTATATTAGGTACAAATATTTGATAGTGATATTTATTTATGGCTCTATGAAAACAATTCTAATCATTATAAGTATTTATAAGTAATATTTATTGACAGATCAAGGGTCATGTCCTGAGTAATTTTCCGAATTGGCACAGTCCGAGGAAAACTTGTAAAGAATTAAATTTTTAATAATTTTTGTTATGGAGCCATTATCGTATAACGTACAATTTTGGAGTTGTAGTAGTTTAAAGTTTACAAAAATTTATTTTATGAAATTATCTATAAAAACAAACATTCAATAATTTCTGTCATAGTATTAATGATCTACGAGACATTTAGCTTTAAACTTTTCGCAACAATGACAAATTTATCATACCCTCTTAGCCATGCCAATTTAGCTAGTTAATCAGAATCTGACTTTTAATGATATTGTCAAAAAACATTTAATGAAAAAACCATGTATTACCAATCTATATTTTTGCACAATTTTACCGGGTTAAAAGTTATTGTGACTATGTCTGTTATTATATATAATGCATAATTAATATTTTGTACACTTTTCAACATTTCTGATCTGATTTTAGGTTTGCTGCAAATATAGTATAGACTTTAGTTCTATTGAGCCGTATAAATTACTGAATTGATTAGATAGTGAACACAATAAAATAATTATCAATATTCAATTAAACTTTTCATTTAAGATATTTACTTTGTTTTCAGCTGCATTGAATGCAAATTTTGGATTCAATTTTTTGACATTCCTTATACTTTACAATAACCTTATACCCATATCTCTTCAAGTCACCGCTGAAATAGTTAGGTTCTTTCAGGTGAGTTTTTGTTTAATATTCACTTCATTTATTATGTGTAACTAGGACTGTCATCTATAAAATCATTAAAATAGGAAAAGAATCCCGAAAATCCCAGATTTTTAGACTTGAACTGAACTTTTGTTCAAATAAAGTTTTCTCATTGTAAATAATATATTTTTGCTTTATCTAACTTTCAACATGAAAATATGTCTGTTACGTGCTAATAAAATAAAGCATTAGGTTGTTATAATGAATTCTTTCTGAAACATTAATGATCGTTAAATTATTTTAAAACCCAAATTACTAACATACAATACAATCAGAATTTTTGGTATAAGCAATTAAAAGGAAATAATTTCTTATATCTGTAATTATGAACAAAAATAAACTAATCAAAACTTAAAAAATCTAAAATAATTACTATTAAATATTATCTCTTCTCTCTTTAAGAATAATAATAAATTTATTTTGATATTTTCAGTCTTTCTTAGGGCTAATGTGACGGGCCGAAAGAAGAAAAAGTTTTTCTGTTTCGTTTGACAAATAAAAAAATTTTTATATGAATTTATATTAAAAAAAAGAGAATATGTACAAAAATTACGGCCCAATGGCGGTATCGCGAACTCAAGGATGATTGGTTTGAAGAAAAATTGTGTTTATTTAATCTATCAGGGTGGCAACTAATAAACCAGTCACTTTTTCCAACAATTTCTAGAATGCTACAGAAACTTCCCAAACCTCTCAAAGAATGAGGTGTTTGATGTTCTCGTCAGTTAGTAACCGAGTTTCAGCACGTAAAGAACATACAAAGTTTGGAATTTTCATGAATAGAACTCAGAGTACTCCTGTATTCCATTTAGGGCAAAGAGTGAGCAACGATAGTGAAGGTATATTGTTCTATAGCATAGCCAAACATTGATTCAAAGAAGGAAATGTTGATCTCTCCGATTATCCTCATCTAGGGCAAACTCCTACATTAAATTTTGAAAAGGTAAAAAGCCATTTTGAAAAAATCCCAGGTTAAGTTCGCATCATGCAGAGCTAATCTCATGCTCTCATACTACAATAGAAAAACAACTTTATGCTTTGGGGAAGAAGTAGAAATATTGTCATTGGGTACTCAAGTATTATTTTTAACAATTTGGGTCACACAAGCTAATACCCTTTCAAATTGCTCAACCCGACGTAGCAAAAATAATGACTGACAAGAGACTTTTACGTCTATGGATTAGGTTTCCTTATACACTGTATTCTCCATTCCTTTTGCCCTCTCACAATCATGTAAATGAGAAAGCTGTGTTGGGAAATAGTCACAAGTTTATAAGATGAATACCTCTGTTTATGGAAAGAGTTGAAATAAATATTGTAATTTCAATCAATGCTTTCCACAACTCGCATTTTGACAAATTTTCCTACAGTGCATTGACATCACTAGCACTCACATCAATGTCTGGTGTTTGGTGATGTCTGCATTGAACTAAGCCAGATGGCACTAACAGATATCAATGTCCAGTGGATTGCAACCGATAATGCTTACACTGGTAGTAGGAAGGATAGGATCTCCATGTTTTTATTTTTTCCTCTCTCTTAAAGTCTGTTTCATTCAACATCGTTAATTGGTACTTTTTGGAATCACCTGATCTACACTTCCTTCTCTTCATTGTTTCCTGATAGCCTGCTTGTATAAATTCGCTATGTGTCTCAAAATTCTCAAATTGTTGCACTAATTGCATAAATTTGATCATAGATTTATTAAAAGTAAAAATAGCAAAAGAAGCATGTAAATGCAAAAGAATTGTACATTTATAAGATGATAAATTCTACATTCAACAGCAGTGAATTGCATCCACGGTGCACTGCCAGATAAGATGATACACTCCATTTAAATTATAAATGCAGACTAATCAGTACAAACAAGGTTGACATTTAGACTTACTTTGTGGTTTTGACATACGTTGGTGGTTCTAGGTTTTTCACTTCTCCCAAAATTTGTACAAGAATTGTCTCTAGGGAAAGCAATCTATTATGGTAAAAAGTTGATGTAGCTAATGTTATTTCCCAATACACACATGATTGTTATGGTTGCTTTATTTGCTCTAGGAAAGATCTAGGAAACACTGATGGATGACAGTCCTATGTATAACTATAACGAAGTGTAACTATAACAGATATTGATAAAAATAGAAAATCAATTGGTCTAAATAGTTTTGAACTTATACATTTAATAAATGTATATAATTTCAAAAAGTTAGAGCTGAATGTTACTTGTAACTTTTACCAGAATTTATTCATTCACATATTTTTATTAATATGTCAATGAATATAATTGTTATAATGTATGAAAAATATCTATTTAAGTTACACTGATATGGCAATTATAATAAATATTTTATAGGCAAAGTTTATAGCAATGGATATAGAAATGTATCATGCAGAAACAAATACACCAGCCTTAGCGAGAACATCCAATCTCAATGAAGAACTAGGAATGGTGAAATATATATTCAGTGATAAAACAGGCACTTTGACGAAAAATGTGATGGTTTTTAAAAAATGTTCTATTGCGGAGATTATATATAATTGTCCTGGACCCGGTGACGTCTTGAGTGAGACACTAATATGGCAAAATATAAAGAGGAAACATCCATCGGAACCTGTTATAAGAGAGTTTTTAACAATGCTCGCTGTATGTCACACCGTGATACCAGAAAAAAAAGCTGATGGCATCAATTATCATGCTGCTTCACCAGGTGTGTAAGTTCAAAATTTATTTTTCATGCCATATTGATAAAACTACATATTTAATAACAAACACCACATTTGATAAGAATACTTATTCTTTGTCTCTAATGCATAAATTGTTAAATAATATATAAATTGCTATGGCTATTGCTATGACTATTTGATCAAAATTTGTGATATCTATTTTTCATTAATTGCGGTAATATTTTTCTTATGTTAAATATTTTTGCAATGTCACGAACACGGAAACACGGCAACACATTACGAAATCAGGCTATTTCAAGGCTTTTATTCAATTTAAGTGAAAAATGTTGGATTTTTAATTATTAGATGAAAGTAGTATATTATTGTAAATAAAGAGTAAGAAACAACCCATACAATCATGTTGATATGACAATTTACACCATATCTATTTTAGCATTTTGTCCTAGTACGAAGTAATTTTTTAATGGAAAAACTTTAAATTGTTTTTATAATAATTTTATTTCAGATGAACGAGCTCTTGTTTTGGGAGCAGCAGCATTTGGCTATGTTTTTGATACGCGCACTCCACATGAAGTAGAGATTATTGTACTAGGAGAAAAACTAACATACACCATATTAAATGTCATTGAATTCACGTCAACAAGGAAACGTATGTCAGTAATTGTAAGGGCACCTACAGGTATAGTAATTAATTCTCGTATTTTTCTCTAAGCAACCGTCAATGATACAACCTCATTTAAGCTGACTTGAGTTAACTAATTATAATTATTTCATATTTTCATATATTTTTTGGATAGAATTGGAAGTTTTTCTTAAAACTGGCATAACTAAAGATTTAATTTTTAATTATTGTTGATAGATAAGTTGAAATGATTTAACAGAAGACAACTTTACTTTAGTAGTTGTAGTGCACTTTTTAACTTTAGTGGTTTTAGTCATATTTGTATTTTTATATTGGTATTTATTTTCTATTACAATAGGTTTAATCGAAAGTTTTTTTTTTTAAATCGAAAGTTTTGTTCTTATTTCTTTCTGTTGATTCACATGTTATTAATTAGTTCCAAAAACAAACTAATTAATGACCACATAATTAATCATTTACTACAAACATTTTTCAGGTGCCATAAAACTGTTCTGCAAAGGAGCAGATAGCGTTATATATCCTAGATTAAGTCCAGAAGGCCAAAAATATACCGAAATTACTTTAAGTCATTTAGAACACTTTGCAGCTGAGGGTCTTAGGACATTAGTCTATGCTGAGGCTGACATTTCGGAAGAATTTTACAAAGTTTGTATTATGAACATTTAAGTTTTTAAGAACATTGTTTTAATTCTCCTTTAATATAATATCCAATTTTATAATATCAAACTGAATACCATTCTATTATTCAACTTAAAAAAGTACTGAAATTTTATATTTGAAATAAATTGACCAAGTCAAAAATTAAACTCTGTGCTCTTCTTATGTGTCTTCAGAACTAAAACATTAATTTAATAGTAATTTTTTTATGGTTGACCATTTAAGAAGAGTACTTCTAAATAAATTAAAAAGTAGGCTTCCATTTTTTAAATTTAACAGCTTCATTAAGCCTCATTAATACCCAGTGAACACATGACCTAAAACTTATATCACACGTAGATCATATGTTTATGTAAATTTAATGTAAAACTGACATTTCTTATGATCTTGTTATGATGTCACTGTGTTTTGATACATGTGAAATCATATTGACAAAAAATTTGACATTCAATGATATCATTTATGATGGTGTCACATGGATCATTACATCAGAGTCTGGCGTAAAAATGTGTGAAATAATGATTCCCTTATGATTTAAATCTTATGTAAATTGTGACTTGGCATGACGTCATTCTGATGTCAATCTTATGTATTGAAGTTGCTTGATACTTAGAGTAATCTAAATTTTTGTACATAGTAGAAGTTATAGTAATTTCTAGTAGAAGTTATATTAATTAATCTAGTAATTAATCTGTTAAACTTGATACAAAAATTACAAATTGTATCTGTAGGTGATCTGGTTCTCGAACCAGTTGTGTCTACAAAGTCTGCAAATGTAAAGAAACCCTTTCTTGTATATATCAATTTGGTACATATTTTAAAATTACTTCATTATAAAAGTATTGTAATAGTGTCTTCTTACATAAAAATTGTAATTTTTAATCTCATTATTTATGGAACTAATTTTCGTAATCACTGGTAGATATTTGATGAATAATTTTTGGATTGTAAAATATTAATAATTCACTAATGTACACTTTATATATAAAAAAGTTATAAACTTGGATCACTCATTTTCATATATTATTTTTTAAACGACTTGTAACAAACATTACCTATTGCTATAATGTTACACTTTACATATTTCTGAAATTTTTTAAAACAAATTGTTTATTGTTCTTCAACCTTTACAAAAAAAGTAACTCTAGTAAACAATATAAAATAGTTCAGTAAAAATGTGCTTTTTTCCATGATTAACCCTTAGTTAATTTTTTTTTCAATACTATTAAGGTTAGGCCCTAAGTAATGTGCCAAATTGGCCTTGCCTAAGAAGTTATGTTCACTCACATAGCGAACATTTTAAATTTATACGTCATCTGAACGGTTAATATTAAATGACAAAAATACTTTTTAAGGAAGATTGTGAAAAGACAGTTACAAAATATTTTGTTTTTTACATCTACTAGATTATAAAATCATGTAGCTATATGGTATCATGATATCATGTGGTAAGAATCATACAAGGTTTCATTATGCAACATTTAAAGTGCTTTGATCCAGAGTTTTGTATTTGTAGTACAAAGATAGTCTATAATATTAGCGAGGATTAGCTTATAACTTTCACAAACTGCAAGTTTACAGTGTTTGTCTATGGATCTTAGATCATATAATTAATTCTTTTTAGTTATCAAAGTAAGAATGGAATTATTTATTAACACCTTGACATCTGCACTTGTAACTGAGATGCTTTTTTGTCAGGCGTGGGAAAATTTTGCATAGATATTATGAGGGGAGGTCCAAAAGTCGACGGAATAAAGGGGAAGAGATGGAGGGGTACATTCTTTCTTGGTACCCCGCTAATTAGGGTACTCATGTCGTCGCGAAAGTGTTTAAACTCACCGGACAATTTTTGTTATATTTGTGGGCAGTTTATACTGATAAAACAGCAGCATAACATTACCAAATTCATAAGTAACGTTTATAACATGTATTTCGGCCTAGCAATCGCTAACCAAGACAAAGAGTGGGTCTCTCATAAAGTTTGTGAGACATGTTTTCGTGAACTTCGAAAGTGGTCAAAAAGGCAGAACAATACCTTTGATTTACAATCGTCTATGTTATGGAGTGAATCTCAGAATCACATCGAAGATTGTTATTTTTGCTGTTGCAAGACTACAGGCTACAATTCTAAAACAAAAAAGGACTTGGTATATCCGTGCAATCAGTAATGCACGTGGTGCATCGCAACTCGAACATTGCATCACCATCATCTCCATATTTGGAATCAATGCAAGCTGTAGACATCAGCAGTGATGTCAAAGAGGTATCCTAACCTGTAACTGAATTTGAGCCACGTGCAAGTGGAACACAGTTATTTTCACAGTCAGAACTGAACAATTTAGAGATCTTAGCCTGCATAATGATGCAGCTGATTTCCTCGGATCAAGACGATCGGAAAAGAATATGCTTGTGCCTGGCACCTTATTTTCTTGGTATCGCAACAGAGAAAAAGACTTTGTACTTGATTGTGATCTAGTATATTGGAAAGACATTCCTTGCATAGTTCCTCTGCCTCGAGGACAACATAAAACTGGGAATGATAAAACAATTTGCCAAGGCGCTGAATAGAGAAGGAGAAGGTTTTAAATATCTACACCAAATTTTTCATCTCTTTAGAAGCCTGGAAATCTTTTAATGAAGTAGTGAACAAATTCCTAGGAAACCATAAAAGTCCAAATTATGAGGAAATTGTGAAGAAAATAATTGAAAATTTTGGAAAATATGGTATTCGATGAGTATTACTTCCTTAATTAACATTTAGACCACTTTTGGGAGCTGTGAGTGAAGAGCGAGGTGAAAGATTTCATCAGAACAAGACAAGAGATAGAATGTTGCTATCAGTTAAGGTGGAATAAAAGGATGATGGCAAACTATTGTTGGTTGCTAAAGCGAGGTGATCCAAGTTGAACTTTTAAGCTAACATATCACAATCGGAGCTTCGGTGAAAAAAAAAACAAGATATCACAAAAGTATTTCATATTTCTAATTTATTTATTAATACCATTTAAATGTATTTATAATATTTTAAAGTCATGTAATTGTTTTTTTATTGTAATTAAAATTACTTAGTCAAATTGACTTCTTTTTGCGATTTCATACATAGGGTTTTTCCAAAAAAACTGAGAGTGATGGGGGAAAATCTAAGTACATATTAGTAATCAGTGCACCAAAATACCCTAAGATCAGCTATGAAATCCAAAAAGTGAAAATAAAAGTTAAAAAGACCTGTGTTATTGTCGGTTTTTTAGCAATGGTTTTAAAATGCATTACTAAAATATGAAAATATCAATAGTTTTTAAACCCATCCCTGAAATTTTTTAATAGTATATGATATTACCGACATTGTTTTGACAGCTTTGCATCCAGGATGTCATAGGCATTCTATACTTTTAAATGAATGACATTGTATAATCAGATAATATATTGTTAAATACAAATGAAGTAACATGTTCTTTTCTCTTTTGAAAGTCTATGCACATGTATTGTTATCTGTATCTAGTCTTTCATTTTTAGTAAAAATATAGTAACAATCATTACTAATAACTATATTATAATATTTAATAATAAAATGTGTCATAAATTTCTTAGGAATGGTCAGAAACATTTCACAAGGCAAGCATAGCGCTACAAGACAGGAGTGAAAAGTTAGATGAAGCTGCTAGGTTGATTGAGGTCAACTTAAAACTGCTAGGTGCGACTGCAATTGAAGATAAACTTCAGGTCAGTGTAACTGTTACTTAATATTTTGTTTCATCATCCACTTAATTTATTCTATGTATAACAACATTATGGCTTTTACCCGTAACTTCCTTCATTTCCTTTTTAATGTAAGAGGGATATTTAAAAAAAAACTAACAAACTATTGTTAATTTGTTAGTTGTATTTTAGGTGGTACCTCTTACGGTCCTTCTGGAACTTCTGCTTCTCAATGATAAAAGTCATCATTTGTGTTTGGAGTCTTGTATTTAAAGTCTTTTAGTATTGACAACTGTCTGAATTAATTTACTCCATACATTTATATCTTCTGTTCTATACAATATTGTTACAAATTTTTAATTTCAATAATGTTTATCATAATTTTATATTCTCGTCAAAAAACAAGAACAATGTCGTTTCCATTTAACGACAATAATATCAAATAATTTAAAGATTCCATTCAATGACAGTGGTATCAAAGGTTCTTGAGTGTATAGGTTGCTTTGCACCAAAAGGGTATATAAAGCCACGCTCATACAGTAGAAGATTGCTGCCATGTTTTTGTTGTTATGATGATATTGTGTTTGGATAGTTCATATTGTGAGTTGTTTTGCGCTTGAGAATTTCCTGTTAGTTTGGTTTAATAATTTCCTTTTTATTAAATCGTTAAAAAGAGGCACTTGTTAGTGCCATGAACCTGACATGACATATTTAACAGTGTAGGGTGTATACAACAATCGAAAATATAACGCAATTTGGGGTCATCTTATTAGATTATAACGTAAATAAGTGTATTGCTTTTAATTTTTAGAAGTATAAGTTTATATTTTATAAAACAATCGTAAAGAAATTACATTATTTTTTTGAAATTCAATCAGCCTTGCAAACGCCCTGTTATTGGCCAAAAGTCAGATGACGTCACAGACAAGTCTTTAATTCTTTAATTTATGGTCCCTTTTTCTTTTTTTTTAATTTATAACTATCACAATTTGCATTTAGCATATTTTTTTTATAATACGAATTCATTACGTATGTGTATTACATTATACAAAAAGAAATACAATACATATGATGAATTTAATTAAAATAATTTCCGGTCATAAGTAATGTCTAAAAAAAATTTATTTAATTTCCACATAGTGCATATGCACAGCACTATAATAGTATTCCAAACATAAACCATAGACAAATAGACTTTTCCTGAATGTTGTTGGAAATACAAGATGTTATTAAAATTGACAGGTTAAATAAATATTCGCGTTGTATAACTAAATTTACTATATTTATATTGAAAATATTTAACAATGTGTAAGAAATTATATTTTTAATTGTGTAATAAGTGCTTAGCGATGAAAGATAAAGTGAACTAACTGGAAAAAAATGTTAAAACATATTCCCCCGCAAACAAAAGTCATCAGGTATGAAATTTGTTTATAATAAATAATCGTCTACTGCAGTATTTTTTTAAGCAAATCGTTTTTAGTGTGTATTCTTTCATATCATCTCAAAAATTTAAATTTAGATAAATGCTAACAATTGTTAAAATATCATTGATACTGAAACGCATTCATACCAAAATTTTATATTCTTATTCTTTTGGTTTATAGGCATTGATATGGATAATAATGTTTAAAACATAAATATTACATCGAAATGATCTTCACACATAAAGACATTTGAGTGAGCCACAATGCTGTTTGGATCTCTTTGGCCTAATTGCAACCACTTTTTTCCTCTTTTAGGATTCGTTGGCACTGAAATGAACACTTTGTGGACATTTTATAGATGTATTTGTACATTGTGTCACTACACACCATTTATACACCATTTTAATAAGAAATTAAATAATAACCCCTTTCAGCGGGCAGGAATGATTGTTTACATTGTGTATGACGTTACGTTAGCCACCATTACAGACAGGCGTTTTTAGCGCGAGTTCAAAAATTCAAACTTTAAAAGTGATTTATATAAAAAAATTCAGCATATATCCTGGAAATATAAATGTAGTGTGCTTATAACGCAAAATAGAATAATTTAAAACAATTTTAAAAATCAAGTCAAATAGCCTATTGTCGCTCGTTTAGAGATCTGAGTTTGGATATGTTACCTTGCATGGAATTTTAGGGTAAGCTGGAAAATCTATTTTCAACAAATAATGTGGTGGAAGGTATTGAGTCGTGTTTCTTTGTTGCGGGTCTCACAATGGTGGCTGATGTTCAAAGTCCGTTGTTTCCAAAAATGGTTTTTGTTGCTGAGTTTCTGTTTATTTAGAAACATATAAATAAGTAACATTTTATGGATATATAATGCTGGTCTGGTTCTAAATAGTCCATTATGAAAAACACGTGTTGTATAGAATTTACAGCTGATATTTTATGGTAGTATATTTTGTTTATTAGTGGATTTTTAGAAGTATTAGGGTGAAGTTCTCTAAGATTGGCGCTTAGAAATGGATTCTTGAAATTTAAATATGTTATTATAGGTATTATCTTCGCGAAAATCGCACATTTATATTCAGTGCTAGTATCTTCACTTCAGCCCTGCCAGTTACGGCTCATGAAATATTACTCCAAGGTTATTGGTTGTGAGTCTTTCCCCCTAACAGAAGCAAACTTTTTTTTTTTTAGTTAAAAACCATCTAAGACTTGGCAATGTCACTCGTTTGGTACTATTCATGAGACTCATAAAGGATTGTGATTAGGTAACTTCCTCACAAGCTGCAACTAGCAAAAAAAAAAAATTTAAGTTTTTAAAGTTGCCGTAAGCTGTAAATGAAGAAAAAGAAAAAAACAAAGAGTGTAGAAGATAGCAAAAAATCTCAATGTTTTTGGCATGGCTCTTGGAAGAAACGGATACACATAATTTTATAATGTTATAATGCTTACAGCTTACTATTCAGGCAAAGTAAATATGTATATATCCTTCATCAAACTCCGGTGTTTGATGAGTGATATGCAAGTAATGAAGGAGAGTGTACTTCCAACCATTTGGGATCTGCCAAAAAAAGCAAAAAAAATTTCATTGAATTTTATTCGGCTTTACTGTTGTTTAAACCAGTTGAGTTAGTTTTTATTGAGTTTCAAGTTCAGAAAAAGCTGTTTGAGGCCCCACTAAGCCAATAGTTTAGTTTAGTTTTTAAGTTCTGTTGGGACTGTAAATCGTCATCGGCATTTTCTGAATACAACAAATAATATTTCCACGTATTTTCTCCACACCATCACCACATTTTGTACATATATCATATTTCAGTTGTATATTTATAATAATCAGTATATAGTCGTTAGACAAAGGCAAACATTGTCCACATGTAATTTGAGAAATGTCTGGAACAAATAAATTGTATACACATATATGGGGATACCTTACTCAGAGATCTAATAAGTTCAATCAATCAATGTTGAAGGACAGTAATGTCAGTATGAAGCTGTCAACAATCTACTGTTAATATACCAATGCCATACTAATTTGAACATAGGTGAACTTGAGAAATGGAACAAAATGTTTGCATAACTACTATTGTTATAACTTCCAATTTTTCAACGCGATGCTAGTGCCTATGATAACTAAATGTATAGAAAATTATTACGAATATGGTATGTTTTGTTTCAGACCATCAAAAATAACGTCATTGTATGATATTCTTTGCGCAGAAGTGCACTTTCCGGAGAATGGAAAAGAAATGATAACATTTTTCCTTCAAAAAAAATTGAAATTTATATATATAAATATAAAGTTTCATTACGCATTGTAATCATAATATAAAATTATTTTCTGTTAATAGGATGGAGTTCCAGAAGCTATATCATCTCTGCTCAAGGCTGGTATCAATATCTGGGTACTGACGGGAGATAAACAAGAAACTGCTATAAATATTGCATACTCTGCACAACTTATTACCCACTCTATGCCACTAATGATTTTAAATGAAGATAGCTTGGATGTGAGTATTTTCTTAGTAATTAAGGTTATATATTTATTACACCTGGAAAATTTTCCTTTCAAATATATTTATTACTTGTATTTCATATATGCAAATGAGGAGAAAGGCTGGAAACTACAAAAATCGCCGTTGTTGGCGTCGTGTGTTAGATTGATCACAGGTTGCAGCCTTTGAAGGTTCGATTCCCGGTCTGTTGTTCAAGGGAATGCGGATTAATATTCTAGCCGGCTATAAGATATTGCTCTTGTAACAATAAGATGAACTCAGACGGATAATATGATGGATCGCAATAAGTCTGACATAAGAACCATGAGTATGGATTGTGTGATGTTTTGTGGTAGCTTACAGCTTAAAGTTGATATACCTGAATCGTACTTGACTGTTGAAACTTAAAATTGTTTAATGGAAGTAAAACACTACATAATTAAGTTAATATAAACATTGCATAACTAATTTTTGGGAAACGTTACCCCGAGTTCCAAAATAGTCCAATACTGTTGGCAAATGAAAGTTTAAAACTTTATTTTAGGGAATAATTATTTGGTTAACGCCAACTAGTTTTGATAAGAGATATTATAATTGTAATTCTTTATAATTGTATATTAATGATATTATAATTGTAATTTTTTGCAAGGAAAGAGTTACATTATAAACTAACAGCCTCAGCCTGGATTATAAGATTACTTCAATAGAGGGTAGCGTATGAAGATTATTTTGTATAAACATTAATATCTTTTAATATAAACTGGTATAAGTTTTTACATTTTCTAGATTATTGTTCATAAATATTTGGATTATCTACCCCGACACTGTCCTACCAAGCTAAAAGGGCATATGTTCTTTAGATATATTTTTGAGAAAATCGCATAATTATGTTTTCGCTTTGTTGATTCTATTAATTTTATTAAGTAACTAGTAAGTATTTAGAATAATTTTGCCAAAGCGAGAAGAGTTCAGGTAACATGACTTTAACCTTAATATGTTTCGATAATCTTCAAAGATCATTATAGAAATCAATACAATTTGTCTCCCATTTTTTTCATCAACTCTAATGCGAAATGAATCTTACTATGATTCCTATGCGCTTAGGAATTAAGACGACTCACGTCGTTTTACTCCAGTATTTTAAATATACAGCTTATTACCATAGATATGGAACAAAATTAATCTGTGCATGCTTTTTCTTAATCACCTTTTAGGTACTTCAATTTAGAATGTTATTGTTTTCAATAAAAATTCAAATGTTTTGAACTTTAATGTACACAATAAAAAGGAAAACTCAGCTTTACAAAATTATGGACTTAAGTCGTTCTCGTTTAGGATGGTAGTATAAGCAATATAATCATTATTACATGAGCCAACCATATAGCATGTTATAGCTGTATATTTATTGTCATATATATGTGCTAATAATATGTGTAAACGTTTTTCCTAAATTTACAGTCAACCAGGGAAACAGTAGCTCGATATACAGCGGATTTTGGCGATAGTTTCAAGAAACAAAATGAAGTTGCATTAATCATAGATGGGAAGACATTGAAGTACGCTATGGGCTGTGACCTTAAAAAGGATTTTCTAGATCTATGTTTATCATGTAAAGTTGTTGTTTGTTGTAGAGTATCACCTATACAGAAAGCTGAAGTAAGTATTCATTTTTATTCATAAATTAATAAATAGTAGTATAAATAGAAAAGGAAATATTTAATACATCCTCATGATTGATGCGTAGTTTCTGAGGGACTAACTCATCTTCATTTCCCTGGGAAACTCTTGAGGTTGTAAATCCATCTCGGTGAGAAATGTTATGGAGATATGGAAAGAAAGGCCACAGAATTGTGCGATTTAATGAAAGATACGGGAGTAGTTTTGTGTATAAGCGAAAAGAGAGAAAAGGAACCAGATACATGAGTATACTGGTTACTTTGACTACAACTGTATTCCAGGCCTGAAAACAGTGGCATCCACTAAAATAGGTCTTTATTACTCACCTGTTTATTACTGTGTTACTATAATGGAGTACTAAGTAATCCCCACAAGGTTGAGGTTTTAATTAGAATTACATAAACTATTTTATGGGTGCTATATTACACACTGGTGAATGTAGTACTGTGGTAAAGTGGTCAATGAAGTTGATAGCTATGATAACTGTGCAATAAGCAACAATTTTTTAAGAATATGTGAGAGTAACTCAAACTTTATTTCATTTAAATTGAAGACCCCGATATGCTATAAAACAAGACGTGTGAAAAGTGCAAGCTTGTTCCCTGTTTCGATCAAATATTTAAATATCAGAAGGAAATATTTTAATATCATGTATAAATTCATCAAATGAAACAATCGTCTTTGCATCCTACTTTTCATCCAAAACATGATGCTTTTGTGCACGATGCAGACACCATAAAGGAAACCACGGCTGCATCGTGTTGGACCCATTAAAAAGGCCTGCATTCGGAACTCTCAATAGACAAGTGTGCATGATAAAAAATATGTGAATGAAAGTTTGATAGAAGCATTGAAGTGGCGTGGTACATTTTCAATGGTAATCAATATAAATTTTAGACGTACTGCCCGTTGCACATAAGCATTGAAACCTCAGGCAAGCCAATGTTTCAATAATATATAAAAATGTGAAATGAAAAATTGTGCAATAACTTGCATAGTTTTTCATGACTTTATAATAATTGAAATGGTGTCATGAGTAGACGAGAGTTTGTGAAAAATCGAATTTTAATGACACTGTTATTATCACATTAAAATTGTTTTAAAATCCAATACAGGTGGTTGAATTAGTATCCACAAATACTGGAGAAGTCACATTAGCAATAGGTGATGGGGCAAATGATGTCGCTATGATTCAAAGAGCATCAGTCGGTATTGGTATATCTGGTGTAGAAGGTTTGCAAGCTGTATGTGCATCAGATTATAGCATAGCACAGGTAAAGTAATATTCTTTAAAACATAATATATATATATATATATATATATATATATATATATATATATATATATACATATACATATACATATACATATACATATACATACACATACGTACATATATATACATATACATACATATATATACATATACACAGTTCTCCCATAAATTCACTCCCTCATACAAAAATTCAATATGAAATCAAATGCGAGCACTGCGTTGAAATTCAGTTGATCATTATTTTATCAATGTTTCTAAACCCCATAGTTTCTGAGAAATTTACAATATTATATGCCTGTGAAACGTATACTGTATTTACATGGCAAAAAGTAATCACTGTTTGTAAATATTTAAATGCCTAAGTCTATATGAAACCCTCATAGTGTGGCTTCTTACTCTTACTTAACACATTTCTTTGCCTTGATATTGAGGGAACTGATGAATTTCACGATTCTATGATGAAATCCACAATTTTTGAAATTGTTTCCTGCCTGTCTTTTAAAATTATATTTATGTTCTGTTCTGTCTTCAACGGTTTGTAAGATTTCCAGAACAGTCCAGACAAATGTCCTGGAATATTTGGTGTAATAATAATTTTTTTAAATTTTCAGTTCAGGTTCTTGTTGAGATTGCTCTTAGTGCACGGTGCTTGGAACTACAGTCGTATAAGCAAGTTGATACTCTACTCTTTCTACAAGAATATTTGTCTTTATGTCATAGAATTATGGTTCGCTGTTTATTCTGCATGGTAAGTTTTAATTACTGCTAATGAACTGGCATCACTTTACGATAGTTATAACCTATATTAAATTCTGAGCCAAAATATTCTGAAAGACCATTTTTAAATAAAAATATATAATTATTTCTCAGCCGCATAAAATTTTTTGTTTTCTTTTTGCATCCAAATAAATCATGGAAATGCTGTTTTATATTAGCATAAAATTGCCAATGAATGCTTTAATGTGTCCATAAATATTTAATTAATAAAAAATTAACCCTTAACAGGCCGGGTGCGGTCACCATGACCCCAGTAGGTGCAACACTGTCAATTTTATACTCTTCCAATATTCGATGGTATTTGCCCCTCCTGGTACCTTCGCAACTCAGGCGATTAGTACGAGGCCCGGCTTAGTAATAGTCGCACGCGTCTTTTGTTTTGAGTTTTTATTGTTTAAAAGTTTGCAGCGGTCACAGTGACCGCACCCGGCCTATTGTATGATTTTAGAAAGTGAATTCCTTTCTCGGTGTAGTCTTCATTTTACTAACAAAATGGAACGTTTTGACCAACAAATACAAGAGTGGCTTACACAAGAGGATAATGATGACCCTGCCTCTGATGGCGATGATGAATGCAGTGATATTGATCAGGATATCGAACCAAATCACGTGATTTATGAGTCACACCACTCAGAATCTGAAGAAGAAGTTACCTCATCTAACGATGAAGATGATCAATCTTTGTCAAGTCTTCAACCGAGTCGTAAGCGCAAGGCAAGTAAAAGTATTTCCGATAGCGAGGAAGTTCAACTAAGGGATAAAAACTATTTCGGCAAAAATAAGTTTCGCTGGTCTTCTGTTCCATCTGCCGCCCGAAGTAGAACAAGAAGTCATAACATAGTAGATGTACAACCAGGAATACGTCAAAGTCTTCGACACAGCCATACAGCAGAATCGACAGTAGAAGATGTATGGAATTATTTTTTTCGTGAGGGTACTCTTGAAAAAATTATAACACACACCAACAGTCACTTAGAAAAGATGCGAGACAAGTATGACGACAATAGTTACATTTATAATTTAGATATGATTGAACTAAAAGCATTATTAGGCATATTGTATTATTCAGCGGTGTTCAAAGAAAATCACGCAGATTTTTCAAGTTGGTATAGCTCGGATGGAACTGGCTGATGTATTTATCAATGTATTATGGCAAAAAATAGACTGAAAATACTTCTACTAGCATTACGCTTTGATGAATCTTCAACTCAGCTAGAACGACGTGAAAATGATCCCGCAGCGCCAATTTCTGAAATTTTTAATGATTTTATTGGCAATTGTCAAGACGTATGCGACATTGGAACTGAAGCTTGTGTTGATAAGATGCTGGTTGCATTTCGCGGCAGATGCAAATTTAAAATGTATATGCCAAAAAACCGGCAAAATATGGCTTGAAAATTCAGTGTATCACGGATGCAAAAACGGGTTATTTACACAACGCCTACATTTATGTGGGTAAAGATTCTGATGGAAAAGATTTACCAGAATAGTACAAACACTTAAAAAAACCGACCCAATCTGTTTTGAGACGTGTAGAAAAAATAGAGGGCCCAAATCGTAATATTACAGCCGATAATTGGTTTACTTCTATACAGTTAGTACAATAGTTGAAGAAAAAAGGTCTAACATTTGTTGGCACAATGAAGAAAAACCAAAGAGAAATACCCAAAGATTTTTTACCATCAAAAACTCGTAAAGTAGAAAGTTCCTTGTTTGGATTCACAAATGAATTTACATTAGTATCTTATGTCCCAAAAAAAATAGGTCGGTTATACTCGTATCAAGCATGCATCACGATTTATCAGTAGATAATGTCAAGAAAAAACCTACAGTAATAATGTATTATAATGAGACTAAATATGGGGTTGACTTATTAGATCAAAGATGTTCAAACTATAGCACTGCCCGACGTACTCGTAGATGGCCGATGACAATTTTTTATCGTTTGCTGGATATTGCGAGCTCTAATGCATTTATAGTTTATAACTCAGTGCGAGAGGATAAGATTAAAAGGCTTCAGTTTATGAAAGATCTCGCATTATGTCTTGTCAAACCGCATTTACATAGGCGAGCTAGTAATCAACATCTGACTCGACAGCTTCGCTTAGCTATAAGAAGAGTACTAAACATAGAAGAACCTATACCCGAGGTAGAAGAAAAGCTTGAAACTAGAAAAACATGCTATACTTGTGATCCCAAAAAAAAACGAAAGACCTATCATGTATGTTTTTGTTGTAGAAAGCCGATATGTATCGAATGTAGCCAAAAGATGTGCCGCGATTATCGTGAAACAAGACCATGATTGACGGTTGTCAATTTGTCATTAACAATATCTTTTAAGTTAATTTTTTATTTTCTCTATATTATATGATCTCTTAAGACAACAAAACCAAATTTTTTTTCCAAAAATTAGTTAAGATTTTTTTTTTAAGGAATTTATACAGAAGTTTAGAGATTTTGTTTCGTTTTGGCGTTTGAGTAATGTTTTTTTTTTATTTAGCATTAATAGAAGTTATATTTTGTTAATTTTTCTTTCCTAATTAAAACTAAACACTATCAGTAACACTGAGTATTTTTATTTATTTATTATTAGGATAATATCATAAAAATATTATACTTTAAGTACATGCGGTCACGGTGACCGCGCCCGGCCCGTTATGTTACAAAAAAACCACCCGGCCAGTTGAGGGTTAAGAAAAAAATAATTCCATGTGTAAGACAAATTGGGTATTTGACAGTTTTTTGAAAAAGTGTTTAAATATTCTAAAACTATTTATTATATGCTCTGTAATAATAAAAATAATTTTTTGAGATTATTTTAATTGAAAAAATGAAGTTTTCTTACAATTTTTTCAAGTTTTGTACCAAACGCCAAACTGTAATATATTAACTCGCATATATCTTGAGAGTTAACAGACAATATTTTAAAATTTTCATGTGGAAGTTTTGGAACAGGCAAATAAAATTTAAATTTTATGCTTCGTGTGGGATATCAGTTTAGTAAACAAATTATTTCAGAATTTTATGTGAGACTAAATATTGTTAGACATGTTTACAGAAAATACAAAGAATTGTATACATGTATACAGATTTAAAAACAACACGTCTATCAGTCATACAGATTTGACCAAACTGAGTAAATTTTAAGTTTGTTTCTGTAAAATGATGCAATTTTTTTTGTTAAATTGCAACTTTGGCAATGATTTTTTTCAGAAATGATTGAGAATTTTCTTATAGTTCCTTCACATTTCTTACCTAGTTTGATGTACTGAATTGTGATGTATGAATACTGTGTAAATAATAGAAACATTGTTTGTTATAATCTGTATTTAACACATCATATTTAACAGGTTTTTTTAGACAATCTTCTATAAGTGAACTATAATACCGTAGAGGGATGGAAGTAAAGAAGTTATAATACGTCCTTCTGATTTACCTCTATGTTCCTTGTATTTTTTGCTTTTTCGAAAGGGTAAATTAAACGAAAAAAAATTTTGCATGCTACATGTCATCTTTGTGGCTTTATGTTTGTGTGATTCTTCCTCAGTCGTTTCCCGTGGTTTGTATTAATTGTGATATACAAGTTAAATATGTAAATATTAAAATGGAATGTTTAGGAAGTATCGTTTAAACGTAATGGTGTGATGAATAATTTGTGGACATATCACTTTCCGAATATCATTTGAAGGAGTGGCTATTATCACTATTTTTTAATTTATATTAAAAATGATGAAGCCAGCTTCTTTCTTTGATATAAGAGATATTTAAGTTAACTAGGGCAATTATTAGGGAACTTACGCAAAATATCTCATACAAGTGAATTTCGCAACAGTTACACTGCAGAAATTTAATTATCAACATATTGCAAAAATTACTTCAATGAAAATCTACAACCTATCTACTATCTATAACCGTACACTTTCGAAAAGATTATGAAATTAACAAGTACTGGAAACAAATTCATAAATATTGTGAAAAAAGCAACGCATCGAATCAATATGTCATTGTTACTAAATAAACTAAAAATAAAAAACAAATCAAACTAAAAACTAATTATGTGTTAATTTTACAATTTATTTTGATAAACTTTCAATATCAATCCATTTATACATACATAACCTCCGAAACATACATAAAGAATGAGAAAAATATTACACTTATCTGAAAGTGGACTGTTGTAAAAATAATTATAAATTGTGGTCTGTTCAGAGCACATTTTATGTGAGTTATGTTGAATGAAAATTTTTTTTAAAGGATGTAATATAAAATCTATTTTTTTCTAATGAGAATCTTTTATAAGGTAACAAATTTGTTGTTTTTTTCCCCTAAAGAAAAGCTTTATTTGTGGATGTAATGGTAGACTCTATTTAAATGTTTTTTTTTATTATATATATCAAATACCCAATTGTTAATTTTTAGATAAATATTTCATTTATAAATTAAATATTTACTTCAAATAATGACTTAAGATATCTTAATGATTTATATTTACGTCCTTAGTAGTTTTTTTTTTATTAAGTTTGTTAAACTTTCTACTTAACATGCTCTACCTTATTTTCCAAGGTATCATGTTGGTGATGATGCACCTTGAATAAAATTTTTGTCATTAAATGAACATGCTAATTGTAATTTTTGCTTTATTAAGTTGATATCTTATTATTAGTTATTACCATAATGTCAAAAAATTTTAATACTTTCAGGTCAGGGCAGATTTTGTTTGAGAGATGGACAATAGGCTTTTATAATGTGATTTTCACTGCATTACCACCATTTGCCATTGGCCTTTTTGACAAGTTGTGTTCTGCCGAAATTATGTTAAGGGTGAGTAGGATTTTCGACCAATTTAATTCATGCTGATGTTAAATTATTCATGAGGGATTATGTTGAATATTAAATCATATAGAAACTGCTGTACAAATTAATTTAGACAAGCATTATTTTTTAGTTATTGAATATATTTGGCGTTAATTTTGTAGAAATTCATTATTCACAATTAAATGAAACTACGTGATGTAGTATAATTTCTACTTTCTTTAAGTTCTTTACCACGACCTAGGTTTCGTTGTGTTACGACATCTTTAGGTGGGCTATTTAGCAAAGATTGCTATTAATACAATGAAACCTAGTTCGTGGTAAAGAACTTAAAGAAAGTAGAAATAATACTACATCACTTAGTTTCATTTAATTGTGAATTATTTTTTAGTGTGAAGCTATGATAAATATGTTATAATAATATGTTATGATAGTTTATATTTTTATTGATCATATGTCTAATAATCATAACATTTCATTTCATGGTTTTTTTAACTTTATTTCTATGATTAATTTTGCTTATGGATAATTTGGCTTTTGCTTATTAATTATCATTGAAAGGTTAGATTCATGTGGAAAGTGCACTTCATAATTTATGAAAAAATATTGGAGGAAATGCTTGTGATGTTCATGTTCCTACTTCTAAAGAGAAAAAAATACTCCTTCAAATTAGTAGAGGGGCCAAAGACTTTGCCTACCATAAAACAGACATATCTTCATTGGGCAGTTTGGAACTCGAAGGCACTTGATTTCTCTGAGAAATTTTTTTCCAAAAACAAGGTTCTTCTGACATTTTATTGATGTCTCAATTTTAGCAATTTAATATATTTTGCCGTTTTCTTTCATTTTATATTATTAGACCTTTAATACCAGCCTCTGGAATTATGAAGTTTGGTTAAAAGATGTATTAAAATGTCGTCTAATGTCAAATGTCAAAATCATGAAATTTTTCAACATAATTGCTTTACATGAAATTTGGAAAAAATAAAAAATTTGAATAAAAATATGAAATAATAGGAAACTCTGGATCTTAAACTAATAGAGAACCTGTGGGATGGTTGCAAAATTGATACAGGTTCTTAATTTAATGTATTTATTTTACATTTTGAAAAGATCAACTCTTTGGCATCCTGCAATAATTAACATAAATTGTTGAAATACACTTCTCTGATAAAGTACTTTGTAAAAAAAGAAAAAAAACAATAATTATTTTAAAGAAATGTTACCTGCTTTTTAATTTTTGCTTAGCTCATATTTTAATCATAATATGCAAGTACTAGAGCTAAAATATGGGCATATTAATTTTAAGAAGGGCAAAAATTCTGTGAAAATGAACCTAGTCCTGTGTTCAATGAGAGTAGTGACCTAGGAAACTGGGAAAAATTTATAATAATGTTACTTCTCAGCCAACAGATTTAACTTAATGATGTGTCAATTAGCAAGGAATATGTTGGAAAAACTCTACGAGAATAATAGATGTGTTTGGTACAACGGGATAAATTGCATTTTTTTAATTTTTGATTTTTGTCCTAAATAACATTTTTAGCACATTAATATTTTTTTTTAATATCTTTGTCTAATTTACGTAATGTGTAATAACCAAATATGATGTCTTTTGGGTAGTCTATATAATTTAAAAAAATTTTGATGTAATATTCTCAAAATCGTAATTTTCTTACATATACCCTTCATCGACTCATTTTTCCAATTCAAATATATACAAAATTTAACAACAAGAACAATTGAAATAGAAAAGGCTAACACTGCACAGCAAGCAAAAGGAATTGAGAGACATTTATCCCTTGCAGCATCCAGCACTTTACATTCCATCGCAACAGGGCTTGTTATTTAACGTTCGGGTGTTTTGGGTGTGGATGGTGAATTCCTTACTACATTCAATGCTGCTCTTTTGGCTGCCTATGTTGATGGTGCAACATGACATATTGTGGCCCCATGGACGGGATGGTGGATATCTTGTTATGGGAAATTTTATATATACGGTCAGTAAAAATGATATAACTCCTAATTATTTATCCTTTAAGTAATGTTAGCATATTAGGAAGACAAGAAACCTTGTTTCACCAAGGGCCATCTAAAGATGTTACGCTTTGCAAATATAGAAACTATGCTCTGAATCAAGAAATGCTTAAGACACAATTGGTTAACTGAAAGGTTACATAGAAAAGTATGTTTATAGTCATCAAAGAGTCATTAAAAAGTGTTTTTTTGCTGTGCTATTTGCTCGAAATATCTCGGGATTCTCGGAAGAAAGTGATAGCTCAATAATTTTCCTTTGAGAGATAGTCCCACATCATCTTACAGTTTCGAGAGACAAGAATGAATCCTTTTTTGTTTGACTGCGGTGAGCAGAATAATGCACATAGTTTTATTAAAGAGCCACAAAAACAAAGTAAAGTAAATTTGCACCATTCTTCACAAGTTACTTTAGTCACTGAAACTTGCTTGAGAGTGGACTGATCTTTGAAATATTTAGAGCTTTCGCAAAAGGTATTCTAGAAAAAATGAAGGTACTAAATGGCTCATTGAGTAGGAACCTTAACTCTATTGGTTAGAAGCGTTTGAGAGTAGATACGGGACATTGTTAGGGGACTTTTGAAAGTCTCCCTTTTGTATAAGATGGGTTATACAACCCCCAAGAGTTCTGAGACAACTCGCATAGTGATTTGCGTGATTAAAAAAACTTGACAGTCATAAGTCAACAATTTATGACTGTTTCGACCACACTAGTACTACTTCTTTTAGTGAGATATGAGAATAAAGATTTATTATTTATGATTGCCACCATTTATAAAAAAGACACTAAAAACCCATTGTAACAATTAGTTAGTAGATATTTCTAAAAATGTGCCATAATATGTCTCATGTAAAATATTAAGAGCGCTCTTTAATCTCTGGTTCCCACTGACCTCTATTGTACTAGTGCGCTGGACTGGCTTTCTACAAAGTCGTAATGAAGCAATTTGATTTTCTACATTTTGGCAAATGCAAATTACGCTAACAGTGAACATCCATAGTAGTAAGTATCCAAGCAACTAAAGTTATAAATGGTGCAGTGTGAGAAAATACATTGGTGAAAACATCGATCGATTCAAGTTTATTAAATTTCTATCTATTTATATCAGTGTTTCCCATTTAGTGGTACGTGTACACCTACGCGACCGCGCGGCAATCTCTTGACTAAGATAATTTAATCAGTAAAAACAATTAAGCTCACAAAAATGAAATATATTTTTAATAGATCAGTGTAATGTGTAGCACGCATCATTGAAGCCCGAAATAATTTTTATTATTTTTAATTAATCAGTGTATAAGCTCTCCCTGCCGCAGCAGGACGCGAGGCGCGTGCTGGCCGGCCTATCTATCGCGCTGGTCTCCTATTCTAGTTGTTACTAGCTTGCTTGTCATTCCATTCGTTGTGTGTGCGTGAGCCGTGTCGCTGTGCTAATTGTGAATTATTAATAACCGTCGTGTTGTAGCGTCGATCGGCCGGCCTAGTTGGTACGCGGTAAAATAATAAATGTTTTAAAACTGTTTTTAAACTTACACATTTATTATAAATTGCAATGTATAGATGCCGGCAAACTTTGCCGGAATTTTCGCACATGTATATTTGTATGAAAATTCCCTACTGTACAGTCAAGGTAATTGCTCAAGAAGTTTGCCGGCATTTCAAAGCTTTTTAATTATAAGAATACATAAGCTGAGTTGTTGAGTTATCAAATCCTCTTGACTTTTAGATGGAACAATGGCTGATACGTTGCCGAAAGGATGATAAGAAGGTGTCAGGACTATCAGGCAATAATACTAATGATGTGTCATCGTCTTCCAGTATTCTAATTAAAAAAAAAGGAATGTTGATAACAAGGAATAGTCTCTCAAGAAAAAGAAATATGATGGTAGTTATATTCAGTTTGGTTTCACAAGTTCTGGAGATCCAGATTTCCCATTTCCACAGTGTGTCGCTTGTGCAGAAACGCTGTAAAATCATTCGTTAAAGTCATCCTTACTACAGTGCCATTTAGAAACCAAACATGCGAATTTGAATGTTAAATCTGTATTCTTCTTTCAACATAAATTAAAAGACCTTAAACAAAGGCAAAAATCCATTGAGGCACGACCCTTGGATATGAATGTCAACGCTTTCAAGCCTCTCTTAGCGTTAGTTATTTAATTGCCAAGCAAGCAAAACCACATACTATTGGGGAGAACCTTATAGTGTCTGCAGCAAAAGAGATTGTGACATGTATGTTCAGAGAAAAAATGACATGAGAACTTGATGTTATTCCTACTTCAAATAACACTATCTCTCGTCGTATTGCAGACATGTCAGATAATCTGAAAACCCACCAAATTCAATTCATTTTACAAAGCGATTACTTTGCCATACAACTTGATGAATCTACAGACATAACAAACTTGGCTCAACTTTTAACATACGTTCATTATGTTCATTCCAAAAACTTTCATGAAGAGTTCCTGTTTTGTCGTACCCTTCCAATTCACACCACCGGGAGGATATATGTTTCTCATGGTGGATGGTTTTGTAAAAGAAAACAAATTTGATTGGTCGAAATGTGTAGGAATATGCACTGATGGTGTCAGAGCAATGACTGGTCGTTTTTCAGGACTTGTGAAGCGGATACAAGATGTAGCCCCATAAGCAAAATGGACCCATTGTGGAATTCATTTAAAGGCACTTGCTTGTAGAAATGTTTCAGCCAGATTAGACATTACTCTTAAAAATGTCGTACAAATTGTTTATCAAATCCCGTGCCACAAACTCAAGAATTTTTGCAAACATTTATAAAGAGCTTGAAGTGAGCACAAGAACCTGTTGTTACATACTGAATTGTATTGGCTGTCCAGAGCAAGGATTGTCTCAAGAATATTTGAGTTGAGACATGAAATGGAGTTATTTTTGGTCGACCATGGACATGACAAGTACAAACAGACTGATTCTTTGTGGTTGCAAACATTGGCTTACTTGTCAGATATATTCACAAATTTGATTAAGTTGATTTTGGGACTTTAAGGCCAGGATACAACCATATTCACTATGCAGGAGAAAGTTGAGTCAACTATCAAAAAAATATTTTTGATCGACAAATATAAATATGACTTGTTTCCAAATCTAAATTTTTTTTGAAAACTACTTTTATCAATTATTGTCTAGAAATATCGCCACAATGGAATTGGGTAAACAAACTTTTTGGAAACCTTTCTACCGGTCTACGAGAGAAATTAATAAAGATTTCATGCAATACCAGACTCAAGAGTTGTTTTGCAAGGCAATCACTGGGTAATTTTTGATGATCTAAAAGACATTTATCGTGTCAGCGAAGCAGCAATAAAATATTTACTGCTATTTGGAAACAACATACTTTGCGAGAGTGGATTTTCGGCCATGACAAACTTAAAAACTAAACATCGTCACAGACTTAAATTCGAAGATGACTTGAGACTGAAGCTGACCAAAGAGCAACCAGATTTTTTAGAGTCGTGTAAAGAAAAATGTGCACATTAGACACATTAATCCGATTTTCACCATTATTAGACATGAATTTTAATAGTTATAAATGTTAAAAAACTGATCTCATTTTTTATTTATAATTCCTGCAATATGTGGTACGCGAGTTTGGAGTATTTCTTGAAGTGGTACGCACGAAAAACTAATTAGGAACCACCAATTTATACAATTAACCTTAATAACACGCAGCAATCAGCGTCCATTATATATCTTATGTTTTATTGCTGCCCATATGTTTGAATGGCCAGCAATAAAACATAACATATGTGTATGTATACATGTGTGTGTGTGTATATATATATATATATATGTGTGTATATATATATATATATATATATGTATATATATTAATACTTTGGGAAATTTTATTAGAGGTTTCTCTTTATTATTTTTACAAGCTTGACGGAATAATGACATTACAAATAAATTTGCAGAAAATACAGTTAAATCACGTCTCTATGTTTGTACGATTTAAAATGAAATTTTATGGGACAGATTTACATGCAGTTAAGCAATTGTGACACTTAATTATCTTTTGATTTGCTCGAATGATTTACGGTACGATATGTCTATACAAAGGAACATTTTGGGTGTTTCTAATTAAATGTCAACTTTAGTTTCCGGGACGTTCACGGCAGCGGTTCGAAAAGGCTTAAAAATAACTTAATTTTATATAATATACATAGTCCTCTGCATACTAGTACCATAGAGGTAAATACTTGTACTTTTTTACATGTTATGATTGCATACTTGTCATGTAGGAATAGTTTTTATGAAGACCATTCCCAAAAACTGTTTTTGTTAAGATATTGTAATGTTTAGAGTTTATTTGAAATTCTGTCAATACAGATAGAATTTAAAAGAATAAACATTCGGACTACGAAAATCTGTATTTAGTCATGTAATAATTTAAAAAGTAATTGTATTCAAATATTCTTCCACAGTATGTAGTGCTGACAGTATGTTTAAAGGCAGGCCTCGCCACTCACTCCTGGACTTGGGTGACACATGTTGCGATATGGGGTTCATTGGCATTATGGTTGATATTCATAGCCATGTACAGGTTGGTGTTTTGACACTTGAAGTTACTGTGAAAATGTTTTTTTATTTTATAGGACATATGATACTCTAGGGCCCTGGTCGAATTTTTTTAATTTTTTCATGTATCTTCCTTTTGAAAAATTAGAAGCACAGCCACCACTATTGGCTAAAACTAGTTATAACCCATCAGTTAGTGCTATTAACGAAGACTAGCAGGAATCTAAATTGCATGTTCTACTTGTAATAAAGAATGTGCAGGAAACATAGAAGTCGCTAACATTTACAGTGCTATAATAGATGAAATAAGGATTTTTGATGTGTACTTGTTAATATTAAGTCAGTATTTTCATTTTTAAGACATACATAAATTATGGTTTTCAGCCATATATCAGTTAAATATGAAAAAGTATGATTAAAATACCGGTACTATTGAAAGTGGATCGTATCATTAGTATGACAGAATTCAAATTTCAAATAGAAATTAAAATTTCTAGCCAGTCGCTAATCTAAATGATAGGCACCTTGTTAAAATAAAATGCCACTAAGTCATTATAGATTGTAAAACCTGTGAAACAAATATTCGTATTTAAAATTTGGAAAAACGTTTTAAAAAATAGTCATTAAATGTAAAGACGTTATGTTATGAGTGAATATGAGATTAGATTTTTGAAAAAGCACTGTGTTGTTTTTATGAAAAATTAAAATGCTATTATACAACACATAACATCTTACTGTTACTATTTAGGTGTTTTAAACAGTTGTTATTGATTTATTATTATTATTTATACGATAGGGACTTTCTATAAACAAATTACATTACTGTAAGCAAGTGTTAATTTATTTCCCACTAACATTGCTGATTGCGTTTCGTATGGTCTTTATTCGATTTTTGTTTCAATGCTTTTGAATTGTGTTAAAAGATGAAAATGGTAATTTCATAAATTTGTAACACTAGAACACAAATCTTATGTTTTTGGACATTTTTTTTATTAAATGTAGAATTCTTGGAGCTGTATTCTATTATTTGGTATAATATAAAGAAATAATAATAATATGATAAAAAAACAAAACACTTTTCAAATCTTTTCAAAACAGATTCGTAGCTATAATAGAAACCTTTTTGTATTAAGTTAATGATAAATAAGGAAAAATATAAACCAAAGCTGTAATTTGCTACTTTATATTATTATTAGATAATATAGAAAATAAAATATTAAATACTCAACAAAATACCAAAAATAATGTACCTGAAACTGATCATTCTTACCTATTAAAATAACTAACTAATCATAATAAATAAAGTTAGTCTTGCTAACTATTTATGGAATATAAATTAATGTATACTTTTGTTAATGTTATTCTTAAGGTTTTCTTATTATTTATTTGAGCAAGATAAACTAGAATGGCATTTTGAATTGCCTTATACTCCAGCAGCTCTATAGAGATATTTATGATTACCACATTTGGTCTTACGATGGCATCTTTCATATTCCATGGAAATGTTTTGTTCTCTGAACAAATATGTTCAATATTTTTATTCAAATACAGGGGATTGATTACAGACCCACATTGGTTACCCAACTTGTAGAATCCATCATCGGTCTATTCTATTACCATCGTTATTTGAAAATCTGCTCTACCTCATTCAAATTTTACCACAATCTTCTCATTTGATAAAGCTGCTTATTTGCTCGTAGCACTAATGAGATTTTTGCCTCTTTTATTATTGTTTACATATTGTTTCTTACCATGTATTACATTTTTCATTTTTATTCTCCTTGCAAAATACACAGTCCATTTTAGTATCAATATCTATTGCTTGTTTCTGTTTCATTTGGAAATGAAATTGATATTCCTTTTTCCTTTAACTGTTCCAGAATTTTCTCCAGGTCTACTGCATTTTCAATTTCTGCTGCTTTGTAATGTTGATAATTTTAAATCTACATTTACAACACAACCAAACATGGCCTGATAGGGTGAGCTTTTAATACTGTGATGGTAGGCTCCGTCTTTTATTAGCTGAATAAACCTCAGTCCTTCAGACCACTTTTCACAGTTATTATCTTTCACCCAAGTCGTTTTTGCATGTTTTGATTGACACATTCGACACTACTTTGTGATTGGCTAGGATATAGTTCGCCACGGATAATTTTCAGGCTTGGCCACATTTGTGTCAAACTTTTGACAACTCTATTTGTAAACTCCCGACTTTTATCAGATTATAGTATTAAGGAAGCTTCAAGAATACAAAATATATCCAGATACTTCTTCACTTTTCATATAACCTTTGATATTTCTTCAGCAAACTTAGTTTGTAAAGGACATAACTGTACAAATTTCGTTAAGGTAACTAGAATAAACTTATAACTTGTATCAGGATTTGTCTGCATGTCCATTAGATCAATCTAATAGAAACTATTCAATTTTGTAGTTTTTGATATCTTTAACTTCTTCTATAAACTACTAAACTTCTTCTGTATCAAATCCTTCATAAAAATTCATCTTTATTGCATTATCAATTCGTCTGCTGTAATTTTTTTCAAAGTTATACGTGCATGCATTCCGTAACTCAAATAGATAAGATATGTTAAGGGTAGAGGGCACTAGCCGACACAGAAGCCACACTTAGTTTCTGGTACAGAAGCCACCAAAAGTTCTGGCTAAACCTAGTGCAAGTAAGGTTAAAAGTTGTTTTAGCCCATTACAACTGACTAAAACCAGTTGTAACCATTAAGAAAAAGCTATACTTTGCTTTAGCTGCAGGTGATCAGCTACATCTAGTTCTAGCCGATTAGACTTATTTGCAGCTTTGCTACCAATTCTAGCCATAATATATAAAACATGAAAAAGATCCTGTCAAAAGTTTTCTATGTTTATGGCAGGTGAGCAAGTTGGTCTTTTGAATATTTATTCAACACTATATTGCACTGAATAAAATGTTCTTTGAACACTCTCGATAAATGTAATGAGCATTCTTGCCAAGTGTAGTAATGTGCTAATGTTGTTCCAAAATGTACTTTGTATCCATTTCTAGTTATTTATCTAATACCATAGTTTTTTCTTTATGATAGTTTATTATAAATAGAAACTATCTATACTGAAAACTAAATAAAACCAACTTGTTGGCGCGTGTGATGGGTTTTCTCCTCATGACGGGAAACCCATCATGCCCGGTGAGCCTGAGGTTCAGAGCATTGTCAATGGTTAGAATTAAGTCCTCAGTATTTCATTAATGTTAGAAAAGTATACCGCCATCTATTGCTTTTATGTTGACACACAATGCAATTTTGAATTTGAAATGGTAATAGGTTAGTGATGTTTAGTCAATGTGGCTGTTATAATGATTATGTTATTTAAAATAAAACACGTGAATGACACTGACTAATAAACCTTTAGCTACATTTCAAAATAATAACTTCATTAGAAAGTTTTTAATTGGTATTCTATTTTAAATGGCTATAGTTTTATAGAGCTGTAATATTAAAATTTGTTGTTATTTAGCAATGTCTTTCCGACCATAATGATTGGCGCTGTGATGCTGGGAATGGATCGCATGGTCTTCACTTCGGCAGTTTTCTGGTTGGGTCTACTTTTCATTCCACTTGCTACGTTGGTACCAGATATAATCATCATGGTGTAAGTATATTATCAAACGTATTTTAGAACATGTGTGTGAATGTGTGCATGTATATATATGCTGTATATATATTATTAATTACTATCTATAGTAACACTTATTTGTCTAATGAGTTTAAATTATTCAAATTATTTATCGTTCATTATTTTGCACCCTTCAAACACTACTTAATCTAAGCAGCTTGTCAGTTGCACAACCCAATACAATAATAAAAAAAATTATGTTGTTTGTAATCAAGTACAAACAACATAATTTTTTTTAACATTTTTCAATTCAATATTCATAAAGATTTTAAAATCTTTGTTCAACAGTGTTAACCTTATGATTTTTGATGATGACTTGGCAACTTTTAATCAATCATGGAAGAGAAGTTTGATGGCTATGGGTTGATTTGAAATGATTCATATCTACGTCTTGCTGGCGGTAATTTTTTTCCAAAATTTTAACTAAACGTAAATATAAGACCCATCTAAAACTATTAGTTATAATATATTACTGTTAGCTCTGTTAAGAGTTTGTAATCTATGAAACATAAAAATAACATTTTAATAGTTTGCTGTCAAGGGGTCTAGCTGGTTTTCCCTGTAAAAATTGCTAATTTGTTTATTTTATTCTTTTATGTATTGTGTTTTGTCTGATGTACTCCTATGCCTAGTTAGAGGCCTCTATCTTATCTCTTATATGAGAGTAACTGAGTACATACGTGGTTGTAAAAGTTGTCTAAAACCTTGCACAATTTAATTGCACAATTAATCACATATCTGTGTTAGTATTTCTACAGACTTAATTATTTTTAATTTATAACAAACATATGACAGATAGTGTATTATTACTTATATATGTGGATTCAGGTTTTTACTATCACACCGAGCGGTTGTATAGTACTTAGATTTGTATTTTTTTTCTGTTTTATTAGAATCCAAATCACTCTCCACTCAAACTGAGTCTAAATCTATAAGAATAATGACCCTAATGAAGCAGTTGGTTTTTTATATACTTCAATTAATAATTTTCTATTAAAAAGCAGATCAGTGTGAACCAATGCTAAAATTGTCTGACATGTTTTACTGCTAAACTTATCGCTCACATCATACCAAAATGTTTTACAATAACATTCTAAAAGGATTTAAACTGTGATTGTCAAATATTTGGCTTTTGGTGCAAAGCACATTAGGCACAAAACGAGAGTTTTACATAGTGCTACATTCAGAATATTGAAACCAGCATTACATCTGACCTGAAAGTGCTTTAAACACATATAACATGTAAATAATCAGACAGACAGCTTTCTGCAGCTATAAAGCATAACTGGATTCCATACTCGGGCAAGACCACTCCGAATATCAAGTATTTTCAAATCAGTTTTTTTATTAATGGCTCAATGCTCGTTTTTTTAAGTGGTACAGATCGCTAGTAATAACGGCGGACCTCTGCTGCATATCAGTAGGGTAAACTGTAGTAAAATTGAACTCACATTAAAGCAATTCCAACCAAACGTTCGTACGTAATCAAGATTTATTCCGATATTTTTATTAACTGATAGTCTGATATTGGGTCCTGAGAGTCTGATATTGGGTCTGAATACATATCTTCGCTGATGGCCTGAGGGCCCCTTTATTGGATATTCAGGGTATACCCTCCGACTTCTCAAATGAAAACACAAAAAAATTTTATATAGTAGACTGTACATAGTAAATGGAGCAATAAGTGCACTAAGTTTTTTCAATATATGTTATATTATATCTGAAAATAATCTGTATTTATTGAAGATATCAGATATATATGAGGGGGCGTTTTTAAGTTCACAGAATTAGTAAAGGTGATTAACGGAATGATAGCGAATTAAGTAACTTATTATTAGTATAAATACCAAGTTTTATCATAGTCGGATCATTAGTATTTGAACTATCGTCGAACAAACAACTTAATCTGGAAGAAAGTCTGAACTATGGAAAAAATCGAGTACCGCCCCGTTATAAAGTTCCTTATGAAGCAAGGAAAGTCAGTTCAAACCATACTGAAAGAGATAGCAACCGTTTACGGGGACTCTTGCCCGGGTAAAACCATGATTTACAAGCGGCATAGTCTCTTTAAACAGTATAGAGATTCACTTGAAGACGACCCACACCCAGGTCGGCCGATCGAAATGACTACTCCGGAAATTATTGAAAAAGTTTTTATTGGAAGATGCCAGACTAAAGAAGAAACAGCATGCAGAGATGGTTGGAGTATCGGAAACAACAATTTTTAAAATTCTCCATGATCATCTTAACATGATAAAGGTCAGCGCAAGATGGGTGCCGAGAATGCTCACACCGCCTCAAAAATAACGCCGCGTGGAGTGTTCATTCGTGTTTTTGGACCTCTGTAGTGAAGATAAGGATGGACTATTGAGTCGAATTGTTACTGGAGACGAAACTTGGGTTCATCATTATGAACCTGAGTCCAAACAAGACTCAATGCAGTGGCAAAAAAAAGGCACACCACCGCCCAAGTAGTTTAAGGTGTCACAGTCGGCTGGAAAAATCATGGCGACAGTCTTTTGGGATTCAGAAGGGATCCTGTTAACGGATTATAAAGATAAAGGTGTTTCCATAACCGGAGAATACTATGCATCAATTCTTGAGAGGTTGAAAGAAGCAATCAAAGAAAAAAAAAGTGGAAAATTGACCAAAGGTGTCCTGCTTTTGCATGACAATGCGCCCGTTCACACGAGCCGCGTTGCACTGGCCGCCCTGCACAAACCTGGAACACCCACACTACAGTCCTGACCTGACTCCCAGTGATTGTTATTTGTTCCCAAACCTTAAAAAAGAACTTCGTGAAAAGAAATTTTCAAGTGATGAAGAAGTGAAGGATGCAGTTTTAGCTTATTTTTCGGGCAAAGACGAAACATTTTTTTATAAAGGTATACATAAGCTAATTGAAAGATCTGAAAAATGTATTAGGGTAGCAGGTAACATATTGAAAAAGAAAAATAATGTTGTATTTTTATTCTCACTTCCTCTCCTTATCCTCCATTCCGCCAACTTAAAAACGCCCCCTCATAGACATCCAACAATTCACTTGATTTATATACATTGAATTCACACATATCAAGTACGCCAAGAAAGAGGGTAGTATTAATTTCTGAAGTAATTATAATTATAATATTAAAATTTCCTTAGCGCGAAGTATTTTTTTCTAGAAACAGTATTTTGTAATAAAGTATTAAAAAAAATTGGAAGATATTTCATGTTCTCACTATTCAATAAATTGTGCATTTGCGGCGGCTTATCATGTTTGAAAAAAAAAATATTTTTAAAGGCATTAAAAGTTATTTTTATGAGTGGGCTGTGGATAAATAACACTTTATAATTATTTTTAGAAAAACTGCACTTTCAGTTGAATATATTTTTTTATTCTAAAGGAATATGGTTCAGATATTATGTATGTATAAATGGAAGTATACAATTTCAGTGACGAATAATATTTTAACCGATTTTAGAGTACTATTATACATATGAAGATAAAAAATTTCCATACTTTTTCTTGAATAATTTATCATTTTATTTTCAAGAAAATTGCACCAGAATTTATACTAAATTCATTAAAGTAAGTTGTAAAATAAAAAGATAATTACTTTCACTGCAATGAGTTTTTTCAGTTTCAATGTTAACTCGGTCACCAGATGTTTCAGCCATTATAGTATATAAATTTCCTTTAAATATACTATTACTGTCTTTTGTATTCATTTTTAATAAAAAGAAACAATGAATATCTGTCGCCTTAAAACTTTACCATGCTTATACTAAACAATGATGTACACTTAAATGTCACTTGGAGTTAACTCGGTGTTTTTTCTCTGCTCTTCCGAATTGTGAATAAAATAGAGTTATCCATTTCTACGAATAATTTCTTTTACACAGATGTAAAAGGGCTTCATAGAAATGAATAAACTTTCATAGATGGACAGATACATTTTTATAATGGGGTTCTAGGGTTAAATATAAAAATAACGTTATTGTTTTAGGAAAAAAACCTGTTTCTTGTAATCCATTCACAATACACTACTACGGATTGAAGTGATGTGCTCATGGATAATTACATTCTGTATATGTATAGTTACATGTTACAACATTATTTGCAATTGTTATAAATCTTATAACATCGCACACAGGATACACAACACAGCATTCAAGAGTCTCACTGAGGCTGTCCGGGAAAGTGAGATTAAGAAGAGGGATCCGGAGGAAGTGCTCGGTGCACAACAGAGACATTCGTGAGTCAACATTTATTCATTTTATTCAAGATACATTTCATAACTTTGCTTATAATTCGAATTTGAAAGCAAATTGTAGACAGCCCACTTTACCAATTTTCCCTTGCCAACGCATAAAGAATTGGCACATTATTCATCCATTTACTCTTTATGGTAAATTTGTGACTTCAAAAACTAGTAGTTTGAAAGTGTTTCTTTTCGAAAACAATTTCATGTGGAAAATTGTTTCTTTAGGATTATATTAGCGTATCTTCCTTAAAAATAATTTTTTAAAAAAGCACAAATTATTTGTGTACAAATTTAAATTTGCTAAATACCGCTTTGCTTCAACGATTAAATAATCGATTAAGCTATATTAAACAAGTTGTATTATTTAATAATCTGCCATACGTTTCTGGAGTGCACTCTTCATTTGTACAATCTCCTTATCTGCACACGCTTACTGAACTTGGAGTGATACCTCTTGACTTTGGAAGTCTACATTTGTAATTTGGTTATATTTGAAATAATATATCTTGAAAATTTATTTAAATAACTGAATAAAGTGTGCTGATGCTAATGTTTACAATGTAAGTTACGACGTAACTTTAAAACAATATGTAAAATATTATTTAATCACTTCTGAGCTAGTTATGTTTTTGTGCTTGCATTTATCGCACCTCTGTCGCATGTCACAGTAAATAGTTTTCATCCAGATGTTTCACCTTACTTCCTCCACTTAAATACTGATAAATTATGAATTATATTTATGTTCAGTGGCTTTGTGTCCAGTTGCTTGTAATTACACATACCGGAGGAACTTTTGTTTTTGTTTGAGTCTGGGAGTTGGCTACAGTTTTTTATTTTTTTTTTAATATTTCGCATGCTTAATAATAATGTGACTTAAAATATGATTTTAAGCTACTATTACAATAGGATTTAAAATACAATAACTTAAATTTATTAATGACACTTATTAACAAAATAATTACGACAGAACGTAAATATCAAGTAGGCTGATGATTTTTAATTAAATCGCATTGTCATTATTAAGCAAGCAATTTATATATATTTATATTTTTTTTCCAATCATATTTCATTTATGTTATAAAAGGATAGGCATAGAAATTATTTATAATTTTAACATTTTTCAGAAATAATTCCTTTACTTCATCATTATTTCCATGTGACCAAAATTCATTTCTGTTAATGTCAATAATGTTAACATTTTTTTAAATCAGAAAAGAATCTTGTTTTTTTAGTACATGAATCATTTGTCAGTTTTTATTTTAATGACGTAAATACCGCTGGAAATTTAAATTAAGTCATATAGTTTTTGCATTCTTTTACATACTCGCTTTTACAAATTTCACAAACAGCAAATTAAAAAATCATTCCGAAGTGATTGGTCTGAAGTGGCGCCGTCATCAGAGCGTTGCACCGTCAGGGCTCACAGAAGTAGAGATGAGCGCCATAGGCATGGAAAGAGAATTAACAGTAAGACCTGCTATAAACCGTAAACTTGTTAAAGGTTTTTCAAATGGAAAGACTGTCTAATCCTGTCCTTTTGGGATGCCCAATAAGAATACTGAATTATTGATATATTTAATTTTACCATTGTTTTTGTGATGCCTTTCCTTGATATATGGATTTTTGTATATACCAACATAGAAAAACAAGAAAGAATTTTTTTAAAAATTATGTTTCTGAGGGGACCGGTAAAAATGTGTTTAATGTTAAAGAAGTAAAATGTAGTTTAGAAAAGGGGCTATTTTTTGGAATATAAAAACACACAAATAATTTATGATCCGAAAAGTACAAAAAAAAAGTTATGAGTAAATTATGATAAGAACACACAAAAGAAGAAAAAACTGTCTTCATAAATGCAAGTGAATAAAAGTAACAATGAAAACCTAAAGAAGTATATAATAATTCTAATGAAATATCAACCGAGTGTAAGATTTATTTGGTTGTTTAGTGCAAGTGAATGTGTTCTCAGATCTTTTTGAGTTTTACATGATTTTTTCTGATTACCATGGAAAGTTTCATGTATTTTTATGACTTTTAAATTCACTACTGTTATAAAATAACTACTATATTGTTTACTATTTTAATGGGGAGAATCTCATTACAAGTATAAATTTAATAAATAGATCATTGAAGTACTTTTATAAAAATTAACCTTATTTTCCATAAACGATTTGTCATTTGACTGATTGATGATTAAAAGTTTTTATGGGGGTATTATATTCCTTTTCTCTATGTAAGAGCGTTATTTTTCTTGTAACAATCAGGCCCAACACCATATGAAATTTTACCGGTCTCCTTCCTTAAGTGTAAAGGGGAATGCCCACCAGTGGTATTGGTTATTTTGTATGGTGCTACCATCTAATAAATGTCGAAAATCATGTTACTATTTATTTTAATTCACCCCGCATAATGTAGATTAAACTCCAAAGGAAAATTCAACAACAGAGAAAAGTTGTCATGTGTAGATTTACATTTTATTACTTTGCATTATGAATATTTTCCCCATAATTTCTTTGTTGCGTTTAGAATTGTGTTTTTGTTTTGATCAATCATTTCTTTTTAATATTATTACTATATGTCCCAAAATTCACGCAAGAAGTAATTTTGATAGAAAACACAGGTTTATAATTAAAAATTGTAAATTTTGCTCAACAATAAAAATGCGTTGTTCTTTTGTGTAGCGCTCCATTTTTAATAACCCTGAACTGTCAGCTATCACGCTGTATTTTTTTTTGGTTGGCAACACTTTACCGCACAAATGGCGCAAAATTAAAATCTTGCGTGAATTTTGGGACACCTTTATATAGTGGTATCGTTATTGTACTAACTCGATACAACATACTTAACTGTATAGCTTATGGAACAGGTTCAGTGAAAAAATCAAAAGAAGACCCACAAAAATATGTTAGTGTTGAATGTATATACATGTCTCATTGTATATATTCATGTTTACTTGTAAAATTAATAATGTAATGTATATATTGTATGTATTTGTATCACATTGGTCACATAATAATGTACTGACAACAGCTTACCACAAATTGAGTAAACGATAGTAACAGAGTATGAATGACATTGCTAGACTTCAATCATTCTTTTTTACTTCCAGTTTTTTTATTTTAATATATTTACTGAATATAAGAAATGAAGTAAGTTTCATTCTGGTAACACTACTTTTGACACGATACCAGGTTCCACAGTGACATGGGCACTCCCTTTGTGGTTTTTATCCCGAGGAGACATATAATTTTTACTTTCAAATATTCGCAAGGAGAAACAAATTTCTAATGTATCAACCAGGCAATTTGAATTCTATGTTAAACAATTTTTAGTAGTTGGTATTCTGGCAAAAATTGATATATCATTGTCAAATTATATGTTCATATCATAAAGGCTAGAGGTAAAAATGATTTTTTATATCCTCGAAGATAATTTTTAATTATACACATTGCATCCTAGTCTTTTTCATTATTAATAATGAACCAGCAATTTATTGTCTATTTTTTATTAAAATTCTAACTCTGTTACCCTAAACCTTTTTTAACTATTAAATATTTTAATAGTTATCAAAAATTTATCAATTTTAAGAATTGAAAACATCACATTGTCAGGACAATGTGATGTTGATGTGATGTTGTCCTATGAAACAGACATGTAACCATTAAAAAATAAAAAAACAAAAGAATGCTTAAGTTAGGTGCAAATAAAGACAATCTATTTTTATTATAGTATAAATAATTATTCATTATGGTATCTATCACAAGCGTCATTTAATACATGTTCGAAATTGTCAATAGTTTGTTCATTGGATTTTGTAATATATTTGTATTTGGATTGCATTTATTTATAATATTCAGGGACCAGTAATTTTTGTATGTATTTTGAAAGTATTAATTAAATAGTATTTTTATTAATGGTATTTTAATTGTAAATACAATTTTGTAATTTATTTCTTAAAACTAAAATGTGTATTTCATTGTTTATTTAGTAAGAATAAGAATGAAATGTATTAGTCATTAATTTTAAATGATAAGTAAAAAAATTTGGCCATAATAAGATAATAATAAATTTGTGGCCAGCACATTTATTACGAAATGGGAAAGCTTCCATTATCAATTATAAACAGTCTTTAAAACAAAAGACTAAAAACGTACTGTTCAAAAGTAAAAGTGCAGTTTTTAAGAGAAATTAAAATTCAAAAAATGATGGTCCAATATTGAATCTAATATATATATTATCCCCCTCCCCCCCCCGCTTAAAATTAACTCTAAACAGGTATTTGATGGCCTTTTATTGCAGAAATATTTAACACAATTGTAATATCATTTGAAGAACTATGGCCATTGATGTCTTAACTTTTGATATTAATAATATTTATCTTTTTCCTGATGTAAATGCTTTAAAATAAAATATTATGACCAAGATTGGATCATTATTCGTCACATCAGAATTATCAGTGTGAGGAATATTAAATAATGATATTAGTTAAAATTTAATTCAAAGGTAAATAATGTCAATTACAAGATTCACTTAATTCAAATATCTTATTTAAATTGTATAAACTTACTTTTAATATTTTATTAGAAACTCGATTTAGCGTTTCCCTTTGATATATTTGCCTATTAAAAACAAATTTCCTTATTCATTTATGAATTATAAAAAACTAGTATAATGAATTATAAGTAATAAAAGAAAACATTCTGTTTGCTAAATGGTAAACCATAAATAGTATCTGCATCCATAGTACCTGCACTGTTGTCTGTGTCCTACAGTAACCTACTCAGTTTTGTAAGAAAAAATAGAGTAGGTTACTGTGGCATTTTCTAATGAGGAATACTTAAAACAATTCAAACTAGTAGTTAATAAACATTAATAGTACTTGTTAATCTAACATTAATAGTACTATAAAATTTTAAAGAACACCAAGTATAAGTTCTTATTTAGTATAGTAAAATAAGGATTAAACCTTGGAATGGATTATGAATATTTTTTGTAACTAACAAATTTTTAATCTTTTTATAAATTTTTATCTCGATTTGATTTTGATCATATAATTAACTTTGTAAAGTTTACTGTGTCTGGCTACACGGTTTTTATAGCTTTATCTTACAAACGGATATACGCTTCCCACTTTTCATGTTATAATATCTCGAAAACAGTTAATTATATAAAAAAAAATGCATATGACAAAACTTGTAGAGAATTTTATGCTAAACAATTTTTGTAAAAACCTCTAATAGTATAGGAAGCAAGATTTTAGCATAAACCTGTGTGAATTTTCGTGACCTTTAATACCTTGACTGATGGACACAATATCTTATGAAAGTTTTCAACCCATCTTTAGACCATCAAAACAAAGGTCTGTGCAAGTTTTCAAGTTGTGTCCTTTCATCCTGAGGTTTTGCCTTTATTTGGTTGTATTAATTGCATTTTTCCAATATACTCGCGTTTATATTCTATTAATATTTCATTCATTTTACTATCATTTTGAAAACCTGAAATAGTTCATTGCCACGTGACTATAAATAAGTTATGAACTCTTTTGTACCATTCGTATAAATGATATATTTTAATACTCATACTCTGTCATATTGACAATTTTTTTATTTTCACATCGCTCTATGTTCTCTATAAAAAATTAATTTGCTAATAGACTTGAATTGATCAACTTTCAAGTGATAGAAAAATGAACAAGAATTCATAATGATTTATATTGTTTTCAAATTACCTTCTTTAGATCTTGGCTCCTTAGACAATTACATAAAAAATAAGAGCTCTACATGTACCACGGAAGGGTAGACAGTGATTATGGCGGACCATATTGTTGCTTCCTACACTAAAATATCGAATTCACACATATTTCCCTATTAAAGCATTACACTTTACCTAGGCAATCCTAGATTTTAATGTGATTAATTATCTTATACAATATAAGAAATGATAGAGCCCCAGTGGACTAGAACCAAATACCTAAGAAGACATTAGATTGCGATTTTAAGACATTTCTCACTATTTTTTTAATAATTAAGGACAGAAAATTATAGTCATTCAAATTTATAATTGAGAGCTTTTGAAAACAAAATTGTGAAGTGGCATTTATTTACATTATTCTAGTCATTTTATATTATATCATAAACAACGAAGTTTCTATGTAAATTTCGAACCCAAAGTAAAAAGTATTTAAAATTATTATATTATTCTACATTTACATTACACATTTATCTGTTTAAAATATGAAATAAAATTATAATGTAAAATAGTAGTATCAGAATTGTCAAAACTTTGAATTCATTTTTAATTTCATAGCTATGATCATTTGTTATTTATATAAGTCATTATAAATGTTTTTATTTATATTCTATTAATAGACCAGAGAATGTAAAATTAAAGTTATAAAATTATTTATAAAGAAAGAGGTATAAAAAGCCTTTAAGTTGTTGTAATATGTTTTATCTAATTTTGTTAAAATGACATAAAAAGTATCATTTTTCTTCCCTTGTACCTTAGTGCTTCTTTATGAAAAATAAGAGTTCTCCAAATCAACTTTCTTTTTTCATTAATGAGATATTTTATCGCTTCAAACATCCATTATGAGTCTTCCAAGCGTCGTAGATGACTATGTGTATATAGAAAAGCATGAAAATTCTAAAACTTTAGACATATTTTCTAAAGTACAAATTAGTGTGTTATCATTGAATGACTTACTGTAGAAAATGAAAAATAATATTTTTGTAAATAGTTTTCTTTGCCATAATAAAAATTTAATTGAAATATTTCGATACTTTTTTATTTTATAAAGCTTTGAATATTTATAAAGGTTTTATAGGTACTTCTATATTAGTATTATGCGTTGTTATAAGGTGTATTTTTGTTGTTTATTGTAGTTTAATTTCACCTAATTCTTCCTATCTAATATAATGTATTCTTTGTGTTTCCTAAAATGTGGTTGCATCAGACATCCCAGAGCCCAGCATGCATTAATCAAGTTCTCACAGTGTAAGTACTATTGGTTTCCTTTGTCCGGAGGGATGGAACTTTTTGGTAATATCGGTTTACAATGCACAACTATGACTTATAAGCTTATTGCATGCTTTTGTTTTCTTTTGTAGTATATTGCATCCGGCATGCTATTAACAATATTTATTGCAACACAGTTAAAAGGTATGTATGTCTCTTCTCTATTCACAATAAACACAAAATTGTTTCATGCAAAGGATTACATATTTTGATTTGTTACATATTCTTTTTATAAAAAAAATTAAATCTTTCAGAATTTTTTATCTTAAATTTGAAGGTTGATCAGAGTTTTATAGGAAATATTTTGTGGGCAATTACTTAACTTGACAAGTCACCCTTGCCAAAGCCTCCCAAAATTGTTTTGGAAGGTGGAACTATTACTTTCAGGCATTTGGTGGAGATTCTAAAGATTTCTTATGGCAGTGATTTAAGAGTTTTAAGAGGCACTAAAAAAGTGTGGACTGAAAGATATCTACGAATGCTTGAGATGCTTTTACAGTGAATGCTCAACAATTGAATACAAGAACAAGAGATAATCCTTTGAAGCTTCCAAGAAAAGTTCCTAAAACTTTCATTGAGATCTTAAATTCTTATTTACATTTATATGTAATAATGAAAGAAATATAATCTATAATGTTAGCCCAAAAACTAATAATCAAACTTGGCCCTGAAACCACTCTCTTTTCCTCCAGCGGAAGAATTTTGCTACAACTCTGACCAGAAGACAATAGAATTATTTCTGTAGGAAATATTTTTATTTATTATTTGCCTAAAACTACAGCAATTACCATCTCAAAATTTGATTATAAGTTTCATAAAAAAAAACCAGAATGAAATTATAAGTTTCAAATAAAACAGTAGTTGGCATGTCGCCAAGCCAATGCTAGCGGAGCACCATTCTAAAGTTGCTGTGTCAGCAGTAAAAAAACTGCTTAAAAATTTATTACCATAATTTATGACACCATGTTCACCAAATGTTGCCTTTAAGTATTTTAATTTATTCCCTATGTTATAAGAAAACATCAGTGATTTCCTTTCTCGACTTTACAGAAACTATCCCTGGTAGAAGTACAATAACATGTTTTTTTGATCTATATCTAAAATCAGAGTTGGCTTTTCTCCATAAGTGTGGATGTGTTTTGTATATTTCAAAGAATATATATGTAAACAATACCTTACCAGAAACAGTAAATAAAATAAAAGCACGCATGATGTGGTGTAGAAAATAACATTCTGATTAGTTGGAACTAATCTTTCTACTCATTAACTCTTTTAATAATTTTTATGTCGAACGCCATTCTTAAGAGTCAGATCAGTTATATTATCTAGTAATGGTCTGCAAATTACTATTAGGATTTGCGTACACAGCGACAGTGACAGTAATAAGCGCTGCCTCCAATAGCAACTGTTGCATAAACTGTTACCAATAAAATGTATCTTAAGAGCATTGGTTCAGAAGGAAATTTCATAGAGAAATAAATTTATTGTTTTCATGTTCATTTCAAGAAGATTTTGATCAACCTTCGTTCATTAAAAAGTTATTTTGTAGAACTTTTTAATCAGCATCATATGTTAGAAAGTTAACCGAAAGATGCTTGCATAATGGCTACAGACTATAATGCAAAATATTGTGAAAGATTTATCAAGAGCGCAACTTGTTTTTATTTATAAATTCATTATTAGTTTCACATGCAGTTGAATCATACACTTCACTTTTAAATATCCGTTTTACCAGATTGACTGAAACTGCAAGGCTGCTGAAAAATGTGAAGAATGTATTTAGCCGTAGGTCCAATACCAGAGTTAATATGGAACTGGAGTTATCACGTGAGTATGCTTGCCTATACTTATGATTATATTTCTAAGTGATACTTTGGAGAATAAAGGGCATTTGACAAGAACAACAGTTTTGTATAATTAGAATTAATATTTTTAAAATTTCTGTATTAGGCAAATTTTTCATCTGTGATGAGAGGCTGCTGTAAAAGACATATGATAGCTTCCATAACAAAATTTATCTGTGCTTATGTTGATGAAATGGTATGGAATTATCTGATAAGGAAAATACATTAAATAATGTGAATGTACACACAAATAATGAACCAGAGTTTAGGATTCAGTCGACAGTTAATTAGAAAGTGATATTCATATATAGTAATCACTATTTAGAAAATAATTAATTTACAATCGGAAATGTTGTTTCATTAACTTTTTGAAACTGCTCTTTATTTGCAATAAATATTTAATTATAAATGTCAGGGTTACCAACATTTTCAGCCAAATAACTCCGGATCTTTTTGAATCATAATGCCAAAGGATGAAAAAAAGAGAATAAATGGAAAATATTCAAGATATTAAAGAAATGAAAAATTATTTAAAAATTGAAGAAATACCTATCCTAGGTATTTCTTCAATAATGTATCGGAAATATACAATTGCAAAGAAAACAGAAAATTATTTGAAAATTAATTATTAATTTTTATGAAATTAATACTTAAGTTATGATTATAAAAAATATATATTGGATAATCACAAGTGATTTTAATAATTTTGAAGTAATAAAAAATATGTAGACTGTTTAGATAATGATGTTGCTTAATCAACTGTTTTGTTGTCCTACTTTGCTAGATTGCATAATAGGACTGTACTAGTTCAATACTTAATTTTTATATCACAAATTTGCAACTTACTAAAAAGTTATGAATTAATTCAATAACTTGCCAAATGGAAATTTGTGACCAAAAGCTAAAAATCAATTAAATGTATAAAAAATGATGACCTAGATTTTTGTATTTTTTCTCCAATTCATTAACTAGTTGTCAATTACTGTTAAAAACTTACTTTAGCTTAGTGTTAAAAACTAGAATAAATTTATTCCGTCAACCATCATTCTATTTTAGACAAAATCTTATTAAAATTAATTATTTTTTATGTCTTTATTTTTTTTTGTTTTATATTGAAGTGGATGTCTTATAATTCTTAGTTTAAAGAAGTCCACCTGACTCATTTTTTTGTTTTCAAATCCATCATGTGGATATTTACAAAAAAATCATTACAATTTTTTTCTAAAACACTAGTAGTCTACATTTATGAGAAAATGCTAGCAACATCTAAATTCAATTATTTTGAATTGTGGTACGGAACACTTATTATGCAAGTTTAACTTATACTTGACCATTTTTGTTTAATTTTCAATTGTTTCACATCATTTTATTCAATATTGCCATACTAAAACTTCTTACGTTATCAAAACTATATTATTTATATCCCCTCTAAGCAACATCATTTTAAGGTAATTTCCATAGTGAAATTAAAATTGATGATTTATCAGCTCATTGCTTCACATATCATAAAGTTAGTTATTTAGAAAAAATAGGTTAAATTATTATAAAAATATTAATTTTTTTTCCTACTATTATTTATTGACAATAAATTTCTTATTAATATCTACTTTGGGGTTATTGAGCAACAGAAGTCTAAACTTATTTACACACTGTTATTGTGGTAAGTCATCTGATAAATATTTTGGGACAAATATGGAAACTGCTTGGAATTCTACTGCTAATTTTTCAATAACACATTTTTTTGTCTATATTAGCTTATATAATTTATGTTTGTATCATGACAGTCTTAATTTTTTTCTTTAGACTGCACAAATTATTAGAAACTTATGATTACACCATTCTTTTGTAGTTCAATAGCATAAATTACTTATCATATGTTCTATTTTAATGAATTGTAAGTGTATTATCAAAATTTTGTTATCAATCACATTATAAATCTGTTCTAGACAATTTTTATTTTTCACAATGTCTCTATGCTTGATTGCAATGGTTTTATTATATCAATACGCTTTTAGGTTTTATTTTGGAATGTTAATTGATGTGTAAAAATGCTGATCTAACTTAGTAATTTGATCAAAAAATTCTTATTTGGAATGGACTTTTAAGCGGTTATATCTTTTATCTTTATATTCTCATACCCAGTGCTCTCAAAAATGGGCATTTCAAGTAATTTTTTCTGGGGAAATATTGAAAAAAAAATAAACAAAGTATGAATGATAGACTAATGATACATATTTTCCTGTATCTAAAGGACCAATAAATAAAGTGTTCATTTAATGTTTCCTATATCCCTTTAAAAAATTTATTTAAAACTCAGATTTTTTTAAATGTGCCTGGACAATGTATGACCTTTTATGAATTTTTTTTATGACCTTTTATGTATTTTTTTCAATTAGGAGACCCTAATTAAAAAAATTAAATCATAAAAGAATTCAGGTTTATGGGATGAGCGTTCTTGTGTTTTAAAACTCTACCAGAGTTTAGTGATATGTGAAATAAGGTTTAGTCATGAAATTTCCGAGAGTGTTAGAACGTAGAAGAAATATAAGGAGATCCTTTGCCATTTGAAGCCTGTTACAAGTTTTTCTTCCTTTGATAAAAATAGATATATTGTTGCAGAAAAATATAAATAGACATATTGTTGATTAGCCACTTTACTATTTTTAATATCAGCACTGATTGTCTGTAGTAGTGTTATCTGTTGCTACTTTCTTGTTACAAATAACTCTTTAGACATTTGTGAACTCATATCCCTTTAATTTGTCCATTCCTTTAATTGAAAACATTCATCCTTCTTGAAACCATTCAGACTGCTATCAATAAGTAACTAATGGGGGTAACAATGCACCTACATTTAAATATTCATTGACAAGTACAGTAGAACCTTGTTTTATGCGGGGCTTCTATTCCATGTAAATGCCACGTAAATTAAAACTCAATTGTCATTGATATGTAGTGTTAGTTTCTAGGTACATAAAAAAAGATTTTACTAGAAGACAGTTAAATTTAGTCATTATTAAACCAAACCAAAATCACTGTTTGAAAAGGCAAGGCGTAAGAGTGGACCATTTGTTAATTTTCTTTGGTCTTTTTTATAGGGCTTTAATGTGTGCATAATTCCATGGTCTTCTTTTAGACTTCTCTCCATAATAGAATCTTTTTTAATTAAGAAATCGCCAAAATCATTTTACCATTGTCAAGCATTTGTTTAACATTAACATGTATGTGAGTTATCCTAAGTCGATATCATCATTATTTTTGTAATTTTTCTTAGTAAGCTTTAAGAGGTTGTAAAAGAGAGTCTCACGATTGGTAGTAGAAATTCTACGTGAACATTTGGATCCAAATTTCTAAGACCATCACCTGGATGACCTGGAGCATTTTCAATAACCAATAAAAACTTAAACACCAAGTTTTTTGACTCGAAATACCGCTTAACTTCTGGAATGAAATAGTTCTCTTTCCAATCAATAAAAATGTCACCAGTGAACCAAGCTTGACTATTGGTAGAATATGGGTAATTGGTTAATGGATAATTAATCAATAAGCTAAGGTTCGGAAGCATTAGAACATAAAAAAACACTTGACTATTTTAAAACCGGGTGCAATTTTTTCTGCCTTTGATAAAAATGTTTTCTTTGGCATTTTTTCCCAAAGTTATCCTGTTTCATCTGCATTAAAAACTTATTCACTTTCATCTATAATTCTGCAGAACTTTTCAGGATATTGTCTTGCTACATCCATGTCCGCATTAGCTCTTTTTCCTTGCAGTGTATGGTCGTCCAAATTTTGTTGCTTTTACAAACTTTTAAACTGCTCTTGCTACCATTGAATTATTGTTGATGAGTGCTAGAAGAGAGGAAGCTTTAAATTTTATTCGATTGAGATTGAACGGTATCCACTTCTGATTCTTATCTTAATTCACAGCCACTGTGCTTTTTCAACCTTTTCTAATAGACAACTTCTTGCATAGCAAAACAAATTTCACGCACAGTGGAGCACTTGGTTCTATGTTTCTACAAGTTTTGTCCTTATGTCAAGTACTGACGATTCTTTAATATATTATCGTTCTAATGATGCCACAGATTCATTTATATTCAAACAGACCAACTTATTGGTTTTCTCCGCTTCTCTTTTTATAAATAACCATATAAATTTTCTGACAAACACTAGTCTGTTTAGTAGTAGCTCAGAGAAAGGACAAAAATGTTCTTAGCTAGTTAAGTTGTCATTAATTGTTATTTAAACAAAACTGCATTTAAATTGTAAACAAATTGAACGAAATGCATGGGAATGAACAATCCTTTATGAATGGGAGGAAGAGTAGTTCGAGGGCAGGGACACAGTGCAACACCCGAGTGAAATGCTTGACGGGAGGTAGGTAAATTTGTGAATGGTAAATTGGCTCTGCGTATAATCATGACTCATGCGTGGAAAATAAGAATGCAGTGTAAAAGACTTAACCGTGGGTAATGAAAAGTACATGAAATAAACCCACGTAAAACTAGGGTCTATTGTACTTAATTTTGTTCAAAGTCATAGATTTTATTACCGTTAACAGATCTAAAGAATATAAAATTGACTTGAATAATATGTTATTAAAATATAGGTATTTATTAATACAGGTGACCAGAACAAGTATGTTCTTTTTACAATTAAAATATATAGAATCATGCTGTCAATGGTACAAAAGTATGTGGGCCAGAACTTCTAATAATAAAGTTAGCTTTAAAACGAAACTTACACTATTAATGTACCGAAAGCCACTAGTGTAAGATAGAGTTTTTACAGCATCCAGTCACTTTCATTATCAATTATAGTGTCGAAGCTTGCTTTCTGCTAGTTTTTTAGCCTGAAATATTTTAGACGTCGCAGAGATAATTAGATAGCTGTTTTCATCTTCATTACCAATAGAAAATATCTGATTTTATAGCGTCTGCGTCAAATAGTTACAAGGGTTATTTTGACACAATATTGTTTTCACGGCTTAACCATACTCAAAAAAAAATTTTAAGTTCCACATGGCTTTCATATTCAGAATCGTCTTCATAAACTAATAACTCGCTTGTGTTTATCCTGTCTAAATTACACATTTTTTCAGAGTCTATGTTCAAACAAACTTGTTTTTTCACTACCATAACCAGTACAACATAATATTTTTGTTCAACGTACATTTAACAAATTACACTTTTAACTTACAAAAGCAAGGCTGCAGATTTGGCCTCTATATGTAAATTGACTAATTGACTATATATGTAGGGTATATACATATTGAATTCATGTGCAGGTTTTAAGATGTATTTCATTTTTTACAGATGGATTTGCATTTTCTCAAGAGGAAGGAGGATCTGTGTCACAGACAGATGTAATCAGAGCCTACGATACGAATCTACCAAAACCAGGCGGGTCTTAAAATTGTACAAATTGCGACAGTATGCATGGGGTGCATTTTGTGTAATCTTTCTGTAATTTTGTTTAAGAATTTACACTTACTTTCAGTGGATACTTGTTTGTTGATACCTCCATACTATTGAAATTAAAATTATTGAGACCAGAAAATGAAAGTTTACACGCAAAACTGATCATTTGATAATGAAACAAAATTACATAGTATAGTCATTGGAGCTATTCTAGTGTGTGTAGTTATTGAATGTAGGGTAGAAATAAATGGTTTTTATCATGTTCAAAATTTCCCGTAATTCTTACAGTTAATTTTAATAGTCATTTAATATTAATAAATTTTAATTGCATATTGAGTATAATTTGATTATGTTTTGTTTAAGCAAATAAAATGGTATGAAAATTAAACTAAAAGTATGTCATAATATTCCTATTTATTTATTTATTTATTAGTTTCTATACCTAAGGTATTTTTGTATTGTAATTAATATCAAAATAAAATAATTATGTCTAATAATAATGGACACTATATGTAAATAAATATGCAAAAGATGGCCTTCAGCCAATAACATCAGAATTGGTCAGAATTAACTAATAAAATTAAAAAATAAATCTTTGATAGTAAAATATAAAATTGCAAAAGAAACTTTTAATATTCAATTGTATTCCTTCTAGCAGAAAAATCTTATTTGAAATTTTGCATTACCAATATATATTTAAAAATATTTATATTTAGGGACCGTACCAGAAACATACGGGTAGCTAAAAATGACAAAAATAAGAACTTTAAGTTACATAGTTTGTCAATACCAGTGCAATATTTTATAGGTAGAAAATGGTCAAAGTCCTGATAAAGGTGAAATTTATTTCCTGCGTTTTGACATTAAACGTAAAGAGTCCATGTTACAAGTGAAAATGAGATTTAATTTTTGGAAAACTAAACACTATTGTTTATGATTTATGCATTAAAAATGGTTTTTACAACACACCATTTTCAGGTATTCTAAATAATTTTGTTTGGTTACTACAAACATTATGGGGCTTTACATGAAGAAATTACAGCGGTGTTACAAAAAGTTTATTAAATTATCACCATTTGGCCCTATAAAATCATACATGGTCTCTTTCATTTTGTTTCAAGCCACTTTATGCGAACAATGAATTTAGAAGATGAAAGAAATTATTATAACTTAAAAGTTATTATTTTAAGAAAATTCAAATTTATTATTATCTAATTAAATATAAAAATCACTTATTAGTTATATTGTAGTAATGGTAATTTATAGGTTTTCAAAATTATTTTTTGATGACATAATGGCTAATATAGAGATATGTACAAAATAATTAAAATGCTTTAGTTAATTTTGGGAATTAACGTCACAATATATCTGAAGGAAATAATTTTATATCAATCTTTAATATAATATTATGTACAAAATTTTCCCATTAAGAATGTAGGAAAAAAATTTCACCTTTACCAGGGCTTTTACTTTTTAGGACACAGGTGATGCACACAATAAAACATTGTCATATACAAACAAACTATTCTAGTAATGGTAAAGCAGTGTTAATGTTTTCTGTTATAACTAAGCCTTTTTTGATGGGACAATACTATAAAGTTTTCTCCAACAATATTCAAACATTTGATTTTTTAAATATAATGTTATGCAGATCAAATTATACCAAACATTTTTAAAAAGTCTTTTTTGAAAATCTTAAGTCATCAATGTGAAAGTCATGATTTTTCTGTAGTTCCATTATGAAATTAAAATTACAGTAAAATTGGTCAATTTTCAATCCAACACATAATGTAATATTCTATTCAACACAATATCTTTGAAATCATTGAAAATTGAAGCTTTCATGACTTGGCAGTTTATTACCTAGTTTATTCTATATTACGTAGTAAGGTATAAATCTCTCCACCATTCTCGTGTCCTAATTATACTTTTGTATGAGTTAATTCCCTGTGACTCATCTTACTGTTACTCAGTTGCTCTCTGTCTAGATTCAAAAGCATTGTTTCTAGGTTATTAGTACTTGTGAAAAGCATATTGAAATGCTCCAAGCATTCAGCCAGTTCCCGTAGATAAGCAAGGTTTTTATCTAGTGCCTCAAAAGCTCCTGGAATATTCTTACAGAAGACAGATGAAGGCATATATTATTAATACAACTTTTTGCCTACTTCTTTTCATTGCTGGACCGTGGTATTATATTCACTATTTCCTACCCTCATTATTCACATCTGTTCTTTTGATCCTCAACCTCAGACTGCTTGCATAAGTAAAGTTCTCAAGTCTTTTATGCTCCTTATTATTTATTAGGAAATTAAAAATTACTTAAGCTTATAAATTTTTATTTTGTTTGTTGATGGGAATGTATTTAAATTATCAAGAATACCAAGTTTGTTCATCTTGGGCAACTTTTATAAATGACTTCAATAATTTATATTATTGAGTGCTAATCTTTGTAAATTGTTCAGTTATCACAACTTATATTGATTGATATGATTAAACATTCAATACAAAGCTTTTAAATTTTGAAATATACGGTTAAGTATATTACTGTAGTAGAGACTACAGTAATATAGCCAATTTATTGCAAAAAAGTTTTCTCTCAATCACATTTAAATTGCAAGTATTTTTCATAGTGTGTGTGTGTGTGTGTGTTTATTATAAACACAATAACAAATATTTGAGTTTAGTTTTACTAGCCCATGTGTTGTTCAAAATGGGTTCTACATGCAACACACTATCTCCGTAACTATTCTTGGCTATAATAACGATCTGGATTTGTATAATTATATTAACCTTCTATATCAGCCAAATATAAATTATATCTGTATTCTTCATATGATAATTCTAGTTACTTTCAATTTCATTTTGAACCGTAAATAATATTTATGCTCTCTATTACCTGGCACTTTATGCAAGAATATATAAATGTGATGATATCTTTTTAGCATCTCAAATTTCTTGTAAATTTGAAATCATTGATTCTATATGTGTATAACCTGTTGTATATTTATAATTTATGAGTTGATAAGTAAATTTTCATATACTTTATTATAACTTGTGAAATTACTTATTTGTGTTGTGAATTAATTATATTGTTGATGAAAAACGTGATTTTTATTTTCAACCTTATTTTAAATTACAATGAGATCGAACAACTGAAGTTAGTACTTGTGTAATGCAATTGAAATTCAGTAATGGGAATAGAAATTCACCAATATAATCAAATATTAAAAAAATGGGAATACAATTAAAAAAAAGGCATTTTTTACTGAAATTTTCATTTTTGCTAGCAAAAAACTTAATTTTTTAAATATTTGCACGCAAATCAACTAAAAATACAAAACAATGTATATCCGTAGAAAGGACATCTCCACAGTTTTGCCAATGCACCTATATTTATTTGAGAGGGTTAGTAGACACCACAGAGCATCACATAATGGAAGTAGTGTGTGCAGCTGACAAAGACGCAGGCATATCGATCATATAAACAAGGGTATCTGCTGCCAAAAATATCACAATGTATGAAAAGGTGGACAGCATTCCTGAATGTAGACAAGTTCACATCATTGACGTTAGTTACGGGCTGCAGTTAAAAATGTCATCTGACAGGGATGCTGTATATACAAGTATTATTATCAATAACCATAATAAGTTAGTCTTGGGTATAGTGTGTCTGTCGCCATAACCTCTTGACGCTGAAAGCTGTCTCTTTTATATAATTGCTCTGTGAGCAATAAGAAAATTACCTTTGATTATGAGCTTTATACATTCCAATGGTCTTGATCGATGCTTTCAGCATTGATGTCTAAGGTTGTATCCGATAACAAAGTTGATGGCAGTTACTATTTGAATTCATAAAGTGCAAATTTCATCTAAAATATGTATCCAATCCACCGATACTCTTGATAATACTATGATAGACCTTACTTATTTAAAAACAAAATATCACACTATTTGTAAAAGAGAAGTAAAATACTTCTCCTTTTACAGACCTATGATAAATAATATTATCCTGAACTTATTGCACGACTTCAGCACTGCTGTGATAGAATTAGCCTGTCCAAGACTAGAATCCAGTGCCAATGTATTCAGGTTAAACACATTTGTGCTCTCCAACATAGTCATACCCACTTTTCACCAATTATTTTCAATATTACGAGCAGTTTGAATAGTGTGGAAGTTTTATGTATCATGTTCTAGCTCTGTCAGCTAGGTTAGTAATTTAAATGATAGCTAGAGTAATTCTAACGAAAATAACTATTATTTATCGTCTCTTAATGGTAATTAACCATCTTTCATTACCTACTATTTTAAAGTTTTTTTTACTTTTTTTTGCGAATATTTTAAAGTTTTTTTTAGAAATTAGTAATTGTTATGATTGTGGGTATCACACATGTTGCAAGGTGTACGTTTATTGTATTTGAGCTCATTTGATTAGTCTTGATGAGTCCTTTGATCATAAGTAGTGGACAGAGTCTGATGATAGAGCTGAAAGGTGACGAAAGGAATTCTTGAATGGTGAGGACTGATTTAGAGGACTCTTTCTTTATGAATGTCGTTTAGGGCGAAAAACCAGCGAAGCATCACGCAATATATACACAGAGATGGATGAAGATATACACTTTATTTTTTCCATAACAATGTTCGATTTAAGGATGAGAAGTACTTGGTGTATAACAACACCATGGGAGTTGTCAAAGGGTTAAGCTTGTCGTTATTTTTATTAAAGGTACTTTAAGGTATGTTGAAGAACCTTACTTATAACTCAATCCACGTCCGTGCAATCAAGTAGAATTATAACATAAAAAATAGACGCTACAAATAATATATTTTAGAACCCATTTTTTATTTATTCAGTTATAAAAGGGAATATTAACAAATATTAAAATTGTTTTTCTTTGGGCTTTCATTTCAGTAAAATTGTCAATTACTTTATCAACGTCCAATTTTCAGGCCAAAAAATATTCAAATGAAGAGTATTACCGAATTATGCAACTTTTCTTATTTAAATTGACACTTTCCGTAATCTTGTCAATATGTCAGTCATTTAAATTTTTCAAAGATATAGGATGTAAAACATTAAAATTGGAAACTATTTTACTAATACCAAAGAAGCGAAATATCAACTGATTTATGAAGATACATACACGATAAAATATGTTCACTCGAAACAAACTTTTAGGATCATACATATGTTCATCTTTGCAAATTTGATCGAAATATCGTTTTACTTTTCTTTGACAAATTTTAGAAACTCCAAGAATGTATTTCATATGTAGCGCCCAATATGAAGTTTTATGAAGAGTAAAATCATAAGTTCTGATCGCACGAAGTTCAGAGTGTTAAAAAAAATTAAGAAATGTTTAAAAATGAAAATAAAAGAAATGTTTCTGCTAATCTTTCGAGTGAGATATCAATATGTTTTTTTGGCATTGCCTGTGCGCATATGGCGCATCAATCGTTAGCTAATTTCAGGCACATCTTTAATTGACATATTGAATTATTTATTTACAGTTGTAAGCGTCGTTGGCTGAAAGTACTGCGTTTAACAAAAGTAGTAAAATGAATACAAGAAAAAAAAACTGCACGGAAACAGATTGTAGATAATGGTCTCTTACAAATATGCAATTGAAAATAAACGCACTGACAGAGCAAACGTGAAGACGAAAAAAATGCCAAGATATATAATGCTAGTGGTATTATTAATGAAAGGGAAGTACAGTCAAATATTCACATTTATAATGAAAATCGAAAGTTCTATTTTCATTTATTTTTTTTATTGAAAGGTGACAAAACAAGTTACAGTAGATCTATAATAAAAAGAAAAGAGTATAAAACTAAACTACAACTCTAATTATGTGAGCACAAAATGGTTAGATTATGTATACATTTTTAAGGGTTACTTGTGTTATTATGTTACAAAATGTATTGATCATTTATTAAAGTTAGTATTAATATGGAATTATATTATTTTCTACATACTGAACAAAACATTATTTTTATTGAAGCTGGCTTTAATTTATAAATAATATATTTTGTATTTCTTTTTTAAATGTTAATAATTTTTGTTGAAAAATGTCCAAGGACGGATGTTGAGAAAGAATATCATTATACAATCGGCACATTCGAATTGTGGGGTTATAAAGAGAGGTATTATTGTTATAAACCTGCAGTACGAACAATCTCTCTAACGGTATACGGGATCTGAGTCGAGCGTTGAAGTTGAGTGGAGAGAGGAGATAGGGACAATCAACATGTGAATGTATGATTTTAAATAAATATAATAAGGTTAGTGCTTTTTCTCTGTGTAGCTAGTGATGACAAATTAAATATCTGTAGTTGGATTTCATAGGATCTATATTCTCGTCCAAAATGAAGTCAGAATTAATTTGTTTCATGAATACAGAATTAATTTGTTTGTACGAATGTAATTTCCTATTTTTTTAAATAACGGACTAAGAAATGTGTATTTTATTTGTTTCTTTAGGCAAAAGGAAGTTAACTGTGTCGATTTTGGCTTAATATAAAAGTCAAGCAGAAAGAGAGTTGGCAAGGGAAAGGCAACAGTGGATGGTCACCGGCGGAGGAGAAACGATTAGCGACATCCAAATCGACCCCGTCATTTCCTTAATAATGTCAGGGCTATTTGTGGAAGTCCCATCAAACAATTGTGCCCAGCAATTCAATCAAGATAAACAATGTGAATTTCGATAGGTGTACAATTAATCTTTTATTTATAGTGTTTTTTAGAAACTGATTAATATAGTAACACGGCGCTGAAAGTTTTTAGATTGCTTTAATTAATATTTATTATAGATTTAATTCAATTTAATATTGAATTTTATTGAAATTTATATTTAATACTGAAGAAGCAGTATTACAAAGGAAAGGAGATTGTAATTTAATCACCATTAGAATTACAAATTGTAAAATTAATTTAAAACCTTTTAATTGGACTTTTATTTTATTTTCTTACTAGTGATATGCGAAAATGTGTTGAGATCTAACATTTGTAAATTTGTGGTATTCATGAATTGGCGTTGAATTAATTAGATTCAAATATTGAATATATTTGTTGTTAATTTTGTAGAAATTCAATGTTCACAATTAAATGAAACTACGTTATGTAGTATTATTTCTACTTTATTTAAATTCTTTACCACAACCTAAGTTTCATTGTATGACAACATCTTCAGGTGGGCAATTGCTAATATATGAAAAACTTAGATTGTAGTAAAGAATTTAAATAAAGTAGAATTAATACATCTCGTAATTTCACTTCATTGTAATTAGAGCCAATTATTCACAGATCCGCCTGAGCAGCAGTCGACAAATAGAAGTGAAGTTTTTGCTGAAGCTGGGGAAATTTTGCCAACATCGAGGCAACGAAAGATGTTCCTGTCTTCCTAGGGGTGATGTGCAGGAAACCATATTGGATGTGGACCCAAATGACCAATACGCCAAAGACACGCTTGCAGCCAGCATTCGGATATCTGGCTCACTTTCAACCAACGTCAGTTGTGAGAAGTTATTGCATGAGGCATGAAGTGGAGCAGAGCAATGAAGAGAAGACGAGTTCCATGAAATCCGCAAGGAAATTTTGTTTAGTCAAGCTCGAGAAGCGAAGACTCGTGCTGGAGTTATAAAGAGGGAATTGGAAAATAAATGAAATATGTTTTTAGATTATTAATTTTTTTATTTATACATTTTTATTCTATTTTGTGTTTTCAAATATTGTTTTTTTCTTATTTCATTTTCATTTTTTATATACCCTATTTATATACTTTTAGTACTATTTTTATTGTCATTACTTTTATTTTTATAAATTTTTCTCCTCATGTGTTTTATTTTATATTTTTCATTCATTGTGTTTTATTTTATATTTTTTTAAATTTCACAACAGACAGTTAAATTTTTGATAACAAATCATATAAACATTATTTTGTTGTGTGTAGAAAGGCAGTGTAGCACATTGTTTAAGACATTTAAAAGTGTTCTCTGTTAATGTTTATATTTATGATCTTACACAAAAATGGTGGGAATTATTTACTGATTGTTAAAGTCACATTTATGTTGTCGTGCTTTGTTCATAAGGGTTTATAAGTATACATTACAATTTGGTGAGAGATGGGCAAAACAAATGTTCCATGAAATGGTGTATTAACCAATGAAATAGGATTTTCATATTGAAACAATATGAAAGAATGGTTTGTATTACTAGTCCAAACTAACTTAATATATGTTTTTGTTTTAGTTATGGGCAAATTGAACCATACATTGCATTTCAATAAGTTATTCATTGCATTTAAATAAGTTATGCATTTAGATAGTTTCCAATTTCTCTGTTTTTGTATGTTTTTTGATACTGTTTCCGGACTAATGTGTGTGTGTTTTAAGGGATAGACATATCTATGTTTCTGATTCAAGAAATTCTGTTATTTCAGATGTGCATTCACTAATATATTCTGGGAAAGGTTGGAAGATGTCACTTGGATGTTCTGCAAAGACTGATGATTTTTCTGCATCTGATCTAGCCCAGCCTCTAAAGCATTTTTTTTAATAGGTGGAATATGAGTTTTGGGGCGTTTAAGATTTTTAGTCGTTTTGCAGAGTGAATAGTTGGTGTCCGTTGTCACGCTTAGGCTTGACAGATAAGATTGTAAATTGTTGTTTACCAATGTTTTTATGAGTGCACTTGTTAAATAATGTTTTCTCATTTGGATATTCCCTTGTGTGCCAGATTTTTCTCAGTCTGCGTCGTTCTTGTTTCTTATCCTTGATATCTTTTGGATATATGTTGTATTTGATGTGTAGTCGTTTTTGTTTGATTGTTGTATTATTAGCAACTTTATGGATGGTCATATAAAGTTTTTCCACAACTTCTTTCAGTTCATCTATATTATCTATTTTAAGTCGCAGGTTTATTTGGGAAGCAATTTCGATTTGGTATAGTACCCAATTTATCTTTTTTGTTTTATACACTCTATTAGAAAGTTCAACCAGAATGATTGACGAGTTAATATTAAGGATAGCTGATGTGTTGTATGATGTAAGGTCTATGTGTGACTTGATACTAATAAAATTGCCATCAACATTTCTTGCGATATAGAAATCCAGCAAGTCTGGAGTTTTTTTTCGTCGGTGGGCCAGTAGAGAGGTTCTTTAGTGGAGATACATATAAACTTAGCCTTTTGAATAATTTATTAAATTTTATCTGTGCAATATTCTTCAGTTGGATAATGTTTGATATTACTTTTAATGATCAGTGCCATTCCGCCATGGCTATTAGAGATTAATTGTGATAGATGATTAATTGTGTATTCTGAGTAGTTTTTGACTGTGACATGTGTTTTGGGTGTGAATCTTGTTTCTGAAATCAGTGCTATGTCAATTAATTTCATGTGAAATAAAGTTTCAAATTCTTGAGTTTTTCCGTCAAGCCGTTAGTGTTCCAAATTACAACTCGGGGTTTGCAGGTCATTTCTTCAACATCTAACATTTTGTCCATTATTTCTATCATTGTCTGCTGTAGTTTGTGTAGCATAGTTTCCTTGTGGTCAACTCGTTTTTTTGTTTGTAGTGCTGGTCTCTGTTGCACAGCTGCTTCTGCGTATGTTTTAGTAGATCTGTACTCTTAGGTATTTGGAGTAGTTCAATATCATTTTTGTGTTCTTGACAATATTTCTTTGATTTTCAGTGATATCTTAAGTATTCTTTGTAGATTTTACAGTCTTTGCAGTTCGTTGGATGTTCTAATTACAGTTTACGCAGGTAGCTTCAGTGTTGGATCTCTTTTTGCAGCTAGTAATTTCATGCTCTTCACCACATTTAACGCATCTGAATGGCCTGTGGCAAATATTTTATGAGTGGCCAATTCTTTGGCATCTTTTACATTATAGGTCCTCTTTTTTATTTTATGGAGTTTCAAAAGTTATACACAAATTCAAAAGTTCATTTTCTAGATCTCTTTTTATGACATCCACAAATTGATACACCTGTTTGAAGGTGCCATGGCCTTCCCAAACCCAAACTAGTGATTAGGTATGATTTTTTAGATGTGTTATCGCATAGTGCTTAGTATGGTCTTTTCCAGCATTTTCCTGATTATAGTCAGAGACTTATGGATCTGTAAGAGACATCTCTAGTGATTTATTTGGTTTCAGTGTCCACAATACTTATGTTATTTTCCATTGATTTGGAAAGAAGGACATATTATAATATAGGCATGCGTTGAAAATGGCAAATGAAAGCTATACTCCCTTTTTTGGAAGATTTGTTAGCAAGGTGGTATCAATTTGATCCTTTAACTAGAGGATTTCTCGGAGAAGTTCATTCGGTGTAAGAATTTTCAGGTGTAGCTGAGATAACCAATGAATCGATGATAGATCAATGCATCCATTATCTCAGCTACACAGTTGTGTAGCTGAGATAATGGATTCATTGATATGTTCATTATGGTCCTGATTATTGCTAGGAAACAGTTGAAACACTTTATTTAAATGTTCAGGGTAAGTATCTGATTTTTCAGAGTCTAATCGAGCTCATGCTCCTGATTGAGTTATTATGTGTGTTATTTGAGTTTTGTAGCTCTTTAGAACTTTAATGGGCTTCCACAGAGAATAATTTTGTGTCACTAGTTGACATTAGTTTAGTGAGGTAGGATTGCATGTTATATCTGTCTTATTGTGTGCCATATTCTGTGAAACCATCGTGGCTCCTGTGTTTCATCCCTGATAGATACCGAATCCTTTGTTAGCTCCTATGTTAGCCTCGTTTACGAGTAGAGATTGATTTGTATACTGCAGTATGGATAATTCTATTTAATCTTTTTATACCCTGCTCCACTTCTTCATTAGTTTTTAGTGCGATCCTTAGCTTGGCCTCTACTGTGATGTTTTCTTAATAAGAATCCCAGTGAGAGTTTTTACTGTATATTTTCGGTGGGGCTTCTGACCTTGTTGGCAATATTTTTATAATTTATAGAATTACTGGGGTGTGATAATTGGTTCCGGTCATATTATTGGTCGAGATATTTCTGAATACAAATAAGTCTAATAAAACTAATAAATAGGCCAGTAGGTGGGCTTTCCAGAGTTTAAACATTCAAAGTTAAAATCTTACATTGCCTGGTATAGTTTCTACCTCTGTTGTTATGAGTCTAAAGCCACAATAAGAATGCTTTGTATTCCAGTCACCACCGCTTGAAAATCGAGGTCCAGCCTAGAAAAATAGTTTTTAAAGTCCTCCATTGTTATCATGTGTTTTGGCAAGTAGTACATGGCTGATAAGGTGGTGTTTATTACTAGCACATCAAGAAAGGCAGCCGAGCAGTACTTTTTGCGTTCAAAGCATTGCCTAACAGTGTGATACACTCGGTGAACTTGCTCGACAGTTGAGTGTGATTTGCGGAAGCCAAACCGATGGGGTGGAATAACAGCATTGTCTTCCATGGTGATTTTAATCTGGTGAGAAATATCCTTTCCCAGAGTTTGAAAAGCACTGGTGTTAGACTTATAGACCTATAGGATGATGCTTCATTTTCAGGCTTTCCCAGTTTATGTATCATGACCACTTGTGATGTTTTCCATATATATAATAAACAAGTAAGGAACGTAATACATTTCCTGGGCAGTTTTTTAAGTATTGCGGGAGTAATCAAATCATATCCCGGGGCTTTACCTGAGTCCATCTGTCTGATTTCTTTTGTGATTTCTCTCCGAGAAATTGGTTTTACCGGGAAGTTTATTTGAAGGTCTTGTTGTAGAATTGCATCAAGGTCGAACTCGTCAACTGAACCTGCATTGGGTGTAAAGATAGAAGCTAGATATGCGGCGAAAACTTCTGCTTTTTCCATGTCAATTCTGGCCCAAAGGGTCTGTGATCTAATGGGGAGATATGCTTGTTGTGGTTGGTTAAGATTTTTTGTAGCCTTCCAGAGAGAACATTCCCCAGTGCTCATTGGAGACAACAACTGGAGCTTATAGATAATAGCGTCATTAATTGACTCCTTGACAATGATTTTGAGTTCTTTGGCTGCTCTCATGTCTCTGTTTTTATCTAGGGGATGGTGAGATTGGTGGAAGATCCTTCTTAGACGCCGCTTTCTCAGGATCGTTTCTTTTATATTTGTCGAGTTAGTAGAGGCGCCACTATATTCATTGAGAAGCGGTGTATTAATCCAGGCCGCCACTTGAATGAGATTGGTGAACCATCTATAGGCCTCGTCCACTTCGCCCTGGTCCTTGAGAGACACTGATAGATTAATTAAAAGACAATCGGTTCTAAAATTTGTCAATAACTCGGGTTTTTCTCATGATGAAGAGCTAGTGCTCAGTATTAAAATCACTGGTGTATGATCTGAAAAAAAAAAGCTTGAATCTATGGCGGTATGTAAACAAGCTATTCCCTTGGTGATGAAGAGGTCCAGGAGGTCAGGCAACTTTCATGTATCGCTGGGCCAATAGGTTGATTCGCCGGTGGATAGCTTAAGATGTTTCGCATCGACAGCGCTTCAGTTCCCTGCTCCTGGTGCTGGTACAATGGGAGCCCCAAAAAGAATGCTTACTGCTCCAGTCTCCTCCTGCCACAAATCTCAAGCCCAAGGTTCGGTAATAGTTGAAGAACATTTCAGCAGTTATCCTGTGTCTTGGTGGACAGTATACTGAGGAGAGTGTAATAGGACCAGAGCGGTCTTTGAGTTGTATAGTCGTTGCTTGGAGATGCTCAGTTGAGAATGACTGCATAAGTGTGTGTTTTAGGTTGGTTTTAATGACAAGAGTTGTTCCAGTGTGTGTTCTACCATCCGGATGAGGAATAGCATGGATATTATGACCTTTGAGGTGGAAAGCGCTTCTAACTGAGCTAAGTTGTTTGCTATGCGGTACTCTACTAAATTACTGATTTAACTGTGTGTAAGGTGAGATCCTTAACACCGCGTCTTTCGAGACTTAAGGCACGCCCATGCCTGCTGGGTTTGGTTCGCGCTAGGTATTTAAATTCCTTAGTATCATCCATATTTGGGAGGCATTCCCCTATCCATCACCTGGAGATGCAAGTGTTAGCATCAGTTTTTTTGGATACAAAAACAATTTTGTTCGTGGAATACCTCCAAACTGGTAAAATAATAAATTTAAATTATTATTATAACATTTTGAACCAGCTGGGTGTAAAAATTCGTAAGAAAAGACCTGATTGGAAGAAAAAATTACTTTTTTTTAAAAATCAGTTAATTAAAGTAAAAATTGTTGTAACGTCCACCCTCTTCACCAGATTTAGCTCCCTACGACTTCTGGCTGTTCTCACATTCCAAGAAATTCATGCGTGGGAAACGATTTTCATCGAACGAAGAGGTGATAGCAGCCATGGAAGCGTATTTCGACAGTCTTCTGAATTATAATTTCAGGGATGAAATTCATAAATTAGAAGATCACTGACACAAGTGTATGGAAGTATAGGGAGAGTATATTGAACAATAAAATGTATTTCAAACCATAAAATCGGTTTTTCATATCGAACAACAAAACTTGTTGAACCACCTATTGTACATGTATATGAATGATTTAATCATCGTGAGTATTAAACAAATCACTCATCACGGATACAATCACCGTGTCTGAGCCTATTTCAATTAACGTCAAGTAAATTACACTCAGCTGTATATAATGTCTCAATAAAATCCATTAGGTTGGCAACTTACAAACCTGCCATCTCTGTACACAAATCAAAACAAGTATCCGCACCATTGGTATCTAAAACATGTCGTCAATGTGTAGGAAGACCTAAAATTCCGTCCTTGTAAAAATCTTGAGGCCTTTGACTGAAAAATTGGTGAAATTCGATTTTGATATGACTTTCGTCTTTAAATTCTCCATCACGTAAATTACTAGATAGATAGTGAAACAGATGGTAATAAGATAGCAAAAGATCTGGATAGTACGGTGGGTAGGTAGTAGTTTTTTTAAAGTAGTTTTTCACGCGTTACTTTTGCTGTGTGGTGTCAAATATTGTCATGTAAATAATAAACTTCGCTTTGATTTGAAGGAAGTTTAGCAGTGAATTTGCTCATTTGTTCATGAATCTTAGCTGTAATTGTACTGTTAGCTTGAAAGATTTCCCAATGAATAATTCCATGTATACCCCACCATGTACTCAAAAGTATCTTTTGTCCAATATTATATTCTTATATAGACATTCTATTATAGTCACTGGCGTTTACGCTGAAAATTAACATATGCCACCCACTTTCCACCTCCTGTAACCAGATATTTTAGCCTCTTGTTGGTATGATGGGAACTCAGTAGCTCCAAGCACACATTTATATTTAACACAGAATTTTTTATATATTAATCAAACTATATATTTAATTCATTTCAAATTTTAAAAAATATTTACCATTTAGTTTTGGTAAAAATTGTACAATTAACATTACAGAAAAAGTAGTAATTTCACCACATTTTTAATTTTATTTAAAAAACGCATTAAATGATTTGACTAAAAAAACCAAGTCTATGTAAAATGATGTTATATTGACATTTTGAAAAAAAATATATAATTTTCAATAAACATTTTATAATCACTTTTCTATCTTACTGTCATGCGACAACTACCTTAAGCTCGTTCTGTTCGTTTTTAGGCTTTTATCGAAGTCTGTAAAAATCCGCTAACTTTTTAATTGCAAGTAATTTTTGTTTTAAAAAGACCCTAGAAGCCAAAATTCTTAACCTACGTCCGTAGTTGGACTGCGTTATTTTAATTGGTTTAAAGTGAAAGCACTAAAAATGCTGCAGCAGTGCGATGTTTTAAATTAAGTATTCGCACATAAGCAGAATTATTTTTTTGTTATGTGTGACGTAGGCACTGAAAAACATATCAACAATTTTTAAATATACTTTCAAAGCAAGTTTAAAATATTACTTTTGTACTTTCCACACTTAGGACTGACAAACAAACAAAGTCTAATATATGCGATAGATCTTCTTCACTTGAAACACTTTTCATCAGAGAAAATTTATATAAGAATATTTTTTAAACGGGTATATTGATAAGCATCTTATCAAATATACCATGAATCATACAATGTTAAACATTAAATCCATGTAATAATAATGAATTAATTATACTTTCAAATAATTACGTAGGTATGATAATAATTAACACTATGTCTTGTAACTTTGTAATTTTTATATCTTTCTAATTTACATATATTAATAACATCGAGTAGTGAAATTATACCCTACTTAAACATCCATACTACTTACACACATTTTTTCCTGTATCACTTACAACACCCAAAAATAATATGCTGCCTGCAGTTGCTTGTAATTATATTTGTGTTAAAATTTGTGGTATCTAAGTATAAATGATGGATATAACCACAGATACAAGCATGGGAATTATGCATTTATTGTTAAAAGAGAAATAGTGAATTAACATTAGTGTAAAATGTCAATAGCATGCAAAACATTTTGATATTAAACTTAGCATGCTATTTTTGTCATCACTTATTTTTTTAAATGGCAATAGAGAGTTCACCTTAAGTATTTATTAATATTATCCACGGCTGCATGTAACCAAAATGTAGCATTTTTGGATCTTTGTTTTTTTTTAAAGTTTTAAATATAATAAGAAAGCATAAGCTATGAGAGGTTTAGCACCTCATGATGTCCCAACAGGCAGGCAGTGGATGTATTACAATAAAACTAAAAGAGTAAAAAATAATATAAAAGTAAAAACACTTGTTTTTGTTTTTTCTTGATTTATTTTGGTAAAAAACGGGGAAATAACAATAACAATATAGTACAAATTTAATACTAATTCTAATTATATGTGGCAGTATCATTGTTATTATTTCTGGCCAATTCAATAACCTCATGATTTTTTTCCTTTTATTAAAAGTAACATAGGTGTAAATGTTACATACTGACAGACAGTAATAAAAGAAAATTTTTTGTTTTATCATCCCACAAAGATTATCCAACAAAAAAGTCAAAGTCACTCTAATTGTTACAAGTTGATGTGCACTAATTGCAAAAAGGATAGAACATGCATTTGAACATATGCTAACATTTCTTAACTTGTGCGTAAGTCGGACTTATGACCTAAAGAAAAGGTGGTCATTGGAGTTATTATAGTCGCATTAACAATAACACATGTTATATGATATAAACTCACCATCATATTTGAAACTACTAACATTTAAAAATAATAATGCTTATTAAATAATCTAATTGGTTAAAATCAATTCTGAAATATTATATTAATAATGTATAAAATTATAATTCTGTTTACTTCAAATATTTGCTAGTTATTTTACATAAATTATTTCTCTGCCATAACGCCAAGTTACAAACTGGTAGTTAATATATTAAATCGTTAAAGAAATAATAACAAAACCTAAAACTATTTACATTATCAGTATCTTACATTTATTAATTTAAATCAATACTCTATTAAAGTAACAAAAATTGAAAACAATGCCAAAAATGAACTGAGATAAGAGGATTCAGTGAAAAAATTGACACGTATAGCAAAAGTTTGACATTGAAACTAAAAAAACATTACATAGACATGATATTGACAAGCCCCGGGTGTATTTTACCTTTTGATGTTCATTTCTTTCCCTCAATACTTGTCTAATGGTTCTAAATATAAGGGCTTTATAAAAATGTTAAAATAGTATAAGAAAATTCAGTATTTTCTATGATGTTTTGAAACTTTATAACATTGTCCTATAAAACCACAAGAAGTGCGTTCAATATTCTTCCTGGGGACAGAGACAATGTGATACCTGTTGCCTTATGTACGTCATTTGTAAAAATATTAAGTTATATCTACTTAAATATATTATCCAAATCAACGAAGAAAAATATATTTTACAGAGTTTTGTTTTATGTGAAATAACCTTTTGATGCCATTCTTCATATTTGTGTCAACGATATGTTTTACATTCGTGTCCTGTATCTTTAATTCACACTAAATTATCTAAACAGAGATGTAGGCAGTGGAATGCAACCAGTGATTTGAAAAGTGAATTGCAGAAAGTTCCTTACAATTATTCTATAAAAAATTCAGGGAGATTTATAGTTAGCTAATTATGTAAACAAGACATCTACAGACATTGTGAAGATTTCAAGTTACTTGTCAGGGATTAAACTTAACCTTTAACAATGGTCATGCAGTCTGGCAGACTGCACCATATTTTATTGTTCTTTGCCTCTTCCTACTTGTCATCCGTGAGTGCCTCTCTTGCTATCTTTAGTTTTAGTTGTGCTTGCGACGCAATGCAAGGAAGAAGTGTGATGGCACACCTAACTGTTAAGTATCAATTAAGATAATGTCATATATGTTTATCAATTTAAGGTAAATACAAAGAAACAAAAGTTTCCACTGATTTTGATAAAATATGTTCCTATTAAAGATCTCCCTATTAAAGGTCTGATAAATTTCTTTCCATTTAATTCTTTATCATATCGGTTTTATTATAAAACGATCTCCTTTAAAGTTTTTACTTACTCTACAAGGGATGTTATTTTCCTATTTAAAAAATAAATATTTATAACGATTCAAATAGATTTCAATTTATATTTGCGATCTATAAGACCAGGTATCCACAGTAGCATAAAAAAGTCATGTCCAGACTCAAAGGTAAAGTTAACTGGATAATTGTAAAATAAACTTACTTAATGAATTATTTTCGCATTCTGAAGAGTTATTGATATTTATCTGATCAAAAATCAATTATCTGATCAAAAAAATAAAGATGGCAGAACATGCAAGAAATATCGGCTTCCACTTTCAGAATAGAGACTAAACATTTGTGTTGAGAAATATTAATAGATACTTTGAGTCATGTTAGTTATTAAAAATATTTAAACCAAAGAATCCTAATTTTGAAATAATTAATGAAAAAATATGTAAAACGTAATAGAAGTACATAAAGAAACTTAAATGAAAAATAATGTCAATTTTAATAAAATAAACTCATTTTACTGGGAAATGTATTAACAAAATATCTTGTTTTATGTTACATGTTGCTGATATACAAACTGCCGGAAAAGTGAGGGCCATCTATATTTGATTTTGTTTCCACTTATTATTTTTAAAAGAGACTAAAAAATAAAGTATTATTTGTAGTTTTCTATTTCTTTGTCTTATTCATTATTACTTAGTTGTAATTTAAAGATCAAGCAATAACAAAACATCGTAATTCATTATAAGCTGAACATTACCAACTAAAGGAGAATATCCATACCACTACAGAACCCAGAATGATTTCAAAAAAATTGTACCACAATGAAACATATTCAGCAATATATTGAAAATGTAATTCTCATTCAAAAATGTAATTCTTGGAGATAATTAAATATTGACAATTGAAGTGAAGCAAAATATTTTATGCTTGACCTCTATTTTTCCTTTACTGCTTGATATATCATCAAGGGTAAACCTTAGAGCTTCTGACACTTAATATAAAAGAGTACGCCAATCTTACTGCCCAATAACTAGAAGGCACTCAAAATATGGAACAACTCACACAAATTTGCTCCGTTTACTTAATTAAAAAAATAATCAATAATAAAAAAAATAACAGTATAAGTATCATGTATAATTTTCAAAAGATGATTACAATTATAAGTATATGACTGCGGTCGTTGCGGTCATTGTGGTACTCAACGTGTCATTGTTGATGGTCATCAAATTTTTATAGAAATTAAATTGCACTTCTACAATTACTGTATGTGTAAATTATTATCTAATGATTAGTATATAGTTAAAAAATACAATACTATAATCTCTTTATTTTTGTCCAATACCCACTATTTCCTCATAGTTACGAATACACCCAATTGTTAATAACCTGTTCCACTTGGACTGTTTATTATAATGCTGATAAGCTCGTGGAATGAGTATGATCACAGTCATGGGTGCGAGCGTTGCGAGCAGCTGGTGGAACATACTCATGATAAGCGAAAATTAATAAAACATGATTTTTGCAATTTATTGGATGAAAGCTCTATTTATAAATAACCAATACTGATAGTAGGCATTCTCCTTTACAATAAACCGACATATCAAATCATTAAATAAAAGTAGCCAAAAGCTTGTATACATATAATCAAATTGTCAAAGGTCACATGATTGAAATTTTAGAATTTTGAAATTATGAAAATTCTATAAGCCCAATATTAAAAGATACAGTGCCATAGGCGCTTTCAAGTGTTTTTCTAGATTCAACCTTTCATTTATTGTACATTCAAATCTTTAAAGATATACTATAAAAGTTTGTCTACTGTAATAAATGCTGAATTTTTAGTCCATCAAGCAAGAAGTTAATGTACCTTGTGTATCATATTCAAGCTTTGAAATTTACTATAAGTTTTCATAGACAAACTTTTACTGTTATGTGAAATAACATATTATTTCAAATGATGTATAAGTTTTTTATACCATAGTACAATCAGAAAACATATATCGAACATCTGTTGTTTATCCTTATCAAATGTATTAGTATAACATAAAAAAAAATTTGCTCTTATCTTTACTATCTATTTTTTGTAAAACCTTTCCTAGTTTCAATTCGCTGCTGTAGTGTAACCAGCAAGGAACCCAATACATTATGACCTGGCAGTCGTTTGCCAAACAAAAGCCTTTTAACTGAATCATCATATGTAAGTAATGCCACCATGTTCTGGAGTAAAAATCCCTGGCAATATTCTAGAAGTTGCTGTGCATTATACACCTGAAAATATAGCAAAAAAAAATTTCTATATAAATATGGCTATAAAATATAGTTTTCAAATTATATAATTGAATACTAGAAAATCAAGTTCAACATACTTTTTCATAAGTTATTAAATATTTCAATTTGGAATAATGTTAGCATTAGTATTTGATTCCCACCTTCGCATGAATGTAGACACTGACAACATTATGAAGATCGAGCGCTCTCGCTGCTTTTGCCTCACAATGCCTCTGCAACGGTAATAATTGAAAAAAACTGGCAGCCGCTAGTAGTTCCAGTACATCTGTCTCAGGGACATCCAAGTTTGAACACCCACCACAATACAAAAATTTCATTACAAGCTGTAATTGAAATAAAAATAATATTTTTTTCTTATTAAGCATACACATTAATTGATTTAAAATGACTACATATATTAATTGACTCGAAGTATGACAAAATGCTGTAACTTCATTTTTTTAGCTTTATTAATTTAGCTCATCTAGTTGACAATTTAACTTATACATATATCTCCTTGCAAGGTTTTTCGTAATTTGTTCAATATCAATTTGTTTATCCTTATAGTGGATCTCATAATAATGATTTTATGGAACAATTATTTTACAAGCATTATAAAATTTGTTAAGTAATTGAGACTCCTAACCCTGGCTCTATAAGTTTAATCGAGACCCAGTTAGTATTCTAGTGTGTTTGATAGGTGAGAGGAGGAAACAAAGTCATGTAATTTTAGTCGGTTAGAATCAACCTATGAGCAGTACATATACTTTATTTATATAGTGACATTATTAGGCTCTTTTTATTTTGAAACTTTTGTATAAACTGTTAAAAAAAATTAATCTTTCTGAACAATTAAAAAGGATACTACTTTTTACTGCACACAGATATTTCTTTATAGTCTGAACAAGAGATCAAGTCAAATTTATTATTGTAACTTTAACAATGAGCATACATATAAAATAGTTATGCAAAATAATAAAAAAAAGTGAATTAGTAAAATAAAGTGCTCATAAAAAAATATAATGAACCTGGAATATATGATATCGTATATCATTGATTTGCACAATAGGTGGCTGCGTTGGTGATGCATTATTATTCATCTGGTGACTAGCTTGTTCAGAGCTAGCAGATATAGTTGAGCCTCCACTGGTCGCTTGAGCAGTTGTCAAGGGACGTGGAGGCGCCAGCATGGCTCGAAATCTTGGCGACTCTGTTACTAGGACGATTTTGTGACCATAGAACAATCGTCCTTCAACCCTAAAAACATATGATTATTATAAGTGTAATATATATATATATATATATATATATATATATATATATATATATATATATATATATATATATATATAAGTACTGAAATGTAGGCCAATAAAAAGCTGCTTGCTTATTATATATTTTTATCAGGGTACAATATAATAAACTCATTCAATATCTTTTCAAATCAAATCATTTTCATAACTCTGTGTCTCTCTGTTATAAATAAGTCAAGGTTTATGATATTTATTTATATTGAATTACTGGCAGTTGCTTGTGGCTTTATTTTTATGAATCTCAGGATTTGTTTAAGAAAATCCTTCCTTTCCTCCTACAATGCCTTTTTGATACCGATAATAGCGGGAGGAGGATGGACGAACGTGGTAGCATTATTGATATTTATACCATTCATTAAAAGCTAATAAAGAATTATTTATAAATTTTATTAATAGTTCTACCATTTAATGCAAAAATCATGAGACTGCTAGTAGTTTGGACAGCTTATTCTTAAGAATGCAACGTAAAAATGCAAAAAGCAATTCTTTCTATATATTAAAAAAATTAATATTTAAAAAACTGAGGGCCTTTCTCTGGTCACCCTTACAATAATTAACCCATTGTGTGCCCCTTTTTCAAAAATTATGTAGTCCGGGGCGAAGGATTGCTATCTGAGGGCAGGGCTGATAAAATGTTCATATTATGAGGTAAATAAGGGTTCTAATTAAATTTTATTGATGCTCCCTTGTATATCTCGGGTAATCTCAAACTGTGTGCTTGTGTAAATATACGTGCAGGTGCATGCGTAAGTCGTGGGTGCGTATCTGCCAAGTGCAAATATACATACATGTTTACCTATATCCATGTGTACGTAAATCTAATACCATAGCCAACAAAAAATGATAAAGACTTACCTAAATGTTACATCTGAAAGCTCCTGATTATTTACAAATTTAGGATCGATCCTAGACCCTGTATTGGGAGCAGGAGCTGGTTCTCTTATTGACTTAATTGGTTCCCACCCATAACATGTGCAAAATATATCTGCCAACAAAAGAATTGTACCTTCCTTCTGTAAAGTTAAAGTAAAAGGTTATCAGATTTTTTACACACCATTAACACAAGATCAGACAGATATGCTTATAATGCTCAGAGGTTGGAACAAAAGTGAAATAAGTTAAGATAATTTTCGGTATTGTGACATTGTACAAAAATTATATTGCTGAAAAAACAAAATTATAAACCATATATTAGGCTATATGTAAGTTAAGCAAAACGTTTAAGTAAAAGTATAAAGGAGACTGATAAGTTTACCGAGAATAATTAAAATTGTAAAACTTTCATTATGATGCACCTAAAAAAATCTTGTCCCATTGTATGAAAGATTATAATGCAGTATAGTTACATGCAAATTAGAAATTCCTAAACCTTCGAAATATTTAATTCTTCTTGATGCTGACAATAATTTTATCATTCATCTTTTATGGCCCTTAAGATATTAGTTTTAGAATTTTTAAATTCAATGTTATTTCTGATTACTTTAGGCTTCTCAAATATTTTGCCTTTGAAACACAATGAAATTTAAGAAATCAATGAATTCAAGTAGAGTGAAGGTGACAAATAACGTATTCATTGTTTAGGTAATTTAAATTATATTGACTAATTTATTTACCTTGCTACACCGAAATATATTGAAGAGCAATGGCAGACAGTCGTACAGGAATGTTTTGCCATAGTGACTGTCATCTGATGGGCAAACCTTAAAAATTAATAATTAATTAAGTTATTGTTCAAATTTAACAATTAATAATTATTTGAAAATATTAATTAAATAAACATGTGTTAATGTAAAACAATGAGACTTATTATGACATATTGGCACTGTACAATTCACTTTTGCTGTGAAATTTTTTTGTTTCTTGAATAAAATTTAACATAATTTAATATTGGTATATAATCATTAAAATGCTTTTATTTGTACAAAAAGCATGGCATTAATATTGAAAGGTTTATTTTTTCAATAATATCCCTCTGATAATATCCCTTTAACTAAACAAACACCAAGTATGATGAATGTTATAAGAAATTAAGCAGATGCTAAAAGAGCAAAACCTGCCACACAATAAAATTGAGAGTAGAATTAAATTCTCTGGAACCTAACAATGACTTCCCTACAAATTATGAAATGGAATGCCAATGGATTGCTACAGCACCAACATGAACTGCAAGCAATCCTGTGCACAGAAAACATTGACATGTCTTATATCAGAAACACATTTTACTAAAGAGTCGTTTATTAGATTCAAAAACTACTCAACCTATCATTCAATTCATCCTGTAACACGGCTTGTGGAGGTAGTGCTGTTATTATGAAAAACTGTATCAAATACTTTGAAGACGGAGTGACTTGCGATATCCAAGCTACAATTGTAAAATGTGTGGCTTGTGATATCCAAGTTACAGTTGTAAAATGTGTGACTTGCGATATCCAAGCTACAATTGTAAAATGTGTGGCTTGTGATATCCAAGTTACAGTTGTAAAATGTGTGACTTGCGATATCCAAGCTACAATTGTAAAATGTGTGGCTTGTGATATCCAAGTTACAGTTGTAAAATGTGTGACTTGCGATATCCAAGCTACAATTCTAAAGGTTGAGACAACTAAACAAAAACTTAAAGTAAGTCTATATCCAAATCTATATCTAAATCATGAGCTGCAAATCACGGTCACTGTCATTGAGATGAATATAGGCATGCATGAATTTATTAAAGCAGTTATAAATAGTGGCTAAAGATGAAGCTTCGTCATAAATGCTAATAAAAAAATTTGCTATGATTCTCCTGCTGTCCACAGCAAGACTCATAAACAGTTATCAAATAGAGTCTAAATAGAGAAATTTAAAATTCCTTCTAATTTGAAAACAATATAATAATAACCAAAGAGTTCTATTTTCAAAATTATAAATACAGTTATGAAAAGTCTTGGTCATAGTTTATGAAATTTGCCTTTGTATTAAATTGTTTTAATTGTGACACAGCCACAGATATTCAGCAGAATTCATTTATATTAAAATATAAACAATTGTTAAGAGTCAATTGCCACTTTCCTCCAACCTTCTTTACCCAGCCCTAATATTCTATTTTTCCTTTAAGATTGTTTTAAGAGTTTGGCACTAAGAACGGAAAGCTTATTGATTAAAATTTATATATGCTTGCCCATTAGCCAGTCATAGGGTTTTTTGTTAGTGACTATTTGGAGTCAGTGTCGTATCTAGGGGCTGGCTGGGGGGGGGTGGCTGCCAGGTGTGCAAACTTGAGGGGTACAATGGGAGCTCTTAAAGCAAACAAAAGCTACTATTTCAAATTATCATGTGAAATCGAAATCATAGTTTTATTATTGTTTTTTTATTTTAGGGGTTACACCGATATTGGATGCATTGGATTCTGAAGATTTTGATAAATCAAAGTACATGAATTATAATGACCCTAGGTCATGGTACCAGATAGATGACAAGGTTAGGTGTTGTCTCATTGAACATGGGCCGGAGCAAGGAAAAGACTGCAATTTCAGATTTTCAATGACTGATGCCTGAACTTTTTCAGTTGATTGGTTTCAGAAGACCTTGTCAAATAATGAGAAAATAGAGAGAAAGTGGCTTATTTACAGTGAAAATCTATTTTTTGTTTTCCTTGTATATTATTTGGTGCAAAAGAAACAATTTTTTTAAAAGGTTTTCATAATTGAAAACATTCAAGTCCAAGGATCGTCGAACACAAGAACTCTCGAGATCACTGTAGATATTACATAACATGGAAATATTACTAATAAAAGGTAAAACCTTAGGTAATGAGTTGCAACGTGGAATATCCACAGAAAAATAAAAGTGGAGATACATCCTAAAGGTAATAATAGATGTGATACTGTGTGCCAAAAACAACTTGCACCTTGCACATCATAATTTGGGCATATTTTTAGTACTGTAGAGCTTCTGGTTAAGCATAATCCATAAATGAAGGAACATGTGTCCTCTATTATAAAGATTTAAATTTTTATAAGAAAAAATTTTTTACTTTTCACCAACTATACAAAAGAAAGTAATTTCTGCAGAAGGATCTGCAGCCAAAAATAAAATTATAGCAAAAATCCAGTAAGTAAAATTAATATTTCAGTATTTCATTTGATTGTACTCTAGATATCAGCCAACAAGAACAAATGTCAGAAATTGTGCGACACGTAGATACAAATGATGGAAAATGTACGGTTGAAGAAATTTTTTTAGCTTTTATAAAAACTGATGAAAAAACGTAGTAGACTTACAGACGAAATTGTAAATAAATTGAGCAAAGATGCACAGTGCAAAATATTTATAATGATTTTTCAGGATGTTTTAAAAATGATGTTTTTACATTGCTTTTTTTAATTGCCATGAAAACTATGGCTTAATGACCAGTTATCTCAATATAGGTATTGCTTTTCGTCTGGCATTGACTTTACCTGTGACTTCTGTCAGTTGTGAAAGATCTTTCAGCAAATTAAAATTGATAAAATATTGCTTACAATTGCAGATTGGTCAAGAAAGTTTGAGTAATCTCGCTATTCTATTGACTGAGTATGATATTACAGAAAGTATTGGCAGAAAAGTAAACTTTTAACACATTTCAGTGATTTCATATTTAATTTTTTAGTTTTTTGTATTGTAGGTGGAAGGTATTGTAATTTTTAAACATAGGTATGAGTATCAATCGTAACTTAAATGGTGCTTTGAAGTAATTTTATCATTTTATCTAATGCTAAATGTATTAATTAAATTACACTTTAACGATATTATACTATTTCTCTTGTTACGAAATAAGTATTGGGGGGGACGGGGGGAGGGGGTACCAAAATTCAAATTATGTCTTGAGTGCTGATGACCTTAGCTACAACACTGTTTGGAGTAGAAAACTTTTCGCTGCTACAATGTCAATATTCTGGTTAAGTTGGTAACAAAACAATTATAACACAAAAAATTAATGCGTTGGTGAAAGATCTGCTTAGAGCCAGAAAATAGAAAGATCCTCAGGTAAAAAATTCATTTTATATTATAAATAAATTGTTTTATTGTCTATAATGATCCTAAGTTGTTATTCTAGTAGAAGATAAAGTGATTTCAAAAAATTCACATTGGGTCATTTACAGTGGCTATCTATATAGTGACATAATTATGTACGTACACTTTGACTAACAGCAGGAGAGATTTTAAATTTTTCAAGATCTTTGGTAAAATCTTGAATAGATTTGAATGTGATTAATTTTAATATTATTTTCACCATTTAACATATTTCCTAGTATGTCTTTCTTATTATAGATATTTATTAATGGATTACATTAACATGTTATATTTGGTTTCCCGATATTTTTACAGTACTTTGATTATTTATTGTATTGTTTAATACTCTCCATTAGGAAAAAAACATTTGCAAAGGTCAAGCCTATGTAATTCTCACCGGAGTAAGAGGTTTTGATAATGTAATGATATGAAACTAAGACCAGCATAAAATATTGTTGCCTTGGAGAAAATCAGCTTCATAGGTACTTAGATCCAAGGGATGCTTCTTGACCTGGTTATAATTAATTCCTCAGGTTCAAAGGCTTGAAAACAGCCCAATTCAAATGAATATTTAAATGTAAACTTGAAGCTGCTTTAATTCCGTTTATCCAGGGGGAACTACTCTGTTTGCTAAAGCACATTTGAACGTAAATGCGGTCTCAAGCTACTACAGTCTCTTAGATCCATGTGGCAATATCCTGATTATCATCAGATCCTCGGGTGTGAAAACTATACCTCAAGGCATAAAATTTCAGCTATGTTACCAAATCGTAAAATTAATATTTATTCAAATTTCTAAAATAAATAAAGTATTATACCTGTAAGAAATCCTGTAGAAGCTGATCGATAACACCATCTGCACTAGCTTCCGCAGCAGATGCCAGGGACAACATCCAAGAATGTAATGTCCAATTAACTCCCATACTGCGGAGTTCTAGTGTTATATCTGACAATTGAAATTATGCAAATGTGTATTTACACTAAATTTTAGAAGTTTTCATCGTTAAGTTAAAAACCGGAGATGATGGGAAATCTACCAGACAAAATTTCCATCTAAATGAATTTTACAATTTGTGAATCTTAGAGGTTGAAGAAACACTCATGTTAAAATAAAAAAATGTAGATTTAACATTTAAAAAAATTTAGGTGCTGTTTATGTAACTTTTCTAGTTTATTTCAAACTAGCTGACCCGTGCGAAGTCTTCGCACTATATCGCCATCTAGCGTGTTCCAAGTATACAATTTGGCTAAGATATTTGATGTGTCGCCCACAGATGGCGCTCATGCCAATTGTTATAAAAATTAATTTTTTTATTAACAAAAAGATTTTTTTCGAATTTTTTTATATTTTTCGCCCAAAGTAGAAAACATAAGTTTTAAGTGGATATTTTTTTTATTTTTTTTGGTGCAGTAGTTAAAGAGATCGAGCCGCTCAACCAAAAAACACCTTTTAGAAATAATATATTTAGATCATTCACTTTCTATAATGTAATTACATGCCAAACCACTTTCTTTACAATAACAACTACTTTCATTAATAAAGAAATTGATTTATTGTAGAAATTAAGTCACAAGTAATAACCAACTACAGAGAACAAAGGAAATAATTATGCCAGGAAATAATTATGCACTCAAAATTTAATCAATAGAATAGAAACTCATCATACTATGTAACCACAGCAATGATAACAACTGACAGGGATCTTTCTATTGCAATAATGTGACCTACTCCAGATTCTATAACTAACTTTTTAAAGTGTTATATCTTGAAAATGGTTAATCATACAAAAAAAATTCATATAACCAAACTCGTAAAACCTTCTATGACAAGCAAGGCATAGGAAGCAAGATATTTGAAAAAAAAAACGATTTTCATGGGTTTTGATCTTTGCTATCTTTACATCCATAATATGTTAGGAAACTTCTCAGCCTATGTTTAGAACATGAAAATAAAGGTCTATGGAAATCTTTATTCTTTCCGAGGTTTAATCATTATTTTGGTTATCGTTTATGTTGGACTAATATGCTGCCAAGCAGTATGAAACAATAAAACAGTTTCATACTGCTTGGCAGCATATGTACATGCTCTTTGAAAAAACTTTTTGAAAGAGCACAAACATATACACATGCTCAAATACTTCCATCTTTTTTATCGATAGAAATTTCAGTATCACAATATAAATGCTGGTTAATTGACATTGCAACAAATTTTTCCAGATACTACTTAAAACATTTTTTTCATATGAGCCTTTTACATGGAAGAATAATTTAATTTCCTAAAAACTATTCTTTTTATTTTATAATTTTCCTAACTCTAATTATGTTTAAACATTTCATCATCATGAACTGAATCTCCTTAAAAGAAGAAATTAAGAAAAACGCTGAATCATTTTTTGAGAATAATATTCAAATAGCGAATGAACAATGTAAGAGAGAAAAGGAAATAAGATGTTGTTGGTAGATAGACCGTGATCAAAATGTCAATTTTGAGAATAATATTCAAATAGCGAATGAACAACATAAGAGAGAAAAGGAAATAAGATGTTGTTGGTAGATAGACCGTACTCATAGCGATCATGATCAAAATGTCATTGATGGCGTCATTGTACACGACGGCTTTCAGCCCATGCAAATCGACGTGGGTTGTTCATCTGTCAATTAAACTTTGACACGTTGATATATGACATTTTTGTAAGTAAATTTAGATAGAATCTTTTTATGCAGCTCTGAGAAGTACCCAATAGAAGTAAAGGTTGCACCAGAAGATGCAGAATGTGCAAACAAACATTAAATTTCATAGAAATTAAACTGTAGTTTTACAATTACTATATCTTTCAATAATTATTTAACGATTAATACATAATAAAAAAATACAATATTGTAATTTCCTTATTTTTGTCAAATATCTCTTATTTCCTCATAGTTATGAATATACTTTGTTCATAACCCATTCCACTTGAACTGACAGTTATATCGCTGACAAGCTAGTGGAATGGGTATGATCACAGTCGTAGACACAAGCATTGTGAGCGGCTAGTGGAACTACTCATAATATAGGATGATTAGTTAAGCGTGAAGAAAAAAGAAAAAAATTAAAAAGGTAAATTGTAATCTATAATATATTTAATAGAACCTTGAAACATATTAATATAGTAAGTATAGTTGTGATTTGAAAAATGACATTAACATTATTATTTCAGATACCTGAATGAAGATATATGTATCTTGCGACCATTAGGCATTCTATTATTTCAAAAACTTTTTTATAAAAACAAAGCATTACTTTTTTAAAGTAGCGACTAATTCATATTTATCTCTTTCCTTTTAATTGTCTGTTTTTCTCCATAATTTTAATTTAATGATTGTTATTAGCTATTGTTATATCCTAGAGTATCTCGATGATATATGGATTGACGACATCTCAATGCTGTTTTGAAATTATTTCTAGAATTGCCTTATGGGAAATACTTTTCTCAAACTTTTTAGCCTCACAATATCATCAGTGCATACAATGTCACTGTTAAAAGTTGCAACTAACTGCTTGTTAGTAGAAGTTACAACAATTGGACTAGAACGATATTGACTACCGATTGATTTTGTGGCTTTACTAATAATCTGTTTCTGCCTTTTACTTGCATGCAAGCGTATACATATATTGAATGTAATCATACTGCCATGAAAATATACCTAGAAATTACAAAAAGTCAGCCATTTTTTCCCTAGTTGCTGTAGAATCTCATGTATTGCCACCGTGCAAGAAACAGAAAAGAAACAATTGGAAACCCTTGAAAACGACTGGGATAAGGGTTTTTGATTCCATGTTTGATAATATCAGTGCAGTATTATATCAATAGAAAATAGTAAATGTCATTGAATGTGATAATGTTATTTCATGAGTGAATAAGAGATTCAATTTTTGAAAAACTAAACACTGTACTGTTTTTATGTATTTTTGAAATGTTTTTATAAAACACATTGTACCATAATTAAGCATTGTAAACAATTGCACACAAAAAATGAAAACAATGTAATTATTCGTTTATCATCAGAGGCACTGATAACATCTTGTAACATCTTGTAACTTGTAACTTTAAACTTGTCTGAACATCACAGTTCCTATAATGTTCAGACAAGTTTAGGTCTCTTCCTAGGAACTGTTGGAAGTAACTTTAATTTTTATGAAATTTTATAAAATTCACAATGCATGTACAATATTGACAATAAAATCAGGATCTAAATTTATTATAATATAAAAATCTCTCCATTTATTCAAAAGAATTACAAAAATATACTCAATATCCTACTCTTGTCAATTCATAGGCGAATATCCTCTTTTTCAACCTATAGCCTGTTTAAATACTCTTCCTTAGATTACCTAAGTGTATTGTCTGTTGTATTTGTCTCAGCTGAGATGAAAAATATTATATAAATCTTAAAGCCATGTATTATTTTCTGTCAACTTGTATGTTTATTTTAGTTATTTATTTAATTGCTGCAGTTAAGTCTATGATAACCAAAGAAGTCTTTGAAAGATTGTTTTAATAGAGTAAAAAAAGGAAACAAATTTAAAAGTGCAGTTTCGGTGAAAAATGTAAATAAATATGAATATTTTCATAAATGTTTCGATTACCAACCAACGAACATCGGAAAACTTCAAGCAATATTTCAGACACTACACTACCAAACATCACACTCATATGACAATAAGCCAAAAATGTACACTCATTCTGTCATAAACTCATATACAAAGTGTGAAATTGGTCATTAGTAAATATAGTTTTATATATTGAACAAATATAGAATTTTATTCTCTTTTGCTGATTTTTCTGCGTCACATGTCTTACTATTAGTAACACAACACAAGTGCTATCTATTAAATTATTAATTGAAGTGATAAAAATGGATGACAAAGTTATGTAGTCAACAATAGAATTTCTGCAACTTTGTCGTTGCAATATTTTCGGAACTAAGTACTTAGCCTATGAAAAATTTATTTTTAAAAATTGTTTTGATTAAAGCAGTCAGATTCTTTTAGGTGGTCTCTAAATTATCAAATTACTGATCTTTTGACAGTTTTGATTTGGAACAAGATAAAATCACTTGGGATCATTGCCAAATTTTTTGCATTGCTGCTTTTTTTCCAGTGTCAATTAATATTATTATTATGCTCCTTTCATCAAAAATGTTATATAAAATATTATGAATACTGCCAACACTGATACTGGTTATTTCTGACAATATTTTGTGGTTGAGATGGCAGTTATCAGCCAGTGAAACAAAAATCAACTCAACATGACCATTATTAATCTTTGTGAAAGATACTCCTCCCATTGATTGAGTCTCATGTCTTTTATTCTTTTTTTAAAATGTGCATACAATTCAAACCCCTTGCTTTGGTTTAGACATTATTACCGTTTACTGTTTGCATCATAAAACATTTCTCAGTTACTCTTTCACCCCATGAAAAAGAAAATTTTTTATTTGTTTCTACTCCATTTTTGTGTTTATTTGTTTCTACTCAAATTGTGTTACCAAAAAAGCTCATGCTCATCGCAATCAGCTTTTGCTGAACACGAACAAATATAGGTATAGAGTGACATCAAGTTTGATGTATAGAAAGAAGATGAAATTAAGTAATTCCATTCAGAATAGATCAATAACGGCCCTCTTAACTTTCGTATAGCCACAGTTCAGACACTTTTTACATTCATTAAGTACTTATATGATAATGAGTTACTACTACTCTTTTTAAAATTTTATTTGAAATGGTATCCAGTAACAGACACTGCTGTTTTTTTTTTGCGAGCCGAGTAGTATGCAACAGCATGCTGGCGAGGTGACATAACATTTATATCTTTTATTAATATTGATATAGTGCATTTAAAAAATGACATGAGGTATTAGACAATTTTATTGTTTGTAATTGTCTTATTTTGTATCAACACACAGATTTATTAGATTATTAATTATGATCACACAGATTTATTAATTAATATAGCCCGTTTGTTTCTGTAATTGTAAAATTATAATTATATGAATTTATACTGTTTGAGTTTATATTTTACTATACATAATTCAATTATGAATAATTCTTACCAAGATGATTGCTTTCAGCAGCATGATACATGGCTTCTTGCAGTGCTCGTATTTGAGATTTTGTAAATTTAGATAAGCTACTCTCAGTTCCTGGGGTTGAACTAATACTCGATTGATTTTGCAGTTGAGGTGTTGCTCCTTCAGCTAAAATTTCTTCCAAAGATAGTACATCACCCTGTCGTGCCAAAGGGTGTGTTAAAAGAGCTCTTAAACATGCACGTTGCCCATGTGTACAACACACTGATATAGCACTGTAATTATTAATGTTTAAGGGTTTTATTTAGTTTAAATTAATAGTCATTTAAATATATTCAGCCTTTGACCCTAAATTGCAATTAATAAAAAGAAAGTTGAATATTTGTTATTAAATAAAAATGCTTCACCTATAGCAACCTCTTTGTGCTGATCCTGAATAACATAAAGAGTCCTTTACAAGAGTGGAAAGGAATGGATGAGCTCCATGGTGAAGTAGCAACTGTACTAACTCTAAATTTCCACTGCCGCATGCCACCTGTAAATGATTAATGCTCAATTTTCTTGTCAAAAAACTATTGTTATTTCCAATAATAACATTTTGATTCCTTCCTAAAATTTATTGCAAAATCCACTTTTACTTATTGATTAAATAACTATATTTACCTGCAAAGGCGTAAGTGTACATCGCTCCTCAGATCGACCAGCAGAACCTTCAACATGTGCACCTCCTTTTAATAGTAAAGTTGCGCATCCCATAGCACCTCGTGCACAAGCATATACCAAAGCAGTCCATCCTGTACAAGCATTTTAATAAAATGTTGAGATTCCAAATTATGACTTGTCTCTACATCTAATAGAAACAATTTTTAGCGTAGTAAGGTTACCCAACAACAGCAATACTGGGCAGTCATATGTTACAGCTTTTTAAATGGGACATATGCCCAAAATATATGTATTTTTGAATGCGTTGATTGAAAATGATGCTGAATTGTTTTTCCTCTTTCCAATTTCAGCTCAAAAATTTTACTTCAGTGAAAGTTTTTAAATAAGTATGTACCTTACACACTTCTTCTAAAAGAAGTTTTGGTTATGAAATAATTACTATATAATAAGGATTTATAAAATTTGATTAGAGAGTTTTTGCAATATATTTTAAATAATGTGTAATAATTTTTTATTCATAAATTAAATTTAAATTATTAATTAATAACAATTAATAATACACATAGCAGAAGATAAAAGCAATTTCTGAAGACATTGTGGATAATTTGAAATAAAGAAAATCATAATAGTAACAGTATGTCTCATACTATAATCTAAGAATAATACTCATTTTATTTCATAATATAATTTTAATACTCATTTTAATTAATAGTTTAATTAAAAGTGGTAAAATGTGACACAAAGTTTTTAAATAATTTTAACCTAAGTACTTTGGCTATCGGTTATTGGTCAGAATAAACGTTCTAGAAATTTAACATGGCGGCCTTAATAATACTTCATATAAGCCATGTAACAAAAAAAAGTGATGCAAATGTGAATAGTACTGCCGCAAGCAAATATATTTAAATGCGTCTATTTCCTGAAGTTGGTGGGTAAATTTATTCTGCTGGTAACACCGTGCGCGTAGGGTGGGGCTCTAGTAGGTGCAGCGCAGTGGAGGGGGAGAAGATTTTTGGCTTCACCACGACTGAGAAGACATTTGTGAATATGCGCCTTCTGGATTACTCTATATTCTAAGACTATAATATTTCATGACAAGAATTATTATACCTGTTTAAAAATCGTAAGAAAAAAGGCACATTTTTATCCAATAAATTAATTAAAATTATAATCGAATTCAACCCACCAGCAGTAGATAAATGAATATTGGATGCTCCCGCTGACTGAGTGGGTGGCTGATTTCGACCTGGTATTGGTAGCCCCAGTGCAGGTGAGCAGCCTGGGGTTTCCACATCAGGATTAGCACCTGCTTCTAGTAACATCTGAAATATTAATATAATGTTATCCAAAGTGATTTCAAGCGTATTGTTTTTAAAATATTTTGCACAAATCTACTTAAATAATATTTAATGCTGCACATCTATAAAGCGAAATATTCTTTGATTGGAAATATTCATATTTGAGTATCTTAGAAATAGGTTATTTTGTGTCCAGGAAAAACCTCCAAAAGTAACTATATAAATTTACTCTAGAAACTTTATATATCAATATGAAAAAAAAATGCTTACTTTTTAAGAATTCAGAAAATTGTGATTTTCAGAAATATAAAAACAATGTATGCATTTGTTTTTCAAAATGTATAAAAATACGCACATGTATATATAAATGTAATACTAAATTTATAAATGTATTAATTTATTTTAGTCAGACCCCCTATTCATTCAAGATTGATTAAATTTGACTAACCAAATACTAAGATTAGGGAGAATGTGAATGTGGAAATGATAAATAGCATGAGAGTATAATTGGACCCTGATGAAGCCTTTGATGTTTTATATAATTCTGTTACCAATATTTTGATTGACTGTATTCCCACTAAATATGGAAGCCAATGTTTACTTTGAATCGAAATTGTTTTGGACATAAGTGAGGTCTAAGCACTCAGACAGACACCTTTCTGTGACTATAATACACGTTGGGATTACATGCTCGGGTGAGGCGGCAAATGTTTTTGCTGAATATTTTACAGTGTTTATGAACTATGAATCAATACTCAACCTTATAAAAGCAACACTGGCCTCTCATAGAAACGGTGCATTTATGTTGAGTGTATGTCATTCTGAAGTTGAGCTTTAATGGAAGCAGCTCCAGGCAACACGGACCCCTGGTGCTTATAGCTTACAGATACCTATAGATTATAGGTGTTTATAGATTATATTTATAGTAAACCTTTTTGTAAATTTCGTACTTAGTCAAGGCCTGCTATGATAAATCTTTTTGTAAATTTTGTTAGGCGGTTACCTGTTCTTAAATCTGGCTCAAGGTCTGATGTATAATATTATAGGCCTGTAGTAGCATTATCTACATTTGTTAAAGTATTTGAAACCGTCCTACTCCGCCGCGTCTATGCTCAAGTACAGTGCCAGATGATTCACTGCCAGCATGGTCTACCTTTTCTAATCTTACTAATTTTGAGGATTACGTAGCTAGGGAGTTACATGATAGACTGGAGGTTGATGTGGTTTATTTTGATTTTAAGATGGTATTTGGCCGATTCTACAATGATATTCTTCTAGTAAAATTATTGGAGGCTGGCATGTCTTCCACTGTAGTAAATTTTTCCATCAATTACATTCAGCCTCAAAAACAATACGTTCAGTTTGGACATTTCAAATCACAACTTAATATTAATCAATGTGGTGTTAGCCAAAGTAATATGTAATTTAGGTCCTCTTTTGGTTCTCATTACCAATAATGATTTGACCTTAGTTGTCAGCACTGCTCATTGCCTTCCATTTGCCAATGATTTGAAAATGTTCTCGGTGGTAAATGAGCAATCTGATAGTTAAATGTTTCAAAGTGATGTGAAGTTAGTATTTCAATAGAGCCTGACCAACAAGTTACAATTTAATGTGAGCAAATGTGCAATGATTACATATTGTTACAGAATTATAAGTTAAATGGAATGACGTCTTAGGTTGATTATGGACAGCCATCTAACATTTCACAATTATGTTATTAAAACCAGTCAGAAGACCTACAGGTGTTAGGATTTGTCATGCAACATTCCCACAATTTCTATGATAATGGCTGTATTGCACTTTCTTCAACCCTTCAGTCCATAATATCCTTGTATCCAATACAGTCATCTAGTCTCTATGAGCAGTTGTATGCTATGTTGGAGGAAATATTAATAGATTTTTATATAAAGAAATATACAGGTACTATCGTATAATTCCCTTCAACTCTGACGGGAATTTAATTATATAATAAATAAATTATTAAATAATTAGGTTGACAACCTCTTGGTCTTGAGTTTGGTAACATTTTACGTTCCTGACTTACGTGAAAGGACAAGTCATAATTTATTTCATCTGCCTAGAATGTGCACAAACATCCTGCAGTGCTCATCAGTTTTCATGCACTTACATTGATCAGCGTGGTATTGCAAGAGGCGCCCAATGGAGCAGAAAAATTCAAAGCCCGACCATTCTTCAATGTACAATGGAGCGGAAAAACCGAGGCAGTCAATGGAGTGGAAACATTAAAAAACCGAACAGTCTTCCTTAGGCTAATGTCTCGTATTGTAAAATAGTTTTGGCAGCAAGAAGTGCACTTTGAATAACACTATGGTGTATTTTTTGTTTCTGGATATTGAATTAGTTTAGTCTCAAATTTCTTGCAATTGATGCAATATTTTCCCCATTCTTAATTTATCTAGCAACTTAGTAAAGTTATAGATCTAGTTGGAACCATCCATTAGTAAAATAAATTCTAGAAAAAGACATTGAAAATAATTTTATAATAATGCAATTATAAATATAGCCAGTGTCTTTATAGGTAATCCGCATAATATTTCAACTAAACTTGCCAGTGCAAGCGCGTACTTAATTCTGTTGGTTAAAATATATGCATGTTATTTGAACAAGTGTAAAAATTACCAGGGGAAAAATATTAAAGCGCCTTTTGCTAGTGATCTAGTTTAGACAGTCTCTACTTATTAGGGATACGCACTCAAAGTTGCCATAACAAAAGACAAAACAACAGTGTGACTCAATGATTAAGCTGAATTTAGTTATCAATATAATATTGGTATATAGACAACATACAAAAATCAAAATATTCATTGTTTTCCCTTAGATATATAATATATTAATGACAGACGTGAAAATTTCAGAAAAAAAACGTACCATAATATTAATAACAGTTATGAAGGTAAATATTGTTAAACTTACCACTAAAGTTATGAAGATAAATATTTTTAAACTTACCACTAAAGTATTTACCACTAAAGTCTATATTATCACATCTTGTAACAATTTTTTCTTTATTTAAAAAGTAGAGTACTCGTCCCTTTATCCCTTTCTTAAAACTTCTTTTCTTACTAAACCCATATCCAACACTTAATTGGGCAATTAATAAGACAAGAATGGAATTATATGATGGCGGAGATAAAATGAAGAATCTAAATTAATTGGGCAGCCTTAGGCTGGAAATTCAGGGTTGTATTTCAATCTAAACTACACAAACTGCTATGTCCAAACTCTTTCACAGTGTACCTATCCTTTTAGCTAAGATACAAAAAATGGATTATGAATATGGGTCCGCAATCTCAGTATGTTATGCTCGGTATAACTCCAAATAACAAGATCCGGATCAATATTATTGAGCAACACACCTTCGTGGTCAATGTGGGCCACGAGTTACAAAACTGAAGTGAGTCTAAGTTGGACATGTGTCTCAATAATGATAAGTAGAGTGGGCATTTCTTTGAGTGGAGACCCCATATGGAAACAATAAGTAAACCGCCAGTCTGGTTTAGATGAAAATAACAGAAGACTAAATCAAATGAAGGAAGATTGCTGTGTGAAGGATTATTGTGGTGAATACACATTTATGAAGAAAGAAGAATGACACATTTTCTATAACTAATGTTAACTCTTCCTTACAAATAATCGCCGCAAATAATTGAATAGGCATAATATACCCCAACAGTGTGTTCATCTCCAGCAGTGGCTGCTTTCATAAGTGCCGTCAAGCCAGAAAAATCCCGTACATCTAGTCCAGCTAAAGCCCTCGCGGCCACTAGTAGTTCAGGTGTCCCAGTTGAAAGCAGGCGATGTGCCAGAGATGCACGTGCCCCCTCCTCAGCACGTCTACTGCAAGTTACGTCCTCCAAACTACAACATATTAAGTCCCCTTTTTAATAGATTAGTTTACATATTACGTATATAAATATATTTATTCTAACAGCTAATATTTAAATCTTAATATAGATTGAATATTTTCTTCAATTCTGCTTTATTTTATAATGAGTAATGATGTTGGTCCAACTTCTGTTCTGAGAGTAATGAGTAATGAAGCTCTTTCCAACTGTTGGTCTAACTTCTGAGAGTAATGATGCCATCAAATGCCATCATACTACAGATGAGACATACTTACATACATCTTATAAATTTGTTTCTTAGGTGTCATCTAAAGTATTTTGCTACATCTATGGATAAACCTTCATAAAATACACCTCAGTGTATAAGTTTCTTGTTATGGATGGTGTTGAAATGGTCATATTTTGAACTTCTTATCAGTAGATCTGGCAGCTATGGAGTTGTCACAGAATTGGAAAATTACTTTATTTTAATGTGCTGCAATCCTTATCCAGACACCAATTCTTTAGACAGAGTACAATGTTGGTAAAAATAAGAACACTGAAGAACGTTTTCAATTTGTCAGCAGTAACTTTGAAATCACAATTGCTGTTTTGTCCTAATAGGACAGCGCACAATTAATGATCACATCATTAGCTTATATAATTGGATAACTGATTCAGATTTTGAGGCAGTGATTGTCAGTAAGTGGGATGTGTTGTTTTAGTGTATCTAAAATTTCCTCTTATATCATAAGGTGCTCTCAGATCTTGATGCCATGGTGTATTACAAATAATCGGTTCACAATTAAATGAAACTACGTGATGTAGTATATGGATAAATCTTCATAAAATACTATATATATATTAATAATATAAAAAATAGAAATAATACTACATCACTTAGTTTCACTTAATTGTGAATAATGAATTTCTACAAAATTAACGTCAAATATATTCTATAATCAAAATAATAGGTTGTAAATGTTTACTTGAAAATTTTAGTTGATTTAAACTTAACTTTGTAGCTATATTCCATAATTATTAAAACGAGTTTAATGACGCATTTGAGTGATTTTAAATTTGTTTAATAAGTTACAAGGTGTATTTTCCACAAATTTAACAATTTGCTTCTTAGTAGCCTGTACATTTTTGCGAATTCAAAAAACAATGCTGTCAAAAATAATATTTTAAACCTCAAATATTTACAAAGAACTGAAATCCAAAAAGTAAAAGCTCAACCAGTGTGAAAAATTATAACTTTATGAAACTATTAGTCATTTAAAGTGTTCATTATTGTGTGTTCTTTACACTTACTGCTTATTTTGAGAAAGTGTGGATATCAAAATAATATATTTAAGAGATCCATAGTTTCTAGTTTCTACTGTTGTTTGTTTCCCCAAAGACCCCTTTCATTCACTTGTCAGTAATGACTACATTGATTTTGTATTAAAAGTATTGCAAAATTTATTACACAAACAAGGTTTATTACATTTTACAAACAAGGCTATTGAGTATTTAATCACAAAACATACAAAATATATAACATAAGTTTTCATTTATTTATTTTTATTTATGTGTATTTTTTCTTATTTATCTATTTTATTTTATATGATGCCTTACTGACTCCCTTAAAACCAATTTGGACCTTAAATGGTCGAAGAGTTTGATTGGACGATAGATAAGTTTTAAATTATTAAACATCTCATAATAATTTATAAAAATAGACACAAGTTTTAAAAACATTGTCCGAAACTAATTATTTTTGTCAGCCATCTTATAGAAGCATTATTAATTTGATGTTAAAACTATTTATAAAAAAATTTCATATTAAAACTTTTATATCAAATTAAAATTATATCGAAACTTACCCAATAGGTCTCGGTGGACAGTCGACACCTGGTAAAAGTAAACGAGCAGCTTGCATGACATCGTCCCTGTCTGAGACACGCGCCCCACGGTGTTCAGCATGGGCGCTTGTTACTCTCACCCACTCTGCTAAAGGGGGCAGTGCACCATAGGCTCGTTCGCACCACAATTCTTGTATGCCACCGCATGATTCCAACTAATAATAGTAAAATGTGGAATAAATAATTTCTTTCATACTGAAATGTGTATGCTGAAATTCGTTGACAGAAAATTTGATGAAATTTATAATAATTGAAGTTTTTCACACTTCAAAATTTTACATAAAAATTAAAACTGTCCAACAGTCCAGAAAGCAACGAAGCTTGTTGTCACATGTATCTATTTATGTTTTTTTTATTTATTTAAAAAAATTAATAATTTACAATTATCATGTAAGGCTGCTAACAGGTCAACATTGATTCATCTGGGTATTGCCACCCAGCTAGCCATAAGTTATGTTCCAGAGTATCCACATTAGTCGAACCATTGGGATTTAGCCGTCACTGTCTTTTATTAAAATGAGTATATATATTTTATAATATATCCATATATGAATATATCACACATATACACACATGCACATATATATATATACACCTACATATACATAAATACACATCTTTCTGCAAGCATACATAGATAATTAAAACAAGAAGGGTGTATAAATAAAACCAATTTGTCAAAGTTCTTTCGAATGCTTCTTACATTTAAATGTAGAATATTAAGTGAGTATTTTTTTGGAAAATTTCATTGGTATTGGCTAAGTTTTCTATATTCTAAGAGCTAAACGTGGGCTACGCCTCATAAACTTGTTATTAAATTCAGCCATTATGAAAATTTTAAAAAACTGTCTCGTAAATTACATAGAAAATCAATCAACTTATACAACAAAATCATTCAACTTATACAAAAGTCACAATAAAAGAAAACTTTAAAGTTGAACAGGGAAGGGTTGAACAACATTTTTATATATATATTTTGTAATAAAATACTTGCCTGTTAAGTAATACTGGGTAATTTATATTTTGCGGACAATATCATTACTTTTACTTTTAAGTTTTTTTTAACTTATAAGTTTCAAAGTTTCCTTTTTAGGGGTCGCAATTTTGCCATTTTTTATTCAAACGAATCGTAATTTAGTCTGTTTGGTGGTCTGCTTAACATTGTATAAAATAACCTTGATATTGTGAGAAATATGTTCACTAACAAAAATGTTTCGAATTAGTAATGAAATTCCAAAGGTGGCAGCTGTGAGTGGTTCCGTATGGCGCTTTCTTTTCACAGCATCGAGAAGCTCTTCCCGGGGCCCATGCATTTTCACCCTAATTACAATCAGCTGTTCTCGGCCTTTTCCGTTATTGCCACTATGTTGTCTTTGGTTTTCTTCGGCCACTTTCGGTAGGTATAGTCAACATCGTGTATGTGCAGTATAATATCCGCATAACTTGATAAATATTCCAAAATTTTATAAGTATCTTTTCCTTGTGTCACTGATATTCCCCAAAACTCAATGTTTTTTGAATTTTTATTTAATCTCATTCCCATCTTTAATTAATTGTATTTCATGATTACTCCCCTGCTTCTATGACATCAATTTTTGTAATTTTTCCTTCAATATTTACTAGTTTGTCCTTAAAATCGTCCACTTTGCAGGCATAGAAATTAACCCCATACTGAAAGTTTGCTATATGGTTTTTCAGCTCCTTAACTTTGATTTCAATGTTTTTTTTTTCAATTATATCACCGCCGAGTTTACTTAATTCTGCTTTAATCTCGTTATGTATATAAGTTTTTCATGTACCTATTACGTATGTAAGATTTTTATTCCCTCATAGATCCTCGAAAGCTAAATGGTGCTTAATGTATGAGTTGTCATTAAATTTATTTTGATACAAGATGAGTATCAAATGAAAGGTCTTGATGGATGAATACATGCAATTGGTGGCCATCAGATATATTTTTCTTAACCAATAGTATAGGCTCTCACTGAAAATATCCATTGCATATAACCATTGTTTAGTACGAATTTAAGGAGCTAGCAAATTCGTACAACAGGGTTGCTGTGACTCAAGGTAGCTTAATTTCATATTGATTACCACTTGTACAAATTAGCTTGATAATTGCTTGTAGCCTTCTAATAAAGACAGTTTGGCAAATTTCAAACTTCCCCTTTTACTTTTCAAACAATCATGTTTTATAACTTTTTTCATTTACTTTTTCTTTAAAATTTTCAAGTTGTATATTAGGAACCATTTTGAATGTATTCACATTTTCTTGACTGATCAATTTTTTTTAGCTAAATATGTTGAAATCATCAAATTAGAAAACTATCAAACCAGTTGTGGGTAGCGATAAATGTTGCACTCATTTCAGTTCTTATCGGGTGTATATCTAGCACATACATAATGACAAGTTCTATGCACATACATAATGACAAGGAGGATTTTGTCATTTATCTTTGTTATATATCTGGGCCAAGTCATTAAACGTGGAATGATTATAAGTGTAAAATTGATCGATTTAAACTCGGATGAAGAAAAAACAAAAACTTAATGTAATGGTATCTGAGAAAAGGAAGAAAACCAATTTTCGCAAGAATTAGCTTAGTTTTCGAGAATGTCAAAGCAATGAAAAAGTAGACGTCTAAGAAAGCATCTAGAAATTATCAAAGTACTATATTTTTAAAATAGGTAATAGACATAAAGTCATTGTACCGACAAACAAGGATTTTATCACAATATAACAATTTTTTACCTTGGATGGTGAATGTAGGTAAAAAGCCTAGCACTTTTACTTCTCTATCTACACCAAATAAAAATATCTGGAAGCATGAATTGTATTTTCAAATGTTATTAAAAAAAATCTTTTAACTTTTAACGATATAATTTTTTGTTCAGTACAGAAATAGAGTTTTTAAGGGTTCTTCTGGCTAATCAAGTGATGGAAGTGAAATATTTCCACCAAAAGCAACACATAGTATCAATTTCTTCCTTCCATTTGAGCGCATCATGCCTACCTTGGCGTATCTGAGATTGCTTCGATGTGTCTTGGGTTCATACAAGTTTTGTAGCTAGAGCTCTGTTCACCAAATCAGACTCTATTTACCAAATCAGAGTTACGTTTGTTCTCAGAGCTGGCGCCTCATCGTGCAGCATGGCCCACTGCCCTGTGGCAGTGTACAGTGACAGGAAGCGGGTATCATAGCAATGGAACAGCATAGGAGGGGCAGATAGGTATATGCAACATGATCAATTAATTAAATAATAGTAGCAAATTTCATGTTAATTACGTCACGTTAAACACATTAAGTGTGTATTTTTACTTATCTATATTGTGTTGTCCATATAAACTGAGCAATAGTAAGAATGTGAAAATCTCATTCTATAATTCAATCTCATTCTATAATTATTTACTATAGGTACTATTTTTTTATATATTCTTATGTCCTTCCTGTCCCTGGAATTCAAAACCATGTACAAACTTTCATTTCCATTCATATATAGAGACAGATTTTATAAAGATACAGGCATTTTTTATTTATATATTAGGTTAATATAAATAAATAAAAAACACCAACTTTCATGTTTCTAACTTAAAAAATATAAGACTTTCATAAAATACTTCACCTCCATTTCATCCCCTTAGAGGTTAATTTTAAAAAAGTAGTCTATATTCTCCCAAAGGTTTCAAATTATCTCAATTTTAAATTTCATGAAAATTGGTTGAATAGTTTAGCTGTGAAAGTGTATTAAACAGGCAGAAAGACAGATGTACATATGTATTTTGAATATGTATATATATATATATATATATACACACACACACACACACACACACACATACACACACACACACACACACACACACACACACACACACACACACACACACACACACACATACACAAACATATATATATATTGCTGAAGTTGACTTAGAAAGTGTTGGGGTCCTCGCTTCTCTCAAAACCAACTTAAATGCGGGTGATGCTGAGTGGTGTAAAGCGATTGATTGCGAAGCGTTTCATTTTAGAAAGGGACTCGGTTCGGACTGTATGCATTTTACTAATATGTATTCTGTGAAAGTAATTAATTATGGGCTTATTATATATTAGAGTGCTCTTTTAATTCTATTTCCGTTTCTGATTTACCTCAATCCAATTCTTACATCTGAAGTGGGATAAGATGCGAAAATTCATAGTCCGAATATGTTAATCAAGAGGTAATTTTCAATAGTGATCAAATCCAAATTCATAGATTTCGAAGTACTTATGAAACATTCTTCTAGGAGGAATTCTTGATCGACTTATAGAAATCATAACTAACCAAGTCGAGTCTAAAGCCCTAAAAAAAAATAAATATCTACCTTATTTTCAAAAATAGCCTATTCCAAACCACCTTAATTTCAAACGTGGTCAAATATATTTGAGCCAATCACGTTGCTCCAAACTCTATCTGCCATCTTGCATTCTCTATACATTGAGCCAAAGGTGGCCACCTAACGTATCTTGTTTTTATTCTGAAAATTTGTGGATTTCTAGTAGAAAGACCTATTAATATTAGTAAATCATTTTTCAACTTCCTAGCAGACACTAACCCCAAATTAAAAATATTATCTTTTGATTGCGGTAAAAACTAATCTTTCCCAAAAGTCACCGACCAAAGTACATATTATTCCCGCCAATTATACATATATGACTATAAAATGGTTTTAGGCCATTCAGATCTGACAAAAGAAAATGTATTTTCTTACGTATGGATCGAAAATGTTCATGCAAAGGGGTCAAATGAATTATCTAGTGCACTCTATCACTTCTTACAAAACAATATAAATTTCACTGGTGTAGAGGTACTCTGACTAATGGCTGATGGATGCTCTGGGCAAAATAAGAACAATTTCCAAATGGTTCAACAGCAGTGTACCGAGGTCACTAAAAAAAGTAGAACTCATTTTTCCGGTGACAGAGTATTTGGTGTTGCCGAAAAAGAAATTGAAAAGAGAAATACCATCACACAACCAGGTGAGTATGTAAATATAATAAAAAAAACATGCAGCTGTTTTTCATCTGAAGGACATTGAAGTGTGTGACTGGAATACAGCAATCCAATAGTAAATCATTTTTCATACAGCATAAGGGAACCCAGGCTATCCATTTAAAAATAATGTTTTGCAAGAAGTTCATATATACAAGAATAAAAAGAGAACCCTGAGGTGTTGTAATAGGAGGTGAACCATTTTACCACAATAATGCCGGTGCTCATCGCTCCATCACTAAACCAATAAAATATGGTTTAGATATATTATCAGAGCCTATCACTACCTCTCCTAAAATAAAAAAAAAGAAAAATGTGATGACATAAATAAGTTACTAACAAAACATTTTGGAAAAGACTGGATGCAAAGAAAGGACCTCAACTATTACAAAACTGTAACAGAAATAATGATGATGCAGAGATTGATGATTTGGAGGTTACAAACGTTAAAGAACCTTGTGTCGGCGATATGATATAGGGTAGTTTTTTTATTAAATACTGTATGTATTTGCTAAGATATAATTTTTTGTTCAGATAAATAAATATCAAATTTTTTTTTAAATTTCATGTCTAAAAATATTTTTCTCTTTATTTTTGTTAAAATCTCAATCTTTACCTTTGATAACAGTATTTAGAGCCAGTGAAAAACCCTATTTGAAATGTATTTTGGATTTTTCGAAAGTAGTCAAATCCTGAGAAAACCTGCTACTTAACAAAATTGATCAAAACCAGTTTGTTTTCAATCAAAAAATAGTCAAAACCACACCTTAGGAACAAAACTAGCCAAATCCATCTTTTAATTGTATTTTTCTACATAAATACAAGTATTAACTTAATTTGTTTAACTTTCAATAATCCTGAACTCCATAATAATCTTATGTTACTATTTTAAGAATCACAACGGAGTACAGCATGACAGTACACAAAAATCGTCTTCTCAATTTGGAAAAAAGCAAATTTGATCATTATTGAAAATTACCTCCTGATTTAGAGTAGTATGCAATTAACTTTTCAGTTTGAAATATTTTAAGCCTTTAATTTCACACGTTTTTGTAATATCTGATATTACATTTTGAGTTTTAAAAGCTTTAAGGATTTTAATTTCGTTCATTCGCAATATATTTTGTATAAGTTCTTTGTTGTGATTTGTGTGATAGTTTTAAAATACGTGATTGGAATACATAAATGTGAATTGATGCATTGTGTTATAGTATTATAGTTGTTCGTTCATGCCGCCGAAGTTTAAAGTGTGTGAGGTACCTGTTGTATGTTTACAGATGAGTTCCGATAGTGTTTATGCGATAGGGTCAGGTGACATTACGCCTTATTGATTATTGTTGATAACGATACTTTGTTTTTTGTATAGAATATCTGTCTACCTTTTATATTTTAAATTGATTTAATTATGTCTGATTGAGATCTCGAAGCAGATATAGAAGTAGAAATAAAAGCCGTCATGGTAATAAGAGTATTTCCACATCGCCGCCACAGTTAGGTGTAGGTCAATATTCAGTTGAGCCCACACATTTGGGATGGCAAAGTGGAACACCTCTAGGCATGCCGCCCTCTAGATTTGTACCCTACAACAGTTGACTGATCGCGATGGGTAAGCCGTGCTCACGGCAGATAGGCCATCTCGAACGCCGTTCTCGGGTCATGCACAGTACATTCAGATCAGATATTTTAGTTAACATGATTCATTCTATAATACAGCGATACAATCTAATCAACCTTATTATATATCTAACTTCGATCCTAGTCTGCATGACATCGAAACGTGGTGCCAAGAGATGGATTGTGCCAAAGCAACTAATAATTAGAGTTACAATAAGTGTCTTTCTTGGATCGGTAATTGTTTGAAGGGTGATACTCTAATATGGCTCAATGAATGGATCACAAATGATCGTAGTTAGAGTAATTTTAGAGTTTAAAAATTTTAAGAGTTTAAACCATAGTGTTCCAAAAAGTTGGCGTTGCTAACATTTTATTTGACGTGATGAATATCACCTCTGATCATCATCCAACATATGTTGATTATGCATACCGTTCATTACTATGACTACGAATCGTGACGGGTCTGAGTGATGAATTAATTTCCGCAATAGTTATTTGGGGGATTACCGATTCACAAATCCGAGCAACTGTAACTAACGTGAAGCTGATGCCGTGCGATTTAGTTAAATTTTTATCAATTTACATTAAACCCAGTCCTAATATTTTATTAGTGACACACCTCAATTTGTGTCTCATAATCAACGTGATATTTCTAAAGTGAAACGTATTGTAGGAAACGGCGATTCGAGGGTAACAAATGTTTTCCGTGTGGACTCTCAGGACATGTACTTGCTAATAGTGATAAAAAACATAAAGTAAATCCTAATATGAATATTTTTCTACTACATGGAAATCTGACACTTGTGTTACAAATGATCAAGATAAAATAGAAATGTGTTCCTTTTGTAAGAAACCTGGCCATAAGACAGAAACCTGTTTTGCTAAAATAAAATCTGAATCTCGAAACAAAAATAACAATTAATTTCTGCTGTCATAAAAAACTACTCTTGAAACCGATATTGTTGTTGCAGTCATACAAGATATACCAGTAGACGTATTAATCGATAGTGGGTTGACCATATCTCTTGTTTCGTCTTCTTTAGTGAAACATTTCAATTGCCCTCGGAAATCAGCCTTTGGCATCTTGAAGAATATTGGGAATCAGGAGTTAGAGTCTACACATTATGTGACCTACCAATAGAGAATTTGATGATATCACATTTGAAGTTGATTTGTTTGTGATTGAGGCGTACTATATGAATGCCCCGATCATAGTAGGGGCTTACATACTTAACCATGAGGGCTTCACATATGTATGAACTCGAGATCGACAATGTATTACTTGTAGGATTGAGGTACCTGCTAGGATTTATTATTCGAGCCTTGTTGGCGACAATTTAAATAAATTGTTTGCCATTATTAGTGAATATTCTGAATATTTTATTACGGGGACAACAACTTCGACTGTGAAAACCAGTAGTATGTCCATCAAACTCAACAGTGACGCACCTGTTATCTACAGACCTTATCGTCTTTCACAAGCTGAGACATTGCGCGTTCGTGAAACCATTAAGGATTTACTGGATAAGGGGATCATAGGAGAGTCAGAATCAAAATTTTGAACTCTAATTCTCCTTGTTAGGAACAAAGATGGTCATATGTGCATGGATTTCCGAAAGCTTAATGAAATCACAATTAAAGATCGTTTTTCGTTGCCACTTATAGATGATCATAGACTGTTTAGGAAGTCATAAGTTTTTCACTAGCTTTGACATGAACCGGATTTGACCAGATTCCAATGGAAAAAGAGGCAATTCCGCAGACAGCCTTCGTTACACCGGAAAGCCACTATAAGTACTTAAATGCCATATGGAGTGAACCAGCGCATTATCTCGAATACTCTTCGCAATCTCATTGATTCTGGTAAGGTCTTGGTTGTAAGTAATTTTGTTGATGCGGGTTTCAAAATATTACGTGAAGTACTCAAAACTTTAACTAAAGCAGGCTTTTCGAAAATTTAAAAAAAAACGCTCTTTCCTGTCCACTGAAATTGAATATTTGGGTCAGTCGATTAGTCAGGGTCAGGTGTGGCCGAGCCCATATAAACTTAAAGCTATCATTGAAGCACCCGTTCCTAAAAACGTGAAGCAGGTGTGTCAATTCTTAGGCCTAGTCGGACATTTTAGAAAATATATCGCCGGCTTTACATCAAAGGTAGCGTATATTGCAAGTCTGTGAAGAAAGGTATTCGTTTTCATTGAGGCGCTGAACAGGAAGCTGCTAGAATAGATGTAATAGAGCACTTTATTAACCAGCCAGTCCTTGCTATGTATATGACCCAGTACGCCATATTGAACTACACACTAACATACGGATGCTAGCCATTAATGCCATTTTATTATTTGGCTTGCCAAAGTTAATTGTCGCTGATTGAGATCCGATGTTCCAAAGTATCGAATCTTAACATTCATTCCAATTAGCTGTAAGAAGAATGGTTCAATGTAATGGGGTGATTGCAGCTTGCGTAAAACTTGAGAAAACACAAGACAACTCAACATTCCCCTCTTAGCCTCCTCTTAGGGACGAATGTAGTAACACAGTTGATTCGCAATCGTATTCGTGATGTGGCTATAGATAGTTTGAATCTAATTGTGAAGCACTGCGTGAGATGACTAGATGGCGTGTATCGGAGTTGTTGAGGCAGAACGAAGAACAATAAATACCTTGGTCAATAAGAACAGAAGATTACCTCATACTTTTGTGCTCAATTTGATGGTTTTTGTAATAAAAAGAACCCAATCTACAAGGAAGCTTGGCTCTGGCATGCGTGGTTCCTGCCGCGTAGTGAAGGCTTTGCTTCAGAAAAGATATGAATTGCAGTTGGTTGCTGGTTCTCATGGAAAGTTGACCCAAGCCATGACAGAATTCATGGTACATGTGCTGCCTTCACATGTGCTGCCTTCTTTGATAATAAGATTTTATGATTTTATTGTAAGTTCTTAGATGTTTATTTTGTGAGCAAACCTCACATGTTGAGTTGGGAACAGACCTCGCATGTGGCCTTTTGTGAGCAGACCTCGCATGCTGGCTTGTGAGCAGATCTCGCATTCGGCCTTTGTGAGCTAACTTCACATGCTGGCTTGCGAGCAGACCTCACATATAACCTTATGTGAGCAGATTACTGGTTTTGCGACAGCTTGTTTTGCAAGATGAGAAGTTTTACTTCAACATTATATATAATTGCAATAAGGTAATATTTGTAATTTACCTGAGAACACCTCATAAAATAGAACAGAGCATCAACTGCAGCTGGCATGAGTGGCGGAGAATGCGGCACCCTGGTAAGAGTATCGCGCAATTCCGCAACAGTTCCTACACATGTTGTTAATAGTACCGAGTCACTACTGGATATGGATGTGCTACGAGAAGGACCTACAAAATTAAATGTAATAATCCTTATAGTATATATTTACAAAAAATATGAAACATTCAATAGATTGTACGAAATTTATAAATAACATATAATAATTTAAAAATATCACTACAACGGCAAATCCCTTCCAGTCTCAATCTCTTTTCGATTTACAAATTCATGTTTGTATGGTGGTACACAGGAATAACCGACATATTCAATAGCAGATAAGAACCAGGTAAACATTTGTCACAGACATAAAGTAGGATTGCGTAGTTGTCCATATACCTTGACATTGTTGATGCAGGTCAACCGAAATGTTGTTTAAATTTTAATTGGAAATTCCAAATTAATGTCCATTAGCATTCATTTATAGAATTTTTTCCAATTTTTTAAACCCATGGTTGAAAGAGTACATTGCGTATCCCTTTAAACCATATATTTCACCAATGAGGTTTAGAAATGAAAATAATAAATTAAACCTCGTGTTCATTTCAAATGGAAATTAATGAAACTCAGGTAATGGAATTTTTTTTATTGAGATCTCCTTGCGAAGTATCTACTAGCAAAAATACAAAGTAAACCGGGAAAATATTACAAACCTTTGGCCATAAACTATAAAATAGCTATATTATGTTTGCAATAAACTATAAGTATATGTAAATAAATACAGCGGACAAAATGACATCTATAGTAAGGAAGTAACTTACAATTCTTGATGAATTTATTCAGAAAATCATAAAAATGATACTTATGTCAAACTGATTCTTACTATCAACTAACACAGGAAATTGTTATTATTTCCATTGTAACTATAGTGTGTCTGTCAACATATATTTCTTCAAATAATTTCATACCTTTGCTTGCTTTTATACTATCACTTGACTATACTTACTAAAATAAAGTAATTGTTATGATTGTTATTCAGTAAAATTACTGAAGCATTTGTAACCCATAAATTTGTATACAAGAAATATAGTCCCCAATCACATTCATAAGGTTAAAATTATATCTTTTATATAACACGAACGTTATATTTCTCTTTTAAATGAAATCTAAACTGCAACTTGAAATTTTCAATAATGTGTAAAAAATTGTAAATAACAAAAAGTGACATTTTCACAATTTCAATTTTTTTAAAATCCTATATCATATGCGATTAATAATATCATTCCAATTAGAATATGATTCTTTGAAAGTACTATACATAACCTTTGGAACTTATTTTGTTATTATATTCCTTTGGAGGACAAACAACAACTTTTTTATTGAATTCAGCCTGTAAAATTTAACTCTAAATGAACTTTTGTGAGAAGTTTTATTTTAATATTTTATTGCAAAGAAATCTGCCACAGAAATCTATAATTCACTCGTGAAAATATATGGTGCACATTCTCCACACAACTTGCAAAACTAATGAGGAACCAGCAAAAATATATAGTGAATATGCTCTACACAACTCCATAACTTGCAAAGAGTGGTTTCGTCAATTCAAAAATAAAGATTTTAATATACAAAACAAAACTGTGAAAACAAAAACAAAAAATTAATAGATGCTGTATTGTAAATATCATAAATCGAAAATCTATGTTGAAAGCTTACAGGCAGAAGAACTAAATATTCATAAGTAAAATATTTTCATATATCTAAACACAATAACAATAGTTCAAATGTAAGGAAATTTGTTGAGAAAAAAAAAGATATTGATAGTTGAAAAACGATTGTATGCATGCAAAAAAGTATTGAAAGTTGAAAAATCATTTGCAAAATGCTACTATAAAAAAAAGTAGGTTTTTTTCAGAACTTAAAATTTAGCATAGTAATAAAGCATAGTAACACACTTAACAAAATAGTATGAGTATTCACATGGAAATTTTAAAGGAAACCTATAAAGTAGGTACACAAATTTTACTTATAAAGTCTACTGGAAAACTGTAGCAATGATTCTAAATTTCCTAGTTTTTGAGACATTCACAATATTATTATGTCTATGAAAGATATACCAGGTAATATATTTACATAGCGAAAAATCATATCAATACTTGTAAACAATTTAATAGAAATCCCTTAAATGTTCATTTACATTTGAGTGAATTTGGAACTGATATAATGCGACATCTACTTCTACTTAACAAGTTTGTTTACATCAGTAATTGGAGATATAAAATGGATGGCAGCTATATGTAGCCCGTATCACTCTGGTAGGCATTTTGTTTTTCCAAACTAAACTTGAATTTGATTTAAAGTATATTTATATATTGGATAAAAAACTTTCCTTTTATTTGCAAAAAAAATTCATTATAAAATTTGCAACATCTTTGAAAGTTAAATATGATCAACCCCAATTATTTTACACCTAAGTATGATATTTCTTTGTCTGAAATCATAAATTCCATTATAGTTGTTGATTTTGGTGGCCACATTATTAAAGCCTTGTGAAACAACAAATTGGATATACCACACTACTATTGAATAAATAATTTTGTCCAGAACACAGAAAAATTTTAGACAAATATGTCTTAAAAAGCCTATTACTAATCAGTTTTACCTGAACCATGGGATACCAAAACCGTGTCAGCTGTGAATGCTGGTGATGCATGTGTCGACTTAGAGCCATCTGCAGAAGAACTGCCTGATCCCAAGGAACTTAAGGAGGCCCAACGTGACAGTGTCAGAGCACCTAGATAAAGATATACCTAATTAATAATAATAGCATAGCACATTTTAATTCGGAGTTGATATTATTAATTAAAATGTTAATATTACTATACCCACAGAAAAGCACAAATATGCACATACGCAGTGCTACAAATGCAAACAGACACACTTAGAATACTAATTGTGTTGTCTATAAAACTCATAAACTACTATCCTATTTTGGCGAAGTCTTTACATACATATTCTTTGATTTTCTGGGAATTTTATGGTTGTAAATTTCCACGTCATGTGTGGACGAGATTTGAATTGAAGAAAAATGCAAGGCTTCAAACTGTTCAATAGTTTTATTAAACATCCTCGATGACTTAAATTTGTGACTCATATACTTTATTTGGGACATTTTGTTATTTAAAAATATGTATTTATTATGGAAATTCATTGATTATATTATAATACATAAGACACTATTATATATAGTAGGTTTGGAACTCAAAATGTCACAAAGGACAAGAATGCTTTAAAAATCATTGCATTTAAAATGAAACTTCTTTATTCTGAATGTACTTGAATTGAGATTACAAATGTTATTCACAAACTTTTTTCATTTATGGCAAATTTGACTTTTATACGTTTTTCACTTATTTATATACAGTATGTTATTAAAAAAACTGTAAGTATAGGGAATTATTACACGAAATTAGGAGTGGAGAATGTGCATTATAAGTATCATGTATTCCTACTCATACAGTGTCACTCAAATACAAGTACATGCATTACGGAAGGGATGGGATGGGGATAAGATTCTTTTAACATGCACTTTACATCACTTAAGCTGGCAAACACAACATTGTATATAATAGAACATTTAAAATGTATATATATGATCTAATTAGTTTTATAATTAGTTGTTTAATCAAAGCACATTTATTAATTAAGCAAATGTTTTTTATATAAAATTAGGTACGAATATATAAAGGTGCTACTAACCTGATGCAATTCTGCCAGCATTAAGGTGTGCATAAGGCTGAAGTAATCCCCACAAATCTCCAGAACTGGAAATGGCCTGCTCTAAATAAGCAGGAGTAAGAAGTGTGCCTACTTCACTCGGTAAGCAATGTAATAAAATTTCCTCAAGAAGGGTTTCCATGCCAGCACATAAGTATATAGCCGCATATCTGGAAAAAAATAATTGGGTTTTAAAATATTGATAGAATTTAAGAAAAACAATAAAACCAAAAGTTCAAGACAAGACCACAATAAGGAGTGAAGTGGAACACATTTAATTTAAATGAAATGTGTCTCCGAGGACCTACATAATAATCATTGGACCTCAATAGAGCCATACGATAAAACCTTGACCCCAGCAGTCTATATGGAACACTTTAATTAGAAGTGTGTCAAGTAAAACCTCATTGTCATTGCCCGCTCCCAGTGAATGATGCCTGATCTTATTTTTCTTTGTATCTTAAAAAGATAAAAATGTTTTTACGTTAAAACTCAATTGTAGTATTAAGTAATTTTTAATATAAAGTTACATGTGATTAATATCTTATAATTTTTATAATTTGAAATTATAAAAATTATGTCAGTTGATTAAATGAGTTTGTAGTGTGAATAAATATTTATATTAATTAAACAACAAAAATTACAAAATCTAAAAAGATCTCTTGCAGAAAAATTTGTTTCCATGTTTTAGACTAGTAGGCTCATTTTTGTCTATATTCTTCATAAAATATGAGTATGTGATTATGGAATAATTAAAATTAAATCAGCAGTCTCTGACTTCCTATTATTAAATTATAAATGTGACATGGGAGCTAGACCATTTTTGAAATATTACTTTTTGATTTTTATCAATTAGCATTGAAAAACTTTTATAATAAATAAAGAAACCTATAATAATTCCAAGAGTTAATTTAATAGAATGATTAACGTTTAAGTTGTAAATAACTTACTCGTGAATGAATTTTCCTAGGCGCATATCAACCATCCACCGGTGAAATTTCCCGACAGATAGATGTAAAGAAGCACGTTGAGACTTACTCTGGCGGATACCTGCGTCACTGGACATTGCAAACATAGTTGCTACCCGCAAACATGCCTTTAATGGAAAGATATCAATAATTACTTACTCGCTATTAAGGTTGTCATTGCAAAACTTTACAAAATGAACGAGACACATTCCTTATTATGAGAATAATTTCAAATCCTTAAAATAGGAAAACCTTTAAAAGCAAAATCATTCTTTTGTTCTTGTGTAAGTTTTATTTACAAAATAGTTGGCTATTAACTTTATATATAAAATCAAAGTTATCTCTAATAAAAATAAGAAGTCATCAGATAAATGACATTCTTTTTTAAACAGCCTTTAAATATATTTTTCAAAATAATTAGATTGGAAAAATTAGTTGGGCTTCAGAATATAGAAGATCTAGTGAAAATTATTGAAATACCTTACATCACAACGTGGTTGTTAACGTTAATGATGGTGGTTAAGTGTTAGTTGTAGTTAAACACAGTTTTTATGACTTATATAATAAGATAAGATATTTACCATTAGTTATTGGATTAGTCCATGTAGAAAATATTGAAGCATAACGATAAAGCATTGACATTATTAATTACAATTCAGTAATTATACACAAATATACATATTATATAGCCCATAGCAATTTGGAAACTGTAAGCATACAGTGAAACTTGTATTTCAATTGCATTAGCAGTTTTTGGGTGAATCCCTAAAAATAAAACAAAGAAACTAAACATTCCTCGTTAAATATTTAGTGTTATATACAATTTAAAGGAACCTCTTAAGAATGAGTAGAGCTAGCACTATGAGGGTTCATATGCCCTTAGTCAGGTATAAACATTTAAGGGTATATAGGTATACTATTAAACTATTTAGGGGAATTTCGGGAACCTATACAAGCTTCTTATTTAAGGGCTCAATAACGTCATGTAAAATTATTTATCACAGTCTAGTAGAACATATGAGTACATTAAGCTCTATTTTATCAACAAATAAGTACGCATAATTTGAATTATTTTGGCATACTGATCTTTTTTAAAAAAGAAGTTATTCTCCTGCCCAAGTAGAAGACTTCACTACACACGATACAAGCTTTTAAAGTTGGTGAATCAATAAATATACATATTGGAATAAAAAGTCATTTTTTGATTTGATTTAAATCATTTATATGGAGTTGCCATGAACTTTCTACAGACCCAACTACATCTCATAAGTTGGTCGACTATTACCCATAAACTAGTAAGAGCCTACTTGACTGTGATAATTTTCCTTTAGTACTTTTAATTAGAATGTAATTTTCCTTTAATATTTTTAATATTTTTTGTATATTCAAATACAGCACTTTAGCTGGTAGGTAGTGAAAACACATACTCTAACAACATTTTTAATTTTTATTTAAATCATTTATATGGAGTTGCCATGAACTTTTTACAGACCCAACTACATCTCATAAGTTGGTCGACTATTACCCATAAACTAGTAAGAGCCTACTTGACTGTGATAATTTTCCTTTAGTACTTTTAATTATATTGTAATTTTCCTTTAATATTTTTAATATTTTTCGTATATTCAAAAACAGCACTTTAGCTGGTAGGTAGTAGGAACACATACTCTAACAACATTTTTATTATTTATTTATGTATACCTAAAAAAGATTTTTTTTTTACACATTAGGAGAAAAATATTATCTTACCTTTATGCAGGCATCAGCCAGTGATGGACTAAGCACTACACGTAAAGCTCCAGCCACTTCATGCTTGGAACATAATCCAAATGCTTGTGAAAAACGTTGCGCTTCTCTAGCAATTCTCACTAAAGGCCTTAAAATGGAATAAAATGAAGTGATTTTATTATTTTCACCACTTCCCGATGATAGTAATTTATTGTTATAATAAAATATATGTAAAATGTACATTATTCGAAAAGTTACTATATTTTAACAAAGTTATAATTATTCTTCAACTCTACTAAATTAAAAATTCAAATGCAAGTTAATTACAACTGAGGAAGTTGTGACATTAATTTTTCTTTTTTGAATAAAGAGATATGTGATTAATTATTATATATAGGAAATTAGTTTTATATAAGCTTAATGTTTATTTATATATTTTCTCAGTAGAAATGTTTAAGTAGAATATCTTAAAGACATATAATTTAGTTGTAGTAAATAATTGATCTTACAGTAAACTGTGGAATGTTTAAAGTCAGTTGAAGATTGTGATTCCAAACCAAATGAATTCATAAAAAATAAACCTTTGCAACATGTATGCGAGTCGTGGCAATGTATCTGCGGAAACTCTACCCATATACTCTTGACATCTGCCAGAATGTAGAGCATGGTGAAGCTCACCAGAAGTCCATGGCAACTGTTGTAATTCAACCAATCTAAAAAAATTATTTATACACAAAATTATATATCATCATAAAATTAATATATGTGTATGGAATAATATATTTAGATATATTATATCTATCTAAATATATTATTTCTAAAAGGTGTTTTTTGGTCGAGCAGCTCAATCTCTTTAACTACTGCACCAAAAAAAATAAAAAAAATACCCACTTAAAGCTTATGTTTTCTACTTTGGGCGAAAAATATAAAAAAATCCGAAAAAAATCTTTTTGTTAATAAAAAAATTAATTTTTATAACAATTGGCAAGAGCGCCATCTGTGGGCGACACATCAAATATCTTAGCCAAATTGTATACTTGGAACACGCTAGATGGCGATATAGTGCGAAGACTTCGCACGGGTCAGCTAGTGTTTATATAATCTAATATATAATTAGATATCGTATTAATTTTTTTTTAATTTAAATATTTTTTTTATCAGGTGACATTGGAATATTAAATATTATGAAAAATAGTCTGCATCTGTATTGAATAATTTTTGTTATTCCAGTAAGTAAACCTCATGGTGTATTTAATAACAAGAGATAATTGCAATAAATCAACTACAAAAAATAAACTAAAGACAAATATCCTCTTAATTATTAAACAACATTGTAGTATGTATTGTAAAATACCTGCTGTGTGAATCGAGCCACACAAACTCATCGGCACTGGTAACATGAGTAGCATCGAGTGAGCGTCGCCGCGGCGCTGGGCTACGTTCCGTACTGGCAGTACTAGTGCTGCTCCCTCTTGAGCGCAATTGTCGAATAGCTGATCGAATCTCTTCTAACCCACCGCCACCTGGCCATGGAGTCTGCAACTAAAACCAATCAGAAATGACAAATTGGAAATTTATAAAATAAATAAATATAATTTAAACAAATAAAACCGGTCAAGTATGGATAGAATTTATAGTATGAGAGTTCTGTAGTTAGTTAGACACACAAATACATGCAAGAATGCATAATATTTCTATTAAACTATTTAAAAATAATGTATTTTTTACCTTGCAAATATATTGCCCAGTGTACTTTTTATACCCTTAAAAATATGAATTTCTCAGAAACTTTGAGATTTAGAAACACTGTTGCAGTTTTTCGGTAAACTAACCTCTAGTTAAATTGTTTTTTTTATAATGAACGAAGATGAGATAAAGTGGGATAAGTATTTTGTGGACATTTTCAACAATATCTCTAGAATTCTCTTGCAATATTCCCAAACAAAAATAGTATTGGAATTAATACAACTCTTTCATTCGATTACCAAGTTGATTTCATCTTTATAATATTAATTATATGCATATTTTTGAGTATCAACTATTGAAGTATAAGAGGATACTTTAAAGCTGTGCTAAATTTCAAGTTTATAGGCTTTATACTTCTGGAGATTTTGAAACAAGATAAATGATATCAGACTGAATAAATGGGTAGTATTCGTCCTTACACATAAAAATGTAGATCAGAAAACAACACATTTCTTTAATTTATGGAATAATACTTGGAATATAAAAAATTCCTTTCTCCAAGTTCAATTATAGTATACTTATCACAGTTTGTACGTCTTACTTAACCCGCGAGAATTCGCTCTATGAGCATTTTGCCCATGGTAAATTTTAAAACAGCCCCATTTTGTCAAAAACCTACCTAAGCCTCGTACGCTAGCCTGTAGCTGTGTGTTACACCTTCCCCATTCCGCTCAAAATATTTGCCTTGGGCCAGTGTACTCTAGTCGCTTCTAAAGTGAGGTTTGTTCGGTCAGTAATCACTATCACGGCATGTTGCTCACTGCGCGAGTGTTGGCGTAAGTACTTTTTTGCTATGATTGTTTTTTTAACAATTGATATTAAATTTTGAATAAACAATAATGGAAAGTAACTATGTCCTATATTTTTTTCGTAGATGGATAAGAGAGATGAACAAGTTTTGGCGTGGTCACTGGAAGATGACACTGAGGATATAAAAGATCCTGCTTTCAGGCGGGACAGTATTGAGAGTGACAGAGAAAGCTAAGCACAGTTAACATTTCACTAACATGGAACAGTCTTCATCAGAGGTTGAAGAGGATGAAATTTCTTCAAGCCAGTCAGCAAATTTAGGCAAAGAGAAGGTCACTAATTGGAATTATCATCCACAGCGCACCAACCTTAGGACGAGGTCATATATACTTGATCGTAGATCAGGGGTGAAACCAGTAGCCAAAGATGCTAAAGAGATAATGGAACATTTTCTCTATTTTGTCACAGAAGACATGTAATGTGATGATCACTCGGAGTGAATACTTGTAAAAATTGTCTTCCATGTTAACTCTCATAGATCAACCGTAGAAAGAGATGAAAGAGAAGTTTCCGATACCGAGACTCCGAATGGTATATGTACTACACATAGCTCATACCCAAGGCGCACATAGCAATGTGGCCAAGGCGTAAAAACCGCAAAACAAAAAAAAAAAATTTAAGACTGCCTGAGGAGACTGCCAAATTTAAGTTCCTCAATATTAATACTGCAAAAGAAGTTTGTAATTGTTTTTTTTTTCTAAAAATTACTATTTAGTTAATACTATCACACGTGTTTTATTACCTTTACAATAAAAAATATTTTACCAAGCACATTTTATGTATAGATTTGATTGTTTTTTAAATGTGAGCAAAATGATCTATGCGCGAGTGCTCCTGTAACTTTTAAGGGCGCGAGTTCTGGCAGATTAATTTTACCGTCATATATAGAGTTAGAATGACTAAAATAAAATGTAAATGTGCCGTGAACCTAATTTTAGAGGTATATGGGCAGAACACAAAACTTTACAAGATATAATGCTAATATGTTTGATGTATTTCTAATTGGCATTTGAAAAACTGCCTATCATTCTACACTTACAATATAATAATTCTTATATGCAAAACATATTGGACGAGTATTTTCTATTTAAAAATCAAAGAAAGTAGTATAATTTAAATTAGAATGTTATCAAATTTACCTGTTTTTTCTTTGGAAAATGATATAATGTATAATTCAAATTAGTGTTAAAATAACCTAAATTACTTTGAATAATTAAATAATATATATGTTTGCATACTTTTACAACCACTTTATCCCACCCTCCAAGTTACTTCAGTGTGTCCCTGTACGAAATAGGGCTATGTTATTTAGTGCTGTTGTCGTCGTCACTGTTTTAATATTATGTTTTAAAGAATAAACAGAAATTATACATAAATTTCATATTTAATAATTGTCAAACTTATTACTACACCATTGTTTAGGTATGGATAAAGGTAACTTATTTTAGAATCCTCTCTAATATCTCTGTTGGGTTTTTTGTGTCTTATAGACTGAAATAAATACTAAGTACGTATTAAAATGTATTGCGTAAAATAATTGTCATGATTATTAAATTATAAAATGAAATAAATGTAAATATATTTAATTAAGTTATAATTTTAAATATAAATATTAATTATGTATTAATATAAAATGAAGGCTGACTGAACTTATAAGTGAGTGAAAGCTGTACCGGCATTTAATGTTCTTATCTATTATTTATTGTTCTTCATCTAAATCTTTTTACTATGTATCTAAAATTGACTATATAGAAAGAGGAGTAGAAAAATATGAGGGGAGAGTGACTTTTAATGTTAATGCAAAAGTCTCCAAAGTAATTTGAGACGGATCAATGAATTTAACTCCAAGGGTTAATCTCCAGGGGTTTTATCAAAAAAGTTAAGCATGTTGGTAGGAACAACTATATTGGTGGAACATAATGTGGAACATAACAAGAAATTAGAATCCTTAATACTCAATGGAATTAATTTTGATTGATTCAATAATACATAAAGAGAGTAATTCAGAATTATTAATTATTCTGAATCTCTAACCTAAATCATTATCACTATCTTCTTCAATACTGATAGGTAGATTTGATCAAATATGGTGGTAACCATTAAGATTCATGAATGTAAATATTTATTTATCAGAAATAGAAAATTAACAACATTTATCTTCTAATAATGAATTCACTTTAACAGTTTTTTTTTTGGACTCTTCATCGTCTTCTGTGGAAATATAATTTCAATGCAAGCACAAAAGTTGCAATTTTATCAGTTTAAAAAAACAATTTTGATAAAATGACATAACCTTTATTTCCTTTTGGAACAAAAATGCTCTTGAAATCAATTGCTGTTTAGCGGGCGGTAAGGGAGGTCGCTCGCACGCATCGCTAATTTTTTATCTTTCTATGTGTTACATAAAGTTCAAATTATAATATTATTTGTAATTACAATATAGAAAGGATCCAGGAAAAGAAAATTTTTAACCGATAATGTCGGAATACGAAAATAATTCGAGTGAAAATGATCGTTTTTCAAGTTGTGAAGAAAGTGATGGTGGGAGTGACATTATGGTGCGCTCACAATTTGGTGTAATGCAAATTTTGAGTGATAGTGATAATAGTGACGATAACAATTATTTTGCTGATATGGAGGATGTACCAGACTGCGAAAATACGATGTGACCTTGATTTCAGTTTTTGTTATCATTTTTGTTCACATTATACACTCTTTTGCATAATAAACGGACGGTTTTGATTTTGTCATATTATTAACAAAATATTATTTATTAAGAGGTTGTATTAATTGTAATTGTTACTGGCAGGTCTAGTGTATTATGGCACATAAAAACGAACGTTCTAAATTTAAAATTTATTCTTTTTAAATGAAAATTCTCTTTCACTGACAAAAACGTATTTTTTTGGCTGTAAATGAAATCCAACTCCTATTCCAAGTTCTTTTTCATTTGTTACTTTTTTTATTCTAACGAATAAATTTTAATTAAAATTCTGCTGTTTGCTGCATTAGTTCACTTCTGTTTGCTGTTCTCAGTATGGTTGAAAAAACGATAAGAGCTAGTAAAATTATTGCACTGCTTGAAGAAGGCTGTAGCCAATTTTATGTATCTCAGCAGTATAATGTGAGCCGTTCCACCGTCCAAAGGACCTGGCAACGATACCAAGAAACGGGCTCTGTCAGTAGAAGGCTCGGTTCTGGAAGAAGGATGTCAGAGGTACACGAGTAAGCCTATGGATATGGATACATTGCTCCGTGAGCATCGAGTTCCCAGATTGAGATTCTCTCAAAATTTTTCGTCATGGACTCAACAAGACTGGAATAGTGTTTTATTGTCCGATGAAGCTCGCATATCGATTAGTGGTGAGGATTGACGTCGGCAAGTCTTACCAAGACCTGGAGAACGCTTCGTAGAAGTATGCTTTGAGGAAATCACCCCTTACGGTGGAGGCTCTATAATGTTTTGGGCTGGTATTAACTCAGATGACCGTACCGAGTTAGTTTTTATTGAAAATGGCACACTTAATGCGCAAAGGTACATAACAGAGGTTCTTATTCCTAATGCCCAACCCGCATTTACAGCAGTTGGAGGCGAGTCCATTTTTATAGACGACAACGCTCGCACCCACCGCTCTAGAGATGTTGATGCGTATATGCAGGAGGCCGGAATTCGTCGGTTAGACTGGCCAGCTAGAAGTCCCGATCTCAATCTGATAGAACACATATGGGATAATCTCAAACGATGCGTCAGAGCCGTAAAACCAACTTCAGAAAACATTCAGACGCTTAAAAATGTGATCGTCGCTGAATGGGAACGTATTCCACAGGAAATTATAAAAAAACGTTGTCGAAAGCATGCCTAGCAGATTAAGCACATTGATTTTAGCTAGAGGAGGCCATACTCATTACTAAATTTTCAAATTTTGTGTTAAATTAATAAAAAAATATTCAAAAATAAACTTTAGCCATTTTTAATGTACAAGTATGAAAACGCTTGTCTGTGGACTTTACATTGTTTCTTTTATTTATTCGCATTTTTAATGACTGAAGTAATTAAAAATGATATCTCAATAATACATAATAATATTCTCATCATATCGCCATATAAAATGCATCACATAATAATAAAATAACTCTAATATTATATGTTTTTTTTTAAAAAGAGTTTATATTTCCATAATTTTCTTCGTATTTTATTATCCTTGTACAAGTTTTTATTAAGAAAACACCGAAAAAATTATTAAAATTGGAAAATGTTTGGAAGAGATAGAGTTTTTTTTCGAGACAAGGGTAAATGACATCAAAAACAAAAGATTTCTTTGGCACTTTTAAGAGAAGTTTCAATGTCTAATAAAAATCTATCAAGTACGTGTATAACATGTGAGGATTCTATACGTATTTAAGTAAATATTATTATTATTATTTATTTATTTACACACATACATTTATTGTTATATTACAGGTAATCTATTCGTAACAATATCAAATTAATGATTTAACAAAGTTTGAACTTTTAGATTAAACATGAACACAAATTACATGATAACTACAAAAGATAACGACGACACAATTCACCAAATTTACTTACACTCATCATAAATAAATCACACTTTGGTGCGCCCGCAATCAGATGGCTGAGTTGAACACCGCAAGAAACTGGAGAGTTTTGATATAGTTCGGTTCTAGAGGGTAGTATAACAAACAAGTGATTGTTGCGCGAACGCAAGAAATTGTCAGGTACGAAGAATGAAAATTTTGTCAATAATACAAGGCACAGAACTTTTCCTCTTAATAGCTGGAAAATAAATTTTATTCAAACATCTCTTCTGAGTTGCAAAGAATGGAAACCTAGCATATCCAAGAGGAAATAGAAAGAAGAAGTAACCATACTGTCTCATATACAGATATTGAAGGGACGTCTTTTGGAGACCTTCACTCATTAAGCTGTATTTAGCTTCGTGAGTGCTTCAAATAATGGAGCCGGATTCTAAAGGGCTCTGCACCAATGAAGTGTACAGAAGACGAATTGATGATATAGATTTAAAATTTTTCGAATTATTTAATACGAATCCAAATTTCCGAAATATAAAAGTTTACACTCCTAAGGTTGCATTGTATTTCTATTGACCTGTTTTCACATACCAATATTATTTTCTAATATGTAAATATATTGTCCAGCATATCTTTCACGGAGGTAAGATAAATAACTACTGCCTCTATCTTTCTAATTTATTAACGTTTTTGCTTTGGCTTTGTCCAGATCTAAAAAATCAGATGTAGGGGAAATATAATGCAAAACGATTTTATTAACATTTCATTAACAAAATGGTGTATCAAAAATATTTCTACTCCATTTGATCGCATAAAATACCTATTTAATGAAATATCACTGGATGGAGATTGTGTGAAAAAAATTTTATTTTCCATAGATTTTAAGACTTCTTCAGTGACAATCTATCTACAGACAAAGACAATGAAATTATAAGGGTTCTATTTTTACCACTTGCCTACAGAATCTTAAAAACAGAAAATAAAAAATGGTCTAAAAAATCCCAAACGTTTGAATAGAATAAATAAATTTTTTCTTGTCATAAATCAACTGACATCTTACTTTTTTAAGAATATTGAAATTGTTTCCAACCCCAATGTGCTGCATTGTGACTCATTGAAAAATTATAATGATGGAAAGCTACTCCAAAATTATAGAACACATAAATTTGTATGTTTACAGAAGAAATTTCTGGTTTTTTATCGACCTTAAGATACAAAATAGAAAAATCTTCATCTATAAGGAACTTGCAAATTTACTTATTTTAGAAAATCACTTTGTATCACCAAGTTTTCCTCACGTCTGTACCACTTTATATAACTATTTCTGTGTAATAACCAATTTAAAACTTACCATGAGACAACATTGACTGAAAATAGGAAACGAAACTAACAAAGCAAATTTTTAAGCAGCTAAAAAATTTGTTATTGGCTATGACGAGTATCTTGCAGAAATGTTAAAACTTTAAGTTTGGAAGTTTATATATTCATTTACATGAATAATTTATGGCTGAACAATGTGTAAGTATTTTAATAATGACAAAACATGTTATAGACTAATAAACTCCACGGCCGTGCCAATTTCTTTACACAATAAAATTCCATAAGTTTTACACATATGGAATCAGATGCTTGTAATTTTTTAGAAATATACTGTAATCCAACATAAAACTAATGGAAAAAATATAATGAGCGCTCTAAAATCCTGTAGATGGATTATATTTTGTTCTAACATCTCAAAAAACTTACACACATAAAGCTTAACTTTAATCTGTTACAAAACAATATTAATAAGGAAATTAAGAGCAACAGTAATTGAAATAACTGAAAAACATTATTGACAGTAACGTTAATTGCGAACACAATACGTTTTGCAATTTATACATTTTAATAAGTCTCATATGGATAGAGTTAGATATTTGTTATTCTTTATAAATATACCTTAATATATCACGAAACAATAATAACCATTAATTACAGAATGAAATCCATTTACATAATAGAGAAAGATTATCTGCTTGGATGCCTGTTGTACTATGAATGCACAAATTTTTCGTTTACTTAGAAATTTGGTCCGTTAGTTATAGTATTAATAATATAAAATTTCGTAAGATTTAATGAAAAAAATGTTAGTAAAAAATTCAATAAAGTTTGAATTTTAGTTCTCACTCGAAGGTATATGGCCTTAAAAAGTCTGCTAAAAATATTTCCAGAAGTGGTTGTGCTTATGCTTATTATGTAACGTTAAGCTTAACTATCTGAGAGCCCATCCTATAAATTTGCCAGTGTCCCTGCGCTATTGTTAATTCACTGATTTATAGGTTATTATCATTTCCCGTGGCTTCGTTTACATGCATTTTTGTCTTGTAATATATTGGAGGCTTTTTGGATTAATGCCACTGCTCTTTTCACAATATTTCATGGTTAGATTCAACACTATAGTCTAATTTTAACAATGTTTATAAAATAGAAGATCATTTCTTCCTTTATCACTTAGAGTATCACCTCTACTACTATGTGAAAATTTGAAAATCTATTTGATAGTTTCAGATATATTGTCCGTCTTAGTGTTCAGTACAAATTTCGTTATGTTTCATATATATGCAATATACGAAACATAACAAAATTTATATCATCAAATTTCATACTATGTAAAATTGACCACAACTGCTTTGGTCAAAGTTTGGTCTTCTAATTATTTATTGTCATTGCAAAAAATGGACCAACTGGCACAAAACAAGTTTGAAGGGAAAATGGCAATAACATAATTTAACAGATTAGGGAATTTCAAAGGATTATGAAATACATTTACAGACATCACAAAATATTTCTTTTAATTATTTAATATATACTATTTGAACAAACAGCTATTTATATTAAATTAACAGATTAGGGAATTTCAAAGGATTATGAAATACATTTACAGACATCACAAAATATTTCTTTTAATTATTTAATATATACTATTTGAACAAACAGCTATTATAAACTTTTATTGGCGAATGAATTAAACAGCGAACAATGGATGCTAAAAATGTTCACAGGCGACTTGTATTCTATTGAAATTATTTTAGCTTTTAATTTGAGTTACATCTTAATTTCCACTAATATGATTTTCATGAAACAAAGTACAGATTTCTTCTGCAAAATATATTGACAGGTAGCTATATTCTTTGGAAAAAAACACTGACTGTTTTAATTCCAAATTTACTCAAACATGCAGGTAGACTGACTGATAGACTGACAGGTGCATAAAAATTTCTAAAAATATTTTACCTTTGCTGTAGCAGGGCGATGTCTAGGACGAGCAGCTCCACGAATGCGTCCGCCGCTATCCGACATAGAAGCATGTCCCGATGACCTGTTTTCATCAGAGGAACTCTGACACTCCATCTACAGCATAATTTAATACCAACATTTTAATAATAGTCAAAGGATATCCTGTGCAAATCACACACATGTTTTGAAACAAATATTGAAAATTGGTAAAAAGAACAATTGAATCCTTGTCTCATTTGCTGAAATATTGACTGAAGATTTTTGAAATGCAAAAATTTATACTTATAGCAAAATCTTATTGTGTTGATTTATGGCATTTAAAGTATAAAATAAATTAGAAATCTACTCCGTAGAACTAAATTCTTGTGAAACTAAATTCTCTTTAAATGAAAAAATCATATTGTAAATATTGATAAGTTACTTACTAGTGGAACACTCATGCTGTCTTTGACCGCTTTCGACTGATGCTGTTCACTTTGTTTACTGTTATCTGTTTGCAAGTCATCTTTGTTATTTAAACATGTTTCTTTCGTTGTACAGTTTCTCTTTAAACCATAATTATTTATTGGGTTCTGGCTTTTATTTGGTGTACTTTGAACAGTTACTTTTGAAGAGGAAATATTCTCCATTTCAGGAACACAAGATTTTATTACTGATGAGTTACATGGCTTAAACACTGAACAATTGATATCTTGTTGATTACTAGTTCTAGGTTGTGTCGGAGCTGCAATTCCTAATGAACTATTGTAATTATTTACTTGATTCAAATTTGTTTCAAAGCTATTGCTACTGACAGCAGCAGTTGTTGAAGTTTCTGCATTTAATTCTTCTGGGAAATCTTGTGAAGGTACTTTCTTTTGAAACTGATGATAGCTATGCATGATTTGTGTATTATCTTTTGAATATAAACTGCTGTGTATGTGTGATGGTATGTTAGATGTTTGGCAATTTCTGACACTGGATATTTCCTTGGAGAGCCTCTGAAGATGATTTAAATTAGTTGATATTTTAATTTTACTGACTTTACAGGGTTCTGAGAAACTGTTTAGTGGACCTGCACTACCAATGCTATGTACATTTGTATTATGACTAGGACAGCGGGATGACAGATTCCTCAATTGAGCAGCATTGTTGTTTGTAGGTTGTACTGTTATATTATTATCTTCATATGATGGCCTGGAGTTGCTCGATGGCCTGAAATAACATAGTTTTTTTATATTTTAAGTAAAAAACAGTTGATAAAATTATTTCCTTAAAAATAATGATGAAATGTATGTAAATGTCATTTTAATAAACATAAAGTGTTGAAACAAAATAATGAAGAATCCTAAAAAACACTGTGAAAAGTCAGGAAAAGATAAATTAGAGAAAATGAAATTATAATGCTCTAATAGACTACAAAACACTTTTTATTTAAATGAGAAATAAAAAAGATATCTGTAAACCAAAAAATATAGAACACGAACACAGGAATTTGTAAACGTTTAAGTATTAAAACTTGATTTTTTCTTGTTTGCCTTTTGTTCACATTCCCTGTTCTTCCTGAAGATTCTTCTTATTATCAGTTAGGACATATGAGAAAAGATGAATATTAGCAATGATGATCATAATATATTTTTGGTACATGACATGCAAAAAGATTTTATAATGCACGCAAGAAAAGACTATTATTCATGGTGTAATGTAAAATATACAAAAACTTTGTACGATGTGCGCACTTGCATGATGATGAAATTGTTTTATGAATTACAATTGTCTAATCGACACCATTATTTCCAATAACAATATCCAATCGTTTTTCATAATTCTCAATTATAATGATCGTAATTTGTTTTAAGATACCTCATCACCCTTATAATTTTCTTCTAGCTATCATGTTGTCTTATGTCTCTAACTCTTTTTTACCCTTATAATTTTTCTTTCCTTTTGAATTCAATATCTAATGAAAAAAATTATATAAGTCCAAGATTATTTTTATCACTATAAAAGGAAACTCTCACATTTCCAATATGTTATGAAAAATTGGCCAAAAAAATTAAGCACAGGATACGCAGCTGTGTAAAAAACTGTTCCTTGACGTAGTCATCATGAAAAAAGCTTTACAACATTTGTTTTTAATCTCATCCCAAAAGATCCATTATTTTTGTCTGTCACATCTTTCTATCTAATTAGGTGCCCGATTTTCAGATTTTTAACCATATACTTTTTTCAATCATGATAAATTAACAGAAAAAAATAATAACTTATCATCACATACCTAAGAGGTTAAAAGGCCAAACGTGTAGACCAGATGATTAAAAAATGATGAGAACAAGTGTTCAACTTTTACATACTGTGATACCTATTTTTTCATTGTTAATCAGTTAAATTCTCTAATTTATATACGTGAAGATAGTATGGAAGATGTGATTTTGATATTTTTCATTTGCAAGAAACACATTATAATCAAGAAAAAGAATAATGACACATTATTATTATTTATTAAATAAATTAATTACTTGGTGGACGATAAAACGCTTCTAACAGAATGATATTACCTGTAACAGAAAGTTAGATCTTAAGTAGTTTAGAATTGTAAAAGACCATGTTTAGGCACATATGTATGTATGTAATGAATTAAATTTCACTCAAGTTTGCCTGAATGAAAAAGTTATAGAAGAACTGCACTTTAAACTTACAAAGTAACCAATTATCATGTATACAAATTATATCACAACACTCTCTCATATTTTTCCCACGTTTCTTATTCACATCCCGTATTTACTTTCACTCGCAGTGGCATTATTGTATCTATGAATGTAAAAATTGTTGTCTCTGAATTGAGCTCTGATGGTTGCAAATGTAGCTTAGTAAGAATAATGTATTAATTAAGATTAACAACGCATTTGTACTTGAGATTATAATTATCAGGATATTTTATCTGATCAGCTAGCTATTTAATGTTACTATTACCTCGCATAATGAATGAATATACATAAACATGACTACAAAATTATATAGAATATAGAAATATAATTAGGTGAATGTATTTTGTGATTCATGTACGCAGATGACAAAGTAAAAGTGACGCTAAGTTTTTTTTAAAAACAATAGAAAATAACAGACTATAAAAATAAACATATAAGTGAGTTTGCATATTTGGGCAAATTTCTTTGCAAAGGATAGCAATTTGAATTGTTTTAATTATTATTTTGATTGAAAACGCGGATCGTTACATAATTGAGGGAAAAACACGATACGCTCCAACCCTTAAAAACAGTACCGTACTAAAACAATGCCACCATTTTTATTTGCTACAGATGTCACGAGTGTAACACACATTAAAAGACCAGTGTATGTCTGTAAAATTGCTTAAAATATACAGTTACCAATCAACCAACATCATAGAGGCTAGAAGATATTTCATTTCATTATTTTCATAACTTTATTATTCTAAGGAAAATATCTAAATCGACTTTACTCTTTAATGTGGCTTTTAATAGTCAATACCACTTTTTTATTTAATAATACATTTGAATTTCAAATATTACAAAATAAATGTGTAAGCTTGATTAGATAAAGAAAAATATTTTATCATTAAAACTTTTTTTATCAGTATTTTCGGGACAACAAAAAATTTTCAATTTAAAAAAATTGTGAGCCGTCATGGGATGCCTGGCATCTAAATTTTTCTACGTTTGTATTGAAATACTTTTATTTGAATGAATTGAAAATGAAAAAATAAATATTGCATAATAAATTATTAATTTATTTTTATGAAATAATTTGTCACAGAAATATTTCTTAACAATCTATTGAAAATATATTTTTAATTTTATAATACTGTTAGCTGACAAGACACAAAGCTGGCCGAATAGAGTCAGAGAGAGCCTATAAGGCATGACGCTGACTGAATGGCATGTCACGACTTGCCACACGCGCCGTTTCACATCAAAATTGCAAAAAACTTTTTTTTTTTCACAAAAATTATTATCTAATCAAATTAACTCAAAAATTATAACATTCGACCAACCTTATATTTGCTTTAATGAGAATTTTTTTTACTTGAATCTGTAATGAGACAGAAGCAACATCAGTAGGAGTTAATTAACTGGAATAGGTGTTGGTAGAGCTCATTTGAAAGTTGGAATATCTACACATATCGTCTAGGATAGAAACTTTTCATTCATTTAAAATTGAGATAAAATATTGTATTTTTATTTATAAAATGTTATATTGTACTTTTTCTTTTTTAATCATTATCATCTTTTCTTACAGACTACAGAATATTTTTCCATCTTGTAATTGTGACCATGTTGTCAATGGTACACATTTTCATTTTCGAATTTTCTATCAAACTTTCTACCATTTCTATAACCTAAAAGATTTTTAAACAAATATAAATATCAATGGACATATTGAAATTAATAAGTGTGAAGTCCGATTTGTTGGTAGACACTTATAAAAACAAGTTTACACTCATTAAAACCAAAATCTGTCTTTGTCAAACCTGGGGCTGCGAACCTGAAGCAAGTGTAAAGCTTTTAGTATAATTTAAAACGTTATGGAAGAGATAGGAAATGTGCATATTGGGGCAATCATGTATCTCAGTTTACTTACAAATAGGATTGCCAGCTCAAAAATAAGAAAGATTCAACACCATAGTTTACTTAGCTGGAAATTTGACCCTAAATTTACACTTTTAGCATTAATATATTCGCAGTTTTAAATATTAACCTTAACTATTGAGGTACAGTCTTAATCTTAACTATGGCCATGCTGATGACTACTCCAATTTTTTTTGTTTGATCCGTTCTGCTTCTCAATCATGTATGATATTCATAGTAGCTTTAATTCTGGTTTCGCTGACAATGCTGTGCAGGGAGGAAGTGTGATTGCGCACCTAATTGATAAGTTTGCACTCTTAATTGATAAGTTCGAATTAATACAAATTTCCAGGCTGTTAAATCTTATGTTTACATTGTTTTGATATGTTTTGTTTAAAGATTTGAAGCAGCAATATGTTCCTGTTAGATCAGCCATTTCATTCCAATTTGAAACATACTTCTACGACAGCTAATTAAGGCCGTCTAAGCAAAATTGTCATATATATGAATTAACTGCAAGAAAGCAAGAGTAGTAAAGAAATATGTAAAAAGCATTCCTGAAAAAGTTAAATTTTATGCTGTGTGAAAAGTTTTGTTATTTTATGTTTTTTGTATATTTTACGATAAATACAAAGAATTAAAGTTTTTGCTGATATCAATAACCACATGTTAAAAGATTTTTTGTTGTTAAAATAAAACTTCAAAGACTATCAGAAAAACCATTTTCAAAATTATAGATATATCTCTAATAAGATCAACTGACATGGGCGCCGGCAGCGGGGTGCAAGGGGGTGCAATTGCACCCCCCTGTTGGGAAAGAAAATACATAGAAAAAATTACATATTTTTTACCCGACTGAACCAGCAGGAGAGTAATGCTTTTCGAGTGTATGTATATATGTATGTATGTATATGTTCATATGTATGTATGTTTGTATGTTTGTATGTATGTATATATGACCATTTCGATAGTACGTGCTACAGCCCAAACGGCTTGACTGATTTTAGCAAACGACATGTCATTAGATTCGTGAAGACCGTGCAAGTGACATAGGCTATATAATTTTCATGAGAAATCAACAAAGTCAATTTTATATGGAAAAAAGATTAGAAATTTATTGGTATAGTGAGTTACGATTTGAATAACAACTGAAGGCGTCTAGGTTGCTGTCCAAATTTGTTCAACACCTTGTCAATAATTTCAGTATCCTCCTCAACTCTTTTCCTGTGAACACTGAGCATGCACAGGCCGCTTAGCCTTGCATCTCCCATCGTTGAGCGATTCCACGTCTTCACCCGTCGTAACGTGCTAAATGTATGTTCAATGCTACATGTTGTTGCTGGAATAGTTCAATTCAATTGTCTCACATACCGCTGGGTAAAAAGGAGTGGCTTGAGCAATTACATCTACGTATTCAACAACAGATTCATTTAGAATCTCATTATTTGCTTCATTTGTTTTCATTACCATGTGGTAGCCTCGGCAATAAAATTATGGAGAAGACCTCGGTAAAGGTTCTGTATATCTTCTGCTATCGATAAAAATTCTGATTTGTTTAATTTTCTCATATTTTCTGGGTGAAGCTGCATAAGCGAAAAAGCTTTCTTGTGTGTTGAAGAAAATCGATTTTTTAGTAAAGGAATAATATAATCTAAGTATGGAATAAATATAGATCTTCTGAAAAAATTCTTCCGCAGTTTCAGATGGGTGATTTGATCTGTAAGTCTGTTTTTCTACTACTCGAGGACGCTTAAATTTAACGTTCAGTTTCTCGCAAATTTTCTGAGTATTCTGAAAAATGATCGCAAACCCCATAGATGCATTATCGCGATGAGATTGAAGCATATCAGTTAATTTATTAACGTGATCATGTATTGCCTTTTATATGCATATTTACTTCCTGCAATTGATTGCACACGGGCTCAAGTTTGGCAGAATAAGCAGCAATTATTAAAAGTGTCACAATGTATGTTGGAGTAGTTGCAGTCGTGCAGAGCTGATACACTTTGGTTTTCGTTTTAGAATTCGGTGCGTCCTGCGAAAGTTCATCTAAAACTTGTATAATAGTCACAAAATTTTCAGAAAATATTCTGATACTTTTGCATTTGGAATTTTACTCCGCCGTAACGTACTCTCCCGAAAGAAATTTATAATGTCCTTTGTTGTTCCAGCAATATTTCTCACTTCACTGACAGTATTAAGGTCATTAATGACAAGATTCAATACATGGCTTGCACAGTGGAAAAATAGGGCTAAAGGATATTTATCATTAATAATTTTCTGAACGCCACCTATGTGACCTGCCATTGCAGCACACCCGTCGTATCCTTGACCAACAAGTTTATTTAAATCAAGATCGCAATCTTGCAGAAAGTGAGTAATAGTTTCCGAAATGGCTTGTGCATTTAGTTCTTGTACCGGTACATATTCAAGGAATTCTTCACAAATTATTGGTTTTTTAGCATCTTTATCATAACGTAGATATCGAACACAAATTGATAATTGTTCTGTGCAACTAATATCAGCAGTCTCATCAGCTAAAACCGAAAAAGCTGAAGCATGTTTCACCTCCTCAATTATTTTGCTCTTAAGAACATCGGAACAAATTTCAATCAATTCGTTTTGAATTTGATGCGATAAGTATAAAGAATTTTTTGCTTCTGATTCTAAATGATTCTTCAGAATCTCGACTCCCGAGTCAACTCGAAAATGTATCAGGTCTGTAAAAACAGAACCCTTGTCGATTTTTCCACGAAGTGGCAGATCATGTCGCCCGCAAAATAAAATTGGTGAAATGATAGATCGAAGTTTTAAACGATTTTCTTCAACTTCCTTGTGGTATGCCGTATTTAAAGATTCATGAACGCTAAATCCTTTTCTATCCATGATTTTTTCAAATATATTTGACGAAGTCAGTGTGTCACAATGCCACTTACTTGTCGCGTGAGACTGAGCAGCTTCATGAAACTTTTGATATTTGAAACAAGGAGAAACTAGGAACTGTCCTTGTAGACCGCGCTGCACTGGAGGCCGAAATAAAACACATATCCTACACAGCGGTCGTTTTGCTAGAGCTGAGTAAGCTAACCACGGATATGTTGTAAGCCATTCGTGTCGTTTACCATCAATCATTTTTAAAATTGTATGTCTTGCTAGGGTTCCAAGGATATCTTAGTAATTTCAAACGTAGATCATCATTGACTTGATAACCAGAGTCCAAATGCAACCCAATATCGAATAAGTTAGTTGTTGTGCTTCTACTAGAAAAATCGAGCGATGCATCTGCTTGAGAATCTTTACGCGCAGAACTCGTACCTTTAAACAAAAAGAATTCTTATGTTTTAAAAACAAGAACGAATCAATTAACGCATTATTTCGTTGTTTTCATGTCTCATTTTTTATGTATGTTGATAATGAATAATACATTCGATGACAGGTAGAGACAACAACACAACATACCTGGACTATCCAATTTATCCGTATTCGGCCTGGATGATTTATTATGAGGGGAATCATCTTCATCAAAATGTTTATTACGTTTTTTACACAAAAAACGTCTTATGTCACTCATAACTTGAATAAAAATTAATAACCTATGCAACAAATTATCTAATAAATTAAGTCGTTGTTTAAGCAGATTTGAGTATTACCGACAATTGATCAGCGAACAAATCCCCCGTATCCGTCGCGCTACAGCGGGGATTCCCAAGTAATAATGCCAACCATCGACTATATAGTCTAAGGGCGCGTTCGATTAAGCGTTTACAATAATCATGTTCTGTGTATTGAGATAGAATTTTTATAGTAGTGAACGCCTAGTAGAACGCTCCTTAAGTATGTTTCCAATGAGCGAAGTATATTTAATTAAATACTCGCGTGATTAGAATTTGACATTGCATTTATCCACAAGAGTTGCGAGATTTGTACATTAAAAGTACTGACATTACAATATATAATATATTCCAGAATGAAGAAAATTAAAGATACCAATACAAAGTATTTTTTTTTATTAAAATTGATTTTAAATAAAAATACTTAGATAATAGGGAAGATCAGGTTTTTTCAACGTAAGGATATTATATTTTTTTTCAATAGATACTAGTTTGGGGATCGAGAAACTATCTTTTTTTTATTTTTAGGTCTTTTCGTTTTTTCAGAATATTTTTTTAAGTCCCCCACTTGACAGTTTTTAATGATCACGGAATACAGGGCATTGTGCTTTTGTCATACAGTATTAGAAGAAAGTAGCCATTGAAAAACTCTGTATCTGTCATTGTCAGACAGATCGTAGAAAAAGTACTTAATACTCGCAACTCTGTTATCCACATGCTATACATGTTTAGTTCTATATTTTATATTTGTTAATAGTATTTATAGATGCAGATGCACCTCCCTGAAAATAATCCTGGCAGCGCCCATGTCAACTGATGATCTAAATAGTGTGTTATGACATTGTTCTCATAATTTTAATTATAGGTGTGTGTGATTCTTCACATTATTCTGAATAGGAAAAATTAAAAAATGAGTTGTTTAAAAAAATAATATTCGTATGTACATCTATATATTTCAATATTTAAATTTTTCTTTACATTCTAATGTCCAAAATATTAATTTTCAATTCATAGAAGTGTGTATAGAAATTGAAAATTAATATTTGGCACATTAAAATAAAAAAGAAATTTAAAAACAAAACATATTTTCACATAATATAAACAATGTAAGTCTTCTATATCTTAATGCAAAATATTTAGAGAGCTAGAGAGCTGGAGAGCGATGTCTTCCAACGACCACAAGAATCTTTCTTATTTCAGTGGAACGAAGTGCGCCATTTCAGTAGATAGGTTACAAAAGTTATAATAGACACATCCGTTTACATTAAAAAGTGTGCATTATAAAAATTACAACACTGTATGTAAAATTCTTTAGACTGAAAGTCATACTAAATTGCCTATATGTTCTCCCGATCCAATGGAATCCGCCAGTAAAAACCTCTTTCCCAGAAATCGTTTTAGCTGCTCTTGCGCCCGCAGACACAAAGAAACAGGCCCGCAGACAAACGGCCAAATACTTTTTGTACAAACCAAAAACAATGTTTTTGTGTTACATTATTTTTAGTACGTTCCCTAAATATTTTTTTGTAAATACCTGCCATGGTATATATATGTATTTTAATTCTCACATCAGGTATTTTAATTCTCTCAGTCAAGAATGATTAATTCTATAAATTTGTTATATGTATAGATGTTAAAGTACGTAACAATCAAATTTATACAGCCTAACACTAAACCTACAAAGTAATTAAATCACGAATATTTAGAATAAATCAACATTTTTAAAAAGTTGGTAAAACAAAGTAAACTTAAAACAAATACACACAATTTCTAAAAATAATATACGTAAAAGACAACCAACAACGATATCTTCCCTTATACGTCTGTCCGCGTTCGGGTGGCTACCTACACCCCTCCCACCACTGTACGATTCATCTTAGTTTCGCCAATGTATGTCTGAGTGGAAGATTTCATTGCGCCATTTAAAATACACACAGCGCCATATATTGATGTACATAAATACACTATACATTTATGTAATTATTACGCGTCAGGTAGATAGAGATTTATTTATACTAATTTAATATAAATGACATTTTAAAAACTGTAATGGTAATGGTGTGAACCAATGGCAATGAAATAAAAACTAAAAGTTATTCTAGTTGATCCCTACATTCGTTTAACTACAACTTCCGAATTAGTTCAGTAGTTTTTATGTGATACGTGTAGAAACACAAAACAGTCAAACTCACTCGTATTCTGTTTGCTCGCGGGAACCTCCCCGCACCTTTCCACCATTCAATTTTGGCCATGCCTATTTCGCTAATGTATGTCCAAGTGGAAAATGTTATTGCACGATTTAAAATACACATAGCGCTATATATGGATGTACATTGATACTCTATTTATTTGTGTAATTACTACTCGTCGAGTAGCTAAATACTTCTTTGTGTTGTACCAACACAATTTAAACTAATTTTTGAAAATATTAGATCCGCATATCTACTGATTATGTGAAACGATTTCAATAAAATGAAAACTAAATGTTACTTCAAGGTAACTGCTCCGTTTCAATAAACACCGTCCGAATCGAGTCAGTAGTTTTTAAGTAAAGCGTATTCACACAAGCATACAAACAACAAACAGATTCACAGAAAAACAGACAAAAATTCGAAAAACAATATTGTTGCGTTCTATTACTTTTGTCATGTGTACTAAATCAATTTTTCGTAAATATATTCAAAGTACAGATGGTTTTATTACATCTATAGATATCTTCCATTGTTCACATGTGTTAATGTGTTACTTAATAGTCTTGTTGACTGTACGAGATTGCTTTGAAACAATAAGTTCGCTTTATGTATATATGTACATTAAAATTAAAGTCATAAATATATCCAAGCAACTTAAGACGAAACATATAGATACACACTCTCTAGGCGTTGAGGGACCTTATTCACGGCGCACACGTTATTTACTCGTAAACTCTTTATTGTTACAAATTATTCACACTCAGTAACAATAAACAAATTATGATCTTATTGAAAAATTATATTCGATAAATTTTTCCCACTGGTCTGGCCTTTTTAGCACGAAATATAAGAAATGAGTGCCTTGGGCCAAACTTAATATATCGAATATTATATCCTGGTTAATAGGGAATATGAAAAGTAAATTATTACGCAGGATAAATAAATATTTTTTCCATAAAAATGACAATGTGCATGAAATAATTGCATTATAATTTTACATAAAGATGAAATACAAAGTGGGTATCAGATGATTTATAGGTACACAAATTTAAAAGATGCAATTTTTCTGTGTGATCTGATCGATCAACGATCAGATTTCGGCACAAAATGTTTAAGGTCTACTGAAAATGAGAACAAGCTTAGCTAGTCTAAGTATTGGTCAAATCAAAATTTATGGGAATAATATTAGAGTTATAGGAAAGGAAAAATGAGTACCTACTAAAAATATATATTTAGGGTCGTTTCTTGCAAATGTTCAAATTTTTAGAAAACAAGTTAAATTACCTTAGATCATTCAAATGACATATTCATTTAATCCAACTCTGTGACTTCATTTGTGACAAGTAGCAGATATTGAATAATAATATTGAAATTCATATACAAAACTACGGCTTATCTCGAAGAAGACTTTTCCTGGTTGATATACTAAGCCTACACCACACTTGATAACTTGGTTGATTACATAATTATTAATACTAAAAAACAACAAGGAGTATTATCTGGTAACTGATTGCAGTGAGAAGAAAGTCGTGATGCACAGACTAATGATAGTAATTCATTGAATTTCTTTGTAATTTGTAGAAGGTTTTTTTCTAGACTTGGAGATTCCTTGCATTCAAACTTAATCTTTTTTTTATTTCTTTGCAGATATACAGTCCTTTAGGCTTCATTAAAGAAAAACTATTGTAAAACTACATGCAAATGTGTTATTATAGACACTATCTTAAAAACAGTTAGAACGGCAGAAAAGAACTAGTCGAGAACAATAAAGGCCCAATTAGACATGTTCGTCATTCTTTATAGAAGTTGACTGAAATAATGCAAACTATTCGTGGATTAAATTAACGTCATACAATTTTCATATCTCTTTTGTTATATGGTATGACACTCTCGTCACAATAAATATTGTTACGTAGACGTGATTATACAAAACCTTGAAGAATTTATGACCTGGCTCGACGACTATCGCGAAATCGCTTTCTAATTAACTTTAATAAAAGTGAGCGAAATAGCAGAAAAAGAGAACATTGAAAGTACATTCAAAGCCTAGAGAAGGAGATGGAAAATGAAAACATTTAACTGTCGTGGCCGAAATGATGATCACTCGAAGGACTGTTTAAAATAAATAACTTTTACTTACTGTGTAATTGATACTATAAAGGAAACTTCTCAATTGCCCAAAGATTTTATTTGAAGGTTTTTGCCTAATATTATGTAGATATACATGCATAAGTATAGAAACCAAGAGTAATGAGAGCCAGGGTACAGTAAGAGCCAGTAAACTTCAGTAATATAAATATTTAATGCGCCTTCAGCATTCAGACATTTTAACTGCTACCAGGCGAATTTCATAACGATTTTCGTTAATATTTATAAGCATTTTGTTAAAGTATTTATATCTTACTTGTAAAGTACATTATATATATATATATATATATATATATATATATATGTATATATATATATATATATATATATATATATATATATATATATGTATATATATATATATATATATATATATATATATATATGTATATATATATATATAAATTTATTTCCGAAATTACCTTTTTTTTAATTGACGACAAACTGACTTGCGTGCGGAGACTCTTCAAGTGCGAGAAACTTCCTTTCATTTTTTACAAAAATTTCTACGACCATTTATAATAAATTTATTCACTGTCAAGTAAAAATAAATATTTTAAATTTTTTATCGCTTATAATTCGTGAATAAAGGATGCTTTAAGAGACATCATGCCTGTCTATATAAATAATACTTCAAGACACTTAAACACAATATTCTTTTTTAAATTTGTTTTGTAACTCGCAATATAAATTTTTCTCAATAAAAGTAAATTACCTATCCAATTTTTCACATTCTAAAACACCTCTAATTGTCGTACGATACGACCGATAGTTCAGATTTCTTTACGTATGGTCAAATCTGCAATAATACATGAAACGAAATTAAATAATCATTGTTGTTCTAAAAACGTTACAAATTGTAATGTAACATTCCATCAATTTAAAATTTATCATATTCCATTATTATTTTACCTATAAAATTAATGAAATTAATACTCTGATGACATTTCAGATTTTTTTCTTTGCGGAAAACGACGTTATATTTGAATGCATGAAATAAGTCCGTTTTTTGTTATAATCACTTTTTAGACAAAAGAAGGAAGAAAAAGATCTTTAATTTTAATGAAGTCGAGGGGCAAATTGACGATAAACCTATTGACGTTATTACAAGTATGAAAAGGGGAATTGTATCAATGGACACGGTAAGTATTAGATTTCATTATTATGTATGATGCATATTATTGTGTATTGTTTAATACGATTTCATTCTTGTATTTAAAAATATTTTCGGCAAAGACGTCTTTTTTTGCAATCGATTTGCATCGCATCATGCCGCCAGTGCCGTATTTAGTCCGGCACTCCAGCCAGGATGCCAGCCCGTTAGTTTGGGTCCAGTGAGTTTTAACTAGTTTCGATTAATTCACATCGATACGTTCCAAAATGTAAAAGTGGCATTCATGATCTTGTTATTTATGCTAACTGTAATGTAAATGGAGTAACATGGTAAATAAATTCAAAGTAGAAAGTCATTTTTGAAAATTAAAAAAAAAACACACAAAAAGAACTAAGAAATACAATGTGACTTATGCATTGATATGGTCAAAAAATTGTCTTTGAAAAAGTTACTGATGATTTTGTAAATCAAAAGTATGTCTTGTATCATTATAACTTTTTTGAAATAAGTTTACAGCTTTTCAAAATATTAAAATTAGGTATTACTACAATATATGATAGATATTGTTTTTGTCTATCGATCTTCCGATGGATAATTTAGATATAACTAATGAAAAGATCAATGTTTATCTACAGCTTCCACAATCCAGCATGTGCTGTAGTAAATATTTTTTGAATTGTTTTGATGACAAAAATGGTGGTATGGACATAAATTAAGAAGCCGTAACTAGAGCTATTCTGATAGGCTGTGGACTGTCAAACTCAAATTAATTAATTGTGTCATTATAACCACTAAAATTAAATACTTCTAAATATACCAGGTGTCATTACGATGTAGCAGATTTGTGGTAAGCTGCAGCAGAAGCGAGTTTAAAAATAAATTGCTGAGGAAGAGTCGAATCATTCGATTATACCTCGCCCTTGTCTAGCTCGCCAATGACTCGGTCGTTGAGTTTGTTTTCAATTTTGGCGTCAAAATGATGTATTAAGTTTTTTTGCTGTTTAATTATAAAATAAAGTCGAAATGTTAAAATTATATTCTTGGTTCATATTATTATTCATGGGTCTTAATTTGAGAAATGTTTCGCTTTTTAATATATTTTTAAAGGATTTTTTGTTAGAATATTCCCTTATAATTTCTTTGATGTAGGGCTATCTAAAAGATATGATCCGAGATCCGAGAAAGGGATTCAAATTTTAGGGTGAATTGAATCAATACGTATAATTTTGATTACGTATTATTGGTTTTTTATCGACTCTTTCTTTTTAGATGATTCAAACGTATAAAAGAATAACAGGTAAAGGTCAGGGATTAGTAAAGACGTGTGTTCTTATTCTATTTATAAAATGAGCTCCGATCACCATTGGACACCAACGTTCTCCGTTACGTCTTAATGTCTGCTCTTATGTAGTCCGTAAAAAGAATAGGGACATGCAGGAAGTTTTCAACACCATCTGGTGATAAATTAATAAAATTGTATTTAAGCTATCTCATTTGTTCCTATGCAACACACCGTTTATGCTTAATTTCAATTCAATGAAGGAAGACAGAAAAAATAATTTATTCATTTCTTTGTTACGCTTATTTAATGAATAATCGTGCAATAATTACAATTACACGTTACTTATCAACAAAATTATATTGTACTTAACGGTGATTCTTGTTTGTCAAAAAATATAACCGTATTTTGTTTTTAATGGTATTGTAACAAATATTATTTTTATATTAAATTTCAACAATTAAATTTTATGTTTATTATGTGACCTCCAATTTACGTACTTCCCAGGCAATAAATATTGACCCATACTGTCCCACTCACATCTAGGTCATACTATCTCTCACCCTTCCCCTTGTTCCTTTATTCGGTCCGTGTTTTCTGCGTTTTGAGCGTGTAATGTAAAATTGTCTAAACTATGCGCGAGCCTCGTTATGCTTATTTGTTTCATAAGGATAAACAGGATAGGAACATGTTTATTTTACATACAGTCATTGACGAGCAGGTGTAGGTGTCTGTTGCAAACTGTGGTCGAGAGGTGAAATCAAAAGTTTTGTGAGAGCGTTTTTAAAAGGTTTTAGAAGTAACCCGCACGTTTTCGTCAATGGTCGGCCAAATCTGCCGATCGTTGCACACCACTTAATGATTGTTATTACATTTTGTAACCAAAAGTACTTATTTTAGATACGTAAAAAAGGATGGGAGAATAAGACGGCGAGTTTAGTTTGTGTTTATGAATTTTGAAATGAGGAAATTACAGGCGATTGGAATGTAAGTGGCGTCCGTTTTGTCTTCGAGGCTTTTGCTATTAGCACAGGTCACATCCAATCAAATAAAATATAGTATTTTAATCGTTCCTGATGCCAGAAATAGGGAAATATCTACATTTTCAACTAGTTGGACAAAATTAGAAAATGTTTCATTAGGAAATGGTTTAAGAAGTGTATGTAAAATAATCGCTGCGCATAGTGGCGGAGAGAACAGATGTATCTCACAACACTTTAAACACACTATGAAGAGCAGCAACATTTATATCTAGATTTGTATGGATGTAAATTCAGAGTTTTGACCAGATTTTAGAGAAAATATTTCTATAGACATTGCTCAATCAAGAAAACCTCATAAATTACATTAATTAATTACAAAAATTTATAATCAAAACCTCAAAAACGTCAGACACCTCGAGACAAGTCGGTCGTTGCTACTGAGAATAGTAATCTAAATTACTATTCTATTTTAAATAAATCTGCAGTCCAAATTATGCTTAGAAAATGTGTTTTAATGATAAGATTAGGATGACTTATTTCTGTAGATAAAAAGATCTAAATATATATTAATTGTAATATTTATAGAAACATCATCTATTATGGTATGCATTTAAATCATCTATATATTCCTTAAAGTGCAAGCTCCAGGTCCGCCTCCACAGTTATACTCTGATACTCAGAAAAAAACTGTATTCTCCGATGAGCAAGGAACCATCAACCGTCTTGTTAAAATGTGAAATACGTTTCACTGTATCATTTGGAACCAGTTTCGTAAGATAAGCTACAACATGGCTAGATGTGAATGTTTGGATGTTGGAAAAAGCGTGCATACAACACAATGGAAACGCGGGATTTTTAGCAAAAAGAATAATATAATTATATTTATTGCTTTTAAAAAATGTGCTATTTTTTTATATTTAGCAATAAAACACGCAAGGTATTTCTTAAATTAACGTCGCTATATGATATTTTTAACATTTCTTCGTAATAATTACGTGAAAGTAATTGTAAAACTTCTGAAATAAGAACGATGAGACTCATTAATTAGATTCTAATATTTTATTAGAGAAACGTACGTTTTCGTGACGATATTTTTTACTTTAAGCATATAGCATAAAACTACGAAATTTTGTAAAACACCAAAAAAAATTTAAATCATAATATTAAAGGAAAATTTACATATACTATATTTATATATGAAGTAAGTATTCCACCTTCAAGTCCAACATTTTAGTTTGCTCTACTAAACAAAATGTAATAAAAACAAATACGGGTAAATAAAGATAGATGAGGATGTTTAATTTAAAAATATATCATTAATGAAAATACCTCTGTAGACATTTTTATCCTTAAAAATATATTTCGTACCGTAATATGTAATTTTTTTGTAATGGCTCAGCAGCAGAAAATATATTTCATATTTTCAGCCATTTAGAATTATGCTTATAAGTAATCTTTCCTTCGGCATTATCATTATTTTTTTTTACTAAACATACTAAATATCCAGGCTGCTTTACGACAACATATAAACCGGTGTCAGGGTTAACTAATAGGAAATAATTAGAACTAAAAGATCCAATAAACAAATTGCATAAAAAGAGTGAGATACCTATTTAATGCAAATATGTTATCGGCAGACGAGACTTTCCGCGCCGGTGGTCGCGCATTGCCTCACAATGAAAGTGTAATTCGTGAGGTATTATGCTCGGTAGTGCGATTTCACTGTTTTTTTAGTAAATTTATCTGAGGTAATTAAATTTATAGAAATTGTAAAAACTTGTTTTGTTGCTAAAGTTTAGCTGGAGTTATCGCTCCAGCTCTAAATATTTAGACTTTACATATACCACTAGCAAATAGTTTTAAATCTTTAGTTGGAACTTGATTTGAAATATTTTAGACAGTGGATTATGACTGTAATTCAAAATATGTACATATATATACTAATAACGTAAAGGAAAACTTTGTATGCACGTAAATACTTATTTTTCCTGCAATCAGATAAATTAATAAATTCATTCTTTCACATATTCTAACATTATCAAGAAATGGATATGAAAAAGGCAATAATTGAATCGACAAACCAGTTATAACTCCACCGTCACATTAAAAATATTACACTTATTTGTTGGAATGAAATGGTGCCAAGAAATTCAGCGAGTCTGTAACATGACAATATATTTTTTTTCTAATAGCAGGCAAAAGAGACAGGCCAAAAACTATTAATTAACTGTCATATTTAAGTATTACGTACCCAAAAATATAGTAATTATACTATTACAAAAGTATAAAATATCATAGTCTCATCATCGTCAAAGTGAAATAGGTAAAGGGCTTACCAGAATTAGCATAGCCAAATGTTCCCGAAATGGTAAGCTATATTATATAACTTACGAGATAAAGTAATTGTCATATGTTAACAGTATTCAGATACGTTTAGGTGCCATACTTAAAAGTAACCTTGAGATATGAGCAACAGTAGGGAGCTATTCATATAATATTAATATATTAAGCCATAAAATGGAATTAATTCGAGGTTTCATTTTAAAGAAAGCGTGTGCTAGACTTCAAAGGAAATTAAATTAACTCATTCGCATAGGACGGAAATTAACTTTATTATGAAATTACTATTTTTATTAAGGAGTTACAAGATAACATAAAAAATATGTAGCGATTTAATAAAATAATATTAAACAAATAATAAACAACATATAAACACAATATTTGATTGTTGTCACTGATCTCATTAATAACTAAAGTAACTTTTCCGCTCCAAATATCTTTGTAGTAGTTTAGCCGGACCAAAAATACGATGTGAATACCGACCACATAGTAAATAACAGATTGCTAGTAGCCAAGGGATAACAGGAACACATTGTGCGATTGCAATAAGGATAATTGTAATAGTGACAACGGACACAATTGTAATGAGTTCCGTTCATTATTAATCTAGGTAAATACAATAGATTTTTCTGTTTATGTACACTGATTTAATTTCTGCATTAAATATATGTAATAGAATAAAAACTAGCAGTTAGATTTAATTTCCTCTTTCCAACTTGATTAGTTACCGATGTGTGAGACCTTAATACTTTTCCTTATATCTCAAGATAACATCGAATTACGGAACTAAATCATACGTAAACCATGTTTGTGTATTAAGTGATAATATGCCATGTGTTATGGTATAGGTCTCCGTTGGTGGAGAGGTATGTCACCATGTTTGTGACACTAGATGCATTTCTGCATTTTACACTTGAGAAAGAAATTCTTGGTGCGTATAAAAATAATTAAGAAATAATCACATCCATACAAAAATAATTATGGGAACAAAATAATAATTTTAATCAGAATTTGAGAAGGTTTACAATGCACATTTCGGAAAACAATTGCCCTCTAGGAAAGATTGCGGAGCAACTAATCAATACAACAACTATAATGTTGAATGCAATATTGCATTTCAAAACCCACGTCTCGATAGAATATAAGGACATTAGACAAATTAATGCAAAAATTATCGGGTTTTTTATCTTTGGATTAAGAAATAACTAGAGGCTTTTAGGAAATCTGCGCTAAGAAAATTGGAATATATATTTACATGAAATATTAGGTTTCAAGCTTCAAGAAAGCTATATTTTATGGAGAAGTAGCAAGAAGAAGTCAAACGCAAAGATTTAATAGGGCAAAAATAAATCGCGATCTGCCAAGGCCTAGAACAATATCTTAGTTCATAATTGGTGATATCTACATAAAATTGTGTTCAGATTATCCAACATAATATATTTTCTTATTCTCATTGCTATTTAAATAATACCCCAAACCAAATAGTTTAATTCTCTTTCTGTATGGGATATATGACGATTGTGACAAAAACTTTGAAAAGTGCCGTATGCAGATAAAAATATATAGGAGCCAGAAAGAACAGTGTACCTGCAAATTATTTGTATAATATAAACAGTAGTAGTATATACATACATTTTAAACTTTTAAATAAAGTTATAGCTCAAGTAAATGCTGATTTGACATTAATTTGAATGTGACGTATTCAACAACGTCCAGTGTGCGTTTAGTTGTTTAACTTTCACTATACAAATAAGTTTTGTACAATTAATAAAACTGTACTAAAATTATCAATTCTTTCCTTTTATTTCATAAATTAATATTTAATATGAGCCAAATAACAAGTTTCATAGTTAAGCCTGACGTATTAGTACGTATGCATGTATATTACCTCGTTCGTGTGATGCCAGGAACATTACGTATTGATGTTAATACCCATCGCTCACCGTGTCACCTAATTGCCTATCTAGCTTTAGAGCTAGTTCTTTTACTATTCCCATGACTACACAGTCGTGAAAGAAAAGGACAAACAAATACGATTTCGTATTTATAGTAATAAGAATAGAGACAGATTGTAAATTAAATATTAAACTAAGTGATTCGGTTGTTTCTATATATTTCGTATGTAGCGATTTAAAAAAATCATGTCGACCCGTTGCTCCGTTGCGACGCTGCTTCTTTATTCACTTTGTGTTCTTTTTCAGTTTCAAACAAGTATTTTCTCATGATAAAAAGTATCCTATGTCATTTCCCGACAACTGATTCCGATTACATTAGTTAAGTTAATAAAACTATAGAATTGTCCTGTCTCTAAATGAAAGATATTTACGAAAGTCGATGTTAGACATGTCTTCTTTTTTGTATTTAAATTGTTATTCACGTAAAAACATGACGTTTAGTGATTATTTTTTTCAAGCCGTTTTATAAATTTTACGGACAGAAATCAATTAGACCGACCAAACAGCGAGCCGAAAGGCAAAAGACTAGTAGACACTAATTAGTATTCACGAATTATTGCTACCTCGATAAAGCCGCATGTAAAGTATTTGCATAAAATAGCATAAAATCATTGTATACGACCATTCCAGTTAGCTGACCTGGTCAATTCATACAAAATAAATAATTATAATATAGGCGATCATTTAAAAGCCTGTCTGTACTACGATCGACGATTCTACTCTACTAATCCTTAGTATATCTCTCCGCAATTTAGTATCAAATCAAATCCAACGTACTAAAACTTGTAATCTATTAGATCAGATACTGATTTTACTAGAGTATGGTCGATTCAATATTTTGCAGTAACGGCATCGTGAATGAAGTTTATTGCAAAACTACTAGATACTGACTGTCATTTTGAGTGAAATACGGTCGAGACATATTTCTAATACCACAGTCATATTCCGTATTTAAAACTTCTTTATACACAATACTTCTAGTTGTTTCTTTCAGAAACCAGGATAATTAAGCTCCTATACACAATTGGCCATGTTATAAGCAGTTCTTTGTAAAATATTTTCAGATCTATCTCTGATACGTATCAACTGTAGCCGTCGAAAAAGACATCTGAGGAAAACTGCAAGTTTTTTAAGACAAATTGGAACTTAATATTAAGAATATACACGGTAAAAAAACTGACTAGGGTGTCAGTGATCAAATTGACCTTTGTTACATTGAACAAATTAGGCCTATATTAGATAGTTGTCTCGATTATATTGTGATGCAGAACTTTCACTTCCAGCCAGATGTCATTTCCATGTTTGGGTGAACGCTGGTTCCACAGCAAAAAACACTTTTGGCATAAGCTTTTGGATAAAGAGACTCAATGACTTGAGAGTGTTGAGAAATGCCATTGAATAGTAGATAGTATCATTTGTGTTTAACCCAGAGTCTACAAAAACATATCACGGTGATATTTTCTGGAAAGTGGAAAACCCTATTGCAATGAATGTTTATATTATAGAAGAAATGTATTATCTAAATGTCATATTTCAATGTCATTTAGATAATACATTTCTTGCCAAGCTATAAAGCGAATGATTAAATCTATTGGAAACACATTTACTACTTTTCACCTTCACATATGAATAACAAACTATTTTAAATAAATCCGTTAAGTATCAGTAAAGCTGAGTTAGTTGCATAATATTTTTTACATTTAAGATTATATAATGTTTCTATCAAAATATTGCAAATTCCAATATTATTTTTGACTATATAAGTATAGTACCCTCAATATATTTTACAACCGAGAAAATTATTTATTGCCTATGTATCTTTACCTACTAATGCAAGTTAACCAAAATATTTAACATTGGAGTAGTTGCCAAATGTTATCCTGATTTCAATCGACGATTTCCAAAAGAAAACAATTTTCATCCCCAAGTTCGATGTAAAAGGAGGGAATTAAAAAAAAATTATAAAGTTTTCTCCATTCCCGTAATTTAACAACGTATTTTGTATAATTACATCGAAATTGCCTTTAAACTAAAAAGGCCATGATGTTGTGACACACGGGCAGATAGACGGGCAACACGAAATTATAATGGTTTCGTTTTTGCCATTCAGCTACTGAACCCTAAAACCTTTTCTTAATCTTATTTATATATAAAAGAGGAAAGTGACTGACTGATTGACTGACCCAGAGATCAACGCACAGCCGAAACCACTTAACCTAGAATCCTGGAATTTTGCAGATAGTTTTTGATATAGCGTAACTGAGCACTAAGAAAAGAATTTTGGAAATTTTACCCCTACGTGGGTAAAATAGTGGTTGAAAGTTTGTATGAAATTTTCTCGATTTGTAAGTTAGACACGTGAAATTTTAGATTTACGCTCTTGGTTAATACAAAATAGACGTCATTGACGGTCGTATGCGATAACTAAAATTTTCAGAGTTGTACATAAGTACGGACATTAACGATTGAATGTTCACACCCATTATGTTCACAATTAAATGGAACTACGGGATGTAGTATTATTTCTACTTTCTTTAATTTCTTTACCACGACCTAGGTTTCGTTGTATTGCAACATCTTCAGGTGGGATATTAGCAAAGATTAACTCTTAGGAACATCCAACAGCATTTATATGTTTCAAACTCAATAGGGGAGTAGTGTTTACATAGGTCAAACAGGAAGAGATTTTAATACAAGATATAAAGAACACATTGCCAGCTGGCGAAATAATAAACCATCCCCATACTGATAATCACCCCCATACTGATAATCACCCCCATACTGATAATGCCCCCTATATATTACAAATAAATACAAAAGGTAATAAACTTAATATCCTAGAAACATTAGAAATAAACAGACGTAAAAAAGACACCAAGGTCAATATATTAAATGAACAACTAAATATAATATCATCACCCATACTTAATATTTTCTAGATATAATATAATTAGACAACAATAAAACACAACAAAAATACACATCTAAATATAAATATAAGTATTTATAAAAAAATTTAAAAGAAATAAATAAATAAATATATGAATACACAAAACCGGAGATACGTAGAATTAGTGTATTACCTTGTCCTTACTTTCAAATACCCTTGCTTTTGTATAAATACATTACCGATAATAATTTCCATTTAATTTTATTACGTACACCGGAACATTTTCATTGTACAACCTCACATAATAACAACAATTTAATTTATTACCCTCACTAAAATACTCGTATATCGTATAACTCTCGAAAATATAATAAAACCTACACCGCGCCCCTGCAATAAACTCACTGACATAAGTAGTGAAAAAACCCGCACAAACCCGGCTTCCGCTATTGTGTTTGAAACATATAAACGCTGTTGGATGTTCCTAAGAGTTAATCTTTGCTAATATCCCACCTGAAGATGTTGTAATACAACGAAACCTAGGTCGTGGTAAAGAAAGTTGAAATAATACTACATCACGTAGTTTCATTTAATTGTGAATAATGAATTTCTACAAAATTAACGCCAAATATATTCAATACCCATTATGTTGTTAAGGAATTTAAAGCCACCGAAACTTTGTAATGGAACCAGGCTTCAAATCAAGGTCTTACATCGGAAAGTATTAGAAACTACTATATTGACTGTTTACCCATCGACCTATCGTTTGATTTTAAAAGTTCAATTTCCAATAAATGTCTCCTTTGCTATGACAATTAATAAATCACTGAACCAGACTCTTAAATTCGCTAGGGTTGATTTAAGGGCGGGGGATTGTTTTTCCCGTGGTCAGTTTTATGTTGCTCCCTTGTCAGTGCCTTAACTAGCCCGGTCTTACTGGCACCGACCACGAAATTGGTAAGAAATGTGATTTATAAGGAAGTACTATAGATTTATTCATATTACAGTATTACAAAAAAAATATTTTAAAAAATTCAAACCCTACGCGGGTAAACAGAAAATGAAAATTTGTATGGTAAAAGTAGAACTGCATGATTTATCGGAATGTATTGTAATATCGACTTCTGCGCGAACAAAACCACTGGCAAAAGCTAGTAAAGGATAAAATGTGGAATGTCTCGAATATACGTTTTTTTCGGTTCACAGTATTCTTCATATTTTAAGTTACTTAATATAATCTCCTACATCATTTTCGTCCCCTTTGTAAAGACACCACCAAAATACATCAGTTTTGAATAATTACACTTTTAATATTTACACTTTAATTAAGCTCCCTTTGTGAAGCCTTCATGAAGATTTTACGAATCCTACGGATCTTTCTAACTTTATTACTATCAAATATTATTATTATTATTATTATTTACTATTCCATACCACCCGCGTTGTTTCAACTGGCAACACGACTTCTCCCGGGCCCGCTTCATGCCAGAAAGACTGGCATGAAGCAGGTCGAATACCTACAATCTTAGCCAGAAGGACTGGCAAGAAGCAGGTCAAATACCTACAGCAATGTCGAATACCTACAATCTTATCATGTTAGATATATGTATATCGATGTTCGTGCATCAAGGCTGCCAACCAACTAACCCATAGTTTGTCTCTACGCAATTAATCGTTTAGTGCCTTCATCTTTTCTAGCACGTAAATTGCATACATTCTAAATAACTCAAAGATAGGAAAAAAACCTCTTTGTTTGTTGCAGTTAAACAATAAGTTCTCTATAAACTGTGTCCCAAATCGTAAGTTATCTAGAAACAGAGTACAGCTCAATGCAAAACGATTGTTTTATGAATAATTATTATTTATTTGGAAATTGGTATGGAAAAAGCCACGTCCCAGCAGGAATAGCAACTTTTAATCGTTGGAATCAAGCCAGGTCTTTTCCAATTGGTCTGAAATATTCTGTAAAACAATATCGAAGAAATAATTGAAAGTGGTCTCGGATTTAGATTCCTACGAGAACTATCCAATCTACCAATATGTGTAAACAATCTCTTATACGCATTTCTTCGGATACAAAGAGTTTCAGTGAAACCTCAGCAGGCCCACCATCGCCAGAACGCTTACACCTAGCGAATTCAAAATAAGCCCTGCGTTCAAAGATCATGCAATTAGCAATCAAAATACTCCCCAATGCATCCGTTACACAGGTTCTACACGCTTTGATTAAAATGACGAAGAAGCGCGCGCGACTAAGGTGATAAATAATAATAATACTAATAATGATAACAATAATACTATAGCTTAGCTTAACTTTTCAAACTTGTTAGATCATATGTTTTTAATTGGTCCAATGTTTTGAACTAGTCTGGAATTATCTTGAGTCACAATAAATATTGTGCATTTTATTGTGACTCAAGTATGTAAATACTAATTATTGCCTGCGATTTCGTGCAAGTGAGATTCAATGGCATATTTCTAAACTCATAGTCATTTCCGGTATGTATTTTTTTCTTTATACGCTTTAGTTGTTTCTTTCAAAAAATAAAATAACCAGACCGTACGTAATTGACCGTGTGAGAAGCAGTTCCCTCTCAAATCTATTCCGGTCTGTCCTTCAGATATATAACTTTTGCCATCACAAAGCATACCTTGAGGAAAACCTACAGACTTTTGAACTCAAAGTAGAAATCAGATATTATTAAGAATACACATGGTATAAACACTGGCTAGGCTGTCAGCGATCGACTCTATGTTACAATGAACACATTCAATCTACATTACATTTATTGAGACGTCGATGTAGTTGGTATCTCGATAAACGTAATGTAGAAAAACATTTCGATGTAGAACTGGTAGAAGACGCTGGTCCGGTAAAGACACCCCTTTTAACGTAAAGTTATAAATTATGAGGTTCAGTTAGTTGTGAATGTTAAGAAATCCCATCAGATAATGAACAGATAGTGCATATAATTTGGGCTATCATCAAATCTATTAAAACGTATTATTTTTATATAAAAAGTTAAAAAGCAATCGGAGAGGGTGTTTATGTTATAGAACAAATATATCCTCCAAATTTCGTATTTTAAGGACCAAAAATATAGACAGAATAATTAAATCTATAATTTTTTTTAGTTTAATTAAATCTATAATTTTTTTTAGTTTAATTAAATCTATAATTTTTTTTATTTATTTTTTTTTAATTTTTTAATTTTTACTTTTTCCTATTTCTGATATACGTAGTTAAAAAATTAGAAGAGAAGGGTTAACTACACATCAGTTTCAAAACTCATATCTTGCAAAAGAAATGCAATGTCATAAAATGCTACAAAATATCTTCAATTACATTTTAAAATACCTCTTCAGTGATACCCCGCTCAACGAGTTCCATGAGAAACTAAGTGTTTCACCCTTAGTTCAAGGTAAAGGGAGATAATTCAAAAATAATATTGGAAAATCTCTTTTTCCATTTCGGTAATTTAATTACGTCTTTTTGTACAATTACATCACAATTGACCTTAAACTGAAAGGGCTATGACGCTACGGCATGCGGGCAGACAGACAATGAACAATAATGATAAGGGTTACATTTTTGCCATTCAAGCACTGAACCTTAAGACCCTTTCTTAGTAGGGGCCTAAAGCCTAAAAGCAACGTATCCTCTGAATTCCATATTTCTTTCTGCTCCGTGGTGGAGGCGAGCCATTAACATGTCAGTACACCAGTTAGGTTACTTCGAATTTTATATAGGTAAATTTTGGAAAATGTAATGAGGCTTTACGCGTTAAGATAAAGTAAAAAATATTAACTTAGATTTGGCTATTTAGTAATAATATTTCAATCCGACATAAACAATCACATCTTTCAAAATGTAATATCACAAAATTCCATTACACTCGTAGGGTGGCCTTCGTACAGTTCAGATACCAAGGAATCCCGATAGGTGTAAATAAAACATGAAGCGTAAGCTACCTACCACTCTATATACCAAGAAAGATCTGAAATTATCATTATATCAATGTTTATTCTCAAAAATAATTAAAGAATTTTCAGCGCTAGTCATTACCCATTTTGATAAATTCTCTTAAAGACTATTTATACATTTGTTAACCAGTAAATAGCACTATAAACAATTTGCAAATTAAATGGTAAATTGATTCTATATAACATCAATATATACCTTTTTCTCCAGTCTTGAATGAAACTCCAATCCAAAGTTTCCTGTTCGTCGCTATCCAATATCGTAGCTTCGTCGATATCGTCAATTTTACCACTTATAATATCAACCCACCGTTTGGCGCACTCAAAGTTCTCCTTGAATTCAACATTTATTACATAACTTGTGTCAGAATGAACATCGGCATCTCCGTTATTTTTCTTGCATTTATAGGTAGCATTATTTATTTGATTAGCATCATGATTTTCACTAGGTTTCACCTGAGTATCTTCACTGGGATTGATTTCTGTATAGATAGCTTCGTTTTCAATAGAACGTTCACATTTAAGATTTTTATTTTTGTCATTATCTTTATTAATTCCCAAATTATCCGTTTCTTCCAAAAGTTTATTTGCATAGATATTTTCCCGCTTTCGTATATTTTTTGATTCATTCACATACGTGGAATCATGATTAATATTACTATGTTTTCTGATTATTGAATCGCCGAAATAAATTACAACTTTATTGTTATTTCGAATTACATTGTTTGCTGCTCCGTGACTTTCATCTTTATTCCGAATATCTACAATGGATAAGTTCGCATTTCTCTTCTTATCCTGAGGCAGTTTATGATTTATCTCATCTTGGCATAATGGCCGGTTATTAAGCATCGACTTTTCCATGTCGAGTATTTTATGGGGATTGCCCCTGTTTCTATCTTTATTTGAAACATTTTTTACTGGCTGATAAGCTGAGGACGAGTGGTCAATTAAATTAAATTTTTGTTTAGGTTTTGGTTCACTGTAAATATGTTCATTTATTATTGGTGCTGAAATCAGTGGCAAGGGAATATATTTTTCATGAATGTGCTTAGAATTATCGTTTCGACGAAAATTCAATACTCCTTTAGATTTAGTAGCTTTCGTTATATTACTCTCTGAATTCAAATATTTAGTCTTGATTTTTGTGTTACTTAATATTTTGAACAACGGCTTGGTTTCGGTGTTATTCGTTTTTAGCAAATGCTCCGAGCTCGGTGCACGCTGTACTTTGAATGAGGATCGAGTTTCGTTTTTTAGCGGGTAGAGTTGCTCGCAGCTAGTCGACTTGTTGACGCCCGGCTGTTGTGGCCGGCGTGCGGGGTTAAAGCCTTCCTTGCTCTGCCAGTGCCGTACGGACATCCTCGCCGCACCCCGGATAAACTTCATGGCGCTCGAGGACTCAAATGCCTCCGCCTTCTTCAATATAAAATTGTCACACATCTTTAAATTGGCTCCCTTATAACAATATATTGAAGATTCAGACTTGCAATTTTGCAACTCACGACACAGTAAACATGAGCATTTGACGGCACAAATCATGTTAAATTCTATACCCCGATACCTAATTGTATTAGGCAATTACTTCGCGGTAAACCGCCATGCCTTATATCGTCGATGGCACTCTATTTTTTATGCTGGTATAAACCGGCGTGCTGTGGTTAAGCAGCAGCAACCGAGTCGGCGGGCGCACGCGACGCTACTGCGTTGAAGTCTTTCCTCTACCTGTGTCTATCGGTCGTCCCTTTCTACGTAAATCTCCCACGCGCAGTGAAAGACTTCCATTGTATCAGTGGCTGCCTAATTAAAAACCTCAATTATTCTTATAATAATCGAGAGTAACGAAAGCCGCTTTTGATTAACGCTAAACACTAACGAAGTAATTAAGCAAATTTGCCCACGGTTTTACCCGCATGCTTACCTAGTACGTGTTTACAATGTGTCTATTTAATTTTTTGCTATAAAATGTATAACTTAATTTTGCAATAAATAAAACTCAAAGTGAAAAAAGTCAGAATAGCAAATCTTAAATTATGTCATAACATTTTTGATGTTCACACATAATTCAGTAAAAGCGATTTCAAATGTTTATGAGGGAGATGCGAGAGATGAGAGAGATGCTTATTACAAGAGATTGCTATCGAGTGCCATTTTATCGTTATTGTACTATTGCGATACGCCCACAAACATATAAAAATATTTGTCTATTTGATTTTAAAAAAATTACAACTACAGTTAAAAAAAATTACATAGAAAGGAAGGCATTTAAAATAGACAGATGCCAAATTTTTCGACAATAATCAGGGAATGTCTAATATAGTCCTGGTGACTAGATGTAGTGACGAAGTCGTTATTGATAAATTATTTACGTAATTTATTTATCTCATTAAAACCGCATGTTCAGTGTTTTACAGGGCAATCATCGAAGGAAACATCCTCGAGTAGGGCGCGAAAAGTATATTTATGAATTTATACTCATTTAGAACTCGGAAGTATATTTACTTCTAGTAATTTTAATTTTCCTTCTTTTTTTATTTATCGAGTACGAATTTCGTGGAATTATCCATGAGATAGCGAGAAAAACAAGTAACTTTAAAATATGATTTCTGATCACATTTTGCGCCGGCTCGTTGTTCGGATATTGTAATGTGGAATAGTCAAAATATTAACTTCTACACTCATTAAACATTACCATATTCATTTTCGTCCCGTCAAATATATAAATTTTAAAAATCCGCGGATGTGTCGCATCTTATAATTGTTACTAAAAGGTCTATGCAAGAAATGTAGACCTCTAATAAAACGTACACAGTGCCATAAGTGATAGGAATAAGGACTTTTGGTTACTTATCTGTCAGTGTCAGTGCAATACTTTTGATTTTAAAATATGGTGAAATATGAAAAAGTAAAAGTGAATATAAGAAACGATTTAAAGCCGCCAAATAATTAGTTTGACGGAATTTAACTCAAGTAATTATTAGTCTCAATGATAAAGGCTTTGTTAAAATTACTAATTGCTTAAAATTTCAAGAAAAAAGGTTTAATTCTAAATATACATAGGCACGTGACAGAACATAGTAGCGTGAAACGAGCAAGGAAAACGAGAATATATTTTTAAAAACCACACACTATATTATTTAAATGAACTATTTACGTATATAAATGGATTTTGATGGAAAAAAGATATTGACAATATAGATCTCTAATTTTCCTTTGTCTGCTTTCCAGAACACAAACATACCGACAATTAGGAATCTATATTGTGGACCTTGATATTTATGGACTTTAATAGATATTTGTCTGTATTTTTTAGATATTTAGACACTTTTACTATATCGTATTGAGTCATTATAAATAATTTTGATTGATTAAAATATATACATCATGGGGATACCACACAAAAAATATATTACAGTAGCCAAGTGCCCATTTATTTACCACCAAATGGTGCTGATTTTATGTCGTATGACCATTATTATATATCTATAATAATACAAATGGCCGCTCCCTCTTTCCTCGATATTGGTTTATCCTTTATCACTTTCATTCTTTCGGCTACACTTAGTTCGATACTTGTTAAACGATATATCTTTCCTCGAGAATAAAGTTCCTGTATATGTAAAGCTCGCACGTTCAAGAGTTACTTTTTTAATTTCACATTCTGTCGTCTTTGTGCTTCCTCAAAACCATTAATTTACACATATCGTTGTGAAAACGTTAGAAGTACTTATGAAGACAGTTTTGGTACTGGAGTTAGTAGCTATGGAATGTTAGTGAAATACGCATAGGCGTGGTGTATATGCTTGTGTATTAAACTATGTCCGTGTGAAAAAGTGATAGCCGATTGTGTGTCGACGGCGCCACCGCATGCAATCACCGAATTCATTGTCACGGGCGCATTGTTCACGAACCGTATGGATGGGAAATATCATTCGTTCGCAACGTGTACAATTCGGCATTAGTCAACTTTTTTATTTTAGGAGAAACGACACCAATTTAAGAGAAATTAACCGTTAGTAGCTTGACACGGCCCTAGAAGCTACTCGTAATTTAGCAGTTATGGAAACCACAGTGACTACAACTAGGTATTACTCTCATTATGAATTACCTAGTCGGATAAGATACGTGTAAGGATATAACATGTTATGAAAGTATCTGACTAAAAGTAAAACCGCTTATTCCACAAACCAGCGGAATAGTCATCAATTCACCAATTTCAAATATCCCAATTTCTATTAGGAAGAAATTTAAAAGGGAATACTTTGTTATTTCTTTTTCTTCTTCTTCTTTTCGTTACTGATAACCGTGTCCATCATGAGTGCCTTACTAAAGGAATATTACCAGCTACTTTCATGCTATACATTGGTTTATATTATATTTTCTTTAACTTGCTTCAGGGCGGCAGTGATAACAAGTCCCATGATGATTTTAAGCTGATCATATCAACGGCTAGAACGTCATCTGCGCAATCTTTTAACCCCTACTTTTCCTAACAAAAACAGTTTGTCTAGGTTATCTTGCTGTCTACAGACTATATGGCCAAGTTAAACGAGAACTCGCTTGTAAAAGTTGACTAATAATTTGCTTTTAATTTGAAGTTTTTGTTTGGTCGTGGATGGATTTATTAGTTTTTTTTGCAATCCATAGTATACGCAGCATTCTCCTCCAACACCATATTATAAAAGCATCGACATTCTTCCAGTCCACAAACAGATTGCCTTCGGAAAATTCTGACCATACAGAAAAATGGAAAAATCAGCATTGACACCAGTCTCTTCTTGAAGACATTGGCAACTTGGTAGCACTGCCATAGTCTGTTGTACTTACTCACTGCACCTTTGGTCTTCTAACGCCTCGCCTAATATTCTTCCCCTTGCTTCCTCCTTGGTCACTTGTCATAAATTCGAAATGTAAGAATTCCCTTACAAACTCTATATCTGAGAGTTCCCTAGTCCGTGAAAGTTTACCCATGATCATGACTTTGCTTTTAAATCAATTAACTGAGAACCAAACCATATAATTCTAGTGCTATTTGTCAAGACTGTGGTACACGAGAAAAAATTACCAACGTAAGCTAGACGATTGAAAAGAGCCGAGCGTTCAATGCTGATTTGGTTTATTGACTATTCAAGTTGTTTAATTGCGTGGGTGAAACTGCCTGTGAATATTGTTAGTAAAATGGTTGTTTCCTTAGATTTAACTATGTTGATCTCTTACCTACATAGAGATGGGGAGTCAGTGGTAAGAGTAAATAAAGTGATCTCAAGATCTTTTAAACCTAAAAAAGGGTGTGCCAAGGATGTATGTTATCACCTCTTCTATTCAACATCTACGGAGAAATATTAAGAGAAAGACTCTAGATACAAATGAGGCATCGAAATAGGAGAAAATATACTTAGCGACGTTAGTATGCTACTCAACCCACACTTTTCCAATCATAAAACCAACAACTAGTAGAACTTTGTTATTTATGTTACGGTTATTATTAAACAGCCAGTGGCTAATATTAAAAGACCGGTATAACGTGAAATTCAATTTTTCATTAGCTTCCCAAAATAATCCTACAAATTTTCTGTAATAAAATCTCAATATGTCGACAGTACACGGCACATCGAACTAATGAATTCTAAAAAAAATAACATTCTCCATCAGAACTTCTACCACACGATCGTCCAATTACTTGGTCACATTACTAGGGAAAACAATGTATCCTCAAAATCGTCCAATTCTTTAGTCAAAGAATTGGACGATTAGTAGAGAAAAGTTAACAATCTCGAAAAATTGCTTGCTTCTAGCAAAATGGAAAGTAAAATACTATGAGAACTCTGTCACACCCGTTGGTCACACAGTCGCGTATATGATCGTGTACGATACTTCCCAAACCACCGAATACAGAATCAGATAGCCGGTGAACAAGTTATCCGTAGAATTCACAAATCTCAACATTGAGGAGAATGGCGCTGGAAAGTAAACGACCTTATTTCACCAACAATAAATATTTTTATTAAGTTCCTTCATCACGCAAGGAACCCTTATAGTTCGTCATGTTTATCCAACCATTCGTCCCTACGCCTCAGCTCAATTACTCTCTCATCTGCACCTATTGAGATGAAAAGTGGCAATGACAAAATAAGATGTCTTAGAAAAAAACTCACCTCCCTATCGTACACTGAAAGGAGGGCATATTAACGTTGGGGGTGTCGCTAGATAGGTCTTTTAAAATAGAATACAACATCGTTGGAACTATGTCTCTTTAATGCATCTGTCTCGAGATATTTACGTTCAAATTCTTTAAAAAGGCGATACCCCACGAGAAAGTTTCAGAAAGTTTAGTTTAAATGCGTAAACGGATAAATTAATGGATAATAATTAAATCTAATAAACGCGTTACATCGGCAGGCACCTTATTGACAATATACTTATTTCCTGCGCGGCCAATTGGTCTAACATTATTACTGACAATGTGAAATAACATAATATTGAAGGATGATTGCAGTGATTGTAAAGATATTTTTATAAGATGAATACAGAATTCTATAGTGTTGGAAACGCTATTAGGCGGTATTATAAATTATTCACTGGAAAGCTTTTTAAATATTGTACTAATGTGTTGTCATCGCGACTGCATCATATGCGATTTATTTTAATACCTATAACGACTAATCTAAAGGGCGACAATAATGTTTGGCCACAGAGTTCTGCTCTGGTACAAAGTGGCAAAAAGTCATGTATAAAAATACATGCAAAAATAGCAATTTTGTAGTGTTGCCGTAATTTGCTACTTACTTATGCGAGTATAGAACACAGTTAAAAAATAAGTCTACTTTAAAAACTATTTAGGATAAAATTCACTCTCAGCTTGTTTGTTCCGTTCGTAATTTAAGGATATTATAATTTTCATGTGATAGTTACAAGTACAGAGATTAGAACAGCGATTTTCGACTTATTTGCGAAATTAAAAGTGTTATGTGACGACGATATTTAAAAAAAAGCCTGAATCACATGTATCCACAAGGTAATAAACTATTAAGAAACACTCGTCATATTGCCAAAAATTGTACAAATCTCATTAAATTTGGAAGATGATTTCAGGCTGACGATTCCGATAAAAAATATTGCCTTTCTTGATGTCGCTTTCATTAGAACAATGCAAACTATACTGAATTCCAACCTTTACGCCCCCCCCCTCATCCCACCATCCCTATGCTCAAACAATACATCTTGATGAAAGTAGACCTAATAACATGTAATGTCATTATTATATGATGGAATTAGTCCATAGATTAAATTTATTTAATTAACCTCTTTTTAATTCTCTTATTAATGACAAATACCCAAAAAATTATATTTATCCGATTGCGTGTTTTTATTCAATGATATTGTTTACAGTTAAAATCAAAATGAATTAAAATTTAATATTTGTATTTCGCCTCAAATTAATATCTCTCTCTTCTTGATGGAAGTAGAAATAATAACATGTAATGTTATTATTACTTAATGGAATTAGCACATATACTAAATTGATTTAATTAACCTTTTTTTAGTTCTCTTATTAATAGCAAATATACAAAAAATGAATATTATCCGATTTGTGTTTTTTATTCAATGATATCGTTTAAAGTTAAAATCGAAATTAATTAAAATTTAATATATATATTTCGTCCCAAATTAATTTATAGTTTCAAAGGATGTTAAGCTACATTTATATTGTATTATGACGCGATTATATGAAAAATTTGTTACGTTAAGAGCTACGTTTACAATTATATGAATAAATATTTTAGAAGATTGAATGCATCCTACGAACAATTACGTACTTTTACTTTATTTGATTACTGGTGCGCACATCAATATACTGAAGTGAATTATAGGTATTTTTAATAAATTTCGCTCTTAACAAATTTCTTTAACATCATGTGTTTTGAAAAAGCGAATCCTGATTATTATACTATAACATATCCATAACGCTTTGGCTTTAAATATAAATTCTTACTCCTTACATATTTAAATATACTAAATACCTATATACATATTTTACTGCACATGCCTTAATATGTCAAATACAAAGCATTCCTTGATTATGACACCTAGAAAATTTAATATAATCGAAATATTAAAAAATTGCCACAAACATCTTATTTAGGAGATGTTAAAGTTCTCAACGATTTGAATGGATGATCTGAATGGAAGTCTATTCAATTTATAGGCGCCTGTATTAGGACTGCATTGATCGTAAGAGATTAATTGGAGTAAATTAGACAGTAAAAAATTAACGGTTGTTATGTGTATTTGAGAGAAAACAAACGCTACACCGCGTCGGGGAATGTAAGCGTTCACATGTCGGCCGCATAAACGGTGTGATCGAGCGACGCGCGTATCCGCCGCACTTACCATTTCTGAGAAAGAAAAAGGCAACAGCGCCTCGAGATGATTAAGGAAAGTCAAAGTTTTACGAGGCACTTTCCACTATTGTCTCAAGCGCGAAACTCTCATTGGATCGCTCCGAAAAAACTGGTACAATTATATTATTTGTGCCGCCTAACGAGAATTTGTTCAGTGGACGACCATAAAGTTTATAGTTCCATCATTGTCACTACACTGTCTTTTATTGTATAAAGACATCGTCACGTTGTCAGTTCTCCACCTGGGCCCATTGCTTTCGCTTTTATCACTTTTAATTTTTTTAACTTCCTCCTCCATTCATAAAACTTCAATCGCAATATTTGGGCGATTGGTTTCATGATATTTGAAAAGTTGCCTTGATTTTCTAACCCAATATTATAAAAATGGATTAGTAGCAGTCTTTTATCCTAATATTTTTTTTGATATGAATATATGTTTACATGTTATATAGCATATACGTGACATGTAAATATACATTTTGAACCTTATTTACCTGCCACTTTATTCCGATTTTGTATGAAAACAATTATATAAGTTTAATAATTCAATAGCCTTGTAGCGGCTGCTCCCCAAACTGAAAAACAAATTGGCGGTCCGTTTATATGCAAAGGAATAGTTCTGTTACATTTACAATTCTTAGCAGTGTGATTCATTCAAAGGTGTCATAGAAAATATAAAAAATCTTTCTTTTTGTGCTCGAGATTAGGTTAATTTCCACTATCCTTATTCCTGACAACTCTGTTACCTCGCGCATACAGAATAAAATGCTTTCTCAATAGATCCCTCAATAATCACTTTCTATATTAGTAGCAATTTCTTATCAAACTCTCGTCTACCTTATCAAACCATACAACCAGAGTTATATCCAAATTTATCAACATGGAGGTAATTAAGAAATGACTTCAAAATCACCCTGATCGAGCAAGACGGTCACTATTGCTACGTATTTTTTCGTATTCCGTCGCAGTCACCTCGTTTTTTGTATTTCGTAGTTTTTTTATCGTAATCATCTTCTTTTCCTCTTTATTTTTTTACTATGCATATTCGTTAGAAGGTACAAGTTTGATGTGTTTTTTTGTAATTGAAATAAATAGTTCTAGGAAAAATGAAAAATTGCAGTCTAAAAGAAAGTTACTGAATGCTATGAAGAGGATGGACGGTAAGTTCCAATCGTTCCCTTTGTGTTATTTCAAAATGTCTGTTTTATTCTGTTCGTAACTTCAATGTGGATCATTTTTCTTTTTTTTAGTTTAGGGGAAGACGTTGAATCCATATTCAATTCTAAACAATATAAAATGCACGCAATAAAGCGTACTTAATATAAGCGAGGACCTAACTATTTTCAGTCACTTCGAGGCATTTAAGCGAAAGATTGCAGGTTACAAGTTTGCTATAACATTGTTTTTGGTAAGAAGGAATTATTAAAAAAGAGATTCGTAGCTGATAATTGTTTGTGGTTTAGATGATACTCACCCGCAAACAAATAAAACCGGCATCGATGGGTAATGCATCACAAGAAGCATGCTTTGCATTACAACGAAGATTGCAGTTGTATGTTGTTGTGTTATGTACAAAAACGTGCCAAAATGAAAAGCGAAGAATTTGCTGAAGATGTGGTGAAAATGTGTGGAAGTCAATATTTATCGGCAAAAATTACACTATTCAAACTAAATAACCGCATAAATGCAAAAATTACGCAATAATTTAGTAAAATATGTGCTCGGTTCAGGTAATAGAAATACTCTAAAACAGAAGTACGTACCGCTCTGCAGATATTGAGAGAAGTACAGGGCAAACGAGGCTAATAAAGCTGGGATTTGGACTTACTTTTAGTTTTTAGAATACATTGTTGGTTCTTGTTGTGAACGGGGCAATCATCTAATTAAATACATTATAATATGAACATTTCACAGGAAAATTATTATTTTTTTCAGAATGGTGGAAAAAACTTGGCGATCTATGAGATTTTCGTTTTCTCCACATTGTTTTTAACTTATACACATCCAGAATATCTACTTATTTTCAAAATAGTCCTTTCATAAAGATTATCCTCAAACATATTCAGTGCAGTGTTAAGGTTTATACTAAAGATTACCGGCTACCCAGTCGTATGCATTTTGTTTCTTCATGTATCACTGTCTGATCATTTCAATCAAATTGAATACATTCATTTATTACTGAAACGAACTTTTAATACTTTAAGTATATGCGTACATGTTAGGTGTTGTAATTTTAGATAGATTATATAAATATTAGGCGCAATATTTCTCATTTCTCCTTAATTTCCCCATTAAATCATCATATATATTAATACGCTAAGTTTAAGATGTTACTCTCCCTTTTTAGAAAAAACCTCACAATTAATCCACATAAATTATATGTCATTTTATAGATAATTGCTTGCTCTACCGGCATCCACAACTAAAAAATTTATTATTGCTATTGTTTTTGCAAATTAATTAATTATTAAAATGATATACATAAAACAGCAATGCTGCCATCTAACAGCTCAACGTCAATATGATTGACGGTCGGTAAAATTTTTGTTTAATTTCAAATCCACTCACGTATAAATAAAGTGGCGCTTTAGCTCTATGCTTTTGATACTTGCGCCTCTATATGTCAATTTTAGTAAAATATTTGTTTGATCTGTCATCTGAGCTTCATAATGGAATAAAAACGTAATAAGCAGTGTGCAAAATTAGAAATGAATTGAATACCTGCAATCAATTTTGATTTATTAAATTGAGTTGAATAATTTATAATTCGAAGACTTCGCACGGGTCACGCTAGTTAAATATAAATATGATACAAAAATAATGTAAATATACCGAAAATCATTTTTATTTATTTAACTTTCTATTCATCTAAGTTGTAATAACTGACACCAAGTTAAACATTAAAGCTGTTTAAACTCTCTTTCGGTTAAAACTACACACTTTAACAACCTAAACACAATATCACGTTAGCCGGCCTAAAGCGATGTTACAGCTAGGCTGTCACCAACAGTAATACTAGATTACTGTTAGTAGGTGTTGCTAGTACTACTTCGTGACGTCACAACTCGGTATCATAGCCCGTATTCATTAACGGCACCGGCTTTAGATGTGACACTCGCTGCTTAGCGACTCGTTACACTACCCCTTGTAACTACCTGAACGCAAATGCTCATTCTATTTATGGATGTCATATTTATTTTATGTCAGTTAAATTAAGAAAATTGTAACTTTTCATAAATATGAGTCACTATAAAAAATAAAAATAAAAGCAGGAACACGAGAGCTTTATACTTAAGTAACATAAATATGTGCAAATTTGACAATATATACGAAGGCAGGAAAACGCGACAAGTGCTCTTCATTGAAAGGAGAAAAATTCAACAGATTCGTTTGAAGTTAAGTGGCCAACTGTAACTACACAAATGCAATGAGGGAATAAAACAAAAAGGGAAGAACTTCAAGTACGTGTTACCTCTTCTTCTCATAAAAAAATATTTAGAAGAAGTTAAAAAGTCTGCTAAATACAGTAGAACGCGCGCTAGAACAGTTACCTATACAGAAGCTATATACAAGTTTAAGGATTTAAGGCTGAACAGTGTATGTATATATATATATATATATATATATATATATATATATATATATATATATATATATATATATATATACATATGTATATATATTTTCATAAATTTTTATCAAAAAGGGCATCAAAAAATGTAGTAAAAATATTGGGTTATTTTCAAACAACTGTAATTTAGCAAAAAAGTTTGATTAAAATAAGAAAAATGTAATTCAAATGCTGAAATGTTGAATTCTTAAGCTTTTGTTTGGAGACAGCATTAAGGGGGAATAAATTCTTCTAATAAATTCCATTGATTGCATCTTAAAGTTTTCTAAAGAAATTCTCTTTAGCTTCGTTTTTTTATTAACCATTCTACAGTCATTTGTAACGGAATTATTCGTTATTAAATAAAAAAACACTTACTTTTGATCTTGACTGATAATGACTTATTAATGCTGATTATAAAAAAATGATCGAATAAAACAATCTATGGGCGGTTTTGAAAACCTAGAAATATCATATTTCTGAATGCATGATTCGCATCTATAAACCATTTTATGTTTATAAGTGCGCGAATATGCTAAATTCTGTGTACCGTTGTATGTTTACAAATGCTCATCGCACTATGAGGTTCCGTACATATCTGGGCACCTATAAATGTATAACAGTGCATAGAATTTATATTAAACTATTAGGTTGGTAACTTATAAACCCGCCACTTTTACGACTGATTTCTTGAATTTTATAGAAGCTTCTAGAATATTTCTTGTAGGGTATGTAAAGAGTGCGGCATTCGAACTTCAGTTCAGTTTACAATTAAGTAATCGGCGAGTAAAAAATAAATTAAAAATGTAAATATTTCGAAGTGAAATTAGAAGGCTCTCCCTTCATGAATGTCGTTTAGGGTGAAAAACCTGCTAAGCATCACGCAATATACATACAACGATGGGTATGCCCTCATACGACACAGAAAAGCACTGGTCTCAAAAAATTTAAAGAAGGAATTTTTGACCTGTCTGATAAACCTCATCTAAACCGACCTCCTGCAATTGATTTAAATAAATTTAAAAGTTTTAGTGAAAAAGATGCCAAATTAAGCTCGCGCTATTTGGCAAAGCTATTTTCATGCTTTTATACTACAATAGAAAAACAACTTCATGCTTTGAGAAAGAAGTGGAAATATTCATTTTGGCTATAACATGAGCTAACATACTTTCAACTTCAGAGGAGAGCTAAGGTTTGCTTGGAGCTACTGAGTTCTTATCATACCAACGATAGAAAGTGGGAGGCTTATGTTAATTTTTATCATAAACATCAGTGGCCAAGAGCTGGAGAAAAAGGCGTAGTTAGACCAACATATAATATTGGACAAACGATAATTTTAAGTACATGGAGGGTATAAATGGAGTTATTCATTGAGTTATTCATTGGGATCTCTTTAAAGCTAACAATACAAATACAGCTAAGATTTATTGTGAGCAATTGAGCAAAGTTACCGCTAAACTTCCTTCAAATCAAAGCAGTTTATTTTTTACATGACAACACTCAACGCCACGTAGCAAAAATAACGCGTCAAAACTACTTTCACTTGGATGGAGTGTGCTACTTCACCCACCGTACCCTCAAGATCTTTCGCCATCTAATTACCATTTGTTTCGCTCTCTGTCTAATAATTTACGCGATAGAAAATTTAAAAACGAAAGTCATATCAAAATTGAACTTCATCGGTTTTTCTAAGGCCCAAAGATTTCGACAAGAACAGAACTTTAGCTTTCCACCCGCGACTTCGTCCGCGTGATCTACCCGATTTTGGCTGTACCGTTTTCTCCCATTAAAGTCTATATCACGCAGTGATAATGTAGCATTCTACTGATGAAAGAATTTTTAAAATCGGATGAGTAGTTTTGAAGATTACCTCCTACATACAAACTCACTCACAAACATTACCTCTTTATAATATTAGTATAGACAGCTGCGCCCCGCCGTTTCACACGCGTAAATCCCAAATATCAGCATAAAAAGTAGTCTATGTGGCACTCTAAACTAAAAAAGCACTCCAAACACACATATACAATTTATCAAATCGTAATCTATCTCTGCCGATTTATAAATTAGCAGGTATAGTACACACAATATTATATGCGTGATCTACTTCGGTATAGCATAACCAGAAAAACAAACAGAATTAAGCTTGTACAAATAGAACAAGACAATAATTTATTATAATAGTATAGCAATTACAATTTTCACATCAAATCATTGGCGGTTCTGTTGTTTTAAGATAAGGTTATTTGCTAAAAATGATATTTTTTAATAAAATTTATTTCTGAAGTTTAGTGTCTTAGAGCTTCTCTATAAACAATATTTGGCGTAGTTTTATTTTGTGGCAGCTAAATAAATTGACGATCGGGAGCTCCGACTCGTGATAGACCAACATACGATTGCCCGTGAGTAAAGCATTCTCTTTGTAGGTCAATCCCTACCAAATTGAAAGTTTGCCCCTACGACTCGTTAATTGTTAAAGCAAAGGAAGTTTTCACCGGAAATTGAAATCGTTTAACGGAATTGGCAACTCAGTGGGGATCATCGGTATCCTAGGAATATGAGCTAATTCACCAGCTACAGGGCCAGTGATAATGGTCGCTACAATTAAATAGTCTTTCAATTTCTTTATAAATAGCCTCGTCCCATTGCACATGTTATGAGGGCAAACATTTCTCAGGAGCACGATTGGCGTTCCGATTTTTAATGATAATTCGTGAGGCGGTAGGCCGGCGGGGTTAAGTGAATTTAAAAATTCCTGTGGGTAAAGTACTGCGTCTTCGATATTAGTAACGTTGTCTATCGATTTATAACGTTTGACCTGGCCGGGGACTTTTTGTGTGATCAAATTGTTTATTTCATCGACCGTGTCATTCCTAGATGACACTATTGCTCTAGAACACGGCCAACGAAAGTCTTTTTCGTGTAAATTTTCGATGTCAGAATCGATTTGATAAATTTAAAGAGGAATTTACATGAACATAATCAACCTGGGTAATGGAACTATCTAGTTGCAAAAGGATTAATAATATGATACGAATGTCATCATATACCTTGGGTTACCTTATCGCAATTTTAATGAATATTAAATTAATATACTTTATAATATTAGTTTAGATAGTAACATTTCTGTTTACCTACCTAACGTACAGCGGCTTGCAATGTTCGCGACAATTTTTATTTTGTTACACTCAACGTAAATTTAAAACGAATGTAGCGATTTGAATAATTCAAAAAGTAATTTACTCCTACGTAAACAGGCTAACTGATTTAATTTATTCGGACAAAGATTCACACCGTGATACAAATATAATCACTTTTTTGTTCGCATCTGTGTTTTAGTTGACTAATTTGACCAAAAAAACGTTTATTGTAACATAACTATAACAATTACATAAAGTGTCTCGCAAACTTTTTTGGTCATATTAGTGAACACGTTCAATATGTTTCCCATTTTTTTATGTAATAGCAATAGTTTTTGCAGGGCATGCGAAGAAAACATATTTTTAGGCGATTTTATAATTTATATTACTTGCTGATAATGTAGCTTTATTTTGGTGAAAGAATTTTTAAAATCGGTCCAGTAGTTTTTGAGTTTATCCATTAGAAACTAACAAAGTAATGTAAATGTATAACTCTGTAAATATTTAACAGACATTAAAACATAGTGTATATTTCAGAAATTATAAGTCATGATAACGGCTGTAGTTTTCTTACAAACTTTGTGTGGACTTCTAAAAATCTTTTTTATAATTTTATATTGAATAGTTTTTGAATTAAAAGAGCGAGAGTAGTCGTATTTTTTGCACGTTTTGCAGTATATCTTTGAATATTTAACACATAAAATTATGAAGACTATTTCTGCGATTTTTGTAATCAGCCCTTTCACGCAATACCTCACACTGTACATGGAATTAAAAAAAATCTCGTATTTAATTTGACCCGACAAAAAATTCCAAATGAATTTTTTAAGTATCTGCTTAGATACGTGCGGGTTTATTTGTTTTATTATTACACCGACTTTCCAATTTAAACGTCTAACAATTTCTTAGTAAAGTTGTTATAACATATAGACGAACAGACACGTGAATTGAGTTCCCCTAAGAAACCCTAATTATACAAAAAATTTAATTTTTATTTCATGTGTTCTAAGAGATAAAGTGACCACTCAATTTTTTTTAAATTTTCGAGTGGCAAAAAGCTCAGACTATAACAGAAAAAATTGAAGATATATTTCGCAATTCTCCTGAAAACACTCTTTTCGACAATGTTTTCGTCATCACTTTTGAATGTACCAAAAGAGACGACCCTAAAAAACATTTGTTCAATTTTAATTTGGGTCTAACTTTGAGTCGTCATTTTACATACTTTTTGCAATCTTTAAATAGAGCATTTATACTTTTGGAGCTAGAATTCCACAGAGCTAGAGCAATAGGGTAAGGTTTGGATGGAACCGTTGGAAAGGAATCTTAGAAAGAAAGAAATAAATTAAAGAGGAAAACGAAACAAACAAGAAAGAATTTCTGAACGTGAAAAAAATTCAATTTCGAAAATAAGCAAGAAAACATCAACACTTTTTTTGCACGCTGATAGGAACTAATGTTATAATGCTAAATTTCGTCGTTACTTTCAAGTTAATGTTGTCTTGGTTTGTTACTTTAAACTTAAACTATCGACCTATATTGTTTACATCTTTTAATCCAACCTTAGAGTAAAGTGGGAGAGATGATTTTTTTTACTGTAATCATTAATTGTGCTTAAGTTACTTACCATGTTGAAAGTTATTGTAATGAATGATTTCTAAAGCATAATGAAGATCACCGACGTTTGCCGACAACTTCTACCTATTTTCGAAGAAGATTAGTGGTCGATTTTCCACTGATTTTCACCCAAATAAAAAGACACGAACGAACTATATTTCTGCGTCTCCATTTACTCAGTCTTTTTCTCCGTTATCGCGCATGCATTCATATGTTTTATTTGTTTTTCATATCTGTTAGAGTTGGCTAAAGACGTTCCGATTTTTTAAGAATAATTTCTGTAGGACGTGTAAAGTCTTAAACACCATACGTTCCGCGGACTGTCGATAACTGGAACAAGTAGGAAAAGCAGTTCCCTGTAATTTAATTGAGTTTTCCAGTTTCATTACTCAATAAAAGTGACTTAATGATTTGGTCATTGATTATGAAATTACTGATGAAATAAACCTAAAACAGGTAATAAAAAATACTAATGTGTGCTTATGACCACACGATAGAAGTAAAAACTACGATAAAAAATACAATTTATAATACTAAATTTCTCGTAAATAAAATATTAAACACTTACTGTACAACTAAAATATTACCCTGATTGTATTTAATAACATTTGCGTATTATATTAAATTATACTGAAATAAAAAATTAATAAAAAATAAAACGTAATTCTTGAAATGATGCATTCCGTGTTTAACAGTGAACTCGCTCGGCCGATGCTGAAGGCAGCCGAGTTTACCCGAAGAGTGAACTCGTTTGGCTGATGCCGGAGGGAATCGAGTTTACACGAACAATGAACTCGCTTCGACGATGCCGAAGGGAACCGAGTTTACCCGAAGCAGCCTCACCGATCCGAGCGCGATGGTTCAGTTCCGTTCTACGCTCAGAAAAAGTGCTCACGGTGCCCCTAAAGAAGTTTTCACTTCAAAAATTTGAAGAACTAAAAATGTGAAAAAAGTTTCTTGCAATTTTAGCCTGGTTGATGTTAAGTTGCGTTTATTCTATTATGCAATAATACATTTTATATAATATCGTTAAAAATGTACCTGTTTAACCATTTGTAACTAGGTACGGGCACTTTCTAATTTCTACCGTTTTGTACTTCTTGACTGTTGATTTCTGTTACATGTTTCTCTTGAAATATTTGTTTTTATTATAATTTAAAAGCATTTTATTTTTATTTTAAATAAATAACATATTTTTGAAAAGTGCATGTTTACGAGATGGTTATATATATTTTTGTTCTGTGTTTAAGAAGTAAGAAGTTTGAGAAAAAAGCTTAATTCTGGCACCAGTAAGTATTTTATGATGTTTTCTTCATGCACATATTCTACTGTGTATCTACATATTACATAAGAAATCAAGTCATGACCGAAGTACGTCACTTTTTATAAATATATATTGACATCATCTCAATCAGTATATTGGACAATCAAAAATTCCAGGGGTCGTCATGGAGAAATCTATGATTTGCTATCTACGACTCGTTTAACTTAGATTTTTCGAAATAAACTCAAAAGAAATGTTGTCATTAGACCTAATTTACATAATTAATCTAATAAAATACTTTTTACTTAAGTAGGTAGTTTAAAAAGTTGGTAAATCGTTGACCTAAATATTTTGAATTATAAAATTAATAACTTTATTTTCGTGATATATTATATTTTTGGTGATAAATTTAAAACAATTTCTCACAAATCTTTCGTTTTCTTTGACAAATAAAGAACTTTTCGAACAAAAATTAATTTTCAACACCGCCAGCTTGATAACTCACCAAAGTAAGGGATCTTTCATTATAAAACTTTATATACCTGTAACAATTACAACCATGAGGTATTTTTCACAGTATTTTTTGTTTCGTTACTGATTTTATAGAATATTATGCATTGTCTGCAATGAGGTAAGAAACAAACTAAAAGTCGACAAAACAGTAAATCCCAAATTCACATTCCTAACTTTGAACATAGATAAATACTAGACTAATAGATATAAAGTATATTATATAATTATAAAGTAATATTGTCATTATATATTACACAGTTAATACCATAGTGGAATACTAGACATATTGAAGGCAAGCCGTACATATACATATGTCTTCACGGGCGATAATGGGAGGCGGTGTTGAGGTATTGACATAATGTTTATGAACATAGTTTTGTATCTTGTTTTTTTTTAAATAACATAAAGGGGATTATTCGTTGTGATTGTCTAACAATGATTTAATTAATTCTTAAAATTTCAACAATTAATTAATACCATATTTGTTTTCTTTTTGTATTAAATAGGAAGTCGGTTATGACAAAAACAAGAACAACCGGCTTTTCTAATATATTATTCTGAGTGAATTGCTTAATGACGCCTTTATAATGAAATGTCACCAAATCCAATTACAGTTCCATTCTTTCCTGTCTATCGACTACTATATCAATTTTGATGATAGATTTTCAGTCTTATATACGTATCTATACAACACGGAAAATCCTATACAACTTGGGGGAAGATGATAGGCCCCAAGATATAATTAAACAAACGTAAAAAAGTACAACGAATAGAAAATGTTCTTTGAAAAAAAACATTTGTAAGAAAAACAGTTAAAATATATTTTTGCGTTGTTAAGGCTGTAAAAAATGTTATGTTAAATATTTAAGGACAGAAGAAAATGTTCGTCCGAAATATCGTGGTTAATATTTTGATTAGAATCGGTTCTTAATCACTAACGCAGCATATACATATCCGGAATGAAGACAAATATCTGTATGCATGAAAGTACGCACGCAAGTGCGTGTGTGTATAGGAATTAATGTAAGTTCAAGTGCGTATGCGTTTTCATGTGAATGCGTCACAAGATCTAGTATATAAACCGTTAGACTGATTCGGGGAAAAGATATTTATGAGTTTTCAACTTAAAACTTTTTCCTTTTTTCTAACCTATTTCCGTTTTTTAATTTTTTTTAATTTCTTACCCTAAATATAAAAAAACGCATTTCTCAAAAACTACTTCGACCGATTCCTCAAGCTATCCACAAGTTTCTTGGAGATAAATGAAGTAATTGCGTTGATCAATGGTGGTTAGTAGACACCTACAACAAATTATTCATCGGTATGCAATTTTCCTCATGAGAATTTTGGTTAAAATATTTCCGATGCAATTTCCGTAGGTGGCATAAAATATTACTGCTATAAATACTGGAAAAAATTCTATAAATCGTACCTCCTTGGCTTCGGCCTGAGAATGTGGTGAAGCGGCTCGGGCGGACCTGCGCCCGCGCAGCCGCACGCTTCTGCGCCGCTCATGCTCGCGGCCGCCCGCCATCTCCCACCTGCTGATCATGATGTTTAACATTTTTAATAAGTTTCTCAGAAACAAGTTATTCACATTCTGCGTTATTATTATTAACGTTTAGAAGACTTACTGAAATAAAATTACTGATTGGTTAACGTATTAAGTGGCTTATAAAGTTTTAATTCCATTATATCGAGTTTGTTTTATTTTGTATAACTTACGTAATCATATACAATACTTGGAAAGGGCTGTGGGGCCAAGCCCAGATGGTACGTTTATACACTACATAATGAACCTAAATTTTACCTCATTTACATAATGAGCGAATTATCGCAAAATGATAAAACATATATTTGTAAAAATTAATTACCATAACGATAAATTACTCTACTTGACAACATAATGTTAGAAAAGAAAAATATAGAGTGGTCAAAGTAGTAACGTTCAAAGGTTAAATCTTAAAGAGATATATCATGACCTATCTGAATTACCCTAGTACGTTTGACTATTTTTTATCTAAATTGCAACAATTACGTGTGAGAAGAGTGATCGCATAGTTCAGCTAATAAAAAAACTTGAAAAATAGATAAATTGACTGAATATTTATTTTAAAATCTTCTAGCATCAATATTCGAAAATCATTGAAAAACTTGTGGGGTCATTTTCTTCTGTAACTAGTGACCAAAACCCAAATAAAGTGGTCAAGTAAATTACATTTTCTTCTGTAACTAGTGATCAAAACCCAAATAAAGTAGTCAAGTAAATTACATTTTCTTCTGTAACTAGTGATCAAAACTCAAATAAAGTAGTCAAGTAAATTACATTTTCTTCTGTAACTAGTGATCAAAACCCAAATAAAGTAGTCAAGTAAATTACATTTTCTTCTGTAACTAGTGATCAAAACCCAAATAAAGTAGTCAAGTAAATTACATTTTTATTTCTATTCTTACTAGTATTCCTTTTTATGTTTTTCGTGATTATGATGAATCAAAATAAACATATCTATAGTCAATTTTGGTTTCAAATTATTTATTGTATATAAATATAATAATAAACTATAATTTTAAGATTTTCAAATGGTCGCCCACCTGCAGGAAAGAAGCAAAAATTTGACCTATCTTCAAATAAAAAAGCAAACGAATTTAAGTCCGAAGACCATGATGCTCTTATAACTAATCCATCACGCCCAACTCATCTGTCTGGGAAAATTCCATTTGGGTGGACAAGTACTAGGCGCGCGTAATTATATGGGACACCGTCTTCTTGGAGAATCATTTTTGCTGAACGTTAAAATTCACATAAAAACAATAAAATTAGCAAATTATTGAAAAAATGGGTATCTTGTCCATTAGGCCCGGACGGCTATTCGCAAGGCCCAATGAATTCGCATTCTAGTGAAATAGACTGTAAATTTATTCTTAAGTGATGTCCAAATTATGATGTTGTGCCCAGCTTGAATTGCCCAACCGTTCTTTCAGACCGTGATTTAACGGTTCAAAAAATTGTATTGAACATCTAGAGGTCATCTTACATTTTTCGCAACATAATTTCGCAAAATTAACTCTTTTTTAGTAGCAAAAGCTGCAATAACTTAGCACGCTATGCCATGCGTGATTCATTGGTTAATATGCGTTACGCAGGAATTCGGAGAAGTCCAGTTATGGTTCGGGTATTACGAGTATTAGGGAGATCTCATTACAATTCTTCAATCATTTGTTCTCTACGATTCCGATCTATTCTTGGTTCGTCTTAGAAGGGCGATTACGACCGGGGATGCGGCCAGCCAAAAAGTGTTATGAAAACACAGTAATGCACAAATGCACAAATCCGAGTAATGCACAAATAGTTGACTACTCGCTTAGCAAATAGATCATTATTGTTCGAAATAATTTAAGTTCAAATCACGAAGCGAAACCAACTACAAGCATAAGTTTAGACTAAGTCAGAAATCAGGAAGCAAAAGGGATTAAACTACGAAAACAAAATAACACGATCAATATGCTATAATCAATATAAGCAACTTCCACGACTGGCCGGTACTTTAACGCGGATTTAACTGCGTTGACGTATAGCCTACCTCGCCTACTCTCGTTCCTACCTTACTTCCGCCCTCTTGTGATTGGCGTGTTTGAGCGAGATAGCAATATTTTTCACCTAGACCATTGTGACTATTCCAATTTTAACTATGGCCTGTTACTGAAGTAAAAACATTATATACATTATATAACAAAACAAATATTTTTGCGTTATTATCCTGAATTAATGATAAGAAGCAGTTAATTAAATTATTGTAAGCCTATATTTTTACTTTAATACACCATAATTATGAAAACATAAAAGTACAAGTACAAAAATAAAATAGTACAATTTACTTAAACCCTACCTTTGTAGTTTAATAACAATTTACAGAGAAATAACCGCAAGAAGTACTATTTTTAAATGATTTCAAAAGGTGGGACTAGTTTTTAACATGAATATATAGTCACTAGGTTAGTTTCATTGGACCACTTTTCACATAACGTTGCGCCTTGTTTTTTTGCCTTGTCAGATTTTCCTTTTTGTTGCATAATTTTTTCTAAAGATAATTTATACGGTGATGATGTTATTTCAGCCGATTTTTGAATAGCTCTCCTTTTTGCTCTATTTTCTGGTACAGGTGACAAAATTGCCAGTGATTTTGTAAGTGTTTTTAGTTGGCGTGGAGGGCTAAGTTTCCATGGTATTGTGCGATTGATTTTCATAATTTTCATTTTGTTTCGTAGAACTTGAAACTGGTGAAATCAATTCATCTCTTAATTCACTTTCATTTTCACTAAGGGCATCTGCTGCTTCAAACATGTGTGATGGATGTGTTTCCGTCTACTGGCCAAACTCCAGCACACCGGAATCCATTTGTCACATTACTTATGGTAGCTGCTCGTTCGTAGGCTTCTCCGAACAATCTTGCAATTTGATATTGAGTAATTTGCCTTCCGGGGTTTGTTCGAAGCCATCTACTCCTTATATGTGAAAGGTGCTTAATGGCTTAAAGAATGACATATCCAAAGATTGCAAATGATATGTGGTATGCCCAGGAAGTTGAACCATAATTATCCCATTTTCTCTTGCTAGCGTTAGTACCTCAAGGTTTTTTGTGTGGGTCGTATGCCCATCCAACAAAGCAACACATTTTTGTCTTATATTTGCTTTACAATGACACCGAAATGCTGAAGCCACTCTATAAATAAAGCCGAATCCACATAGTCAGTGTCCGATATGGTAACAACGCTGTCGGCCGGAGCACCAACAGCTAATTCTGAACAATTCCTTTTTCCTTTGAAAATAAACTTCGTTAAAACAAATACATCAATTGCACTCACACAGCATACTGCAGTTGTGTTGATCCGGTATTCACCAAATGTCATCAATCCAGTTTGTCTTTTACCTTTAATCCCACAATTTTCTGGGTTTTTTGTACTGTCGAAATACCTGTCTCGTCTATATTGAAGATGCTGCTGGCCCGGGTTGAATTTTTGTCCACAATCTTCTCAAGTAAATCGTTAAAACTGGACACGTTCTCACGATTAAACCCTTTTAATCTATTAATTGACGAAGACTGATTGACGAAGACTCGGTTGACGAAGACTGATTTTTGGATGAATTTCTTAAAAGCATAGAACAAACGCTTACTTGCCATCGCTATATCTTTATCAAAGGACGGAGGGATTTTGTTGTATTCTGCAATTTGGTAAGCTAACCTCCGCACATCGTTAATCGTTAACCGAAGTTACCCACCGTTAATCGTAAACAAGCTCCTTTTCCTGTTCAGCGGAGAAAACTGTCGGTCTTCCTTTATGTATAACATAATTATTAGCAAATTTATAAAGCAGTTTAGCGTAACGTAAAATGGTTGCTTTTGGCACTTAATACTGTCTGGAGATGGCATTGATAACCATTTCTTTTTTTTTATAAGCTGACAATGCTCTTTCTAAGTGTTCTTTCTTCCTTTTATAATATTCTTTTTACTCTCGCCATCAGCAGTCTTAGACAACACAAGGAAAGTTAACATCAGTACAGCCCAAAAATGATTTTTTTCTATCACAGTCGTAATATCTATCCAACGTCGATTCAACATGACGGGGTGTTAGTGGCGCTGCAGTCGCCTCTTCGGTTGTTGCCAGTGTAAGAAAAATAGTATTATTTGGAGAAATGGTACAATTTAAGCATCGGCCCAATGTAGGTTACTCCCCTACTAGTCAACATTTTTCTATTTTTTTAACCGCTGAACAGCGAAAACTTTTCTAACTTGTAGTTATTCAATATTATACGATTAAATTATTAACTTATATTAGGGTATTAATGACCAATTATTTTTCGATGAAAATTTTGTTTCATCGCAGTTGTTAGTCTAGACTTGCCGAAAGTGGTTAAATTTATTATAGTAACATTTTGTTTCCATTTTTTTTCAGAATTCAAGAATGTAAAGACATCACTGTAAGTATATTGTACATAAAAATATTTGTGTCATGATATTATTAGTTTTACCGATGTAACCATATATAGTAACCACATATTCTTTTCAAATTTGTTGGTGTAAGTAAAATACATTATAAATAAAGGAATATAAAAACAATATATTAAATAAAAATTAGACCCAGTTTGTTTTATGTTTTATAAGCAAACGTAATAAAATTATCATAATTTAAAATTTTTATCTAGCTACATGAAATCAAAATACCGTATATTCTCTAAACCCAAGTAAAAGTCATTACTAAAATAATAAACTATAATAACAACTTTAAATTTGTACTAATTTTATTTTGTAATGTTAATCCTCATCGTGACAAGAACATAGAAATCGTTCTGAATTCTGAAATGTTAGACGAACGCAATATTCGTATTACCGTGTAAAATTGTCTGTATGGTCTTATTTCTGCCATTGTTTCTTCATGGCTATCAGGGCAGTGCCATATTTCTTCAGGTATGTCAAAATATCCGCCTTCTTTTTACAATTCTCCATAGGATTTTTCGTTTTCTCTTTATACTTTCTTTTCTTACAATTTACGACCCATTACTCTGTGTTTTACTTCTCATTTTATTTTGCTTTCTCAGTAAAATTCCGGTTGCTCTTCTCCAAATTTATTCCTAAATCGATGTCAATAATTGTTATCTACGTACAGATAGAACATAAGCTGCCAAACTGACTTTCGACCCTATGTTTGTCACTTAAGGGAGATATAGGTGAGGATCTGTAGTATCAACAACTTAAAATACTTCACCTAAAATATTCATGTAAAACAAAAACAAAAACATACAACATGAAAAACACAAACAAACGAACGCGCAAAAAAACATAAAATAGACACAAATGTAGGAATAAACATAAAAAAACTCATAAACACATACACGCAAAAACAACAAATGCACAAATAAACAAACACACAAACAAACACTCATTCACAAAGCAACAATCAAAACAAACATACAAACTCAATTGTTCATAAATAAGAATACACAAAAACGCACCATTAATCAAAAACACACGAAAGCTCACAAAAATGCAAACACAAATACACAAACGAAAAAAACAAAACACGTAAATAAAATAAAACAAATAAACACGTAAATACACAAACAAACACACACACGCACACACATGTACGCACACATACGTGCGCACCATAAACGATGCGTAAAAATACGCACAAATACAAGAAAATACAAACATAAGAAGACAAAGACACACGAAAACTGAAACTCAAACACATGAATAAAAAATAAAAGCATAAACACGCAAGCAAAGATAAGAAGGCAAAGTATAGAATCCGGAATAATATAGAAATACCAGTCATTATGAAAATCGAAAACAGTCAATAATCAAATATCAGACGAATTGATCATTGATGTACCAAACAATGTTACGATAGGATTAAATTACTTTGTTTTTAATTATTTTGGCGACAATCATAAATTTCTTTGTTCAATAAAAGCGGCTTCCAAAAAGCTTCTGTTTTCACTTTAGGTATTTTAGGCTACATATATGTAACATTTTGCCAGAGATTCTTAACTTTTTTCTGTCTGTCTCTCGCCAAGCTATATGACTGGGGCACAAGCTTTGCTTTGCCCTACAAAAGTCCGAGGCTGTCCTCTTCAAGGACAGGCTGACGAGGGAGCCGTCTGTGATTATGGCTGGTGCTAGGATCGGTCCTCGATGCACGGCGGAGCTTTGTACCACAGGCGCGGTGCATTAGGGAGAGGGAGAGGGTTACCTTCCACGCCATGGCTCGGCTTGCCGATGCGGGATGAGGGCTGAATAAGTCAGCCCACAAGCTTATGTATACGGCAATATACCCGGTATATTGGCCTATGCGCCATCGTTGTGGGCTCCATGGTGCGTCGGGGTCCAGCAAGTTAGACGGGTGGTGTTTAGATCGCAGCGTGCGCCGCTACTGGCGCTGACCAAAGCTTACAGAACCTGCTCAACGGATGCATTTCCCGTTTTGGCGGGTCTCTTGCCTGCTGATCTTGCGATTATGGAACTGGTGGCTAATTTTATCTTGGCTCGAGGTAAGAGTTTTGTTGCGGGTCCGTTAGATTTTGAGTTTTTGGCTAATGAATCCCTTGTTGCTAAAAAGAGACGCATTTTCGAGGTCGTTGTTGCTCATTGGCAGTCTAGATGGTCCTCCCCCGATTTCAAGGGGGAAATGACCAAGTTGTTCTTCCCCGATTTATCCGAGCGACTAAGTAAAAATTGGCTTGTCTCTGATTATTTCACCTCACCGTTTCTAACGGGACATGGCGCGTTTCGTGCCAGTTTATATAGATTTGCCCTCCGAGATAGCTCGGCGTGTACCTGCAGATATGAGACGCAGGACATGAGTCACATTCTATTCCACTGCAGTGAGCACGACGATGTGCGTAGTGTTGTTAGAGAGCATGCGTCTAAATAGTAACGTAGAATCACGCGGAAACTTAGAACGTGGTATCTTTAGTCACCGAGACTTGGTTGAGAATGGACCGAATTTTGAGTCATTTAGAGCGTTCGCTAAATGCGTTCTTGAAAAGATAGAGATCCTAAATGATTCATTGAGTAGGGGCAGACTCTAACCACTTCGGTGGAAGTGCTGTGGCAGTAGATACGGGACACTATTAGGGGACTTTCGAAGGTCCCCTATTTTGTATGAGGTGGGTCGTTACGAGTCCCAGGAGGAGCCCCGTGATAGCCCGGGTGGATGGATTGGGAATAGTGTCTGTCTGTCTGTCTTGTACTCCTATCCAACCCTTCAAGTACATTTTTTGGCGTAGCTATCTGAATAAACGTTAAAATTTAACTTAATATTTTGTAAGCCATTCTCAGCGAACTTGAACAAATAATACAAAAACATATAGGTACCTTTATGGAAAACAACTAAATTGGATCGATTAAGGTTTATTATTTAATTTAATCAACAGGTGAAATAACAATCCTAGGAATTTGCATCATTATTATTTCATATGAATAAATCATGTGGAAAAATATCAATTGCCTGTGTAACAAATATTTAAATTCTTTATGCAACGAAGAAGGCGAGTACTGTCTTCAGGAAGATTGGGTAAGTTGATATTTAAAAGAAGGAATGGTAATAAAAAGATAAACTGTAAGTATTCAAAACAATCGATGTTTTACACATCGATATATAACAAACAAAACATCGTGGCAGCGGTGTTTAAAACCAGTTCATCAATATAATGCAGAAACACAATCAAAAGTATTGGTCGTTTGTCACGTATTAAAATAAAAACAATAGATTTAGATAATTGTGATACAAAACAAACTTGGGTAAAATAGAGACAGTTATTCAAGAACTACGTTATTGCTATGAAATACGACGATTCTTCTTTTTATACGCATATAATGCATTCACAGTGGAAAAGAGAAGAGAAGTCGTTTGATATAAAAATAGACTCGAAAACAAGATATAATATATTCTCTATATTAAAAAGAGCGCACCTCAAGTGTACAGACTTAAAAAGTAAATGATAAATTGTTACGTAGAAGTTATTACGATTTGATTCACATATACATCGACTTTGTAAAATACTACCCCAATATAAGTACTTTCTTCTATTAGTATAGTTCAAAAGGTCAATAAATTAACTGAAAAAAACACTGTTAGGTACTTCCAAAAAGTTGGTATTATTTAATTATATTATTTTCATTCATTCTGTGATATGATTTTCCCTTGTTAATTACATATTGAGTCTAAAAAAGGCTGTTACTCTATAGTATGTGTGAATAATTTATGAAAAAAAATATAAATTGTCCGTATAATAAATTTATCAATTCTTTATACAAAAAAGGAGACGAGGATCTCTTCCGGAGAAACAATCATTGTATTAATCATACAGTCACACAAAACAAAATAACTACCAAACAAAAAGTTTTATGGTCTTTGAATTATTGTGAAATCTTCTGATCTACATTTCTTTGCTTTTTTACTTTCTATCGCACAAACAATGCTAGTTAGTTCACATGTGTCTCCCAATCTTTCTCCTGTTCTTCTTAGTTTTCTGTAGTATATTAATCACGTTGCGAATATTACTAAGTATTCTCTTTTTTCTTTTCCCACTTTCTGCTTCGCGACAATTTCAGCACATTCACACATGTTGCTCAATATTTCCTTACCCAATTTTCGGACTAATATTCTTTCAAATAACTGCACGACTAAAAAGTAAAATAATTATAAAGTAATATTCTTTCAAATAACTGCACGACTAAAAAGTAAAACAATTATAAAGTAATATTCTTTCAAATAACTGCACGACTAAAAAGTAAAACAATTATAAAGTTTAACGAAAAAATACTCATCTCAAAAAAAGTACGCGGCGCTTGCATTCTGTTATTTACATACTTGAGATACTTCTTAATAAATTAATACAAATCTGTTCCACTTCTGTAACCAAATTACGCGACTTTTTATAATATTTATTAAAAAGGGCATCATATTACTTAACCAAACTTACTCTATTATTTACTTATATTACCTATTTAAATTATTGTTTAATTCTTTGTGAATAAATGTAAACAAGTTCAGACTAATTTGTATGCATTGTCGATATAAATAAGAAGAAGAAAAAATAAACTGAGTTCATTATAGGCACCTACTTTATTATAAGGAAATGCCTTTTACTATTTAATTACACATACTTTATTAAAATTAATATTAATTAAAGTTAGTGTTATAAAATTTTATTTATTCTTCATTATCGAACATGTTTAAAATTATCGTCAGCTTGACGTATCCTTTTGTTCCGCAATAACCAGGTTATTCCTCCACGATCCAGAATCCGAGCAGATTGATGTTAAAATTATTTGGAACTTCAACACTAAAATGAGCGGGAGCATCCTCATGCCAAAACCACATTTTAGCCATGACATCAATAGAAATATCTTCAATCAATGAGATTTTCCATCAAAAACGGCAGATATAATCCCGCGTGCAAAAGATTAGGCAATTCAAACCGTCCTATAAAATTTCATTCAGAGTTCTAATTCATAATTTAACAGGTACTGAGTGGTGGCTCAATTACATTGAATGTGCTCATTTTTAATCCCCGGATGTAAATATTTCTTAAATTAATTACCCTTTACCTTGCAAATATCGCCTCGTTGCTATGTAAAACGGTCGGAAAAAACATGGTGACGGCACTCCTTTTCAAAAACAATGGCAGAACCACTAATCTAGCATAATGTGCACGCTCAAGAACACCGTTCACACGCTTCACGTGAAACGGATATAAATTATAACGGATATAATTATATAATTATAAAATTGATAAGTTTATAAAAACAAAATTTAAATCTTCTGCGATTATAAAATAAGATTCAAATTTTATAATTTTATTTTAGGGGTTATTTCAGAACGCAAAATGGGGTATATTTGGTTTTCAAATTGACGTGTTAAGAAACCATTACCTACATCATAAACTAAGTTTAATGAATTAAAAAGTTGTTACAGGTTACATAATGGTTCGTTCCTATAAGCATTACAAATTATGTACCAAAGAAATACTTCAATATGCTATCAATGCAACATAGAATAAGAAAATGAAGGTATAAAATATTATAGCAACTTTATGCCGCAAATTTCTGGTGAAAATACGTGACAAAAGCAAGTTACCCTTTACAAGAGAGGTGGTGCAAGAATTCGTCAAATATATTGAAACTGTCGGCTCATAGAGTACTCCTGTGGAACATACAGATCTGCGAGTTCTTGCTAACCTATATCTCGTACGTACTAAATATCATAACATACCAAACTTTAACGGTTATATATCACGAAAAGATTGGGTTATGGATATAATGATATCAAGAAAGAACTTGCGTTTCGATAGGCTTCCTACAAATAATCAGTAAGGGCAGAAGTAGATTTCGAAACCGTAAACAATTTTTTTGATATATTTGAAAATGTACGCAGAGACGCAACGCCTGATAAAATAATCTTATAAGATGAAAGTAATTTATCCGAGTTCAAAAATTGTAATTTTCAAACTAGGTACAAAATATCTTCAATGAATTGTAAATACACGTAAAACAGCAACTAACCTAACGTTTTCCGAAACAACTGATGGTATTTTAATAAATCCTGAGGTCGTTTGTTAAACGGAGTATTTATGTGACAAATGAATTGAAGATTAATAGTGATCTCAAAGCAGATCTCAAAGTGATCGGTTATACAGTATGCGCATCGGAGACTAGTTTCTAACTGTCGTTATTTTTAAGTGTTTCGTTAAGTTATCATTCGTAAAAATTGATCATTACATTTTTTCTTCAACATATTAAAACTCTGTAATAAACATAAAATGCAATGTGTATGTATTCCTGCTAAGGCTATAAAAAATCATCCACTCGTCTTGAAGGGGAAAAAAGGCCGAACAGTTAAAACATTGCAAGAAGACATTTACTTAAAATTATCTTCAAAAGTTTTATAAAATTAATTGAAAATAATATAGGAGGGCAAAATATTGTTGCTGCATTCAATAAATGTGGCCTACTTTCAGTAAAACATAACAAACTATTAGAGAGTTTGGTGAAAAAAGGAACAATCGAGAACGTAATCGACAAAAATGTGTCCGCCATTCCAGTAGGCATCTTAGAAGAATTGTGAACCCCAAATCTTGAAAGAAATTTGTAAAATTTAAGAATAAATTTACTGTTCCAATCAATAAGTCACAAAAAGAGAAAGTCATCAATGTAAAACAATAAAAGAAGACCATCCAGAACCAAAACAACAAGAATATCTTAAATTTTTCTAGAAAATTCTTTAAGAATATCTTTAATTTCTCTGCCATCTTTGTCAAAAGTTTCTAAAAAGAGAACCCCAAGTTCATTAAACTATGAAAGAATATTGCAAATTAACGAGAAGAAAATCTCTCCACAAAAATTTGTACATCAAGCGGTTTCCGAGAAAAATGGCTGTGACAAACGGACAGATGGAGACGCGAGTGTTCTTATAAGGGTTACGCTTTTTCCTCTCGAGGTACGGAACGATAATTACGAAATATTATTCATGTTGTGATGTTAACCTGAACGACAACTCTCCACAAAACCAGGAGTGGATATGGAAGTGAAGGATCTGTTCCCAAATCTTATAGATTTGTGACCAATGGAATAGCAACGACGGTCTTCGGGTGCAAAGTGAATTCTCTGGATGAAAAAAATAATGAATTCTACCTAACGGAAAAACTACGGTGACCACATTCACTGGCTGGCAAATGTTTAATGCTCTACTGATCTATATGATATCAAGGCTCTGCAAAGTGAGTTTTTTATTTTAGTTTTATCCAGGAAAATGGATTAAATTCGAATAATTGTAAATCCCGTTCAAATTAAACATTCGGGACCATTTAATTTCATATTTAGTTTTAGAAGAAGATTGCAAATTAACTACCACTTAGATTCAGACATGATGGATTATTCCTCGGATATCGATATATCCACTATCACATTGCCAATAGACTTACAATGTTTACACATGAAAAAATCTAATTAAAACTACGTATTTTTCTTTAAAAAGGAAAGGTGATCCGAAACAGATCTAAAAACCAAAACAAAGAAATACAAAAGTTTGAATGAACGAGGCAGAAAAAGAGCATTGAAGATAATTCTGTAAGTCTAAATTAGAAAAAAAATTATTTATTTATAATACTCAAACATAATGAGATATTAGTACTCTTTTCTCCATTTGACGGTATGTCCTTTGTGAAACCTTCTTCGGTATAAGCGAACTCCAACTACAGCGTTATCTTTAGCCAAACAGTACACAAAATGTATATCGTCATATTCGCGTGTCGTAATAACCAAAACACAATGAATGTATTTAAAAAAAAATTACAAATATTCCATTTGATCATAATCAAAGTTTTGGATACAAACTACTCAAGAATGTATCGGCAAAACTTTTTTTAAAAAGTTTACGGTTTAAGAAAACTTGGTCGGTTACTAAAAGGCTTAAGAAAGCCGACCCCATCCATATTGTTCATGCAATGGACATATTATCCATGCAGTGGGTGTGATAGCAAGGACTTGATTTTTTTGATATGTTATTGAAGACGTAAAGTACAATGAATTGCCGAAAATGAATCGAAAAGATTTTATTACTTGGTTTTGTAAGCCAAATAATTCATTATTTTATATTGTGCTTAATGTTTTATTTTAATTCGTAAATATTCATCATGACAACTCGCAAATTTAATCAGAACCTTTTTACGTCTATTATTTTAGCAAATGCTTCCATTAATTTATTTATTTCATTATGAAGTAATTAAAATAGTCACAGTATGCCAACGTAGAAACTTAGCACCTTTGTCTGCTACAAAAGTGATACAGTGCATTATCAAGGGGCAAAAACAATATCTTAATAAAAATGGAGTGAAAGTAGACAAGTTGATAATGTCGCGACTCCTATTTTAGGCCTGAGAATAATTAAAATAATAACCAAAGTTTACGAAAAATAAAGTGGGTGCAGTAGAAAAAATTATTGCAAACATAGAAAAGAAATAGGTATGGATCTTTCTGGATGAACGATTTCGAGATTTTTTATCTAAACATAGGAAGTCATGTTTGCGGGAACATAGGAACATTGAAACCCTTTAAAATTAGGAATTAAAAAGTACTAAACTGTATTTAGGGGGCAAAGTAGCGTTATACGTTCAATTATTTGTAATTTTTATCAGAAATGAAATCAGTCCCCTACGTAACTAAGAAAAAGGACTTTCTTTAATTAAAAACATAATTAGAAAATTAGCATGTCTCTCGCTAATGCGATCTACGCTGACGAGACTTATGTACATATTAACCCTATACAAAACAAAACGTAAGAAAATTAAGCAATAACATCTTTTCAGAAATAAATTATTAAAAGGGAAAAATAAAATTCGTTCATGCAGGGAGTAAAATTACCTAATGAAAATTAATTTCTCGTCTGTAAAACCAATATTGTTACGAGCAATTATCATTCGAATGTAAACTATGACAACTACACAAGAAGCTTGAAAAAGAAACTTAATCCAAACCTTCCTACTCTACAATAGTTGTTACGGATAGTTCAATGGGCTTCAATTTAAAATTTCTGCTGAAAAACATACAAATATAACTATAAATATTGAGCCACTAAAACGGCTCAATGAAAAGGGAATAGAATATTACGCAACTGTGAAAAAATATAACTCTGCAAAAATAAAGAAATAAAGAAAAACTCTAATTTCACGAATTGTACCTGACAATGGTTCAAAATCAACATTTTGAGATTATACAATTTTAATCTTAGTACAATGACTGAGAAATCAATATGATTAAAACCCTATCGACGTATTATGTAAATCGAACAGGGGTTCAATTCTTTTATATTTACATTTCGTTGATAATGATTATCGTTGATAAACAATTTAAAATGATTTGAACCTAAACGATTAATCAAGTCGACAAATAAATGAGACTTATGAAAAATATTTTTACATAATATTCCACTGCAGTTTTTTATTTCACTTTGGAACTTCGTTACACTTTTTTTGTAACTTCTTTGCAACTTTTGTTCATACAAAATATTGTGGAAAGTTAAAAATATTAAGTATGCGTATTTCATTTAACCTAATAATACAGTTTTATAGTAATCTCCTTTCCTGAAATTTACATTAATTCGCTTCATAACTAAATCTACAAAACAGACTCGGTAATATTTAATTCGGTATACAAAATAGCGAGATTTGTCAAATATAAAATTGCCGAGAAGAGTTTATCATTGTGCATAATTATAGACTTATGGACATGTCATATACATTTGTCACTAATCTTATTGTCCATTTACTGTTCTTGCAATTCATTCCGTATGTACGAAAGAGACAACCATGGATAACATCAAATCATGATTCCTTTTCAAAATTTTAACAGATGCAAATACATATTTTTTACGTGATCGGTGAGAAGGTGTCGACACGCTATGATCGGTTCAATCGAACTTAGATATTGCCTGTCCGATTTTTAGCATCCATTGAACGTTCAAAAGAGTCTTTCTCGCTTTTGATATTATAAATCAATAATTAAAAAACAAGTGAGATATCCATGTTTACAGTAATTTCATGTGACTACTGCGATTGTCTCCGATACTGATTAATTGTATTTTGAACCCAATATTATTAGTGTTGCTAATTGATCCGTAGTCTAAGATCACCGATTCTTATAGTGAAATATCTGTATTTGGTAATATCTGTATTTAAAATATCAGTTCAGAAAATAATGTTTTGTCTGGAAAATATCTTGCTAAAAAAAATTGTTGAAACTTCTTTGTCTTGGCATTATAAAAATTGTGTTCCCGTCAAGTCGTGTCCGCGAACAGAGTTATTCAAGGTCAAAGGTCCCGAATATCAGTTTTCCCCAAATTTCTCGTGATTTATTAGTTTTTCACTAATTTTAGTTATTATAAAAAATATTTGTCAGAAAAAAAACTGTACAAAAATGATTCTACATAAAATTTACGTAGGTAGTTTTCGGAATAGCTAGTTTTTAAAACAGTGGATAAGAGATGTATTTCGTTACATGTAGAATATCGCTCAGATTTATAGAAAAAATCTGTACACCTACAGAGAGACTTTCTAGAGGAGGAGAGAGTCTTTTGCAGGATTGCATTTTGATTTTATATTATGTAATTTTGAATGTAGTTGGCAAACAACAACACAATTTTTATTTGGGAACACAATTTTTATTTTTGCATGCTTACATTAAATAATAATATTTTAAACATAAATACAATAGATTATGTTTATGTACGGCGCTCCAAAAGCGGGAACTTCACTTGAATAATACAAAAAGTTTTAAATTTTTAAATCTAAAAGACTTAACGAGTCTGTTTAGTTTTCAGTATTCCCCCACAGTAGCGGCAGTAACACAACAGTTATTTATAGTCTACTACAAGGTACAACTAGGGCTGGGAAAAGGTTTAAATCGTCGAAAATATAAATGGTATCTTAATAACGATTCATTGAAACCAATTCCTACTCTACTCCCTCATGCACCGTATGAACTTATGAAATCTACTTTCTGCAATTACACGAAAGGTTGCGGCTCAAATGTGTATGCAAAAAATTAAGAATACAATGTGCCATAATTTGTGGCTTCTTCGTCAAGTAATAAAAAATAATAGTAGTTATGGAAATGATACCAACCAAGAAAAAAAATTGAAGAAAATTAAAAAAATAAAGTAAAGGAAGAAAAAGAAAATTAAAGGTATTACAAGGCAATAATTACAAATAACATTTACACTTCAAACCAACTGCAAACGCTTTAAATTAATACAAAATGGTTATACTTTATTTATGATCTAATACATTGAAAATGCTTAAATTTGAAGAATATAAGATGTATAGATAAACAGAGAACACCATGTTAAAAAACACGCCTCGCGTTCTACCTCATAGGTGGTACGTGATGCAAATGAATAACACCGTGACGCTTAAGTTTCCTTCACCTTTTATTTAGAAAATGTGTAAGACGTGTGTAAATTTCATATAGAATCTTTTTTATGCAACTTTTTGTGGCAAATATTTTTTTTGTCATAACCAAAAAAAAGTGTAAACCAAATAAGTGTACGATCACGAGCTATTTGAGAAATATTATTACTATTACAGATTACGAGTAACCCCCGAATGCCAATAAATATGAAATAAAACTTATTGATTTTATTCCATTTTCTAAATAAGTAGAACTAAATATTCCAGTTGGACGCAAGTATCTTTCTTATTAGCGAAGTAGGCCCATGCCATATGAAAAAATATAAAGGTAGTTCGGATATATAGACAAATGCCAAAAAAACTGTCAAGTACATATGTGGATTGTACCTATATGTATATATATATATATATATATATATATATATATATATATATATATACACGGGGCGGCTGAAAAGTTTTGAGCCTAAGTACATTTAAGTATCACTAATGACTCGCGCAGCACTTCACTAATTGCAGGCATCGTAAGAAATATAAATGTCAAGTTTCATGTCATTAGCATCATTACGCTCTTAGTAACGGAACCATAAACGTCACCATGTCCGAGTCATCCGCACTTTGTACGAAATTGGAGTACAGAGCAGTAATCAAATTCCTTACAAAGAAAAACAAAACGCCGACGGAAATATCTGAAAAGATGTCAGCAGTTTATGGGAAGTCTGCACCTTCATTTCCGACCATAAAACGTTGGAGCCTATAGTTCAAAAGCGACAGGGAGTCGCTCGAAGACGATCCCAGGTCGGGACGCCCAAACACCGCCCTTACCGAAGAAAATATTGAAAAAGTGGTAAAATTTGTTCTCGCAGATCGGCGAATTAAGCTGTGGCAGATAGCTGAATCCATGGGCATTAACATGGAACAAATTGGCGACATTTTGCATAATCATTTGCACATGAAAAAGGTTTGCGCGCGACGGGTGCCGAAAATCCTCACGCCGCTGGACAAGTAGCATCGAGCCACAACTTCGCAGGAGTTTTGGACATTTGTGCTGATAATCCTGACGATGTTTTTTCTCATCTTGTCACTGTTTATAAAACGTGGATTGGACAGTACGATCCGCAGTCAAAACAGGAGTCAATGCAGTGGATAGAAAAGGGAGAAAAGCCGCCATGGAAGTTCAAAATGGAAAGATCGGCGTCCAAACTCATGGCCATTGTGTTTTGGGATTGTGAAGGAATTTTGTTCATCGACTACCTTCCTAAAAATAAATACTACAATGAACGGAGACTGTTACGCCGCCTTGTTACAAAAGTGCGTCAAGTGGTTGTCGAGAAAAAGAGAGGCAAACTGGCGAAAAGAGTCATGCCACACTGCGCGAGCCGTGAGACGTATCCTCGCTGAAACAGGGTATGAAGAACTCAACCACCCGCCCTACAATCCAGACCTGGCCGGAGTTTTCCCAGTGACGAAGAAATGAAGACGGCCATAAACGAACATTTCGAAGACAAATACGGCGAATATTTTTTGACCGGGTTATAAGCCCTTTTTAATAAATGTAAGAAGTGTATTGAAATAGAGGGAGATTAAATTGAAAAATACATTTTTTACACATTTCCATCAGCATTTTTAATACCTTAGGCTGAAAATTTTTCAGCCGCCCCTCCTATACATATACAATTATTTTTTTTGCTTATATTTTATTATTTTTCCGCGTTAAAGTATGCGTTGAAACTAACTTTCATCTAATATTTGATAAATAATCCAGTATTCATCAAAATCAGGGTTTTCAGAAACCTAAACAAAGATTATAAGAAAACTTTAGCGATTATCCTAGATTTTATCATTTTTGCAATATACACCATGTTTTCACGCCATTAAAAGGTATAGCAGGCAATATAGATACTCGTCCGTTGTGAAAAATTAATATTTGTATATAATTTAACAGAAATACTAGGTACACTTAAATGTTTTTACGTGACTAAATATGTACGGAACCCTAGTAGTGCAAGTCTTACACGTGCTTGACAAATTTGTCCCAAGATTTGACACTCTGAAATATTTCTATAGAAGTTTTAAAAGGGCAAATTAAGTAATTGGCAATTTTTTTTATAAACTATGTATAGTAGTTCTAGAAATAATGCAATCATTCTAAACTTACAATAATTGAGAAATTCATAATATGTTTAAACCTGTGAAAGATATGTATACAATATATTTATATGGTGAAAAATAATGTTGATATTTGTTAAGTATATGTGCCTAAGAGAGTACCCGGAACCCGCAGTGAAAGTTCTTCTCACAAGGCTCTTTCACTGATAAGAGAAATTTGCATTAAAGATCTTTTTATCGGTACCGCATTTATTCAATTACAATGACAAATGCATAATCACTATTTGTAACAATACGCACTGACATTAAACATTATTTCTCTGAACTTGATTTACATTACATCTATTGAACGATGTTTAGTTTCTTCGACACTTTTAGATAACGATGTTATCATTAAGTTACTATTAATTAATTGGAATAATTTATAAAGAACATTAAAATAATATTAAGTATAAAAACATAATTGGTTAATAATCCTCGATGTACGTTTTAACAACGGTTTCATAATTAATAGTTTTAAATTTTTATATACGTTGTCTTTGATTAAAATACGTAAATATTAGGTGAACTATTTAATTAAATTTCACTAATGGTAACATATCTATTTATACTATTATTTAAATCTCTTCCTGTTTGACCTATGTATACACTATTCCCCTATTGTGTTTGAAGCATATACATGCTGTTGGATGTTCCTAAGAGTTAATCTTTGCTAATATCCCACCTGAAGATGTTGTAATACAACGAAACCTAGGTCGTGGTAAATCAATTAAAGAAAGTAGAAATAATACTACATCACGTAGTTCCATTTAATTGTGATTAAATAGTAAGTAAAATTTCAAAGAAATCATAATGGTTTCTATATATAATAAACGACGGAAAGTAGGCGAGTGGAAGGGACAGTAGGCATACGTATCTTTCAGGAGACAGTTGAAGTCTCTAGAGACACGCGTTTGTTTTGTTAGTGTACAAACAATTTTTAACAAATAACAATTAAGCGTTGGCTAAAAACTCGAAAAACAAAAGAAAATAATAAAATTTAAGTAAAAACACTTCGCATTTCGACATATGTTTATTTTATTAGTTTATGACGAAAAGCTTATTTTAAAATGTGTCATTACAAAAGATATTAATATATTTTGATTAATACTCTGGAGAACCAATTTAATAGCTACGTCATTGTAATTGCAGCTTTTACTTAAACAATAAAATGCTGCAATTGATTGACGTAGTATTCGACCGATGTATTTTACGGAACTAAAACCTGTACGCTCATCACACAACCGCACACAAACTAGAAGTAGCACATAGAGCGACAGAGAAGGCATCCTTGATAGCACGCTAAAAAAACATGTGGCCAGTATTGAACTCAATAAGCGAACGTGTAAGTTGAAATCGACAGTTTAATTATTAGAGTTTGCTTGAAATGCAAAATACTAATTCAAAAACAACAGCTTTTCAAGTTTCACGATTTAGACAGCCAGTACCCTTGCAATATCAGGACTCAAGAGTTGGAATCCGAAGTTTTATGAAAGAGTCTCTGCTTGAGACCCATAGTACTAGTTTAAAAACAGTGGACTCGTGATAGAGACAAACACAGCTTCAGGATCTATGGATCGAATGTCGACATTATAACACTGTATTGTCATGGGGACTGAATACGTATGCGAGGTTTTATGAGAATCGATTTAATAGAAGTAGTTGAAAACAGGATCGCAATATTTAAACCAACAACAGCAACATACAGAACGTGAAGCTAAATGAAGCCATTTAAAAACGTGGCTTCGTCCATACCCGTATAATACCTACCTATTTACTTTGCTATTTTCTTCCTACGTTAAGACAAGTCAAACGAGTCCAAGCTAGACGAGATTAGTCGTCATCACTGCAGAGCTCTTGCCACTATCTTCCGGCTCCATCATTGCTAAAGACCTTACTTTGAAAGTACCCTTATTTAGCTAAAGAACAAATTTATGTCACACTTTGTCGTATCTTATTAGATTATCATTACATATTTATAACTCAAATACGATCATGGTACCTGTGTGTTCGTTTATTTCCTTAATATAGCCAACGATGGATGGAATTCGCATTTTACAATCAATAGTTGCACATATTCATATTTTCATGTTTTCTTGATTTTACATATTATTTTTTTATTGTTTTATGGTTATGCTTTTTGGTGGAATACTTAATCTATATACACACACACATATATATATATATATATATATATATATATATATATGTATATATATATATATATATATATATATATATATATTCATGGAAAACGCAAAAATATAATTATTAATAACCAAAATATATGTAAGTGATCGTTTGTTTATTATACGATTATATTATTGATTGTTGTAATGACTAGTTCATTTTATATTGTCCCACTGACGGTCTACCGCGGTTTTTGACAACACTAAATTAAGAACTTATGATGTTTTTATTGACTGGAAACGATTGTTCATGTAGCAATGAGTTCGCGAAATCTATAAATATATTGACGTTTAAAATAAACAAATAAATAAATAAGTGACATGTTTTTAGATTAAATCAAATTCATGTGTAAAATATGAACACAAATGTAATCAGGGTTGCTCGCTTTCGTAGCAATATCGATTGAAAAATTCCGAGAATGTAGTTCGCAAATGTAATATTGTTTTAAATATTACTGTTTTATTATTTGATCTGGCCATGCCCATTGCATAACTTTCTACTGTCTTTACGATCCTTCGCGCCATTTAGACGCTGATTAGCTAACGTTTCCATATCAAGTCCTTGGTTCCCAATCTATCAGCTTACAGCTCCATCATCCGTCGCATCTGTCACCGACATAACTTGCTCGTCGCCATTTCATACTTGCAACTTGTCGAGTAATACTAAGTTTGCCTCCTGGTTTTACCGTTTCCTATACAGGTTTTTAGCGTGATACCAAGAATCGTTCGCTTTATACGCTATTTGCACGTTAAGCGTGAGGTTTCAATTCAGAATAATTCTTTATCATTTTCATCATTGTAATTGTTTCACCAGTTATACATTAAGTGAATTATTTAAAATACAGATGGAGTTATTCAGGTACGATTTTATGTACGCATAAAGAATCATATTGTTACTTATATTTAAAGTTAGTAAATTCACTTGCTTAATGTTCATAATCATATTCTTCTTCCTTCTTATTTTCTTTCGAGTTTTGTTATAACTTCAAACTCTTCTTAAAGGTCATATTTATAGTTTATAACACTGATTTTTCTTTGGACGTATATTTCATTAACATTGTTACTTTTTCACCTTTCACATTTTTATCCAGTTTCTGTCACTTGATATAACATGATAGTCGTGTAAATTCTTAAGAGTAATTTCCTTAACTCTTTACGGTTCGCCTCTTGTTTCTGTCCAACTAATTAAATTAAACTCTTGATCTAAAATGTGTTTTTGGTCGAAGCTCCTTCAATAAAGGAATCCACGTTATCTCCTTTATTTTCGCCGACTTTAAAAAAAACTCTGGGTTATTGTGTCGATGTCATTATTCTTAATAAAGTACTGATAAAAAGCGCAGACAAGCGGTCGCAATTTTGTCAGTGCAATATGTGAGCAAATGTTAATCTGTCATCTTTAATTATATAAATGATATAAGAAGGCTGCGTATCTCATTTATATAATTTTATCGTTTCTTCCGACGTCCATTGAAGCTAGATTTTTGCCACAATTTTCTTACACGATAAAATATACTCACATTTCCAATAGGACAAATCAAAACGACTGAATATCAAAACAAGCTGTCAGTACCTTCTCGTATTTTTTAGATTCAGATTTGTTAATAGTTTTTAAACACCTCGTTGAAATTTCGGTTTCTAAATTTGTATTGTTAAATTTTTTTTTCTTCGGTTGACTCTTGCATACTTCTACACTCGTAGTACTTGTTGAGGCAATGCATAATGGCCATGCTCTGGGCGGGCGGTTTGGCTATCGTAGTCCATAACTTCTCGCACCGGTACTGCATGTTACTGATTTATGGTATTTTATTTATTTGCTTACTTTAACATATCTCTTACAGCCAACCAGAATACCAGTCTAGCCCCGCCCGATAAGCGGCCGGGAATCGAACCCGAGTCACCACAATGCGCCGCATCGTCAAAGGCCGTGTGCCTTGTGGTCAACCCAAAACACCACGGCGACGACGATTTTAGCTACTTGATTATAAACATTATTCCAGCCGCCCGAACTAAACTAAGTACACCGGGGTGCACTGCGCCTTCAAAGGCCGTAAACCTGATCAACGCAACACACCAGAGCGGCGACTACTCTAACTCTTTAGGTATTTATTCGACTATATTTTCTTATGTTACCTCTATAACCGGCATTTATCGACCAATTTGTGTGATTATTATTTATTTAAAATTATATATATATATATATATATATATATATATTTATATATATATATATATACACACACATATATATATATATATATATATATATATATATATATATATATATATATATACACACACATATATATATATATATATATATATATATATATATATATATATATATATATATATATATATATATATATATATACACTCCCAGTATAGTCTCGTAGACATTTGGATAAAACCTGACGATGGAATTTGAAGATACACCAATAATGTGATAATTTAAATCACTTAATCCACAAATCCTAATGCTGCAGGTGTATTGCCTGCCTAAACCGTGAGACTATCAGTTTTTAAATTAATATTATGAATCTCAAAAAGTGACTCTGCCATTGAAGTGCGGCTTCCAACTCCCCAGTACTGATTCCGCAGGTAAACTGTTAATAAATTAGTATTAGGGTCTCAAGCAGAAACTCTGTGATTAAACTTTGTTTTCCAACCATTCAGTCGTGCTGCTGCAGAAGTACTGCCTCTCTAAACCGTGGGACTTGAGGGTCTGCTGTTTTTAAATTACTCTTCTATCATTGAACTCTAAATTTCAACTCCTCAGTAGTCCTTCTGTAAGGATACTGCCTGCTTAAATAGTGAAACTTTAGGATCAGCTATTTTTAAATTAGTGTTTTGGGTTTCAAGCAGACTTGTCACTGAAGTCAAGATATTATTTCCTCAGCCTGGCGCTGCAGTGGTACGACCGGCTTTGTAAATGTTACATTTGAATGCAACATTTACAAAGCCGGTCGTACCACTGCAAAAAATAATCCAAATTGTTTAATACATGCACTGAACGCATGCATGTATTAAACAATTTGGATTATTTTTTGTTTTTTTTTTTATTTGAATGGCTTCAGTGGAGTATTATAAAAAATAAAATCGTTAAAATTTTGGCCATAAAAATTATAGGCCCGCTATATAATTCCTTAACAACGACCAGCACCAGTGCCTTGACCAAGTTTACGTGCCATGATCGATCTCTAACGATAATCTAATAACAAAATTTTGACTCGACTAATTTTGACGTGATAGGTCCTTTTGACAGATGAAGATTAAACTTATCGAGTATGAACCGTTTCACTTGTGTTGACGTGAGCCAATAAATAACAAAGTAAATAGGTAGGTGTGTATGTAAACATACATAAAATGAATGAAATAACTATGATCAGCAAGTACAGGTGAAAAAATGCATAGACAACTAAACAGTACTGTATATGCATGTATATAGAAAGACTCAACTAATGTAAATATGTAAATATATATGAATATATTTAGGTTCATTAAACACCCCATAGATTAGTTCCGATTTCTATAAATGATTCTTATTGCATTCATCGTAAGTTCGTGACATTCTAAGTAACATAGGGTAGGGCACTAAAATTGGAAAAACAAATTGTACGGACTTCCAAGAATCACCAAATAAAAAGTGCACTAAAAAAATTTAAAAAATTAAATTGCGAGTACTTATTTAGAACTTTTGTGACACAATATCGTTTCCAAACATAAATATGTTCAGAAAATTCTGCTACTGTTGAAGATTTTTGAAGTCGATTGCAAGTGAAATGTAGCATTTATCTGTGTGTGTCTGTGTGTGTGTGCTTGTAAGTGAAATGTAGCATTTATCTGTGTGTGTCTGTGTGTGTGTGCTTGTAAGTGATACAGGAGGGAAACGTCGCCTTAATATGGATAAAAAGAATAATCTCCACGAACAAAAACTTACCAAATTTAAATATAAAATTTGTACCAGTAAAATAAAAACTATTCGAATTTCTCACGAAGAGACTCCTTGGAACTTGATTATTTTGATTTCAATTCATTTTTTGGGTTCCGTAGACATACAATTTCTCCATCGTCTCTCTATCGGTCCCTTTGTATGTAACAGCCGTTTTATATGCAGACTATTAGTGTCATAAAACTGAAATTAGGCATAGTTATAAATATCTATGATGCCTACAAAGTTAGTAAAATCTTTTATAAAAGTTTTGGGTACCTCTCCCCTGTAAAGTGTTAATTGTGCAGCGTCTTTCAGAAATATTGAGGTATATCGTGAACACTTTTTTGATGCGGCGATCCATTTACGAAATGTTAAGTTTGAAAGTGATAATTTTTGTTAGAATTACGTTTACCACCCAACCCCCTTTTTTATTTATAATCTGAATTACCTTCCTTTACGTTTTTTAAGGATCGGTTCTATATTTGAGCAGCGGCGACATTATTTTCGTGCTCTATATTTTTAATTATAACTATAGTTTAATATATAAACCTATAGATATAAACTACCAAACTCCACTATTGACGCGATCGGGCTAAAATTGTTTTAGTGAATACCTTCGAGATCTTTCACTCGAAATAAGGCGACATATGACTTCACACCGGAACATAAACGAAACAATATAATAATAGCAGGGCACCGTCAAGACTCTAACCTAGATCCTCGAGCTACCTTAACACATATACCAAACAAATAGTCAACTGATCTCTATATACGTATACTAAACCATGGAATGAGTCGTGACTGAATTGTATCTTCACCCCACTTATCCTACTATGTCACCTGTCATATCATCAATATGAAGGTGAAATATTCGGAAATGGGAACCTTCTCTAGCAGAAGGTAACAGCGAGAGACCTCCAAACTAATCACTATATCTTTCCACAATATCGTAAATTTCACTAACTCGCAAATGAATGAACGTTGAGGGTCTATTTGATACCATGAATATCTAATCTATTAATAACAGCATTATTGAAAGGTTACATCACAAAGATTCGATCTTAAAATTTACAAAACTCGGTCACTTAATGATTTGTATTTAGGTGTAAAATTGTATTCAACCAATAGTTGCAATAGTAATGTGTAGCTAATCGTTGTTCATTGACGTCAAAGGTTACTATTTAAGTTGATTGCAATTAAAGCTACGTGTTTATTTAATGATAAATTTCTTTTAATAATTGGAAACTTTTAATAATATGAATTGAATAACTTTCCTCTGTTACAGCTGATAGCATATGGATAAAAAGAATAATCTCCACGAACAAAAACTTACCAAATTTAAATATAAAATTTGTACCAGTAAAATAAAAACTATTCGAATTTCTCACGAAGAGACTCCTTGGAACTTGATTATTTTGATTTCAATTCATTTTTTGGGTTCCGTAGACATACAATTTCTCCATCGTCTCTCTATCGGTCCCTTTGTATGTAACAGCCGTTTTATATGCAGACTATTAGTGTCATAAAACTGAAATTAGGCATAGTTATAAATATCTATGATGCCTACAAAGTTAGTAAAATCTTTTATAAAAGTTTTGGGTACCTCTCCCCGTGTAAAGTGTTAATTGTGCAGCGTCTTTCAGAAATATTGAGGTATATCGTGAACACTTTTTTGATGCGGCGATCCATTTACGAAATGTTAAGTTTGAAAGTGATAATTTTTGTTAGAATTACGTTTACCACCCAACCCCCTTTTTTATTTATAATCTGAATTACCTTCCTTTACGTTTTTTAAGGATCGGTTCTATATTTGAGCAGCGGCGACATTATTTTCGTGCTCTATATTTTTAATTATAACTATAGTTTAATATATAAACCTATAGATATAAACTACCAAACTCCACTATTGACGCGATCGGGCTAAAATTGTTTTAGTGAATACCTTCGAGATCTTTCACTCGAAATAAGGCGACATATGACTTCACACCGGAACATAAACGAAACAATATAATAATAGCAGGGCACCGTCAAGACTCTAACCTAGATCCTCGAGCTACCTTAACACATATACCAAACAAATAGTCAACTGATCTCTATATACGTATACTAAACCATGGAATGAGTCGTGACTGAATTGTATCTTCACCCCACTTATCCTACTATGTCACCTGTCATATCATCAATATGAAGGTGAAATATTCGGAAATGGGAACCTTCTCTAGCAGAAGGTAACAGCGAGAGACCTCCAAACTAATCACTATATCTTTCCACAATATCGTAAATTTCACTAACTCGCAAATGAATGAACGTTGAGGGTCTATTTGATACCATGAATATCTAATCTATTAATAACAGCATTATTGAAAGGTTACATCACAAAGATTCGATCTTAAAATTTACAAAACTCGGTCACTTAATGATTTGTATTTAGGTGTAAAATTGTATTCAACCAATAGTTGCAATAGTAATGTGTAGCTAATCGTTGTTCATTGACGTCAAAGGTTACTATTTAAGTTGATTGCAATTAAAGCTACGTGTTTATTTAATGATAAATTTCTTTTAATAATTGGAAACTTTTAATAATATGAATTGAATAACTTTCCTCTGTTACAGCTGATAGCATATAAAAACTCTGTTGCAGCTGATCCCATATAAAAATTCTACTATAACGGCCCGTTATAGATTTTGTTATGCACTCAAAGTGTTTTATTAGCTTTATTTAGTTTTTAAGAAAATATATAACAAATTATTTTTTCATATAAAACCCTAACTATGTGCCATATTTCAAGTCTCCTGAGTCGCCTGAAAGTAAACTAGATTTTTTCATTCATTAGCCTAAAATCCGAATAGGTAATTTCTGAGAATCGATATCTCAGAAACTCTAAAAGCTTTAGTTTTGAAATTCGTACGTACAGTGAGATATTTGTCATTTCCTTAGTGCCTAATGTTTCAACCTGACACGTTAGAAGGGTGTCAAAAGTGGCTCGAATTGGTCTATGAAAATATCATACAGTGCGTGTACAGTGCGCACTCAGATTACATAAAAGAAGATATAAGCCTGCTGAAGTGAATAGAACTTGTGAGTAGCACTGCGAGGTTTCCGTACACTCTGATATGTATATAAAAGCTTAAACATTTAAGCGTACACAAATTTTTAATTATTTATTTACAAATATTATTAGTGTTTTTATTGTATCTATAAATATTTATAGAGTATATATATAGTCAGGTACATTTGTTATATATTAGTAAAAATAGAATAAAAAATATTTCGGTTTTATTACTCATACATGTTTTGCTATTTAATATATAGTTTTTTTAGTTAATTTGTTGTTTAAATATAGGACACGAGAAATATTATAGCCCATTACAGCTTCCTATTTAATGGTGTTGTTGAGACAGTTAAACAGTAAAGGTTCAGACGGTTGTCTTATTGTGAATAAAAAACTGTTTTGTGGTCTACTCAAAGAGCTTTTTTTCAGTGATATACTACATGGTTATTCAGAAAAAAATTAAGCCGCCTTTTACTTGTATGGGAGTCTCCTCGAAATATCATTTTAACTTATTTTAAATACGATTTCTAATTTTGGACAGATGTGTTTAAAAACTACAGATTATGTTAGAATTTCAAGTCCTTATTTATTTTAAAAGATATAAATTTAAGATAGACAGACACAGGGATGAACGGACATTCGGATAGGTGACGTTGCCAAAACAATAGGGTGACGCTCGGACCCTTATGAATGAAATACTAAAATGTGAGTATTAGATTATAAATACAAATCAAACAGAACAGTGTTTGCATAACAAAGAATTAATCTTGTAAATAAAGCATTAAAAAAATAGACGTGAATTGTCTTTTTGGTCGCAAGCTCAAATAATGGTCTGTTAAGGGATGTTGCTTATAGTATAAAGAAATCATTGGTAGAATAATTAATTAGGACGTGATTGATAAACATCAAAAATAAATAAAAATTATAAAGATAAGTGGCAAAAGAAGACTTGAGTAATTCGACACCTGTAGAATCACCGTACCTAAAGTACCATAACAATGACGAGTAACTGATATTTTTTTAATTATTATTCTGAAGGAGGTAGGGATCTGAACTGTAATAAAGAACCCGCGGGTTGGACATTTGCATGTCCTGTTTGATTTTGTTTATTTATTTATTAAATCTTTAAGAAATGAATGAATTGAGCAAAATTATTATAATTTTCATTTGTGATATCTTTTATTGTTTCTAAGCAATATTAACTAAATCTTGTGTAATCTCAAATATTGCGAATACACAAATGAAAAAAAATAGAAACAAATAAAATTATAGACGGCATTTAAAAAAAAATTGTTTTCCTCTACGGAGAAATCTTGTAATTTTCTTTTGTTTCTTGATGTATAAATTTTTCGTAACAATTTAGATATTCTAAAATGAGATTAATTGCACAGTAGAGAGTTCATAATATTAGCATAAAATATTTTGTTCATTTTATTTTTTTAGTTATGGGTAACAAAATCGAAGTATTCTTTTATTTTTTTTCTTACGCTTGTGACAGATATACTAGGCAACATTTATAAACAGTCAAACGAACTAATAATATTTTTTAAATAATTAATTAGAAATTTATGTAAACTTAATTATTAAAAAAAGGATATGGCCACGTAACTATAAAGGAAGAATTAAGGAATAAAAATAATAACAATAGACGGTAACTTCAAACAAAATAAATTTGTACAAATATTTAAACTTATTTTGAAGGGCACTCTCATTAAAACTATTAGAATTAATTTAAGGGCACTCTCTTTAAAACTATTAGAATTAATTTAAGGGCACTCTCTTTAAATGTATTAGAATTAAATTGTCTTCGGCAAAAAATTATTTGTTAATTATTTTTAGTTTATTTAGAAGGAGTCCCATTAAAATTTATGAGTTTAAATATTCGTACAAGTTTTTATTGGTTTGAACTTACATTTTTATGTTTTAATTTTTATTGGTTAATTCCTCTTTTCTAGTTACGTGAATACGTATATATTTTTTTTAATCACTGTTCATTTAATTAAATTTGTTTGTATATATTTAAATAACTTAGCTTTTTTATTATTTTATTATTATTTTCCATTCTTAATAAAAAAAAACATAAAGCTATTTAATGAACAATTATATAATTACATATAAATATATTAACAATGACAGCATTTGGTTAAACACAATACTGTATAAAATAAAAATACAAAATTAATAATTAAAATAAAAAATATGCTTTCTTCATAAATGAATAATGAAATAATTCAAAAACTCACGTGTTGTGACACTATAAATATGTTATAGTCACTATCAATCGAAAAGTCAATTAAACGAAAAAGCTTTGAAAATTATTCCTCGAATTTTTTTTATATGGATATATTTATCCCAGTTCAATGGTTAGCAATTTTGGGAATAATATTTATATATAATATTTTATCGAAATTTAAAAAACTCTAAATAAACAAGAGTTTCTTTTTATACTATGGTATAGTACATTCGAATACAAAAAAAAACATTCGCACGAGCAGAAACGCAAACTATTAATCAACAAAACTATCGTTTATTGTTTACAGATATATTTATTCAATATGTATAGGTATATAGAAATTCTTACTCTCATTATTATATTTCTTTCGAATGACAGCTTCATATACAGTTATTAATTAGTTATATCCTGGTTGTTATTTCCAGTTTCACATGAACTGCACGAAACTGACTTAAATCACACACCTTATTTATTACACTGGTGGTACATACTCGTGGTTTCTAATCACTGCAGGCAGTAGTACCATTTGACTCGACAGTTTATTTTTTTTATAAAAACGAGAACTTCACCAGAATAAGCCTTTTGTGTATCTGGATTTAATTAAATACAAATAACACCACAATGCGAATTTATTTACATCATTTACCATCAATGAAAATTAATTTATGTTAAAATCGAACAAAACAAATCCACGGCAGGTTGAAACTTCCACATTTCCACAATAAGACAAGTATCGATAATTGTTTAATTACGTTAGACAAACGATTCGGTTAGAACTCGAACAAATTGTTTATAAAAGCGAATAGTTCGAGTGTATTGTTATTTGGCGTCCCGGTCTCAACTCACGGGCAGCTTTGGTCCAGCAATTTCGTATAAAATTCTTTCCTACAAGTCTCGTGCCGCGCTCAGAGTACAATCGACGTCATGCGGTTTTGTAGCTAAAAGCTCTCAGTATATTGAAACTGCAGATTGAAACAAAATGGCTGGACTATAAAAATGCGATTTGAATAGTGTTACTATTTTTCAATAACACACATTGAATTCGAAAATAAACTATGATATTTATGCTTTCCGCTAGTCAAACACCACAGACGTACTTACAGTTTTTACGCAATAAGAAACTCTAAACAATTCATATTTTTAAAATATTTAACTGAGTATGAAATTAGCTCAAGTTAAACAGAAAAAAAAATTTAAATCTTTTTAGTTTTCTCATTTTATTTAACCTATTACATTGACGTTTTATAAATAAACGAAATAATATATATATATATATATATATATATATATATATATATATATAAATATATATATATATATATATATATATATATATATATATATATATATACATATATATTTACACATTTATAACTCTGTCAATTTCTTGACAGAGAATGTTATTTGGTCTATTTTATAAAGTCAATACGTTTACTAGCATCGGGCCAATATTTTTGTTAAACCTGTACTTGTAAGTCGTGTCGAAAGCAAATATATTTATAAAGGCAGTCTCCTCAATGTTATAATGTGATTTCGTTCTTTCGAACTTTTCCACCCTAAATAGTGTTCATGACACTATCGTCTCTCAACACAAGCTGAAACAATGAGTTATTCATTTATAGTTGGCCACAAAAGTATCATCAAATGTAAACCGTACCGCCAGTAAAACAGAATTTAATAATAATAAGAATTACAAAACAAAATTTTAAATGCCAATAGAAAGCATCAATAGTATACCGTAATAATATTAAATAATTGTTTCGAAGCAAAAGGTTAAGACGCGAGAGCAGTCCGGTGTACGCGGGCACGAGGCTTCAACGCGGAGTTGTCGGACGAGTCCTGCCCCGCGCGACCCCGCGCCCCCCGCGTTCTCCACCTGCCTCGCACCCTCCCGCCGCGCACGCGACCATAGGAATGGTCGCGCGCACACGTAACAATCTCGTCGCTCAACAATATTAAATGACACGTTGGAATATTGCATACGTCTTTACTATTCTCTTAAATTTCTTTAGACCACTTTTAAAGCAAGTCCCAAAGCTTTGCTCGTTTTATTTAATCAATGGTTTAATGTTTAAGTTCCAACCAGATGTAGCACAAAAACCTCATTAAAATTGTAATGGCGGCTTGAAACAGCTTAGCTTCATAACAGTCTTTATGATTTCATGCATCACAAACAATAATGTATATGAAAATCCAAATTGACCTTAGATATATTAAAATCGTTTTTGAAAATATCAAATACAGGGTTGAGGCCCTCTCGGGTACCTTGGCATTTTGCCATCCTTGCCACCATATGTTATTATTTTAATATAAACTTAATCATATGTTTGATATAAAATCCTTTTAATTTTATGTTTGTTACTTTTTTTCTATGTAAGTTACTCCAACGTTCATATTATTTAGTGCATCTGCCAATAATAGGTAATGTTGGTGTTTTATTCTTTTTTAACTAATATATTAATGTTTGTCCAGAATTAATTCATTCATAATGTTACGTATTTTATATGTTAAGATGTTGTAAATAGTATATAATTAAAAAATATATAAGGAAAGTCTTTTTTATATGGTATATATAAAGCGCATGAGCGCGTGTACGCATGTGCGCGTGAACTCACCTGCGAGCCTGTCCGCGTGTGTGTATGTTTGTGTCTGTATATATATTAAAAATTGTCAATTACTTTATCAAAGTCCAATTTTTGGACCAGACAATGCTCGATTGACAGTATTGCTAAATCGTGCTACCTTTCTTGTCACATAGAATTTCTTAAATATATTTTGAAAACGATCATTCTGCACTAGCGGTAGTGACGCGGATTATCAAAAATAACATTAAAACAGTACATTCTTCAGGGAAGCTTGAAGACACAGAATAGTGTTTTTTAATTAATAAATCTGCGAGTTCCTTTATAGAGGTCAATTTTTCGATATAATGTCTATAAGTTGACCGAAAGCTGAGAGTTTCTTTTGCGAATGCAACAGATATATGTTTTTTATACAAATCAAAAAACTCTGAAGCCTTGTACAATAAGTATGAGTCATTTAAATTTTTCAAGAATGTAGGATGTAAAACACTAAAATTGAAAACTATTTCATTCATACTAGCGAAGCGAAGTGTCAATTGATCTATGCGCATGTCTAATACACAATAAAATACGTTCACTCGAAGTAAACTGTTCACTTTTGTAAATTTAATCGAAATACCGCTTCATCTTTCTTCGGCGAGTTTTAGAAAACTTGGGAGTTACAATCCATTTTTTGCTACGCTATAGGCTTGTATTTTTGAGTATTCAAATTCATAACGATAGTTTTTAATCTCTTCCGAACAGACTTCTAAATGCTTCCATACTTGAGATAGATCTGTTATTTTAGACTGAAGTGCTTTGGAGACTAGGTCGATTGTTTGTAGAGTTTTGTAGTGAAACCCCTTTAATATAATAAAATTGTAGTTTTCAGTCTTCGTCTTTAGTGTTATAGCTTCATTTTCCTTTTTAGCTTCTGCAAACCGGACTTTCAGAGCAAAAATAGCATTAATTCGTCCTGACCACCATGTTGGATTCAATTTTTTTAACGTTACAAGAGCTGAAGATTCATCTTATGCACCAAAAATAAAACTTAATAAAATATTCCACCTTTTAATGCTATGGAAAAAAATACGTAAACTTGTTGAACGGTTTCAAAAAACCATTCAACAAATCATCTTGCATCTCTAACACAACTTTTACAGCATCATTCACTACTAGTTTTATATTGTGATCGACACTTAGCGCATACACTGCATTTGGTTTCATATTTTTATAAGTTTTTCCACTCCACCATAAATACCTTTCATGGTACTATCACCGTCTTGTCCTTGTCCACGACATTTGCTAAGGGGAATGTTTTTTTAATTTATAGATTTTATAATCTGGTTCGATATAGCTAAGGCCTGACCCATTACTGTATGGAAACCTGAAAATGACTACTTGATACCAAGAGATTTTGGTGCTCTTTTGTCATCATTTTCAATTACACAGAAATTTAACGGAATGAAATATTATATTCACTATTTATTTTATTCAATTTTTTGTGAAACAAAGCGCAATAAGCTCATTCTATAATTTAAAAAATATTTATTTTTTTTTGACGTTTTGGTTTGTTTAATAATTCCTGTAAAAAAAGATCATATTTCGCTAACAACTCAATAATATTTAGATAATCGTCACTTGGTTCGTTGCTGTCTATTTTCTCCATATGTCCACGGGAAACTAAATTATTCATTAAAAGGGTCAGAGTTACATCAAAGAACCTTTCAAGTAGATTAAAAAATTTACTATGTATCCACCGCTGTTTATACACGGGATACGAGCGCAAATGCATTATAGTGTTTTTTTAAAACCTCCACAATATGCTTCCAGTCACTAAATCCGTGAATCCAAATATTTTGTAACTGTTCTGATGATGTGAATAACCAGCATGGCTCACAATACGCCTTTTGAAGCAATATTAAAATTTTTCTAAGGGCCCCACATTATATCGTTACGCCAGTGACATATAGCATAGTAAAATAATCAAGAATAACTTAAACTACAAAAAATGCACTAGATATACAATATTAATATAAAAAATTGATGCGATATAAATTACGATTGAGGAAAAGTAGACACTCTGCTCTCTTTGGAAATATTCTGTTATGTTTTTCTTCATAAACGTTTCCTGCTACGGAAAATAGACGTACACTGTACACAGAAGAAGACTATCCATTCAGAGTTCATTTTTTGTCCACTATGCGAATAGACTTAGATTGCGTTATCATAATTTTTCGTTTAAATAACTTTGTAATTCTACTGAAATCGGACTTTTAGGAATTTCTTCGAAAACTTCTGCTTGTTTAAAAGAATGAATCTCTTCATAACGGGTCCAAAATGTTGCACAAAATTCATGTATATTCGTAGCTTTGGAAATAATGGTCTGTCCTTATTGTCACTGCTACTTTCCAACGCCCCACTCCTTTTAATTTGTTCTCAACTATTGTTTTTTTTTGTGGAGAGAAAAAATTCAATCGAAATCTCAGGTCTACCAATGTTGCCCGTGAATAGTCTTTATCATCATCTATGCTTTCGAATATATGCCCGAGTTCTGTCTCTAAAGAAAGTCTCATTTCGGCTAAGCCTAAAACTGCTGCGGATGAGATACTTTAGAAGACTGGTAACATGCGGTATAACTTCCGAAAATGAAGGAAATGTGGAGTTGGTAATCTTTTTTATCTCTTCAAATGTTTATAATAAGCTCATAATCTCTTTGAAAACTAGCCATAGACGCTCACTTAAGTTATAAAGGTTCGTTGTGACACAGTTTTCAGAAATATACAACGACCTGCCGTCTTCTTTTTTGTTCTTGAAGCCGTCCTCTTTTTTGTGTTTGACTATTCCATCTATTACTCACATCTTGTATAAGTTTATGTTTTAGCAAATTGAGGTCACTCTTAATTTGAGCCTGAGCAGAGGGCTAAAATGAGAACAATTATTTGAGTAACAGTTCTTTTTGCTAATTGTAAAGTTTCACTGAAGTTTTCATGGACTTCTAATGATTTATTTAATATGGAGTCCTTTTCCAATGTATGGGCTCTCGTTAATTGATTTTACTATGCTATGTCTATTATCTCAATCACATGGATTGCCGAATCAATTTGCCACATATTTACAATTACGATGTTGACTGCTTTAGGGTATCCGGGTAAAATGTTTTATTTGAAAAATACTGTGTTGAACAGAAAATTGCTTATCTGTTAAGCTCAAAAATCTAATTAAATTGTTCATACAACAACAACAACAATTAAATTGTTCATACATACAAATTCACATGTTAGTGGTAATTGATATTGCTTTAGCCTTAACAAGTTTGATTTAATAATTTTTCAAATTTTTTTAATATTCACTTTTTCATAAAGTTGCGATAAAATATTCCATTCATGTATTTTCTTCCAACATTTGTTATTTGAGTCTCAATAAATTAATCAATCTATTAAATCCAGTGTCCTCTTATGAATATAGGATGATTATCTGATGCGATCATTTCAGCTATAGCATAGTGAATTTCGAATAACCTTAAGTCATTGATCTTGATAAATGTACCCTCTAAGGTTTACTGTACACCTGGTGTTGGTTATTGTTATAGACTTACGGAATGGGATGCTGAAGGCTGATTGCTACAATCAAACTAATTTTAAATGGTGTGTCAAAGCTGATATTGCAGTCGTCCGCCCTGTCACGCGAGAATAATCCATTGGAATTGATTACATTTTACTCAAACACTAAAACTGTAAAACCTCATATGTGCTTATGATTTTTGAAATGTTAATATCATTTAATAAAATTTATGAAAACAAAAATATTTTAATGTATGTTTTAATTTTTTTAAATTATTTAATAAATATAAATTAAATGTTCTATTATAATACCGTCAATGGATCACGACTAGGAAATATAATCCCGGACCATTATTTCAATCTCGGAATTATGGGACCAAGGAAGACCGATCTCAGAAGATCAGTCGATTGGCAAAAATTGTTAAGCAGGAATATAAATAACACACAAAATTTCATGAAACTCAAATTATAATTTTTATTTTAAATCAATCTTAATGTTAGTATTAATAAATGGGATGTCGATTTAAACCTTACGATTAGAAACTTAAAATCAATGGCAATTGCCAATTAATTGTGCATTTGAACATAAGCATAATCAATTTGAAAATAAATACTAATACACTTCTTTGGTATTTAAACAAAACAACAATCAACTTGCAAATTGCAAATAACTAAAAAATTACAAATAATTTTCATTTGGTATTTAAATATAAAAATTATCAATTTACAAATAAACTCAATGAACACTATTTTTTCAATTTTCAAAGTAAGATCTCATCATGAGAAGGTTATCTATATTAATATTATTAAACCGACTTCCAAGAAGCAGCAGAAAATTTTCTTTCGGGCTCAATATTTATTGGAGGAATGATCAGCAAGCATTTGTATTTTTTTTTTATGAGGACCTCGGATTGCAGATCAGCTTTCATACAAATTCATTTCCTTTCTAATAATTATAGCAATATCTATATATTTTACCTGTGTGCCACAGGATATAGGGTCTGTTTTCTACTTTCTAATTGTTTAACTCAATTTTGAACCAGAACTAGATCACTTTGAGGTTCATCTGGACAAAACTTTATTTCCAGATTTACAATTTTGTTGCAAAGTGTCGTTTTAAGCGGGACTAAGAAAATAGATCCTATATCCTGTGGCAGACCATCAACATTATCATCATTTTCCGGGTTTTGTAAGTAATTTAGCAAACCGGATAACTCCGTTTGTCTTCTTTCTCTTAGTCTCTTTAATAGGGATACCTTCATTTTCTTAATGATTTCATTACCTTTTTCATGCAAATATTTAATAAAAAAATTCAGTGCAGAATCGCATTGCATCGCATTTACAATTTTTGCATTGTATCAACTAAATCTTTGATTAGCTGGAAGTTTGGCTCGTTTATTTCAACAGGACAGTTTAGATCAATAAGTGCTTCTTGAATCCATATTTTAAGTAGTGTAAAGCATCCTAACATCGTTAGGGAGTTGTTCCATCATGTACTGCAATTTACTAGCAATGATAATTCTTTATTGAATGTAGACTTCACACATTTTTGTAAAACAATATCGTTTTTTTATTGGCGATCTAATAAAAATATACGTACATTCTTTATCGCATCAAGAATGTTAAAATCGTTAGTTAAATTTTGAACCCTATTAGTATTTGCATGCCTTTCGTTTTCACAGATATTTAAATATCATTCAGAATGATCTGGATCTTCGTCGTTATTATCGGTATAGTCAAAAAAATCATAAATAATCTCAGTCGGGGAAGTAGAAAATTCAATATCTTTTTTTTTTTATAAAATACATCACATGCAGCAAGGTGTACGCCATTTGACAAGCAAAGTTCAGCTGTGGCGATAAATCTTCCAACTTTGAGCATCACGTTTGAACCATCTGTCACAATAGTTTTTGCCGTCATAAAAACTTCAATCTGAACCCGTCCTAAGCTCCAATTTGTTTTAATGAACGTTGAAATTCATATGCCTCTTGTTAGATAGCAATATCCATTCATCAAATGTAATGGAGAAATTAGCCACTACTTATTTCAAAGTATTAATATTTTCTTTTATATAATGCCGAATGTTATCATTAAAATTCATTACTCTGATGCGTACTGTTGCTGCAATTTTCGGCAATTCTGTATACCCTTTGTCTAATAGTTGCTGTCTTAGGTCATTAGGCGTTATAAAGATACAAAATGGTAAGTCATCTAAGGTCTAAGTTCGTGACAAAACTTCATCCAGGGTGACGTTTTAGTTTTTTTAATATAATGAATAATTTTCCGTTTGGCTGGAGTTGAGGCAGGACTAATCGAAGATTTTTGACGAGATGATGGTTTGTCTGAAAGTTTTATGTTGTGCTTCAAAACTAAATGAGCCCTTTTGCAGAGCCTTCTTGTAGCCTTTAGGATAAATAGACATTTTTTGAGTGACTAATAAACTATTTACATTCGGCCTGGAGAATGCGTCGCGTGCTGACTATACCACATATAGGCGATATTAAATTAAAAATAAAAGTTAATGTTTTATTAATTTTTATGGAAAAATGTACAAGGCTTGAAATTTTTATAAAACATATTTTTATCTAAATTTTTCTTTTATAAGGCTTTTTTTCTATATCTCTTTTTGTTCATGAGATATAAGACAAAAAAAACTTTTTTCCAACCCATTCTCTCATTCTCTCCAGCCCATTTGATACCAAGAAACCTTCCGGGATCTCGAGATCCCGGGATTCGGGATCATGGGATATTCTCTAATCACAATGTTCCCTAGGCATTGATAACGCTACAAGCGTCGTCTGGTGCTTCTGTCGCATAGGCTTTATATAAAATACCGCCACTTTTTTATATGGAGGTATCCCCCATTGCCCCATCTTTTTGTTTTTAATCTGTGGGGCAGGTGAATGACTGATAAATTTAAAAAAAAATTCTTTTCGTTATTATAATGTACTGAATATTAACTTCGATGTTTAATTGTATATAATATTTATTAACTGCCAATATATGCATATATTTCAATCTCACTTTAATTTCATGTAATATTCTCCTAAATCTATTAACGTTACGCTAATTTGTGAGCCTGAAACTTTAAAATTTTTATTTATTATTTGCCATTTTAAAAAATAAAGTGCAAAGTTCTTTCTTTGAAGCAAAATAAAAAATTTACAAAATCCATTTTATAGATAAGTGGATAAATTATCCACAGTAAGGAAATTATAAGATTTTTATATTTCAAGATAATTTTCGCACATAAAAAATACATTACTTCAAAAATTTTAATAGGTTAAGGGCCAACTTTGTCACATTACGATATGATCGTTCCCTAATTTTCTCTGGATGGATCAGATAAAATTTTATTGTTATATAAGGTATCAGCGCAAACGGGGTATTTTTGTTACCAATTATAATTTTGGTAAATATTCGAAAATTCTCGCTTCAAAAAAAACTCAATATCGAGCAGTTCCTGAAGCAAAAGTATTGAATGCCCTAAACTGACTGAAGTTACATAAATATCCATAGCCATTATTAACATTAGCTCATTGTAAATGACCTAAATTATGACAGTAGAGTTTGTTTTATGGAATAATAAAGGAAAACACATATATTCATATATGAGAAATAAAAAGTAACTACATATCTCAATATCAATCAGAAGTCACATGTTATTGACCGATCGCAATCATTTAAAATTGTAGTTATTAATAGATGTTGCTTTATGTAACCTATATACTATAATTCGATTAATAAAAGTCAAGAAAAATATAAAAAAACTGAAACCTGTATGGTATTTCCATTAAACTATTAACGAACATTAATTTTCACAACGTAAATGTATTGCCTGCTATGACTTTCTCAGGCGTAAAAACGTGTCAGGCGTAAAAACTTGTCGGGCGTAAAAAATAATATTGTTTCCCGCCGTGTAAATATATAAATATATTACTATATGTAAAAAAGTATATAAAAAGGAAATTACAATTTATAAAAAGGAAATTATTTTAAATGTTATTCCACATGTTTTAAAGTGTAACAAGTAAATAAATTTCTAATACTAGGGCGAATTACTTTCGCGCTTTAAACTCAAAATACAAGAATGAGTAACTCGTAGTCGATTTAGCAATATATAATATTAAATACATGAACTTAATTTTTTTTACATCTGAACGTAACTTATTGTGATATGGTTAACTCCCGTTTGTCCCGGTGTCTTAGTGATGCTTGGCGGTTTGGATGTCTGGGTGCCTTCTAGGGAAGCTTTTTGCCATAGAGCGTCGCACTTTTCACATTATAGGGGATGTTTCCTAAAATTAAGCTTATTTTTATTGACATTACTTTTGCTGATGCATATTTAATTATAACATCAGTACAGTCAAATGAGAGATTACACTGCGGTATGAAAGGAGATAATTTAAAATATGCAAGTCCCTTTATTTTCGCGTGTCTGGAACGTCTCGCAAGATATATCTCTTAAGATACTGAAACGTCTCATAAGATATGTCCGTTAGTCGAGTCATCAAAGGTCAATGTTAACGAAAATCGGTCTTTTGCAAATATCTCGGTCGTTATAGCTCGCATCTCGTTAAAAGTTCAACGAATTTCATAAAAGAGAAAATCCTCATATTTTTACTTAGTTTCATTGTTCCCACCCCTCTTTTTTTTCAATTGTGCGTTTTAAAAATCTGAATAAAATAATATTACAAACACCTTAACAATTACTACAATTAAAAATTATCTCGGTTTAGTGATTGGTCGATTTTTTTTCTTTTTAATGTTGCCAAGGTTTAAAAGTTCGAGAATTTATTGCCTTCGTTCCCAATGTCATTTAATAACGTAATTTATGGTGACCATTTTAGTTGTACGAGGTATGTTTTTATTGTTTATCTTTCTTTCAAAGTATTTATTGCCTTGTATCGCATTGCAGGTTTCCAGGGAATTCTGAATCTAAAGGTTTATTGGTTGAACTCACTGGACTCATTCTAATTATTATGTTGGTTCAAGGGTGAGACATATTAACTCTTTCAATACGGACTTGTCTTGTATATGCTATATTACACACACGGCAGCACTCCAGTCATACAGTGCAGCGTGACTTAAAGATACATATTATAGAGATCTTATGCCATATTTAGTGTATTCATTACAAAGAGACTTGATAAAAATTATATCTTGACTTGATGAAATCTGTTTCATATAGATTGTTCGTTGTACGCTGATTTTTTATAACGTATTTTAGTACTACCGCCGCCTTATACTGTTATCTGAGTCGTAGAGTTTCAAAACGCACTAACTTCATTTGACCAATTTTTTTAGGAACCATACGATCGTGATAGAGTTTAATTTATATCTTCTCGAGTAACTTTTTTCTAAATTGTCGAAGAATTAAAAAAATATAACATGTAATTAAATACTAATGATTTTCCAATAATTAGCAATTGGCAAAATTATTTGCTGCTAACGTAAATTTAGATGGAAAATCGAATTACCGCGTTTTGAAACTAACCCTTATGGCTTCACGTTATGGAATATAAATAGGTGGGCTAATCGTGTATACAAAAGTTATCGATATGCCACTAAATACCATTAGTATTATATACCATATTATACGTAATACTATATACCACTAAGCTTACGCTTTATTCGTACACACAAACAGTACGATTTAGGTGAGGCGGAATTCGAAAGTGAAGTGGACTAAATGATAAGTCTATAAAACAGTCTAACACTTTCCGAGATAATTACCTACAAGTACGAATTTAAAAAAAAAGTGTTCTGTCTATTGTTATCAGACACACTTAAAAAAGATTTTATTTTATTAGAGATGAGAACCTCATTGCCTTTTTTTTCTGCGTAAGATTATCGAAATTAATTTGACAAATTGAAAGTTTGTGATCATAGAAATTCATTTGATATTTGAGAAAAATACCCTTATTTTCGTGTAAAATTTTATGAAAGAATGTAACTTTAAAAAGCTTTAAATGTAGATACTACTTCATGTTAACTAAGTGTAACAACGTAATACTTCAAGTACATTTTTTTTAAAGCGTTGCGAATAGTTAACGGTTGTACAATATCTAATTGCCTGTTGTTATTGATATATTCATTATTTAAATAGAGTCCTATTAGAAAACAATATTGAAGTATTCAATTTTATTTGTTTCCATTTTCCAACGATACGCTTTTATGACCAATTACAAAAGTCTGTTGACGTGAAAAATAAATAAAAAATAACCAATTTAATGTTTCTGGGGATTTTGCTATTTAATGGTTTCGTCATATATAAACGTGACGGATTAATCAAAAGGAATTTAGTATTTTGCAACGCAATAACTGATCATATAGCAGTTTTTTAAAGTTTTATGAAACTTTAAAAAGTTGTTATATAAACTGAACAAAATCTATTGGGATATGCAGTTCTACCTGTTAATGAACGGGGAATCCCAGTGATCTAATAGTAAAATAAGAACTTAAAGTAAAAGGGCAAAGGACTAATAGCAAAATAAGAATGTATAGTAATAATGGAAAGTTTACACTACTTCGTCACTACAAAGAAGATTTGTTTATTTTGTTAAAAGACAATCGTTTTAAATAGGGTATTTTGATGTACTAGACTGTACCGTTAAAAGACAATCATTGTAAATTAGGACTTTGTCTGTGCTAGATTGTACTGTTAGAAGATAATCGTTGTAAATTAGACCTTTCGCTGTACTAGGCTGTACCGTTAGAATACAATCTTTGTAAATTAAACCTTTTGCTGGACTATACTGTGCGGTTAAAAGATAGTTGTTGTAAATTAGACATTTCGCTGTATTACATTGTACCGTTAAAAACAATCGTGCTATATTAGGCCTTTTGAAGTACGAAACTGTACCGTTAAAAGACAATCGTTGTAATTTAGGCTTTCTGCTGTATTTGACTGTATCGTTAAAAGATAATCGTTTTAAATTAGGCCTACACTGCACTGTAAAATAGACGCTACGAAAATATCTCTTTTCCCGCTATACAATCAGATGATCTCATACGGAGTAGTGTTCTCGGGGCTTTTTGAAATTCAAAAAAAATTTTCAAAAATGTAATTCTAAAAGATTTTTCTAGAACATCTCTATCTTTATATAGCGTAATAAACCATAAATTTGCCATATACACGTACATCTGTATTTTTTCTCACGACATATTTTCTCATATCTGATTCTTTTCATCAAAAAATGTTTTAGATGAATGCGAAAAAATTTAACCATTTCCGATATAATATTATTATATATTATATCTATAACCGTATATATTATATAAATGTCTACCATTCTCAGAAAAATAAACTGTAGATTTGGCTTGTCTGCACATCGCAAATATTTAAGTAAAAATAATTTAGGAGGAGGTAATAAAAGGGATGGAAAGTAAGAATACAAAATGCAATTTTTAGAAGTACTACTACTTGGAGCGTGTAATTACACGTATGTAGAATATACCTGTATAGATAAATAGATCAGAGATACCTTAACAAACGTAAACCTAAATGTTTATTTGCGATAAAGAAAAAAAATGTTATTTAGTATACATATTGTTAAGAATTGTATTCTCTAAAATATTTCAAATTTACAACACGTACTTGCCACATGTTGTAAAACTCTCTCGGTAAACTGTATTGGTGAAGAAGTGTAAAAACCCTATTGTACCTAATATCTGTATAGGATGAAAGGCCACCGTGTATTGCCTTAAATTATGTATTAGCTTCGCTAGTTTTGTTGTTTATTAGGTGCAATAAAAGGGATTACAAAGGACTGAACATCCCGAAGGCGGGCCAAGTATCCGCCCCACAACGATAGTTTAAGGAATTTTTAGCCAATAAGATAATTTTATTTTAAGCACCGATGTTTTTCGTAAATCTAACAAAAATTGTAAATAACATTTCGATCTTGGCAGTCAAATAGTTGATACCGTCTATCTTTATCTTTCACTATATGGCGTTCGTCTTATCTTATCCTTGATTATGTGGCGTTCGTTCTCTGCACAGAATACCTTTGCCCATGTCAAGTATGGAAAAAGGCTATGCAATCTTGATTAAATCATATTTCGGATATCTGTCATTGTTAACAAGAATATAAATTGTACAATAAAACAAAAATAATCTAAGAAGTTGGCCATAATTAAAGAAAATGAAAAAAAAATTGATTATAATATACAGGAGAGTACAAAATAAGCATTTATAAATACACAAACAAACATAACAACAAAAACAAACACGAATATCAATATGAGATTCTATATTTTGATGTCGTTCTTTCTTACGTACTGTATGATTAATCATAGAATGGGTTTGTAAGCAATATATAAAAGTTATATTGTATTAATAGGCAATTGAAATTTATATTTTATTAATTTGTAAATAAACGGAGGAAATCTATTATTCAATGGACATGCAAAAATGAGATGATTTAGATCACCTTCTCCAAACCCACAGTCGCAAATTGAAGATTCTCTAATACGAATTTTTTGAATTTTGAGAAGCAAGGTTTTGAGGGTATAAAAGATTGGATCCGGAAATATCCCGCACCCGTAATCTGAGATGATCTTTCGCACGCCCTCTGTCAATCAGGTGTCTTCCAGAAACGAGTCATGGGAAGGAGATCTTCAATTAATTAATAGCGAAACATGGATCCCCGTTCACAGTGGTGAACCGAACTTTTGCGTCGACTACCTGCTACGCCACAGTGACTAGGGATCGATTCGAGAACGACATCGGATCCTGATCTCTCGAAATCAAGCGTAAGTTGATTGATCTGGAAAATCAGGAAGCAACCGTCCGAAGAATATGGATTAGCGAGAAGGGACTGTAAATAAATAAAGGAATCAGAAAAGATAAGGAGCCTGCGAATCTTTTTGAATAGAGCATAATTTAAGCCCTCTACAATTACACGACATTCCCCGGAAAATGTCGAACATTCCATAAGAAGGCGGAAGTATGCCGAATGAGCGGTGGTTGGAGAGTAAAATGACTCTCCGACATTCTTCCAGCCTGCCCTCTTTTTTTTTAAAGAGAATTCATTTGGTCTGTACTTGGGTCTTTCGAAACAAGAGGAAGTTGCTTCCGACATATTAGATTTATATATTGCTTCAGCCTCTTCGCGAGTTTTAACTGCCGCAGAACAGTGTCTATCCCACCAGGGGAGAGGATCTGTAGTGGAAGTTAAATCTCTTAAGTGGGATAAAGTACCGTGCAGACAGGTCTATAACCCTTACAAATTGGCCATAGCAAGAGTCAATGCCAACCAGGCCCACTGGAAGGAGAGAATCCACTTCGACATTGAGGAAAGTGCAGAATCCCATCCAATCTGCTGCCTTATGCAGGTTGTATTTTTAAAATGGGGGATTTTTTTTCAACATTTAAATTTAAACGAGCGAAAGAAATCAGAATGGAGAAATGGTCGCTTCCAAAAGACTCAGATAAAATATTCCAGGAAGCTAAGGATGCCAAGAATGAGGAGCAAAGGGAGATATATACTGAGCTCGGGTTCTGAAATGGGACAGGAAATCGTGTTGGAGAACCATCATTCAATAATCACAGGCCAAAGTAGTGCTAGAGTTCCACCAAGGAAACCCCTAGGGGGTTGCCTCGGGTGGAACCCCAAGACGGGTGATGAGCAAAAAATATCCCAGAATAATATATGACCCAGTAATTGAAGTTAAAATATCCCGTAGTTCTAATGCTACGGGACATGTTGGAAGAGGGACATATATAGAGAGGATGGTGATATCTTTAACAGCAACGATTATCAACGAGCTCTCGCAGCAACGACATTAAATTGACAACGGCGGGAGCCACGATAAATCTAGGAGAAGGGAAGGGATTCGTCTAGTAACAAGGTAGATTCGCCCTAGCCATCCACTCTATCATCCCGTAGACAGGCATAACCTCGGATCTTGAAATGGAATCCTGGCTTCAGTCAAGTCTCCGAGATGGTAGCCACGGATAGAAAATACTTGACAATGAGGTGACCATGATCTGCTTTGTTGGAAATAACACTGCGACTATTCCATTGCAAGACTCTCGCCACTGTTCGCAGAGCCATTATAAATAAGGGATTAAAGAGAGGTAAGAATAGAGGAGACAACCGTGGACGGTATTTGATTAGGGGAACTCAGGGTTTTAATCAAAGTGGTTAATAGAAATTGAATAATACTCGTAGAAGAAGTATTAACTGAAGCTTGTTGACTAAGGCCGCAGCCGTTTTCAGCTCAAGGAATTCGGAAGTCTGCCCAACCGAGCGGTCATAGCTCCCTGGACTTGTCCAAGAGTGGGGTCGAGGTTTCAGAGTCACAAATTTTTGTGAGAAGAGTTGATAGAACGAGACATAAAGAATAAATTTTGGAAAGAAGTTGGAAAAGAAAGAATTTGGGGGTTTGAGCTGCAGCTGAGGCATATGATTTTCTAGCTTCTGCTACCATTTTGCTCTCTGGGACCATTTTGGACGTTTCCGCATAGAATATATCTCTTTCAGACATTTTAATTTTGATATTTTTTTGTCTTTCGAATTCCAGACACACTCTTTCTGTCGAATCAGGATTTTCAACGCAAAATGTATAATTTTGCCTTGTCAATAGAAAGAGGGCAGTTTCTTCCGACGTAACCTTCATCACATCGGAAACAACGCTTGAAAGATCGGCATTTTTCAGCTACATTTGCAAACCTACAACATTTGAAGCATTGTATTGTATGAAATTCATACTTCGAAACTAGAAGTGAGGAATATGTCATAGTTGTGCGCTGGCGAACTTGGCCACCAAAGGTGATCATCCATCATCTCCTATGGAAAATATTTGGGTTGGTCATCGATCATTTGACTGACGTTTGACTGCGGTGTCTGCAGATGACATTTCCACCGAAATCCTGTTTCTGCCAATTTGTTTAACTCCGTCTCGGATCATGCCATTGACATGGTATTTTTTAAGAAAGAACCAAATTTAATTGCGTGAATCGAGAATCTGGAATTGGCGTGGGGTTCTTTTCTTTCAACTAGGACAATAAATGGTCCAACGTCGCCAGAGACATATAAGCGATCCTCAAAAGAATTCAGAGGGTGGGAGGAAGGAGATGAAGTCGGGGACGATAGTAGTTAATTAGAATTTGCTTGTGAAAGAAAAGTGCGAGGGGTATTGCGAGGAATTTATTTCTCTGTTTCAGAAGGATGGAAAGAAGGAAGGTTTTCAGATTTATTTTTTTTAAATTAATTTTTTTGACAATTTTTGCGTTTTAATTCCTGTTGAAATCGAATGTCCATTACGGTAACATAACTAGCTGGGGAAGTAGGACAAGCAAATTAATTATTGGAAAGTGGAGATTTAGATGAGTTTGTTGGTTTAGAGGGAATAAGTAAATCCATTTTCACAAAGCTGAAGCAGATTCAATTTTGCAAAAGTAAATAGTACCATAAAAAAACAAAAGAAGAAACTTACATATATTAGAATAGATTTAAAACGTAAATAACACAAATAATAGATAACTTATTGCAATAAAATAAACAGAATACATAAATAGTACCATAAAAAACAAAAGAAGAAACTTACATATATTAGAATAAATTTAAAACGTAAATAACACAAATAATAGATAACTTATTGCAATAAAATAAACAGAATACCTCGAAAATAATAACGAAATAATTACGCATAGAAAAATCTTTCCTCTTCGTTTGACAATTTCTATGGCAATCCTGACATCGTTTTAATAAACATCACATATTCAAAATATGTGTCAAATTATTATAAAAATACACCGAAACATTTAAGTAACGTAAAATTATACAGTGTGATTTATAAAATAAAATTAGGCTGCATAATTTCTGGAAAAGTAGGCAACGATGAAAAAATACCAAAAAATATGCTAACATTTAACTTATTACAAAAAAGCATATCAAAATTTTAAACTCACCACTCAACTTGACAGTAGGTCAGGGCGATACATTGTTCGTCCAGCATTTAATGAAAAAATTGGAAATCTACGTGAATCCATACCAAAACGCCTAGACACAATTATATGCATCACAATTATAACATCCAGAGTTAAAAACATAATACGTTGAAGGTATGAGTGGAGTTATCACACTAGAACACATGAAACGTATCAATTAACAGGAAATTAAAGAACAGTATTGTTTCCTACCACATTATCCCGTAATTAAAGAATCGAGCTCAACCACTAAAGTAAGAATCGTGTATATGCCTCATCGAAAACTAGCACAGGAATTTCTTTGAAAGATTGCATAAAAGTCGGTGCCGTCGTTCAAAATACAACTTTTGACATCACCCTAAGATGTCGGACACATAAATTTTTTTTATTAGCCGACATCGAAAAGATGTAGTAATAAATTCTCCTCGACGAACGAGATATGCATTATCGATAATATGCGGCTAGAAAAGAAAACGGTAAGTTACTAATATCCACGATCCCGGTAGTTTTATTCGGCTGTGCATCGACACCACATTCGGCTACACGCGTACTAAACCGATTACCTGAGGATGAACGTTCAAGATTTCCAACGGCCAGTGAAATTCTGAGACGCGACTGCTACGTAGATAATGTAATGACAAGAACAGATACTATTAAAGACGCAAACAAAATTATACAAGGAACACATTGAACTGACGAATGTGGGGGGATTTACTCTTAGAAAATGGACAACTTTGAGATTGTAGAGACTGTTGATTAAGAACCTGCTGACGCCAATCTATTTACGCAGGATATATCTAGAAGCATTAGGCATTCAATGTAACCGAATAAACGACGAAATCATATACAAAGAAAAGAATGAGACAAATTTAAAATTCACTAAACGTCACATCTTGTCAAACATTGCGCGGATTTATGATCCAATTAGTCTGATAGGCCCGGTAATAGTTTGTGACAAAATGATTATACAAAATTTGTGGCAATGCAACGCTGGATGGGATGTTTTATTACCTGAAGACATACGGACTTCCAGGATAAAAATTCAACAACAATTATCGATCCTAAACAAAATCAAATTTTCAAGTAAAGTTATAATAGCGAATGCTCGGCGCGTTGAAATTCGTAGATTGTGTTACGCTAGTGAAAAAACATACGGAGCTTGCGTTTATGTGAAATCACCGGAGAAATATTTATAAATCTAATATGTTCAAAAAATCGAATTGCCCTAGTAAAAACAATTTTATTATCTAAGTTGGAAATATGTGCGGCATTATTACTGTCACAACTCGTAAAAACTGTCTTGCCTGCTCTTTATCGAACAATTGACGAAGTCTTTTACCCTTGCTTCATCCTTGGATTAATATGCAGCCATGTTTACTCAAAACGTTTGTTACCAACCGAGTTTCAGAAATAGAGACTCGACAAAAACGATGCATTGGAGATATGTGCTATTTCAGGAGAATATAGCAGATGTTCTTTCGCACGGACAACTACCCTTGGAATTTCAAAATGATAATCGCTGGAAAACAGGTCCAGAATGGCTACGACAAGATCAGGGCGAATGACTGAAAAGTATCGTAGAAGCGATGATGCCATTAACGGAGTTAAAATCGATAATTATGTCTACCATTAAAGACTTAAATTCATTTTTAATTAAATACGCAGCAGGCGGTTAACTCAAACGCGTTTTAGATTAAACATTGCGATTTAAAAACAATACCATGAAACACCAGCCTAAATCTGTTGAATACGTCACAACTAAAGAATTAGACTCGGCACTCAATTTGATAGTAAAAATTACCCAACAAGAACGTTTTAAGAACGAAATTAAACAATTATCCACTAAAATAGTAAATAGTAAAATTCGGGCATTAAATTCATTTTTACACAAAGAAAGGCTTGTTCGTGTAGGCGGCAGATTAAAGAATTCAATATTTTGATCTCATCACGTTACTGATTTACTTATATGCGAGCATTACCTTTTAAGTTTACATAGCAAAGCACAAGCAAATATGAATGCAGTGAGATTAAAATACTGGCCAATTAGCTATAAAAGTGCAACAAAATCAATTATCAGAAAGTCTATAATTTATTTTATTGCAAAACCGACTGACTGCCAATACTTTATGGGCGATTTACCACACAAACTAGACCATCTTTAAATGCTGGAATCGACTATTGTGGGCCATTTCATATTAAAGAGAAAAAATATAGAAAAATAAAAGTTTGTGCCGGTATATTTCTATGTTTTGTTACTAAGGCGGTTCACATTGAATTAGTATCGGACTTAAGCACTGACGCATTCATTGCTAGTTTTTGCTAGATGTGGACAAACTTTGAATTTATATTCTAATAACGCACCCAACTTCGTTGATGCAAAAAATTAAATAGACAGCTTAAAATAAATTTAAAACAGCATAATAAAATTTTTAAATAATAAAGTTGGCACTTCATACCTCCAGGATCACCACATTTCGGTGGACTGTGGGAAACCGCCGTAACATTATTCTCCTGACCCATAACTCCTTTATCTGAAGACCTCAATGAACGTCAAGCCCTTACTCCCGCACACATCCTCATAGGAGATACGTTCACAAGCATTCCCGATCCAAATTTGACAGTTCACACAATTAATCAACTGTCAAGCTTCAGTATATCAAACACCACTTTTGAAAAAAATGGTACAAGGAGTACTTGAATCTATTGATGGTCTGGAACAAATGGCGGTGTAAAACACATAATCAAATAAGAACTGGTATGCTAGTTTTGCTGAAAAAAGACATCGTACCACCTTTACACTGGCCATTTAGACGTATCGTAGACGTTCATCCAGGAGACGATGGCGAAGTTCGTATTGTCACCATTAAGACACATTCACCGACTTATAAATAATCTATATCCCGAATCGCTCCTTTACCGATAACTTATGATTGATAAATGTAGTTAATCGTTTTGAGAATACGTACAATTTAAGTAACAAAATTCAACTTTATATTTTGTAATTCATTTATTGGACGTGGCTCGTTCAAGGCAGGCGGAATAAAGAATTGTATTCTATAAAATATTTCAAATTTACTAAACGTATCCGCCACATATTGTAAAACTCTCTCGGTAAACTGCATTTGTAACGAAATGGGAAAACCCTATTGCTCCTAATATCTGTATAGACCGACATGTATTGTCTTACAATATGTATTGTTTTCGTTAGTTTTACTGTTCATTAGGTGAGATAAAAGGGATTACAAAGGACTGAGCATCCTGAAGGCGGGCCATGTAGCCTTCCCACCACGATAGTTTCAGAGATGTTTAGCCAATAAGATAGTTTTATTTTAAGTACCGATGTTTTTGTAAGCCTAACAAAATTTGTAAACGACACTTCGATCTTGGCAGTCAAACAGTTGACATTATTTTAAATAAACATCATATATTCAAAATTTGTGTCTTGATAAAATAAGTCGCTATAGTACTAGATCCGGTATTAGAAATAAATAACCTCATCTGTTATTTGAGGATGACAAAGATTATATGTTAGATAATACATACATTTATAAATGGCAAATAGGTTGCCTAACTAAATCGCGGGCCGATGCTGTTAAATAATATAAATTATAATTAACGATTTTCGATCAACTCCCATGATTTAGTATTTATAAAAATCGAGCATTAGCTGAGAGAATATGACACAAGGAAGGAATGGAAAAATATAGTTTGCCTACTTTCCCCTCACGACAACTATGAAGTTGCCAGGTATAAATGGCTGAACAACTTTTTTTTATGAACTGAAAGATTATTTCATTCCCTATCCAACAATATTAGGTTACCTTAGCAAAAGTTAGTCACATCCCTGGTTGCCCTGAATTTAGATGATTCGTGTTAAGCGCGAACGTGTAACAGAGAAGCATTGCGCGCACCACACCATGCAACAGACAGGGATGCAGAGAAGTATTTGTGTGCCAGGCAGCTGCTGAATGAAAGAGAGGAGGACATGCTCCTCACTTCGTGTGATAGACAAAGATGACTCACACATTTATTTATTAGCGACAATATATAATTACGTAATAAAATTTTTTTTTGTTCCAAAATGTCCATCTTTCAAAAGACGATTAAATACTGGTGAAAGTTAGATTAAATATTACATAATGATACCAATTATTTCAAATATTAACACATTGGATTTATCAATAGTAAAATATCTTATTAAAACATTTTATATAAGAAACTTATTCTGACGATGACTTGTTAGAAGAGCGTGTATCAAAATCGAATTCCAATTCATCATCATTTTCTTTTTGGTTCGATTCGCTGAGTATATCCTCAACTTGTAATGAAATTGGGTCCCCTACGAACCGTGTTGGCTTCAAATAGCCATCAAAAAACCAACTGCAATCTTCAGGACTTAGTTTGACGCAGCATGCATCAGTTGCATGAAGCCACATTGAGTTTACATAGATTGTGCAAAATTTTCTGTTTGAATGAGATACAGCATGGTGGGATCAGATTGGAGTCGATGCCTTTAATCTCCTTCATAAATTTCTCTTTGTTTCTTTTGTTCCATGTGTTTTTGGAACATGTGATATCTAGTATCACTGACGCTTATACAATGCTTGGCCCCATAAATAAGGTCAGTAAACTCCGCCGAACATTTCAGTTTTCTGTTCGACGAAAAGATTTATTAGGTTTGTCAATGATGGGAAAATTTCCTGTAAATCCGTTCTTCTTGAAAATGTTTTAAAAGGCTTGACTTTCCCTTTGTTATAAAACGCAGCTGTGTAATCACAGCCCGTAAAAGTGTGGAAAGCTGGCAAACCCAGGAATAAAGTAAGACCCAACTTCATCGCCAGCTCAGTACAATTAATGCAATAAAGGACGTGCTTATTGCTTTTTTTGACAATGAACCTGCCAACCAAATTTAAGTCTGCGGAACTATCTTGATATTGACTAGTAAAATTACCAAGCCATCGGTATCTTTCGCTCTGGTGGCGCTTTTGATAAATGAAACAATATCCGCATATCTGCCTCTTCATATTAACATAAATAATATTTTTCTTCACGCTTGATAACGTAGTTTCCGATTATATGGTAAGAAAAACAGTGTTTTCCAACTGTGATAACATTTTTTTTTTGGATTATTGATACTAAATTATCATTTTTCCAGTAAAAAGCCAAGAATTGTACCAGGGACTCTTTGAAACAGTAATTTTGTGGACTTCCGAGGAAATCCCTAGGTCTTGGTTAAAGAGGTCTTTAGATGACATACGGTGTATCGAACTCCAGCCGACTTTGATGGAGGGCATTAAGTGCCTATCAAAAATTATGTGTATTTCAGAGGTGCTAGTTGAGCACAATTTTCTTAAGGTCGATTCAGCGACCTTGTGAAGTAACTGCGGAATAGAAGATCCGAAAATATACAAGTAATAAAAACCGTCTATTATTTCAATATCGATACCCGTAAGTTCAACTGTTTCGACATTAGATTTCTATATTTTAGCTTGCTTGGATTTATCAGTTTTATGAAAATATGAAAAAATACACTGGTAATAATGCATTCTTATTCCGAGACTACTGAACCCAAAATAATGAAACAATAGATGTTTTAGAAGCCCACACAAAGGCGGTAGGAAAACCAAAGCGATGATTCTAGATGTCGCATTTTTTTAAATAAACGCAGTAGCCTTTGTGTAGGCTTCTAAAACGCCTAGTGTTTCATAATTTTGGGTTCAGTAGTCTCGGAATAAGGATGCATTATTATCAGTGTATTTTTACATATTTTTCAGAATATTGCTGAAGATATGATATCTAAAAGTGTTAGAAAAAATTGCCCTTATATCTAGTCCTTTCAAATGATAATCCATACTATATACGTAATTTAAAAACAAATTTCGATATTAAATTTTTTAGTGTAAGCTATATTAGAATTAATATGTTTTACTACCATGCCAAATTTCAAATTTGTATGTCGCGTGGTTTCTAAGAAAAAAAACGACTATAATAGACAAACGGACAAACACGTGAGTGATCTTATGAGGTTTCCGGTTTGCCTCTCTTACACACAATTAAAATGTTTTATATACAACCGTCTGCTAGCGCATTTCGGCTCGGAATGCAGGCTGCCAATGTAAAATTTTATATTATTAATTGATTTCCCGAAAATTTCCCGGCATGGTGTAACGAAATAAAACAATTACTTGTTTAATTCAAATTTTTTAATCTAATTAAGAAAGTTATGGTGACACTAACAATAACCTTAAATATAGCAGCAGTCAATCACTTAAACAAAGATATATGGAGAAAGTTTATTAGTTTTTTAAATATCTTTGTTGCGCAAATTGAAACTACACGTTTTAATACATACATTTTATATAAAACTATACCATTTCTGTTTTCCCTATCTTTGCATCCAGTATACTCTTATTAAACTCGAACGTTTGTATACTTCTTGCTTTGGATGTCTTTAACTTGGTATTCATTAAAGCAACAACGGTGTCCTTATTGAGATTTACCCTACTGTATGTATTAATGTTATTTAAGATGCTAAGCACCTTTTCCACTTAAGTGTTTAAAAATGGTAGTATTACTCGTAAAAGTAGACTTATCACTTTTTATAAAACAAAACTTTTGAACAATTAAACACGGCATGTTTTTTTTAGTTTAAGAAATTCTGGTCCAAAAGTAAAAAAAACTTTGGTAAAATGGCTTAATTTATTTGTTTTTTTATTTAAAATTTGTAGGATTTTGATAACTATTAACGAAAAAAAGCAATTTTATTTTAACAATCTACATGAATCAATAAAAACCCACGTCGATTGTTTTACTACTATCAAATACTCGATTTAAAAAAATCCCCGCTCTGATCTTCCATTCCCCGCTATTCAGGAAATTCCCCGCCGATTGGCAGCAGTGGTGGAATGACAAACCAGATTACAAAATGTATGGAAGAAATTTTTTTAATACATATTTTTCTCTTTTTTTTGGAGTTTACTCCTTAAGAATCTCCGCGCAACATTTCTGCGCGTCTCTAGAGTGAGATATCAATATGTTTATTTGGCATTTTCTTATGGCATAATCGTAAAGACGGAGTGTGATACATATAGTTTACTATCGTTCGTTTATATCAAGATGTAATCATTAAATGTCATTATGTATGAATATTTGGTGTTTTCTATCCTACAAAATTAAAGTCTCTTTTAATGTTAACTGACGTCTTTGCTTTGTCTGACCTTAATAAACGTTTTTAATTTTGTTATATAAATTTGATTTTGTTTATTTTTGTTTTACTTGAAAATAATGATATTGTTAGCATTTTTTATAAAACAATTTCCATTTACATTTAATGATATCGATTTTTATATTTATATGCAGTGTTACCTATTTTATATATTCCAAGACAATCGTACTTGAAGAGTAAACTGCAGTCGCGCGTCAGAGCTGACACGCACAATTTTTTTTCTATTGCACCAATCTGAATTGTTCAAATGAATGTATAATTATTCGGAATGAATCATCTAAACTCATCCCTTGCCAAAATCGCAAAAGAGGGGACTTTTGCCTATTTTGAAGAGGAATGAGTTGCAAAAAAACGATTTTCATGGAATAAATAAATGAAACCAATAAAAAGTGATGAGCTTGAAGTGCAGAAAAAGGTTTGATCTATTTTTCCATATATCCATATTAGTATTCCCAGAGTTTAGAGTAAACTTGGCAAAAATTACAGTTTTTCGTCAAAAATATAAACACACCCTTAAATACTTATATTAGACTATATCATATAAATCTCGTCTACCCTAATTCATTTAAGAGGTTCACTTCACCAAATAGCAATGAATTTAGCGGTCAGCCAATTGATAAAAAAAAATCAAGCGCTTTATAAAATTATATCAGCTTCAAAGCGTAAAAATTTCGATTATATTCGATATTAATCGATTTAAACATTAACTTACTTCAAAAAAAATAAAATAAATAATGAATTTATTTGTAATATATAGGGGGCATTATCAGTATGGGGGTGATGGTTATTTTCAATAAGATGTTTAATAAAGTGAGATGTGTCTGGTTTATTATTTCGCCAGCTGGCAATGTGTTCTTTATATCTTGTATTAAAATCTCTTCCTGTTTGACCTATGTATACACTATTACAGTCGTTACAATTAAGTTTATAGATACCACTCTTTTTACGTTTATCTATTTTTTCTTTATTATTAAGAAGGATTTTACCCAAGTTATTTAAGGTACTATACGTACATGTTATATTATTTATATTTTTATTATTAGTTAAGAATTTTCCTAATTTGAGTGATACATTGTCTATGTATGGGATAGATTTATAGTAAATATTATTATTATTTGGTACGGCCGGGTATATATCTTGTATTAGTATTTTTCTTAATTTATTATGGTACAATTTTGTGACAATTGATGGGTCATAATTATTATTTGTTGCGTCTCACATCTCACTTTGCTAAACATCTCATTGAAAATAACCATCACTCCTATACTGATAATGCCCCCTATATATTACAAATAAATACAGAAGGTAATAAACTTAATATCCTCGAAACATTAGAAATAAATAGACATAAAAAAGATATCAAGGTCAATATATTAAATGAACAACTAAATATAATATCATCACCAATTCTTAATATCTTCTAGATATAATATAAATATACAACATTGATACTACAGTACCCTGGAAATTGTTTCAGCATTAATAGCGAATACATATCAATATAAGTATATATAATAAAAACAAAAAAATTAAAAGAAATAAATAAATAAATATATGAATACACAAAACCGAAGATATGTAGAATTAGTGTATTACCTTGTCCTTACTTTCAAATACCCTTGCTTTTGTATAAATATATTACCGATAATAACTTCTATTTAATTTTATTACATACACCGTAAAGTTTGCATTGCTAGTTTGCATTGAAAGTTTGCAACCTAACCTAACCTAAACTAACCTCACATAATAACAACAATTGAATTTATTACTCTCACTAAAATACTGGTATATTGTATAACTCTCGGTAATATAATAAAAACTACACTGCGCCCCTGCAATAAACTCACTAACATAAACAATGGAAAAATCCGCACAAACCAGGCTTCCGCTATTGTGTTTGAAACATAAATACTGTTGGTTGTTCCTAAGAATTAATCTTTGCTAATATCCCACCTGAAGATGTTGTAATACAACGAAACCTAGGTCGTGGTAAAGAAATTAAAGAAAGTAGAAATAATACTACATCACGTAGTTTCATTTAATTGTGAATAATATTTATCGTAAGGAGTATATCCAATAAAGCGGAAAGTTTTGTTTCTTTATATGTGTGTTTGTTTTTTAAAGATTCACGCAAAAACTCAATTGACTTACAACTTGTACAACATGGTAGCTTACATTTTCCAGATTTTCACAGGCTTATAATGTAGTATAATTATAGAGATGTAGTGGATAATATTCACGTAGACGAAGAAAAAGTCACTGATCTAGGTACTTTTGTGAGAAGCACTAAGAAAACTACGTAATACTAGGCATAGTAACACTAATATGAGGAAATTATAGGTATTTAAAAGTCTCTAGAAAAATCTGGACAGCATATATTTCAAACAGTGACCAAAATTGAAGATAATATTCTAGAACTGAAATTTAAAGAAAAGCATTTAACTTAATTAAAATTCATTTTAGAGTCATTTCTCCCATTTTCAAAAACATTGAACGAAAGATCATCCCAAGGCGCTGGTGTCCCTAAACAACCGTCGCCGGTGACAAGCGACAGTGTCCGAGTTATAAGTTCGAAAATGTTAGGGCATGGTTCCTCTGAGACACTTCATGCGACGAGAAACGGAGAAAGGCTGACTAGCAACCAATGCAATGGCAGGCGGCAGGCTCGTCGTCTTCGGCAGTCTCCGCAATCGCTTGTCCTAAGCCAGAAAAATAAGTGTCTCATCATTCATTACATGAACCCATAGAATAACAGGTATCTTGATATGCAATAATTTCGTAAAAGATGATTTTTACTTAATAAAAATTGCTATCTATTTTAGTAATTTTTTAAATTTTAGCCAATACAATATATTAAATATAAAAATTTATTAAAATTATATCCCACTTGTACATTACATTCAAAAACTTAGTCATTATACTTAGGTTTTTTTCAATAATACCATAGATTCTAAATTGTTATATAACTGATAGTGAAAATTTATAATTGACTTAGAGTAACTAATAAGCTAGAAAAGAAAACAGATGAGAAGAAACTAAAAATGGTATTTGATTTAGTCGTTATCTATTTTAGGTTAAAGATATTCCTCATGTTGGCTGTCATTGATGAGCAGTTAATTTTTTCAAGTTACAAAAATTAATATGAAATTAAATATAAAATCATAAAAATCTCTAGTCTAAATATTACGAAAACGTGGCTTGCTAGAAAATCTCGTGGGAAACATTAAATTCTTTCGATAATATGAAAAATAATGAAGATATAAGAGAATGTTAGACTAAACTTAATACACATTTATGTTTTATAAACTATATATACGATTATTTTTCTAATCGTAATTTATTTTTTTAAATAAGGAATGCGTATAAAACGTAAATTATATTACATAAGACATTGGTAAAAAAAAATTTTAAAAACGTTTAAAAATATACAAATTACAATTACATAAATAATACAATGATCAAGATCGTGGCTTCTTGATAAAAAGGACTCGAATGTAATCTATACGTTACCAAAGTTTACCAGACATCAGAGCGTCTAGAACGCATTGTCTGCTCGACCACCAGCGATGGAATGATTGCCTACAAATTTCAGCATTACGATTTAATCAATTTGATATGATGTTTTCGTTTAATGTTAATAAAATTAAAATAACAGACATTGCAATTTTGCTTTCTAACTTTAAAAATAACTACACTCTTGATATACTGAACATAATTTTTTTATTATAAATTAACCTAAATTTCAGAATAATCAGCCTACGTCTATTTCGCGATTCTTCTCAACTTAGATGACTTATAAATAGAACAAAAGATATTTTTTTTTTGAAAATCCTTTCTTATACTTAAATATAATGAGATACATTCCTGGTTACATAGGTATTATTTATGAATATGTATTGCATATTTCTGTAGACCTGTCATCTTTCATTGATCCTATAATGATACAATTTACGTAACAGCCCATTAACATTTTCACTTCAACAAGTCCCAACACATTCTTAATGTTGGTGAACTTCATTTATCATAGAATAAGTTAAACATTTGATCAGAAAGAAAATTAGTTCTTCGGGCAAAAAGAAAATAATTTTGTGTCAAAGCAATTCGTGAAACATGAAAAAATGTTTTGTGTTATTTTGGATGGAATGAAGTTTAGTGTATGAAAACTAGAGAACACTTTATCTCAAAAGGTTTCATGGGCCAATTATTTTTATTAATCACTGGGAACCAGGAGATGTAATTTTACCTAACGGACACTTTTTATGTCCAGAATATTTTTAGCGCAAAAAGATAAAAGTGAAAACATCAACAACTACCTGGATTTACGATGATAAATGATCGGAAAATATCAAGTAAATGAGTTTACATTGAAAGATTAACAGGTCTTATATGTAAGATAATAAAAAGTGAACTACATCTTCATATCCTCAAAAATATTTGTTTATATTTGTTTTATCTGTTGTAATTAAAGAGAAGAAATCATAAAAAAAATTCAATTATGGAAAATCATTTTTTATTTAATCAAAGTCAAAGAACTTTATTTTTTATACAGATTCTTTTCTATGAGTATGTTTTAAGGACATATTTAAGAAATGCCGCAACTCGAATATTTACTAGTCATAAACTCACTAATACAGGTGTAGCGACGCTGCTTATTGGTGTGCAGCAACTTTAAATACTATGCAAATGCTGCTTTATCGAGGCAACAATAGCTAATGTCAGCGTTAATGGTATTCAACCATAAGCAACATAAAAGTTAAAATAAGAGAATAATTGCAGAGGAAATATACTACGGAATTCACAAACAACATATATATGACTTCTTTATCCCCATAAAAACAGATATTAGTTATATTTGAGACAAACCAAAAAGCGAAAAAAACGTTACATGAATGTGTGAACAAAAACATGCGATTTCTAATTATTACAAATTACAAAAGATACTAGTTACTAAAGATACACATTTCTTCGTTATTCTTTTTCCTTCATACCACCAGATGTGCGATGTTATGTCTAACTCCTAAATCAATAGAAATTCTTAAATTACAGAAGCGTGAAAATCTCTATTTAAAATTAAGCTAACCTATGTAAACATTATTTTTAAAAACCGTTGTTTTTTACTTGGATTCAATTGTGACAAAAGAACGTTTTGTTTACTCACTCCAATTGACTAAGCATCCATAAATAATTTCCTATAATTTTAAAAATTTCGATTCTAAGAAATTCCCATAAACCATGAAAGTGTCGAAACCTTCATATGACATACTTATATTCTGATCATCTTTAGCTGGTATCATGATAAGAGTTATAAAATCTTAGAGACATATTCCAACTATATTGACATGACATAAAACTATATTTAAATGCTTAACACCATTACCAATAGACATTATACCAGCAACAACTTTATGGTTTATATCCATTTTCATTCCGTGTTTCTTCTACAAGAATTATGTGCGCAACCGTGGCACACACTACAGATTACCGATCCTTCAGTTGACTCCGAGTATAAGTACCCACAGTAGATGCAAGAACAATCGTCATCATCTTCTTCTTTTCATGAATCGATGTCCGTCTCACTTTCTTTCTTTCTTGGGGTCCCTACTTTTATTTTAGCCAAGTTTGTTGCAGTTTTTCTTCCTTTTAAGTATCTTTATTTTAATCTCAGTGTTCTTACAAATTTATTTGTTCACTCTTTTGTTCGTTAGTTTTCTTTTTCTAAATTTGATTTTCTAAGTAAGTTCATTTTTGTAAGAAGAATACGTGAGTATTGCAGTTTTACCTCGTTTTCTAGTCTTCCTTTCTTGAGCCCCAATTTCTTTTGGTATTGCTACGAAATTTGCCGAACTGACTAAAACAATACAACGGTACAATTCTTTCGATATTCGTTGTCTCTGTAGCTAGAAAACCTGCTTTTGTAAATACATTCTGGTCTACTGGCTCTATTCCACATGTTTTAAAACCATTTATAGCTGTTAGCATTGATGCGGCTTGAAGGTAAGCGTTTTCAAAAAGCTTTGCTACTTGAAAAGGCGTAACGACACGATCAGGATGCTCTCGTAACAACTTTTCTACCTCTGCACTATAGTAAGTACTTAGCGGTCCATGAAGGCAACGTCCGAAGGCTGCAATTTGTGGATGCAGTGTGATGGTGTGTATAATAATATAACACAGTTTTCTCTCGCATAACCAATTAAGTCAATATTTTTATACGTGATGTAAGTCCATACAGTAGTAGTAAGACTGGTTTCTCTTTCGTGGACTTTGTGAACTGTACAAATGATTTAAACCAATCAAAAAATATGTTTAATGTTATCCAGCCATTATCACTGCACGTTCCTAAAAATCCCGTACATAGGTGGAACATAAGTTCCTGCCGCGTTAAAACAGACCTCGGCTGTTACGAATTGACCTCTTTCTGCTGACGATAGGCAGGCGACTTGTTTCTGGCCTTTCAACGACAAAGTTTTTGATGGACACTTTGGTACTGTGCTGATACCCGTTTCGTCAACATTTTATATTCTGCCGGGTGTCAGTGAATGCTTATCAACAACCTCTTCCAACAATGTAAAGAACTCACTAACTGTCACTTGGTTGAAACCCATAGAAACTCTCCCAACAGAAGTTGGCTCGGGACGCCTGTACGTTAAATCTGGATGTTGCTTCAAAAATCCACTTAGCCAGTCTTCCCCAGCCATTCCGTTTTCAGCATTGAATGAATTTTCGATATTATTTCTTTTGGCTAATTGATAAGCTAAAACACGAAGCTCTTTATCTATTAAACCGAATAGTCGTGCTTCCATAGACTTTATATATTGAGATAATTCATTCTTCCTGTTCTTCGCTTGTAGCGTCCCAAAAAATTTTTTCCATAATCATTTTGTGAATCTATGTCTTCATTTGCATAATTTCTCGCTTTCATGACACGACTCCTTACGACGACTTCTAAAGTTTATTTAGGCACATTATAAATGCTATGAGAAATAACATTTCTTTTCAGAAATAACAGCGTTGACTTATGTCATCATCTTCCCATTTTGCGATGTTTTTCGTTTTGTGTTACAATTGCAGACCAACTTGACTGAAAAAATAAGAAAAACCGTAGAAACAAATAGGTATAACATTTTTAACATGTATCGTAAAAACGGGATAAGATGTTTATGGTATCCCGTTGTGCCCCGATCGCTTTGCCCCAACAAACATGTTTTCAAATAAAACTAGTCGCTTCTAACTTAAAACACAGACAGCGGTAAACAGCACCCAATATCGAAATTCAATAGGTACTACAGGTTTTGGTTTGGTTGAAAATACTGTTAAAACCTACTTTCTCACCTCATAGCACTTCGTTATTTGTCACTGAACTTCGTAAAATTATAAACAAATACAGATTTTTGCACAATGTAGCCAAAACATGTAGCGACCAGTTTGCCTCCAGCTAACGTGAGGCGACTAAAGTTTATTTAAATGACGTGATTGCCGGTTCAGTTGCGTATATGAGTCATGTACACCAGCGCATTTCCCGTCCTGCCCCAAACCTCGTTTTGCCCCGGTCTCCACTACTGTTTTTTTACATTTTAACATGCACTTTGATCGGTATCATTGGTTTCTACTAATTCTGTAAATTAAAAATATGGCCTATAAATATAATATATGACAACTAAAATGTGAATAAAAATATAAAAAATAAGAAAAAGTGACTACTTCAACACTTTTTAAAGGCGCTGATGGTTTTGCTTGCTCTCACCTTTCCCTAGTACTTATTTATGGAAATAAACCATTTGTAACATATTTAATCTTAATAATTTCACTGAATACCAACTACAAATATGAAAATTAAGGATCAAACGATTTTGGGGCTAGCCTGTTGTAAACTAATATTTCCTAGAATAAAAAAATGTCCTTCTAATAAATTGTGACAAACAATCTTATGGAACCAACATTCTAGGGGCGAAAATACAAAACAATTGCTTTCATTACAGCACCTGCTCGAATATTTTTAAAAGAATATAGTATTACGCACCGAATGTTTAGAATACGTCATTTTTATTTAGTAATTAGTCTTAAATAACAAACGTGCCGTTAAATATTTATACATATTTACCTCTGGATATACTCTATTCCTTGTTCATAATTGTTTTTGGACGACTCTTTGAACTGAAGGATCTTCAAAATAATAAGAAACTGTCATACCTTCTCTTTAGTTCATCGATTCCTATAAAACATAGCGTATTTATACCCCAAACCCAACAAAAGTGCCAATAAAAACTTTATCGAAATCCTTTTATCTGTTCCTACGCGATGGAAAATCAAATCAAAAGGATCAGAGACAATCACTCCAAACACAATATTTTTATATTCTATTACTTTTATTATGTTACTCGAAATATTTTTTTGTGAATATCATCTATGTACTAACACACCAATTCTATAGTATTTTTACATGAACAAACAGTAAAGTATATAAAAATAATGTTGTATGGTCCAATATTACACCTTGCAAAATAATTAAATTACGAATATTTTCAACAAATTCAAATTTTATACAAGTTTATCGGAGAAATACTTTTAAAACATAATATAGTTTAGTTAACGATTTTTATTCATCGTTTTCATAAATAGTTCTTTTCGATATCGTTTGTAAAATTTTTCGATATACAAGTACTCGTATATCGAAAATTTTACAAACGACATCAAAAACGTTTATGGCCAGAGAATAACTGATAAAAATGCTGCCATCATGGTATCTGCTAGCATTCTCACTTCACATCTAGCCATGTCCATTTCACCAATGCGAGACCGCATGGAAAACTTCATTGCGCCATTTAAAATATACATAGCCCATGTATCGATTTACATAGGTACGCGATACATTTGTGTACTTTCTTTTGCTATTATTGTATTACTAAAATGCAAAATTATTTTTTAAAACATTCAATTTGCATATCTTCTGATGGAGTGAACCAGTGGCGATGAACCAAAAAACTAAATATTATTCTAATTCATCCGTTTATTTTTTCAAAAACACCATCAAATTGGTTTAGTAATTTTACGTGATGTATGCACAAACGAACACATAGACAAACAGAAAAAAATTCCAAAAACAATATTTTATATTCTGTTTCTTTTGTTATACTCTCTTAAATATTTTTTTGGAAGTATCTTTAATATACAGACAGGCGAGTTCTACAGTTTTATGATATGTATAAACAAAAACTACGTAATAATAAAATTTGTATGGGGTAAAACTAAGCCCATCGATACAATTAAATTACGAATATTTGCACCACTCCATACTTGAGTTCAGACCACGCCTATTTCGCTAATGTATTCGGATAAAAAATTTCATTGTGCGATTTGAAACACGTGTAGCGCCATCTGTTGATATCCATAGATACGACGTATCTTTCGCCGTATATACCATTTCATGGCACCTGTTTCTCAATGCTTTGTATACGTTTTTAAGCTATTAACAAGGTAATACAAATTTTAGTTGCTGTGTTATGCGGTTAAAGTAAAAGGAAATTCAATTCTCGCGGACTCCCCCTATTCCTAGATTCAAAATTAAATCAGAACATTTACATTGAGCATGTTATTTCCCGATACCAAGCTAATATGAATATTCTCCGTGCAGTTTCTGGAGTGTGGCGGGGCTCACATTCTACCACATTAAGTTAATATATAACGCTCTGGTATGTAGTCACCAAAGGCAGACTATGGTTCATTTCTCTTTGATCCCATCTCCAAGACAAATGCCACTAAATTGACTCGCATTCAGTCTCGAGCACTGAGGATCATAACGGGTGCAATGAAATCCAGTCCCATAAATGCCCTACAAGTAGAATGTATCGATCCCCCTTTAAACCTCCCGCGACAATACCTAGCTGAACGTTACCTACTGAAGACACCTAGGTTTTATACTCACCCTATTTTTCCAAAATTCTTCATCCTCTCTAGGCTTATTGTACGTGATCCATTTTGTCATTCTAAGTTCTGACTTTATCGTTAGCTTCAAGTAGATTCAAGTCCCTTTCTAACCCCTTTCATCAAAATTCATCTCTTTCTCTTTATAGTTTTCCATTTGATCCGGTAATTCACAGGCCAAATATAAATTTGTGTTTTGGAGTTGGTAAGGAATCTAAAAATGCTAATTCGCTTTTATATTCTATTTTGAATACTTTTTGGGTGGATTAGACGTGGATATACAGAGACGCATCAAAGACTCTGAGAGGCGGCTATGTTCGGGCGTTGTTTTACTGTTCGGCATATTTCCGCCTCACTAAGGAATGTTGAATTATGCTGACTTAAAAAAATTTGCTGGCTTCTTACCTTTGCTGATTCCTTAAGTTGTTCACCGTCTCTTCTCGCTTATCCTTTTTCTTCGAACTGTGGTTTCCTGATTATCAAGATTAAGCAACTTACACTTGATTTGGAGAGATCGGGATCGGATGCCTTTCTTGCGTGGATCCCTAGTCACTGTATCATAATGAAATAGTCGATGCAAAAGCTCGGTTCGCCGAGCGGGGATCCATGTTTCACTATTCATTTTATTGAAGATCTCCTTCCACTGCTTCGTTCTTGAATTGCATTTGCCTGGCAAAAGACGTGGGAAAGATCATCCCAGAACACGAGTGTGGGGTACTTCTAGATTTAATCTTTTATACCCTCGAAACATCGGTTTTAAAAATTCATTGTTTCTTGAAAAGAAACACCTGTGGTATCTCGCATGCGTTTGGCTCATTGTTCTTATTCCTGCCCATTTGGCTAGGCTGCGTGTCAGAGAATCTCTAATTCACGAGGTGGGTTAGGAGAATCCGCTCTAAATCATCTCATTTTTGCAAGTTTGTTACATAATAGATTCCTTTCGTTAATTTACAAATTATTAAAATATAAAATTCAACTGTCCTTTAACATAAGATCATTTATATCTATTGCAAGCAAACCCATTCTAGAATTAATCATTCAGTACATAAGAAAGAACAACATCAAAATATAAAATCTATCATATTTAAATTCCTGTTTATTCTACTTTTAAATTAGTTTATACATTTGTATGTACTTATTTTGTACTCATCTGTAAATTATAATATTTTTTTTTCATTTTATTTAATTATTATCAACTCCAAACATAATTTTTGTTTTACTGTACACTTAATTTTTTTGTTAACAAGCAAGATATCCGCAGCATGATATAATCAGTGGTGCAGTCTTTTTTCCACGCTTCACATTGGCAAAGTTTATTTATGGAGAGAACGAATGCCATATAACGGAAGATAAGATAAGATAATTTTAATGTTTTCTAACTTTGAAAACCAATTATCATATGAACATAACATTGGGTAATTTCCTTTATACGAGATCATTTAATATATTATATTTCCCTGCGTTTTAAAAAAGTCGATCTGAAACGTTGTGTTGATTTGATCGGGGATGACAAATGCAATATTACTATACTAACATGGTAAATGGATATGACATAAAATATTATGAACAGATAATATAGTCTAACATATTCGACTAATATAATAAAATATTGTCTGTCTGTGCAATAGATTTTTTTTGCCATAATATTGAAAATTGATTAATTTTATACGAAAGATTCTGGGACAAAATCCGCAATTTTTAAAATTTTTATCTGAATATTTTGAAAACATTAGCATTAAAACGGTTAGTGTTTTTTTTACTGCTATAACTACTTATTCTAATGTATGAATGAATTATGTTCTCAGTTAAATATATCGATAATTTACAGTCTATGACCAATTTTAATAATTGGTTAAGGAAGGGCGTAAGGGGTCTTCTAAAAGACGGCGGTGATGGGGATAAGTAGAGTAACAGGCGAGGCATCATGTAAACAAATAATAGTATTATTGTATAAATAGTGATAACAAAATGATCGTTTTCTAATCGCGAAGTTAACTGCACTTGGTATCATCAAGATCAGGAAGGATAAGCTAAATTATAAGTCGGTTTGAATAATTAAATAATTTAAACTGATCGCGAACTGATGAGACCTACCAAGTGTCCGTCGTCGGCGCCTTACTCACTTCTATGTAGAAGGTGCTAACGCCTTCTTACGTTACACCTCATACAACGCTTAGTGACCGTCATGGTATAATGGGTGCGTTCATGTATATCGCCGACTTATTGTCAACAAAATTATTTTCATTAATTCGTGGGATACCTTGTCTATTGTTCTGTTTAATTATACCTTTAACTTGGTTCGTAGCTGATATTTTTAATCGTTGTTAAAATCATTATATTTGTGTTCTATACTTTTTGATCTTTCAAACTGTGGTTACTAAATTATTTGAATGCCCTTTTCCCCCAAAAGATTATTTTGGGCTAGTTAGTGAGGTCCATGCTTTGCAATCAACCTATATAATAATACCATATACGTCAACTGTTAAAAACCTGGGCCTACTGATTGATCAAAATCTTAGTAACGATGTTAGTCGTCGTGTTTTCAACAGGATACACTCTTTAATACGTCTTCAAAATTTTCTACCCAGTAAAACGAAAATTTATCTTTGTTAAACACTCCTGTTACCGCTAATTAATTATGGAGATGTGTGCTATCCTGATCTTAATGAAGAATATTTGTATAAATTGGAACGTCTTCAAAATTTATACATCCGGTATATCTTCGGTCTCAGAAAATATGATGATATTTCTGAATACAGGTCACTTCTCAAATGGCTGAAGATCCGTGATCGACGCTAACTTCACATATTTACACTTCTTTTTAATATATTTCCCTAAAAATTCTCAGAGCCCAAATTATCTTCCTGGCAAATTTAAAGATTTGTCAGCTCACGGTCTGGGGGCTACTTATTCCTAAACATTCCTCTACCACTAACAAAAAAATCCTTCACTGTCCTAGCAGCTAAAATTTGGAATCACCTGGATCCTGACATGAGGAAAATCACGTCCCTAAACATTTTCAAAGATCGAGTGAAAAAGCCCTGCCTCTCCTGAAACCTTTTCCTTTGTGCCCTTGTCCTTTCCTGTCTTTCCCATCCCAAATTACATCAATAGTTTGTATTAACTCTTACAGTCAACCGACTAAAATTCAACACCAATTGTTATGGTTGACTGGAAGAAATTGCTCGTGTAGCAATAAGTCCGCCATATGTACTATGCATAAAAGGTGATAAATAAATAATAAATAAATCGCAAGGCTAAACTTTACCAAAGCAGGCGCGGACCTGAGAACGATGTATGTTTCTCAGCGTCCACTTTATTTAATATATTCATGGATAAGTTGGAACTGCAATGTATGTATCATAAAACAAACTTCTAAAGTAGGTTATAAGAAATCGCTTTCATAATTTGCAAATTTGTAATTAGTAATTCTAATATTTTAACTTCACCTGCCAGTACATATCAAAATTCACGCAAGTGGATATATAAGGGAGGGTGTTAAAAAAGGATTAAATCTGACCTCCATGCGAAAAGTAAAAAGACGTCAAAATTATTGCTTGGGTCCTTCGTAAACGGACAATGTAAATTATTGAACATTGGGCATAATTTTATATTGTCTCAAATACATTCGAAACTATTTCTGTATAAACGTACCGACAACCTCCGTTTCACGAATTTCCACGATATATTATTTTATCTGAAACTAACAAAAATTTATGTTTAGGATACATTCAGGATTACAAAACTGCAATGAGAATATCTAACCTATTATTAAAGTAATGGATAAAAATGTAAAACATAAATCAAACCAGTATATAATGGAAAAAACAAGTTTCTAATCAAGTTTTTAGTATATTTTGCACGGCAATGAAAAAGGAGTTAGATCTCCTTGTTGCCCCGAAAGCATGGATGCTTTCTGAACAAGGCAAAATTCACAAAGTATCTTCTATGGTTTTGGTTACGCTCGATTCCAAGGGAATAACTTCTTATGTAATATAAGCCATGATTATAGCGCCCATGATTATGACAATTTCACATCCTACCCGAGAAATATGGCGATTTACAAGCTTGTGGAAACCACCAAAGGTTTAACGAAATCACCAACCCCATCCATTACCCTTTACCAAGGATCAAATACTTCACTTGCAAAATTGGCTAGTAAAACCGTTTTCCCAACCGTCGACTTGAATCAAAGCGTATCAAAAAATCCTAATTTTGGAAGCTGATATCAAGAATACAGCCGTCACAATGCCGTTTGGTTGTTTTTTTTATTTTCGAGGATGTATCCAAATTTGCAGACCGCCGGCCAAATGTTCTAGATATTCGTCTACAGATACTCCACGGACTCGATTACGTCTTACAATTCATCGATGGTCTCTTACAGGCGTGCACATCTGCATAATACGAAGAAGCGAAACAAAACATCTCTCATTTTGAACAAAGAAACGAACCAAACATTCAAAGCATACCTTTACTCCCTCATCAACCACACAATTCACCCGTGGCGTTATTCATCGAGGTGTCCAATCTGTCAGAGGCGCCGTACTACAACAACACGACAGCAAGAAATGGCTACTCGGCTATTTCTAGAAAAAAATTTCGTCCGCATAACAAAATATAGTAACCACGATCAATCTTTCAAATACTAGGTGATCATCAGTGCTGATGGGGATTTGTATAGACGACATCCAGGTACGCCTACGCGGAATCCCTGGTGGAATTCCACTTCGAAGACCCAGTAAAAGATTTTCGAAAGCAGTGACCCATCAACGCGCTTAAAACCATGGAAGGAAAGATAGGTTATTACATGAGACTCACGGGGTAGCTTATCGGTTACCCGGTATAACTACAATAAAGAGGATAAGTGGACTTGGTGCTCCAGTTTAATTTTTTGTGACCCAATTTGGAAACCGTATACAGAAGTGTGCAAAACAAAACCCTGAAATATCTTTTGTTCATATCCTTCCCTGACAATTACCCTGCCTCAACACCGTCAAATAGCGCCAAATCAGGAATAATTTCAGCGTATTTCTCCTTGATATCTTTGAAACAGGAAATATGCCGCTAAAATTTAAATGTCGTTGTAAAAGTAGAAAAGGCATTGATATATCGATAATAAGATTATAAAAGCGGTATATGGAGCTGCGGCGATTGAGATCCTTGCTGTTTTTATGGTAGTCGTACCTCTGCTTGCATGGTAGTCGTTTCTCGGCAGTCTGGAAAACAATGGTTATCTCTAGCAATAATCGGAGATCGCTTGGCGATCCGAAGTTCTACAAATCTATTTTGTTACTTCCTGCCTTTGAGAAGTTGCTTGAATTGGTACTGGCAACATATTTGTTGGCGCAGTTATCTCACTCACCCAGGTCCTCCGCCGAAGTGCCCACAACATATACGATTTTTACCGTCTCGATATGAGTAGATGCATGCCCAGATGAATAAATTCTCGGAATTTTTTTGAAAATCTCGAGCGCGTTTGATCCACGTTGAAGTCCCGGTGTATGTCAACAGACCTCCGCGGGATAATAATTAACTCTTTCTGTGATGGAATTGTCTTTTTCAAAATGGAAACATTACAGTAAACAAAACATTGACGGTCTCAGTCCCGGGTTTCAATTTGGAATATCTTCTTCAATGACATTCTCACGATAGTGTCCGGGGACGCAGTAGAGTGGTGAAAGAGCTGACCATTCCCATCATTACCAGGATTATCTCAAGGCCTCTCCAGGGACCCATAATGACCTAATCTCATACAAAGAAGGCGATGTTTGAAGATCCCCTAAGAGTGTTTCGTATCTACCATAAAACGCCTTCACCCAATGGTGTTAAAGGCCGTCCCTTCATAATGACCCATTTAGGATCTCCATGTTTTCAACTCAAATAAATTACGGTGACAAAAGAAACCACGTCCTAAAAAACATGTTACTGCTCTACGTTTGTAACGCTATGTTCTCCTATAAAAATATATGCGCATAATCGTGTTAATTATAGTGAACCAATATAAGCTCTACTGCATAGAGAACAGAGTGAGATAATTGCGCCATCACATCAACCGTCACTTCCCAAAAGCCGAAAGGAACATCGTTACGCTCTTTTCGATTTTCGCACGAAATTCTACAGACTCTGCAGCACTTCAAATCACTGGTCGATTTCCATTATTCTTCAGGATAATCTTCAGTTGTCCCACCTTCCAGACCATCGGAAAATAACCATCGCCCAGGCAACAGTTACTTTCAATCCCTGGAACGTTACACGTGTCCAGGTTTATGACAATATCAACTTACTCTAAGTGGTGTGATTCGAAATCAAAGCAAGGTACCGAGCTAGGATTGTGGCAAAACAGCTAGAGATACGTTGGAATTATTCCTGATTTGCGCTGTTAGATAGTGTTGAAATCTTTCGGGCTCTTCTACTGAGGGACAGAGGCTCATCTGACCCCTTCGGTAGGCCCATACGACAATGACAATCACCCTGGATTGAAACTCAGCGGCCATGTCATTTACATAAACTAAGCAATATAAAATTTTACTCAGTTTTTCAAGTAAAACTTCTTTTATCGCGACTTGAGGGTGACTAGATTTTTTTTTCGGACGGAAATAACAGTCAATAAAGTCTACAGTTCACTTACGTTGTTTGACTATAGAATTTTGTGAGTATATGTGTTATATAACAAAATGTATACTTGAAATTATTTCTATTCTTTTTTATAAATTGAATACTAATTATTATTTTTTTTGTTTGAGAGTGTAATTATTATTTTTTGTAGCGAGGTGGTCCCTTATAAATATGGATGATAATCTGATGATGAGATTCCGAAATGAAAAATGGAACCGTTTATTGGATGGCAATAAATCATGGATGGTAACAAAACTATGATTCAAGATATATTCTACTGGTAGTTGTTACTTTGCAAAATAACTATACCAGCGACAAGGTCAGGATCCAATGACGAGTTTTAGAGATGAACAATGGAATTCCTTAACGTATGGTAATAAATCAACCGTGATTCAAGATATTTGCTACTGACAGTTGTTACTTTGCAAAATAACTTCACCGCCGACCAAGTCAGTATCTGACGATGAGTTCTAAAGATGAACAATGGAATTTCTTAAGAGAAAGTGGTAAATTAACCGTTATTCAAAATTTCTTACTGGTAGTAGTTTCTTTGCAAGATAACTTCACCATCAACCAGATCAGGGTCAGATAATGAGTTCTGAAGATGAATAATGGAACTACTTAACGTATGGTAGTAAATCGACAGTGATTCAAGATATTTGCGACTAACAGTTGTTACTTTGCAAAATAATGTCACCATCGATCCGGTCAGCGTCTAATAATGAATTCTGAAGATGAACAGTGGAATTCCTTAACGGATAGCAGTAAATCAACCGTCATTCAAAATGTTTTTACTGGTAGTTGTTTCTTTGTAAAATATCTACACCATCAACCAGGTCACGGTCTGATGAGAGTTCGAGAGATTAACATGTAACTTCTTAACGGATGGCCATAAATCAAACACGATTAAAGATATTTTCTGCGGGTAGTTATTACCAGTGACAGCTTTAGTAAGTGGCGAGCAGAACAACCACCCAGGGTCTCGCTCTTGTATGGGCCTCGCGCAATGACCCGAGTGGAAATAAAGGTGGCATATAAAACTTTATTTTACCCTTGTGCATATAAAACTTTATTTTACCTTGCAACAATAAAATAAGTTTGGTATAAAAATTAATATTAACCATATCAAAATTATCAAACGTAATTTTCAAACACTAAAACCTAATTGAAAAATTCATTACAATTTGAATTTCACGTCTCGCGCACTAGAACTTCAACGCGTCGTTTTGTTACTGTCAACGTATTTGCTATTTATTACGTCTGTTAACACATACTATCGAATGTTCGGACTGATATTGGAATAATCCTGAGAATGATTGCTACAACACCTGTGACAGTTGTGTCTGCCGAAAGGAGCTTTACGAGGGTAAAAATTATTAAAACATATTTGAAGAGTTCAATGACACAAGATCGGCTTTCAGATCTTGCTATTCTCTCAATTGAAAATGATATAGCTCATTCATTAGATTATAATTTAAAATAATTAAATATTTTAGTCTTAAGAAAAGTCATAAACGTCATTTATAGATAGCTGCGTAGGTATATATTTTAAGGTATTTATGTACCTTAGCTTATAAATTTCATTTCTCATCAATCATCATAAATACCTACTTCCATATAGATAAGGGTCTTATATAGATCTGCCGACCGGAGCCTCGCAATGGTTAAGGCCGCCACTCGTTATTAGTTTACAAAATAATTACACCATGGATCAGGTTAGGGTCTGATGATGAGTTCTGGAGATAAATAAGAATGTAACTCCGTATCGGATGGTCGTAAATTAACCGTAATTCGAGATATTAGCTACTAGTAGTAGTATTAGCTACTAGTAGTACTTTGCAAAATAACTACACCATCACGTGATTGAATCGACAAGCTCAGGGTCTGATAATGAGTTCGACCAGGTCAGGATCTGATGATGAGTTCTGAAGATGAACAATTGAATTTCTTAACGGATGATAGTAAATCAACGGTTATTAAATTTTTTTTTACTGGTAGTTGTTCCTTAGTAAAATAACTACACCATCGACCAGATCAGGTCTGATTAGAGTTCTGAAGATTAACAATGTACTTCATAACGGATGGTCGTAAATCAACCATGATTCAACATATTTACTACGTGTAGTAACTCCTTAACGGATGGGCGTAAATTAACCGTAATTCGAGATATTGGCTATTGGTAGTAGTTACTTTGCAAAATATCTACAGCATCACACGATTGAATCTACATGCTCAGGGTCTGATAACGAGTTAGATCAGGTCAGGGTCTGATGATGAGTTCTGGAAACTCTCAATGTAATACCTTAATGGATGGGAATAAATCCACCGTGATTCAAGATATTTGCTATTGGTAGTTGTTACTTTTCAAAATAACTACACCGTCGACCATATAATACCTGCCACAATCGTCAAAGAAGTTTTACTTCAACGACTCGTAAAGGTTACTCGCACTCAGAATTTTTGAAGTTATACTTCTTTAGGCGCGTTATGAAAAAATGATGGGAATGAAATTTTAAGATTCGTCACACAAAAGTTACAGTATGAAGTTGCAGCGGTTGCAGTCTCGAAACAAAAGCTATTGGCACCATCGTCGCCTCTGTTCACTGTTTTCATATTCATAGTATTTATCCACATGTTTCTAGTGTCTACATTCACACACGTGTTTTAGTTTCATATAAGTGCGATTTATATATGTGCTGATAAATTATATTCAGTAGTGATTTAAATTCAATATTTTGATTAATATATTTACTATTCGTAAATATTAGTGAAAAAATTGTGTTTATAGACTTTTTCAAGTGCTCCAATTTAAGTGAGGTTATCTATCCGTATGTATTATTTAATGATGCCAAAGAAGTATAACTTCTCACGCGCGTACATAAGTACACGCATCCTTTTTTTATTAATTAATTTTACTAAGTCGTTTAGCTCTCAATGGAAAATTTAGAAAAATCCACCTCAGTCTTGGCATCTTGTCATTAAAAGGATATTGGTTTATGTCCCAGTTTCAGATGTGAGGCATCTGGACTATGTAAAATAATATTGCTCTGTGGGTGCTCGAGAAAATATCCGATATGCCTTAGCAGCTACGAACACGTTATTTGTATGGACACTGGTGCGTCGTGATTCAGCAAGTTAGAAAAGTCACAATAAAATTTAAACAAACACCAATTGCGGCTCTGAGGAAGACTTATAGACTTTACTCTACATATGTGTTACCGGTTTAAGTGAGGCACAAAAAACAATGAGTTGGCGCAAGGAAGGAATTACAATTCAGGATTGTTACACTTTGTACATCAACTTCCGAAATAGCTAAATCACAAGAAAATAGCTCGATTGCATTATTAGTACGACACTCAAACTAATTAATTTTTCTAATACCATTCGTCTATATCTAAGCAACAACATTTAGGAAATCAACCTATCTTCGTGGATCAATATCTTCGTTCATCACTACCTTCTGAATGGATATTCGTATGCAACAGGGCGGCAGAAAATGTTGAAGCGAGATAACACAATATTTGTTGTACAGCTACAATCTCTATTAATCGCCTGTAACTCACTCACACGCTTAATGAATATAACTACAACTAATCATCAGATATTCCTAAAAACTTATCTTCAAGCAATAAACTAGCCTACAGCAAGATAACCAAATTTCCGTCAGCCAGCCTCACGTCCTCCAGCGCTGAAGACGTCAGGTACTGGGCGTACATTTTGTTTACCGATACGCTTTACTTGAGAGGGAACACTGTAGCTGTACCTGTACATATTATACCACCAATAAAATTATAAGATTACGAAGAAACAAAATAACCCCTCATCGATACCTTGCGTCCTCCACTTCCGAGCTAAGATTCCAGTCGACCAGTCAAATCCATAACCATTCCACGTTATCAGCTCTCGCTAACCAGTGTATATCGACACATAGCAACACGGTTGAATCGGCAAGATATCACGAAATAGACGCACATTTGTAAAATTAAATTAATTCTTGAACTACTCATCGGCCTGGAGTTTTATTTTACCAAATATTCTATTTTCAAATTCCTTATTTTGCATATCATTTTATTTTAATCTGTACCAATAATGAAGAAGATGCAATGAACGTCCATGTTTTCATAGCGTAAACTGAGATTACCCTAATTTATAATTTTTTGAAAAATGTGCAAAGATTACATCAACACATATGGCTGTATCATCATAGTCAACAATTAATCACTTTATCTAAGCGCTATAACGACATAGCCACATATTCACATCTAGCTTCATTTAATAATTTGCGATTCATTTTTAAAGTCACATTATCGACAGACAATTATGTTTAATTAAAAAGGCAGGAAGATATCAAAGTTCTTATATCTAAAAACACTATGACATGACTACTAAATCATTATTGAAAATACGTATATGGGTAGGTCCAAAGTTTTTATTTAAAAAATATGTGCTTTGTTTTTTTTTTTAAATAACAACGTAAATATATAGACAAACTATTAGTGATATTAATAGCTGTCTTTTACTGGTATTAACTAGTAACACATTTTTATTAGCCATCTATCGGCATAGACACATGATTTAACGTTGCGCTGTCGATATTTAGAGAAAATAACTATTGTAGTTATATGTCTATGACTTTTTTGTCTATGCATACAGATTTTGTGACTTGATGCTTACACGTCAAATAGTATGAACTAATACAATGTTCATTTACGAGTTTAAACTATTTGTCCAAGATAGATAAGACTTTTTCACATACTAGGTTATTCATCATCATACCATTAGAAATAAAATATCCTGTATACTTTTATAACTTATTACGAAGTCCTTTAAACTTTGTTTTACTCATGTATACTTGTTAGTAATTTCAACCTTTTGACATGGGTATGTCCATTTGTGTTTTACTGTCATACAGAACGTATTTGATCGCGTTCATGTTTTTGTAATTTGTGTGTACTAATATTGTGAATACTTCGCAGGCGGCTTACTAAGCTATTTCCGCGGGCTTCTGGGAGCTCGGGAAATGCGCATTTTGATATTGGGCTTGGATGGTGCAGGCAAAACTACTATACTATATAAACTTCAAGTGGGCGAAGTTGTGACTACAATACCGACAATTGGATTTAATGTAGAACAAGTTCAATATAAAAATCTTAAATTCCAAGTTTGGGATCTCGGTGGACAAACGAGTATAAGGTATATATTAACATTTGGCACCCTGTAATGATTGGTATCATAATATATTTTTATATCAACAAAAATTATAGTCGGATAGTTTCAATTAATTATGTTCTTATTTTTTAAATTATATATAAATTTTACCATAAATATAATTGTCTAAGTTAATAATAATAATTATTATGATATACAAGTTATGTAAAAATGGATTTTAGTTTCATCTTAACTTTTATAACCTTACAAGATATGTCACTAATTTTTAAAGAATATGTCACTAATTTTTCTTTCGTTTTATATTACTTATACAATTTCTATAAGAAAATGGTTTACAAATAATTTTATTTGTACGTTTTAGTTGCATAGACATTATTTGGTAATAAAATAATAAGTGCCTACTTAACTTGGGTTATTATTTTGGTGTTAGAAATTTTTGGGGCATTTGCAGCTGTAAAATTTTTTTTATGACAAAAAGATGAATGTCCTAAAATTTTTTCTCAGAGCCATTTAACTCTTCAAGCATACACCTCACACTGTTAAATCATATATGTTTCGGTTATAGTTAAGTAAACATATCAACAATTATATATTATAAGAAAGAAAACTAAATAACGAACCAAAAGATTATATGCTCGTCTGTAGCGTACAATTATTTTGATCGTTATCATTTTTGCTCCATGTGAGACGCGGATTGAACTGGAAGACTCGCCAAGTTAATAATAACATACTTAACATATGTTAATAATAATATACTTAAATTTATAAAATGATTCTTTTATTTACATTTATTTATCTATAATATTTTTTTATAATAACAAAACTTTCATTTTATAAAGACTTTTCCTTTGTAAGCCTTTTTTCTTACAAAAGTGGGGAATTTTTTCGTTTTGTCCATTATTTTTTTACACTTGTAATTATATACATAAGGTAAAAATGTTTCATCTACGTTGTAACTACATTTGTTCCATATCTACGTAAAAAATATCAACAATAAAATCAAAGCTTTTGGACTTATATATTAAAGGAAGGTCGGGTAGCCCTGGACGGCGGAGAGCTTCGGACATTTAAATTACTCACATGGAAAGCATGGTACATAAACAAAACATCATCTCATATATCCTGCCATAAAGTAAAAATCAAAAGCAATTCAGTTACAATGCTAATGTCCAGTGAGAGACACGTTACTGAAATTTTTGTTCACGCCAAAAATTTGCATACTGTATATATACTATTTATAGGTTTGTGCAAGTGGCACAAAAATAAAATGAAAGAAATAGTTAAATGTGTAATAGAAGACAAATTATCAGTAAAATTAGCAGCAAACAGGTATAATGTACTGAAAACCTTCCTTCAAGCCGTAAAAATGGCATAGAGATTATTTTACAGCCAAAGTTAGGAAGATATGAATCCACATTTTCTGAAAACTTTTCTAAGCAACTTTATGACCATGTAAAGAAACTAAACAATCGTCTGATGCCATTAACAAGAAAATAATTTTTTAAATTAGCATTGGATCTAGTGGAAAAATTCAAAATTCCTCATAGATTTAATAAACAAAAAAATATTTCAAGGAAAAACTTTTATTACAGTTTACATACTTCCGGTAGTCATGCGACACAGTGTGATACTGAACCAGTGCCTTCAATGAGTGAAAATTTTATTGCAACAGTTGTCACCAATGCCTAACGCACCTTAAAATCGCTTAGCGATTCGAGCTTGGAAGACTCAAAAGGCCGAAATTTTAACATTTGTGCTCTATAAAAAAGCCTGGAAGACGGACAGAATAGTAAAGGAAATAGAAAAGACCAAAAGAAATAATAGAAAGGCACTAAACAAGTGTTGAAAACCAAGAAAGTAATAAAAATCTGTCCTATAAAGAAATAAGACTGAGTATGTTATAGGCAATGAAACTTTTTAATAAGACTAGATTCAATGCTATAAGCGCAAAGATTGGGCACATGCAATTGTATTTACATTGATGCTTCACACCTTCAATTTAGTTATTAATTTTTTTTTATTTGTATTGCATTTATGTGTCTGAGGCTATCCAACATTCCCTATTTCATCAACGTGGTGCAATCGCTGATGTTATGTAAAAGTGATGTGGGGTTAATAATTTCCAACATCGTAAAACTAAACTTTGCAAATAGTTACTTTGCAAATATATGGGTACGAGGATAAATTATTGCATATGGATTTAAAACTAAACGTCTTTCTTCTCTCATTGAAATGTCTAACTCATATAAGAGGATTTTCATCAAATAGATATTTGTATTTTACACAAGCCACCTAACTAAATAATACTACATCGGGACACAGCCGAGATTATTACGGACAGCATAAAATTATACCATAAAATTACCTACGCAATATTTCTGTTTGAATTGATTGTTGACAGTATCTGCTCACTTTAATTTCTACATATTGTTCTTCCAACATACTGTCTTTGGAAAATATATTCTTCTAATCTTTTTTTATATACTTTAAACAGATATGTAATAGGTGGCTACTGGTGTAGATTTTATCTGGAAGTCAAAAATGATTCTGACTAGGGTACACTGGAAAATGGATTACTTGACCAATTGATCCAAACAAAAGCCTCATTTTCCAAATTAGTACATTGTGAAAGAAATTTGTGGTTGATAATGTAATATTGAACCCTGTTAGGAGTTCATTGTAGCTTATATTAATATTGATTATATTAAGTATTATGGTAATGATTAGAAAGAAATATTGTCTCCTGAAACAATGTGAAAACAGATGGAACACATTTCTGCACTGCAAGCAGAGACATAAATTTTGAAATTCTTTTTAAAGTACCACACATTAACTCCACCTAATTCCAACTCGAACACCCCACAATGTTGAAAGGTAAGGGAAGATTGGAATTAATTTTTCTTATTTTACCCTCCCACCGTACAAGGAACAAAACGGGGAAAGTTTCACTATGATGACCTAGTCGCCTCCCAGACCCGTCCACTATATGGCGATACCATAACAGATATAGTGTTCAAGCATATATTCTGTCTATATAAAATGAAAACTGCTAATTCAGCATTTCTCTTATATTAGAAACCATTGTTTACGCACTATCTAAAAGAATCTAAGTTACTGAACAATGGTTTCTGTACACAAATAAATAGTCATTCGATACAAAGCCTAGGTCCTAAGAAAGGGATTTGTTTTATAACCTCAACTAAGACTTGAATTTAGAATTTTAGTTGTTCTGTTTGGCCAAGTATTATAATAATATAGTGAGCGTGTCATGTTTTTTATTTGAAATTGTGTGACTTAGTTAATGATGTTACTTATCCTTGAAGCAACAATACCATTTTTATGCCTAATTATGATAATCTAAGATGGAATTATCTGTATGAATTTCTTGATTTTTGGCAAAGTGGTCTGTTTTCAATCTATGGATATCCATAAATATCATTTCTAATAGCACCTGTCGCCCTACTGTAAATGAGATATATTGGTATAAGTATATCGCATGCACTCACCAGGGTCACGTGTGAAGTAAATACTATTGGGTTGGCTTGAATTTCTCATATTTTGTATGGAATCTATACATATAATAAAATTGTAACAGAGTGAATTATTTAAAAAGAATAATGGATTTAATATAAACAAAGATACCAACAAAAGAAGCCGGAAAACCTGTTTTTAGAATTTTTGTTTGTCTATTTCTGTCTGTATGTCAATTTGTTCAGCAATTATGCGAAATCTACTGGACAGTTTTGATGAAATTTGGTATGGTAATAGTTTATATCCAAAAACAACATATGAGAGAAAAAATAATTCTAATAACTTTTCTTATTCCAAATTTCACGTGAAGTTGTAGGCACAGCTAGTGTGTATATATTGAAATATATTATATATTTCCAAACTCAAACTACAATACACTTCATTTCACCAGAAGAGTAAACACACTGCACATTTAGGAACTCAATTGTTTTATATATATATATATATATATATATATATATATATATATATATATATATATATATATATATATATATAATTTGGAAATTCTTTATTTTAATCCAGAATTTCTATGCATACGTTGTATCCAGATGCCATTTATTTCACTAGACTGTTAAACACGTCATGAAAGTTCATGGATGATGTTGCAATTGCTTTACTGAAAATCTCATTGCAGATTAAGTGGTGAAAATCTATTAAAAAAACCTTCTGAAGTCATCGACACATGGTTTATACTGCATAACAACGACCAGATATTTCAGAATATTGCCCATGTTTCCAAACATTAGAGTCGTTTACAATAAACGGGGAGCTGAAAATAATATAGTCACCTTCAATTTAATCTCACGGTCATCTGATCTCAATCTATATTTTTTTTTATAGTTTTGGTTTCAAAATGTTTGGAACGTTACCGTAATTTCATTTAGTTTACTCATAATTAATATTTATTTATTAATTTCTGGCTATGTTCTACATCAAATTTTACAATACCAAGGAAATATATAAAACACTAATATAAAAAACACAGGTAACACTATGAACTTAATTGTTTATAATATTGTTTTCTTACAGACCTTATTGGAGATGTTACTATGGTAATACAGATGCAATTATATATGTCGTTGATTCAGCTGACAGGGACAGAATAGGCATATCTAAAGATGAATTATTACATATGCTGCGGGTATGTCAGCGTTTTTTATACATAAATTAATTACAATGATTTATATCAATTGTTTGATTTTTCATAGAACTCGGCTATACTCGGCAACATTGATGTAAAATTTTTGCAGTGTTTTATTTGCTGAAATGATACATAATTCTGGAATACTTAATTGTGGGACCCTAATTAACTATTCAAGAATTATGAATGAGAGTTACAGCGTTCAATGCATACATTTTATCAGTTTTAAAATGTATTGAAAATATCTACATATCTTTCCAAATAATGTCTCTTTCCTTAAAATTTAAAATGCTACCATAACACCAGTTGAAATGCTATTATGTGGAACATGAACCAAATAAAACAGTAAGAAAAATTTTATTCAAGCGACTTTAAGGAAGCTGGAAAACCTACACGTTTTGTATCTTTATTTGTTAGGTTTGGATGTTTGTTACCTAGTAAATCTTTCCGCGTAATAAATGTTTCCTGTCATCATAATAAAATCTATGTGGGTGAAACTGTGGACAAAAAGCTAGTTTAAAATTAATTACCATTACAAGATATAACATATGCTATGTACCTTTCAAGTAGCAAATGGATTTTGATAAAGTAACACTTTTTATCATAAATTTTTTCCACTTTATTTATCATAAATTGTTTCCACTTTTCCTTTTTTGATTGTTTCATAAATTGCGAAATAGTATTTTTAAAGATTGTGCTGCATTCATCATAACAATAACAATTTGATGCAAAAGTTGAAAGACACTAAGGAAAATGTTTATTCACATATGAATAAACATTTTCCTTAGTGTCTTTCTGTCAACTTATGTATCACAATTCCATGCTTCTAAATCCATAGAAACATTCCATGCTTCTAAAGTCATTGCATGTCAAACATAAGCTAATAGCCACTGGGGTAACCTCTGATGCTTTTCAGAATAGAGTATTTGAGAAATATTTTTTTATTTCATAATTTTAAAATAGAAACAAGCTTACAAAGAGTGAATAAATATTTAATGAATCATAAAAATTTAAAAAATTGCAAAGATTTAAATTTAACATTTAGACAAGGACAGCATATTGAATTGTGATATCATTTAGAGTAAAATTAAATTTAGAAGCTTACAACTCTCTTATTTTAATCAATTGTTATAATTTTTTCACTACTTGTTTTTAATTCAGCTATATTTTCATAATCACATTTTACTAAAAACTGCAAAGTTAGGTGAAATCCACTCACTATCCTATTATTCAATATTTGTAATGGGCCATTACTAAATAACTCTAGGAAGGCTTTACCTTCAAAATCAACACTTTTAAATCATCATATTTACTATGAACTTCTACAAATGACAAGTTGCATACGCAGATTTCTTTAAATGAAACATGAAAATTCAATTTTTACATTTTAAATACATTTTAAATTTAATAGAATAATTCAGTGATTATGGTTTATCATATATTTAATTATGGTTATTTTTAAATGTCATGTCTACAGTTTAAAACAGCATAATTTCTATATTGCCGTATATCAAATCAATAGTACTTAGTATCTGGAATTGATACCTAAAAATAATACTTTGGAGTTTTAGAACTCTAAAAGATAGCTATTAGCTATCTTTTAGAGTTCTAAAACTCCAAAGTATAATATATAGTTAAGCTAATTACTTAATATTTTCTTTGTTTTAACAAACCACTAAATGATGAAATAAATATTGTTTCAATACATTGAGCACCCACCGGAGTGTAATTTAAAAGCTCTTTTATGTCTATTTCTACGTTTTTAATGTAAAGGAAAACCCTTTAAAGTTGGAAAAAATATCATATAGAAATGTAAATATTATGGGTACAACATACATATGCTTGTATGGATATAGTCTCTTGCAGACACTCTGACTTAAGTTTTGCCTGATGGACATGGTCTTTCATGAGCATTAAGACCTTTGGACATCATTTAATCTAGACCTACTTTTTTATAATTGTGCTGTAATGCCTCTTAAATCCTTTTAATATGTATTTACTTTCCAAAATCTCCAGGAGGAAGAGTTAGCTGGTGCTATATTAGTTGTGCTTGCCAACAAACAAGACATGGCTGGATGTCTCACAGTTGCGGAAGTACATCAGGCTTTAGGCTTAGATGCGCTCAAAGACCGCACTTTCCAAATATTTAAAACTTCAGCAACAAAAGGCGAAGGTCTTGAACAAGCAATGGACTGGTTATCAAATGCACTCCAATCTAGAAAATAACAAAATCGTCCAGAGTGTAAGGTGAGTCGGTATTGTGAGATATCATTGGACAATTTAAATATAATTTTAATTTTACACAGAATTTTTTGTACAGAAATATATTCAGTGCATTTTTTCTTTTTCAAAGTTACAATTTTTAACTTTTGTTGATAATTTGTCAATGCATTACCTCACAAAGTAACTCTTTACCGGGATTTAGATATTAAGGGATATTACATAGAAAATTATACAGGTAATTCAATATTTTTCTTGTGTTTTTTTTTCTTAGAGATTCTATTTCTGAACATGAAGCTTTAAAATATAATTATTATTGAGATAAAAATAAAAAATATGTTATTGAATACTAAAATTATTTCTCCATAGGCTCCAATAAAAAATGTTGTACATTGTGATACTGTTTTATATTTTTAAGAGTCTCTTTTATATTTTTATATTCTTGCTATACACATAAAAATACACCATAAAGAAACATGATGGCATGGGGTCCTTTTGCATGAATTCTGCACCATGTAATAACTTTTAACAATTTCAATGACAGTTGAATATGTTGAAGATTCTTTAGGCCCCAGAGACAACTGTTTCGTTGACACATCCACTCAAATAAAATTTTTAAATTTCGAGAAACTTGTATGAAGGTACTGCAATATTTTAATTTAATAGTTATTTATGATCTGTGGCAGAAAAGACGCAATTCACCCTTCAAAATTCAGTATAAACTCTATTAAGAAGTGTTAACCTGTACACTATATCTAAGTATCAATGCTTCAAACTCTTCAACATTTTTACTTACATCAGATATGTTTTTGGTAATAGATACTGACTTTGGATGCCAAATGTGGAGCATATCTTTGTTGTACTGTACTTTACAAATCTGTTAAATAAGCGATCAATTGCTCTTCGGCTTCGGATACTTCCATTATTTTATTGGGAATTCTCACTGAATAACAAACAATGTTACAATTTGTACACATCATTTTGGTTTATTGAACCTAAATATCAGAGATTTCCTAAACACAATGAGTACAGTAAAACTGACATTAGCTGCACAAATTAAAGGTGGCATCATGTAAAAATTGGTAGCGGACTTTTACTTAACCTGTATCTGAGTTTTCTTCATTTAAGCCAAAGTTTGAATTTTAGATCTTTATTATTCATGATTATGTTAATCTGAGATAAGTTGGAAGATTAGATAAAATTGAAACAAATGAGAGTGTATGAAGGAAAAGATTTAATTACCAGATTTATTACTCATTAACAAATAAAATACTTAAAAATGTTCATAAAGTATTAAACACTGATATAAAAAATGACCATAATAATCTTAACAGCCTATTCATAAAAAAAATCACCCCTTACATTTAATTTCCTCTCATTGACAAATAAAATACTTAAAAATATTCATAAAGTATTAAACACTGAAATAAAAAATGGCCATAATAATCTAAACAGCCTTTTCATCAAAAAATCCCCCCTTACATTTAATTACATTTTTCACAAGCATTTGTCAGTTGTTTCTTGGAAAATATTGTTCCAGCTTTCATGTAGAGCCTACCACATGTCTTCTTGGAAGAGGGACATTGATCTTGAACATTTCTATCAAACTCTTCACATGAGGACTCTGAAGTGGCCATACTATGTTTTTTAACACCCTTTCTGCCTCTTTTCGTTCTAAATAACCTCTGCATAATTTAGGACTGTGTTTTGGGTCCTTGTCTTGTTAGAAAATGTATCCCTTTCTAATTAATCTTATCCCAGAAGGATCAGCATTTTCCTGTAAAATTATTTTATAATGTTCTTTTTTCGTTATTCCTTCGATACAAACCAAATCGTCAGTCCCATGACCCAAGAAACAACCGCAGACCATAACTAAACCACTGCCATGCTAGATGGAGGGGCACTACACAATTTGGCATCATCTTTTTTTCTGCTCTCTACTGATCATAATTTTGCCCTTTTTAACCAAATATTACAAACTTCTGTTCATCAGTCTAAAGGACTTTTTTAAAATCTTCTTTTGTCCAGTCTCGATGGCAAGAGGTTTTTTTTTCTTTTGTAGCCTTAACAAAGATTTTCAGACAGCATCACAACCAAACAAGTTAGTGTCCCTCAATCGTATTTTTACCGTAGTCAATGATACAGATTCCGATCAAAAATTTCGGTGCGAATTTCTGGTTCTGTTAGGCGTCTATTCCGCTTGCTTGTAACGATGATGAAATTATCCTGACTAGAAGTGACTCTCGGTCATCTTGAACGTAGACGATCTTGATCTCTGCCAGTTTTCTTGTGTCAAATAATTATGCGGCAATTGCATGCTCAGATTTACCTTCTTTATGTAAAATGATGATGGCAGATCTCATTTCAGTGCTAATTTCATGTACTTTTCCCATTTTGAAGATGTCTTGACTGCAGTAACCACAAGTGCTGACTAAATAGAACTATATGTGAATAACTTTATAAGAATACACGTAATCCAAAAGAAAAATCTGTTGTAGGTCATATATTTTGATTATTGCAAAATAATTAGTAATAAGAACGAAGACAATGTAAGTATTTTATAAGTGCTTCACATTTTTTTCCGGCAGTATACATTTTTAGAATTGCTACATATTAGTGTAAAGCTGATTAAATGTAAGCTCACGATCTTGATTGAATGTGTCTAGCAGATGTTTCTCTGGTATTTGTTCCTAGTGCAATCTTATTTATGTATTTAATTTTCTACCAACTTTCTTTAGGTACGTTTATTTTCTCTGTTACTTATAAAAGTTATTTGATAAATTTTTATAAAAAAGATTTTGTACTCTACCTTGCTGTACATGATGTATTAATAAGTTGATTCATATTCTTTGTACTTGATGCCTTTCTGCCTATTGCACTATTCGTTTATAAAAATTGCACTATTCGTTTCAAGTGTTTGATCATTTTAGTGGCAATTACAAAAATTGTATGTAATAATTACAGGTTGTAGCAGAGCAAGCAGTTATCTACGAGAGGAGTGCGAGCCCGTGCGTGCAAAATGACAACTTTGTACTTAGAATCCATCATGTGGACAGTTTAATTAAATTACCACAGTTTGATTTGTAAACAAACATATTGTGTATATTATTTTATAATTTATGAAATACAGTATAATTTTCAGCTTGTTTATGTAATAATAATTACTCCTATTATTTTGTTAAGAGAGATAGTTTCAGATAATATTAAAGTAAATATATACTTACATCGTTTTTCTCAATTGAACATTGCTTTAATGACAATTTTCTTAATTTATTTTACCATTTAATAAGCATCTAATATCAGGAAGCAAGATTTACTTGTTTCTTAGGAGTTTTTAAGTGTTGAATTATTTTAGATATTTTGATAAGTAGGTCAGCGGGGGCGCAGTGTAACACAAAAGTATAAGGATGTAAAGAAAACTTAGTTGTTACACTAACACAATTAGCAATCCTTTAGCTCAATGCTTAGCATAACGAAAAAATTAGAATTATGCTTTACTCTTACTACAAATAGTTTTTTTTTCATAAATCAGGAATTTCTTACAATAAATCACAGATTTGTAATATTAAGAAGCAGACGACACGTAAAAATCGAACAATATCTAGCAAAAATCATAAAGACTGACATATTTTCATTTCATAACTTGTAATAGTTTGAGGGTAATGTTCTTGTAATAGTTGTCACCATTCCCTAATTTGCTATGTAACCAATATGCCATATTGACAAGATGATTGTCAGCCAAAATTTTATCTTTTGTGTGTAATTTCTAAATTTACATAAATTAATTATTTAAAAAATATTCCAAAAATGGGTAAATGTTGTGACTTTATGCATGATAGCACTTTATACAGGAATTTGTCAAATATTGCATTTCACGGATATGTAACATATTGATTGCTTCAATTTGAAATTTTCTCATTATTGTAAAATATACGTTATAATTTTAAAATATACGTTATAATTTATATTTATTATATCGTTATAGGTTTGAAACATTATCAAATTTTCAATATGCACATCAGCCGCATACACATATTAGATTTACTTTTTTATCATAATAAAGTTATAAATCTTTGTAAGTCATTAACCTCTTTGTAGATACACAGCGGCGTGGAGTAAATTTTTACTGTAAAAATAAAATTATTAATTTTATACTTTTGCTTGCCATTTGACATTGTGTCAGAAATTAGGCCTTTAATTTTGTTAAAATGAAGTTTGTATAAATAAAGAAAAGATTTTAATAAATAAAAAAGAATCTATTGTCTATACGTTGTGAAATAATTCGGAAATTTCATGTCTCACTATAAGAGCACCATGATGAATTATTTTAATTTTACGTTTGTTAAACAGAAAACCATAAGTTTGATTTGGATTTTAAAATAGTTCAAATTTGTGCCGATTATCACTTTCAGGTTTCTCATCCTTACAGATAAATAATAGTTAATTATCAGATAAATCATTTCTATTTTCAAACCGCTTTCAGGTTTACATTTATGTTATCTAACTTAATGTTTTTTTTGGTAAGCAAATTCTATAAATGTTTCCATACCATAAGAAAGATTATACTAAAGTATTTTTTTTGTATAACACTTATTTCCTAAATAAATCAACTATCTATTCTTTATTTATAGATTTCCAAAGAATGCAACCTTAAAAAAATTGGTTAAAACAGATGCATCCAAAAATGGGCACCCATAGTCTACTTTGTAAATTTTTAAGGAAAGAAACCTGATGACGGCAGCAATACAGACTATATTATTTCAAATTCAAATTTATTGAGAATTGCACAATCACATATACTGAATGGAATACATTAACTGTTATATGTTCTAAAATCGTGTGCTGAAACTTTCATTGATTACATATTGTTTGTGTATTCTTTAGTTTAGATCCTACAATTTCTGGAGACCCAATAAACATTGATATTTATAAATATATTTAAACTATGACACATCAAAATGAAGTCCACTTTCCCTCGTTGTCGGCAACCATTTCCATAGATTCCTTACTATGATTCTTAACATTATTTATATTTATTAGTAACATAGAACAATGATGTCGTACTGGGATTTTATCCTATTTTGTTTTAATAACCAAATGTCACGAAAACTTTGAACTAATTATAAATGAAATTGAAGTTCAAATCAATATAAAGATATGTCTACTGACATAGTATCACCACTGCATTAAGACACGCCCCTAAATATATTTAAGGGTGTGTCTTGATAGATTCCGTCTTTTGGCTATGGTTATATTAATGTATTTATGTATCATCTGTTTCTAATATTTTAAATCTGTACAAAAAATTACATTTCAAAAAGGGTAAAATTTGACAGACCGGGGTGGACTGAAACATGAATTAACCGTTTGAGTGCCGACGAGCGCCATCCCGCTCGTGAAATCAGTTGCTGTTTAACACGCGGTAGGGGAGGTCGCTCGCACGCATCGCTAATTTTTTATCTTTCTACGTGTTACATAAAGTTCAAATTATAATATTATTAGTAATTACAATATAAAAAGGATCAAGAAAAAGAAAATGTTTAACCCATAATGTCGGAATACGGAAATAATTCGAGTGAAAATAATCGTTTTTCAAGTTGTGAAGAAAGTGATAATGGGAGTGACATTGTGGTGCGCTCACAATTTGGCGTAATGCAAATTTTGAGTGATGGTGATAATAGTGACGATAACAATTATTTTGCTGATATGGAGGATGTACCGGACTGCGAAAATATAATGTGACCTTGATTTCAGTTTTTGTTATAATTTTTGTTCACAATATATATTTTCATAATTTTCTTTGTATTTTATTATCCTTGGACAAGTTTTAATTAAGAAAACACCGAAAAAATTATTAAAATTGGATAATTTTTTGAAGAGATACAGTTTTTTTTCGAGACAAGGGTAAATGTCATCAAAAACAAAAGATTTCTTTGGCATTTTTAATATATATGAGTAAACAACCATGGCACTGAAACAGTCAAACACTTGAAAAATTAAAGATTTTTAAAATATGACTAACTAAAATTAAAGCATATTATTCTTTTTAGTACTTTTTTACAATAACGTAGATGTTTGCTTGTGCTTTATTTTTTTTCACAATTTCGAGAAAGGCAATAGAAACACAATATCTCTATTTGTAAAATGTGACTTTAAAAAAAATTAAACAAATTGACAATTCAACGCACAAAGAGCACATAGATAAAACAATATTAAAAGAATGGCTTGACTTAAGAGAATTTTTCCTGATAGCGAATGATTTATCATGACTAGTAATAAATACCAAGAATTATGGCAAATTATATAATGAAATACAATGTCATAACATGCTGTAAACTACTTAACAAATAACGGTTGCATGCATCATAATTATATAAAATTATTAAACATATTTGTACCATCAATTTGTAAACAAAATACACCAAAAATTTGTGCTAAAATATTATTCATAAATATAGGTCATTTACATTAATATCATAAGCATTTTCCAAAGACTAAAGAAGAAGAGACAAGTCACTTGCACTCTTTTGTAAGTAGATAATGTTATGATAGAAACCGTCAAACGAAATGGAAAGGTTTTCCGCAGCCCGATTATTTCATTATTATTTTCGTGTTATTTAGTCTAATTTGTTGCAATAAGTTATTTAGGTTTTGTGTTATTTGTATTTTAAATCTATTTTCATTTAATTTTTGACTGTAGCTATATTCCATCTATTGTTATAATCAGTGTTGTGTTCGGTAAGTTTGTTCTTTTGGTTATTTTTTGAATTATTCATTTTTGTGCTTCAGCTTTGTGAAAATGAATTTAGTTATTCCTCCTAAACCTCCAGGCCCTTCTAAGTCACCTATTTCTAATATTGAATTTGCTTCCACAACCTCCATTGCTAGTATTGTTACCATTACGGACTTTCAACAGGAATTAAAACGAAAAAACCAACATTGTAAAAAAAATAAGTCTAAAAATACTCCCTCTTTCCATCCGTCTGATTCTTCCTGCCCCGAAACAGAGGATACAATCCCTCGCAAGACACCTCGCACTCCTCTTTCAGAAGGAAAATCGAAATGACTTCGACCTCATCTTCCTCATCTCCCTCCCACCTTCCAAATTCTTTTGAGGGCTGTTTATACGTCTCTGGCGACGTTGGACCATTTATTATCCATGTTCAGAGAAAAGAAAGCCTAATTCCGAATTCTCATTTCATGCTGTGAAATTTGGTTCCACTTTAAAAAATTATCATGTTGATGGAATTATTCGAGATGGAGTGAAACAAATTGGCAGGAACAAGATATCGATGGAATTTTCACCTGCTGATGACGCCAACCGCTTCGTTAACCACTCTGCCTTCATAGGACAAAACAAATTGTTCATCCCCTCCTTTAACGTCAGTCGTATGGGCATTGTTCGCAATGTTCCAGTCGATTGGTCTGACAAGGAGGTTTTACACAACATAGAAGTCCCAGAAGGGTGCGGTAAGGTTATTAAAGTCCGCCGCTTAAATTAAAAAAAAATTATTGATAGCCAGCCTAAATATTTTCCGTCTGAGACGATGGTCATTACATTTGATGGCCAAGTTCGTCCCCAACGTATATATATGGCTTACTCATCGCTTCCAGTTTCAAAATATGAATTCCCTACAATACAGTGCTTCAAGTGTTGTAGGTTTGGACATGTAGCTGACAAATGTCAATCTTCCGAGTGTTGTTTCCGATGTGGTCATAGTCACGTTGGGAGAAACTGCCCACTTCCTCTTGATAAAGCAAAATGTATCTTTTGCAGTGAAAATCATGATTCCTCTGATAGAATTTGTCCAGAATTCGAAAGACAAAAAAAATCAAATTTGAAATGTCTGAAAGAGATATTTCCTATGCGGAAGCGTCCAAAATAGTCCCTTTTGCTAAAAAATCATACGCCTCAGTTGCAGCTCATCCCCCTCTAACTCTTCCTTCTCCAATTTGTTCCCAAAGTTTGCTTTCTCCGTCTCGTCCTACCAACTCTACTCACAAAAAAATTATTACTCTGAAACCCCAATCCCACTCTTCGACTAGTTCCAACCAGGGCTATGACCGCTCGGCTCTAGAACAAGCCTGGGCAGACTTCCGAATTCCTCAACCTGAAAATGGTTGCGGTTTTAGTCAACAACCTTCAGCTAATACTCCTTCTTCTACGAGTATTATTCAATTTCTTTTGACCACCTTGGTCACAATTCTGAGTTCTCCCAATCAAATACCATCCTCTATTTTTACTTCCCTCCAATCCCTTCTTTCTAATGGCTTCGCCAATAGTGGCTAGGGTCTTGCAATGGAATAGTCGCAGTATTATTTCCAACAAAGCAGATCTTCGTCACCTCCTTGTCAAGTATTCTCCATCCGTGGCTGCCATCTCGGAGACTTGGCTGAAGCCTGGATTCCATTTTAAGATCCAGGCTATGTCTGTCTCTGGGATGATAGAGCAGATGGCAAGGGCGGATCCGCCCTATTACTTGAAAAATCCCTTCCCTTCTAGATTTCTCTTGGCTCCCGCAGTTGTCAATTCAATATTGTTGCTGCGAGAGTTAAAGATATCACTATCCTCTCTATATATGTCCCCCTTCCAACATTTTCCGTATCATTAGAACTATGGGATATTTTAACTTCAATTCCTGGCCCATATATTATTCTGGGAGATTTCAATGCTCATCACCCGTCTTGGGGTTCCACCCGAAGCAACCGTCTTGGGGTCTCCTTGGTGGAACTCCAGGATGATTTTGTCCTGTGTTTACTAAATGATGGTTTTCTAACACGAGTTCCTGTCCCATTTCAGAACCCGAGCTCAGTAGATATCTCTCTTTGCTCCTCATCAAAGAGGCTGAAGCGAAATATAAATCTAATATGTCGGAAGCAAACTTCCTCTTGTTTCGAAAGACCCAAGCTCAGACTACATTGGGTTGATTAATTTTTAAATAAACTTGCTCCCCCATCCGTCCCAAATTTAGATGAATTACCTTTCAGGAATAACTTTACTAGCGCCAATCATTTTTTAGAAGAAGATTTCTCCATTATGAATTGGATTTCACCTTACATCATCTTAAGGATTCTTCCCCTGGTATTGACGGAATGTCATATTCCATGGTGAAAAATACTTTACCATCTACCCGTTGATAACTTCTATCCCTCATTAACTGTATGTTCAAATCAGGTTCTATTCCAAAGTCTTGGAAAACTCGAATAATAATTCCCATTCTTCAACCTCATAAAGATCCCAATGTAAGTTCATCCTACAGACCCATAGCCCTTTCTCCTGTTTTAGCGAAGATTACGGAACATCTAATTAAGAATCGTTTGGAATGGTTTACAGAACACCATTCTATTTTTCCAAGTAACCAATTTGGCTTCAGAAGAGCTAAAAGTACGATAGACAATCTCAGCGTCCTAACCACTGACATCAGACTTGCCTTCTCTCGACAAGAGTTCCTCATTGCTGCTTTTTTAGATCGTTCTTCAGCCTATGATAACGTAAACCTTCCAGTCCTCCAAACAATTCTTCATAATCTTGGGATTCCGATTAAGATTATAAATTTTCTCCTGAATTTTCTTATAGAAAGATCTATTATTCTTAGATCCCCCGGATCCCCTCCCTTAACAAGAACTATATGGTGGGGTCTTCCCCAAGGGTCTGTTTTAAGCCCATTACTTTTCAATATTTACTCTTATATGATTCACTCAACAGTAAATTGTTTCTGTCATGTTTTGCAGTACGCCGATGACCTGTTTTACATTCTTCTGATAAGTCAATAATGGTTGCCGAAAATGCTTTGAACTCTGCCCTTGTTAACCTAAACAAATGGGTTAACTCTCATGGTATGAATTTATCCCCTTCCAAAAGCGCTGTAGTGGTTTTCTCGAGAAGAAGAATTACTCCATCGTTATCTATTTCTTATAATTCCTCTTTGATCCCTGTTCTTTCCAATGCCAATTTCTTAGGTATGTTCCTAGACTCAAAATTATCCTGGAACATTCACATTGAATATGTCATCTCCCAATGCCAGGCTAATATGAATATTCTCTGCGCTCATTCTGGAGTGCGGTGAGGCTCTCACCCTTCCACATTAAAGTTAATATATAATGCTCTAGTCCGTAGTCATCTAGAATATGGTTCATTTCTACTTGATCCTATTTCCAAATCCAATGCCATTAAATTGACCCGCATTCAGACTCAAGCTCTGAGGATCATAGCGGGTGCTATGAAATCCAGTCCCATAAATGCCCTACTAGTAGAATGTGTTGATCCTCTTTTAAATCTCCGGCGACAATACCAGACAATACCGTGGGAAAGATCATCCCAGATTACGGGTGCGGGATATTTCCAGATCCAACCTTTTATACCCACAAAACCTTGGTTCTCAACATTTACTTTCTCTCGAAAGGAATCCTCTGTGGTATCTCGCATGCGTTTGGGTCATTGTTCTATTCCTACCCATTTGGCTAGACTGCGGGTCAGAGAATCTTTCATTTTGTGATTGTGGGCTTGGAGAAGGCGATATAAATGATCTCATTTTCCCATATCCATTGAATAATAGATTTCCATCGTTTATTTCCAAATTATTAAAATATAAATTTCAATTGCCCATAAACATAAGATCACTTTTATTTATTGCCAACAAACACATTTCAGGATTAATCATTCAGTTCATAAGAAAGAACGACATAAAAATATAGAAGTTTTCATATTTATATTCTTGTTTATTTTTGTTTTTATGTTTGTATATACTTTTGTACTCTCTGTATAATCTCATTTTCTTCTTTTTGTTTAATTGTAGCCAACTTGTTATTTAATTTTTGTTTTATTATATAGTTTATCTTTTGTTAACAAGCAACAATGACAAATATCCGAAATATGATTTAATCAGTGGTGCATAGCCTTTTTTCCATACTTGACATTGGCAAAGGTTCTCTCTGGAGAGAATGAACGCTATATAATCAAAGATAATGTTATCAATTGCCACAGAAACTGTCAAACGAAAGGGGCTGATTTTTCATTCTTGGTTAATTTTTGCATTGTATTCTGTCAGAATAATATATTGCTATGAGTTATTTAGTAATTACATTAGTTAAATTTTAAAAATATGTTTAGTTTTTGATCTGTCAATAGACATATTCAATCCAAATTATAATTTTGAAAATATATTTAGTCAATAGTCAACATGATTGAATTCTTCTATATCTTGATGTATGATTGATTCTTCTATTCTGTGAGTTTTATATTTTTTCTATTTTTACTGCGTTATTTATTACTGCAGATTGTCCCTGCTACGTTTGATAAAGCGCCAGATTTTTCTAAATCCCCTCTTCTTTCTGATGAATTTGCTTGTCCTATGTCCCCAGCTAATTATGTAACTATAATGGATTTCCAACCTGGATTAAAACACAAATTGAGAAATTTTAAAATAGCAAACGTTAAGAAAAATAAATCTAATAATCTCCCTCCATTACACTCTTCTCACATTACGCCGCCTCCACTAAAACAGAGGATACAATTCCTTGTAAGACCCCTGGCCCACTTCTCTCACAAGCAAATTCTTATTTACTCTCATCATTCATTGACGAAAAATTATTCCTCTACCATTTTCAAAATACCTACTCCCTATGATACATGCGACTGAAAAATTTGATTTTCCGAACATTGTTTCTGGTGTGGCCAAGATCATCTTGGAAGAAATTGCCTGCTTCCAACATCTTGGAAGAACCTGCCTGCTTGGCAAGATGAAATGTGTTTCTTGCAGTGGCAATCATGATTCCACTGAAACAATTTGTCTGGAATTTAAAAGACAAAACAATATTAAATTTAAAATGTCTGAAATAATCTTATGTGGAAGCATCCAAAATAATCCCTTATGCAAGGAAATCCTATGCCTCAGTCACAGCTCAATCTCCCCAAACTCTTCTTTCACAAACTTCTCAACATTTTTTCACTCTGTCTCGACCTACTAACTCTTCTCACAAAAAGATTGTGACTGAAATCTCAACACTACTTTTCTATAACTCCCAACTAGGGCTGTTTCCACTTGACCCTAAAATAAGTCTGGGCAGATTTCCGAATTCCTCAGCTTGAAAACAGCTGTGATCTTAGTCAGCAACCTTCAATTAGTACTCCACTAACAAAGAGTATTATTCAACTTCTATTGACCACTTTGGTCAAAATTCATGAAAGGGGGCCTTTCAAATATTGTTATTTATAATGGCTCAGCCAATAGTCGCGAGGGTCTTGCAGGGTAATAGTTGCAGTGTCATATCCAATAAAGAAGATCATTCACCATCCACCACCAAGGATGAAGGCCACCTCCTTGTCAAGTATTCACCATCGGCTGCCATCTAGGATACTTGTTTGAAGCCAGGATATCATTTTAAGGTACAGAGCTCTGCCTGTCTATGGGTGACACAGCAAATGGAGGGGTGGATATGCCATGGGTGGATATGAGAAATTTTTTCCCTTCTCCCAGATTCATCTTGGCCCCAGCAATTGTCAATTCAAAGTTGTAGCTACAAGAGTCAAAGACATCATCATCCTTTCTGTATACTTTTCGTCTCCAACTGTAAAATATCCCATAGTCTGTAGCATTAGAACTATGGGACATTTTACCCTCAATTCCTGGCCCGTACTGGGAGATTTTAATGCTCATTACCCATCGTGAGGCTCCATCCGAAGCAACCCCATAGGAGACTACTTGGTGGAAATCCAGGATGACTTCTCTGTGCTTACTGAATGACGGCTCTTTAACACGAGAATGTTTTATCCCACTGAAGAAAAATATCAGCGCTACAGATTCTCTCTTCCTTGGTGGGATGGAGACTGCTCTGCAGCGGCAAGTGATATATAAATGTGGTGTTAATTGATATATAAATCTAACATGTCGGAAGCCAACGTCCTCATGTTTCGAGATGAAACTAATTCTCCTTAAAAAAAAAGAGGGAAATCTGGAAGAATTCTCCCCTCTCTCCTTCTACTCCTTCTGTTGTCTGGACTAATATAAAATGCTTTTGTTCCGTTTTTCAGCCTGATTTTTTCCAGCTAGTTGTACTATATAATTCTACCAACGTCAACCTCTTTGTACAAGCTTTCTCCATTAATTAATTTAATTTAACATTTCACTTCTTAAGGACTCTTACTCTGGTATTGACGGAATCTCATATTCAGTGGTGAAAAATACTTTATACTACTCATTGGTATCTTCTGTCCTTATGTTCAAATCAGGCTATTCTCCAAAGTCTTGGAAAACCCAAATAATAATTCCCATTCTCGAACCTTATAAAGATCCCAATATAAGTGCACCCTACAGACCCATAGCCCTTTCTCCTATCTTAGCAAAGATCTTACAACACCTGATTAAGAATCAGTTGAAATAGTTTACAGAATACCATTCCATTTTCTCAAGCAACCAATTTGGTTTCAGACAAGCTATAATTATGATGGATAACATTAGCCTTCTGATCACTGACATCTGATTTGCCCTCTCCTGACAAGAGTTCCATGTAGCTGTTTTTTAGATCTTTCATCAGGTTATGATAACATAAATCTTCCAAACCTCAGGGAAATTCTTCACGGTCTTAGGATTCTGGTAAAAGTTGCAAATTTCATCCTCAGTTTTCTTTTAGAAAGATCTGTCTTTTTGAACCCACAGAGGACTTAACAAAAACTGTATGGAGAGGTCTTCTCAAGGCTGTATTCTAAATCCCTTACTTGTTAAAATATACTCTTATACATTCCACTCATCGGTAAATCCTTTCTGTCATGTTTTGCAATACGCTATTTATCTGCTTAGAGAAGCACATCCTTTTGATAGGTCAACGGTTGTCGAAAATGCTTTAAACTCTGCCCTCTGACTGTTTAAACTTATCATGAACAAATGGATTAACTTGCATAGTATAGATTTGTCCCCATCCAAAAGCACTTTGGTGATCTTCTCTAGCAGGAGAAGTACTCCTTATATATGTATTTCTTATAACTCTTACTTGATCTCTGTTCTTCCCAATACCAGATTCTTAGGTAAGTTCCTAGACCAGCGGTTCACAAATTTTTTGGGAAAGCAAATATTTGATGGAGCCCTAAAATAACCAAAAACTGGTTCTATGTGTATTTTTTATTAATAATCATATTACTTTACAATTTACATTAACATTTACATCTAATAGGAGGTATGAAATTTTATTTTTCATCAATTGGTTGATATCAGGCTTTATAGAAGAGAATTGAAGTCGCATGTCAGGTTCGACATCTAGTTTATTGCAGCATTTTGTTTTTGTAGCTGTAGTTAAGGATCCTGTTTTGCATAAGTACGTTGTTGGGAATGGGAGAACATTAAGGGCCTTTGTGGCAAATTCTGGATATTCATAACGGATCCTGCACCAAAAATCATTTAGAGACATTGTTTGCAATAGTGATTCTATGGTTATGGCTGTTTCTACCTATTTCTAAAAATGGTTCTTAAATCTCGTTTGACATACTTTCGGGGTGTTTGCAAGTTGGGTACAAAAGGATCATAAATTCATTTAAATTTTCGTTTTCTGTTCTTCAGGAAAAAATGTCTCAAAAGATTGCATTGAGAAATTGGACCAATTCTTCAAACATACCATTTTGAAATATTTCTGAGTCTCTAACGAACTCACTAAGTGATGAGAAGCTTTCTATTTCTCTCTTACCAACACAAATAATCCAAAAATCTAATTTTCTTTTGAAAGAACACTTGTCTGTTTACTGTACCATTAAACACTGTTGTTTGTAATGACAAATTTAGTCCGATCAATTTTTGAAACATATCAGCCATAAAAGGTAGTTTGAACGACCAAGTTTTATCATACAAACAATCTTTCAAATTAAAAGAACTATCTGTAAGAAAGTTTGTAACTCTGCTCTAAGTTGAACAAGGCTTTGTTAAAGTTTTAACCCAAGATAACCATCGCACTTCTGTATGTAACAATAGTGTTTTATGTTTGCTGCCATAATCTTCACACAATATTGAAAACAATCGGGTTTGCAATGGATGTGATTTGATGATATTAATTATGTTTACCACTTCATCAAGAACCACTTTTAGATTTGGAGGCATTTTCTTAATCGCGAGTGCCTGTCTATGCAGGTTACAATATGCGCAATTAGGCTCTTTACTTTTTATTCATAATACTGCTCCTGCTGTTTTACCTGTCATTGCCTTGGCGCCATCTGTACAAATGTCCATGTAATCATTCCAATTGAGACAGTTTTCTTCAAAAAATATATTGATCTTGTTAAAAAATTATTCTCCGGTTGTGTTAGTAGGCAACGATGAGCAGATAAGCATGTCTTCTTCAAAAGAATGTTTATATGGATATTGCACAATTACTAGCAAGATAGCTAGGCCAGCAACATCATTGACTCGTTCATTTGCAAGGGGAATTGGTTTTTTTTTAGACATGTAACTAGTTGTTCTTTGACGTAGCTTGCAAGATAATGATTTCACCGAGAAACAGTATCGTTTGAAAGCAGCACTGTAGAAAGATGCTTTGCAGTTTTTTCATAAAACATACATTGTTTTATGTTTAAAATGCATGGTTTAATCAAATTCTCAGCAATAGTGTGCGCTTCACCTGATTATGCAAGGTGATGGCTAACTAAATACGATGCCTCTCAATCCGTGGCCTTTTCTTTCACAGTTTGAGCCATATGCATCATAGTTTTTTGGCTTTTCAATAATTGTTCTTTTTTATGCATAAAGAATTCTTCAGTTTGGTCTTTAAACTCGGGGTGCGCAGTTTTTAAGTGTTAACGCATCTTGGCAAGTACCATAGAATTTTTAGGAAGTAGTTTATTGCATATCATACAGAGAGATAAACCATTAAAATCAACTAATCCGCGATTGGTGTATGATTCATCATATTTTCTTTTTTTCGCCTTTATTGTGTCATTATATATTTTACTACTTGAAGCTTGACGTCATCGTCTCACCGTCTTGATTGTGAATTGCCGCATCCTCCGGTGGGAGTACCACATTTAAATTTTCAGTGGAAGATTTTGTTGCAACGCCGTTAAGGCCTTTAAGCCAACACTCCATTCTTTATTAATAATGAAGATTGATATGATTATAAAATATGACGAACAGAAATAATATTGCCACAAAATACACGACTTCATAATCACTAATAGCAACACACCGTCACGGAACCACAACATGGACTGTCATGGGCACCTGGCGACTGGCCGTTATTTACGCCGCGGCTCGTCTTTCGTTGGTCACAGCGTCGTCAAACGGTTCCATAAATACCTTACAAGTGGATGTGTTGATCCTCCTTTACACCTCCAGCGACAGATGGCTTATTATTATCTGTTGAAGGCAGCTAGGTTTTCCATGCCCCCCATTTTCCCAACACTTACTCTCTTTTTTAGACTTGTGTCTTTTTAGCCCTTCTCACCCAAGGAGACCTTAGTTTCCAAAGATTCAAATCCTTCTCAAACCTAGTATATCAAAATTCCTCCCTCCTAAAGTTTTCCATCTGACTCTGTAATATACAAGCCAAATATAAATTTCTGTTTTGGAATTGATAAGAAATCCACAAATGCCAATTCACTGTTCAATTTCATCCTGAATAATTTTTGGATGGATTGGACACAAATATATACACACAACAGGAATCCATGGGTAACTCTTCTGGATTGTCTGTAACTGGGAGTGATCATTCCAAATCATGGGTACGAGCTACTTTCAGGTTCAACCTTCTATTCCCTCAAAACTTGGTTTTCGAAAAACATTTTTCTCGAAGGCAAACATCAGTCATATGTCAAATGCATTAGGGAAAAACACAATATTACTTTTCATTTCAATCATTAAATTAAAATATTTCTCCAAAATTTATTTCAATTAAATATCATTAACCATTATTTGTAACCGAAAAACAATGACTTATATTAACCAAATATTTTTTTATACATATTGCTGATACCCTGTTAAGTCTATATTGATCTAGCCATTCAAACGGGATCATTTGCTATGAAGAGATTTCAATTTTGACTGATTCAATAGATGTCTGGGAAGTCAACAAAACAATGATATGTGAGTTTCACTTGTTTGAATATGCACCAGACACACTGAATCGTACATCACGAATATTGGATCATGCACAATTAGGTTTGCCAGATGGTCGGGATTCATCTGGATTCTCCCGACTTCTCGAAAATAATCCTGTAAATAATAATTTCAAATTGACACACGCTTTAACTATCACTTGACTGTCAATCGGACCGGAGCAGGGTAGGCTCTTTGGGAAGTGCTGAACATGGAACGTCCCACTGCCGTACGCGGCCACTATCATTCGCTCTATTCATTTTGTACAGTATTTTATATTATTTGTGGTTTCATAAAATCGGTACACTCATATACTTGATGGTGACATAGTAAAACAAAATATATACTTTTAAGTAATGGTTAATATTTTTATTGATATAATTATTTATTTTTATTACTGAATATTAGTGTTATTGTAAAAAATATTTCATTTTTTATTAATATGTAATATATATGAATAAAAATAAAAAACGAACCTGAAAATAGTATTTAAATATATTATTTCATGATTGACTTCTGTTTGTAAATTATGTAAAACATTGGACTATGTATTCTCATTACTTTACCTTAATATTATGAGCATATTTTTAATACTACACGCCACTTCTTCTAAATATTGCGTATAATGAAATCTTAAAATTTGGACTTCATGCAAACACGCAAATAATAAAAAAATTTTTTATTAACGTTGTAATATACCACAAATTTTTATTAACATTGTAATATACATCAGTGTTTAGATTTGATGCCACTTCTTAACCATAAGATATAATTTAACAACTGAAACATAGTCTGCAATTTTACATTTTAACAATGTAAAATTCAAATAACTAATTCAATGTTATATTGAAAGTAGAATATTATGTAGTTGCAATATAATATTCGAAGATATAAAACTTATGTTAACTCTTGATATTGCAATAATATAAATATAAACAAATTAAATGTTACATGAAAATAATTGAACTGTATCACTTTTATGTAACATTAATATCACTAATTTTTATGTCACATTTAAATCGTATTTTCTATTACTGGTATATCACATTGACGTAAACTGTGCTACATACATTTGCAATGAGGTGTTCACTAGGCAACTTATCTTCTTGATGATGTAACATATTTTGCAATTAATAATAATAACTATTAAAGGCTTTCATACTGTAATTAAATTTTTATAACTACTTTTAATCATGTATGGGGTTCATTATATGATGGCGTGCTGTGTGTGACCGTGTGGTACGGTTTACAGTGGTGTATGTGGCTAATGATGTTTTTGTTATAAATAATGTCGGCATCTGAAACATCAGAAGAGATAGAGAAGGAAACCGGACCTGGGCCCTCTAAGAAAAAAAGTTTTATATGGTGTATTCTCTCTCATCACTGGGAAAATTATCCTGACTACTCAAAATGAATGCAAAAAAAGATGACTATACAGCTATACAAAAATTGTGTCAAACTGATATTTCAATCAAGTATGAAGGAAGTTGTGGTTTAGACAAATATAAGCAGACAAAAAACACACAAGAGTTGTATCGTCTCAGAAAATATCAGGTAATCTTCAAAGTTTCTTGGGAAACGAAGAAAATGAGATTTCAAAAGCTGAATTATTGTGTGTATTTCACAATGTAACTCATGGCTTAGTTATAACAGTCTCGACAGTCAGATGAAACTATTTCCTCTCGTGTAGTGTGACAGCAAAACTACAGCTAAAATGTCTTGTGGATATACAAAAGCTGTAGCAATAACACGGAATGTCCTCACTCCATTTGCACAGGAACAAGTGGTTACTGAACTTAAGGACGCTGAGTATTTTTCATTCAGAAGCAATGCCCCTAATGTTGAAACCTATTTGTACGCTGTGCAATATTTTAATATACAGGTAGAAATATCTAAAAAGCTGTTGGATTTTTATAAAGATGCATATGAATCATCCAAAGATATATTTCGAAACATCTAAACAGTGACACGAAAATTGAGAGTCAGAAATTGAATCAGCTCGATGTTTCAAAAATTACGAGAAAAAAACGGTCATCTAATTAAAGCAAACTGTAACTGCCACGTAATTGATAATTGCGTCGAATGCGCTGTTAAAGCTTTGTCAGCAGATGTAGAAGGCATTGCAATAGAATGATTCAACGAGTTCAGCTCATCTACAAAAACCGAAAAACTAAAAGAATGTTTCTTATTTGCAAGTGTGGAGTACAAAAACCTTCTTTGTCATGTTCCAATAAGACGGCTATCTCTTTTCCCTGCTTCAGATTGTTTACTACATTGCTGGCCTGCTATAAAACAGTATATTTTGTCGAAAGGGCAGGATCAATGTCGAAGGAGATATGGTAATTTATATAAAAGCCTAACTCATTTTGATAACTGTGAAGAGATTGACGAATGTAAACAGGAAGAAATTTTGGAAGCTTATTTGTACTTTGTACACAAAGTAATGTTGGAATTTCAGGCAGCAATTTTAGTATTGGAAAGTGATTCATGCACCATCTTAGGAATTGATAGTGTAATAACAAAACTAATGAGTCACCTGAATAACAGGTTGAATAACAAATTCTTCAGAAGCAAAAATAAGACCTTATTGAGGAATATTTATGATAGTGAGAAAACCCGTTTTGCATCGAAACAACAATTTCTATAATGAGCAATTCAGTACTTGCGGGAATGCTATGACTACTGAGAACTCTTTATTTAATCAGTTTGCTGTTTTGTCACTGTAAGTTGCAAATATATTTACATGAGACAAGCTCTCTGAAATGCCCGAATTTCTTAATATTTCAAATAATGATGATGACCTTTATACAGATTATTGCTGCCTTCAAGAAATATTCGAACATCTTCCAAAAGACATGCCAAATGACAAAATTTGGGCTTATTTTTTTTTAAAAATGTGACAAAAGGAGCTAAAAAATTTGAAAAAATAATATTTGTGTTGTCTGTTCCAGTTAGCAATGCTTATTGCGAAAGGGTATTTAGCCTGTTAAATCATTTATATACCAAAGAAAGAAATCTAATGGCCTTTGATTTAATAAAAGTTGAATTGTTGATTAAACTGAATTTTGATGTAAAATGTTCAAATTTTTAATCTCTCCTTAATACCTCTCAAGGATCTAAATTAGTGGACACCATAAAAGGTAATACCAAATTCCTGTGGCAATGTAAAACTTAAATAAAAGCAATAAATATGAAATCTTTTCTCCCAACAGTGACTTAGGGGTCACTGTTGGGAGATAATTTGAAACTTTGTCCAAATATTTAGGTATTCAGATCTGGCAACCCTATGTACAGTACTTCCATACTATCCCTTGGTTCAGTCTTATTGCAAATTTAACAGTGTTTTCATGTATTTTCCATTGTGTTGACGTCTGAAGTTAAGTTCGACATTTTATGCTCTGTGCTTAAATTAAACCTTTTTTTATCTCCGAAGTGAGGCTACCACCCCTCCGGGAATCTCTGGTTTTCATGAAATATCTCCAGGCTCCGGGTTAGTATCGTAATTATACGGTTTCCACCGAACTGTATCTACATATGTTAAACAACCGTCTGCAGTGACAGTTCTCGGCCGACTGAGCTAATGCATGGTTCGGTGTGAGTGAAATGGAGTGGGTGGGGATGTGAGACGGCAACACAGGGAGAGCAGGATGTAGAGAGAACACCTGCACACAGGCGTTAGTTCGACTAACATCAACTTGTGTAATTTGCATTGACTTTTATTTTTCATAATAGTTATTATTGTAGTATGTTACGTTATTTGGTGTATTTGTGATCATGGGAGATGGAAAGAAAAAGAGAAGCGGAAAAAAAATAAGAGTCTAGTTTTCAGAAGACGTGGTTAACAAATGACAAATTTATTAAGTGGATTAGAAAAGTCAAAGAAAACGCATAAAATACATATTTTGTAATGTGATTTTCACAGTCAAACAGGATGACGAAAAAGCTTTAACTCGCAAGGAAATGGTGAGAAACTTACAGTCAAATTCATTAATGACAGTATTTATTCCAAAAAGAAATATAATGTATATATATATGGACTACCACGTTTTCCAAATGGCGGCCATCGAGTCTGACACACTCTTCGAGTCTAGCACGCATGTTTTCAAAAACGCGTTTGCAGAGCGACTGGGGTATCCTACTGACTTCGGCTCGATTATTTTCTTTAAGTTGTGTCACAGTGCTCGGATTTGTTTTGTAAACAACGGATTTTAAGTGTCCCCATAAGAAAAAGTCACATGGGCTTAAATCGGGTGACCTAGGTGGCCACGGTACGGTACCGTTTCGGGATATGTTTTTTTCTGGAAATAACTGCCACACTGCATTCATGGACACATTAGCAGTATGAGCTGTGGCCCCGTCCTGCTGGAACCATGTGTTTTGGTTGAAGGATGGATATTCTGTAGTTCTACTCTGAAAAAGTCATTTAACATCTGGGCATATCTCTCCGAATTCACAGTTACAGTTTGGCCACGTTGATTTTAAAAGAAATAAGGCCCTACGATTGCATATGCAGACAAGGCACACCAGACTGTTACTTTAGGCTTATGAAAAGGCTCTTGATGCATTTGTTGTGGATATCCCAGTAACGAAAGTTCTGCTTATTCACATATCCTCCAATGTGAAAGTGAGCTTCGTCACTAAAGAATATGTTGCCCATCCGGGTAGCAGTACAAAATCTCAACAACATCAGCTCCGCGTAAATTTTTCTTAATTCAAAGTCAGAATCGTGTAAATCTTGAATTGAAATTGAAGAACTTGAATTTTATATGGATTGAACTTGAGCTTTTTTTGCTTTATTACCTGTAAAGTTGATTTCGGAATTCCCAATATCGATGAAAGTGTACGCAGTGATAAACGGGGATTTTCAACGACAGAAACCATTACACGCTCGACATTTTCATCCGTGGCTACCAATGGTGTAGGTCCTGGCCTGGGCCTATTTAATGTTGATCCTGTAGCTCTGAACCTTCCTACCCATGACTGAATGAGGTTGATCGATGGTCCATCACGTAATCGACAAATACTGTAACGATTATTAAATCGACGGCGTGCTACAGACAGCGAAAATCCACTCTAAATGTACGCCTCGACGGCAAAAGCGCGGTGCTCTCCACTCCACTGTTCCATGGCTACTAAAACATCCGCACCGCTTGCGCTTCTAACGACGCCCCCCCCCGTGCCCCTCTTATGTGTTGCGTTCAGAAACTATGTTTCTTCAAACTTTGAAATCTGCGACTGGACTGTATATATATATATATATATATATATATATATATATATATATATATTTATATATTGATCTCCGGAGTTTGGGCCTGGCACAAGTGTCAGCCTTACTCCTAAAACACAGTTTGTAAATTTCAATAACTATAAAATTTGTATAAATACTTGAAATAATATATTAACAGTAAAACATAGTAAAAATACCAAAAACAAACGAAATTATAAAAACAATTATAACCAATCATAAATAATAAATTAAACAATCAAAAATGTTTCCTCCGAAATAAGCAAATGAACTTTACAGACAATAAGTCCGCAATACATATGAACATTTGGGTCGTATCTCCGCTGAGCGTGAGTGAGATAAGAGGGGAGTGCTAGTATCTTACATGTGAATGAACAAAACGACGTAGCCAAATACTAGGCAGCCTGTATTCATATTGTTCAATTTAAATTATATCAAGGTATAAATCGAATTATGTTAAAAACAATTTTGATGAAACCTATAATATATCTCGTCAAATACGATTTTGATGAAACAAAGTGCAGATTGCTTCTTTGAGACTATTTTATAAGTAAAGGACCAAAAATGTCTTCGAACAATAAACAAATTTAACTTCTATTACACATCATACATAGCGTAGAGATATGCATTGAAAAATAAACAATTAGTAGTAAGGCGGGTCACAGTGTATTAAAATGACGATGAGAAACCGAAGGAAATACCCTATTTTCTTATGTATTCAAGATATGCACAAATGGATAACAATTGATGTTGCTAGTCAAGATAGGCAAGCGGCAAATCATCAGTCACCCAATTCATCGGTGTTCTTCACCACTCAGTCCATCCAAAATTCTCACTCAATCCAAGTGACAATGATGCACCACAATCTACGATTTTTGTTACAAGTAACAATATTCTTGAAAATGGCTCGAAGAAAAGTGTCCCAAGTGCATCTCACATGAAGTTGTATATTATGTTACAGAAGTGTGCATCGTTATGGCCATATCCAGCACGACCTTACTATGATGTCATTAATCCACAATATTATCCAATTGAAAAGCCTCAATATTTTTATCTTCGCTAGCTCCGCTATTCAAGTAATCATTAGGCCTTTCATACACAACGCAACTCAAGTATCCAATACCAATGTAGTATATTCATGTTGCAATCATCTTATCGCACACACTTCGTACACATCTCTGCTGATATCACGAGTCTTGTATTCACATGGATTGTGGCAAAATGTCTGACACAAGTAATGATGAAGCTATTATTTTTGCTTACTATCGTTACTGAAAGAGAAATAGTTGTAATAGAAAATATTGGATTCATCTGTATATAGAAAGGAATATAAACTGTAGATTGTTTGTTGCAGCAGGTGTACAAAAAGAGTTATCCATTCTTAGTCGATTAACAATATATACTTTATAGACCAGACAGACATACAAATGAGGGAATGTCAGTGCTCAGGAAAGAGTTTTAATTATACTCAAGTTTATTTATAATTTTTAATATTATTTTAAAATCACATACAAAGTACAACAAGAAATCTTACAAATAAAATATATTTTGATCATGGAATTTTAATCATATAACGTGTAGAATTTTCATTATCCAAAGTCTGTTGAAATAATTGAATACATGATAAAGCAATTTCGGGTTCTTCCGAATATGTTCCATTATTGACTTTATATTGTATTGTACTAGATATCTATGATGTGCATGAATATTGTATTTATTACATTGGATATTTGTGATTCCTGAGAGGATGATGTGCTTGTATGTTGTATTGTGATGGATATTTGTAATGTCTGAGAGGATGACGTGCCTAGATATTGTATTGTATTAGGTATTCATACAAGTGTTGGTGCTGTGAGGATAATGTGCTTGTAGATTTGCTTAATATATTCTCTATCAGACATAAAACTTGTCAATTAAATGACCCTATCTGTGTACCTTAATATTTAGATATGGCAGTAAACTTTATAAAAACTTACTGCTAGTTTTATTACTTGTAGAGTCATCATTTATGTCCATTTTATATTTTAAGTATTCGTTAAAACATTCATCAACTTCATTTAATTTCTTTTGGGGCTTTATAAACATTCTATTAGGTTTCTTGTGTATCAATATTAATTGCGATTTCTATTTCTTCAGATTGGCCAATATTTTGTCAACTACCGGGTATTTTTCCACATGTCTTTGTATACTGCGTGACAAACTGCATTGTATGTGTAAAGTAATAATTTTTTTGTTTTGACGCACCTCTTGCTTGAACCGCTCTTTTTTTTGACACACAGTTCTTCCACTTTTCCTTTGCTAGAACTGCTGTAAGAAAAAGAAAAAAAAATTTTAATTTTGTTTCAGATATTTAGTGACTGTTTCCACTTTTACATAAATCTCTTTATATTTTACTTGAGGAAAGTGTATAGTATCAAAAATTGTCACAGAAACAATGGATATTATATGGGAAGTCCCAAAAGATATCTATTTACCAAGTCTCTATGAAAATCAATGGAGGTTGATGGCAGAATGCTATAATTCGGTATGAAATTTGCCTAACTGTTTAGATACTTTAGACGGGAAGATATAAGGTTAGAAAAGTTACCCAACTCAGGATCAAGTAACTTCAATTATAAATAATTTCATTCTGATGATTTATTTATTTTAATTGAAACACCGTCGCTGTTTCTACCAAAACATGTAGTATACTCTATTCTTAAACAATCATTGAATGAAACGTTTCATTGAATGAGGCAGCCTTTATATACCATCACCTTTACGATTGCCGAGTGACGACAGCACTTGTAAATTTTCATATTCTTTTGTAGGGGATGAAGCATTCCCTTTATTACATTATTTGTTAAACTTTATCCACGAGTTCTTGATAATACGAAAAGAATATTTAACTATAAGCAAAGTAGAGTAAGATAAACTGTGAAATGTGGTTTTGGCATGATGACTGAGAAATATCAAATTATAAGTACCCCTATTAGACATAGACTTGTATCACTTCGTAAGACCAAGCCCATAGCAGCCAAAAAATGTCCCACTAGAAACAGTGCTAAATGGCGAAATTAGCAGCATTTCGACTCAGTTGACAATTTGATTCTCGTAAGTGTGTTTATCCTGAAAACAATAAAAAATGCCAGATTGTGTAGTAAAAATATGCTTGAATTAAGGTTAGAGAATTTTAAAAAATGTTCTCATACATATTTTTTGTTATTTATTGAAAAAAATAGTTGTATATTCAGTAACTACACAAATTCCAACATTGTGACCTTATAAGGATGTGTTTATTATTTATGATGTGTACATTATTTTATTTAAATATTCATTTTTCTTTGCTTCGATTTTTGAAAATCTACTAATGATTACAGTGCCGGAAAAACAGGAAACCTTAGAAGCAAAATTAATTAATACTTGTCTGTCTCTGTCACATAGGCAATAACTCAAAAATTTCTAAACTGGAAATGTAAGTACAATAATACAATATTCATAGGTTTGAGTTATTTAGTGATTAAATATAGCCAACACATATACTTTTGGACAAAGCCTATTCAAGAAACACACATGCTTACACACACGTTGTGTTTTTAATTATTGAGAGCAATGTCTACTATGATGTAGTTTATTAGAATTATTTTCCAGTTTGTTAAGTAAAAGTAGTGCAAAAAGGATTTCGCAGACTAAAGAAAACATCAGTATCTTATCAGTTGAAAATTTTAAGCATGCTTCTATATGTATGTACAGTCCCTCGCCACATTATTATACGCATACATTTTTTAGAATTTTGTGCTCAACTTGATGTTATTTTACTTTATAAATAGTACTTATTAGGACAATTATTATGTCATTCCTTTTTATACCTAATTATATGATATCAAACACCAAATAAGTACAGACACGCTTTAGTCGAGTTCTTGTATGCCACGTATTTATTTGATCTATTTGTTCTTTTTTTTACTATATTTATGTAGCATACTATATTTATATTTATGTAGCATACTTTATTGTAGCTTTAATTGAAATCAGTAGTTTTTCCAACTGAAAAATATTTTTTTAACTTTGTCAGTATGGGCCAAAAGGGGAATCTTGCACTGCATAATATATATATATATATATATATATATATATATATATATGTGTGTGTGTGTGTGTGTGTTAGTTTCCAGAAAATCTGTCTATTAATTTGTGTGTCAATCACGCAAAATCTACTAGACGGATTTTGATGAAATTTGGTATGGTAATAGTTTATTCCCATATATATATTAAAACAATTCTACTAACTTTTCTTATTCCGAATTTCACACAGACAAAGTCACAGCTAGTTTGAAATATTTGACAAACAACTCGACATTGCCTTGTCGCTTTCTAATATCAAATTAAATATATTGTGTCAAACGTTGGATTCATTTTTAAAGTAGAGAAGAGTAATTAGAAAGGGACTTTTTTGTAAAGGTAAATACAACAGCGAAGCGTAACGTAACTGAAGATGATTTAATAACATTCAACAAATTTGTTATTTCTTATTTCGTTAGATAAAATTTTAATATGTTCCTGAATGAGTTGGTATCTTTCTATATATCTTGCACGTTGCGCTAAAGTCATAAACAAACATTTTAAAGTAAAATAATATAAAATACGAGAATAGGGTAAATGATTATCATAAACATGCCATACATAAAGTACCTGTATATAGACAGAGAGTATTATAACATTATAATTTCTTTAAGGTTTTTTTTTATAAAACTGCAATCAGTCCCTTTCAACTATCATCAGTTTTATTTTGTGAGAAATTTAGCGTTTAAAAGTGCAGAGGCCAATGCCCCTGCTACTCAAATAAAATACTTAGCTTCTTTTGAGTCTGTTAATCTGTTTGGTATTGTCCAGCAATTCAGTAGCTAGAGGGTTTGGATGGGTAATGAGCAGTTCTGCGTATCTTTTCCTGAATCTGTTAATTTCCTCGAGAATTGTGGGAGTGTTGAGATATTCGTGAATTTCACAATTTCGTGTGAACCAAGGTGCACTGACTATGTTTCTTAGAATTGCGTTTTGAGCTCTTTGTCGATACATTACGTTACTATTACTAGCCATGCTTCACAGCTGAATGCCATATGTCCATATCGGCTTGAGGAATGAGCTGTATAATAATAATTTGATGTCCACCAATAGCACAGATTTACGACCCAACAGCCAGTGCAGGTTTTTGTACCTGATATTTAATTGCTCACGTTTCTACTTAATGTGAGTTTTCCAGTCCAACTTTCAGTCTAGGTGGAAGCCCAGATATTTAACACAATAAGTGCGTGGTAAAGTGTCAGTTCCTAGTTTCACTTCAGGACAATTGCCTCTCCTCAATGTGAACGTGATATAGGTAGATTTTTGTGCGCTGGCATGGATGCACCATTTATGCAACCAGGTATACATTTTGTCCAGCAGTACTTGGAGCTTGTTGCTGACAAAATCTGGATCTTTGGCTTTTGTCAGATAAGCAACGTCATCAACCTAAGTTGCAATGGTTACATGTACTGAAGTAGGAAGATTGGAAGTGAAGATATTATACAAGACTGGTCCCAGGACTGAACCTTGTAGGACCCCAGCTTCAATCTTATGCAGACTAGATCTTGAATCCCCTTACTTTACTTGAGACTTTCTCTGAGTTAGATAGGATGCTATAATTGGAAACAATGAGTGTTTTTTGTGGACTTTACAAAGAAGACCTTTATGTCAGACGTGGTCGAAGGCTTGTTGGACATCTAGAAAAGCTGCAGACATGTATTCCATTTTCTCAAAGTCCTGGCAAATAGTTTGGTATACGTGGCGAACTTGCTCATTTGTAGAATGAGAAATTCTAAAGTCAAATTGATGTGCTGGGATAACGTCACATTTGTGTATAAAAACTTTCAACCTGGTCAGGAAGATCTTTTCCCAAAGTTTTGACAAGACAGATGTAAGGTCGATACAATAACGTTTCATGTGCAAGTTTACCAGGCTTATGAATGAGGATTATCTGGTAGATCTTCCATAGAGAAGGTACAAATCCCGTTCTGAATAATGCGTTTAGTAGGCAAGCTAGGAAAGTTAAGGCCTTTCTTCGTAACTCCTTTAGAACTTTGAATGTTATCAAATCAAATCCAGGAGCTTTCTTTGGATTTAGTTATTTTATTTCTTTGGCAATTTCGTTTGGGGACATTTGTCTTACAGGCAAGCACATTTGGAGATCATAGGTTAGGATGGTGTCTATATATCCCTCATTTGGTTTGAAGACACTTGCCCGATGTGATGCAAAGATCACAGCCTTTTTACTGTCCGTTCTATTAGGGGATTATGATCTAATAGAGGGACTATGCTCTTTTGTCTTATCTAGGTTTTTCGAAGCTTTCCACAAAGAGTAGTCACCCTGACCTGAAGCAGACAATGTAGAAATAGTTTGTTGCATCAAAGCTCTCAGTTCTTTTATGACGAGATTGAACTTCCTTTTGTCTGAGAGGTGTAGAGACAAATGCCCTACCCATCTTAAGTGACACTTTTCTTCGACTTTAAGTCTTAAATTGTAGCCCTTGATACGGAAGCAACTTCATGCCGTAGCATGAGATACGGATAAAAGTACAATGTTTAATCTATTTTTGTGAAGGATTTCTTCAAGTTTTATTGGATGATAGTCCATTTATGTTCCATGTTGCAATGCGAATGCATTTTGAATCCATTTTGAAGATTACCGTTTTCAACAGGTTTAATAGTGTTCCTATTTGTTGAAGAAGTAAATCTATCTTTTCAGATTATTTTGTCAGGATTTTTTCTATTGAGGTTTGTTGAGGATTTTTTCTATTGAGGTTTGTTGAGGTTATCTGCTCGTTTGATGGTGGTACGCCCGGAAGCTACGTTTGCGTACGTACAATAATACATCCTACATAGCATAGGTTGTATTATTTTGGATGTTATCTGGGACTCTATAGATCCGGTGTTCAACTCAGGCCTTCTGTTATAGAGATCGCTGCCTATCTTCAATTTAGCGCCTAGTCTGTTGGTATTTCCAGGTGGGTTTCCAGTTGGACCTGGCAACCTTTATAATTGGCAGGATGATCGCACAAACATATAGCACACTTAGCAGGAGTATCTTGGTTTTTTTTTGGGCAGTCCGATGTTTTATGTCCTTCGCCGCACTTGACACATCTGTATGATCTCATACTATATCTATCAAGATATTGACTGTAAAGTTTGAAGGGCTGATGACAGTTTCAATTAATTTGGATAATTCATTTACATTATCTTTTCCATATAGAATGATGAATGGTGATTTATTGGGGGGTTTGGGTGTGATTGATTCTGGTTCATCAACGGGTAAGTCTTTAAATCTATATTGTGTTTTGGTGGTTGCAAAATCAAATATAATTTGCTTCATTTCAAAACTTCTTATCTATTAACAATCTTTATGTCTAGAACTTTGAATGGGTTTTTAGTAAACAGTTAGACCATCAAAATCAGTATTATTCTTTAATGTCTGAAGACTGAAACATGTTTAATGAAACTAGCCCTTTATGTAGACTTTAACTTTTCTTTTCCTTTTTCTCTGACCTTTCAGCATAATTTGATGCATGACCTATTGAAAGTTTTTAATTTTTTTGAGATAATTTTGATTGCTCTAATATGAAGCTAAATCAGGACTGATCCTAGAAATGTACTCTGTACTTCCGTACAAATAAAAAATAGCATAACACAAACATGGACCATCATCTCTATGGCACACAGAGTAGTTCATCAACAAGATCTAAAAATGTGGGTTCTACCTCAATAAAATGCTATATAGTTCATACACACCTACGTTTATAATATAAAAAATTAGACAATGGCTTTCTTAAAAACAACATTTCGATCAATGAAACGAACATTTTAGGTGTTTCAAACTAAGCCATTAATAACATTCAAATGACTTCCAAAACATATCCATTTTTTTAAGACAAATTGTTAATTTTTTAATCACAAATCGTTATCGTAATCATAAAATTTTGTAAATAACATGATGATTGATGTATGTAAAGAAACCACCTGTGTGTATTAGTACAAAACAAAACCGTAATGCATTTATATAACCATAAGAGCAATAATCCTGAAGTAAATATCCGGTTTAATTATTCATTTAATATTTTCTAGAACAGCAGCTAATATTACAATAGAACAATATTATAGAACCGCAGACACATACTAAGCATGAAACTTTGTAGGTACGCAAAATAAAATTTATTTTTTATTTCTAGGTAGGTTTATTAAGATGTACCATCTTAAATGTCCCAAATTGCAGAATTTTACATCTTCTAGAAATGACCTATCTGTTTTGATTATCTGTCAGTGAATGAATAAACTATGAAATTGACGATTTTTGTTATCAAATATCTCAGAAAATACTATAGATACAAACTTCAATACGTTATAATCAGATATTTACCTCTCCACACGCTAAAGATTCCAGATCAGATTTTCAGTATTTGTTGGAACTAAGTTATGGCAGTGTCAAATAGCAGCAAAGCTCACTTCAGGTGAAGATTGCAGTATTCGCTACTGTGCCTTGGAACATGGTGGTTTACTACCATGCAACCAGGTAGAGAACATTTACCAGATAGTTTAAATTACCCTTTGCTTCAGAAATTGAGAATTTAACTTTTTTATAAATTGAGAATTTTAATTCACTTGGCATTCTCTTACATATTCGGTACTCTTTATCTATTATATTAATTTATTCTTTGAATATAAATTACTAATTTTGTATTAAGTATATTTTACAATATAGCTACAAGTAAAAACCTACAGTATCTAGCTCCTCATGACCATTCATTTATACACTACAGGCATTTTTCGTCCACCTGTTTTTATGATCATGTTTTTTGATCTCGTAAATTCGTTTAATCTGTGACTATAAATTTGAAGAATAAATTCAATTTAACTATTCATAAACCATGACGACTTGAAATTAATTTTGCAGAACCATATAATTATTTGCACAGAATAGCATACTTAACCAGATGTCTTATTAAGGCAATATCTTTTTTTAAAAACAATGACAATATCAATTTTAAACATTCTGCATAGTCAATGCATACTAACATTTATTTTATGTTATATAACATTTGTCATACCAAACTTAATATCGGACCATGATATTATTGAACCAGCAAGCCCGATTCCCTGGAATGCAGAAAGCACAGCCTGGGCAACATTCTTTAAGTACAGAGGCCATGGTATGTATCCCTTTTGCTGTTTTAAATCACATGACACTTGAGAGAATTAAGATATGAAAAAATTGTCAACAATGAAGAGTGTTATTTAATTTAACTGGAAAATATAATTTATATCACAAAATGGAAGCTAAAAATATAAAAAAGTAGATTAGGAAGAAATACAACTTGACTTTAACACTAACAATGAAATTTGCTAAAATTAGTATGACAATAGTAGAAAATCAGATAAGGAAGATAAAAGAATGTTATGTAAACAAAACTGTTTAACTTGAATTTGAACAATTACAAAAATATCACATTGAAAGCAATTGTTTCAAAATTTATGGAAAATATAAAATCTATTTATCATGATAGAATTTGATATAGACTTTTGAGCGATGACTTCAACAGATATGTAAAGACAATCTATGAAAAAGGTTGAGAATCAATGAACGCATGCCTATTTATATAAAAGAGATTTTGTATTTAAGAAGACGCACTTGCCTTATTTATATAAACAGTTTATTGTTATATGATTTTATCTTCATGAATTGATATATTATATATGATATAAATTTATTGTAAAGGTGTTATCGTCATAGATAAATGTATTTATCATCATATAACTATTTAGCATTAATTTTTGTAAATGGCAGGCTTTCGAAATAAAATTGTTTATCATAATTAGTATTTTTTGTAACAAAAATTAATATTTAAAAAATACTTTACGATCACTGTTCTAAGCATTTGAGATACTGGTATGAGCAATGACATTATATTATATAGACATGTAATTACCACTCGAAAATGGTCCTCAAAAACAAAGTAAGTAACTTGTATTAAACAATTTAAAGTAATTAATTTAGCTGTGATTTGGTCTGAATTTATGACTCATAGTTTGTGACAATCTGCCGTCACTGCATTGTTTTATTGAAATAAATTATAAAACCTTCTCCTAGGCTATAAAGCAAGTGTTTTAGTTACATGGCTACTACCCATAAACGTCTAGGAATAAAAATTAATCTGTAAATACTGTCAAATAACATTTAATTTTAATTTTTTACTGTATTTATTACTGGTTTTCTCGATTACATATATATAGAAAAGAAAAAGAAGATAGCAAATATAACACATGAGGGTTTACAAAACCAAATTGAATCTATCAGTTAAGTTTGAATAGTTGTAATGCTGGTACACGTACAACACCATCCTATTCAATTTGTGGCGCACTTGCTCCTTCATAATTGTAAGGGCCCATAATTACATCTATCTCTTTTATATATTTATATATATTATTCCTTTTACTCTCTATCTCTTTCATTAGTTGATGATATTTAATATTTGAATGTTTCAATATTGTATATGTGAATGAGCAATCATTGTTTTCATTTCATGGGGGTATAAGGTGTCTGTTTAATATAACATCTGTTGGATATTTATATATTTCAATTTCTAATCAATTTTACAACCTTTTCAATTATGAACTAACTCTTACCATGAGACCTAAACTGGAGTCCAAATATTTACTAGTTGTGAAAACACTAGCACATGTGTAGTGACATCTCTTGTTGGTCTGCTACAAATTTAAAGCGTGGATGCATAGTCTTGATCGCTTACATTATAATTGAAATGAAAATATATGTTTTATAATGTTTCAGTAACCAGTATTTTCTATTATTAAAATTTTGTCGATACAACCATGACAAATATTAATGTTATTTCTATTTCAATTTGAATTTCATTCATTGATCAGCTACGAATGGCTGTATACAATAATTTTATACTTCACATGCGGCTTTATTGAATCGGAAAGCGGCTTGATCGCCGTCACTATTAGTATTAATTGTCTTCAACTAACGACAAAAAGTCAAAAGAATAGGATAATTGCAGGATAAATACTTTTAAACTCATTTAAATCTTTCATACCATGAACCTAAGGAAACTGCAAACAACTGAAAACTTCTTGTGACCCCTGTGTAAACTAATCTTAATCTTATGTGGGGTAAATTAAAAAGTGAAAAAGATATTATATGAATTTGTGAACAAAAATATAAGATTTACAATAATTAAAAATAACAAAAGATACCAATCTCTAAATATAGCATTTTTCCTTGTAAGCCTTTTACTTTCACACCACCACATATGCGATATCATGTTCAACTCCAAAACGAGTAGAGATTGCATCAATTCCCTATAATGACTTGCCTGTGAAAGACCGAAAATCTCTAATTCAAATTAAAAGTGTTTATGCAAACATTACATTCAAAAACTATGTTCTATATTTGGCTTTATTTGTTACAATAAGGACTTCACATTTAGTTTTCATTTTACAAAAATAATTTGTAACAAGAAATGGCTATTATAAACGTTGGAAGTGTGTTTGTTATAAAACTTGGAAGTGTCAGGGTGCTTATACTGATTGTCTTTAGTCTCTCGCTTTCAAAATTTTGGCACTAATGGAATTGTGGTGAATGAACTTTTAATTTCATTGCTCTCGATTGTCAAGGATCCACCAATACTAGAAACAAAAAGTTTTAACAAAATTCACTAATGTGATTCCATGCTGTCTTTCCAAATTTGATCACCTTTGCAATAAGTTCATATTCCAATAAAGTCCAGTTCAAACTGCAAATAAGTAGATATCGTCCGCTGCTGCTCAGATGTCAAAATCAATACTTTCAGAAACTCTTTTTTTGCTTTTTCATATACTCCGTCAATCATATCAGGTTTCTAACAGCTCTCACCAAAGAAAGAGTCTTTTGATATGGGTATCATTATTTTCTTTTTGATTCCTTTGGAATTTCTAGCATCGTTACTGCTTTTACGAAATGTTTCTATTTTTATTATTTCAGATCTAGTGTCTGTTTTGAAAATAAATTTATGCCCAAAAGATTTTAAACAGGATTATACATCATATTAAAGACCACTACTGCACCTGCACGTCCTCACTATGGGAAAGTAGAAGCAAAAAGTTTACTTTTTTCTTCCTACCTATTTGGCAACGTGCATTATTAACCATTTCTGCCAAATTATTCATTTGATTGTGAACTACGAGGGAGCTTTTTTAAGTTCGCGGAATGGAAAGATATGCCATTAGTAAAGGTGATTATTAGTATAAATACCAAGTTTTATCATAATCGGATCATTACAATAACAAGTTTTATCATAATCGGTCTTTGAACTATCGTCGAACAAACAACTCGAAAAGGAAGAAAGTCTGAACTATGAAAAAAATCGAGTACCGCGCCGTTATAAAGTTCCTTACCAAGCAAGGAATGTCGGTTCAAACCATACTGAAAGAGATAGCATCCGTTTACTGGGACTCTTGCCCGGGTAAAACCATGGTTTACAAGTGGCATAGTCTCTTTAAACAGGGTAGAGACTCACTTGAAGACAACCCACGCCCCGGTCGGCCGATCAAAATGATTACTCCGGAAATTGTTGAAACAGTTAAAAAATTGGTAATGGAAGATGCCAGACTAAAGAAGAAACAGCTTACACAGATGGTTGGAGTATAGGATACAACAATTTTTAAAATTGTCCATTACCATCTTGGCATGACAAAGGTCAGCGCAAGATGGGTGCCGAGAATGCTCACACCGCCTCAAAAACAACACCGCGTGGAGTGTTCTCGTGCGTTTTTGGACCTCTGTAGTGAAGACAAGGATGGACTATTGAGTCGAATTATTACTGGACCACCCAAGAAGTTTAAGGTGTCACAGTCGGCTGGAAAAATCATGGTGAAAGTCTTTTGGGATTCAGAAGGGATCCTGTTGACGGATTATAAAGATGAAGGTGTTTCCATAGCCGAAGATTACTATGCGTCAATTCTAGAGAGGTTGAAAGAAGCAATCAAAGAAAAAAGAAGGGGAAAATTGACCAAAGGTGTTCTGCTTTTGCACGACAACATGCCCGTTCACACAAGCTGTGCTGGCCACCCTGCACAAGGTGGGCTTCGATATTTTGGAACACCCACCCTAGAGTCCTGACCTGGCTCCCAGTGATTATTATTTGTTCCCAATCCTTAAAAAAGAACTTCGTGAAAAGGAGTTTTCAAGCGATTAAGAAGTGAAGTACGCAGTTTCAGCTTATTTTTCGCCCAAAAATGAAACATTTTTTTATGAAGGTATACATAAGCTAATTGAAAGATCTGAAAAATGTATTAGGGTAGCAGGTGAATATGTTAAAAAAGAAAAATAATTTTGTATTTTTATTCTCACTCCTTATCCTCCATTAGGCGAACATAAAAATGCCCCCTCATAAACTCTAAGAATGTAAAGATAATCTATGACCAATGTCAGTTTTTTTTATGGGAAATACCACAAATTTTTAATTTTATAACTAAATTCTCATTATTATGTGGAGTACAAAAATAAGATGAACAGTTAGAATGATCGTCAAATATGTAATAGTTATATTATCAAGGTTTTCAACAAATGGTATATTTTGATTATTCCAGTGTTTTAGAGATGAATCTACACCCTAATGCAATCGCAAGTAATTATCCTGTTTTAAGTGTAAGTGTTCTCGATGAATTGCCGGTGATTAATGTAAGTGATTTACAATAGGATTTACAAAAATTAGACAAGAGGAACATCCCATTAGACAAGAGGAAAGGAAGAATATGGTCATATTTATTCTGTGTTCTCGATGAACCATATGCCTTTGTTGGACTTATTTTTTATTTCTAAATAAATAACTTTTTGCTACAGAGACTTGTCTGCTGCAGCACCCGCAAAAGCATTATAATTGATGCCTTAGAACCGTTTAAACCAACAAACATCTGCTATTGCAGTGGTCATTGGTACACTATTTTCATTTACACTCTCGTGTAGATGAAAGTGGTGTTTACATCTACACTCTACTTCTCGTGCCGCCTCAGGCGTGCAATGATCTGCTGCCCACCATTTGCAAATGGTATCATGACAAGATTACACTCTTAGAAACGTAGTTGGAATACCGACATGACATTAATTGTATTTAACTCAGTAAGACCACTACCAATAGATATTACACCAGCAACAGCTTTTGACTTATGCCCATTTTTGTTTGACATTTCTGTGTTAATCCTACTTCAAAATTTCCACTGCACATATCACAAGTAAAAGTAAAATTTGAATATAAGCCTATTCTCTTTTGTTTTGCAATACGTATCTGATATATAGAATTGTGTCTGCTAATAATTAAAAACTCGTCTTCTTCCTGTAAATTGAAAAGTCGATGTATAAATATATGACAACTAAATTGGGAATAAGAATTTAACAAAAAACTCTTCTCTAACACTTTCTACAGCTGCTGATACGCTTGCTTCCTCGCCTCTATCCTTAATGTGTGTACTCAGGAAATTAACATTTTGAATATATATAATTTTATTAATTGAATTGAGTACCAAGAAAAAATATGACAATAAAAGATCCAGTAACTTTGGAGCCAGCCTGTTGTAAAATAATATGACCTGCAATATTTTCTAAAATTACAAATATTTTCTAAAATTACAAATATGACCTTCAAAAAATCGTAACAAAGTATCTCGGTAAGTCAACATTGTAGGAGCGGCAAATATGACACTTGTTGCTTTAATTTATGGATATTGCCTTATACTTTATAGCCCTTGACTATCTTTCAAATAATACGGTATCATGTATTGAATGTTAGAAAATATCATTGTACTTTAGTAATTAGCCTCAGATAATAAAATGTACCATAAATATTTTATATACATTTATCTTTGGGTTTCACCTGTTCTTAGTTCATGATTGCGGTTGAAATAGTCTCTTTTAAGCTTAAAGATTTGCATATAAAACTAATAACCATTTATTTCCTTCAGATATTTTGTATACCAACTTTGAAGAAATTAGTATAATTCTGAAATGTCAGAAAAACAGGACATATTTTCCTAGATTTTAGTTTCATTTGATATGTTTTATATTCTTCCTAAAAATTTGTCTTCATAGTGTCAACCATTTCGTTTGCCACTATTTGTATCAAAGGCTATGCTTATGGGTGTCATACGTAGTACCACACACTACTCAATTGAAATGAACAAACAATGTAAGGGGGACAGTGCAACAACCCACACTTACCCATCTCCACTATTAAGCAACTACAGAAGCTACACTTGATTCTAGTAACAAATAAAAAGGTTATTACTACATTTTTTTAGGATTTAAAAGGAATATAGCTGGGATGTTAAAAAAAAACTAAAATCGCACCGAATAGGGGTACACGTGAGTATAAAGAAACTCAATATAGAATGAATGTAATGTATATAAAGTGAAATGTAAAGTATACAAATTGTATAATTTCAAGTTCAAAGTATCAAGATATTGAAAGGTGGAGGTGCGCCGCGATGGTGCTGTCTCATCCAGAGCCGAAAGTACAGTGGTTTGGTTGGCAAGAACTTCATTATGTTATTACGTTATGACATCCTCCGCCCCTAGCAGCGTAGTAGGAAGAAGGTAGACTCGATGCCACTGCTAGTCCTGAAATAGACCACTCTGCAAAGACCATCCTGACAGGGAAATAGCTTGACGGCCCGTCCCATTCTCCATTTAAGTGAAGGCACGTTATCCTCTTTTAAGACTACCAGGTCGCTGACCCGTAGCAAAAGTTGCCACTTGCTGCGAGGCTGCAGTAACGCCAGGTACTTGCTACTCCATCTGAGCCAGAAATCTCGTCTTAATTCTTCAATGCACTCGTACCTGGTTGGATGCTTGGGAATTGGTGCCGATGGCAGTGAAGTGAGAGGTCAACCAATTAAGAAGCGCCTTGGAGTTAATGGAGACAGGTCGTTAGGATCGGTTGATAAGAGAATGAAACGACGGGAAATAAGAACAGCCTATATCTGCACGAACATTTTTCCAATTCCTCATAGGTCAAATTAGCATTGCCCATAATACATTTTAAATGATATTTTGATGACTACGCTCGCTTCCCATAAACCACCTATCGTACAGAGGAATAAACAAAAAATTAATGCCTTTTGCTAAGGCGAAAGTGTTGAAGAGAATTCTTTTAAGAGAATTCTACACAATTCATTATTTGCGCCCACAAAATTACGTTCATTATCACAATGAATAGTGTGAGGTTTACCTCAACGTGAAATGAATCTACGCAAACACAATATTAATGCATCTAAAGTGAAATCACTGTCCAACTCCAAATGTATTGCTTTCATTAAAAAACATATAAATAAACTAAGATTTATTTATTGCCTAGTCCCTTCTTGCTTGATATATGAAAGGGCTTGCAAAGTCAACACCACATACTTGAAATGGAAAGCCTTATTTAAGTTTATTAGTTGGTAAGCTGCCCTTTAGTTGCTCCATAACCTTACCACGTAAATGCGTATAAAGTATGCACTGTTTTACTACTTTAACACTAGAATTATACCCTTCAAAGGCCAATATTTCTCACGCATAGAACTGAGGATCCATTGTGGTTCGGCATGCTTCAGTCGTATGTGTTCATGTTCCATTAACAGAAATGTATAATGATGCTTATTATCAAGAAAGACTGGATGCCTTTTATTGTATTCATTGTTTGTTTTGATAAGACGACGATCAACTCGAAGCATGCCGTTCCCGTCAATAAATGGAAACAATGGTAATAAATACGAAATTCAATTTTATTATTTTATGGTCAAGTAACCTTAATTTATTTGGAAATAAATCATGTCGTCTTTTAATTATTTCTGCACGCATGGTGAACCATGAACCACGCATGGTGAACATGGTTTTTTGTTTTATTACTCTTTACAGTTATTAATTAATGAATATTTACGTAAGAATTGAATTTAGTGAATTTATTTATACTCAAATAATTTTTCTGTATTTAAGATTAGATTATTATTATGATTATTAAACTAAGTTTCATTAATAATTACTTTCCCGTTTTTTCTAAAATGTTTATACTCATGTTTTCTGTTCATGTTTTTACTGAAATTGGTCTCTAAATTCAGATATCTAAATTTAAAATTAAAGTATGGCTCACCTAATATTTTGGATAACCCATGCAATGGTACGCTAACTGAAACTCTACCATCAATAAAGTGTTGAGTTTTATAATTAATGAAAACCTTTTCACATGTTTCATATTTAGGTGTGGAAGGATTTTAGGAATAATTTTACTTATTTCTTTACTAAAATTACTCCGAATATTTTTTGAATTAGGACCACTGTCTAACTACCAACCAAACCAAGTTTCGAATTTTGTAAAGTTGGTGAATTTGGTCCTATTAGTTTTTGTTCAGAACTAATAAGTTCTTAAAATACATATCAGAAGGATTAAAGAATTCAGGATACATAAGTTTAATAGAATTTGGTTGTAATGATTCAACTAAAGAATTTGACAAGTGACCTGTTATTTTAGAGACTACCAAACATTTAACGTTAAAATTGTATATATTAATCAAAGAACATAATTATGTTAATGTCAATGCCTTCAAAAATGTTAAATTTAAAGTCATTAAAGCCTGAAACACAAACTGGCTCCATATTAAGTGGAATAAAGCCCAGATTGGTTTTAAATTTTTAAGTAATAAAGGATGACTTATTATTTAATTTATCGTGGATTTTAACAAATGTTGTACCAAGAAGTAATTGTTTATTGTGACAAATTGAAGATATAGCAGATAGCAGACGTTTCATACTTAGTGTTGTGTTATGTCTATGTTCACATTTTAGACAAGATCCGAGGAGACAACATTGTGACGAATTATGCCCCTTTCGAAGACAGTTCAAACATAAATTTAATTTAGAAACTTCCCTATATCTTTTTCAGGGTTCAAAGCTTTAAATTTAGAACAATTGAAAATTTTATGACCTTCCCTACAATATCGACAAACAAGTTTGTTGCGAGAGAATTTATTGCCATATGACATTGAATATTATTTTGATTAATTTTAGAATATTCCTGACACGTGCTGTTTGCGCTATTATTTTTACTAAAGTACAATGTTTCAAGCAAATCTGCTCGGTTACGTAAAAATATTGTGAAATCATTTAAGGAAGGATATTCCTTCATTTTGTATTTAATTATTTCCCACTTGGAAAGGGTTACAGCATCTAATTTAGTTGAAACCATGTACATTATTAATGTATGCCATTTGTTGGTAGGTTGGCCCAACAAATTTAAAGAGCGTAAATTTTTTGTAATGTGATCTACAATAAAACGAAGGCTTTTTATAATTATTTCAAATGGTTATTTATGAGTACATAAACATTATTGTATCGCACGCAAATGAGATCCTAAGCAATTTTATAATTTATCGCTGTAAACTCAATGGCCTGAATTGCTTCTCTTGCTCCACCCTCCAATGAAGATCTTAAATAATGAAATTTATTTATTGCCGGCATTGACACGTTTAAATTAATTAATGAATCAAATGTATCTCTAAATTCCAACCACGTTAGATAATTACCATCAAATTTAGGTAATTTAATTTCAGGTAAACGAATGCTACCACAAGTTTGCAAATTTTTTGAACATTGTGTTTCAAGAGACACGTCAGCATTTTAGGAGTATCATAAGGACAAATTTTAAGAATTTCTTGAGCAACAGATAACAAATTATAGGAAAGCGTTTCAATAGAATCTCGTTGCGAAACTTGTTCTTCAATATCAGAATCCAAGGTGTCAATCTGAGATTGTACTGAAAAAAATTCTCCGTACATTGCTTCTATACTAGTAATTCTTTTCAAAAACTCACTAAATGGCAACTTTACTAAATCTCGAGGTGATATACCTTGTATAGTAGAAATGTATTCTTCACATTTAGTTAATCGACTATAATACCGCTTTTTCTAATTAAATCTCTTAATAACTTTTTCTCGTCTTCATTTAATGATACATCGTCTAATTTATTCGTATTCATTGTTAAAGTTGGATAAATAATTAATTAGATAAATAATGATAAATATAAAATCGAACCCAAGTCCTCAGTGAGCAATCCACTACGCCGCTCAAAATCAGGAATCGCAATTTAAAATAACTCATGTGCAGGCCGGTAGATTGACGTAACTTATCTAAAATAATTCAGCGGTATAAATCAAGATTGAAAATAATATTCTTGTCAATCTTCTAATGTTTCAAGCTGTGAATAAATATTACTATCAATTGAATTGAGAGTAAACTTAGGACTATAACTTTATCGAATATTTTACAAAGTAACCACTATATTACTTAGTAATTAACTTTAATGCATATAAAATCAATGAAATATATAAATATTAATCTATAATAATATGTAATAAATTTAGATAAGACTGCACAATAATGGAAATTAAGAATAATGAAATAATCCTTGCCCGCGCCTGCATGGCGAGCCTCCTTCACGGTGGCGCGAACAACGACTATATTATAAAAAAAATACTGTAACTTTCAACTTGTCACAGTCATATTTTTTCTTATTTATAATGTCACTTATGATTACAAGTTTTAAATGGCTACACTGTATTGAAAATTTAAGTCTGATCTAAAGGGAACAACATTTAATACCGATAAAGTGGTTTTAGTCCACTTTGGAAAGAAAACATTTTGAAAATTCTTAGAGCCACACAAATGTTGATTAAATGTCATATTATATTAAAAAATAACAGTAAAATTACTTCAGGCTCAAAAAGTTTAAACATAAATTTTAATCATTCCTTCGCCTGTGATGGTGTTGATTGAAATTTTGTATTAAAAATAGAAATCCACTGAAAAAATTTTCAAGGGTCAATTTTCACAACAGTTCTGCCACCATGTAGGTATATTTTTACAAATTATACATCTCTATTATTTTTTTTTCTTTATACAGTGTGTAGATTGGTTCTTAATTACCAAATCAAGATTATAAACTATATTTCCACTAGTTTATGAAATAATGAATTATACACTAAAAACATTAACAGACTGAAAAGAATTTATGAGGTGCGATTTTAGGGTGAAGAAGAATTTCCTTTTAAAAAAATTTTAAAGTAGATCTAAATCACTCTTATAAACTTTATACACAATAGTTTAATGAAAAATTCTTTTACCACACGTACAATTCTCAGAGGATGCCATGAATTGAACTTGAGACAAATGAATTCACTATATTGAATTTTTTTAAATACCAATCAACTGTAATTTTTATTTAAACACGTGATGACAAATTAATATATGATATAATAAATTAACATACGGATTATATTTCATTTTCAATCCCTACAATGGCCTCACTCTCAAGAAAAAATTTATAATAAATAAAATTTCCTGAAATGATTGATTTCGTACCTTATTGAAATTATTTCGATTTTTTTTTTGTACGTATTTATGAATTTGCTAATTGTAAACATAATTACGCCTATTTTGTTTCCTAAAATTTTATAGTAATAATTATATTTTTAATATGGTTTAATAAATTCCTCCTTCCTCAAATTGGTAAACAAAATTAATTATTATGAATAAAACCATATAAATAGAAAAAATCAATAAAATTATCTGATAACTTAAACAATATACTGGTATGTTCAATGTGCATCTTGGATTAAATTATTAAACCATTTTAAAATTTATTTACAGTACTATTATAGTTACAAAGTGAACAAAAATTAAACTTTAATGCCACTTGTGGCATTAAACTGTGATTAATAATTGCAACCGGGAATGTTATCGCAAGTATTTACCAAGCTAATAATATTGATATGTAAATAAAAATCAGTGTGTGAATTTAAAATTAGAGATCCTGGTTTGATTCAATCATTTTTACTTTCTAATGAACATAAATACTATCATAAACTCAACTTTAAACAATGTTAAATGATATATAAAAAAATATTATGTAAAATATTATATAGAAAAAAAAAATAATTTCACAAATATATTTATACAGACATAACCAAGGAATTAATAATTGATATAAAACCAAAGACTGATAATAATGGTAGTATGAATAGGTATGAATAGGCACATTATAGTACAATTGCGAGAATCAAATATTGTTTAATAACATAGAGTATGTAAAGCCTCAAATCAAGAATGAAAACATGGGTCTATCCAGCTAACGTCTCAACTTACTGTCTAGGCAATATTTAGGGTCGAAAAATATTCAGGGGGACGGAATCTGTAAACACTAGTATACAGAACATATTTTTGCACCTACATTTTTTCAGATTGAAAAAACAAAACTGCATTGTGACAAAACTTATGATTCTTCCCTATAAAAAATAATGGAGAGCTAATGGAGAATCGGGTTTATATGGTTTGCCAACCTTTGCTAGTTGAATCCAAGCAAGAGCATAGCATCTCTTTATATAGGTTCCCTATACACAAGCATCTTTTTATAGTAGCTTTATCGGCTTTTTCAGCAATTCCTTATGAAATTATCTACTGATCTATTGAACTTAGACTGAAACTAGCTTAGACTGTAAAATGTAACACTGAAAAAGTACTCGAGACATATAAGGCTTTCAAATAAAATGTTTTGTGCTAAGTGTGATAAGGGTGAAGATGAGAATGGTCTTCACACTATTATCTTATTTTTACAGTCAATGCTTTGATGTGATTAGTTTGTTTTTTCTACATGACCTTGCAGTAAAAATTTAAACCAAAAAAAATAAAATAAAAGCTTTCATTTGCTCTATTTTTACATCATTTTTTAATTAAGAAACCATTTGTATTCACATTAAATATTTTCTACTATTAACTAGATTAAATGCAAATAAATATTTTGATTATAACAATTAACCGTTTCTTATGTACTAATATCTTGTAAGGCTCCACTGCATGGTAATATACATAATAAATTACCTATTATGTTAATTATAAATAAAATAAACAAATATGCGGTTGGCTACCTATGACAATATGAAAATGATTAATTTACAACAATAACTGTAGCAGGCAAATGATCATATCACAACTTTATTGACTAACAGAAACTACATGTTTTTAGCTCCAATATACGAGAGTAGCACTGAAAGTTCTTGAAACTGACCAATAGTTATAATAGTAATAAAAAATTTAATCCAAATTTTTTATAATCCATTCAGGTACTTTCCTTCAATTTATGATCTGCTTTTACAAATTGAGGGCAATTTGAACTAGAATGAATTAAACACGGAAAAATTTTCATTACAAGACTTTTTATGATTTTATTATGGTCCCAATAAACAAAAAAGTTAATTTGGTTATATAAATCCTAATAATAATTGGTTATATAAATCCAAGCGTGCCGTACCAATGTCAGTAATGATCTGCATAATGGACATCCCTCGATAGCTAAAACTGAAGATAACATGAATATTGTACAGCTAATGATAAAGACTGACAAGTGTGTAACCTACCAGCAGATTCAATCAAGTTTAAACATTGGTATATGTCAAGTACAGAAAATTCTACATGAACTTTTAAGCATCAAGAAGCTTTATGCTATATGGATACCCCGTTCGAAGCTTAAAAACACCATCACATTGATTGATGTTGTGAAATGTTGTCTACACAGGTGAAAAAGGACCAAGCGTTGGAAAAAGATTTGTCACCTTATTCTTTGGATGGACGAATTATTATTATGTAAAACCTGTTAACAGCAGTTGGCTGCCAGCAATTTACAAACATTTGACAGCATCACCCTCGCAATGGATTCTTCCATCATTTTACCTCCTGTATAGGCATACAATTCTATTCAATACAGTCTTATAAGTCGCACCATTTCAAACTGCAATCTTTAGAAACACCTACGACTCTGACTCTGAACAAACATTTTTTTTACATGTGTATGAAGCATTACGATGCATGTGAAAAAATATGATAAAATTGAAGAAGGAAAAGGAGGCTGAGGTCGATCCGCTGCCACCTGGAAGATAATTTGGTCTTTCCCAAAAAATCCAGAAAAGTATGAAAAATCCGAAAAGATATAAAGATTCTAAAATTATGAATTTAAACTCAATGACAACACAAGATAGAGTATATAGGAGATAGACTGTTGTGCTAAAAATGTACGAGGAGGATTGACCTCAAATGATCTATGAGACCATAACGAGGAGAAAGAAGAAAAAGAAGAAGCACATAAAGCATCATCTTGGTCACAATTTCAGTACTTATGCTAGGAAAGGTTCTATGAAAAAACAAATAAATAGACTTTTTTTTCTTTAGATGCTGATGAAAAATTAGTATGAGTGGCATTTTAATTAATATGACATTTTTTACAGATTATAAAACTCTACTGAGAATATGTCCATACCACACTGGTCATTGTACCCAAAAATGTCGTTACGATCCAATAGTTGGACACATGCATAACTTAGGTTACTGCGTAGGTAATCGATGTGTATGTGCACGTGACCCTGCATAGTAAGTAAATAATTGTATGACAATTTTCACATTAACATTTTTATTGGGATAACATTGACAATAAATTAGTTTTACTTTCAACTTGGTACAGCTATTCCTCTGTTACTATAATTTATGAAAAATATTTCAACAAACTTATTTGTTTATTATTTTCATATTATTTATTTTATTATTCACATGAATTATTTATTATTTAAAAAATTAAACCATTGTTGTTAATAAAATTTCAAATATATCAAGAATTCATTGTTCCCTTTCTATTCGATGGCAATAAAGAACTTCGTGCTATTATATATACCAAGAATACAAATTTAAACAAACCACAACTTCTTTTGCTGGAATTATTCCTTAATTATGAAATAATATAAGAAGTCACCAATGTTAAATGATATAAGAAGCCATGAATGTTAAAAATCATTATATATCATTTCTTTATCTTTTTATTCTTGTCAACCTAATTAACCGTTTTAGTGCTATGGTTTTTTACTCATATATATACTTAAAAATGCCAAAGAAATCTTTTGTTTTTGATGTCATTTACCCTTGTCTCGAAAAAAAACTGTATCTCTTCCAAAAATTATCCAATTTTAATAATTTTATCGGGTACATCCTCCGTATCAGCAAAATAATTGTTATCATCACTATTATCACTATCACTAAAAATTTGCATTACGCCAAATTGTAAGCACACCACAATGTCACTCCCACTATCACTTTCTTCACAATTTGAAAAACGATCATTTTCACTCGAATTATTTTCGTATTCCGACAGTATGGGTTAAATTTTTTTTTTCTGGATCCTTTTTATATTGTAATAACTAATAATATTATAATTTAAACTTTATGTAACACGTAGAAAGATAAAAAATTAGCGATGCGTGCAAGCGACCTCTCCTACCACGCACTAAACAGCAACTGATTTCACGAGTGCCATCGCGCTCGTGGCAGATTTTGTTATTACGCGAACGAGCATGATGGCGCTCGGCGGTACTCAAATGGTTAAATAAATTCAGATTTTAAATCCATAAAAATAATACAAAAAGCAAAGAACATTGCTAAAAACCCACACTGATTAATCATTTCTCCACATTATGATGATGACATTTGCTTAGGTAATACGATGCTCACACGTGGACTATATAAGGTAGAAGAGTCAGAGAAACTAACATTATAAAAAAAAGTTTTAAATACAATTAGATTTTTCAATCGTGTATCCAATGGAATATCAGACCTAGATATATTTATCAATCACTAAGCAACCACTTGTCCTGTTCTTAGTAGCAACTTCACGTAAGTCGTTATTATACAACTCGTATCACCAACGTATAGTATATTTAAGTTAATGTATTTAGTTAATTTCTGCTTGCTGAGCTTAACGTTAACATACATAAAATGTAACGAAAAGTATATAAAATAAACCGAAATATTCACTAAATTGATCATAATTGTAGACTTGTTACTTTTGTAATAAGTATTATAAGTGGTATTTTCAAAAATTTTTCTTCTGTTTAAGTGGTATTATTGCAAAACTTTGTTTCATAGTTTTTACTGATTTGGTGAAAATATTCGGTCATTATGGAATAATTCAAAGACTTAAGCAAACATAGATTTGAAAAAGGAGTTATGTGGAATGAACAAAATATATAAGGACTGAAAAAATGGAAATGCTAAAGTGGTAAGAAAAGATGTAAATAATATCGAAAATATAAATATTAATAACATGCCATCTGTTAACATGATTGACAATAAGATAATTGACTTATAATCTATTGACAATAAGATAATTGACTTATAATCTATTAACATGATTGACAATAAGATAATTGACTTATAATATACTCTTGAACTATGACCGCAAATTGAATTAAAAGGTTAACCTAAATAAATCAAAGATGCCATCATCATAGCTACCATGATACTGATGCAAGGTGTCGCAAATACGTTACGAGAAAATAATAGGAATTTAATAGAAACTAACTAAAATTGAATAATATCTAACTCGAATGGATACAATGAACAAGGAATTAGCGACAGCAACTGAACAATCATCTTCTATTGTTAAAAAACCGACCTTGTATTTCACAAGACTCTTAACGGCTGAATTTTTTTTTTATCTTGCATATAAACAAAATAATCAGGCCACTAACGATCCACTTAAATGGAAACAAACTTTAAACTGAGAATTTTAGTAAAACGGTGTTTAGATCTACGAAATATATTTAGATCTGCTATATTTATGAAACTGGCTTTCAATTTGGTCTTTCGCAAAACATCCAGTAAAGTATAAAGTTGAACACATATTTTCACAATCAACAACCCAAGTCAACAAGTGTCCAGAAAGATGTTTTTAAACCAACCCAAGTCATACATTACCGGTTGGGAAAAAATCTCACCGAATTCTATACCCTCTTGAAAAGTAAACTGCTCCCCAAAGAAAAGTAATGTGCATAAGTATCTGGAGTGGATCTTAGATAGTCTACCAACAATGCTGTCACACTGTTTTTCAATAATCACTTCAGGACAATACCTAGAGCTGATTTTTCAGAATGTGATACAATTATATAAATATTGTAAAAAAAGACTAATAAAGCTTTATCAATAGATGAAAAGTGTGATGTATTTATAGAAGATGTACAGTCTAAAATCAGGCCAATGCTATATGTAATTATGAAGCACAGTTGTATGTCCACAATGTTATAATTTATAACTTATCTACCTGTGTGTATTTGCCAATTTTTCTTAAATTTCAAAATTATAGAAATTTAAACTGAAGAAATCTACTTTTATTGCATTTCTGCAAAGCTTCACACCAAAACACTTAGTCACACGATATGTACATTCCATGATGTCACAATGCCCCAAACAAAAATGAAATTGAAATGGAGTGTTTCTACCTTTTTCACACATTTCAATAGTCTATAGTAACTGATAAAAAAAAGTTTACGGAACTCAATTTATGGAATCATACTATTTTACACACGCAGTTACTTGAAGTTGACCATCCATTACCTGTGTGGTAAATTTCAACATCATGCGTTCTAAATGGTGGACAATTTGTGTTTCGATAAAAACATTCACCTATGAAAGAAGTTTCAAGACCCCACAGTATGTTTGAATATTGGCATCGAATAGATTTCCCTAACGGTCACTTGAGCAAATAAATTTTAAAAAGTATGAAATAGTAAATTGAAAAATTGTTTTTTCTATTTCAGCTCTCTTACCGGAATTAATTTCCAAGAAAACGAATTTAATGAGAAAACATTTAACAATGAACAATGGTAATCCTTTGTTGTTATGCATTTCTATAATTCCTTTAAATAAATGATTGTGCCTTACTTTCTGTTTCTGTTTTTTCATATCCAAACTGATCATTTTTTAAATATATGAAAAACTTTTTATTCCAAAGTAGTATTACAAATAAGATATTTCAAAACAATAAGACCTGTTCTATTACAAAACTATAAGAAGTGTGCTTGTATATTACAACCAGTTGTGCGATACTCAAAAACTACTGAACCAATTTGAATGGGACTTTCACTGCTTTAACTACCACTTGGTCACTTGGATTTTAAATTAAAATTTAGACTATGTTCAGTCCCTTTGAAATATTTCCTAAGGGATATATTTCAAAGGGACTGAACATAGTCTAAATTTTGTTAACAGTGTATTAAACCAGTGAAAGTTTCATTCAAATTAGTTCAGTAGTTTTTTATATATGAATTAAAGCATCACCAAAATAACACATAACACTTGAAATTCAATTATTGGTACTATGACAGTAAGATAAGGTACTGGAGGCTTAAAACTGATGATGTGATTTGGCTTAAAGTTCTAGCTAAAATATAAAATATGTACTGTCGAGGGTACTTTTGAGAAGCAGATGTTATTGAAGTGAAGATACAACTTATTTTTATTCTGATGAAGGATTCTTTTGAGATGAAAACATTAATATTGGAAGAAAAACTTTGCTGCAAAAAAAATTAATTTAAACGTTACAAAATATTGAGCAGAGGTGTAATTTCTTAAAATGCAATTCATGATAACATACTTATATCTCTGTAAAAAGCTGAATCTATATTTACATTATTGTCTAATCTTATACACAATTCAAGTAGAATTATGATATATAGAATGTGCATATGATAATAAAAAGAATACTAAACAAGCGAGGCATTGTATATAGCAGTGTATCACAGTCTACTCAGATAGTTATCCTGCAACCATTTCCACAACACTGCTTGTGTACCTTATAGGCTATAGAAATATTTTGATAATTTCATGTTAATGACTCTTTTTCATCAAAGTACAAAATATGCCTGAACTGTAATAATAAATATAAATGTCGCGGTAGAGATGTATGGTAATTTTACGCACTCGGATTGTAATATGTTTTCGATTCGATTGCCAATAAGGAAAAACAACTTTCATTCGAAAAAGTAACTCAGATTTTTAGTACAAATTCAAAAGCAAAAATACATATAAGCAAATAAATGTAACTACATGATATAGTTTTCTTTCTACTTTCGTTAAATTCTTTACCACAACCTAGGTTTCGTTGTATTACATCTCCAGGTGAGCAATTAGCAAAGATCTTTGCTAATAGCCCACCTGAAGATGTTGTAATGTATTAACACCAAATATATTCAATACATATAAGCCTTGCAGATAAATTTACACTCAGTAATGATATGAAGAAGAATGTATATCAAGGAGTCCCAGAGTTTCAAGATAATTCCTTGCCACGGCATCCCCAAAATTACCCATAAGAGCAGTACAGCACTATGGTATTGTTATTTACCTTGAAGAGAAATTGTGTAAAGGTGTAGATATCAGGAAAATATTGGATTCTAGCTACCCATCAAAAAGTAACCATGACTGCATATTGTTTCACTTACTTTTTTATATAATAATTATTTACCGTTAGTGATTGTACAAAAAACACTAAAATAGATGTTTTTAAAATTCTATCTGGAAGTCTAAATAAAAATTTTCACATCTCTAATTATTTCGAAATTCACGTACAATCTTCCATTCCCATCTGTATTACCTAAAACTAAGAAAATCTTACATGCCAAATTTGAAGTTTGTAAGCTTTTTATATTGGATAGGCAATAAAATAATTGTACAATTTATAGTGTTAAATAAAAGTCATTTTTAGTGCTCCATACCTCAAAAGAAAAAAAGCAACCTTTATAGGATCACTTTATTGTCCATCTGTCTCTATCTATCAAGACCAACTTTCTCAGGAACACATGGAGGTATCAATTTGAAATTAACATTAAAACTTAGGTCTACGGTCCATTGCAGCTGTAAAAAAATCAAGATTCTAAGTCAATGCAATAAAAAAATCTTAAAAATATCACCATGCTGCATTTTTTTTTTCAAATAAATCAAAACCTATAGGGTACTTCCTATTGACCTAGAATCAAGAAATTTGGCAAGAAGTATGGTCTCACAGCACAAGTAAAGGAAAAAAATCTGAAAATCGTTAATTTGTAGTTACATCACATCAAAAAAAGTTCTTTTTTTAAATATGTGCCTGTGAAAGATTTAGTATACAATATATTTTCGTTCTAAAAATTTTAATTTTCTAAATAGTTTAATAAAAATATTATATTACATTTAATGTTTATATATGTCTAAATGCTTACGGAACCATCGTGGTGTGATTTCCACTCGTGCTTGACAGGTTTTTTTAGAGAAATAATGAAATTTATTCAATTTCTTTTTTTGGATAACTTTTACCATCTCTCTAGCAGTTTCATGATTCCACGCTCATGGAATCCAAGTAATTAAAATAGTTTTACCAATCAAAGAACTTTGCAAAGTTTGAAATAAATGGTAGTCTGAAGATTTAATTAGATTTAGGTTAATTAAGAAGGTAATATTCCACGAGCTACCAAAGATGTATGAAGCCTTGTATTAAAATGGTGTAACACAATTCCTTTGGGATTTGCCAATTCTGATAATTTTTCTCTGATTGCTTGCTCAAGTTTCATTATTTGTTGACAATAAACATCTGGATTGATAATTTGTTTCCTTGGAAGCTGTTTTTTGATGCAATTCAACTGATGTAAGAAACTTTAAGTGATTGTAAATTTTTGAGTGTAATATCAAGTGAATGACCATGGGTTTCAATTTTAACTTTGATTTGATCATCACCAACTTCTGTCGGTCGCCCAGGATGTTGGTCATTTTTAAGCAAAAAATCTATACAGTCGATTGGATAAACCGTTTCTGATGCATGCTTTCTATTAAGCATGTCTCTCTGTTAAAATATTTCTTTCTTTACTCAAAACTCTAAACCAAAAGCTGCAAAGCAATTCAGCACGAGTCATATATTGACACTTTCAACGTAAATTATATTATCATTATATGGGGCACGATTCTACAATAACATCGTACGCATTGAACTTTTAAAAATGAATATTTAAATTTATTAAGAAAAATTGATAAAATGAAGAAGGTAAGAATTTAATAATATAATTCTACATACAATATGTGCAACCTACCCTATACTGTGCTTATACCACTGTTCAATAGGTCACACCACCTCTCGTTGACTTTTTTGCTTGTAGGTTTCGAATAGATTTCAAAATGATCCTTAATCTCACTCTTCTTAAATTTGCAGTTTTTATTAATTTATTTATTTCTTGAAAATTACATGCCCAACTTACAAATTTCCTTAAAGTGTTGGGCATGTGAAAAATATAATAACAAATCACTCGATATGAGTACATAAAAACAACAACTAATAGGATACAAAATAATAATAAACAAATAAAATAGGATACAAAGTAAACGAATAGGGACACACAGAAATTTCAATAAATATAATTCTAACTAGTAGTTAATTGTGAACCACCAAGCACTCCATAAGCAATTCCTGAAGCAGTCAATGGAGCAGAAAAAATATCTAGACTGCGTGCATCTCTCAATACTGCATTAAACAATGTAAGTGCACGAGAAACAGGTAACACTGTAGGATATTCGTCTAGATAGTCCTCTAAGCAAGTGAAAAAAGCTATGATATCATCTTATTATGAAGTAGTCAGGAGCATTAAGATCTACGAAACTCAAGATCGATGTTTTCAATCAACGTTATGATTTAATAATTTTCAAAAATGCCCCATCAAAAGCAATTCCCGTCGGAGTAAAAGAGAATTCATCTGACCATTCCCATTATAAATTCGGAAGGGAATAAATAAAAATAATATTCATATATTTCATAATACATAAACCAATTTAATTTTTTAATACTTTCTCCAGCACGAGGATATAAGTGACTTCAAACAGAGACCAAATTACTGCATTCATTTCAAGAATACTAGGGACCAAAGAGTTAAATAAAGTAACAATACATTCAAATCGTGATATAACGAGAATGCCGTATGGCGAATCTTAGTACCTTGTAATCTTTTTAACTGGTTTCGATGATATGAATGTGAAATGTGATATGATTATCTGTATGAGATCTTGCATAGGTGAAACTCTTTTGAGGGTAGTTCTGCCTAGCTCATAGCCATGCACAAAGGGAACACGCAAGTGGGAGTATACACGTTTGCTTACATTAAATTATAGCTTATCGCTCAAACTCCATTGGAATACTGAACCAATATCACTTTGGAATAGCTCACTATCAGATTGGGTATTGATACTTAAGAAAAGTTTTAAATCATCAGCAAACAGAAGGCAACGAGTAGTGGTAACTGAAAGCAAGTCATTTATCATGATGAGAAAGAGAAGTGGACATACATTACTACCTTGGTTGACCAGATTGAGCAAGATAAGGCCGAGATACAAAATTTCCAAACTGGAAGTATTGTGTACGAGTATGGAAGTATTGGTGAAAAATTTTACCACAACGGAAGACATTTCTGCCTCCAACAATTTGACTAGTAAAATGTCATTGTCGACTCGGTCAAATGCCTTTTAAAAATCAAAATAGGCTATATCTACTTGACAACAGCAATCCAATTTTCTAGCCATACAATCCACAAATTTAGTGAGATTAGTTACAGTGGAACGCTTTGAACGGAAACTATGCTGGTAGTCCATCAGTTGGGATTGGATTTGCAGACATACAGCAGTGCAAAACAATTTCGAATATTTTAGCAAATGATGATAACACTGCTATAGGTCTATAATTATGTGCATCAAACCTAGAACCATATTTGAAAGCAAAAGTCGTCTAGGAAATCTTCCAGACAGATGGATAAATTTTAGAACTAGATGAAAGATTATAAATGTAAGTAGTTCTACAAATATATCAAAACATACCTTGATTACATACCTGCAGGCAAGCCATCAGGACAAGGGGCTTGCTTTGACTAAAGCTGTTCCAATTCAAGTCCGACTTCAACATAATCCACTCTACTGACATACAATACAGATGAGCCCCCCTTCACAGTAAACTGCGCCACCATTGCAAGTTGAGTTTTGATCCATTACTCAAAAAAATTAAGTCAAAATAATCCAGCTGCCTCATCCGACTTACACTCACTAACATTTGACCAAAATGCTGTTGAGTCAGACTTAATGCTATTTCCAAACGTATGCGATATGTAAGTTTCTCATGTCATACTTCAATTGTTTCACCCAAAAACCCAACATTTCACTATCGTAATCTAAACATTATTTTTATAGTGTTAACGATAAAAGGATTTGATCTGAATGTCACGAATATTATTTGTATTAAATTATATATAGAGGATATATTTAAATCTATTAGATAACGATACCGATGGTTCAAACTGATTCGCTTTTTATTAGGAACACAATCAGTCAACATTGTTTATTAAGGTCATTCATTTGGTAAGCATTGTCTCATGACACGGACAGTGTTTACAAAATGAAGTTAATTATGCGTTTCATTTTGAGAATAATTTAAAAAATCAGCCTTAAAAAAACTCAATTGATATCAGCAGTAACCTGGTGCTTCGGCAGCAATTATGAGTTGATAAATTTATACTCACCTCTAATGAAGGCTAATAAGGATTTACCACCTTCTCTGGCGCTAGTAGTATGCTCACTTTTGCTCCTGTATCATAAAATGAGTGTAACACCAAATCCAATTTCCTTACCCTACAATTAACCACTCCATTGAACCGTCAAAAGTGATATTAGGACATGAAATAACTGAATAGTTCACGACTGATTGAGACGCACTAAACATATTAAAAATTACACTATTCTTCACAAGCACTGGAAGGAATATACAAAACACAGACGATCACATATAACAAACGGCGGGACACAGACACAAAGATACACTCATCAACTTTAGTCATGCTGCGTGCACGGGCATCAGTTGTAATTTGACAAGTCTGGCCAGCAGCACGCCTCTTCTCCGGTGACCCCACCATGGTCAGCTTTATAATGTATAAATATCTATTCAATGTTTTCAGAATATCTGTTCAATCTATTCCAAACAAAAAAATTTGACAAAAATTCTAGATTATTTCTCATATTTAGATATTCTGTAAGTAACATAAACAACTTAGATGGTATATTTAGGAGAGAAAAATTAATATGTTAAAAATGTTTAAACAAAACTTTCCTTTTAAATAAAACAGTGTTGCCATAGATTATGCAAATCTATATAAAAATCAGAGTGAAGACTTATTTAGATGACAAATTGCAACGTAAATACCTGACATTAATTTCAGCGCTACTAAACTAGTGACGGGCCCTTAATTCTACCATGTAAGTATATAAATTTCAAATTAACAATATTTTTTAATAATCTTTCCTCACCCTCACTTACAATATCTGAGAATTACAATCTGCAATTAACCAATTCATAAAGTCAGCATTATACCCTAAAATATCTAAAAAAATTAGATTTTGCTTTATGTTACTACAGTGACATGTTTTCTACACATTTTTCATTGTTGCTAAATATTGCACGAGAAGAAATATGTTGTTGTCTCAATTTATTTTTGTATACTTAAAAAACATTTAATAATGTTTGTCCTTACTTAACCACATTAAATAGAATAATTTGAATATAAAAGTAAAAATGAATGTACAAAAATTTTTTTTTTTTATTTAATATATTTATTTACAGATTTAGTTGAACTTTTACAATACATCACTAATTTCAAGCTTGACAATGTTTTCATTTACAGAAATTAGAACAAATAACAGATGGATATATATCTAATACACATACAAATAAGCAGGAAGCTTTCAAATTTAATACATTGAGAATTTTTTTAAGTTTTTCATTATTTATTTTAAATAAAAATAAAGATATTAGTAGATTTACAAAATAACCTACATTTACTGAAGTATTATTTTCTATGCTAATAGTGTATTTACATATTAAATATATTTAATTATTAATTCTTTAAAGAAAATTCAGTCCAGGCTAGCCAATATAAACATAATCTAATGAATAACCTCTGAATGATTGGTCACACTGGAAGTAATCACAATATTATTATGTAATATAAAATTTAGATGATTGGTCTCAAAGACTAAAGAAACGAGGGAATAAAATTTAACTTCGGTCACACTGAACCCATCTTTCATAAATATATTCAGGTTTGATGAATATAAAATTAATTGTACTATGTAAGCAATGAGAGCCACTAACTCTTGATTGTCCAGTTGATTGTTATTCAGAAAAATTATAATTTCCCAATCACAAAAGTGCAATAGAAATGTGTCATAAAGAATATTATTAATTTTCGAAAAACATGAACATACGTTAGAGGTATATTACTGTAACCTTTGTAATGCTATAAAACAAAAATATTAAAATTTACTTTTGTATACAACAATTAACAAACAATTTGGAATCATTTTCACAGTTCCATTCCTCAAAAAGTAAAAACAGAATTTTTATTATATAGCGAATACAATAAAAATTCTGTTCACCATCATTGCAACGCCATTTACACCAATTCATTTCTAGAAATCCAACTTGGACCAATGTACGATTTTGAGAAAAACTATTCCAAAACATTGTGACTAGAACAAATGAGGACTTGTAACGTAAAAAATATAACCAATGAAGTAAATTTCTTCCAATGTTCAAGATGTGTGATTATAAACAGCTGCATTTCCTTTCACAATCACATTATTGACATTTGTAATACTGTATTTAGGATACTTGCGGATGTACAACGCAGAAATTCTTAGTATTAACTGTATAAAGGCTCTGTTTAATATTCATTCGTAGTAAATTAGAAATAAACTCTGTCATTTGGTCTTCCTATGAGAGGTAAAATACATCCTTATGGTTGAAATAATAGAGAAAAGATTCATTCCATTACTCTACTTTAGAAATCATGATCATTATTCTAATATGTATTCTTTACTTTTAATTTTGCACATAAGATATAAAAATACAAATGAAGAGAATTGCCCCGTGGCCCTGCAATTATTCAATATTGCAATTGGTTAGATTGACAACACATCAGCGCTGATATTGGTGTCATTTTTGACCCATGCTGCTATACGTCAATATAAACACATCCACTTCTGTTCATTACTTTAAAATCAAAACCATTTAGTATTTGAGTAGTTCACAGCCCGATTACTTTTCTCGTTTTTGTTTTGAGCAAGAATTCTATATTTAAAAAATTTAACAAAAACCTTGGTAGTTTAAGAATTACATATTTGTACATTATCTATACTGGCGATATTTAAAATTAGAATTTTTTGGTAAAAGAAAAGAAAAAATAAAAAGTTTTCAATATGATTTTTAGCCCTCTACCAAAGCTGCAAGTTTCTTAAAATGTAACTTTTCAAGATGAAAAATCTATACATATATTAATAATAAGTTTTTTTTACACTTAATTTTTAGTAATGACAACATGTAATGCACTTTAAACTGAACAAAGCATGTTTCCTTCCAAATTTATTATGATCGAACGAGATAAATCTATCCATTTTTTAGGTAATTTCAGCATGTTGCATGCATTTTTTCATTCGTGAAAATGAGCCACAAATGTTGTTTGTATTATTAAAGTATTTTTTGTTACATAATTTATAAGTAAATAAACTGATGCTATAACTTGTTTGAAATTATTTGTCTGCAAAGTGAGTAAACTGTTTTAAATACAAAGTGAAATGGATTGTCATGTTTGGGGTTCCTTCAGAACTTAATGTAACAATGTTTTCTACCACATCAAACATTATTAAGGGTACACTTCATGTAAGAAAAATGAAATAAGGTATGAATAATTTTTTTGTAAAATAATAGTTATGGCTTTCTTTTCTATCACCATATGTCATCATTGTAAATTGGTTCTTTGATTTTAAGGGTTCTTTGATTTTGCAGGTTCAGTTTCACCCAGTAACAGGGTAACCATTTTTCGTCAACCATGCAATATTACTTGGTCTGGCATTTAAAATAGTAACTGATAATAACGTAACTGAATATCTTGTGGTAAATTCAAGTAAAGTTTAAGACTCGTCACTTATTTTGCCATTGGCGACATAGGCAAGGTACGAGCTTAAAATAAGGGAATGGCCTTGAGATGTCAGTTATTTTTATTGTTGCTCTGTGCATTTATTGACATTAAATTTGGAAACAGATTGTTTAATGACTCAGATCTCAATTTCTATGACCACTGGGTTTAATTTCTCATTCTCACTCTTGGCAACGAAAATGTTAATAAGATTTTATGGATCACCTTTACTTTGAAATAAAGTGTTCAAAATTTATATACTCCAATTAACTAAATATTTTCCACTGCAACTGAAGGTCAATTTTTAATTTACTTTATTATCAAGTTTAGGTCTTTCGCGAGCAATATCTTCAGGGTTAATACTGTACATGAAAATACAAGATCAAATGACTAACTAAAATGTTAAGAGTGTGATATAACTCCGACTTGGATATTTGACATAATCTATATAATAAAATTGTAACAAAATGAATTATGTTAAAGATTTAGCACAGACATGATTTAGCGTATAGAATATAGTAGAAGCTAAAAAACCTGTTTTTAGAATGTTTGTCTGTCTGTATGTGTCAATTTGTTCTTCTATCACGCAAAATCTACTACATGGATTTTAATGAAATTTGGTACGATAATAGTTTACAGCCTCTGGCAACATATACAATACTTTTTATCTAGATGTTAAAGATATTTTTCTTAACCGAATTTTATGCAAACAGAGCCGCATCAGCATAGCAAGTAACATCTACTTACGTACCTGGAAAGCTACTACCAGAACAAACTTCAACCTGCGTGCAATACCATCATACATCTAATTATCAGATGATTATGCATTGGCAAATACACCAAAGGATTTCCAAAAAAAAGATTCGCAGACATTGTCAGATAATGCTCGCAAGGTCAGGAAGGAACAGAATTCAACTTGGGATAACTCATTGTATATGTAACGTATGACGGTATAATTAGAAATTAACATTAAGCAGCAGTACAAATTATTTAGTAACTTCAAATATATAATTTCTGATTATCTATGAACAAAAATATTTTAAACCCTTATATTCAGCAAAAAAATGTTAACATAAAATTTAATTAAAACTGTCTATGTAATAAAACTATGAGGCAGGATCAAACCTGGATACGCTATGTAATAAGTCAGCATTTACCATGCTGCATTACAGCAGCTCGACGCTAGCACTTGCAAATTAAATATATACTAGTTACTTTCATTTCTTCTAAAACTACCAATTCTATTTTCTCACAAAGCAAAAGCCATAGTGTAAAATCCATTTAACCTGTTATTGAGGGCAGCTGATCCTACAACATATTTAAAAAGAAACCAAATCCGTAATTCCAAAATCCACTTCTCCTCTTTCTTGTCAGATTTAAATTTTTTTTTCTTTTATACAGTAAAACAATTCTTTTCATATGTGCAATGACCAAACAGAAAAATATTTTATCCACATGGTTTCACATTCACAGGTTTAATCTTTTCTGTACTGTGATTTATTTTGTTGCAAACGGGAATAAAATAAAATTCAAATTATAATTGTAACAAAAAATGCCTGAATGAGCCATGCCTAGACGGCATATATTTTTATCATGCATCTTGATGTCAAAAAACTGCCAATTCAATTTTAATTCACTTAAATTGACGAAAAATGTACTAAAGCTATAAAAAACTATAAACAAAAATAATTTTATGATTTTATCGTGTTAAAAAGCTTTTGCAAATAAAATTTATCAGATTGACAAAAGAATGCGCAAAACATATGTAAAATAACTACTTTACACTGAATCAAAACCCAAATTAATTCTTATGCTTAATATGAAATATTTTATTGGCAAGCACTTCAATTTTAAAACAAAGATTACAGAGATACTGCAAGGATCCATATGCCTTTTGTCACCAAAGGACAGTGATGCCGCATTGAACTTGTATGACAGGGTGACACATTAAAATTGTATACTGGTTCAGCAACATATAATAACAATTTTAATTTCACATGAGGGCCTTTTTGTATAGAGCATGGCACCAGTATAACTGAACTAACTATAGTCTAGATGGGCTTAATGTGAAACAATTTGTTCAATATTAACCTTAATTTAAAATACCGTAATCAAAATCTTATATAAACCAAATTATATAAAAATATATAAACAAGGTAAATGCTTTGTAAATAATACGCTGCTGATTTCTTCATACACATTTATCATTAAAAACAATATTTGTGTTACCAAGTGTCAAAAATTTACATAATGTATCAAAAGACGAGATTGAAGTAAAATTTAAAATACACATTGATCTCTTTATTTTAAGAGCTAGAAAGAAATTCAAAACAATGCTAACAAAGCTCAGACAGACGACAAAATATTGGTAAAACAAAAAGGTTTTATGAATTTATTTACGTTCACTCACACATTATCTCATTTATCACACATTATTTAAAAACATTCATGGACATTGAAATTCAAAATATCTGAAAGTGTTATAAAGTCTACTAACGATAGATATTCCTAATACTTGAAAGCGGTATAAATATGCCAGTGTGCAAATATAGTAATTAAAAAATAATTCTAATATATATTGTGCTGTCATTTCCAGATGACATTCGAAACAACGATGATACTTTCTGTACTAATTGTTCTTTAAAACAAATATTTTTATTATAACTATGATAATCTTGTGTATTATTTTTAACGTCAATATATTTTTTGTACTTAAAGAAATGGTACATATCAATGCAAAATGTTGTTTGAACAGAGTTTCATCTACGTATATTATTTGTTTGATCAACAATATTGTTCTTTCTATAACTTATACACCCGCACTGATTACGCTTTCCTTTAAAGGCAAAGCGGAAGAAATTTTTATAAACTTTACACAGTATAACATTTTTCTAAATTATTTTGTTATTTAACTTAAATTCAAATTTTTCAAACACGTCAGTCAACTTTCCCTACCGAAACTTCTATGTCCGCTGTTTCATTCATATTTTCTGCATATTCTCTTCATAAAAAATAATTTAATTTATTGCAATTAAACAATTAAACCTATTTCCATCCAGCTGCTATTAGCCAACGAAATGCCTATTGTTTATAATGCAGTTAGTATTGAACTGACGAAATAGATTTTACAAGTTCTAAGATTTACAGTTACTTCCAAATTTCTATTGTTATAAAAGATTTTAAGAAGTGAGAAAATCTGTTAAACTGATACCTTAAAATGATAACATAATGAGACGAAGTGAATTTGTGTTCCTTTATGACCTTAAATTATAATAATAATCAAATATCCAAATATCATTTAAAATGAAATAGGTAAAATTATAAAAAGACTTCATACATTACACTGTATACTATCACTCTGTTTGGTAATTAATGGTTAAATTCTAATCACAACTATATTATTAATAAAACTTACAAACAAAAATTAGAAAATTTATATTCAGAATATAAGCATTCAGGACAAGAAATGGACATGGATATTCTTTTATCACAAATATTGGACATGAATATTCTTTTATCACAAATATGGATACAGTTATTCAGCATGTCTTGATCGCCTGTTTGTATTGTTAAATATTTTTCTACGCCGACATATGTCTCAGCAGAAAAATACTGCAAAAAAACTAGAAAAATACTACTACTTAAATTTACTACCAAAAATTTAAATAAGTTACGAACATTTGCTTTGAAATTGTAATTGTTATTTAAAAAAATTACAAGTTTAAATTAATTTTCTGACAGACAATATATTTTCTTATTTAATGAAATCTCTCTATCAATTCTTCTACACCAAAACGAAAGAGTGATTTGATATACTTGTGACTACAGAAAAATAAGAATATTTCTTTTGGAAAATTATTGTGATCCACATAACCACTTTGCTTTATCTATTCTGTGTTTAAATATTTAATAGTACAATTGTATATGCGTGTTAAATGTTAATGCAAAGACATAACTGGACTGCAGAGGAAAATTAGACGCACAGTCTAATTAATTATAGTTTATGAAAAGATGGTTTAACGAGAGGAAAATGGCCTCTTACATAACTACATCACAACATGATACAGATGTAGACAAAATATATTTGTACTATTATAGTTATGAGATGATATAAATAAATGAGGTTTCTAAAAATGGATTCATTTATAGTGAAAGTATTTCATTTATATAATTTCATTACACAATTGTTTGTTATTTGAAGTTATAACAAGTATGACAAATAGCAATATACGACCAAAAATCAATATGTATTCATTTGTAGTGAAAGTATTTCATTTATATAATTTCATTTCACAATTGTTTGTTATTTGAAGTTATAACAAGTATGACAAATAGCAATATACGACCAAAAATCAATATGTATTCATTTGTAGTGAAAGTATTTCATTTATATAATTTCATTTCACAATTGTTTGTTATTTGAAGTTATAACAAGTATGACAAATAGCAATATATGACCAAAAATCAATATGTATTACCATCAAAAGGTATTATAATATTTAATCAGTTCTTAACTCACATTTATATTAAGACTAAGCCACATGTAGACGACTGTGACAATGGAATAATTTAACTTGTCAATTGAATAAATGGTTGTCACATCTAAACATACTGGTAGGCTTCGGAACCCTTGAGCAGTGGAAGCGCATCATCCGTGTGATATACAGTAAGCCAGTTGGTGCGACGTGGTATCACAAGACCGCACAAACTACACTGTAGGAAGTCTGCCAAGTTGTTGCAGGGGCCACGAGTAAAGGGTGATTTGCCATTTAAATTCTGGAAATGCCGATACCGCCTTCGATTCATTCTCTCGTTTGTTGTCATTCCTAGACAAACCACCTGTACAAATAATTTGTTTTACATATAATAAAAATTTATAAATACAATACAAGTTAAATGTAATCAAATTCCTATCCAAATGGAGGCGATGTGGCATACAGTTATTAAGTTAATTTAATACATTTATACAGTAAATTAAATAAAGAAAAATGCTACAAACCTGATAAGCTTGGCACATGGTTAAAATGGTCACCCAGAATAGATGAAAAAAAGCATTAGCCATGACCCATGTTAACCAGGCGTCGCATTGTCCCATTTCATAAATAATTTCAAACAAGCCTGTCTCATTAAACGGGCCAATTGTGGCCATTCTCTCAGGATGGCAATGGGCGCTCCAGTACTGACTACCTCCATACAGCATCCAGCAACACATAAAGATAAGTGAAACTAAGAATCCCATGAAGTAATGATGATTATTTGCACCTGCAATTATGAAAAGTTGCCAATTGTTTCTATTGACTGACTTTATTTTCATTAAACAATGCTAATGAAATTATGAAGAATTTAAGCAAAGATAAAGAGATCGGCGGACACATAAGAACAAAAAAAATTGGCTGTGCTTAGGACCACCAAGTGAATACTTTGGCAACCAATATAATTAACAAAGTACTGTGTATGTGGGAAATTTTAAATAATAAATTTAAAAAACAAGTATGAAATATTAATTCATATGAACTCAATTAATTTAATCACTCAAAAAAATGCACTCAATTAATTTACATAAGTTATACAATTAAGTAAAAAATGCACCGCATAATAAATTAGTAAATGTTTATGTCTAAGGAGAACACATCTTCATTCTAAGCATCAACTTTATATACTGAGTATACCTTAAGTGCGGGAAAAATAGTGTGTTATTTGAATTCTATTAAAAGTAATATTTTTATAAAAAAATAAAATAAGACTTGAGCAGTGACATTTGAACGAAGACCACCGACAAACAAATTTTTTTTCATTAAATCATATCTAAATGTGCATGCACTTAAAAAACATAACTGCTCACATAATAATTAAATTTTTAACAAATTTATGATAATAAAACTTCCAACTCGGACTTCCGTCGTATTCTGTACGTAATCTAGTGCTTCAAAGCTAGACCTTGGATCAAACAAAAATATACTTACTAACTCGGCTCCTCTCATTACCTGAAGTCGAACCATTCGGCTATACTTAGCCTATCACCTAGGCTATCAAAAAATTATGCCCAAGGTGAGTGAAAAGAAATTTTCACAAACGAGCTTATTTTTCCATTTTCCCTATATAAGAGTGTCATTTTTATTATTGTAACACTTCCAGTCTCAATGCATTTTAAATAAAAATGATCCTACAGTTTACGTGAAAACTCAAATAAATTCCACCTTTGATTGAAAAAAACACAATATTTAAATCTTACCTATGCAGTTGCCCACCCACGGACAGTGATGGTCGAACTTGGCAACACAACGGTTACAAATGGCACAATGCTTAGATCGCACAGGCCGTTTCACGAGACAGGCTGTACAAAATCTGGTTGGCTCGAATCCATGTCCCTGTGATCTCTCAGATAGTTCAATAATGGTCTGTAAATATTAGTTTTCTATGTTAAAAATACAGATTTATAATAGATGATTGTCTTAATTACCGTTCTATAATAGGTCTTCGAAACCTAAAAGGTCTTCAATTCTAATAGCAAGTTTATTACAATCCTACAAATTCTTCAGTCATTAACAACATTTAATTATATATTTTATACATATAAAAAACCAACAGGAATATTATATAAATGTAATTACAGTAGAGTCCATTTATAATATCATTAAAGACAAATTTTATAAGTGGATGTCACAGATAGTAGATATAATTTATGTGAATAATATTCATGAAAATTAGAACGACTGAAGAATGAATTGTAATAGTGTTGAATGAATTGTAAATATTTCTTCTCTATTTTAATGATAAAAAGTACAGAAAAAATTAGATCTGCCAAGGTTCTTAATATTATGAACTAATAATTATATAAATTAATTAATTATATAAAGACTAGTTTTTATTTACTTTAACATAATTTATCAGGATTTGAATGACATTATAAATAAAATGACAAAAAAATGGGCAACCCTAAAATTTTTCTATATGCCACAGTTGCTGAAGTATTACCACAGTTGCCATAAATGGTGTTCACAAAATTGTTTTCCCTACAAAAATGTCAGGTCCTCAAAAAACTCACAAACTGGTTTACTGCAAAAAATGTTATACACAGCAAAAAAAAGTTTACTTTAACTATCATCTCTTAAGGCAAGGATGAGGGTGGATTTAATTTAAAATAGGTATACTTAAGAGGCCTATTACATTTCGACTGTGATTTTTGCATTAAATTGTCAACTTTGGTGTTCTTATTCTAAGAAACTGAAAGACTGGAACAATTTTGACTTATTGAATGGTGGAAAATAGTTATTAATATAGTTAGTTAATAGGGTCCTCATTTTTTGCAATTTTTTCTCATCTATTTATATAAAGCCAAAATTCCAAAGCAAGTTTTTCATAAAATGTGCGCACTATTTTGATGCTTACTTTACGGCACTTTTTCGAGCTCATGGATCAAACTACTATACATAAGCAAATGAAATGAAAAATATATAATAATATATCATAAATAGTGGTTGAGTTCATAGTGGCTTTGGAATTTTGAAATATGTTGGGAATATATAGAAAAAAATCCCATTTAAAACCACAACAGGATTAAAATGCTCAGAATTAACTGTAAATTTCTCCTTACTACATTTATTATTATGTAAAATTTATATCAGGATAATCATTAGTTCATTAGAAATTAAAATTTTATAGTTATTTTTTTTAAATAGTTAATTACAAAATTTTATATAAACGTAATTACAAGTGCCAACTTGCTACATAATGCGATGCGCCGGCTGGTCATTTTCAGTACTGTACGATGCTCGTTAACGTTGGACCTGTGTCGAATTTTTCACACCAAACAATTGACCATAAACTGTATAATGCAACCACCTAGTTTGGATCATGTAAGTATTCTTTGTAACTCTTGTTATTTTAAATAATTATTTTATGTGGAAAAACATTTATGTTGACTAATTACTATTTTTTTAATATGAATCTTTACTTACTGACTGTTATGTTTATTTCTAGCATGGATCAAAAAGGCTCCTTGTACACATGTGTTAGAAAGAAAAGATATACATCTACATTAAGTGAGGGGTAAGACATAAAATTTTTTTTTTAAATTTTTTTTAATGAATGTAGAGTATTTTCAAGTATGCCTTGTAATGAATGATCTTGTATATATTAGTTTTAGTATTCAGATCAGTTTAAAAGTGTACGCCGTGTCGAGCAGTTGTATGTGATACTAAAATTTATTTTCAGTTTTCTTTCATTTTTACTATTTTTTGTGTATTTTGTGCTGTTAATTGTTGCTGTGACTATATATATTATTAGTAAAATGCTAAAAAAAATTAGTGAAGAGTAATATAATTTTGAACCGACTGAGAAAAATAATACGTCCGAATAAACGTCCGAATGACGAAGTGGAGGCGAATAGTACATCATCAAAAAAAATAAGACTGAGTACCACCATGAAAGTAGTAGAAGATCTTCAAAAACTTTAAAGAATCATAGATTTTATTCTTGTTTTTTCAATCATTTCAACTTTAGTAAAGTGCGTAAAGTGTGATGGAAAAATTTTCTTCCAATCAAATTTCAAAAGAAAATATATCAAATTTCAAAAGAAGATTCCGTGTCAAAGTTAAAATTGTAAACAGTCTTGCTATGTTCCGTCTTGTGAAAGAATAGATTCTAGTGTAAACGGTGTGAATTATCGATTTACTTTTGCAATGCAAATTTTGGGCTTGGGTTTTAATCAATTTTGCAGTCTAGTGGATTTGGCTAGTAATTTCTTTTCAAAACCATGTTATAATTCATATATAAATAAAACGAGTGAAAGTATAAAAAATGTTGTGAACACATTTTTTGCTTCGCCTGTAACAGAAGAGAAAGAAGCAACATGTAAAGCAAATAATTTACAAAATACATCAGAGTTGACCTATCAGGTGAAGATACGAGGAAAAAAGAGGATTTTCTTCATTATTTGGCATTGCTTCTCTAATTGGATATCATACTGAAAAAGCAGTCGATATTCTTGTAAAAAGTACTTATTGCCACGATTACAAAAATTGGCAGGGCAAATTTGATACTGCAGAGTATGAAGTGTGGCATGAAGAACATGAGAAAAGCGGAAAATGCAAAACCAATCACATTGGACAATCTGGAAACATGGAAGTACCAGCAATTATAGAAATATTTAAATGTTCGTTGAAAAACCTCAGAGCGAAATATCTCCACATATTGGAGACGGTGACTCGAAAACTTACAGTAGCATTGTAAATAATAAATCCTATGGCGAGGATTCAATCAAGTCAATAAAGAAAATATCAATTGCAAAAATAAAAACTTTCATTTAGTTCACTCTGTGCTATTACCACAAACTTATACTTATTCAAACTAATCAAAGTCACTTACCCTAAACCTTTCTTCCCTCGTTGCGACAATAACACCTGGATCACTCTTCCATGCCTTAAGAAATGTATACCACAGAAAACCAGAGAAGAAGTAGAACAAAACGGACGTCATGAATGTTACATATGGAAATATGAACAAAGTCCACGTGATGTAAAACCATAATTTGGTGGCAATATAAACACTTAATGGAAAAATGTTTTTCAGTTCTTCATCATTTAATGTTCCACCCATAAGTTGTATCACTCCACAAAGAGAGGCCATTAAAAACATTTTTATTATATATTTTGTTTCTAATTGGAATATCAAACCCGTAAAATAAAATGCGACGAATGGTGTACATATCACAGCCCACCATTTGAATTTCTGTAATAAGAAATATAGCAAAGTAAGTAATCTTTACATAAATAATTTTATAGTATACAAAACTACAACTTACATACTTTAAATATATCCGTTATTATACTATGAAGGATACCCTTCATAGTATAATAACGGATATGTTTAATTACAAAAATTTTTGACATTTTTGCATTTCTTGTATAATTTGAACTCAGTAATTACTTCTGAAGCAAATTCTTGGAAATCAATAGATTCAAATACTAAAATATGCATTCTTCAGTAGTTTGACATGTTATAATGTATCTGTATATATCCAGTTATCAATCGTTCCTAAAGACTAATACGAACAACTGAAACTAATGAAAATCACACACTTAATAGTATACTGGAATCCCACAGCTAACACAATTTTTTAAGATATACTATTCCATTTTGATGACCTAAAGTAAAAAGCTAAAAACATAAATTCTTGAGCAAAAGAAAGTACTGAATATCATTGCAGCCACCCTCGACTTTGAGGATATCGAATGGGAAATTGCTTAAAAATAATTTTGATAGTACAGTTTCTCTAATCAACTGTATAAACAAAATTCAGAAAAGTCTTCGCAATATATCTTTGTTTCAGTGTTAGCACATTGAGTATATGTGTGTCAGTTTGCAAAACTATTGTTTTATCCAAATTTCATCCTCTAATATAATAAACACTTTGTGTTTGTCAAAGATGTCAACGTTTTGTTTTAGCAAAATACCACTACAAGCTTTGAATATGGAATTTTGGATTTCCTAATGAAATATTAAAAATGTGGACTTTCCAAAGTATAGATTAATGTATTTTATGTAATAAAACCTTCCGCAAAGCTTTCCTTTATTGCTTTGTAATTACTCTCATATATATTCATGTATTAATAATACCATGAGAACAAGGAATTCTGACGACTTCACTTGACATAATCTGTGTGGTATTTTAAAAAAGTATGATGAGAAAATATTTCACATAGTTTAAAACACATGCTAATTATTCAATTTTCAGAATAGGAATAATTTTCTTCTTCCCGTATAATAGTAACTTCTTCTGCCCATATAATAGGAACTATTTTCTTCTGCCCATATATCTGCCCATTTTATTTATTCAACAACGCAATCACTAATGCATTGTTTATATATTTCTAAACTAAAAATTCACTGTTTGCACACATTTCCATTTCAATTGTTGCTTGTATTTATGACTCAGGTCTGTATTTCGTATTAAACTAGCTCTTTACTGAGAAATAAAGATGTCATCTAGAATGATTCAATCAAATCTAGAAAAAAATTCGAAAATAACTTTATATATCTTATCAGTGACTACCTGTGCGTGAATGTTTACAATCTCCCCCTCAACAAAAGGATGGATTTAGATTAGATTTGGTAAGAAGGTTATTGTTGGTCTAAGTAAGATCGTGCACTATTCAGGTTATTACTTAACACTAAGACTACTAATTAACAGTTTATTACTTTGTTAATTAGCAACGATATTGATTTCTTTTATAAACAACCATCATAATCTCATTACATTAAAATATAGTTACTACTACTCTCCACTAGATGGCAATATTAATTTCATTTTTAATAAATGTTTCTGATTTAATAATGCTTTTATATTTACATTTTAATAACCACAATATCATCACTATCTATGAATCGCTATGGTGCTACTCTTCTCTCTGCACTCCAAATAGTCATTTGAAAACGTATAAAATAATATTTATTTTTGAGCAATTGAATAAATTTGTAAATAAGCAATTAATATTTTTAAACCTAGTTAATATTTTAATTACAGACAATTACGCCGCTGAAATTTTAAGGGAATCTGAAATTATAGCACTTCTATTACTTTAATATTTTCAATGATTAATGCCAAAATATTTAATTTTCTTACTGCAGTTTATTTATTAACTGAACATTTTAAATATGAACATATTTAAAATTTTCAACAAACATTAAACAAATTTTTTTTAAAACTCAAAATTTTAGAATGGATTCAGGATTAAAAAATTTTTCATTTTCATGAAAAAAATTTAAGGCTAAATAATAATTACAATATAAAATGAGTTGTGTTCAAATTGCTATTAATATAATTTAAATTATATTTCTTAAAAAATTAATTTAGTATTTTATAGGAGAAATGGCATACAATGAAGTCTTCGTCAATAAAATAGTGAAAACTAACTCTTATAGATCTCCTGATGGAGAACAGAAGAGTAGGAGAATTTGACACGGTCAATTGGAGCTGCTGCAGATAAATAATTAATGCAAGTTTTTGCATTGTTTCCATATAAATAGAGTTAGAAAATATTGTAGCAAAATATTTTTAAGTTTTTTTGAGTACGTCGTCATTTTTTTTTAACCTTGAAAGAGAATTTCGAGCTACATGTGATGTTATTAATAGATTCATCTCATTTGTCATTGCCACAGAGTTAATTTTTTACAAACTATGAGATTATTTTTAATCACCTTGCTCCCTAACTTAATAAATCTATACTTGGAAAAAGAACAATGGAAGTCGACGCAAGCATGAAGATTTCACATGGATTTCAAATGAATTTCAAGCATGAGGGCTTTACCTATTTAATCCCAATGCAACGGCATATCGATGGCTTGCCAAGATGTCTATAAGTGAGAGTATGAATGTATTGGCAGGTGTCAATGCTGCAACACCTAATGTGTCAACCGCTAGGACCAAAACTAGTGAGTTTCTTCGGCAAGGTCCATAAGAGCCACAAAAATCTAATCTTTTTGTCAGTGTGCAGATGGAGCTTGGTATCAAAGATGAAAATCTTTTTAATTTTGAAAAGGGAAACATGCGGGAATTCAAAATACATTGAAAGTTTCTCATACAAACTACTCAGTTTGTCAGACCTAAAGACTCAAACAGTTTAAAAATAATTTGGACTTTAGTATTGTTACCCTCATAGCAAACGATACTCTGAATGATTCTGATTTGTTGGATATGGAAAACAATTTATTTCTTCAATTATCAATGCAGGTTTATGGCAGCTTAATAAGCTCAATCCCAAAGACTTAACCAAGCTAAACAGTAGTCATTGATGTGACTACTGAGACGTCAACTGCACTTGATAATAAAGATGCCAAGTGTGAAGTTGAATCAGTGAGTGCTTTTGAAAACATTAAAACCATGACTGACACTACAAATTTAAATGAAGGTGAAAAATTTCCAATCGTTGCGACAAAAATAATCCACATAAAATCGGAAGGAAAGCATGAAGTGGAGACAATCCAAATGAGTGGAGCAAAGCGGCACCGGTTGGATAAAAAAGATATCTTCACCTATGATGCTTAAGACGTTCTTAAAAAAATGAACCCTCCAATATTTTTAACAACCATAAAGTCTATTCCTTTAATGATTTAAACTAAGTTTTCGGAGCTAGACCATAGTAAAGAAAAATTTGATTAATGTTAAAGGATAGTTAATAAAAAAAATTACAACATTTATATGAAAATGAAAACTTACTTCATGTTGAATTATGAATGCAATTATAATAATTTTGAATAAAATATGGTTGACAAAAAGATCATTTTTATTTACGAATCGTTTCAAATATACTTTTAATTCTTTGAAAAGAATAAGTTTTTTATTAATAAGAATCCGTAATCATTTGGCATTTGGAAGCTACTTTAAATGATCAGTTAAAATCTTGCGCATCTGAGAATGCTTTATTACATAATGCTTGTAACGGATAGCTCACTGACGAAGAAATAACCAATACTGACAGTGATGATGATCCTGATAAAGATTTCAGCAGCGCTTAAAAAAAATGTGACTACATCAGCAATAGTGGATATTTTATATGAAAATATTATTAGTGTTGATTATCAATTTATCTGATGAAAATGAAATTAAATTATACTTTTACAGATAAAAATTTTCTTATTATATTCATAAACTATCTACTGTAGCAAAATGGCATCAAAATAAGAACAATAAATTGAAACCAGAAACAAAGAATTTTCTCCAAGAAAGGCGTGAAATTATTTCCAGTGGGAAAAATGCATGACTGAGTTTGCATCATTATGTAAAAGGGCAATAGATTGTATAATAATCCAGATGAACTTCACACTATCATTCAGGAACTGCATGAAACCTCGCTATCGGTTGGCCTCAAAATGAATCTGGATAAGGCAAAAGTCATGACATCGGAAACCGATAGTCCTGCGACAATAAATGTGAACAGCACTATACTCAAGCGTGTAGATAAGTATGCGTAACTGGGCCAAGAACTAGGAATGGGTAATAAGAACCAAATCAACGAAGTAGACAGACACATACAACTGGGACAACCTTGTCCAAACTCGAATTCGTCTTTAAAATGAACATAAAGAACCACTTAAAAGCATGCATATTCAATCAGTGTGTACTACCAGTCTTCACTTACGGAGCCAAAACTTGGGTAACAACAAAAGCAGTCTTGCAAAAGCTTCTTGTTACTTAAAAGGTGATGAAAAGGGAGTTGGTAGGAATCTCCTTATAGGGCCGCAAAACAAATAGGTGTCTTTGGCGACAAATTAAAGTTACTGACTAGAGAGTGGCGAAACTTAAGTGGCAATGGGCTGGCCACAATGCTCAATCGGATTCATGGTGCAAAATTCTTTTGGAGTGGAGACCCTGAGAGTGCAAAAGACAAGTTGGGCGACTGTAAATAAAAAGGAAAGAGGCCTACACCAAAATGGTTGATGGCTTATTATAAATTTATAAATATACTATATATAACATAGATAATAATCTGTAAATAAAACGTTTATGAGGATATAACCTCTCTTTTGAACATTAACAATTTATATGAAATAGTATTCACAAATGTAATTTTTAAGTATAAATATTGTACAGATACATATAAGGTATTTTTTCAACTGCAGTACCAAACTGAGACTGACGTTTTACTAATTTACTAACATAAGTATTACAACATGATGACATGCTTCAATAAAGTTTGTATTCAGAACTTTTAAAAACCATCACTATTTTAAATCTATTTAGTTTGTCTGTTTTTCAAAGTAAAAAAAGGAATATATACGTACTTTATCTAATACTATTCTCCGACATGGATGTCTTTTGATTTTCTGTAAACAAGTATATTCCTTAACTTTCTCAGCAACCTTCCCTGTCACCCATAATGAATTGACTTGGGACTGTAACATTGACAAGGCTGTATCTCCTCGTAAATTTGGTATTTCCATATCTGCATTAGCCTAAAAAAATATTGTAACATTTAATAAATAATTTTTAAATTATTTATAAACTTACATTGGCTTATAATAAAAATGTGTAATAGACTATTAGACAAAATGGTATGTAAAACAACCTGTAATAATATTTAAAAACTTACATGTAAAATGAGAGTGTTAATTGCAATTACATTGCGAGCTAAAATTGCCCAGTGCAGTGCAGTATTTCCATGTGAAATGTCAGCAATGCCGGTCGAAGCACCTAATGTTAAGAGAACGCGTGTCGGGTCCAATGCTGGTACCTTCCAGCAAGACCACATAAGTGCCGTCATTCCACCACGGTCTGTGAGGTCTGGAGGCACTCCACGCGCTATCAAATAGGCCACCACGGCAGTGTGGCTGAACTGCGCTGCCAAGTGGATGCACGAACAACCCTCTGCATCTCGTAAATTTGGGTCTGCGTTTGCATTCATTAACAACACTGTGGCATCCAAATGACCCTGGCGCGTAGCCCAATGTAGTGGGGTGGAGTTTAATTCACCACCTATTGCGTCGACTATTGCACCTTTTTCCAGTAAATACGTGATTATTTGTTTTCTATTGTTTATCGCAGCCCAATGTAGTAAAGTAACCGTTTCGTCGTCTGGGCGATTGACATCCCAACCGAGTTCCACGAGCTCTTTTACGCGTTCAAACGCACCGTACTGCGTGGCTTTTACGATATCGAACCCGCTGTAATTATGTTCGACTGGAGGAGGCGGAGGATCTCTTGGAATTAGCCCTTCTCCCTCGGGGTGCGGTTTGACACATTGACCGCTCGCCGCGGCACCACACGTACTTTCATACATCGTGTATGCGACATTAAAATGTCGCCATTAAACCGATATATCGTTATATTAAAGTGGTACTTTATCGTGCGAATAAAAATCCTTTTTAAAATAGGAAAATATTAGGATGTCTTAAGAGTCCATTATTGACATTTGCAGCGATCCGTGAGCACTGTGCTGCGATCCAATGTAATGCTCACGGATACAAGATTTATACATAGTAACATTAGGTACATATTGGCATAGGCATTAAAATTTTATTCAAATGACAAATTTCATCTTAGATGAATATAAATTTACAAAATCAAAAATATTACTAAAATTAAATATTTTAGACTAACACATAATTTGTTCACTTGGGGTTTATAAAATTTTTGTAACCTTGTGTTACAAAAAATATATAAATAAAAAATTACCTACATAAAATTATTTTTCATAAACAATTATGCAAATAGAATTTAAAAAAATTTTATTCCGATGAAAAAACCAATTAAAAATAATAAAAAAAATATTGTTTCTTGACATGTTGACAGGTGGAAGTTAAAAAAACTTCTTTACTTAAAAATTAATATTAAAAATGTTAATTAATAAATCATAAAAATTTAAAGCTGACTTTATCCATAGACAAATAGTATATGGTGCAACCAGTGTCTAAACTTGACACTGGCAAAAAGTCTCTTTGGAAAGAGTGATCTCCATGGATTGCCATAGAAACTATCAAACGAAGTTTACATAACGAAGATTACTTTCGTGGTATTCAGTCTATTTTGTTGCAACAACTTTTCTATTATTTGAATTATTTATATTTTAAATCTATTTCCATTTAGTTTTTGTCCGTAGTTATATTCAATTAAATGTTTTAATCAGCGCTCTGTTCGGTAAGTTTCTTCTTTTGTTTATTTTTTTGTATTACTCTTTTTTGTCAAATTGAATCTGCTTGAGCTTCGTGAAAATGGATTTAGTTATTCCTCCTAAACCACCCGACACTTCTACATCTCTAGTGGTAAGGTTATTAAAGTTCGCCGGTTAAACTTTAAAAAAATGATCAATGGCCAACCGAAATATTTTCCGTCGTAGACGATGGTCATCACCTTTGATGGCTAAGTCCGTTCCCAACGCATATTTATGACATATTCCTCCTTTCCAGCCTTGAAATATGAATTCCCTACGATTCAATGCTTCAAATGTTTAAACAATCTTCAGTTAATAATCCTTCCTCTACGAGTATTATTCAGCTTCTGTTGACCACTTTGGTCAAAATCCTGAATTCGCCAATCAAATACCGTCCAACGTTGCCTCCTCGATTCTTACCTCTCTTCAACCCCTTATTTCTAATGGTTTCGAGGGTCTTGCAATGGAATAGTCGCAGTGTTATTTCTAACAAAGCAGATCTTCGTCACCTTCTTGTCAAGTACTCTGCATCTGTGGCTGCCGTCTCAGAGACTTGGCTGAAGCCAGGATCCCATTTTAAGATCCGATGCTACGTCTGTCTACGGAATGATAGAGCGGATGGCAAGGGCGTATCCGCTTTATTACTTGACAAATCCCTTCCTTGCAGATTTCTCTTGGCTCCCGTAGTTGTTGTTCCTGCGAGAATTAAAGATATCACCGGCCTCACTATATATGTCCCCCTTCCAACATGCCCCGTAGCATTAGAACTACGAGACATTTTAACTTCAATTCCTGGCCCATATATTATTCTGGGAGATTTTAATGCTCATCATCGGTCTTGGAGCTCCATCCGTAGCAACTCTCTTGGGGTCTGCTAGGTGGAACTCCAGGACGAATTTGACCTGTGTTTACTAAATGATGGTTCTTCAACACGAGTTCCTGTCCCATTTTAGAACCCGAGCTCAGTAGATATCTCTCTTTGCTCCTTATCCTTGAAATACTTAGTTTTCTGGAATATTCTATCCAAGTTTTTTGGAAGCTACCATTCCCCGTTTAGATTTCTTTCCCCCGTTTAAATTTAAATATTGAAAACATTCTCCCTCTTCAAAGATACAACATACATAGGGCAGATTGGGTGGGATTCCTTACTTTCCTCAGTGTCGAAGTGGATTCCTTCCATCCAGTGGACCTGGATAGCATTGACTCTTGCTATGACCAATTTGTAAGGGCTATAGACCTATCTGCTCGGAACTTTATCCCACTTAAGATATTTAACCACCACTACAGATCCTCTCCCCCCTGGTGAGATGGAAACTGTTCCGTAGCGGTTAAAGCCCGCAAAGAGGCTGAAGCGATATATGAATCTAATATGTCTAAAGCAAATTTCCTCTTATTTCTAAAGACTCGTGCACAGACTAAAATTCTCCTTAAAACAAAGTGGAAGAAAATCTGTCAATCCCTCTCTCCTTTTACTCCTTTGCGTGTCGTCTGATCTAATATAAAACGATTTCGCCACGAGAATTAGATAGATTAATTTTTAAATAAGCTTGCTTGCCCATCCGTACCAAATTTAGATGAATTTACGTTTCAGAACGCCAATCATTTTTTAGAAGTATATTTCCCCGTTAATGAATTGGATTTCACCTTGCATCATCTTAAGGATTATTCCCCTGGTATTGACGAAATGTCATATTCAGTGGCGAAAAATACTTTACTATATACCCATTGGTGTCTTCTATCCCTCATTAACTGTAGGTTCAAATCAGGTTATATTCCAAAGTCATGGAAATCTCAAATAATAATTCCCATTCTCAAACCTCATAAAGATCCCAATCTAGGTTCATCCTACAGACCCATAGCCCTTTTTCCTGTTTCAGCGAAGATTAAGTAATATCTAATTAAGAATCGCTTGGAATGGAACACCATTCCATTTTTCCAAGCAACCAATTTGGCTTCAGAAGAGCTAAAAGTATGATGGACTTGCCTTCTCTCGACAAGAGTTCCTCGTTGCTGCTTTTGTAGATCTTTCTTCGGCCTACGATAACGTAAACCTTTCAACCTCAAGAAAATTCTACATATTCTTGGGATTCCGATCAAGATTACAAATTTCCTCCTCAATTTCCTTTTAGAAAGATCTATTACTCTTAGATCCCCGGAGCCCCTTCCTTAACAAGAACTATATGGAGGGGTCTTTCCCAAGGCTCTGTTTAAGTATGATCCACTCATTATATGATCCACTCATCAGTAAATTCCTTCTGTCGTGTCTTGCAATACGCTGATGATATGCTTTTATATATTTCTGATAAGTCAATAATGGTTGCCGAAAATGCTTTGAACTCTGCCCTTGTTAACCTAAACAAATAGGTTAACTCTATTTAACCATCAGAGTTAACACATTTCTACAAGTTAATAAGGGCAGACTATAAAGCAATTTCAGCAACCGTTATTAACTTATAAAAAGAGTATAAAATTAAATCAGTGTATTGTGAAACGCGACAAAAGGGATTTACCAATTAGTGGATCATATAAGAGTATATTATGTGTGTGTGTGTGTCACAGGCAAAGCTAGTGTGTGTGTCACGCAAGCACACGCACACGCTTACGCACATACACACACACACATTGAAAGTAAGGGACTTCAAATAATGTTAGTTTAGAGGGGGATCCAGGGGTTTTAAGAATGACAGATCAAAAGTAAGGAAATTATGAAGAATTTTCTTGAGAATTGGAAGGTTTAACGACGACTTTTCTGACGCCAAATTGGTTGTTTAGGAAAATGGAATGGTGTTCTGTAAACAATTCCAATAGATTTTTAATCATTCCGTGATCTTCGCTAGAACGAAAGAAAATATTATGGGTCTGTGGGATGAAGCTACATTGGGATCTTTATGAGATTTGAGAATGGGAATTACTATTCGAGTTTTTCATGACTTTGAAATATAGCCTGATTTGAATATAGAGTTGACGAGGAACAGGAGATACCAACGGATAGATGATAAAGTATTTTTCATCATTGAAAATAACATTTTGTATTTTTCACCATTGAAAATATCATCCTTGAGATGATTTGTCCAATTCATTAATGGAGAAATCTTCTTCTAAAAAATGGTCGACGTTAGTAAAGTAATATCTGATAGGTAATTGATCTAGATTTGTTACGTATGGGAGAGCAAGCTCATATAAAAATTGGTCAACCCAATTCTCCAACAACAGACCGGAAGCGTTTTATATTAGACTAGAAGACAGAAAAGGGGGTTGAAGGAGAGATGGACTGACAGAATTTCTTCCAGCGTTCCCTCTTTTTTTGAAGTTGAATTAGTTTATTCTGTGCTTGGATCTTTCGGAACAAGAGGAAATTTGCTTCCGATATCTTGGAGTTAAATATCGCTTCAATCTCTTTGCGGGCTTTAAACGTCGCAGAGTAGTCTCCACTCCACCAAGGAGGAGAAGATCTGTAGCGGTTAAATCTGGTCTATCTGGTTAAATTTCTTAAGTGGGATAAAGTTCCCACCGGCAGGTCTATAGCACTTACAAATTGGTCAGTGTTATTAAGAGAGCAAGAGTCAATGTTATCTAAGTCCACTAGAGGGTGAGAATCCACTTTTACATTGAGGAAAGTGCGAAATCGTGTCCAATCTGCCCTATGTAGGATGTATTTTTGATGAAGGGGAATTTTCAATATTTAAACTGAAACGAAGGACGGAAATCACAATGGAGAAATGGTCCCTTTCGAAAGATTCAGATAGAATATGCCAAGAAGCTACGGATGCTAAGGATGTGGAGTAAAGGGATATATATACTAAGCTCTGTTTCTGAAATGGGATAGGAACTCGTGTTGAAGAACCATCACAGGCCAAAATCGTCCTGGAATTCCATCAAAGGAGTCCCCTAGGGGGTTGCTTCGGGTGAAATCCCAAGACGGGCGATGAGTATTAAAATCTCACAGAATAATATATGGGCCAAGAATTGAGATGAAAATATCCCGTAGTTCTAAGGCTAGGGAATCGGTTGGACGGGACGGGGGGACATATACAGAACAGATGGTGATATCTTTGACTCTCGCAGCAACAACGTTAAATTGACAACTAGGAAATCTGACAGACATCTGAGCGAATAGAAAGAATTTGTCAAGAAATAAGGTGGATCTGCCCTGACCATCCGTATTATCAACCCATAGATAGACATAGCTCTGGATCTTAAAATGGTATCCTGGCTTCAACCAAGTCACCGAGATGGCAGTCACGGATATAGAACACTTGACAAGAATGTGGCGAATATCTGCTTTGTTGGAAATGTCACTGTAACTATTCCATAGCAAGATCATCGCCATCTTTGGCGGAACCATTATAAATAAGTGGTTGAAGGGAGGTAAGAATGGAAGGGCCAAGGTTGGACGGTATTTAATTGGGGGAACTCAGAAATTTGCAAAAGTGATCAATATAAGTTGAATAATTCTCGTTATAGAAGGAGTATTCACTGAAGTTTGTTGAGTAATACCGCAACCATTTTGAGTCTGAGAAATTCAGAAATCTGCCCAGGTTTGTTCTAGAGCCGAGCGGTCATTGCCCTAATTAGGAGTTGTTTAGGAGGAAGGAGTGTAAGTCTGAGAGATGAGAGTAAGTCATAATTTGCTTGTGAAAGAGGGGAGCTAGGGGCATAGTATTAATTTCTTTATTTGAGTTAAATAGATAAAGACAAAATATAAATAAAAGAGTATATTTACAGGTAATACAAATACAACTACAATAAATACAGGAATGTACCGCGTACAAACAAACAAATAAACATAGAATAGAGGTCATTACACACTTACATGAATTCACAAGGTCCTATTTTTTCATATCGTTATTTCTTATTTATTGTGTGATTAGTTCTGGAACGAGATTGTTGACAAAGGCGATCTAATGTCAATATGTAATTGGACTTTATATGTTAATCTTTTACAAATAAACAAAAGACTGCTGTTCAAAAGATATGCAAAAGTGAAATTATTTAAATTGTTTTCTTCCACCCCACAATCACAGGTTGAAGACTGCCTAATATGCAGCTAAGCCAAATGAATAAAAAGTGTGCAATATCCCAAACGCATACAACATACCACCAAGCTTACCCTTCTAGAAAAATATATTGCGGAAACCAAGATTTAGAAGATATAGTAGGTTGGACTTCGAAGTACCCGCTCCCACAATCTGCGACGACCTTCTCCATGTAATCTGCTGACCAGAGAACATCTAAGAATAATTTGAACACTCTCTCCAAATCAAGCGTAAGCTGCTTCATCTGGAGAGTCAGGAAGCTATAGTTAATAAAAAAGGATTAACGAGGAAATACTTACAGAACTTAAGGATTCCGAGAAGTAAGAAACAAAAACTTAAGGAGAATAAGAAAATAAAAAGTTTCTTTCTCAGTCAAGTATACCTCAAGACCTCCACAATATCTCTCAAATCCCCAGAGAACACCGAACACTGAACTAGTAGAGCAATAAAAAGACGCACCGATATTACCGTCTTTCAGGGTTTTTGATGAGTCTATGTATATTCACATCCAATCCATCCAAAAATGATTCAAGATGGAATTTATCAAAGCATCTCCCCCTCCCTCGGCTCCTAATATATTTCTTGTTAAAGGATAGGTCTGTGGGATGAACCTACATAGGAATTTTTATGAGATTTAAGGATGGGAATTGTTATTTGAGATTTCCAAGACTTGATTTGATCATATTGTTAACGAAAGATAGAAACTGGTAGAGTATTTTTCATCCTTTAATATGTCGTTCTGTCGATACCACGGGAGTTGTTTTTATGATGGTGCAATAGAAAACATTTCCTCTAAAAAGTTGTTGATGCGTCTAGTTTTATTTCTGACAGGCAGTTCTTCTAGATCGAGGACGATTGGGGAGAACAAGTTTACTTAAAAATTAGTTTACCTAATTCCCGTAGTTGCGTTTGGATAGATCTGAAAAAAACAGGCCGAAAGTGTTTCAATATTAATTCAGACGACAAAAGAAATAACAGAACGAGAGAGCAAAAGATGCAATTTCTCCCACTTTCCTTTTAATTTTAATGAAAATTCGTTTAGTCTGGACTTGGATCTTTCGAAACGAAACGATAGTTCGGCATATTACATTTATATATCGCTTCAATTTCTTTACGTGCTTTAACCGCTGCAGAATAGTCTCCATCTCACCAAGGAGGAGAGCTTCTACAACGTCGATTATTTCTCTTCATTGGGATAAAGCTCCCAGAGGCTAGGTACCCGAACCCCTTGGGGAGGGGGAAAGTATCCATTTTTACTTTAAGATAATAACGGTATGCACCCAATTTGCCCTATGTAGATTGTATCCCTGGAGAAGAAGATTTTTTTTACTATTGAATTTTCATGTCAGAAAGCAATAACAATTGGAAAATGGTCATCTCCAAATCAAATATAATATAATATATTTGATTTGAAGATGGATAAGTGGCCAAGGAAGATCTTAACTGAGCTTAAGTCGAGGGACAGGAACTCGTCTTGGGCCTTCAGTAAACGCAACCCCAAATGGTCCTGAAGTTCCATTGATGCCTCTCCCAGGGGGTTGCTTCGGGTAGAGCCCCAAGGCGAGTGATGATCATTAAAAGCTCCTAGAATTATATAAGGGTCGGAAATTGGGAATAAAATATCTCGCAATTTGAATTGGGACATAATGAATGGGTACATATACAGATAGGATGGTTATATCTTTGACCCTCCGTCGTAGCAACAGCATGGAATTGCGGGAGCCAAGAGAAACATGAGAGAAAGAAACTTGTAAAATAATAGGGTGGATCAACTCCTGCCATCCGCTATATCATCACGCAGACACGCATAGCCCAGGATCCTAAAGTAGTGTTACGGCTTCAGCCAAGTTTCGAGGATGGTGGACATAGATAGTGAAAACTTAACGGAGAAGTGGCGGATTGTCTCCTTCAAATCTGTTTTATTCGAAATGGCATTGCGACTATTTCACTGCAAGACTCTCACCATGTCTGACAAAGCCATTATAAATATGGGATTGTAGATAGACAAGAATAGAAGAAGCAACGTTGGACATTATTTTATTGTAGAAACTTGGAATTTTGATCAAAGTGGTCAACAAAATTGAACTATATTCGTAGTTGATTGATTATTAAAATGAAAGTGGTTTATTAAGACCGCAGCCATTTTCAGGTTGTACTGATCAGACTAGAGCTGAGCGGCCAAAGCCCTGATTGGCATTATCAAAGAGCAGGATCGAGATTTCAGTCTCTGTTGAAAGAACGGCGCATAAGAATTGGAAGAACGAAATACAGTCAACTAATTTTATGAAGGGGTCGGGGGAAGATGAATATTGGATGGTAGTAAGCTGCAACTAAAGTGTATGGTACCCTCACTTAAAGGATAATTTTGAGCATTTTCGCATAGAATATGTCTCTTTCAGGCATTTCAAATTAAAACTTTTTTGTCGTTGAAACTCAGTGCAAATCCTATTAGTATAATCTCGATACCTACGGCAAAAAACATATTTTGTCATGTCAATAAAAGCGGACAGCTTTTTTCGACATAACCTTCGCCATTTCGGAAACAACGCTCAGAAGATCGACATTTTTCAGTCGTATATCCGAACCCAAAATATTTAAAACATTAAAACGAAATGTAGGGAATTCGTATTTGAATATTGATAGAGAAGAATAAGTCTATTTTTGTACTTGTAGATGGAAATAAGGATATAATTGGGAAGGACTTGGCAATCATAGATAAACACAAATTGTTTTCGTCGGAAAGTATCTGTGACGGCTATTGAGTAGTTTTTTTTTATATTTAAACGCCTGACTTTTAAAATTTCCTTTAGGACTTCTATATCCTGTAACACCTCCCCATCAGATCATTCAACTGGAATATTGCGAATAATACTCATACTTCTGAAAATCGTCTGTGTTTAATTATTTTAATAGATCGGAATAGAATAAATTGAAATACTACAGATTACTTAGTCGATTTTGCCCCATGGTCGATGTTAAATTATTACATTAAATTTTGTAAAACAACAATCTCTTTTAGTAAGATACGAAGTATTATGCACATACTAGGACAATAATCTATTAAGTTATGCTGCTCGTATAAGCCTATGCATTTTGATTTCGTTATTATATCTACCACTATTAGAAATTAATGCTACCGAATAGACCTATGGCTAAACCACCTTATTTGACTTGTGTTGTAAAACTGTTTTAAATTAATCTGTATTGCATTATAAGCACACTCCCTTTTTATTTCCAGGATGTATGCCATATTTTTTATTTAAAATTGCTTTTAAAATTGAAATTACCAAACTTGCACCCGAAACGCAGTTGCTTGATACGTGACATCACACGGCTGTAAACATAATAGTATTGCACACCGCATTTTAAGAAAAAATAATTTGTACAAATTATTGGAATCTATGTGAATTGTTTTTAAATAAAGTTCTATAAGATTGCTTTATATTTTATTTTACACTTGTATTGTTCAAAAATCATTTTTCATGTTTCGTAATTAAAAAAAGGCACATGTTTCAGCGTTTAATTTTTATATCACCAATAATAACGAATGATTAACATTTTAATTAGGAAGACGAATGTTCTCTTGAAGATCTTGGATAATAAAAAAGCAGAAATAATAATACCTAACAAAAAATGGTTTTTCATGCGCAGTGTTATGTTAGTTTTTTTTTAAATAGTTTTTACCTTTTTCGTAATTTTTATTGATTTTTTCTATTTTATGTATGTGTATATATGTATGTATATATATATATATATATATATATATATATATATATATATATATATATATATATATATATATATATATATATATATATATATATATATATATATATATATATATATATATATATACGTACGTAATTTTGTAGTCACTTAATTTTTTAGATGTATTTTAAATCTACATTTTATTTTTTCATTATTCTTATTATTATATTATTTATTTAATTAATAATAAAACATTTAATATTATATTTATTGTTGATTATTTAAAATTTGTATTTTATATTTTTTTAAAACTTAATTCAGCTTTTTTATTTCAAATATTATCATTGACAATAATATACAGAAATAAGTTTATAAAATATAGTCGTTCTATTGATAATCTGGCTCAACTTTTTTGAGATGTTTTAGGTTAGGTTAAGTCTTTTTGCATATTCATTCCAAATATGTATAACAATTTTTTTTTGGAAAATACACTTTGCATGGAAATCATTACGTCATTAATTCTTATTTTAAAAATTAATTACAATAATTATGTTAATGGAAATTTTATAGTAAATGCAAAGGTTGATAGTTTTAAAAAAGAAAAAAGAACCATAAATTAGAGATTTAAAGACAACGAAACATATTAAGTTGGTATGATTGATAAATTTTTTGTTTGACGTTTTAATGAAATTGTTAGAAATTGTATTTTTTTAACTTAATTTAAATCTTTACTTCTAATTTATTTCATTTCATTTATTTGCGTTTATACCTTTGTGTGTGTTAAGTGTGTAATGTCTAATGATAAGTTCATTGTGAATTTAGTAAAAAATAGGCTAGGAATATTCAAATTTTAAAATACTTCTTGTGACTATTATTTTCCAAAAAAATTAAATTTTATAAACATTTTCTAAATACTTTTAGTGATTTCTGTAAACCAATAATTTATAAAAGACATTTACGAGTACATTGCTGTTTTTACATTTCTCAACTTCGCAACGTAACAATTGGGGTTATTTTAGAAAAATAGTCCGATCATTATTGCGTCTATTTTAGCTAGGTTTCTGCTGTTCGCTTTCACAAAATTGCTATACATGATAGAGTAAAATATAGATTCCAAGGAGGAAATTGTAAAATATTACAAGTGAACCACAAACATAACTAGAAAATATTATAAATCAGTTGTTAGACGCCAAGATAGTAAGCAAACAATGACATGTTTACGAGCATGTTACGTCATCGTAGTTTAAGCTAACGCTAACCGTTTTGTGTCACGTGACAAACGTTCAAAAAATATTTTATTAACACGTATCTACCATATTTTATTTCACAAGATCACCGCCGTGTTCTCCCAAGGTTCTCCCAAGGTTAGGATAGCCTCAATTGGGATAGCGCATTTTCCTTTCCCAGTCTTAAAATGTTTAATTGCAGCTCAAACATCATCTTTTAGAATGTTTGGCTCTGTTTGTTCGTCCGTTGGTCCTAGGTGTGGAAAATGTTTGAAATGATTAGTTCTGTGACACATTACAACTATAACTCTCTACTTTAACAGGACAACAAGAATAGAAATTCAAGAAGTAAATTAATGTTCAACGTAGTTTTAAGTAATAATACATATATAATTATTTCAGCACACTTTCTGATGATGGTAAGTATCTTATTTCTTATTTAATAACCTTAAAAAACCTTAATTAAAAATATTAATGTTCCTTTAAATTGTCTGTACCTACATCTAAAAAAATAAAATAGTGGAAAGATTTTAGTTTAGATGGCACAATACAAGAAAAACATTATTTATTAAATGAGAACTCTGTAAATAAGTATATAATTTAATATCTTTAATAAATTTTCAGTTGTCATTTACGACGCACATTAAGGAATCGTTAAAATCAAACGCGACAACATAAGTTGACAGAGCTGTAATAACTAAATGTTTTACTTTTAGGCATAAATACTTCAACAGTAGAGGTTGAAGTTATTACTCCAAATAATTTACGACTAATAACTTATGTAAATTAAAACAAATTCATCGAAGATAGAGATGATAATATCAAGGACCCTGATTTAGTTATAGGTTGTAATGTAGTAACAGCTCTTCTCAGTGAAGTAAGGATGAACAAATCGCTAGTAATTTATCTTTTGAATCTAGAAGCGAACTACACCAAAAAGTGCAACAAAATAACCGGCCATTTAGCTTCACAGGTATGTTCACGCTTTTTATTTCATAAGCAGTGAAAGAATTATTTGTGTCTGTAAATATTTTTTGAAGCTACGTTAGGCACTAATGATCGTAGGATTCGTTCAATCATAAAGAAATTGAGGATAGATTTTTGCAGCAAAATCTAAAAGATAAATTCCGTAATCATAGTACAGTTGATGCTTCTATAAAACAAGGACTAAAAATTACATCAACCCTATACAGAGGGAGAGCCATTACATTACATTAGGAAAAATACTTTACGAGAATACATAGATGGTGGGTTTCGGTTATATAAAGACTATAAAGATGTCTGTGAATCAAAGCAGCAACATTACGCTAATGTATTCAAAAATATTATAATAAATACTAATATAAGTTTTTTTACACCTAGAAACACCGCTGTGAACTTCGTGTAAGCTATGTAAGTATATATACGCAAAATGTAATGCAAAGAATAGTTCAAACCTAAATATTTAAAACATTTAGAAGAAAGATCAAGAAAAGAAAAAGAACATGATAAAGTTAATATCAATAAAGATAACGTAGTTGCTGTATGTATTTTGCAAGTCTTACAGTTACCTTGTAGAAGGAAATCAGTGTTCTATTGTAAGTGAAATTGAACAATTTCAGAACTGGACACGGATATGAACGAGAACTGTTTTCGTTTTTGGCACGAAGGGGAAGCTAATGGTGGGGCTGATGTAGTTGGTTCTTATGTATTCAAACATATTCAAAGCAAGATACAGAGTTATGAAGGCCCATATCTTAAAAAGGATCTTAAAAATTAGGTACTACATTTTTAAAATAAGGCATACCCAACACAGGAAACCTAAACTTATCGTTTTCAACTAATCCATAATAACGAGAACAAAGATAATATAATGGCGACCCATAATCTTTTATCTTTTTATCTATGCGATAAAATAAATTACAGCTAGTTTATATTGACAAGTTGTCAGCGATAATATGATTATAATTTAGAAATTGTATGTACTTTTTATATTATTGTAAGTTAACAATGACCCGAGTATTAATAAAAAATCACTACTCACATTTTTGAATTATTTTGAGTGAGAATTGACTCCTAGACCACAGCGCTATACCTCACGTTCTACTCTGAAATCTTATACCTGCATGAACCTAGATGCTTGTAATTTTTTAAATACATATCTTATTATGTCACAATACAGTAGTAATCTTCAATTTCAAAAGCCATATAAATATTACAAATAAAAATTACTGTCTCTTCCAAAACCTTTCAGATATAATTTCATTTCGCTCTAAAGTTAATATCAAGTATATCTTCTATACACAAGAAGCTAGATATTTTCAGAAATACATTAAACCTTAACCTATCACAAAACAATAATAATCATCAAATTAAAAGCGACTGCCAAAACGAGTCTTGCGCTGTGTTAAAGATTTTAGATATGCGTGAAAATTCCTAAAAAAGTATTAAGTAACGTCTCCAAATTCAGAAAATTGGTTGAGTTAAAGTTTAAACATTATTTCTATAGCTTATAATTATGCAATCGATACAGATATTTTTGAAAATGATTGTAAGATAACAGCCGTAATATATCTAGAAAAATACATATGTGCTGTATCCTCCGAAATATTTAAATCAAATATTAATACATATATAGATCATTATTCATTAATAATTTAATGCATTAACTAAGCATTGATCAAATTTCAGTAATTAAACTTTCAATAAAGTAAATAGAAATATTGTGAATATTTAAATAATTTCTATATGAAAATGTGATTCATTATAACCTATCCGGTTTACTGTAAAGTTTAAACCAATTCAATATCGTCCGTAAAATTCTTCACGGTCATTATGTTAGTAAACCCACTCATACTTGTAATTAAAACATCAACTTTATCTGTCTCTTTTTTTCTAGTAGTCATTCTTTTTACTTTCAACTTTCTTGCGGTGTTCATTCCATGATTCCAATGGAATCGCACTATTGCCAAATCTGTAACTTCAGCGATAAGAAAGTGATGTATCTTTGCAATCTTTAAGCTGCCGTAGGTTTCTTTTAACTTTAGTCTGTACCAGTTTAATTCGGTTCAGTTCATATGAATATGGCGACAAATTTAGAACTGATCTATGATTTTAAACTCTTCTCTTTTGGCTCCTTTTCTAAATCTTACGTAAAAATTCAAGGTTTACCATAGTTTTATCAAAGGTAACGCAATGGTGTATGTTCATGTAACCCGACTGACTATCAAACCCCTCTGTTCAAGCTTTATTTCGTGCACAGTTTATTATCGCTTATGATACAATGATACAGTTTGTTACGATTTCTCGTATTCAAAAAGCTTTTCAGAATCTGTATTAACAATGATAACTCAAAATTTTAAGGAAATAATCGAATACATGTCGGTCTTGCACTAAAGAGATTAAATATTACACTTTCAAAGAAAGTGCGACTGAACAGAAATATTGATTTTGAACCTAGCGCGCCACTTTGTCCGATCACTCGCTTTCGGATAAATATGAATAAATGTATAAACGTTGAATTCATATTTTTTAAAAATTTAGCCATTTTTGTAATTATTGATAATTGTCACTCCATTGAGTTATTTTTTCGAATATAAATACTGCACATTAATTACATTTTAATTACAACTATTCATTTAAAGTTATTATTGTAACACGATTTTCAAATATCATGCCTATATAGAAAAAACTGCATCTACTTCTTCTGCACACACTGACCTATAGTGATAATCTAGTAACACAAATTAATATTTGGCCTGTATATTACTGAGTCAAATGTAAAATTAGAAAGAGTGGAGAATTTTGATAAACTGGATTTGAGAAGAGTTTGAACGTTTAGAAGCCAACGGTGGGGAGAGAGTAAGACTTGGAAAGCCGAAAAGAAATGAAATAATATATATATACCGAATAGAAAGTCTAGCTACCTTCAATGGGTTGAGCTATATCTAACAATATTGTACAAATAGCCAGGTATTGTCGATGAATATGTAAAGGGGAGTATCGATACATTCTACTTATAGGAAATTTATGGGTTTAGATTTCATTGCACCCACTATGATCCTCGTGTCTTTGAGACTAAACACAGACAATTTAGAGGGAACGGTATTAGATACGACGTCAAATTACTGCATACCAGAATGTCCAGTCACCACACGGATAGTATTGAAATTGGCATTCTTAGCGTGACATCGGTAAACAACGCATTCCATATTAGCGTTCCAGGATATTCTTGAGTATAGGAATATACCTAGGAATTTGGTATTGTGAAGTATAGGAATGGAGGAACAGTTATAGGAAATAGGTAAAGGTAGTGTCATTCTCCATCTAGTGAAGATTGCAACAGCACTTTCGGATGGGGACAAATCCAGACCATGAATTTATCCATTTGCTCAAGATAACAGGACAGAATTTAAAGCGTTTTGCGTAACGTTTTATGGAGTATAGTAATACAGTTAATTAAATATAAGTATACATTGAAAATCGTAAAGACTTAAAGCTTAGCTTTGGGGTAAAAGGGCCTCATAGGTTTTAAGATTGATCTCTCTAAGAGGAAATTGAGGAGGGAATTTGATATCTTGACCGGTATTCCCACCTCTTGAAAAATTTTCCTGAGGATTGGAAAATTTACGTTATCATATATTGAAGAAAGGTCAAAGAAGGCGAGGAGCCCTTGTCGAGAAGAGACACAGAGCTCTTAACGTTAGTCAAAATGCTGTTATGCCATTGTACTTTTAGCTTTTCTGAAGTATAATGGTTTACTTGGGAAAATGGAATGATATTCTACAAAATACTCCAACTAATCTTTGGCTTGGTATTCAGTAATCTTCGCTAAAACAGGAGACATGATTATGGGTCTGTAAAATAAGTATATGTTAGTCTTTATGTGGTTTAAGTACGTGATTTCCATAACTTTTAGATAAAGCCTGAGTTTATTTGAACATCATTATCATCAAGCTGAATATCGACATCCGACCGTTGTTTTCAATTAATAAGGGACAGAAGATACTAACTGGTAGAACAGTGGAGTATTATGACATTCCATCAAGTTAATAGAGAAAGATTCGCTTAAAAATGAACTATGTTTGTAGAATTATATCTATTTATTAAAATTATAATTGATTTATTCAATCATCTGGATCAATCTGGAAGATATTATTACGTTTGATATTAGTCCACACGATAGAGGAAGTGGAAAAGGAAAGTGACAGGCAAAATACCTAGCTTTCCCTCTTTTTAAAGGTGAAATTATTGTATCGAGGATTAGGTCTTTCGATATTTTATATTTACATCTCAATTTAATCTATTTACATTCTTTAAATGTTATCTAGGTCTACTGGAGGGGAAAAAATTCACTACTTAAGGAATGATCGGAAACCCATCAATACACATAGTAATTTTAAAGAGGAGAAATTTTTGTTATACTTAGATTTATGTATGGGAAATTAATAGCAATGGGGAAACAGTCGCTACCAAAAGATTCGGACTGGATATACCAAGAAATTAAGGATACCACTGATGAAGAATAAACTGCCATTCTGTTAACCACAATTCCCATTTCAAGAAATACATTATGTCTTGTCAGCAGAAATCGAACAGTTCCTTTCAAGGTAACCTTCGCCACATATGAATCAATGCTTAAATGATAAGCATTTTTCATCCACATATTAATATCTACAGCATTTCATTAATTCGATAGAGGGAATTATATTTTGGACACTGTCAGAGAGAAATATGCCATGAACATAGCTTGAAAATGCACTTGGCCCTGAAAGTTTAAGACCATCGTCTCCAATGGTTATTACTTAGGCTAAACATTTACAAGACTTTTAAACTTTGCACTTTTCTAGCTTTTCCGCGGTCTTTTGAAACTTGTGGAATTCGACTTATATTAAACGAAAGGATGAAGAATTTTTTCGTCCTGTAAAAACGGAGCGGTAGACAAAAGGATTGACAGAGTCTGCTAACGAGAATTCCACTAAACTCCCGTTTTTCCCGATTTGTTCGAAGAAGCGAAAATCTCTGATTTGGTTGAGATTCTTTTAGCCTCAGCAACAAACATGCGGTCGTGGTAAGAATTGGAGGGATGGAGAAGAGGCGAAGACTGGAGGAGGATTAGACCAAAGAAGGATTTGCTTGAGTGGGTTCAAGCGGGAGACGAGTTATTAAAGAAGTATCGCATTACTCAGTCATTGACAAATTGAGTATCGTTGTCGAAATAGCGGTGCGCTAAGGTAAGAATTAAATTACACTTTTTTAACAATGTTTTCACACATGAGCCCGAAATTTAAACTTATGGGTCAATGCCAAGTACAAGGTTTTAAGTGTGGGCCTTGTTAGGAGCCAGGCGTTATTGGGCAACAGTATCTCAGTTATTTCAAATAATGCTTCCAGTACACTCTCATCAGTACTTCTCAATAAGTGTCTTGTCAAAATATTTGCAACGCAGAGCCACCAGTGGACCTTTGTACACAATAGGCTTCACTTGGCTGGTGTCATTCAATTACCCTTCCCTCAGTGGACAAGATTGTAGTTGACATTATTGTTATTTCAACTTTTCGTACATATGCATACCCTCATCATGTGCGTAACCCACAAAATATAAATTCAGAAAACTAAAAAGCTCAGAAGATCCCGGATGAAAGTGATATTTCGAAAGAGAAAAAGTACCAACCCTACAACATACAATAGTGTTAAAATATTATAAATACGTACGAGTACCTGTCGTACTCGACGACGACGTATTTTTGTCATTTTATAGAACCTGGAGCTTAAATTTTAAATTTCTAGCTAAAATAGAGGCTAAGATCTAGTAAAATTATCACCGTCGTCATCGCGGCCTTTGATATATTGGATTGATCACTGGCTTAAGGCTTTGAGGATGTGGCGCACCGCGTGGTCCCGGGTGCAGTTCCCAACCGCTCGTCGAGTGACACTGAATTGATATTCTGATAGGCTGTAAGAAGTCGCTCTTGTAGCAATAAGTCGGATATATGTATCGGTAAGTTTAAAAATAAATAATAACATACATATCATCAAAATCATTATCAAACCGTTCAGTTTGAGAGGTGTACTAATGGTACATTGAGACTGGATATTTGCATTTAATCTTAAAGTTTCTGACTATCATAAGGAATTAGATCAAGATGATGTCATCCTGCTCATAATCAGGTCCTCGAATTTGCGGGTGTTAAAAGTCACTGTTGAATAAAATTGAAGCTCAAATTCGAAGTCTCTGTCTATAATATTGGCTAAGATCCAGGTATTATTAGCTTGATCATAATCAAACTTTCGAGTTCGCATGTTTAAGAACTATCCGATAAAATTGAACATTAAAACCAAAATTCGAAGTTTCTAGCTGTAATAATGCTTAAACCCGGGTGTTATTATCCTGGTCATTGTCAGGTCGAATTATTAATCCTGGTCGTCATTACACTCTAAATGTTTGGTTTGAGACCTGCCCATTACAACCAAACATTCAAGTTCAAACTCGATGTTTCCAGCTCTGATAGTGGTTAAGCTCCATATATTAATAATCTGGTCTGCGATATATATATATATATATATATATATATATATATATATATATATATACATACATACATATATACAATCTATTATTTTGGAGTTGACCGTATCTAAGCGATTTATTTGCGTTAAGATTTCGCCAATAAAGGTTTTACTATGTTTTTCGCGCTACGACACAACCTCTCCCTTTAATAGCCCGTGGGCGACTGCATGATTGAACGCGTTTCGCTAAATAAGGAGCCGGTTGTATCGGTAATTTAGTAGTAGAAACAAAATATGAAAAACACGTTTTTGTCAGTATTTCGATAACCAATTCATATTTTGAAAAACTTTTTGTCCACCCATAACATATTATTAAAGCCTTTATTTTGGTGTAAATTCCAATGATATAGGTATAAAAATGGTGTCAAAACGACTAAATATATTTTAAAAACGAGTTATTTCAGCAACAAATTCTATCGAGAAAAGTTTCATCTAATCATGTTTCTGGTCATTGGACCCCATTTGGCATATACTACTTTCATGTTATTGTTTTCAGAAAAAAAATCGATAATTAATACGTAAAATTTCAGATCGAAAATGTTCAATTTAAGTATATTGGCCCCTTAATCTTTTTGCTAGGTGTTATGCCAACTATATCACCAGTTCCCAATATGCAAGCTGATCCTTAATGGGTGCACTTCTTGTAAGTTAAATCAAATAAATATTAATAGTAAAACTACTGAGAAATTATTAGAAATAATGTATAGTCATATAAAATAAAGTTGATTTATTTCAATATTGATTAATTCTACGATTAAACATAATAAAGATTCTCATTTGCTAAACCAATACTATATTTACAAGTAAACACTACGCTAAATTATATACCGTATACATATTATGTTTTATTCTCCTAAAAATCCTGTGCAACACCCTTATACAATATGCCTGTGGTTACCGGAATACCTTTTGTTAATATCTATTATTCTAAATGCTTTTACGGGTTTGCTACATTCCTTCAAAAAATAACCCAAACATTGCGAAATCGGTTTAAATGCGTCTCTGAATGAAGAGGTAACATTATTTATAAAAATTAAAGGCGGTTGAACGATTGCATTGAAGAAAACAGCTAGCAAAGGCTTCACAAAGTAATCTGACAGCATTTGAACGAAACCAACTACCAGCGGACGTAACACGCCTTGAAGTATGAACCTGAAAAATGAAAAAAAATCGTTATTGTTTTAAATGTTGAATAATACTATCTTAAAATAATAACTACTGCCAATTAATTATATAATAAAAACCCTATGAGAAGAGAAACTATTAATTTATAAATGTTATTAAAAATTGATTCATTTTAATGTTACCAGTGTTAAATAGAAAAGTGCTTAGTAACTGAACAATGATAGCAACAAAAAAGAATATAATATGTATATAGTACAGGATGCAACATTTTTGAATAATTTATTTGAATTATTACATGCATTAGACGACATTTAGTTTCTTTCTGTAAACAATGGGGAAGACCATAGACGAAAGTCACAATTTCCAGTTTTGCATCAATAAATCCTTTTACTAACTATAATTATTTTTTAATATGGAAATTAATATTTTTTGACAGGGAACTTGTTTTGACAGGGAACCTTGTCTTACATAGTCGGTATGCGACCGAAACGCTCTGACCACGAGCAACCCCGAAAGTGTGAGTACCGACGATCGCTTGCCATTCAGTATCTCGCAGGCCGAGCACCACGGCGCATGTGTCTATCGATAGAAGACAGATGCACAATCACTAAAGGCGCGGTGACTAATAACTAATGACATAACCCGGTGGTGATGTCATAAGTTATGAGTCACCGCGTATAAGTATATTTTTAGAAAAAAAATTTAGACGCTTCTAATTTTGTTGGATAGTGCCTGAAATAGTGAATCTTGTGGTAGAAATAATTTATAAAAATTTCGTTAGCTTTGGAAATTACGAGCTCCTGAACTTTGGTAAGCAGCAATGGTGCGCATAAAATCAAAGAATGTGAAGAGGGTTCCTTCAAATTTAATCGTGTTTAACATTGTTTAATTGAATTTTGGAGGAATTCCAAAATTCGATTAAACATTGTTAAATTCAATTAAGCAAAGTTAAAGTCAATGAAACAATGTTAAAAATGAGGTTAAGGAGCTTCGATTAGATTCGATTTCGATTCTTAAGTTACCATATACCGATAGTTCATAAGTTAACGATGTAAAGAGAATGAAATTGAGAAATAAATATATTGAATATGCATTAAAGTAAAATTGTGTCATAAAATTCCCTCATGTATAAAGAGAATGGTTCCCTAAAAAAACTCTGGTACGACCCGCTCCTGCTCACGCCCGATTTTTTTGCAATAATAACAGTCATTATGATTCCAAAAAACTCTAATAACGGGTAAGATTTCACTTGTTACAATTATCCAAACCTAAGGGGTGATGGTAACTAGGCATAGGAGTAATTTAAGGGTGGAAACACATTTCAATGAACGGAAAATATCTTGACAACTATCTTGCATAAAACTATAAACAAAATTATTTTGTCATCCTTTTGACATTTTTAATACTATTTTGTACAACAATCTTATATACAATTCTGTAATAAAGAGTCGGAGAATTTTCATCACTCGCGCTTTAAATTGATGTAATATAAAATATTAAAAAAATATTCTCGAGTCCATTATTTGCCCCACTAAAATTATTAACATACTTAACTTAACATTTAACTTACATACTTAGCAACTTACATACTTATAACTTACTTAGGTTAACTAATACAGCATCACACCCCCGAATGTCAAGTTTCTACATCAAACGATTTCCGAGAAAAACAGCTTACAAGGATTCTGTTTCTTTTCCCTTTTTGAGTATGAAACTCTCAAAAGGCGTTAAATTATGGAGGTTAGTTTCATAAACACAATATAGTCTCGTTTTTATACCTAGTTTCCCTACAGCAAGATATTTTAGCATAATAGATAGGTGAGAGACTATCTCACCTAATCTTTTTAGTATTATACACCAAATCGGCATGTCTATCCGATACCGCCACAAACCTGTGCCAATATGATAATTAAACCAGGTTGGATCCTAACATAACGAAAATTTAAATATAACAGCTCACCCGTTTCACCTTGCTCAGTTCTGTTTATAACTAGTATCTGTACGAAGTTTCCAGCTTTGGTTTCAGCCACCTTCACCATAAATTGCAGCTTAGGTGATGCATTCGGCTTTGACCAAAGTCAAGTAACAGGTCTAACGTAAACCGAAGTTTAAATAAAAAAGCGCTATGGTGATTAATGGGGTGTAGAAAAAATGAAGTTTGCAGTGAAGGGGGGTGGGAAGGATATTCCAATTGTTAATTTTTTTGTGAAACTTAGTATCAATGTTCTTCAGCATAAATAATGAAAAACTTATTTCAGCATTTTCCGAGATTCAACCCTTAAGAAGGTGAAAATGGGTGGCTAATTCTGCATGAGAATTAATATTATTATGGTAATTTGTAATAGTTCGAGCGAGATCACATTTGTTTCTGACTGAGAGTTACAAATTCGACTTAAGTTTAAAAAAACGAATCGTCTGCGAAGCGAGCGAAGGGCGGGCGAAAAGCTATGATATTTATATTTGTTTTAGGCAAATAAAATTTATAAGCGGTAAATCAACTTGCAAATTACAAGGTAAATTATGGTCATTCGAATGATTGTTGCTAATAAATAAACAAAAACGAGTATAAAGAATTATATACACACAAATTATAAAATAATATTAGTAACTGAGAACATGAAATCGCACCATGACAAAAAATAACAATTTCAAACATTCAACTTTTCCTTAAATAACAGAAAAACAATAGCCATCATATTTCCTTGTAAATCGGCAAATGCATCGTAGATCTTTAAATGTTGTCGTTAAATATTGTCACATGTGGAATGTAGCACAGTCCCAATTTTAATGATCCTGAAGGTACGAGTAAAAAACAAAAAAATTATGGAACATCTTTAATGGTTATATGAAAACGCAGAAAAATGTGGTCCAGCATATTTCAAGGTCTGAATAAATCACTTTTACAATAGTATTTTGTGTAATCCCACAAAAACGTTTTCTCCATTGCGTTTTCCAACTCACTTTATTGAGATGCCAACTGTACAAAAATTTTTCTAGCAGGCAGCGTTTTGAAAGATCATATCGAAAAACGACAAAGTATTGTCCTTAAATTTAATGTTATTATCAAATCGGAGTATATAATTATCAATGAAATAACATAAATAATAAAATCCACATGGCTATTCGATACTATGCTGCTAATGTGAGTGCGGCTGTACGTTGCAAAAAATTCATACATATTGGATAAGTAACCCACACACTACACATCTTGGAGTACAATTTTAAGGACAAACCAAATATGACGTTAATAAAAGATAATTATAAATTTATAGGTCATTTAAAATAACAATAAATGAACAAATCGTAACATAAAAAATTTCAAGAAACAATTTGTCCATCAATTCAAGACAATGAAACTACTTTATATAGTACCTATTTAATGATAGAGCCCCTGGTTAAAAACATATCGTAAACGACTTGGTTTTGGTTAAGTTTGATCTTAAATTTAAATTTTATTATTAATATTAGAATCTGATGCACAGTATAGTAAAGGTTGCTACCATACCATTAACCTCTATGTTAAATACAAAAATTAAAGTGAAAGATAAATAACAGATGAAAGATAACACTTATAGTGAAAGATATCATTGGGCTTAAAAACCGCTTATATGAATCTCTCAACTCAAAATTTGTCTGAAAAGAAAAATACTTCACACTTACGAATCGCAAAGAATATAGATCCTCGATTTAAAGCCAGCTATTTAAGCGCTAATAAAATTGCATTTAGCCGAGCTGAAATTTTTCTGTCAACGACTTTCAAAAATATCTGAAAAGAAAACCTTTGCCCTTATATAGGAAAAGAAAACCTTAGCCTTATTAGCTTCCAAAGGAGAATCTGTGGGATAATTATGAAATAATAAGACTTCTGCATCAGAGGATTTCCGTCCTCTGAAGAATAGCCGATGGCTTATTTAAGGGAAATTTTACTTTATTTCCTATACTATGAAATGTAGCTACAAAATATTTATCGATTTCTCCTAATAGTATATAGGTAGTGAAGAATTATTTAGTAATAATGAGAAATTGGCCAATTTAAGCAGAGAAAATATTATTAAACTTTGTTTCGTAACCTAAAATAAAAAGGATGTTTAAACTTAATTATTAAACAATAATTATTTTTTTATTAATTACTCAGGTTAGTTTTAGTGATCTAGTAGTTTTAAACAATATTTAATCAAGGAGCAACGCAATAGAAAAAAATCATCGTAAGTCTATGATTTACAATTAAATGGAACTACGTGATGTAGTATTATTTCTACTTTCTTTAATTTCTTTACCACGACCTAGGTTTCGTTGTATTACAACATCTTCAGGTGGAATATTACAGAAAGCAGAAATAATACTACATCACATAGTTCCATTTAATTGTGAAAAATGAATTTCTACAAAATTAACGCCAAATATATTCAATCTATAATTTACATTAGATCTCTAGTCCAATTCAATGCTTTACTATACCTAGGAATAGTTCGCATCACCTACCGTCAGTTTTATCAACTACTGTCGTATTTTATACATTTGCCATAATGTCCTCTTAATTTAAAATAAAGAGATTAAAAATACAAAGTCTATTTTTAAATTAAAGTAAAACAAAATCTAACGAACCTTTCAAATTGAAGTACAAAAGTCGTGAAAAACGTTAAGACCAGGAATGGAACGCCAAACGCTTCAGCCCAAAATCGAGTTGCGATGTGTTCAGTTTTATCAGCATAGTAATCAGTTATTGTAATCGGTGGCATATCAGTTGTTTCGTAATAGTTGCAGTTGCCGTGGTCAAAATAGTACACATCGATCTTTTCTGAGTCAATGTTTGTACCTAAACCAATTATTTAATATTAAAACACATTTCGGAATATTTTAGTAATAATGATGTTTTTATTTAAACCTGTCGTTTATAATTAATATTTATCTAACCACAAATGGGTCTTGTTTAGACAGTAATTGTTAGATTTCATAACAAATATTATCTAAATACGTGCATTTCATTATTTTTTTAGTGCTTTATTCTATGGCATTAGCTGTATCCATTACTCTTAAGAAGGCTTTCTAGCCTGAAGCTGGAAATTTAAGTCTTTTTTAGGAGTTGATAAAAAATTGAACATTACCAATTTTGTTGATATTTTAAAAAATTTCATATATAAAAATTAAGACACCAGGATATAAGTATTAATGCATGTCCGTTGAGAAATATGATAGAACTTAGTTTGTATAATCCCCTTCATCCAAAATACAATTTAAAAAGTTTCTTGCTTAGAAAATGTATCGGTAGTAACGAAAAGAAAATTAAATTTGCGAAGACCTTGATAAAATTTACTTTGACAAAAAAAAAGCGGAAGGGGAAGGGGAAGGGGAAGGGGAAGGGGAAGTTAATTCTTAATTTCAAATAACAAAATATAACATTGTATTAAACTAGCTGTACCTACCACTTCGTTCGCGTGTAATTCGAAAAAAGAAAAATTGTTAGAATTTTTTTTTCTCATATGTTGCTCTTAGGTATTACCATATCAAATTTCATCAAAGTTCGTCCAGTAGATTTCGCGTGATTAATGAACAAATTAACACACAGACAGGCAAAAATTCTTAAAAGAGTTTTTTTGGCTTCTATTATCATTCTTTATGCTAAATCAATTATTGTTTTTAAACTATTTTTCATGAACAGAATTCACTCTGTTATTCATTTTATTATATGCATAGATTTTCATTCGATTATTTTTTTACGATTTTCGTTGTGATATCAATCGATAACAAAGTTACGACACTCTACGCTACTATTTACAATTGGTTAACTATTGGTTTCAATTAAAGGGCGACCGTACCGATATCAGTGATGATTTGCGCGAGGCACGTCCCTTAACAGCGACAATTGAAAATAACATCAATGCTGTGCTACACATAATACAGACTAACAATAGAGAAATATATTATCAGATTAGGGGTAAGTTTAGGCAGTGGTATGGATCGAGTACAGAACATTCTACGTCAACAAGTCAGTGTCGAGGAGCGTTTATGCTATTATGTGCCAAATCATGGGATTTGACCGAAGCTTCAAAGCACCACCGCGTTGATTGATGTCACGAAATGTTGCAAAAATTCGATGAAAGTCTCTCAAATGCCGGTACTCAACATCTTCACGGCTCACGATATTTGGATATGCTGTTACAAATCCGGCGTTAAGAGGCAGTCTGCATAATGAGTCTTTTCTTCTGAAGAGTTGCTTACAAAGGTAAAAGAGGACGAAGTGTTGGAAAAAAGATCACCACCTTGTTCTCAGGACGAACGAGTTATTGTCCAACGATTATTCTGAAAATGAATAGAATAGTTATCACAGACTGACAGAAAATAATCCGTGGCCTAAATAACGAAAATCACCTCATGATACTGAAAATGATAGCGGGTTTTGATCATTTGTAGTCATAACATCGACGAAATACAAATGAAAAGCATGTCATTTTTAAGTTGTTTGTACAATTGGAGTTATTCGTGAGCTCCAGCGTTCTGCTGAAAAACATAATGGCAGAAATACAAAAATTATATTCTTTATCTTTCTATAATGAATATAATAGAATACAAAAACTTGTTCAACGAGAGAATATACAATATAAGTTTAAAAGATTCTTAGGAAACTTTTTTTAAACTTTGGAGGCAATTAAAAGGCCATACACTCAAAAAAGGCCCATAAGCAGCACCAACATATATTAAGGGAACATCTGAAACGTTTTTTGCTCAGAGTCTTTCAAGTCAGAAAAAGAGAATTATAAAGCTTGGAAGTGATCGTACAGACAACAGAAATACATCGACATTACGGATAACTACTTTTGTTGATCAAAAACAATATACGACCCCAAAAAACCTTTCACACGATCGTGGCTTTAAGTATTTATTCAAAGTTTTATTCCCTAGTGTACACAATGATTTGAGGCACAATCACATCGAGAACGAGAATGGCACATTGCAGAGGTAATCTATGATAGTTTATCGCGAAGTAAAACTTTTGGATACTGGTTTGCTATCTCGATATAAAAAAAAGATTGTAGCATGTAGCAGTTGGATAATTATGGCATTGAGAAGACACCTGTTTTATGGTGACAACGAGTTATGGAAATTTCTCAGGGTTTTGTACTTATGTTAGATAAAAAACAGTATTCCCATTGAAAGGTTTTGTTTATTCCCATTAAAGAACACAAATATAATTACCTAGTGCAAACAATCACATTTTTTAAAAATTACTATATCCCCATACAGATATACAAAGGCATAACGGTATATACAGATATATAAAGACATGAAACGAGCAGGATATTAGTAGGAAGGCAGTTATTATAAGCATGTACAGGTGTATACAATATTGCATGCTTTGCTTATAATAACTGCCTTCTTGCTAATAGAATATTAAGTAGGTAGGTAAATAAGTATACCCTGGTGGAAATATTTCTCTGCAATAATTCTATCAGAATTCAGAATAAAAATTTGGGAAGTCTTATTTTCTCTGAAAAACTCCAAAAAAGTGTTGGTTATTCAGTAAAATTTTTAACAAGTCAAATTTTTAAAATAATTTTGGATTCTTTTAAAAAAGTTATTTAGAGTTATTAGGAGTTAATCAGAGTTATTATCTCTTCAAAATCCCTTAATAATTCTCAATAACTTATATAAAATTCTCAATAACTTATGTAAATGACAGTTTAATCCTTTGGGTCGATGTATTTACTATAAAAAGAACAGAGTATAAATTAGACATTGCCATAGAAACCGTCAAACAAAGTGGAGAGGTTTTTCGCAACTCTATTATTTCCTTATTTTTTTTCGTGATATTTAGTCTTAATCTGTTGCAATAACTTATTTAGATTTGTGTTATTTTTATTTTGGAAATTGGAAATATTTCTCTGCAATAATTCTATCAGAATTCAGAATAAAAATTTGGGAAGTCTTATTTTCTCTGAAAAACTCCAAAGAAGTGTTGGTTATTCAGTAAAACTTTTAACAAGTCAATTTTTTAAAATAATTTTGGATTCTTTTAAAAAAGTTATTTAGAGTTATTAGGAGTTAATCAGAGTTATTATCTCTTCAAAATCCCTTAATAATTCTCAATAACTTATGTAGTCTAAAATCATTTAAAGGATTGGCTTATTAAAATTTTTCTGAATAACCAAAACTTTTTCAGACAAATATTTTCACCAAGGTATACAAAAGCGTGAAATACTGACCATGACAAAGCCAAAAGAGGGAAATTTTATTAATATGCCTCTGTATATGGATGCATGGATAAGTATACAATAAATATCTAAATTAGTTATTTTTGGAATCAGTATCAGCACTGCCGATCAACTTAAACTATCTATTTTGTATTGTGAGTACATTAGAAGTTGAAGACTAAAATTTACATTATAAATGAAATTAAATTATAAATTTGTCAAAGTTCGTCGACAGTACTGGCACTGACACACACTTTTATTATCGACCATATACGTAATGTACTAAAAATTAAATGACAGTTTAATCCTTTGGGTCGATGTATTTACTATAAAAAGAACAGAGTATAAATTAGACATTGCCGTAGAAACCGTCAAACAAAGTGGAGAGGTTTTTCGCAACTCTATTATTTCCTTATTTTTTTTCGTGATATTTAGTCTTAATCTGTTGCAATAACTTATTTAGATTTGTGTTATTTTTATTTTCATTTAATTTTTTACTTTATCTGTATCCCGTTTATTGTTTTATCCAGTTCTCGGTAAGTTTGTTCTTTTGTTCATTTGTTTTATTATTTATTTTTGTGATTCAGGTTATCTTTTGGGAAAATGGACTTAGTTATTCCCCCGAAACCTCCAGACCCTTCTAAGTCTCCTATATGTTTCAATTAATTTGCTTCTCCTACATCGCCTGCCAGTTTTATTACAGTTTCGGATTCCCAACAGGAACTGAAACGAAAAAATAAAAATTGTAAAAGGCCCAACTATAAAAAAAATAAGCTTAAGAATAATCCCTCTTTTCATCCTTCTGATTCTTCATGTACTGAAACAGAGGATACAATCCCTCGTAAGACCCCTCGCACTCCTCTTTCAGAAGCAAGTTCAAAATCTCTTCCTCCAACACCGACCTCTTCTCCCTCTCTCCTTCCGAATTCTTTTGAGGGCCGTTTATACGTCCCTGGCGACGTTGGACCATTTATCGTTCTTTTACGAGTATTATTCAATTTCTTTTGACCACCTTGGTCAAAATTCTGAGTTCCCCCAATCAAATACCGTCCAACGTTGCCTCATCTATTCTTACTTCCCTTCAATCCCTCCTTTCCAATGGCTTTGCCAATAGTGGCGAGGGTCTTGCAATTGAATAGTCGCAGTATAATTTCCAACAAAGCAGATCTTCGTCACCTCCTTGCAAAGTATTCTCCATCCGTGGCTGCCATCTCGGAGACTTGGCTGAAGCCTGTATTCCATTTTAAGATCCTAGGCTATGTCTGTCTCCGGGATGATAGAGCGGATGGTAAGGGCGGATCCGCCCTATTACTGGACAAATCTCTTCCCTTCTCCCAGATTTCTCTTGGCTCCCGCAGTTGTCACTTCAATATTGTTGCTGCGAGAGTTAAAGATATCACTATCCTCTCCATATATGTCCCCCTTCCAACATGTTTCGTAGCATTAGAACTACGGGATATTTTATCTTCAATTCCTGGCTCGTATATTATTCTGGGAGATTTTAATGCTCTTCACCCGTTTTGGGGTTCCACCCGAAGCAACCCTCTTGGGGTCTCCTTGGTGGAACTCCAGGACGATTTTGGCCTGTGTTTACTGAATGATGGTTCTCCAACACGAGTTCCTGTCCCATTTCAGAACCCGAGCTCAGTAGATATCTCTCATTGCTCCTCATCCTTGGCATCCTTGGTTTCCTGGAATATTCTTTCTGAGTCTTTTGGAAGCGACCATTTCCCCATTTTGATTTCTTTCCCTCACGTAAATTTACATATTGAAGAAACTCCCCCTCTTCAAAAATACAACCTACATAGGGCAGATTGGGTGGGATTCCGTACCTTTCTCAGTGTCGAAGTGGATTCCCTCCCTCCAGTGGACTTGGATAACATTGACACTTGCTATGACCAATTTGTAAAGGCTATAGACCTATCCGCTCGGAAATTTATCCCATTTAAAAGATCTAACCATCACTTCAGATCCTCTCCCCCCTGGTGGGATGGAGACTGTTCCGCAGCGGTTAAAACCCGTAAAGAGGCTGAAGCGATATATAAATCTAATATGTCGGAAGCAAACTTCCTCTTGTTTCGAAAGACCCAAGCTCAGACTAAACGAATTCTCCTTAAAAAAAAGAGGGAAGGCTGGAAGAAATTCTGTCAATCCCTCTCTCCTTTTACTCCCTCCCGTGTCGTCTGGTCTAATGTAAAACGCTTTCGGTCTATTTTTCAGCCTGATCTTCCCAAATCTGTTCACGGGAATTGGATTGATCAATTTTTAAATAAACTTGCTCCCCCATCCGTCCCAAATTTAGATGAATTACCTTTCAGGTATAACTTTACTAGCGCCAATCATTTTTTAGAAGAAGATTTCTCCATTAACGAATTGGATTTCACCTTACACCATCTTAAGGATTCTTCCCCTGGTATTGACGGAATGTCATATTCAATGGTGAAAAATACTTTACCATCTACCCGTTGGTATCTTCTATCCCTCATTAACTGTATGTTCAAATCAGGTTCTATTCCAAAGTCTTGGAAAACTCAAATAATAATTCCCATCCCTAAACCTCATAAAGATCCCAATGTATGTTCATCCTACAGACCCATAGCCCTTTCTCCTGTTCGAGCGAAGATTAGGGAACATTTAATTAAGAATCGTTTGGAATGGTTTACTGAACACCATTCTATTTTTCCAAGGAACCAATTTGGCTTCAGAAGAGCTAAAAGTACGTTGGACAATCTCAGCGTCCTAACCACTGACATCAGACTTACTTTCTCTCGACAAGAATTTCTCGTTGCTGCTTTTTTAGATCTTTCTTCAGCCTATGATAATGTAATCCTTCCAGTCCTCCAAAAAATTCTTCATAATCTTGGGATTCCGATTAAGATTATAAATTTTCTCCTCAATTTTCTTGTAGAAAGATCTATTATTCTTAGATCCCCTGGATACCCCCCCTTTTCAAGAACTATATGGAAGGGTCTTCCCCAAGGTTCTGTTTTAAGTCCATTACTTTTCAATATTTACTCTTACATGATTCACTCAACAGTTAATCCCTTCTGTCGTGTTTTGCAATACGCTGATGACCTGCTTTTATATTCTTCTGATAAATCAATAATTGTTGCCGAAAATGCTTTGAACTCTGCCCTTGTTAACCTAAATAAATGGGTTACCTCTCATGGTATAGATTTATCCCCTTCCAAAAGCGCTGTCGTGGTCTTCTCGAGAAGGAGAATTACTCCTCCGTTATCTATTTCTTATAATTCCTCTTTGATCCCTGTTCTTTCCAATACCAAATTCTTAGGTATGCTCCTAGCCTCAAAATTATCCTGGAACATTCACATCGAATATGTCATCTCCCAATGCCAGACTAATTTGAATATCCTCCGCGCTCTTTCGGGAGTGTGGTGGGGCTCTCACCCTTCCACATTAAAGTTAATATATAACGCTCTAGTCCGTAGTCATCTAGAATATGGTTCATTTCTACTTGATCCTATTTCCAAATCCAATGCCACTAAATTGACCCGCATTCAGTCTCAAGCTCTGAGGATCATAGCAGGTGCTATGAAATCCAATCCCATAAATGCCCTACAAGTAGAATGTGTTGATCCTCCTTTAAGTCTCCGGCGACAATACCTAGCTGATCGTTATTTACTAAAGGCAGCTAGGTTTTCTACTCACCCTATTTTTCCTAAACTCACCCTCCTCTCTAGGTTTATTGAACATACTCCTTTTTGGCGTTCTAAGTCCCGACCTCTTCTTATCGTTAGCTTCCAAAGATTCAAATCCCTTACTAACCCCGTTTATCAAAATTCTTCTCTCCCTCTCTATAGCTTCCCATTTGACTCGGTATTTCACAGGCCAAATATAAATTTGTGTTTTGGAGTTGATAAGGAGTCCAAAAATGCTAATTCGCTGTTCAATTCTATCTTGAATTCGTTTTGGATGGATTGGACGCGAATATATACAGATGCATCAAAAACCGGTAGATATGGCTATGTCGGAGCGTCATTTTACTCTCCATCCACCGCTCATTCAGCTTACTTTCGCCTTCCTAAGGAATGTTCGGTATTCTCCGGGGAATGCCGTGCTATTGTGGAGGCCTTGAATTATGCCCTACACAAAAAGATTCGCAGCTCCTTATCTTCTCTGACTCCTTAAGTTGTTTATAGTCCCTTCTTGCTAATCCATTTTCTTCAAACTGTAGTTTCGTGATTCTTCGGATCAAGCAACTTGCGCTTGATTTGGAGAGATCGGGATCCGATGTCGTTCTTGCATGGATCCCTAGTCATTGTGGCATAGTAGGTAATGAAATAGTCGACGCAAAAGCTCGGTTTGCCTCAGTAAACGGGGATCCATGTTTCACTACTAATTTCATTGAGGATCTTCTTCCCATGACTCGTTTCTGGATGGCGTCTGACTGGCAGAGGGCGTGGGAAAGATCATCCCAGATTACAGGTGCGAGATATTTCCAGATCCAACCTTTTATTCCTTCAAAACCTTGGTTCTCAACATTTACTTTCTCTCGAAAGGAATCCTCTGTGGTATCTCGCATGCGTTTGGGTCATTGTTCTGTTCCTACTCATTTGGCTAGACTGCGGGTCAGAGAGTCTCCAATTTGCGATTGCGGGTTTGGAGAAGGCGATTTAAATCATCTCATTTTTTCATGTCCATTAAATAATAGATTTCCTTCGTTTGTTTCCAAATTATTAAAATATAAAATTCAATTGCCCATCAACATAAGATCACTTTTATTTATTGCCAACAAACCCATTTTAGGATTAATCATTCAGTTCATAAGAAAGAACGACATCAAAATATAGAAATTTTTATACTTATGTTCATATCTATTTTTTTAAGTTTGTATATTTGTATATACTTATTTTGTATTTTCTGTATATTATAATGTCGTTTTCTTCTTTTAGTTTAATTGTAGCCACCTTCTTATTTAGTTTTTGTTTTATTGTATAGTTTATTCTTTTGTTATCAAGCAACAATGACAAATATCCGAAATTTGATTTAATCAGTGTTGCCTTTTTTCCACACTTGACATTGGCAAAGGTTCTCTATGGAGAGAACGAACGCTATATAATCAAAGATAAAGATAAATTAGACTACGACTCTAATTATATGTGCACAAAATGATTAGTGTCTATGTATACATTTTCATGGGTTACTTGTATTATTAAGTATATTACAAAATGTATTGATCAATTATTAAAGTTAGTATTAACTTAGAATCGTTATGCAATCGGCACATTCGAATTATGGGGTAATAAAAACAGATATTATTATTATAAACTTGTAGTACGAATAATCTCTATATTTATATACGGGCAAATAACTGACCCATATTCGAGGATACTTATTAACCGGGTTACTAGTGAACAATATAAACGTGTAACGTGTAAACAATATAAACCGGGTTACTAGGGAACAATATAAACGAGAGATCAATCCATGATTTTAAATTCTTTAGTGGAACGAGAGATCAATACTAGAATTTGGGTACATTTATGAATGTGATCGTAGTGAGAACGGAATGTCAATTTTTCATCAAAGAAAACTCCGGGATCTCTAACGACCGACTTAGGTTGAAGGTCGAGGCATCCAACACGTACTTAAATAAAAAAATATTTTTTAAAATAGTGAAAGAGATAATAAAGCACTTGTCGACATTCAGAAACATCCTATTAGAAGCACACAACTCAGTTATTAAAATAGGTTTTGTTTAAGAGAGTCATTAACGTCACCGACAGTGTTACAGTTGTTACAGATACAGAAAGATGACCTTTGATACTCACAAGTAAAATCTAATCCACCTCAATAAATTCCCATGAATGCCATAATATTCAAGTTTTGTAGTATCGAATGATTGACCTTATAAAACGCTTTCGAAAAGTCTGTATAAATGTAATTTACCTGCCATCTTTTGGCAAACGCGCTACACAGATAGCTTTTATATACTAATAAATGATTTATTATTGATCTTTCTGAAACAAAACCGCGTTGACTTGAGGACAGAAATATTTGAAAATGAGAATAAAATATTATAGTATTGTTCAAAACGAATTCAAATAATTTCGCGAAGAGTGATAGGTCTGTAGATTTTACATTGGTATCCGTCACTTCATTTGTAGATTGGAATAATGTAAGCAGTTTTCCATTGGTTAGGAAATATATTTGATTTAATAGATCTAAAGAATGGAATACGTATTGAAAAACTCAAATTGTAACATTTTTTATAAAAATAGGCGCAATCCCATCGGGCCCAGCGCCTTTATTGCAGTCGAGACCTATGATTTTTATTTTAATAGATTCCCCCTACTAACATGAATATCACTCAAGGAGTTGGAATGAAAGAGAAGATTTGAGGGAATATTTGCTAGAATCAGCTTGTTTTCCAAGGACAGAGCTGAAGTAATTTGAAAACATTTCATACTTCATGGTCTCTGGAACTGAGCTATGACCTTTTTTGTTGTTGACGTATCTCCAGAAATGATTTATGTGATGCTTAATACTAATATATGTCTTATATATATATATATATATATATATATATATATATATATATATATATATATATATATATATATATATATTATAGCATTTATCAATGAGATTCTTGAACCTGGCTTGTAGTAAGTCAAATGAGTCACAATCAAGGGGATTACAATATGTCTTACAAATGAAATTTACGCTTTTCCTTTAAACATCGTGTTAAGGCAGGACTATACCAAAAAGGATAGTTATTTGATATTGCACTGTTCATGGGGATATTTTTCTTGATTATTGCACTTAATTTATCATAAAATAATTGAATAGCAATATTATTATCAGGATTATTCAAAAGTTATTCCCGATCAACAGAAATTAGTTCGCTGCGAGTTTATGCTGTAATAAAATATCTTGTCAAAAGAATTAAAAAAACTTCATTTTCTTATGACAGCACCAGATGTGTAACTCCTCGCTATACATCTTGGATACGTCAATACCATTTGAAAATAATCATTGTGGATCGGTTCGTTCAACCAATTTACCAATTAAATTGGTTGAACGAACCGAATATTCACTTTCAAGATATGAGATGATATTAAAAGCTGAAAAAATTGGTGACTTAAAACTCGTTAATTTAGGGATAAGTTTTAAAGTTTTTTTCCTCTGTAATTGCTCATTTGTTTTAATATTAATAAAACCATATAAAAACTTAACCCTTTAGCTTTATTTTTTTAAACCTCGGCAGACTTATTTCCGTTGGAGACACTAAGTATTAAAGTAAAAAGTAGAAATTTATATGTATATACGTTAGTGAAAAGAAATTGTACAGATGAGTGAGACAAAGCATTTTGAAGCTTTTGGACGAAATTATCGAATTTCTGTGATATTAATAATAATTGTAACATCGATTCTAAAATTACGGACGTTTAAAGGAAATAGCTAGATGCAATGTAAATTAACCCACTCAGTCTAGTTCAGAAATATAAATAGGAAATAGAATTGAAACCAAGATTAAAAGGTACTTCTGTAATACATCTGTAATTATTCAGTTCAGTTTACTGTATAGCATTTGATATCCCGAAAAATACATTCTAACTAAGCGCGTTGTAAATAAAAAAAATTGGATGATTGCTTAATTATAAATACATAGTTACTTACTCGGCGTTGACAGCTTAGCCAGATGTGATTTTATCCAAGACATACCCTTGTTTGTATCTTTATTCTGAAATCACCAGATGTTCTGTTTAGGTAAAAGTTACCTACTTTTGTGCCCTTCATAGTTACAAATTACAAGTTTTAATTAAACGTTCTAATTCTACAGGTTGTTGTACAGAACAAAACTTTTGAAAAAATAAATAAATAAATTGGCAGGGCAAGCCAGCTTGTATAGGTCACTGGGTACAAAATAAGTCGAATATAATCAGTATTTTTTTTCTAATCATATCCCCTTTCTGAGATATGCTGTGTCTCCGTTACCGTAGGGGCTACTCATCATACATTACATGCACACCGAGCGCCGTGCGATTTTAAAGTTTTAAAAATATCAAAAATGGAACTAACTAGCAAGCGCGTAAGTTATTTATTGCTTTTAAAAATAGTCTCCGTGGCACTCTATGCATCTTTTCAATTGATGGAACCAAGAAAAACAATCCGCTCACTCTTCCATGTACGTCACTTTCCTAGCCTCCTGAATAGCAGTCGTCGCACAGACATAGTTTTCAAACTGCCACTAATTCAAGCAAGGTGTTAAATATCCTAAAGAATTTTCAAAGAATTCGATTTTTGAAGTTTGATTTAGTTTTTGTTACCATTATTACAAATGGACAGTTCTAAGAACTTTCAGTGCTATCGTAGTACGTAATTTCAATGAAATTTTGTACACGCGCAGTACCAAACACCTTATTCGGTTATTGAATATATTTGGCGTTAATTTTGTAGAAATCCATTATTCACAATTAAATGAAACTACGTGATGTAGTATTATTTCTACTATCTTTAATTTCTTTACCACGACCTAGGTTTCGTTGTACTACAACATCTTCAGGTGGGATATTAGCAAAGATTGACTCTTAGGAACAAACAACAGCATTTATATGTTTCTAACACAATAGCGGAAGACTGCTTTGTGCGGATTTTTCAGTGTTTATGTTAGTGAGCTTATTGCAGGGGCGCAGACTTGTGACAATTGATGGGTCATAATTATTATTTGTTGCGATTTGTTTTAATAAACCAGACAGCGTAATAATAAACCAGACACATCTCACTTTGCTAAACATCTCATTGAAAATAACCATCACCCCCATACTGATAATGCCCCCTATATATTACAAATAAATACAAAAGGCAATAAACTTAATATCCTAGAAACATTAGAAATAAACAGACATAAAAAAGATATCAAGGTCAATATATTAAATGAACAACTAAATATAATATCATCACCCATTCTTAATATCTTCTAGATATAATATAAATATAAAACATTGATACTACAGTACCCTGGAAATTGTTTCAGCACTAATACACATATAAATATAAGTATATATAATAAAAACACAAAAATTAAAAGAAATAAATAAATAAATATATGAATACACAAAACCGGAGATATGTAGAATTAGTGTATTACCTTGTCCTTACTTTCAAATACCCTTGCTTTTGTATAAATATATTACCGATAATAAGATATGTAGAATTAGTGTATTACCTTGTCCTTACTTTCAAATACCCTTGCTTTTGTATAAATGTATTACCGACAATAACTTCCATTTAATTTTATTACATACACCCTAAAGTTTGCATTGTATAACTTCACATAATAACAACAATTGAATTTATTACCCCAACTAGAATACTGGTATATTGTATAACTCTCTGTAATATAATAAAACCTAGTCTGCGCCCCTGCAATAAACTCACTAACATAAACACTGAAAAATCCGCACAAAGCAGTCTTCCGCTATTGTGTTTGAAACATATAAATGCTGTTGTTTGTTCCTAAGAGTCAATCTTTGCTAATATCCCACCTGAAGATGTTGTAGTACAACGAAACCTAGGTCGTGGTAAAGAAATTAAAGATAGTAGAAATAATACTACATCATGTAGTTACCTTATTCGGTCTTAAAAATGAGCAATGGGAAATTTAGGTACTTCGTAGAAAATAAAATTATTATACCTTTCATTGTACCAATAATTAAACCGGTATTTTGCGGTTTTCTCAATCTTTTTTATATATCGTGTTTGTTTATAAGAATGAAACGTTTAAATACGATTATGATTGAAAAATATTGAGAATAAAAAAATATTTTTTTGTTGAAAAATAATTTATTTCTCCGTTATAAGGTCCGATAAAAATGTTATTATTTTCGTCTTATATATTCAAGAAGAATCCTAAAACAATTCTTGATATACCAATTAACTCACATCTACAAAAATCACAAATCAAAATATTGGTCAAGTTAAGCAAACATCAAAATATTTACAGTGTTTTTTTTACAAATCACAGTTATTAAATTGATAAGAACTATAAATAATTTCCAATAGACTGTGTACCACTCTCAAACATTCGCAATCTATGGCAATGAATCAAAGTGCAAAGACACCGACAAACGAAGAACGTCTTACGAAATGGAAAGTCTTATTATGAGAGGTGCCCTAATCAGATTTTTCCGGCAGTACAAGTTATAACGTATTGTTGAACTTATTAAATACTACTAATATCAGAAATAGCAAGAGCTGTTTTTGAAAGTATTTTTATTTTTTTTTTCTTATGACAAATACCCGAAATTTAAAGAAGAAAGAAGATTAAGCTATCGCTTAAGGATGAAGATATCCTTCTCATTGGACTACATAGTTTCAAATTTCCGGACGGAAGTGTAACACTAATGTTACTAAAAAAGGTTCGATCCAAAAACGACGGTAATCAGTATATTTCATCTGGCACCGTGTAAATACTAACGCGATTCTCGCGAGTATTACTTCGATATACAATTTAAAAATAAGACACGTTCGCTGTATCACTAACAAATTAGGTAGCTTTGTAGACTGGCAGAACTCTTTACTTACTTTTATTCACTATCTGATATGTGGAAATTCAAAGCCAGTTTTCTACCAAGAAAAATTCTCTACATTGTTAATGAGTACTGAATGTTAGTGCCTGTGCCTACTGTCACATTACATGTCCATACTCCTTGGAAATCTCCTGTTGCAACATTTTATAAAACAAAATTATATTTCTATACTCCTTGAAAATCTCCTGTTGCAACATTTTATAAAAAATATATTATATGTTCTCTAACAGGTTTATTTCATTTCTGTTGCCCGTAAATTATTTTTGGCAACATTTTTTTATTAAATTTAGCAAATTATTTTATACTAGTTGTGCCTACGACTTTCTTGCTTGTAATTAGGATTTGTATAATGATACGTTTAAATACAATTATGATTTAAATTTATTAGATATTTATTTAATATGTAATTCTTTTATATGTTGCACCTCTGTATATACTGTTACCTTTCCAAATTTCATCAAAATGCATCCGATAGTTTTTGCATGACACCCACTCAAATTAACATACAAACAGACAAAAATTCTAAAAAAAGTTTTTCCTTACTTCTATTACCATTCTATACGCTAAATAAATACTTTTTAAAACCACTTTCAATGTACATATATATATATATATATATATATATATATATATATATATATATATATATATATATATATATATATATATGTATATGTATATGTATATGTATATGTATGTATATATATATATATATATATATATATATATGTATATATGGCTAATGTAATTAAGCTTTCAATTATACTCGTATGTAACAAGTTTTATAGAACTGAATTTAAATATAAAGTTACCTCTGTATCACACTTCTGGTCAGAATTACGTTCGAGATTGCTTAAATTTACCACTGTCTGCAGTTTCTCTTCAGGTGATTTTCGTTTTAAAAGGACAGATTTTTTCAAATTTCTTTTTGATGAGCTTTCTGGGTTTGTTCCAGTGTCTACGCATGTTTTTTGCCAATTGCGCCTAAGAAATTCAAAAGATTTAGTCAAATATTCGGATATCCCAGCAAAAAAAACCCATGGTTTTACTAGGTTTTTGTTCATTATTTTATTAGATATTTATTTAATATGGTTTTATTATCACATAAATAAGTCGATAAACAAACAATTAAAATTTCACTAATAGAAAGAAATATACCATATTCGTATTTGTATGTCATGAGAAGCCTTCTACAAAAACTTTATACTCGTACAAATATAGCAATAAATTCTCTACTAGAATAGGTACAGTCGTGAGCCCATACTTAGGACAATTTTCAATTTCGGTCGCAAATGGACATATAAAATAAAATAGATGAACAGTAAAAAAACATATGAAACCTTTAATCTTTCTTAGTACTTTTTGAATTAGTAATCACTTTTTGAATACCTCTGTCACAAAAATTTAAAATGTTGTCCCAATTTAGGTGATACACCCCCTCCCCACTAACTTGGGACAGTGTATTCTTTACCAGTAATCCCAGGTTAAAATACCTGTAATCCTACTTGGAACATCGAAAATATTTTTTTAATAGTTTTCAATACATAAACCTATAAGTGAATTACTTGTAATTTTTACACATTTTCATCTACAAAATCCTTTATTTACTAAACAATACAAATGGCCAATTTTATAATATTGTAGCTTCATAATAAGGTAATGTGTAAACAATAAACTACATGCAGCAATTCAGTTTATAAGTAAAAGAAGTATCGTCCTCTCACTTCACTACACGGTTCAATAACTCGTTTTACTTGATGAAGGTCGACTTTCTTCTCCTCATCTTCAACGTTTGGAAAAACAAACACTTCTTTGGATCCCTTGTAATTTGGCATGTAGAATATTTTGAAGGTAGCATTATTCTTTTCTATTATTTTACCAATAAAAAAATTTATGTTTCATTTTTTTCGTCGTCATGTATAAAATCAATCATAACGAAATCGTTTCCTTCGACAGAGGCTTGAGGCTTGACTATGTTTGATTGATACACTCCACATCCTTTGCATGAATATCTGAGTAAAGTAAAGCAGTGTCTATTCATCTCATGTTTCCAGATTTAGCTCTCCTTGAACGTCTCTATCAAACGAGGTTGAGAAACCTCCTTCTCCAATTGAAGACTTACTGTCGTGTAACGACATGACAGCTATGAACAACTCGTGCTTTCTTTAAATTATGGTTTCCTTTATCATTTCCTGAATTTTTTTTTAATAGATGCACCTTCATTCGTCTCTTTTTTCTGATTTTTATCTTCGTTTTTAAGTAGGTTCAGTGTTTTTTTCTAAATCTTTTACTTCATAGCCAGTCTTTTGCCAGGTGTAACAGTCATCTTTTTTCCTTGGCTTTACTATAGTTTAGTATAGTTTCCTTTTCACGAGTGCTTTGAACATTATTTCGAAATGATGTTGTCCAGGCTGTTACTGAAGCTTAGCCATTACCGGCTTGAGTAGTCTCTATTTTTGGTAAGCACTCGAGGACTTTGCTTTTGTTTAATGGTGATATTCCGCTCATTTTCAATCGTTCCTTTATATTTGCAACCATGTGATCTTGAAGTTCATCCTGTGTGTTCTTTATAATTCTGGAAAACTGATCTTTCCTTATAGTTCCCTGGTACTTTATATTGTTTTTAATAGGCTAAAAAATGCTAAATCCAAAAGCTGACATAATATGTGCTGTTTGTGGTAATAATATGAACCTAATGTTATTCTCAATGCAGTGTTTCAATTTGTTGACAGAGATATGACTTAATAAGTTGTCATCTATTATATCTTTTGAGAAGTCACAGAGTTTATTTAGATATGGCAATGCAATAGTTAAAACCCAATCTTCAAAAATATTTCCCAAACCATCCAGACTTTGACCTGTTAAACGTCATTCGTGAAAGACCTCCTTCGGTTCGTTTATCATAAAGATTGTCTGCCTTATACACAACTTAAGGCGGCAGGACAACACCACTGGTAATACTTACAAACATTACTGAGAAGTTTGATTTTGAATAATCAATTATCCTCTCTGAATGTATACATTTTTTTTCTAACTTCTTCTGGAACATTCTTCAGGCAAACACTCAGTTCAACAAATTATACTCCTATTCTCTCGCGGGCCACGGCAGCCCTGGCCTTTTTAATATTATTACACATTCTGATTTTCAACTGTGCATTTTGCCTGTTTAGAAAGCATTAAATCCATTTTTACCCGGGATATTATTTTTGAACCGAGTATCAATTCCATCTCTCTTATCTAAGATCTTCTTCAAAACGCTTCCGATGTTAAAAATCAGTTAAAGAAAAATTCCAATCTGCCGTTAAAGATTTTCATTCAGACAGATTGTTCTCCTCTTTTGCATTAAATAATGGTGGTCAACTAAGCTTTTGCTGTTGTAAATTGTTTCTCTCCCGTGGATTAAAGATTTTGGAACACTATACTTTTTTCAGTTTGTCGATAACTCAGTCCCTTGCGAACAGCATCAGCCACACAACTAATAGAAACAGCATCAAAAGTGTAATAGCTCTTCTTCATTTTATCCATTATATAAAAATTCCTTCTTCAAACTGTAAAGTATAATTCTGCCTTGAAAACTACACCAGAACGTTTATGTTAACAGTAACTGAAGAAGTAGCTAACCCTCTATCAACAAACATCAATTTTAGAGTGATGAATGAAAATGTCACATAAGCCAACGTAATAGGGAAAAAAGTACCAAACTGTTCCAAGGTGGACTATTGCCCAAAGAATGGGCACTTGACTCTGTAAAGAACTATTTTTTTATGCGCATTCCCGTCCCTCTATATTTTGGTCACACAGTGAAAATCTAATCCAATGATGCAATTAATAAAATAAAGTAACCTCATGATGACCTTCATTTTTTAAAAGAACTGATACTAAAGACTCAAAGACAATACAGTTTGATTGAAAATCGATTACTTAAAATAAAAATCCTAGTTTGTTGAATAAATTGTTTCATTAATAAAATGAAAATAGTTCCACCACACTAAGTAAAATAATATTTATACAAAATGTGTAATGTCTAATCTAGAAAATTTATAAAAATTTCAAGAAATTTTTTTTCACCTTTTAATTAGCACGTGTTCAGAGATATATTGGAAAACAATTACCTACCTCCTTCCCGATTTCAAAACAACTAAAACTGAAATTATAAAATCGACTGTGTTTCTACAAACTTTCTTAACGCTTATAGCGATTTATAAATTTCTAAGTTTTCAGGAAAATTATAGTACTTTATATATCAAGAAATTGGTGATATTTTTACGCCTGAAAAGGGTAGGTTAGGCAATATATTGTATAGTCACAAATATAAATATTGCAAACAGTTTTATAGAAATACCCAAGTGTGTACGAAACGGTCATAATACGAGTTTTACTTGTAGTCGACACATTTTATTTTACATGTTCTTATTGGTATAAATGGAGCGCGTGTTCGGACCCTATTAAATAATGGACAACAACTACTATTACTGGAATTATCATAAAAAACTCCCAGGCGTTTCTTTTCTATTAAAAACGAAGAGAGACAAAAAAAATTGATAATTGGCTGGGGATAGCGAACTTCAGTACGTCTAAAATTTAAAACAAATTTTGTCAGTTGAAAACAATATTAGTGAGTGAAGTATCATCATTATAGTAACCGCTGTTCCGGCCCTCTAGGGTGGAAGCAACACACCCGTCTCGTTTCGTAAATTCAGATCTGCATTAAATGCTCGTTCACCGTTTCGCTTGATACTTCACAATTAGAATTCCCATCCATATTTCAATTATGCTTCTTTAATTTAATAAAGTGATTACAGATATGTTTGGATATTTTCAATATAGAATTTATAAAAAAATTCTTACGCCAGATGAGAATATGGTGCCAATACCATGGGACGGGATAAAACATACAAATTTGCCTTGCCAACATCCAAATTTTCTTGATGATTTACGTTTTTAATTGTATCGCCTTCTCCAATTGCGCCATTTGTTGTTAAAATCTAAAACGCAAACTTTCATTTAAATATATTTAAAAATTATTGTATTAATTATCTAACTGGTTGATCACGGATAAGTAGGAACATTTAATGTTAACCCGTTCGTTTGAATGGTGAAAAAATAGACATTAAGTATTAGACATCTTAGTTTTGTTGTTTTGCGCCATTGTGTTCGCTAGTGAACCAGAGTAAACTTGCTTAATTCGTACTTGCGCCTAATACGTATTTTACTTATTTCTCGGCTTCGGTAATATCTATTAGCGCCTTTAGTAGCAAAATATGTAAATAACATATTACCATCTGATAGATAACATGCAGTTACGCTGCTCCCGGTAAAAATATTGAAACAGTAAGTTTCTCCAACTTTTTCTGTAATATTTTTGCACATTTCATAAGAACTCTCCAAATTGGATTGTGTATAATTTATAAAAAATCTTCGTATTGTATTAATGTTTATATTTATGATTTCATCTGACGTGATCATTTCTTTATTTGTGATGGTATAGGCGTGTTTATTGTCAAATTTTTTGGCGGCAAATTTAGTTTGTTCGCTTCTTGCGCCTATATCGTACTCGAAGCAAGTTTTTACTTGTAAGATTTAGGAAAGCCATTTTATAAATTTCTCAGCAAGCTCTTACCAACATGTAAACTGTTATTTAAGAGTTATTTTTGTTATTGAAAATAACTGCAAAAGTTTAAAACAAATTAAAACTTAATTTTTTTTATATCAGAACAACATATCAAAAATAAAATATAATTATTGGAGCAAAGAAACTATGGAAGGAGTGATGACGGGACTTTTCCATTTTAACGAAGTTTGTCATGTATATAATGTACCAGACCGACATTTAGAGGATATTCAAAAAGTTATAGAATTGGACGTCAACCAAAAGATTTAACTGAGGAAATGGAAACAAAACCAACAATGAAGGCCGGATGGAAATGGTATTATACATTTATAAAGAATCACCCAGAAATGTTCTTATCAACTCCGGTACCAAACGTTATCAATTCCGGTACCAAACGTTACAAATATGAACCGATCTTAAATACAGTTCAATTTACAGCTGAAAAAATTATAACATGGATTAGATGGGCTCAAGCACGGTTCCATAAGCCTTCTAAAATTTTGGCTCAAAAAGGGAAACACCAAGTTGGAGCTGTCACTAGTGGCGGACGTGGTATGAACACCACGTGCATTTGCTGTATGAACGCTGCTGGAGAATTCATGCCACCCATGCTTATATTTAAACGTAAAAGAATGACGAATGACTTATAGTCCATCCGCTTTTTGGCTTGTACGCCAAAAAGCGGATGGATTTTGAGTGCATTGTTTATCAAATAGCTTGAACATTTTATAAAGTGGCGGAAACTGCATAAAGAAGAGTCAAGTTCTTCTCATCTTAGGCGGTCGTTTGACACACACGAAGAACATTGATGCAATTAATCTTGGAAGTGAGAATGGAATACTCATGTTCTCTCTGCCAGCACGTACCACATAGATCGCGACCATTAGATAGGTAATTTTTCAAATCATTAAAACATAATTTAGTACTGTTTGCGCTTAATAGATGCGAAAACATCCTGCTTCTATAATAAAGCAAGCAAACATTGTAGACATTTTTCGAGTGACCCATTCTCGCGCCATTTGTATAGACACAGGCGTGCATTGCTTTGAATCCTGCGGATCGAGGCCTTGAAATCGCTTTAAGATCAGGGATGAGGAATATGTTGTTCTTGACGAAGATGCTAATCTAAGTCAATTGACTGATGACTGGTGACTGATGTGGAAGAGAAAATGAAGGAATGTTCATTAGATATTAAGTGAATGTTTCTAGAGAGTGCGAGCGACACTTGAAATAATATCTCCAATGCATACTATTCCTAGAAATTCAAAACAAATAAAAAGAAAAACTACATGTACACACCTTTTTATTACAGAACGTCTTTATAAATAAGAGCTCAAGAATAAAATAAACGAATCCAAGAAGAAAACGTATCTAAGAATCTTGGTTCAAAAAAGAAGTTAAACTACTAAAATATCACAAATGTTAAATAAGGAAAAGAAACAGAAACAAAATAAAAAAGACAGTTGGTACTGTAAATGATGCCAAAAGCACGTAAATAAAGTATAAAATATAAAAGATATAGGTACATGAACTTTGCCAGGAACCAATAATAAAACAAAAGATTACAACTGCTATGACTGCCAAGAATTGGTGTAGATCATCCGCCGAATTTGTTGAGTTAATCTACACACTTTAATATTATTGATTAAGATTGTGATTCTTAACGCTGTAAATCAATGATAAGATTTCAAAGTACAATTTAACAATATATCAGTGCGATTTAAGATGAATCGTCCTAAATCGTACTTTAAATGTTTTTTTTTAATTGTTATATTTCTCTTATTGTATTTCTCAGAAATTTATAAGATTTATGTTAAATTTTATTATGGTAGTAATAAAACATTTCCTCAAAAAATTTTTACTGAAATAAAAAATTATCTCTATATTAATTTCGAAAATATGATAGTGTTTTTCCTTAAGGGGGTACGAATTAAACAAATTTACCCTACAATGTCAGTGTTTCATACTTATGAATTAATTATTTATTAACTTTTTGGATGAAATATTTTTTGGTATTAAATATAATAACATTTAAAAAACGTATTTCAGTTATTTTATGTAGTTTAATGGTCCTTAATTTCTAACATTTAGTTTAATAATTTAATATATTTATTTACATTATCTTCTTTCTAAGCGCTATTTCTCTAGTTGGCTAAATTGCTTACCGTATTATTTTTTTACTCTCTTTTCAGCAAATCGCAAGTGCTACAAACAATGCACTGTGGTGGCAAGATAATAGAAGCTAGCCTTATATCAAGAGTTCTATATACTAAATATCCACGAAAAACAAGGATCATATATAAATGATTTGTAAAAAAATTGAAGTTAAAAGGAGAAGACATTAAATTTAGGCCGATACTAAATAAAGCAAATCGTCGGCCTAAAATGTTAACCTGCTAAGTCCATTTTTGGTCAAAAATTACTTTTTTGTGCTATTCGTAAATTCATACAATTTTACACCTTATAGTTAAGACGTAAAGAACGATAATCATTTTTAAGGTGCTAAAAATGAAGTCACGTAAACCTGCTTAATACCAACTGTCAAATTTCTAAGGATAATTCCTTCCAAGTCCCCATTCAACGGCCATTTTGTTTGGAGAACGGCATTAGATTAACGTGTTACAATTTCGCGCTAGTTTATTTTAATTTTACGGTGAGAATTCGTACAGTTTTGTGGTGTCATAGCATTATTCATGAAAGGTAAGTTTTATTTTACTGCTAGAGTAAGTATTTAATAATGCATTCATGTTTTAATACATAATTTGATCCCTAACCTATAATGTACGGACTTGACAGGTTTACGTATTAAAAGATTTTTGCTTGTTAAGGAGTTAGCTAATTATCAGTTGTCATTTCTAGAATATAATTAACAACAAATTAATCCGACTGTTTAATTAATAAATTAACTAATTAATAAAATTTAATTTTTTAAAGCCTTTTTTTATTTGTTGGGTACTTAGGTTTAATGCAACGCCGTTAAACATTATGGTTTATTTATTAATATTTTTATTACAGAATGTATCGGGGTAAGAACTTGGTTGATCTTGTTACCGACTTACAAAAAATACAAGAAGACGAGCCGAAAATAAGTAAATCCTTTGAGACTGAACAGAATAATAATTATCAGATTTTAGAAAATGTTCAGTTTGAATTTATTCATGAATTAAATAATTCTGGAGTCGAAAACTTAAACAATGAAAACTATGAAACAGATTGCAATTTTACTTTACAGACAAGTGATACAACTGGTTTGATTTTAGAAAATACTGTGAGTTCAGATTACCTCGACAGTCTCAACGTTTTTCCTAGTAAAATTTCGGAAGATGTTTTTAGTACAGAAAATAGATCGACACAGAAACTCGAGATTGATGGTACCGATATTCTCCACAGCCAAGTTTCTGTTAACGAGTCTAGTGCTGCAGCAAGTATATCTCAATTGGAAAGCCATTTTGATAGCAGTATTCTTCCTGTCGAAGTTTCAGCCGATGAACCTTGTCTAAAGAACAGGTCAGATATGGCAACCCATTCTGATGTAACCAATATTTTCCCTAGCCAAGTGCCTACAGAGAGTATAATGATAAACAATTCTACCGATGAAACTTGCGCGATAACCAGATCAATATTGGCAATCAATCCTGATCCTCATATGTCAGATGATAGTGATATGGGCAGAAATTTGGTAGATTATTCTGATACTGATTCAGCATCTAGTGTTCAAATAACAAAATCGAAAAAGCGTAAGAAGCGATTCCAAGTAGATAAGACTGAATGGTTTGCTGAGCAAAATAGAAAAAGAAGAGAGAGAGGTGAAAAATACTTAGGTCGGGAGAAAAAAGATGGTTCTTGGAATTATACGAAGCCAAAAGAAGAACGAGCAATGAAATCAAGGTGTTCCTGCAAGATATCAAAATATAGTACATTGAAATGTGAAACTATTGATGAAAGTACCAGAAAGCAACTTTTCGCTAGATTTTGGAATCTTACTTGGGGAGAAAAAAAAACGCTAGTCAATGATTGGATAACTACAAAGCTAGCAGCAAGACCTCGTAATCGGAAAAATACTGACTCGACAAAAAGAGCAAATTCGTTTGTGTATCACCTCAAATTAAATGAAGAAAGTGTAAAAGTATGCCGTAAAATGTTTTTAAATACTTTGGGGATAGGGAGATGGACAATACTTCATTGGAAAACTTTAGCAAATAATCCTTCTAGAACTCCCAATACTTACAGAGACAAGACAAAGCAGAAACCGAACACCGAAGAAAAGAAAGCATTGTTGGAATTTTTGGAGTCCCTCCCTGTAATGGAATCCCATTATTGTAGGTCAAAATCTCAAAAATTGTATCTCTTACCAGAATGGAAATCTAAAGAAGCTATTTACAATTTTTATGTTAATGATTGGTGCAAACAGCGAAATTCGAAGTCTTCATCAATTTGCACATTTTCAAACTAATAGATACGCATTGTTTAGACCCAAGAAAGATGAGTGCGAAAAATGTGCTTGCCATAAAGTAGGAACAGTTTCAGACGCAGAACATCGGCAACATATAGAAAGAAAAGAACACGCTAGAGAAGAAAAAGAACGGGACAAAAATAGTAAAAAATATATATTTACAGTGGATTTACAGGCAGTGCTTATGGCACCAAAATCAAACGTGAGCACTTTATACTATAAGACGAAACTTCAAGTTCACAACCTGTGTTTCTTGAATATTAAAAATAAGGACGGATTCTGCTTCATATGGAATGAGGCAGAAGGTGGTTTGAATGCTGAGGAATTTGCTTCCATTTGGGTAGATTTTTTGGAAAATACAGTAATACCAGTGATTAATACCGACGAAAACAATGACAGTAAAACTATAATTATATACAGTGATGGTTGTACGTATCAAAATAGAAATTGTGTACTATCCAATGCATTGTTAAATGTTGTTTTGAGGCATAAAGATATTACTATAGAACAAAAATTTTTGGAGGTTGGGCATACTCAAATGGAAGCAAACTCCATGCATTCCACAACAGAGCGTTATGTAAAAGATAGGGTAGTGAATATACCTGCCGAATACATATCCATCGCAAGACATGCGCGCAGATGTCCGGCGCCATACGAAGTAAAGTATCTAAATCATTGCTACTTTAAAAAATTTGATAAGGTTCAGTTCTATAAGAGCATTTGTCCCGGAAGATCTAAAGAGGATCCTAAGGTTACAGATATTAGGGCATTACGCTATGAACCAAGTGGACAAGTATCATATAAAATTTCCTTTAAGGACGAATGGACCTCTTTACCTCAAAGAAAATCTTCACAGGTTAAATCTTGTACAACTGATGAGTTAACTCAACTGCATGAAACAAGGCGAAAAATAACTGCACGCAAATATGAGGACTTGCAACAGATTAAAAGGACATTACCTTCAGACTACCACAAATTTTTTGATGATTTACCTCGCGAGTAGCGTCATCTTAAATGATTTTAAGCAAATGGCTTAAAATCATTTAAGATACAAGATGTTAAAATTACTTTCAATTACCTATTTTATGTTCTTGTTGATTATTCTGTTTTCTAAAGCTAACATAAGAATGCAATTGTGCAGTTAGGTATCCATAATTTTATAGAATTTATCTAGTGCCTTTGTCATTTTGTGATAAATAGATAATAAAAGATCTCTTAGCATTGTGATAACTTGATTGATTTTGTTCAGTTTATTATTTTAGAGAATGGTAAATTAAAAAATTCAAAAAAAAAGAAATAAAGTGTCTTGGTTGATTGTATGTTAATTCATAGTACAATAATACTATGATTTTATATTTTTGTCTGATGAATACCTACTAGAAATGTTAAAGTAAGAAATTATAATTTAGAATACATAAAATAAAAAGAGTTATAAGCACTTTCTACTTTGTTTTATTTAAACTAAACTAATTTAAAACATTCAAAGTGGCAAATACCTAAACTGCTTAGTCCTAAACTCATACTGAGCTATAAAAAGAAAAACAGACAAATCCATGAAAGTACATATTACTCTAAAACTAAAGCATATTTTTCACTTTGTATACATTCAAAAAATCAAATAAATTTATTTTCATCTACCTTATAAAAAAAAAACAAACAAAAATGATAATTTCTCAAAATTATTAAGTTTTTTTATCGTCCTGTAAAGTTTGATAAAATGGACTTAGCAGGTTAACATTTTAGGCCGACGAAATGTCACTGAAGTTTATTTTACAGTCTGCCTGAAGGGTCAAATAATATCAGTCAAGTATTCTAAAAGAAATTTAGATCAGTTTTTAACATAATACAAAAGAAAATGTATGGCATTTTTCAGCGTGTAAAGCAAGGAGATTTGACGTATAAAAAAACGCAGCAATAAGAGAAACTACTATAAATATGGTCCAAAAGTCGCCAACGGGCCGATACCTGTTCTACGTATGGTTTACTGACCACGCGAATTCGAGTACACGTTACAAACAAAAATGAACTGAATATTAAGCTTTGACTTCCTCAATTCATTGCACATAAAACATTGATTATCCTCAAAATGATATATTGTCACAAAGACCAAACAGAGTAACCAATACAGTTATAATGGATCTGTAACAAGTGCTTGGGTTACTCCAGACACTAGGACATTCATTAATGTACTATAGCAACCAGCTTTCCAACTTCAACCTAGACGTATATTTTAGTGATTTGAATGACGCTGAACATTCTCACTTGAGTGGTGATAGGGAATTTGCCCCCTCATAGAAAAGAGGAAACATAAATGAAGTCCAATAGTTCCTGAGAATCTTGCACTGATGATAAAAAAGCTAGAGATATCCTTTCCATCTGCTTCAAATGCAATGTGCAGATTTCTTGGACTTTCGCAAAACAGCAGACAGTGTTATAATCATTGACAAGATGAACATATCTAAAACTTAGTGCATAACGATTAGTGAGGACGAACTTCACACAGTATACTTCAGGATAACCCAAAATAATATGAAGCGTTGTAAAATTATTAACATCCTACAAAGAAATGTTTCAGTTATATTATGTAGTTAACAGACCCACAATTCCAGCCCCTCAATATACGTCCAAAATTACAAGTGCAAAAAAGAGCTAACTTGCATTGGTACCATATCTAAAAAAATGAGAAATACCATATCTACACAAAGATTTCTAAAAGAAAATTTGCTAATTGACATAAATTTAAGTTTGATTTTAGTTAAGTTCTTCATTCCCATGTTTTCGACATATTAAATTCAAACAAAAGAAAATAAGAGCCATAAAAATAAGGTGCTTTATTAGGTTTAGTTTCATTTATATGAACATGTTTTGATACCTGAGATTTTCTTAAAATTCTGTTTTTGTTTTACTAATGAAAGAGCCATGTTAATATTTTTTATTTAATTTTGACGTGACAACGTCTTATAACGCAATATGGAGGAGTCATGTACGGGTAGTAAAACTGACGCCGGTGTTACACACTGCATAGTCGACGGTATATTTATCGAGAGAATTCGATATAGATGAAAACCAAGATAGAAAATACCGAAATAAATGCATCGATGAAAGAATTTCGAAAATTGACTAAGAGAAGAAAAGTTATAAATATCCCAAACTTAATTTTTACGTTTCATTGTCGGTTTTTTATTTTGAACACTCGTAACAAATATAAGCACTTATCCAATGGCATCGTTTTGGTGTTTATTTGACTCGCCTCACTCAATGAGACCGTATTAGAACTAGTCGCACTGCAATCAAATCATGCATACTCACACGAAGAATAACAGTGAACTGGAAAGCGCTCGACAACATGTATCGTTTTTTCATAAGGAGATTCGAGAAGATGTTGTCATGCATAAATAAAACGGCCGTGTCAATGAGAAACAACCACGCCCGATTGTTTTTAACTTTTAAACAAGACTAAAATTTACACTTATGATCTAAAGTCACTTAAGTACAAAAACTACTGGAAACATTATCCCGTTCACTTTATTATGTTTTCCTCAGATTGGAGTTGTTAGTTTGATTCACTTGTAAAAAAACAATACTTACTGTAACTAACACAACTGAATTCGCAAACAAAACAAAATGTTATCAAAAATTTAAAATCAATTTAAAAATAGAATTAAATTATGTAATTGTAAATTAGAAGGACAAATTATATTACAATTTTCCACGAAAGATGTTAACTAAAATGATTATTTTTTAAACATTAAACTTAGGTTACCTGATCGACTGTATTTACAGTCACTGGAAAACATAAAGGAGATGTTTGCACAGCGATTGTGTTGGCATTATTTTGAACTGCGTGTATCACATCCTGTTCAGAGTTATTTTTTGTTTCTTTCTTGCTGTGGTGCTTTTTCAACGTGACCTGAACCATAATTAAGTTTCACTTTAGCTTTACTTAAACATTATATGATAATTAAATATTAATTGTCGACATCCAACTTGCCAAATAGATAAATAATGCCGAGATACGTCCTCATCCCGAAGTGCGATTCGATTGAAATCAAACGTTTAGGATGGATCAGAAAAGGCGTCTGACGAAAACACAACAGTCTCTCGTAGCTTTTGTGGCCTCCTCTATTTTACTTGAAATTTATTCGGAAAGAGATAACGGTACAACCAACATCCCGTTACGGTAAAACATATATTACGAGGTCGTAAAATCGGAAGTTTATTCATATATTATAGATATTTTGTCTACAAAAACGGCTAAAAAAATTAACTCCGGATACAGGACCGCACATCGGATTTACTGATATCGATATAACTTTGGGTATATTGAATTAACGCTAGGTGTACCTATCCACTAGCAAGTGTATGTATAAAATGGAAATTTTAAATATTTAAGTTTAGTCTGGAATAGAAGAAATAATTGTATTGTATATTATTGTCATTTTATTTATTGATCACGCATTTTTCTATCATTAAACGTAACAATGCAAAGTTAGTTTCTGACACATATGGAAACAGATCCTTGTAATAATTTCAAAAATTAATAATTTCTATACAAATTCAATCTTTAACCTCAAAAAGAGTATAATAACTACTTAATAGCTAATGTTACATTATAGTTCAACCTGAATGTAAGATCCAGAAGATTCAGAGCAGAAAGTAGATGGAATATTTGACATACAAGAAGCTTCATCATCTGTGTTGTCGAACTTTTCAATGACATTTTTAAGATGAACATAAAGAGAGTTATTACTATCGTTCGGCGAATTACAGGATATACTGCGAGTGTCTGTAAAAAGTATGTTATATTAAATTGATCTAAGTAAATAATGTAATATAATTTAGCTTTAATTTTGAAAAATTCAAATCGCTCACCGATATAAAATCTAGTTCTGTATATAGTTCCTATAGCTTTTTTCCATCATTGATAGTCTTAGAGCGCCTAATATCTAGTTCTTTACGTAAAATATAATACATTACGAAGAGGACAAATATTTTAGGCACTTGGCAATTTTTTTTCGCAGCACAAAAGCTAATAAAATATAATTTGAGCGGAACGAAAGCTATATAACTGTATAAACAAAAAAAATCAAAATGTTGGTTTTTTGTACGTTTGCCGCATCACGTAAAAGGGCTTGAGCGCCATAGAATGAAGCTTTCGCTTTTACGTAACTTGCTCTCTCGGCTAACATATAAATATACGTTATGAACCCGATAGTGCTGGAGAACAAAAGTTCAGCCAGGAAGTGTGCCAGCGTCTAAACAAATTGTATAATCAAAGCAATGAAAGACTTGTCATACACAAAATAACTAGATATTTAATTTTCATATAACTCATAAAAACAGTCTTGAACTCAGCTTTGTAAGTGTTTCACTTTTCAAGTTACTACTTAGCAAGTATATATTAAATAATCTTGTATCAATTACTATTAAAATCGAATAAACTCGATAAGCAACACCATACTATCTATGAAATTACTCTTGGTGATAGAGAATTTGACGTCTGTTGGAGAAAATTAAGGATCGGATAAACGAATACTTACCATTCATTGTATTTTTGTCTTTAGTATCTACACCAATGTTTTTCTTCGTAGTCTTTTTTGATATTTCCTTTAAAGGAGAAACCATATTGGATACAATTAATAATTATACACTTTCGTAATATGTAACTTTCTTTGACTTGGTAACAATTTAGAAATATGTTTAGTTTAATGACAATTTGTTGACATTTGACACAATGATAATACTGACTACAGGCAACGCACAAACATATAGAATTTTCAACAAAAATTCAAATAAAGAATGACTCAGAGTGAAGAAAAAGATAAGGAGTCAAAGAAAGCACAAATATAAATATTTTTTAGCCATAGAACAAAAGGTAAAGATAAATAAATGAGTCAAAACGTCACAGGTAAGTCGGGTCATAGAAATAAAATAAATTTGATGTTATTAAAACTTATTGTATATTTATTAACCTAAAATAATGTAAATATAACAAACTTTATTTTTTTCCTTTATAAAAATTGTCACTGTTATCGCTGGAATTGCCTTAATAAAGAAGATTCAAAGAAATTGGGCAGTTGTATTTTTTTACTTTACCTCAGAAAACAAATCTACCGATATTTTCTAGCTACTACTATCACAAATCAAGTGTTTCCCAATATTTTTTTTGTGTCTAAGATTTATAAATTTCGCGAAGTAAACTATATATTTATGTGTTTAAATTATTACTAACAATTTTGCCTAAATAAAAGTTGCATTAATTACTTGTTTCTCTATTGACAACTATGTTCATAGTTGACTGCAATGTATATAGGTAATAAAAGATAGTAATTAAGTAAAAAAAATGTTACATTCTATTAGAAGTCGGCCTCCAAATTTCCATAGAGTACGTGCGTATAAAATTCAAACGTTGAATAATACGTAATGTTTATGCCAAAATATTCACAAATGTGAATCATTTTATATAATTCGCCATGTAAATGTATTGGCTAATGCAAATCTCACAAACTTAAATAAAAAGGAAAAAACAATTTTTTTTCTTATTTGTCGTAAAGCTATTTTTGTATTTTTTTTTAAAGATGTACCTAGCTAACTTTGTAAATGAAACAATATATACCATAAGTATGATAAAACTAATTATGCATAATGATAGGCGAATTAATAGTCAAATGAAACTTTAATATATTTATTGAATAATCAGCACCCTCGTGTCTGCATTTGTCCAATTATATGGATAATTTTACTGACTACACTATATTCCTACTGACGATAACTACATCAGAAAAAAATTACGAATTTTTCTATCATTAAAACTAGTTCAGAAAAATAACTTTAGCATCGTGGTATGAAAATAGCGACGCTGAACTGAAATTTACAATGCAAATTTTTGAACAACTGAAATTCGAAAACGAAGACAAAAGGCTATTACAGAATTTGGCATTAAATAAATTGGAATAGGCGTAATACTTCGGGCTTTTTAATGTAAGTCTTTGGAAATAATGTGAAGTATCAACTGTTTATACAACAAGTATACGGTTTTATATAAATATTAAATTCTGAAAAATTATTATTTCATAGAAGGTCTTCCAATGGAAAAACGTGCTAGTGTGATTTCGATATATATAAAAATCTCTATATATAATCATAAAAAATGTGAGTAGATTCAGTCACAGCGAGTTGAAGGAGAAGCCAAATTTAAACAAATATGTCTCAAGAAATATTCTGAACTTTAAAAATGTGTGGGTAAGTAACGTTGCAATAAGCGAATTACGCAAAAGACTCAAGGTTTTGATACAATATTCTTAAAATTGTTTCGACAGAAGAAATGATTTAATTTTCAAAAACACAGCTGCGAAGCAATGCAACAAGCGACACTCTATTAACTGATTAATTCGCTGAAGACATTATCAACGCAAACGGGAAACGTTCATTTTAAAGCTTCGCTGGTAAAACTAAGATTTATTGATAAACAAAACCGAGATAAAAACATTACGAAATACCGCGTTACATAACCTTGAGATGTCTGGCCCAGAAAATATTTCTTGTCCAAGCGAAATCTTAAAACCAAGATATTTAAAAAATATAAAACACCTGAGAAAACAAAAACGGACCAAATGGGGGTCTGGCTCGCGCGTCGAGGATTCCGTACCTCGTTTGAATTGAAATTACTTTATTTATCATAAGTCTTTACTAATGTGTATTTTCTATTGTAATGGATATTTAATAATATCTAATTAAGTAGGGGGCGGAGCACTTATACGTTGTCGTGAAAATAACATATACAATCAATCTTTGTAGTTTTCTTACAACCTTTGGGTAGGTTTCTAGAACCAACGTTTTCATAATTTCAGGTTTAGTAGTTTCGGAAAAAAAGGGGTACTTTGTTTGCGTATTTCCTAGTATACTCGTATGTCTGAAGTTATACTATCTAAAACTATGGAAAAAAGGTTTTTTTGGGATCCATATAATATGTTTAAAAGATACCCCACACTATATACAGAATTATAAAAAAATCGAGTACCTAATTTTCCCGCCTACGATTGCAGTGTAAATATTTTTGAGTGTTAGCCATTGAGATATGTGCGGGTTGACAAGGTTTTTGCCAAGTTTCAGGTTTCTACGGAAAACGGTTCCTGAGAAAACGGCTGCCGCACACAACACGCGAGGGATCTTATAAGGGATCCGTTTTTTTTTCTATTCAGGTACGGAAGTCTAATAAAGACAGCACGGAACAGCACCGGATTTTCTTCCCAGGGGGGGTACCGTCGTCTGCGCATCGTTTTGACAAATATAAATGTGTATAGTACTTACACGAGAAAGGAAATCGGAACTGGAAATGTTTTAAGGGAAAAGTGTCGTCTGCTTTCGTGTTATACCAGCGTTTCAACTCCCACGATGGTTAAGCGTGATGATGGTAAAGTTGACCTTCAGGAACCGAGGCGAATGAATAATCAGAATATAGCTATGACAACTTTAGTGCGATGAATTTAAAGGAGTTCCGTATAGGATATAAAATAGTGTGCACGAGTGGATACTAGGGAATACTATTTTATATACAACAGGGGTGTATCCAGGCTTCGAGTTAGGGCGGGGTCACATAGTCGAGGTCCAGTCAGGACAATCCAATTCGATTACAATAACAAATTTAAATTAAGAAGAAATAGTATTTTATTGTTTTACGTCAAAACAATTTAATCAAATAATAAAATCTGTTTTTATATTTTGTCTTCTCGTGAAACGAGTTATGACTTCCGCTTCTTGAATGGGTATGTTTTTGTGAACGTGGAGAAGTGCCAATCCAGTTACGTGATCTTCTGCCATTAACGCTCTAAGCCAAATTTTGAACTTCTTGAGAGTAGAAACGGACCTCTCTGCCGTCGCTGCACTAAATGGTGGTGTAGCAAGTGTACATAAAAAAAACTTTTACATTGGAATACATTTCAGCATCAAAATTTCCTATTAGATTAGAACTAGACTGCGGAATGTTCTTTTTCCGCTGTCGTTTTACCATCCACAGTCGATATTCATTAATAATTACTGAAACTGGAGTGTTGTCTACAAGCAGTTTATAATCGTTTGCGAGTTGTTTAACAGTTTCAATGTCTTCATTAGTATAATTATTATCGACTTTTGGAATAAATACGCCTAGTTGAAATAAATTAAATACTTCAGAATACAGACGGTCTTGTAGGTCATTTATTACACAATCCAAAAGAGGGATGTATACGACCCTGCGGAAATACTCTTCAGTCGATTGAGCAGGTCGGTTATTGGCTCTGAATGTTTGACTTGACACTATTTTGGAGCATTTAATTTCCACGTCTAGTTTCTCAGCTATATATTTAGCCTCTTTAAAAAGCTGTTGAAAAAACTGTGTGCGCTTGTTCCCTTTTTTGTCATCGAACTTTCATTGTGTCGTTTATAGCGTCCGTAGCCCTTTTTAAATCAGTTGAGCTCGTTTGAAATACTCTGCTCAAGGATACAGCTATACCTGAAAAATATAAAAATTATGTTTAAACTATAGTTCGGGACTTTATGCGATATAAACGGTAATTTAAATTGCCTGTGTTCAAATACAAGAGTTATTCGTAAAATAAATTAATTAAGAATATCAAACGAAATACTTAGAAGAGAGAAAGAAAGATTATCTAAAACATCACTCAAACAGATGGATGACACAACGAGGTCCGAACTGCACAATGTTTGAAGTAATTAATGCGCGTCATTAGCAGTTTTATTGTCTTGCCAAGTAGAAATCTTTTCCAGAGCGCTACAAATTTTCACCAAATTATATTCTTGAAATTGTAAATGCCCATCACGTCTCTCAATCCGACGCATCTCACAGATACCTTGCATTGTAACTCCAAGTTCTTTTTTCAAAAATGTGATGCCTTTTAGCGGATGCATTGGCGAATACTACAACTTTTCTCATCGTTTCTGAGGTATTGCGGCAAGAAATTACTTTAAATGATGTAGCTAACGAGTTATTAAGAACGTGATTGCTACACTGGCAACGTTTGGTATGTATAGCTTTTTCTGACAACTTTTGTATTGCACCCTTTGTATCTGAAGCCATAACCGAACAGCTATCGGTCCCAATAGCCACACACCATGTTAAATCTATGTTAAATTTGAGACAAAGATTTTTAACGATTTTCGCAAGAGCTACACCTGTCAATCGACGCTCTATATCGCCCGTATTGTTGATTTCCTTGCAAACATCACTTTTCTGAATAATTTCCTTGCAAACATCAATCAACTCATTTTGCATAGTTTTGCTGGTGTATGTAGCGTTAGATTTAGAAGTCTCTAAATGATGCTGCAATGTTGTGTCACCAGATTCTGTACGAAATTTCAAAAGGGGTCTAAAATTTCCTTCATCAGCTACCACGTTGTCATTACCTGCTTCTTCACCCAACAATTTGCCATTGTCATAATGGCCACTTAGCGACATATCTTGATGACGAAATCGTTCCCTGTTTTCATTAACTTGTGTCATTCTTTGACTACTAATCCGGTTAATAATATTAGATTCAGTTTTATGAAATAATAATAAAAAAAAATTTCCCACTTCGACAGCTATTTCGCGGTATTGGTTTCGCTGGTGTGTTAGTAGTATGCTATTTTCACCAAGCAAATCATGGAAGGCTTTTAATAGTTCTTTGACGAGTCACTTTAGAGGTGTTTTAGAGGTGTTTTTGATTGTATGTCACCTCCATGTGCCAATATTTGCAGTAAAGGCCCTGGTCTTTATGCGACAAAACAAGCCAGTGACACTTGACAAGGTGTGACTTCTGTGCATATTTTTTTATTTGTTTTCCTTTCTTATTAACAACACAGTGCGGGAAAATATAATTTGGGGGAGGCAGCCAATGCGTTTCAACCGACAGCTCTAGTTGAAAGGTCTATATTTTTTCCTACATACCATCCAATATCTGACGAAAATTTTGATTAAGATAGGGAGCTCTGTATTGATCAGAATCGGAAGTCGACGTACATAATATCGGCATACATTGAACAGCATCAGTAACAGGAGAATGTTTTTTTCTTCGTCTAAAATTAAAATAGGTAAATGTTTGGGTTGTTTTTCAATCTTTGTAAAAAATGAGTCTATTTTTCTAAATTAACCACCACCTGTATTTTTAGCTATACATTGACCCAGGCGTAAAATCGACGATATCCAATTTTTAGATGTTTCAATCGAAATGTTATTCCAAGCTTCTTGAAAAATTCATAAAGCTGATTTATAATTCCAGTGCATAGTGTTGACCCTTTTCCCGGTGTTATATAGAATTTAGATCTAAACTATTTGTGGGTCAATGCAATAACAACATCGTCCCGTTGATTGGTGTCACAAAATGTAATTTTTCTAAAATTATGCGACATCAACAAACGCGACGATGTTTTTGAACTTTCGTTAAATTAATGGGTAATACACCTAGCACGAAGCTTCCTGGTACCTAAATATTCATATAGATATTCTGTACTAGAGATTTCTGTACTTGATTCACACCAAAGCCTAAACTTATCCAAATCTAGTGATAGGGGACTCTCTTGTCAGTCTTTATGATGGTGGCACAGCATTGATGTTATCTTCATTTTTAGCTGTTGAGTGATATACCTCGCCCAGATCATCAATCAGATGGGTACAACCATGCTTCAACACGTTAAAGCAGTTCTAAACAGTATCGCGGGACGCGACTTCATCATAAAATGCCAGTATTCGTAATTTTGTTTTGATTGAGACCACAATAAAATCATAAAGAATAATGGAATGAACATTTTATGTTTAATTATATTTGTTTATATCTCTATTAATTACACGCAAGACTGACCATGACAGGTAAAATGACAGACAGCTATTTTTTGTGCCTATTTGAAGCACCCCGATAACTAAATTTTATATGTAATTAGAGATACACAAAATTTTCTTACCATTTCGTATTGTATCAATACGCGATAATATCAATACGCGATAATATCAATACACGATAATATCAAATTGCTATATATTATAGACATTTTCTGTTAATTTTTTTTAATCTTAGGGATATAAATGAAATAAAAAAAATTTGCTTTCTTACGATTTTTATTTGTATTAAAAGAAAAACGTTACAACTGCCTCTCGGTCTCACTATTCTAAAGTAAAATAGAAACAATCGGTGTATTTTTCGGTGTATTTTACACTAGAATACAAAGAATTCGGTGTATTTTTACACTTATTTTGGTTGAAATCGAACCTTAACACGTACGAGACATCTAAACAATGTGTCGGGTATATTGCAGGATTTATAATCCGAACGAATCGAAAGAAAATTAAGTGTGGCGATTGCTTAGTTGCCATGCTAATCAGTACCATAAGATTGCAGTTAAATTGTGGAAATGGTATAGCACGCGTTGTTCAAAAACAGGGAAGTAGTTTAACTGTACCTTCTACAAATTATATAAATATTGGTAGAGTCATTATTCCACTGAACTTGTAAAAATAATAAAGGTAAACCTACAATGGAATTAAATTATCCTGCGACATTAACTGCGAAGGTACTTAAAGATCTCGTATGTAAAATGAAAACCCTGTTTCCTAATTTAGATGATCAATTTAAGGAATCTTTGGCGTAGTACGAGTAAGGTATATACATTCTGTACTCTTAGTTAGTACCTGTTATTTTAGCAAAATAAAATTGTCACAAAATATATATCAGTCTAAATGCAGTAACAAACAGTTTAACGCTATATCTTACAGGTTTAATTACGAATTTTTTGAGACGGAAAATTTAGGCTTATTGTAATCAACTAATTCCTATTCAATGTTATTTGTGGTTTTATATATTTTATTCTTGCTTATGGAAAATGTCCAATTATATTTAGAAACTGATTATCGACGTGTGAATTGTACAAATAAATCTATGAAAACTTATAGGCTATAGACAACTTTAATCTTGCGATGTTTTTAACGATTTACTTTGTCACACTGTCTCATCTCTAACAATGTCAATTCCGGGGACGCTAAATACCAGCGCCAAAATTGCGAGATTTAAATTACTTTATTACGACCTTAAAATATAAAATAACCCAGAAGTCACATACGCACGAATCTCTTCGCGGCCGCTTGAAGCCAAAAATCTTCTCCCTCTCCACCGCGCTCCTTCTACTAGCGGCTCGCCCTACGTACACAGTGTTACCAGCAAAATAATTTTACCCACCAGCTCTGGGAAATCGACTCATAAATATATCTGCTTGCGGTAGTATGATAAACATTTGCATCATTTAGGTGGTGCATCGTTTCGCTTATATAAAATATTATTATGGCCATGTTAAATTCTTAAAATGTTTATTGCAACTAGGGATTGCAATCTCGCAAAACGGGATCCAGCATTCCCGCGGGATCCCGCTCCAGTTATTAATGTGCTGGATCCCGCACCTTCAAAACGCGGATCCGCGGATCCCGCAAATTTAAATTTTCCGCTAAAACGTTCTTGTAGTTTCGCATAAGAAAGCGAGTAGCGCGAGTGCGACGTTGCCGTTTCGCATAGTGGCGGGAGTTGGCGGGTGGCTTCGTGTCGGTTCGTGCAGTCAGTTGCAGGGGTCTGACACTAAGATAGGCACTTTCAACTTTTAATTGCGGTCAACTAGGACTCTAATACCAACAAAATAAAAGCTACGTATACTTTTTGTATGGTAGCACTGACTTACTACTGGCGCCTTTATTAATAAAATAATTGTAGTTTTATATTTCAATTAATGCGAACAGGTGCTCAAGATTATTACAGAGTAATATTTTAAACTGTAACCCTAAACATCACTGTTAGATGAACATTGATGTATAACTTCATTGATAGTTACGTTAAAATTGCTTCTAGATAATTTTTTACTATTCATTATCAAAATGATAACTTTTAAATTAAAACTTTTATTGTAGTTTGACAAAATTTCAAGTTTATATAAGGAAAAAATTAATAAAGAATACTTATTAAAACAAAATTGTTGTTCATGTCCTCTGCCTAGTATAAATAAATATATTTAATTAAATGATTAGAAATTATTTTTAACTGAAAATATGATTTAACAAATCTCAAAAATATCAATGCAGTATCCACTTGTAAAACTAATTTCAACGGTCCCAAATTTTCATTTTTCATTAAATTTCTGGATTAATCACTTGCTTAATTATAAATTGAATAATATTTAAATTATAAAAATCGTCATAAAAAAAAATATTTAATATTTTTTAACAATTTACTTTGAAAACATTAATCAAAAATTTAAATTAAAAATTACAAGTTAAAAATTTATTTTTTTAATAAAATAAAACCTCGTTAAGAACATTAAAAAACCTATACGGGTATTTTTTTATTAATTTTCAAAAAGAAAAATTTTCAAGATATGCTAGAGATTTTTTAATTTAAAATTAGCTAGTGTCCGTTAACTTTAGAGCCAGTTTTAGTCTAATATTTTATAACAAAAAATTTAATTATATAATGAGTCGATTACAATCATTTAAGATTTAATATTAATCATTTAAGATTAAATAATTTAATTCAGTGCAGTTTCGTTTTATTTTATTTTGTATTTATTTTATTTAAGGCAATAATATCTTATTTGAACACGAGATGGCTCTGGTGTTATAACGTACCAACATACTCAAGCTCAAATTTTCCGAAAATTCTCACTTTCCCACATTTAAGTTGGCAACGTATTCCTAGTTGATGGCAAATAAAAGTTATAGCTTAAAGCATTGAGTGTCAGACCCCTGGTCAGTTGCAATAGACTCGCTGTGCGCTTCGCGCGCGCGTCGTTTCAGTAGGTGACAGACAGTGTTTTCGTATTCACCGTCCAGCGTGCGCTCAACGTAAGTATATTAATGATTTCGATTTAGTTTTTGATTTGTGCTCTTTCTCTCCTTCAAATGCAGATTATGCTGTAAATAGCAATATGATGTTGTAATGTAATGTTGGACATTCACGTATAAGTTCTTTTTGTTTTAATTAAAATGTTTTTTTGTTATAGTTCACCAATATACATTGCTTTTGCTTACAGATGAACACATAATAATTGTTATCGATGATAATAGTTATACATTAGACTTTATTAAAAACATATTTGCAGGTAACGAATGAATGAATCATGTCCAAGTCCAATGAAACTGAGAATTTCGAGAGAGAGAATAAAGGCGACGGTGATGGCGACGGCAGCGTCGGCAGCCAAATTGGTAAAGGTCTGTGGCGTTATTTCAAGAAAAATGACAAAGGTGGCAAATGTCTTCTGTGTTCAGATGAACTAAAAATTAGTCAACGTTCTACCAAAGGCTTAAAAATACATTTAAAGACTAAACACAATATCGATACCAATTCTCGAAACGATGAGACTGGAGAAAAATCCTTACCAGTTGTACCAAAGAAAAAACCCAAAACTATGGACAGTTTTGTTATCAAAGAAAACCCCATGGACAAAATGATCTCTAGGATGGTATGTAAAGATGGATTCACCTTAAGTTCCTTTTGCACATCTTCGGATTTAAGAGATTTATTTTCTAAAAGTGGACACAAATTACCTAATTCGCCAAATACGATAGGATCTATCGTAACAAACTTCAGCAACACAGTCAAAGCTGACATGATTATAGAATTTGAACGTCTCAAGAAAGGAAAACAGAGATTTTCACTCACATTTCACGAATGGACGTCACAAAAAAATCATCGATACTTAAATATCAACGTTCACCAGAAAGAAAATCATTTCAATCTGGGTTTGGTACGTATACATGGCTCGGCTACCGCAGAACATTGCATTAGCGTAGTAAAAGAACGTCTCGCGAGTTTTGGTCTAGACTTAGACACAAATATTATCCATGTACAACGGACGGCGCTAGTGTGATGGTGAAGGTTGGCAAGCTTTTGCGTTGTTCCCAGCAGCTTTGTTTTACACACGGCTTGCAGCTAGTGGTAGTTGATACACTGTATAAGAAAAGCAATTCACCAATACCAGAATGCCCAGCAGTCTCAATTACGACGGAATCTGATAATGATGACGACGATGATATGGACGCGAATGAACAGGGCGTAACTGTAAATATAAATTCACCACCACTTGAAATGACTTCTACATATGACGATTTATTGAAGAAAGTGCGAAAAGTGGTCAAGATTTTTAAACGGTCACCAACCAAAAATGACGTCTTTTTACAAAAATATGTAAAGGAACAAGAAGGCCCTAAAAAAGAATTGGCATTGATATTAGACTGCCGGACTCGCTGGAATAGTCTTTTAAATATGTTAGAACGATTCTATAACTTAAATAATTGTATCGATAAGGCATTAATCGATATTGAATCTGAAATTAAATTCAGCGATAATGAGTGGTTCAAAATCAATGATCTCATTGCCAGCTTGCAGCCTTTTAAATTGGGAGTTGAGGCACTGTGTAGGTGAGAGTCAACGCTTATAACTGCGGACACAATATTTCGATTTATTTTGGATAAATTGCAACAACAAAATACGGTGTTGAGTAACCAGTTAACTCAGAGTCTACATGAACGTATTAAACAACGCCGCACTAACTTTACAGGAATTTTGATTTATTTGCAAAATCCGAAAAAGTACGACCAAGAAGCCAAAAATACAGATGTAACAGATCGTACTCAAACATTCTTCATGCCAAAAAAAGCTGCAATACGCCAAGAAATAAAGAAAATAATAGAGAGAGTCAGTACAGTTGAAGACGATGAAATGTATGCAGGTGACGTCTTCGAAAATACATCTATAGCTGGAACATCCGTAACTGTAACTGACACAGCTTCTACTCTTACGCTAAAAGAAGAATTAGAAAAACAGCTTCAACAAGAAAAAGAAATATTTAAGAAAAAGCTAGACAATAAGCAAAAGGATTATGAAAAAATTTTGAAGAAAGAAATGGCATGTTTTGAGTCCGATGGTATCAGAGGAGAGTACCTGACGCTCGCCTATGAATATATCCTGACTGTTCAGCCTACTAGCGTAGAAGCCGAGAGAGCGTTTTCGGCATCAGGATATATTTGTAGTTCACTCAGAAGCAGGCTTGGAGATGATACTATAAATGCAATTTGCTTTTTAAGAGCGTATTTTCAAAAGTCACAGTCGTAATAATACCATTTAGTTATTTAGATAAGAGAAAGTTGTGATTTGACAATGATTAGTGGTTATTGTTTTTGTTGTTGTTGATTAGTTGTGATTTTTTTAGTCATTTTATGAATAATACTGACTAACAAAATATCATAAAACTGTTGTTAGATGTAAGGGTAAAATTAAACAAAACTTTGATGCCAAACATTTAAAAGCTAAGGTTAATAAGACTGATTACTAATTACGCGTACTTAATTATATAATTTAATTGTTATTTTGTTCGAAAACAAATAATTTTTGTTGCATAATGTGAGACATGTTTAATTAATAAAACTTGATTTTTTAAATAAAAACCTGTAGTTTCAATTCGACTTTATAACATAATTTTAAAGATGCGGGATCCCGCGGGATCTTGCGCGGGATTGATCCATCCCGCATAGCAATCCCGCGGGATTGAATGAGCTGCGGGATTGCAATCCCTAATTGCAACTGCAACCGATAGCCGAAGAATTTAGGTTAAAACTACTAAAAATTATCTCACATTTTAATAACTAAAACGAATATTCAAATACATTATCATTAAATGTGTGTGTGTGTGTGCGTACGCGCCTACGTGCGTACGAGTGTATGTTTACACATTAATTTACAAAATTATTTAAGTACTTTTGTCAATCGTTTTTTGTTTTGTTAATGCAGAAAGGAAGCAATTAGCTTAGTGTCTTAAAGTAAAAAGAGAGGTTAAAGAGCCTGCCATAAAAATTTGAAAATAATCGGTCACGTACCAAAGCAATTCAAAAAGGAAGGAAAAAATTACTTATATTAATTAGTATTAAATGCTGTGGTACAATTTCTACTTATTCTAAACAATATTGGTTCACATTTTCAGAAAATTAAAGACGGCGAAAATTAATAAAGGTAACATTTCTTCTTTTTGCGCGTCTCCGTAACCTTTACATACTTTGATTATATACGCAATAGGTAAAATATTCTAAACTTGAATATGAGAACGGAAATTTCAAATATTACACCAAATTCTCCAACGACATCTCCCAAATCCCGATTTTTTAACTAATAAAATTGTACATTTTTCAGTATTATGTGTGCATGTAAGTATGCATGTATGTATATATACATGTATGTGTGTGTATATAAATATATATATATATACATATATATATATATATATATATATATATATATATATATATATATATATATATATATATATATACGTTAAATTTCGTTACACGAAAGGTAACGATAGCTCTAATGAGGTAATATTCATAGAACATATACGATACAGAATGAACACTAAGGATGGACAAAAAAGATTGAGTGAATAAAATGAACTAATTCACTAATATTCTTTGACCGAATAGCTTAAATTAACCAAAAATCACACAAATTAAAATTCTGTCCTCACATGCCCCATATCCAATATGCAAACTTGACCTTTATATATGATATATTATATACATAGTTACATACGTTTAAAATGTGTGTATACATTGAGTCATTAAAAAACATTCGTGAAGTGCGAAACAAACAATATTTGCAACATTGCTGACTTACGGCGTTAACTTCACAAAAGCTATTCCCGCGCGAGAACAAGAAGGCATATAATGATTTTCTCAAGAGAGAGTGGGATACTTAATGTACTTTATCTTTCATTCAGATCTCATTCAAAAGAATCGATCTGTCAAAAATGTATCGAACTTGAAAGATTTAAATCAATAGGTCGCAAATCTCAAACAATCAATCAGTCAGTTGTCTTTGTTTTATTCGTCGTAGATTGTTTGTACTATAGAAAAACGATATATATTTGTTAGTTAGTATATATTTTGAAATTCGCCGTTTCGTTATGTGATAGTGTATTATTTAAATATGTCGAAGTGGTTAGTTTTTTGTTAAATTCCCTAAAAAGTATAAAGTTTTTACTTACTTTAGCAGGTTAAATTAGTTTTTTTACAACCAATACTATTATGTCGTCTCGTAAACGAAGCGAAACATGGAAATTACGAGTTTATGTGGATATTCTTGTTACCTTATAGTTTATTTATGTTTTAAAAGTGATTTATTTACTTATTTAATGTTTTGACTAATGAAACTTTGTTTTGATTGCTCGGTTCATATTTATTTATAATATGTAAGCCATGCGATATTTTTGGTATATTAATATAAGACTACAAAGCTCTAAAAACATCGGTTGAATGAAGCGATGATTTTATTTTAAATTCAGAATAAAATAAAAAGTCAACAAAGTTATTTAGAAAATTAATAAAATCAAAACAACAATATAACTAACCACGTATAAACCTAAATCACAAAAAATAAATTTCTCCATAAGCAAACTACATAACTCAATTTAAAATGTAAATAAATTTAATATAATACCTGTAACAAAACTATGCAAAAAATAATTCAAAATAAAGTATAAAACACCGTTATAAAAACTAACCATGTGCTAAGCGATCGATTTTGTCAGTGCGATCCGATCGCTCGCAAGCGGGTCGCGATCGAATCAAAGTGATTCGATCAATCGCGATTGACACAGGTCTGATTGGAAGTCGAAAACTAGTTAGAAAATTTGAGTATTTAGTGAAACTTTCTGAAAATCAAGTATTTCTATTTTGTGATTGCTTATCTGTGATTGCAAAGTTAAATTAATTATTTTTTAAATGATTTAAGTATTTTGTTTATTAATATATTTTAAACAAACAAATTACGACATATACCCCGTAGGCTACTATCCCATTCACGGACCTCTCATCATTCCCGACAGAAAGGTGAGTGAGTAGGTATACACTGCACATTGTTTCCATTGCGCCCGTAATCAAACGAAATGAAACTCGTTATTAAAAGCAAAACCAATACTACTCGGAGTAGTTTTGAAATTGAATAATTTTTGAAGTTCGGATGTTATACAACTGAGATTTAGTTAGCTTTAATAATATTTATTTAAACAAGTGTGGTTTAGCAAAAATGCGAATTTTGTGTCTTTTTAGTTTAAATAAAAAAAATATAAGTAAAAAGCGAAGTGTTTACAAAAACCAGGGCCAGATCGTAATTATTTATAAAAAAAAGTGATTTGAAAAATTTCACTGAGAAAAATGCACTTTTCCAAGGAAGTATAAGTTGCAAAATGTCCGACCGAATTACTTCTTAGCAACACTAAATTTGCAAATAAAAATAGGAATTGATAAAAAACAAAGTCAAAAAATGAAAATATTAAAATGAGCAAAAAGATAGTGCAAAGTAAGGTTATAAAATAATGTTTGACAACTAACTGATGGGTATTTTTTCGTAGTAAGCACATATTTCATAACAATTTTGTAATGAAATAATGGAGTCCGCGCCAAATTCTTTAAATATGTCGTTTTTTATGTATATTCTTTCATTTGAATCCTAAAACCTGAAAAATGTACATTGTTGCTAAACCAGACTTATACCTTATTTTTCGTTACATTTGCTTAAATTATTAAATTGCTTGACTAGTTGTAGATAAATAATAGTAGTAATAGTCACAGTGGTGAGTGACTGATGATCTATCTGATATAAGAGTGCCCGTCTCGAACCTGTAAAATATGAGAAAAAAGATGTGGTGTCGTGGGACACCAGGTAGGAACGAAGTTCCTTCGGCTAATATAGAATCGACACAATTTGCTCAATTTTATTCTTGATTTTTCTCTTAAATTTTGCTGATTAGTTTTTATTTAAGTACAGGAAAGTATTTAGGAAATTCAGTATTTTAGGAAATAATAAATTACGTAAAATAAAAAAACAAGTTGTGTGGTTTTAGGAAACCACGATGAAAGTGAAACTTTTTTTCAGATTGTAGGCATTTAATTGAGAATTTTTCGAAAGCTACTTGATTTAGGATTTTAAAAGTAATATTAACTTAAGACGTGAAAAAGGAAATGATAATAGTAGACAAGATATATAACTATGAATGTTTATTTTACTCTGCGTACTAAAGTACATAATACATAAATACATAAATAAATACAATGTTCGGTATGATATATATATACATATTAAAATATTAAAAACGTAGATCAATATTTATATAAATCATTGAATTATTTTAAATTTCGATTATTTGATCACTAACTTCCATCTTCGCTTTGAGTCTCACAGTTTATAAATGTAAATAATATTTTGTGGTAACTAAAATAAGTATCGGTCTTTTCCTCGTTTATCGGGTTATTTGGTTTATTAGCTATATTTGCGTCCATCGCGATCAAGTGACTATGAACATTTATATTAAAATATTAAAAACGTAGATCAATATTTATATAAATCATTGAATTATTTTAAATTTCGATTATTTGATCACTAACTTCATCTTCGCTTTGAGTCTCACAGTTTATAAATGTAAATAATATTTTGTGGTAACTAAAATAAGTATCGGTCTTTTCCTCGTTTATCGGGTTATTTGATTTATTAGCTATATTTGCGTCCATCGCGATCAAGTGACTATGAACATTTATATTAAAATATTAAAAACGTAGATCAATATTTATATAAATCATTGAATTATTTTAAATTTCGATTATTTGATCACTAACTTCATCTTCGCTTTGAGTCTCACAGTTTATAAATGTAAATAATATTTTGTGGTAACTAAAATAAGTATCGGTCTTTTCCTCGTTTATCGGGTTATTTGATTTATTAGCTATATTTGCGTCCATCGCGATCAAGTGACTATGAACATTTACATGAAAACACAGATCAAATCATACAAATAACACGATGCACTTGCACGAAAATAAGTGAGAATGTAAACGCTGCACAGCTGATGAGAGCTATAGGTACCGCCATATTGGTTTCAACTGCTCTGCCAAGCGCCTTTCACTTTACCCCCACTCCGCGGCCGACTGTAATGCGACATGCGATAGGTAAACGAAATATTCTGAGGCGATACAATAAAAGTTTCACTTTAAAATCGTAATTCAAATTATCAACTAAAATAACAAAATATGTCTCTTTATTTTTGTTTGACAACATAAAATTACATAGAAATAGAAATGATTACAAAATAATTTCCCACTATTATCACTGTCAATTGCATTCAAGTCACTTGTTAGTTCACTTGCCATTGTTACTATATTTATTATTGTTTTGACGATTTGAAATTATATGAAAATACTCACGAGTAAAATGTATCTATAATGTGAGTATTCGCCACGTGCTTGTCCATGAATTCATGAGTATATACTATGCATTGGCGGGGTGGAGTGGTAATAGAGAGAGAAGGGATGAGAGAACGAAAAGAAAGAGGGAGAAAGAGAAAGGTATTATACACTACTCGCTTGTGTATACGACTGTCGCGCCTGTGCACGTCTCATTTAACGGTTTTATTCCACGGACTTTTTCTTACGGTTTTACTATCACATTTTTTTCAGTTCGGTCGCGCAGCAAAATCCCTATCTCCTCCAAGCCTGCCGTAAGGAACTTCGTTCCAACAAATGTGGCTACTCACAAGTAAAATGTATCTATAATGTGAGTATTCGCCACGTGCTTGTCCATGAATTCATGAGTATATACTATGCATTGGCGGGGTGGAGTGGTAATAGAGAGAAAAGGGATGAGAGAACGAAAAGAAAGAGGGAGAAAGAGAAAGGTATTATACACTACTCACTTGTGTATACGACTGTCGCGCCTGCGCACGTCTCATTTAACGGTTTTATTCCACGGACTTTTTCTTACGGTTTTACTATCACATTTTTTTCAGTTCGGTCGCGCAGCAAAATCCCTATCTCCTCCAAGCCTGCCATAAGGAACTTCGTTCCAAAAAGTTGATGTTTTTTAGGTATAAAGAACAAACTAAAAGAACTAGTTTTCGACTTCCAATCAGACCTGTGTCAATCGCGATTGATCGAATCACTTTTATTCGATTGCGACCCGCTTGCGAGTGATCGGATCGCACTGACAAAAATTATTCCATCGCTTAGCATCCGCGACCTGTGAGACGACTCACGGGTCACAGAAACCGATCGATCGCAAGCGATCGATGTGACGACCCGAAACCCGCGACCCGATCTATGATCGATGAAATAACCCGTGGGTCGCGAACAACAGTTAGGTCCTAAGGTTTTGTATGATTTTGAATAGATTGTTGATTTTACATATAACATACAAAAATCAACAATTTTTTTATAGATTAGCGACACATGATTAGTTTTTGTAACAGTGTTTTATAATTTATTTTAAATTATTTTTTGCATAGTTTTGTTGGTGGTATTTTATTAAATTGATTAATTTATTTACATTTTAAATTGAATTATATAAATTGCTTATGGAGAAATGTATTTTTTGTGATTTAGGTTTATACGTGGTTAGTTATATTCTTGTTTTAATTTGATTAATTTTGTAAATAACTTTTTTATTAAATAACTTTATTAACAAATAAAAATTTAAAAAAATATAATAATAAACGTTTTTAATAAATAACTTTATTAAGTTTGGTGACGGTAATTATTCTATTGAAGTAGTTAATTTGTGTAAACATTTTAATTTAATTTTATTATTTATTGAAGATAGTCGATTTACACTTGTTTCATTGAAATACGAGGAACTTCGTTGGTGAAAAAAATCATCGCGCCCCATTTATTTGGTTTAATATCGCAGCGCGCTTTACGAAAATGTGAATAATAAAATAAAATTATCGCTTCTCTCAACCGAGAGTTTTATGTCTGATATTAATATACCAAAAATATCGCATGGCTTACATATTATAAATAAATATGAGCTGAGCAATCAAAACGAAGTTTCATTATTCAAAACATTAAATAAGTTGTCATTATACCACCGCAACGGGTCGCGTGCTCGATCGAATCTTCACACTCGATCGTTTAGTCAGTGGGTCGTGATCGATCCGGGTCTCGCGATCCGATCGTTTAGCCAGTGGATCGCGATCGACCCAGGTCGTCTATTGATCGACACAGCTCCAGTTCCAATGACCTAAGTCATCGATACTAACCCATATAAAGTCACACTTTTTCATACCTTCCCAAATGCTATCAAAATGACTCCCCTCTCTCCTTGCCTCACCCCTCCTGCCTTGTGTAATTATTATTAATGCCCATAGATGGCGTTATAAAGAAAAATTAATTAATTTTTGAATTAAAACCATTATAACAAAAATATTTCAATCAAAAGACAACTGTCAAAATAACATAACTATACAATATAAGTTATTAAAATACAATTACTATAAAATACAATTCAAGAAAATTTAAATAAAGTCGAAAATGCATCACTAGGTGGTAACTGTATTTATACTTTAACATCACTAAGTGGTAACTGCATATATGAGTGTGAGCAACTTGTACATCTGAAAACAAACAAAAAATACACAAATATTTCGTAATCCATTAACGAAAGAGACACATCTTCAAACTTTTGTTAAAAGTCCATACTTGGTCAATAACACACAATTATGTGATTATATATATAGAAGGGCCGATACAAGCAAAAAGACCAATTTGTTCATAATCGTTTTATAAAATTTACATGACATTTAAAAAAATCACGTAGAACTTAAAATATTTGAAAAAAAATCACATATCACTAACAATTTTTTCATCAATCTTTAAACTTCACTTGAATGATTTTTCTCTGGAGAGGCCGTGCCCCCGACATTGCTCCATCCTGGCTACTCCAATGCATACAAAATAAAAACTCTACATCTAAACTGATAATTATTTCATCATAAGATAGTTCAAGTACAATGATTACGACAGTTTCAAGACAATGGGACATATTTTGTACTGTTAATTTCATCACACCAGGACTATATTTTTGTAAGTTTACTAAAAATTATGTTCAAATTGAATAGAATTCAATTAAATTATAATTTCTTTCATTTTCTACCATGGTGGTAACAAGTTAAAAGACACGTAAATAGCAACCTTACAGAACCAATTTTAGTTAATGACTATGTATATAATTTGTAACACTAATAGTTTTATTACAAATTTCATCTCTATGACCGTGAGCTGTTTGAATGTGCCTCTTCATTAACAAAGCAGAGTTTGAAGAATCTGGAAAATTAAAAATTTAATTTCAAACGACAGACATTAAGATCGAAAAAGAGTATTTCTAAAACGGACTGATATTAAAAACAAATATTGTAATTTTTCATTTTCTATCCCAACAATTTATTTTCTTTTAAAGTCTATTTTAATTTCTTAGGGCCCAAGCAATCTTTATTTATATAAAATGTTTAGTAAACAAATTTAGATAAACTTCTCTACAATATATATCCAATTGAGAATTATCTTGCTTAAATCAATAATCAACTCCTTGCCAACTAACCAATCAGTCTTTGAAGATTATCGTAAATTTATTAATACATGGAATGTTATTTTTATAATTGTATTATTTGAAAATATAATCCATTCTTCAAAATATTACAAGAGAACTAATTTGTGTTGGAATAATTTTCTAGTACGCAAGAATGTTTCTCAAGTCACAATTAAACCACTATCGTGTTTTGCGATGTTAAAGTATAAAATTTACGAAAAATATTTGAATCATGGTCTTGGAGTATTATGTAATAAGCAATAATGGATAAAACTTACCAACTTTCGATTCGAGGTAACAATAAAAACGACTATTCAGGCGTTTTTCTTTTAATGCAATTACTTCCACGAAAAGTATATGCCATTTGGATTTTGATCACCAATTAATAACATAACAAATAATAATTACAAGTAAGTAATAGACTCCAATTACCCGAAATTTCACCATTTTGACAAACGACCAAAAATATACCTAAAACAATTATTTTATAACAAATTTTATTTATTTCAACCCTAAACAACATACATTTTGCTATAAAATAAACTCAAAGAGCAATAAAACATAGAATTGTATTAATTACCGTGATATCAACAAATAAAAAATGTTTGTGTCGAGCGTAAAACTCGTTTCTCACTATATGTGTACTCGTGAAGAAATGGCAAAATTTTATATCATAACGAACATAGTCATCATGTGTAAAAAGTTGTTACCAGTTTATAATGAAATTGCAATTTAAGTAAATTAAATTTATTTGATATAATTTATTAAATAATTTATATTTTTACTTTTAATTAACAATTAATTATTTCATTATGTAATTATTAAATTAAACGGCAATTTAATTTCTGTATAATCAATTTTCCTTGTTTTTTTATTTTATGCAAACTTTATATTTTTAATTTATGCAAATAAATAAACGTTAATAGACGAGTAACACAAATATTACTTTTATAAACAAATAAAACAATCTTTGCATAACAACTTAATTCAATATTACAATATTTCTAAATACTTCATGTTCAATGAGTACACTCTGTATAGTTTCATTTCTGCAAGAGAATTTATACACGCTTTAAGGAAATCACCACAGATACTGGTAAAATTACACTCGCTAAGTTTTATCGAGTCCCTATCTACATAATACTATTACCCTTGTGGTATACTTTTCTCTATAAATTTGTTAGACTTGAAAATTCCTAACGTTTAATGTTTAATCTGATAAACATGAATCTCATTGCAATAATGATTAGCCTTTTTTCAATTGGCTCTTAATTGACTATAAGAGTTGTCTCTCTAGTTTACTAACTATAAAATGTTTATAAGCAGAGATTAAAATATAATAACAGTGGGTCCAACATCATACATTCTTTTCATATGAAACAACCAATTTATTTGTATTAATGTTATAAATACTTAAGTCACTATATGACAAAAAAAGATTGGCAGTGATGCTACTACTCCGTCTTAATACTCCATATTATTCCATTGGCAAAGTATTTGATAACTTTTTTGATGACGGCTTTCATAGAGATGTTGGTTCTTGTTTAGATATGACCGCATCAACTTACAAACTAGGCTGTTTAAACAGGCATAACTTTAGGTTACTCATTACTTCCACTGTAAATTACAATATAATATAAATCATCCATTACATTTTATCTCATACAAAATTTTTTACATGGAATATAGTATTTGTCCCTAGGTTCATTTTTCCTGTCTCTATGTAAAAGTAAAGATTTATCTGGGGACAAATATATTTCAGGACTTATTGCTGCTTCAAATTTGAACATCCTCATATCTTCTGCCCAACAGATGAAATTGGTAAATTATATTTTAGTATAGACACATTAGAAAAAATTGCCTAACAGTGCTACTCCGTAAGCTCACAGCATAATAAGTGCTAAAAAATTTTTAATTTCAATTGCTGTTCAAACTGCAGTTCCTAGTATGAAGGCTGTTAATTAACACCCGAAACATCTGTATAATTATTATTACAGATAATTCCAGAATTTCATCACTTAAATAGGGATTTCAACACTTTATTCGAATTTGTTTGAACATTTCCAACTGTCAAAATCGAACAGAGATTAGCTTCGTAGTTATATTCCATTCCTCATGGTTTAAAAGATAATCTTACTTATTTCCATTTTCATTGAAATGTATACACCGGACTCTTTTTCACCATAAGGAAAGTAGGTGGGATCAACATTGTCATCACCAAAGAAATCACTAAATTCAACCTCTGAATAGATGTCTGGGCTTTACCTTAATATTATCATCATCCTTTTTCGAAACTTTGTAAAAAACTGTTTGAAAAATATAAAATATACATGACCATTAAACTAAAACCACATTTCCCCGCAATATTTGAAAACTAAAGATTGTTACCAATGCAGTACAGAATTAAATTCTACTGCAAATGCTTTCTATTTATATATGTAGGAATTATATTTAGGTATTAATACAGGTTAAACCACCGGGTGTCACACAAGTAAAAATTTCTTTTTAGTATTCCATGGCAAAATTGTCCATCTGTCCATCTGATACTGGTAATTTTTTCAGAAATTAAAATCCTTTCGATATAAAAATATGAAATTGGAGACAGAGTATGATGGCCCAATTATAGTCTAAACTGTAAAAATTTCATTCAATGTTATCATATAGGGTGTCAAATAAAACTTATTAAAGCACAAATATAACAATATTTGTTAAGTATTTATTTTATGAATTTCGTTTCAGGAAAAATGCTTAAAAATTTTCTTCCCCTTATTTACAAAATGATTGCTCAGAAATATCTGAAAAAATCATGAACAATGAAAATTAAATACAGATTGAAACAAAATTATTAGAATTGAAAAATTGTACTGTTAATAAATGTTATGAATAATATTCCTATATCCTTCACTGATGAACCAGGTTTTAGACAAAAAAATGTTTCGACAAAAAATATGTCTCACAATGTTAGAAACAACTTTTGTTCTTCCATATTTTTCAAAGATGTTTAATTTGGCTCACTCTGTACTCCCCCCCCCCACTCTTCTTCTCGCATATGCAATATAATACGATATTGGTTTGGATATGAGCACAAGATAAGAGTGATGTGAGCACCTTTTAAATACATAAGTCAGAGTGCATTAGTGTTAATATTTAAGTGGCGTGTTGATGGCACAGAACACTAATTGTGCAAATGCAGCTTTTATTTGATTAAATTATTTCTTAGCTATACCACTTATCATTTTCTAACAGATACACTTTTTACTGTCCATCACAGACTTGTTAAATAATATAAAATTTTGGGGATTTTAAAAATACAAGCAACAGTATTATAAAATACTAATACTAATTTGCCTCGCATTTAAAAATGTGTTAGATAATTTGTAACCAACTACTTCTGATCAAACAATAGGCATTAAATGTTTCGAAATAAGAACACCAAGATGAATGTGAAATTGTTTATTTACCTATTTCTTTTTTATTTTTTGATTCTTCGGCATTTGAACATCAACAGTCAATAATAAAGTGAAGAAGTTAAGTACGATCGACTAGTTGCTGATCTCGTTCTTTACTTATTTTTTGTATCGCTGGCCATACCGTCGACGATTCTTACGCTAAAAAATATTTTTTGATACATCATTCAACAGTAGTATCATTCGTAAACAAAGTCATCAGCTCACTGCCTTCGAACTTTTCATTAAATTTGGCATAAATTTACAATATTCTTTCATACTTTTCATATTATATATACACATATATATCTTCATAAAGACAAAAAATATGCAGCTTTAACAATCATCTCCAAGATATTTACAAAATTCTTTCTTTGTTTCACCCGAAAATACTTTACATTTTTTATTTTAATCATTAATTGAAAACTTTTTAAATGGTACTTCGGCAAATATGTAAACAGGGATGAACTACATTGAAGTCGAGCCCAATTTGAATGCGTGTAAAGCAAACATTAATATAATACTCTCCAATTTATCAAATAATAATTGTATTATTTGACTCAATTTCACTATTGGAAATGACAATTTCTGTTTGCATATTTCCCCAGTAAACATCTTTCTCTCAAATTGTGCATCACGTTAATAAAATCTAACCAAATAATTTATTATCAGCATCAATCTCTCATCTATGCACGCACTAATTAAAATTTGGTGTGAAATATTTAAGAAATGAAGATCTAAAAATAAACTACTGCAAAATTTTTTTAAAATTTTCTCTCAAATGAGTATAAATACATACATTTGCATATACACGTTACTATTTGCTAACAAAACAAAACCCATCATAAACAAATTATATAGTAATATTTATCAGTTTTTCTTCCTACGAGCATATAGAGCACAGAAAAGGTTGCACGTTTTACACCAATAGTTGCAGAAAAAATTATCAAATCATTTATATTAGTTTATTGTAAGAATTATAAATAACAAGATCTGCGTACGGACACTGTACCTACTATGTGTCTACTTGTCATTCTGTAGATTTACACAAAATACAGCGGGACTCTTTTTTACACAAACAAGATTCTAATTTCAAATTGGAAGCCTGAATAAAATAATAAAGAACAACACTCCATAGAATATAATATATTTAAGCAATTTAACATTTCAAAATCTTCTATAATGTGTTGTCGTTCTTCGAAAGTGAATTAATGTTATCTTCAAAAGTGAATAATTATCTATAATTAATTCTGCCCAGCAATACTCTGACCATAGCACAAAGTCAACTTAAGGACCTAAAAAGGAATTGAAAGATGTAAAGCCCATCTAACATTATTTTGAAAAAAAAACTAATTTTCACTTGCTACCAAAGAATACTCCTACAATAACAACTTTTAACAAAACTAACCTGCGTATCCAAATATAATCGGCCCTTACTCCTACCTGTGTGTACATATCATAGTTGCATTTTAATTATACATTTGTCATTTTAAGTCAAGTCATGTTTAAATTATCATGTTGGGAATATTTAAAATTTTTTTGGATGAAAATAGTCTAAGGAGAGTTTTACAGATTTCTATAACGACAAGCTAATTTTAAATAAAAATACTATTCTTTCGAGCTGTTAGACTCATTCAGCTGCTCCAATAATTTCATCGTATTTAATGAAAAATTGTTAAAATATTATGAATATTACATGTTCGTTCATTAGAAACAATTGTGGCTGCATAAATGAGACTAGGTAGCTTGGGAGGTGATTAGGTAACTTGCAGATTTCACATTGAAATTGGAGTGATCTTACCATATATGCTTGTTAATTTTGGAAAATGAACAGAAATGTAATTTTCAATTGTCTTGCATAGTTAGTATCAATAGTCTTGAAATAGACAATTATTTGAAATTTAGTGATTGTGATATATATTTTGAATGAAATTTAATTATTTGAAGTTTATTTCAAATCAAAAATAATGTTTTAAAATATATTAATGACTTTTTTGTAACAATAGTTTATAAGATAAAATATAGGAACTCTCATAGTTAGATATTTTTAAACTGATATTTTAAATGATTCTCAGATTGACACCAACTATGTTCTTAGGATGATAACAAGGGTAGAGGCTTCTGGGGGGGCCCAGAAAACCAGTTATATAGGTGTTCCATCCTCTTTCATTAGCCATAAATGTATTATATCCATCACTTTATGTTGTTAATAGTTCCATTTTTTTAAAGTTTTCAAACTAAATAAAATTATACTTGGGCCGATTTTTCAATTATCAAATAATAGTTTTTTCAATTATCAAATGAATTATCTGGTATCGGATTAATAAAGTTATTCATTGATAAAGAACCAAATAGCAGTTATTCGATAGTTTACATCTATCAAATTGACATTTGATTTCTAGTAGAGGTTATGTTTTTATATTCCAGTTAAAATTTCAATCTTAATCTATTTAAGACTTAGTATAATTTACTATAAAAAATGGAATTTATTCATATGATATATGCACAAAAACAAAACTATTGGTAACATTGGTTAAATGTGAATTAAATGTTTGTACATATTCACAAATGTCAAATGTTTGGTTTTATAGCTATACTGCTCTAACAGGTAAGCATCATCAATCTTTATTTCTCTCTTACATACTGCTCACATGAAATTCATACTGATTATCAGTCTTGATAGTCTTATAGTATTGATAGTTTTTTCACTATAGACTATCAAATAACTAACGAACGAAAGTTGGTCCTTAGATTATCAGACTGCATTTGTTCAATACCTGCATAATAATGGCCACATAAATGGGTATTCAGTCCCCATAAAACGTAAGAATCTTGAGCGTTAGACAAAGCTTTTCAACTATCAATTTCTGTTGTAACTAATAATACGAAATAACCATTAAAGATTGGACATAGTGGTTGCAATTGTGTTTCAAGTTGAAGTGGTATCGAAGTGAAATATGAAGTTAAGCTTAATATCTACTACTTAAAATCAATAGAATTGTATTCCAATAATATTTTTCCATGTGAGACAAATCAGATAGGAAATTGTTGCATCGATTCACCAAAAATGGTGAACACATTAATAACCTCTTTACATATTTCAACTTATAATAGAACTATGTAAAAATATTGTTAGAAAGGAAAATAAAGATAATACTCTTTTCATTATATAAAGAAGGTATAAATATTTTTAATATACATCACTTTCTGGCACCATCTTTTTATAATAATGTACGTCTGCATGTAGTTAAAGCCCACCCTTAATGAAATAGTAATATTGTCCAGTTTCTAAATACTAAAGTTTTATAATATTTTAATAACTATTTCAGTATGATATTCTGCTGAAATCCCCAAATTATTTTTTTGCTGTTTAGCCTTCAAAAATAAGTAGTAAATTACCCAGATTGTCCTAATTTCCATGGTATACTCGTATATATGCAGTTTTCCTTTGTATGTATTTTTCCAAATTGATGAATTATTCTGTTTCCCCTAAGGACATTGGCATTTAACATATTTTTCAGTAATACAACCCAAAAAAGATATAAACACTAACATTTATTATAGTTATGTTTAGTAATAACCTTTAATTTAAAATTAAAAAATATCATCTGGAAATCTTCTATAACATTCAAATTCGGGAATCTTGCTCTCACATAACTATCTCACTAAAGTATGCATAAGAACTTTGGCATAATCGAAACTGGTTTTGCTCAATCAAGTGATGACACTCGACGACTAACTTTCATTTATTTAAATACAATTAACAACATTAACTGCTATTATCTTATAACACAATCTCTGCATATTAAAAATCATACGCACTATGTTGTGTTTGTAAAACATATTTAAAAAAAACTTTTTCCCATTAATTTTTTTCAAAACGAGGTCATGCCATTATGTGCCAATGTGTCAAAACTGCAAGTTTCAAAAAGTTGTCTCAGGCCAATTACCATCCAAAAAATTTTGAGAAAAAACAGTGATAATATGAACAAGTAGGAAAAAATATTTTAAATCAAAGACATGAACACTCATGGTACTAAGTGATTTGACATGAATATTCAATATTTATTTGAACAACTATTAAGTACAGAGACAAAATATACAGGCAATAAATAATTTACTGTTTGAACTCTCGTCTCAAGGAGCATACACCGCTGGGCCTTACTTCACTAGGAAAGTAGAAATCACTTCATCCGACTGATAAATAAATAACTATTTATTTTTAATTATTTTAATAATAGCCGTGACACCTTACATTCTAATTCAATTACCTCAGGTAGTATGTGTTGGGAAATTGAAAACATAAAATAAATAAATTGACAGAAAGGGACACGTACGGCTGTGGGCAATGGCCACGGTTGTTACTAATTTATATGTTGTTTAACTATCTTTGGTATATATTGCCGTGTGTAAGTTCATTACAAGTGAATACAAATTAGGTAATCGGTGTCAAGACATTAGGCACTAAGCATATTTCTACAAGATCATTCCGTCATTTCATCCCATCTGTTTAATTTTGCATCGAACACGGGTCCTTATTTGTCTCTACTGGACCTCACTCCAATTGTAAATGATATGTATTAATCGTAAATTTATTTGGATTGGTAAACATTTACTGCGTTTATTCAAAAATTGGACAGGTAAATACAAAAAAAAATAGAAACTTAGTCAAGTGGAGGTCGCTTGAAATGAGTTGCTTTAATTGACACATTATAGCAATATATAAGTAGGTATATGATGGAAAATCCTAACTGTAACGGGATCAAATTAACTACAGGAACAGATATGAAACACTTTAAGTGCCAACAATTCGATACTTAATAAAAAAGATTCGAGGAAATGACTGAACAAACTTAAATCCTACTGCATAAATCACTGTGAAATATCAACTATTTACAAGAATTTTTTATATCAATTAATATATATATATATATACACACACACAGACACACATATATGCATATATATATATATATGTATATATATATATATATATGTATATACACATTCATATATACATATATATATATACACACACATAATTATAATATTTATACTTTTCTTTATTTATCACGATAAATATAAATCTGCACTATCACACGGCCCACAAGGCTCATTATAATTGAAACATAGTGTTCCTCCCACCCTCGCTAGCTTAAGCGTATTCAGTTTTAACTAAACATAAACTAAGTCAAAACAACAATGAATCTTAATTTTCATACAAGGTCAGTGCGTTGTTCACTTTCCAATCGTAATTCTCATTTTGAGTGGTCTCTTGGAACTTTTTTGCAAGCAAATGTCACTTCTTCAGATAACTAAAAAATTCTGATAATTTGTCAGCTCTCATGCAAACTTTATGCGTCGTGTACATGTTTTAGGTCAAATTAGACACATAACATTACCGAGTGGGCCACATACCCACACTAAACTATTCTCTTCTGACCAAATAATGTTTAATTTTAATAACAATATTTTGTATTGTCAAAGGTTTATGAATTTTTTTTCTAATTTATTTCTCTCAATAAAAAAGTTCCAGACCTTGTTTAAAAATTGTTTAGTAACAATATTTCCATTAACATCTTGTACTGGATCTCGTGTGAACTTTGTTAGTCTATACTACAGTCAAAGTATTAAAAGCTTTTAATAGCCAAATAAATCTTAAATAAGATAATACAATTTATACTAACTACACTATGTATCAGTAAAATTGTAGTTTGAAAGTAAACAAATCACTGATTACGCACAAAATAAAAAAAAAATTAAAACAAGAATTAACAATTGTAAACAAAATTAATACACACACACATACACATACAGGTGTTTGATACATCATTGTCTTCAGTCAAACTTTAAGTTCACACACACTTCTTAAAATCAATATTAATATTGTAATTACACATTAATCATAAAAATTATCAAAACAACAAAACATATGTTTCTATATCACGAAAAAAACATAAGTTTTAAGGATAATTAAATAGTCATATCTGTACCAAGAAATACTAAAAAATTATTTTCCTTAACTTAAGCTTTTTAGAACATTTTGTAAGCATCAATCCACAGTCGCAGAGGAGATTAAAGATTGGTATTAATGTACTAATTACACAATAATGCATTGTTACAAGAATGTCTACATCAATACAATGGTCAACAAACATTCCTCGTTGCATGGCTTTATAAATCCTATTCAAAATTGAACATACCATGTTAAACTCTTTGTAAATATTTGCCATACGAAATTTTATAAAAAGCTAAATAATAATATATATATATATATATATATATATATATATATATATGTATATATATATATATATACACACATATATATATATGTATGTATATATACATATATACATATATATATATATATATATATATATACATATATATCTACATATATATCTATCTACATTTAATCAAAGATGCATGTCGCAAGAAATAGTTTTACAGCAACGTTTTCAAAACAGTTGTTAATATGTTGTTTATATTAAGATATAACAAAAGCTTATATGGGATATTTGTATTCGTAGAAACAATCGTGGGTTCAGCTTTGTGTTGAAATAATATATTTTTATTTCATGGTAAAATTTTCTCAGAAAATGTTAACCATTAAAAATGAATCATTGCTAGCAGACCCTTGTGAAAACCCAGTACAGAAGTGTACTATTCAATGCCAAAGTCAACATAGTCCATGCAAAATTAGTTTTGTGTTTCTTTATGGTAAACTGAAATTAAAGGTAACACAATTCAAACCATATTCAAAGAAGATTTAACAGTATAATGACAACGTAGGACACGCAACTTCAGAATGTCAATAAAGCCATAAATCCAGGAAAGCTATTTACGCAATAGACAAACACGTTGTGTATTAGATAAAATGTCAGGTTAATTCAATAAATTTCTGCTAATGCTAATATTATAAGAAAACAATTTTTACGTTACAATAAAAGATACAATAGACTCCCACAATCGAGAAACACTATATTATATTGAGATCACTTTCTATAATAAAAATATGTATTTATTATTAATATTGATCTGACTTATTCTATAATCATTTGAAATTTATCTGATTGTCGGCATCGTTCGACAAAAATTAATTTAATAGGATGAGAAAGTGTCGATTCTCTAAAGTACATTTATAAAATATATAATTTATGTAATTGTATATTATGATGGTAAGAATACAGAGATTTGTTTCCCCTTGCCACCCTGCACCGGAGATTAGATTTCCCTCGCCTCTCATTATCCTTATTTGTTTCTTTCTGTGGGTACTTTTACAATGTCTAAGTGCAATTATTACAATCATACATACTGAAACCTCAGATTTCAATATCTTCTCCAATGGACACGTGGATTTTGATACGGAATAATCTACACAATGTTAATATACAGTCCTCGAACAAAATTATAGCAGGCATGATATCTTAATATGCCGAAAATCCTATTCGCCAATAGCACATTAAAAACTAGCCACACAGCAATGACCACTCAATCTTCAAAATCATAATTATATCAGTTTGCAAATAAAGCCTCAACATTTCTATCGATTTACATTACACCAACGATCAGTTATTATGGAAAACAGATCCAACTCAGAAGAAGAAAGACAGATCCCACCCTGCGATATTTTCTCCAAACTAAATATATCTTTCCAAATAAATTTTTAGTTTACTATGTGCAATACTTGGCAAATTTGGACACCGCTAAAAATTGGATATTACAAAAATAGCAAATCGAATTGCCTCTCTTTTACAGAATAGATAAGAGCCACATTGGACAATATCAAGAGGGATGGCGTGCGGTGGCCTAATGGCAGGCGGGCTATGCGAGGGCGTGGGGTGTGGGCGTCGGTGGCGAAGGTGCAGCCCGTGGTTGTTCGACAAGTGGCTGCTCAGCCGCCACCTCGGGTTCTTCTGTCAGCCGCAGTGCCAGTTCAAGGTCACGCAGTACCTCCGTCTCTTTGGGTTCAATCAAACTGAATCGTCTGCAAGAATAAATTTAGCTTAGTTTTAGTAGCTATTCATTTCAAAGCCATATATGCATTCACACAAGGTGTGTGAAGGAGATCTAATTTAATTTAGGGCTAGAGTTATGCTTTATGTTGAGGTAATATGAGGAAAAAATGATTCACATAATAAATTATTAAAAAGACAATAAAAAGTAAACAAGCAGTGCCTATTAAATTGTTTTTTATAATCTTGCAATCAAAGACAGATAAAATATGTAAACCATGATTTCCTGACTGTTCAGATGATCAGATAGATTTGGTGGATCAAATGAGTTTTAGTGAACTTTTAATACACAATTGTAATTTATATTTAGTCATTTTAACAGAATACAGTACTAATAAATAATTATATACAGATACGTTGGTTAATTGTGACAAGAATTTTGAGCCATTATTACAAAAAAAGAATTAATTTTCACTTAAGTTATACTTTTTGTTTTCAACAATATCATGATCACAATTACAATGAAGCGATCAAGATAATGAAGAGATTATGATCAAACAGAATTCCTGTAGTAAAAAATATTGCATTATTACCACAATTGTTATTTTGTTTTATATATAATATCAATTGTGTATTCAAACTCGAATAAGCAGTTACTTTTTAAGCCAACGCCTCACTTAGGTGTTGCTGGTGTCCTCCGCTTATGTACAGTACAGTTCACTGGACATCAGCGACAAGCAGAATCAACAGAAATTACAATGTGTCTCTAAACAATTAATCACAAATTATTTAGAGAAAAAAATGCTATGAATACGTTTGTTCCATTCATAATTTACACTGCAATATTTTATCTTCCTGTTAAGACAAAATTAACTCTCATCGTGTCTACTCATTTTGCCTGCATTTTCATAAATTTTGGATGATACATTATATGTTGTATTTAATTTATTGTCTAGTACTATTTTCTTTGTGGGTTTTGCAGATAGTAAAAATGAGAATACCAATTATAGCAACAATATATATTACATTATAGGGGAGTTTATTGGTAATATAGCTATGCAATTAATGGTTAACAGAATGAAGTGTCATTTGGAAATCAAGGAATCTCATGTGGAGTAAGTGTGGGAGAAACAGTACCTATTTATCAAAGCGTTAATGTCAAGTAACTGATTATTAATGATTTATGAGATTCTAACTGCCATAAAATATTGTAAAAGAAAAAAGAGACTAAATCCATATCCCATTCTGTTATATCGTTTGAATAGATCCTAAGCTGTTTTAAACTTTTCATTGTATTATACATATGTTTAATTGTCCTACAGTGATAGAAAATATGTAACTACTAGGTTTCAATTGGGCCTGGATTAATAAATACCCAGTTTTTCTAATTAGACAAATGTGGAGTCCAATAAACCAAGATAGATGGGTAAGAAGTAAGGTACAAATGTCAAGTCAAGTTTTTCATGTTCTGAATTAGGTAGGAATTTGAAATAAACTCACGGATCAATCAAAGTATTTGATCAAATTATCCTGGGATGTGTACTAACTTCCAACGACTGTATGTGAACATTATTTAAAATCACTTTGTGAGGCAAACAATGTGTTTTACAGTATTTGATACTTAAATTTTACATTCAAGTGCTAAGTGCATGGATGTTTGTATGCATTATGTAATAAATGCCTGCCTCCATTCATTAAATTCCTTTTAGCTCGTTTATTTGTCACACTTACAAAATTAACAAATATTTTATTTCCACACTACTGGAGTATACTTCTTTTTTTTCTATTTTTTTTTCATCATGACATGTTTAATTTTTTTTCATCAACACAATGTGAGTATTGTAAGAATGACACATCTTAATACATATCTGGCAAGTTTCATGGCTTAGTATGATGGGCCTAAATGTATTTCAGTTAGTGGTCCTTAAAATTTTCAATAACAATATTTAGTGCAAGTTTTCTTTCAAATTAATAAAGAAAAAGACATTTTCGTTTGTCAATATAAGTAAAAAAATACCTAATCTAGTAAAGACATCATTAATATATTTAATTAATGTAAGCAAAACTGTCATATCACCATTTAACCCCAGAAGACTTATCTACGCCTGTGAGGCGTACATGCAATGCAAAATTCTCTCTCGTAACAGGCGAAGTTAGCTCCTTAACTCTTAACCAACTTAGTGACTGACGGGAGCTCGAAGCTGGTGCCCGTATCGCTAAAGTAAGTCCTGCCATTTTTGACTTATTGAGGTATAGTAAGCCTGCGAGACGTATGTTAGGTTTTATATAATTTTTAACAAAGATTATGGTTTTAACAAGAGATATATTAATAATAAACAGCGATAATATTTTAGCAATCTTAGAGGAAAAGACCTTTCGCTGAGAGAGTCAGCTTTTGAAAACGAAGATGACCTGACTGTGAACGACATTCAAAGCGAAGATAAAAATAACTATATTACTGAAGAGGTATCCCCTTTACAACAACTGCCCCCATTGAAGAGGCCGACTCAAGCCCTGCTGCAGAAACTGACCCAACATCTGATTCTGCTCCAGTTTCGCTATCTGCCAACTCCGAGCGAATATATATCATGTTCCTAGGAATACTCCTGGAGGTAAGAATAGACTTGTTTGGTCAACTAATAAGGGCAGATTATCTGACAAAACTTCAGCTATGGATTAATTCACACCTCTCGTGGACCAGTAGGAATATTTTTGATCCTGTGCAAATCTTCCATCTTTTCATAACTGATGAAATCATATCTGAAATTGTGAAATAGACCAATGTTGAAATTATTTCTAAACAAAACTTCGGAAAAGTTACTGCGACCCACAGAGCCTGCACCGATTTAGAGACTTGTACATTTATTGGAATATTGACTCTGACTACAGTCATGAAGGATAATCATCTTTCAACAGATGAACTGTTTGATCCTACTTTTTCCGACACGTGACACATTTCAGTCATGAGCAAAGAAAGGTTTGAGTTTTTAGTCAGATGCTTGAGGATGTATGACCAGACTTTGCGGCTGACTCTACAACCAAATGACGCATTAGTACCTGCCAGAAATATTTGGAGACTATTCATAACACAATGTCGAATCAATTATGTTCCTGGATCGGAAGTCACAATTGGTGAACAGTAGCTCGATTTTAGAGGCACATGTCTATTTTGGATTTACGTTCCGAACAAGCCTGATAAATATGACATCAAGTTTTCAATGATTTGTGATGCAACCTACAAATACATGATGCAGATCCATATTTAGGCAGGAGTATAAATACTGAAGGGATGCCACTTGTCGAATTTTATGTTAAGAAACTGTTACAGACAATTCATGGATGCAACAGGAACATAACATGCGATAACTAGTTTAAATCAGTACCACTGGCTAAAAGTTTACTTCAGGAGCCTTACAAATTAACTCTAGTGCGCACTATTCAGTCAAATAAGCAGGAAATCCCTGAACAATTGAAAATTCGAGAGGCAGTTGTATGTTTTGTTTTGATGACCCTCTGACACTTGTATCGTTCAAAACAAAACCTGTTAAGATGGTTTACCTCTTATCATCTTGTAATGAAGATTCAATAATTATTCATTCAAGTAGTAAACCAGACATGATTCATTTCTACAATCAAACAAATAGAAGAGTAGCTTTGTTTGACCAAATGTGCTCCTCAATGTTGTGCAGCCATAAAACTAATAGATGGCCAATGGCTGTACTCTACGGCATCTTGAACATGGCTTTTGTGAATTCTGCTGTAATTTATGGCCACAACATGATCAAGAATAATAAAAACCCCTCGGACAGAAGAGAATTCATGAAGCAACTCAGCACAGATTTAGTCAAACCATGGATGGAGGTGAGACTTGAAGCTCCAACTCCGAGGAGATCCTTACAAGAAAATATAACTGAAATTCTCATAAAACCTACTAATTCTGATAATGAACTTCAGCCCAGGGAACCAGAGCCCAAAAAATGGAAATACTGCACTTTTTGCTCCTACAAAAAAAAGAGGATGCCAAAATGATTGTGCTATAAATGCAAAAAAAACAATATGCGGTGAGCACAACGTTGATAAAAGTCCGATTACATTTATTGCTGTTTCAGTGGATTTTTGAAAAGTTGATTTTTTTATTTAAATATAAGCATAAGTGTTTGATTTTTCAACTGCCTAGAAAAAGACTTTAAAATCCTAAGTGTAACGAACTGAAATCTCTGGCCAAGAACAGGAGAGCTTGGGAGTTGATTTTGCGGATTGTAGGGGTCCATCCTGGGCTGTCAAGCCATTGAAGAAGAAGAAATTTAATTTGCTGCAATAAATAACTGTGATTTTAGTTTTTATAAATAAAACTGTGTTTCATTATTAGTTTATAACCTTAAATTACCTTCCAAAAATAGGACATAAAAAATATAGTTTATCCTACAGGCTGCCATTTATATATGTACGCCTCTAAAACATATGTTAAGGCTTAATATACTTCTAAAATAGATTAGGCTTCTAGGGTTAAAGGACTTCATATCATTACTTACCTCGCTTCCATTTGAATAGCTCAACAATTGTTTTGAAATAAATTATAGGCCACAGAAAGATGTTTGGCAAAAACTCAATAACACAATTTTTTATTAAATATTCGTACCAAAAATTAGTTGTATGATTATTGTGGAGTGAGTGAACAAAGAGCTTTGAACAACATGCTTAGTGCACCTAACTGAAAGGAGTAAAAATCGGAGTGTGAATGAGGCTTCATGGTAGAGAATTCCCTAATATTGGAACGCTTATATATAACAAACTGGAGCCAATCAACCAGTAAAAAGAGCTGTAGAACATGCAAAGACCAAAGCCTAATTAATTCGAACTATAGATACAACTATCTATCTACATGTCAAGAAAGTAAAACCAACAAACCGCACTGTGGGTTAATGAAAACATTATTCAACAATTTGGGATTTACTAGAACAATTGGTTTGTTAAGAATACAGACATATTAGAAATAATATTTCCATGACTTTCTGCACAAGCTAGAACCGGATTTAACATCAGGGAGGAGTAGATCGGTTTAACCAGATTGACCGAGAAATTTTCACCTTATGTGTATAATACTTATGTGTATTGTACATTCAGGCATGTCAATAACAACAGATGAAATTAAAACTAAGTTATGGACATGGAGCCTGGACCAACGGAAAAAACTAGCGCTCTAAGAACCTTCCAAAAATATTAACATGAGAAAATTATAGTATTTGACCTATGTCAGGTATTTTAGTCTCATTAATGATAATTGAAAAGAGACAATTTCATTAATGAGAGTAAAATATCTGACATAGGTCATGACTTAATTACAAACATGCAGATCATTTTTTACCAAAGAATGTGAATTTAAAATAACCTTCGAAAGTGTTTCATATTCCTAATCTTATTGTGAATAGGCTGTCCATTAGTAAATTTATAAGCAAAGGAAAAAAAGTGTCCTTTATAAAAAATGGTTGCAATATTTACAACAGAGAGGGATGCTTGGTGGCTACACAGTCTTGTTTATGAGTCGGGTATACAAAATCAATACACTGATAATAGTTGAGAGTTGCAGCAATGGAATCCAGCGAAGCTTGCAAATTACACTGAAACCCATCAACAGCACTTACCTGAACAAAATTCAGAATGCTGTCGAAGGACTTTCTATTGACAAGAAGGCAAATTTAGGCAAATCTTCTTGTGTTAAATTTTGAGAAGGAAAACAGAGTCGATTACCTTTCCCAATGTAAATTAAAGAAGTACTGAACTGCTGAATATAACACGTACAAATTTCTGTAAGTTTATGGAGACTGCTTCTCTGGGAGGATCAAAGTATTTCTTCTTTTTTGTTGATCGACTGAGCAGTATCTCATGTGCCCAAAGAAAAAAGACTGAAATGGACAAATAGACTGAAAAATGTATATTAGTGGGTTACCCTGAAGATGTAAAGGGATGCAGCCCTAAACCTGAATCGATTATAGTTAATATGTAAGAATAATTGAAAGTATTTTAAATCCAGAGAAAGCAACTGTTGATGGAGAAAAGAATAACTTGGCTACGATCGATGACACTGAACAATTAGGATTCACTAGTTGACTATAGTCAGTCTGACGATCTAAATGATGAGAAAATGAAGACGCAGATAGTTTTATTGTAAGTACTGAAACATTTATATGTCCAATTCCATTGCCTAGTTTACAAAGAAGGAAACCAAAAAGATACGGATTCTCCAATATACGTATGTACTGAAAGTAACAAAGTAAATGCCAATTAGATATCATCGGACAAAGAGATTCAGAAAACAGAAGAGGATCAATTGTTGCATCCTATAAGTGAAGAACTACAGTGCTTTCAAGAGATTTGTGCTTGGGAGTTTGCAGATGCTCTAGATAGTGGAATTCTAAATGAGTAGATGCTCTAGATAGTGGAATTGCTAAGACAGTAAAAATAAGTTGCGTTATTAAACAATGTTATTTGCAAAATATTATAATGAAAAATATGGTGTTCATTCCCGTGAGGTTTCTTCCTCTGTAGTTAGATATATTACAATAAGTAGGTATCATAACAGTCTTTTTGAATGAGGATTTGGGTTTGGCTAAAATCTTATATGAAAAGTATACATACAAATGCTAGAAACCTCTCTTTGTTCTGATAAAGACAAAAGTAAAGTTGAAAAAGCCGTTACTAATTCATAGCTAAGTTTCTTAGATATAAAGGAGTAACCTTTATATACGTGTAAATTTTAATTAATGCAATTTTAATTCTCTTGGGATGTTAAAGGAGCCAAGTGTTAAACAAAACGTTATTATGTTTAATGAGAAATAAGTCATTGCCTTGTGTTTGGAAAAGAAACAATTCCAGAAAGTTTAAAAATTTTTTAGTTTATGTTCATCAGCTCTGTGTCTCTCCAATCACACGAAAACATATTTAGTTTAACCAAAAAGTATAAAAGTTATAACTTCCTAACTTTCCAAAAATAAAACAATTTACGTTTGAAGTTAATTTTTCACATTAAAAAACCAATTTCTCTGATAAATAAATCTTTGCAATGTTGCCCCACTCATCACTGTGTGAAAAACTGGAGTGGGATAATCTAATAGAATTGACATAACACTTTTTGGAGTATTTAACATGACTTCTTTAAACTACATTACATTATAAATCGCTTATATAAATTGAAAATAGTTCAAATTTTGAAACCAATCTGAATTTCGCCGTTCAAATTTGGGGACGTATTTGGAAAACAGACATTCAACAAATACAAACTTTCCAAAACAAAGTGTTGATGAGAAATGTCAATGCTCCATAGTATGTTCGAAACAGTGACCTACACCGTGACACACATTTTGAATCAATTCCAAAAATTATTATTGCAAATAAGATTCTAAACACTATGCAAACACAAGCAATTGCAGAAATAACGAACACACTGATATGGAAGCGTTCCTTGATGTGGCGGATATTCGATGACTACTCCAGATAACTAAACCTATTTTTTAATTTAATGATTAAAGGTCTAAAAACAGACAGGAGACCTATCTTATTAGTGCTCCACCAGCGCGATCTACAAAATGAAATAAAAGTTACTAGTCAGTCTACTTTAGGCTGGTTGTAATTAAGGGGTGTTTTTTAGTAGGTGGAGATCCCACACAACCCATCAATCTAACTTTGATACCTTAAAGACTCTTTACCTTGAAAATAAAAAAAAAGGAAATCACCCCACTTTTTACGCATTTTTGTTTGCATGAAATAACACTTTACAAATAATTGTTTAAAGCAAAGATGCAGCTGAGAGAAAATGTTAATATAGAAAGAAAATGAAGAAAAACTCTTGGAAAAAGGAAACAACTGCTGATAAAAAAGGGAGGACAGAAAGGAAAGTGAGGAAAGTATGTAAAATAACCAAGGAACTGTGAAAAAAAAATGAGACACTTATTTAAGAAAGAAAACTTTGCACAAATAGTCTTACAGAGTAAATAAAAGATATAATGGAAGCTTTGACTGCCAAGATCTTGACGAAAGTTTCATAGGGTATTATTACTGCAACCACTTTATAAAAAAATGCCGATGAATCAAAAATGTAAGCTCAAATTTGAATCTGAATTGAACACCTCTCTGAACACCAGAACCGAACAACACAATATATTTCTTTGCTGACAAAATAATTAATTCCAGCCAATGTGGGCATCACTTATGATGCCCACATTTTCATCTACTTTGAAAGAAAAAATTAAGAAAACAAAGAATTTTGATTCATACCTATCAGACAAGAACTAATTGAAAATGATGGAGAAAGTTACGGTGATGTTTTTTAAAAGTAGGGCAAGATAGGCAAACTAGGGCAAGATCTTTATTATGAATGAAGATGATGTCTCATATGTCAAAAGTGAAAACATTTCCAAAAATTTAGGTGAATGTAGAAATCGTATTGAAGAGGGGATTATTATGTGTTCAAAGATCTCGACATATTACCAATGTCTCGATTTAAAAGGAATATTTACTTCAATCAAAGACTATCGTTTTGCTTAATTAATTATTATAGCGTTAATGATTACTAAGAATATTACTATAAATTATAAGGTTTTGTTATCTCCTTATTTACATTATAAGCCGAACAAAGTGATTAAGCTTGTATTACTGACCAGCAAGTAACTAAACAAGTGCATAAAACAAGTAATTATTCTTAAAGGTGTATTTTTTACTCAGTTGTTATGTGTCACAATATTTTTTGTCTCTTTAAAAATATCCGCTTTACTATTCACTCATTTTTTTATATAACAATAACAAAACTATTTTCAATTAAAGTACTAATGCAAAATTATGGGTTATGACAATCTATGTGAATTTCAATATTAAATCCATGTATCAGTTGATGGTATGGTAAGTGTGTCCCGTGGAAATCTATAAAATTAAGAAAGATAAAGGCAGAATTGCACATTTTGCAAACACAATTTTTCATAAAATTTATCTATCAACACAACAGTAAATACAGTATATGTAACCGTATATGTTTTTACAACATCAGAAATATTTAGAAATTAATCAAAATGTCACCATAGAAAGAACTAACATCAAGAATTCAAAGTAACGCGAGAAACGTATGTATTAGGATTGTCATGATAAACCTGTTACTAAAAATGCTCTAATTTGGTCAATATTGCAGACCTGTCACATCATATTTTTTTAACAAAAATATATCTGTACTTCACTCAAATGCTTCAACACTACCTCACAAGACTAAGGGGAAAAAATTTCTGTCCCTCATTTCACAATGGGACCCCTTATTAATAAATTATGCAGCATTTTTTCTCATGTAGTAATATTTTAAAAAATTGAACTGAGAATGAATATATAAAGTAAAACTCATTGCATTAACATCAACATAGATTTTGCAGCGTGAAGATTACTGCGTTTTTAATTACAATTTTTTTAAAGGTATCTATGGCAGATTTTTGGCGTCACTCTATGAGGGGTCTTTAAAACTTTGAAATGAATGTGATATGTCGATCCTAAAGAACAATCGAAGAATTGATTCGATTTCAACGCAATCATTTTATGGCGGGCCATTCAAAATCAGGTAAATCTATTGAAGTGACTAATGATAAAAACATGGAAGCTGTAAAAAGTAACAAAAGTAAACAAGCATGTAACATAAGCAGTTCACCATATTCTGTCTGATTATTTAAAAGTAAACTATATTTTTTTCCGGGTAACACATTTCATATCTAATAATATGAGAGAGATGAAAAAGTGGTAACAAAATTTGACAAAGACCAATCAAACGATGTTAGTTCAATAGTCACATCTGATGAAACCTAGTTTATTATTACAATGTTCCAACAAAGTCACAGAACAAGGAGGATCCTCAGTTCATTAAAAATGCGAACGATACCAGTTTTTTTCCTTTGACCTTTGTTCGCCTAGACTGACAAAAGACTCACAACAGTTTGAAACCTCAAAGCATCGAAACATTAAAAAATAAATGTTCAAATTCAAGATTTAACTTTTCGTGTTTTGCACATAGAGTGAGAGGAAACTATGCACTATATAAAAAAAAATAAAAATCCAGTTATTGTGTGCAGTACCAAAGCCAGACAGTTAATGGATTATAGATATCCTCCTCCACCTAGTCCATTAACTGCATTCCCTTATTTGAAAAACAACAAAAAGGTAAACGTTTCTTTAGTGACACCAAGTTAATGGGGGATTTGCTCTAGCATTCTGGAGAGATTACAGCAAGATATTTTTTTATTTGGTTTAGAAGCAAGCAAGACTGCCTCACATGCCACAGACACTACTTCGAAAAGAAGTAAATAGCAAATGAGTAAGACAAAACTTATAGTGGCGACCTACTAATATCATAATTATATAGTTTTGGATAAGTATAAACAAATTATAGAGAAGATATTTACCATTTTTAAAGTTTTGGACAGATTTGATAGGATTTTAAAAATTTACATTTTAGAGTCCCTGATGCAATACATTATACAATATATTATACCAAAAATTTAAGATACAAAGAAACGTCTACATAGAGACAAAATTTATTTTTTTTTCATTTATTTTTTGTCACGAAGCAAAACTGAAATATATTGAAAAAAAAATTTAAAATTTATTGATTATTTAATATTGCTTTTGTCCAGCATCATCTATTAATAAGCAATACTAGTAACAAGTTAACTCACGCCATCACAATTGGTTCCTACATTGAGAGCCAACGCGAACCTAGCTACAGGTTAAAGTTAATTAACAATATTTATTAAGGCTTCAATAGGCAATACTAGTAACAAGTTAACTCACGCCCATCACAATCGGTCCTTACATTGTGAGCCAACCCGAACCTAGCTACAGGTTAAAGTTAATTAACAATATTTATTAAGGCTTCAATAGGCAATACTAGTAACAAGTTAACTCACGCCCATCACATTCGGTCCTTACATTGTGAGCCAACCCGAACCTAGCTACAGGTTAAAGTTAATTAACAATATTTATTAAGGCTTCAATAGGCAATACTAGTAACAAGTTAACTCACGCCCATCACAATCGGTCGTTACATTGTGAGCCAACCTGAACCTAGCTACAGGTTAAAGTTAATTAACAATATTTATTAAGGCTTCAATAGGCAATACTAGTAACAAGTTAACTCACGCCCATCTCAGTCGAAACTAACTGCAGGTTCAAGTTAAGTAACAATATTTAGCTCGTTATTTTATATCGGGATTCCTCATTGAAATGGTGTTATTTCCTTTACGGCAACAAATATTTCTCTTAGTATCTTTCACTTGAAACTGAATTGTTTCTTTCATTAGTTTTGTTGACAGTTTCCACTGTGATGATATAGATCAGATTATAGACCTTAATAACAATATATTCTGCTTTAAACTAATTATCCATCATTTACATTGCGTTTTTCGTTTAAGAGCTAGAGACCCTTGAAATACGGATGAACCGACAGGATAACAACAACTATAGTCCTATTTGAACGCTTTAGGTAAGGAATGCACAGGACTTTCATAATTTTTAAGAAATAAATTTCTGTAATTTTTAAGAAATAAAACATTTGAAAATATTTTCAAATGTTTTATTTGTAAAAGTATAGTCGAAATTAACATATTTCGTTTGATTTTTTTTATCATTCATAGCGAACTTGATTTAGATTTTGTAAATGTTCAAGTGGAAGTAAGATGTTCAAGTTGTTCCGTCATAAGTTTTATCGAGAGAAACTCAACTGCATGTAATCTTTACTATTTGCATCGTTCAATTACTACTTGATAGTAGATAAGACATCATTCGAGAAATAAAATATTTTAAGGCATCTCTTCCTTAAATTATGACACTCAATTTAACTATAATAGACAGTATTTTACGTCCTGTCAAAAGCAACCTATTTAAAAAAAAAGTCGCCCATACGAACCTGTGGAGCGCGGTGAGATGTGCGAAGGTGAGGTGGAGGTGCGCGTGGAGGCGTAGCAGCGCGAGCTCACGGAAGTGCGCGGCGTACATGTGCGCTACCACGTGGAACAGCAGCCGCACAATCTTGCGCACTATACTCTCGAACGACGATGGGAACTCGTTCGCTGCAACACAACCGCCTCCCGTATTACAAATTCATTTTGAATCGTCAACCGAACTATATGTAATTTTCAGTTATGTTAGTTGGTAATATGTTGATGGAAACATGAGAAAAAACAAAGATAACAATATTCGGCTACTTTTACCACGTTGGATATGGTAATAAATGATTTTCCACTTTCCTATCTCAGCCAGGGCTTACTAACTTCGAGAGATGTGACAAGTATGCGCAAATATTGAAGTCATAGAAAGAATCACTATTCACGTGCCGCCAACCGAATAGTCTCAGAGCCCCTCCAAGGGCCCGTGACAATCCACCTCATACAAAAGTCCCGTATTAAACACTTCCACATAACAGGGTTAAGTACTGTGTATTCTAAATAACTTCTCTATTTAGTTCATCCATTTTTTTTCCTCTAAAACGCCTAGAAAATCGGGAAGATCTCGGCGACTGCTCTCTCAACATCAGTCGATAAGATTAATTATACAAACACAGCTAATCATTAATTATCGAAATCAGAGGCTGCCGGTAATGGAGCCCACCTAGTCTTTCAATCGGATTTATCACTCATTTGCCTTTCAAACGACCTTCGTTAATTCAACTCATTTTTAAGTATAAAAAACAATCACACCACACCGTTGACAATTTACGAATAAAGAACTGTTTAAACATTCAAAACCTTTAGTGAAACTGTCAGCGGCACGTCACTTCTAAATTACCATTTAAATAACTAAAAAAACAAATATAAGATACAAATCTATTGAAATAATGTAGACTTACCATACTTAGTAGGAAAGATGTTCTCGTCGGAGACAGTTTTCTGTGTGAATGTCATGACGTAGTCGATGTACTGAGGCGCGGCGACGCGCGACTTCTTGCCCTTCTCATCGTACCAGGGATACGTGCGGCCGCCGGGCCCCGTCATATCGGCGCACGTCGCCGCCGTGCAGAACTCGCTCACAGTACCGTACACCAGATTGACGTGGTCGAACAACGCCAGCGCTGTAACACAGAGTGTCATCTTTACATAGGTTTTAAACGTTCTCTACCTAATTTATCATTAGATCACTTGAATCGACAAATAAAAACGAAAAAGTGACAAACACGTGAATACTATTCCATGCAATATTGTTGTACAAAGTCTATTGTAAATAGTCCTCGATACAAAATAAAATATCATTTGTTATACTTGTGTCTATATAGACGTTTTCAATTTGACAATATCAATAATTATTTAGATAAAAATGTTTACTGATAGCGGGTGCGATTACTTGCAAAACAGTAAATTATTACACCACTACTTGGGCATAATGAACTCAGTTCTTAATCAATTGATGAATTATCTAAAATTGGCTAATTTGATATCTAAAAGTAGATATAATAACAATTATAGTTAAACAACAATGAATACAATAACGACTTAAATGGTTAGTCGTTATTGTATTCATATTTAAAGGGTTAATGTTTTTAAACAGTATCTCTTAACACCTTTATACCTCCGATCTAAATTACAGTACCTCCGATCAGCCCACAACCTAGAATTACATTCTAAATACAAGAACATTATATAATTGTATAATTGAATTTAGCATTGAAAATTTAACCTTTCATTGCAAATAATGTGAGAGTATCTTTACGTGTCAAACAAATAACGTGAGTTTATATTTAAATAGCACAAAATATCTTTACGCATATTTGCAGTTCTAGTGACCCATAACTGGGAGGACATTTACAAATCAATAACAATCATTAATTTCATAGTTCAGCAAACACTCGGACGCAAATTGGAAAACCATTTACCAACCATTTCGCCTGTGGTGTAATGAAACCAGCGCCACTGATCAATACGTGTCTCATTTAAGTAAATTTTATTACGCCATAATTTTTCAGTAATTCGTTAAGTTATATTACAAACTAATGAATTTTATGTTATAAGGAATAAATACAATTTTGCTGCCGAGTGAGTCTTATGGGTAATCAAGGAAGTAAGGATTTTTTGAAAAAGTGTATTTTTAGCGAAGAATCTGTATTATGTATAATTTGCTCCTTTCGGCGCCCCCTTACCCATTGTCTTATAATCGTATTTAAAGAAAATGATAATAATTTTAGCTAAGCATGCTGCAACCTATACCATAATTCATCGTCAGACGGCCAATTCCTGACGAATTATAATGATATTAAAGAAAATGTGTTGCAGCGCTAGCACTGTTTACATATATATATATATATATATACACATATACATACATATATATATATATATATATATATGTATATATATATATGTATATGTGTGTGTGTGTGTGTGTGTGTGTGTATGTATATATATATATATATATATATATATATATAGTGCAACGCTTTTTTTCGATTATTATTTTAAGGTATTAATACCTTCAAATCACATTTTGAAATTACTTTCATATCTCATGAAAAGAGGTTTACGAGTATTTATAATATTTTTCAAATTACAATCTTTTAAAAGTCTGCAAAAATAATTTTCGGAATATAGGTCATAAAGAAATGATCAGAATACTAAAATAATTATTAACAATACAGTAGCTCTCTAAACTCTACAAATTCAGTCTGGATATTTTTTTAGAATAAAAATATTTGAATTTATATTACATCATGTGTGTGTGCGTGTGTGTGCACGTGCGGGTGTGCGCTTGCGTGAGTGCGCGTGCGTGTGCGCGCGTGCGAGTGCGCGTTTGCGTGTGCGCGCATGCGTGTGGGCGCGTGTGCATGTGCACGAGCGCGTGTGTGCACATGTGCGCGCGCGCGTGTGTTTGTAGGTGTATTAATATGCAGTACCAGGTGACCGAGCGATGCTCGGTTTATTTCGAGTTTCCCATAGGAACATGAAATTGCTTAGATCGTGGTGTTAAATTTAGTTTTAGATTTTCTTCTCTTTCCCCGTGCCTTTCCCTTTGCTTTCTTTTTCGGTCTCGCCTTCCCGTTCGCCTTCGCGCCCGCTGTTGCGTTCGCGTTCGCCTTCCACTTCCCCTTCACCTTCTTATTCCCTTTCCCTACTTCTCATCTTCACCTCCCCTTCCCCATCCATTTTCACGTACCCCTTCCCCGTCCTCCCCTCATCCACCCTTTCGCCTCCCCCTTCACACACCCTCACCACACTCTTATCCGTTCCTTCTTTCCCTTCCCCGTCCCTTTCCCTTCACCTTCCCCTCCCCTCCATCTCACCCTCCCCCTTCCCTTCCCTTCCGCTTCCCCGTCCCCTTCCCTTCACCTTCCCCTCCCCTCCATCTAACCCTCCCCTTCCCCGTCATCTTCCCTTCCGCTTCACCATCCCCTTCCCGTCCGCTCCCCTTCCCCTTCCCTTCCACTCCCCTTCCCGTCTCTTCCGCTCCCCCTTCCCCTTCCCTTCCGCTCCCCCTTCCCCGTCCCTACCGGTCCCCCTTTTCTTCCGACCCCCCTTCCCCTTCCTTTACGCTCCCCCTCACCTTCCGCTTCCCCTTCCCTTCTGACCCCCTTCCTCTTCCCTTACGCTCCCCCTCACCTTCCGCTTCCCCTTCCCTTCTGACCCCTTCCTCTCCCTTTTCCTTCCACTTCGTCTTCACATCCCCCTTCCCCTCACCTCATCCTCTACTCCCCTTCCCCTCGCCCTCTACTCCTCTTCCTCCTCCCCTCCCTTACCGTACCCTCCCCTTCCCCTACCAATTCCCTTCTCCCACCCTCTTACCATCCCCCTATCCCTCCCCTCCCCCCAACATCCCCACCTCTCCTCCTCCCCTCCCCCTTTCCCTTCCCCTCTCTCTCTCCCTGCCCCCAGCCGTTCTCTCCTATGTTTTTCCATTCAAAGGTTATTAAGTCTTAATAACAGTGTTCATAGTAATTTTGAAAATTTTAAATGGCTGCCATTTCCAAAATAATTAACCGACAAAGCTCATCTTCGAAAATATTTAATATAATCACCCAAGTAATAAATGTACCAATTATCAGCAAAATCGTTAGAGACGTTTCCGAGAAACCATTTACATATATATATACATACAAGAATTGCTCGTTTAATAGTATAAGATATGTATGTATAATATTTATACATACACATATTTATATATATACATATATATGTAAAATATTTAAAACAAGTTGTCTTTGCTAGAATTAATATAATACCGAATATAATAATCCAGCAGAAGTTTCTAAGCATTATTGATAAAAAGGTATTCTGGAACTAAAGAAGTTGAACACCTCTAGTTTCCAAGAATTTGTGAAGCAGAACTCGATATTAAACTAAAAGACATTATAAGATTTGCCTATATATTATTTAAGTTACATTTATATTTTCATTTTGCAATAATATTCTAACGTACGAGTATACCACCTTCGTCATACGTTACAATACTATTAGACAAATACATAGAATTCAGCGTCATGACGAACTTTGAGGTCATATAACTTAAGAACGGCTGGTTTAAAAAAAGCAGACCAAATATTTCCGAAAAACCGGCATTCAAGAAATTTACATTAGAGAAAAGTCTGGGAAATTGATGGATGTTCGGAGAAAAATATTCGTTCAATACTGGTTTGCATAGGAATTATTTATGAAATTACTTACCGTCCATACAATGAAAATAAACCGCTATTTCGTTACAACCTCACTCGTAGCAACACTAGGATTATCTGTTTGGTGAAATGCTTCAATGATCGTATATTTTTGCCAACGTTATGGCTCCTGTTAAAACGTATTACTGAAAAGATTTTATTTTACATTTTATCGGGAGTCATAGTGTTGAAATTTTCTTTTCATTAACTAATTTCACATGTAAATGTTAATTTTCCACCAAAATCTTCAAATGTGCCTGGCACATTTTTTATCAATAATCATACAGTAAGTAAATATTTAAAATTTTTTAAAATAAAACAATTACATTTACAGTGATAAGGATATGTTTTGTGGTCTGTGTTTCTATTATTCACATATAATAAAGCAAATGATAATTGAACCTATCTAAAGATAAATAAAAATGTTTTGTGTAACTAGTAAAAATATGTGTACTGTTATAACATCAGTTTTCGTTATTAATTTAGCAATGTCTCGGTTTTTAGTTCTTGATACAGGGGTGGCCAATTTATAGCGGTGCAAAATGTTTTTTTTTTCTATAGAGAACTTCGTAACAAATCATTTAAAAACAAAAATAGGTTCCACAAAAATCAATAGTTTGAAAGTTATGCATTTTTCAGTGTTTTTGGAAATTCCCGAATTTAGTCATATAAATAACTCTGTTTGGTTTACTATTCCACTAAATTGAATGAAATTTGGCACTGAAGTAGAAAACACATGTAACTAGCATATAATGTGTAGATTTTAAGTTTATTCCTAGATTGTACCATTGTTCTGGAATTTTTTGTTTAGTTTAGTTTAATTTACATAAAAAACTGTTTAATCTTTAAAAAATCACTATGCAAAAAAAAATGTACTACCGGCGATTTGCCAATGGCCTTAAAAACTACCATAAGATGTGTGTAAACATAAAATTGTAATGATGTAGCAATTCAACGTCTTTAGAAATTAACATTACGTGCACAAAGTCGCTAAAAATTAAATTGTACCGATTTGCTTGATTTGAAATGAAGATTTAATTCATAAAGAACAGCACGAATTTAATTTAAATTTACGTTATTCGCAAACTGATCTTCTTTAATAGCCGTAATTTCACCATAAAAAAACTTGAAGCTCTGCCAAAACAAAGAGATTTCATTGTGTTATGCACGTGTATTGCGTATTGTTAATTGTTTAACCACCACATTTTTGTGAGACTGCATAATTCATTTTTAGAAGGAATAGAACCCGGCTTTCGTGGTCGAGAACCTGGAATAGTCGAACAAGGTCGTGAAGACGTCATGTCGCAGGAAATAGACGAGTTTCAAAGGTTAGTCCAAGACGATTGGAAAGGCGTACTGGGATTCCTAGATCATCCATACAAAGGATTATTCACGCTAATGAACTACCCTTTTAATATACCTTTTCACTTTAAAAAAGTACAAGCGCTAAAGCCCGAGGATTATCCGAGAAGGGTGGTGTTTTGTGAGCAATGTTGCTAAAAATCGGGAAGATCCAATTTTTTTTTATAACATTTTGTCGACGTATGAGAACCGATTTGAGCGGTTTAGCCTATTCAACACGCATAATACTCATAACTATTCAGTAGTTAATCCACATTTGAGTAGAAACTCAAATTTCCAAGAACGATGTAGCGTCAATTTGTGGAGCTGCAACATTAATAAGCAGTTTGTGGGTCCGTAGCAACTACCACCACGCCTTAATACAGATGTTTATTTAAACTTTTTATTAAATGGGCTGCCCAATTTTCTCCGCAATATCCTTCCAAACGTGCGAGGGCATATGTGGCTGCAGCACGACGGCGCAACGTGTCAATTTGCGCTAAGAGTAAGAGAGGAGCTGAATGCATCATATCCGGAGAGATGGATCGGTCATGGAGGTACAATCTTCTGGCCGCCGAGATTGCCGGATTTAAATCCGATCGACTTTTTATTTGAGGATACTTTAAGGAGATCATTAACGCCCTGGAAAGTACGTCAGAATGAGATTTACGCCAAAAAAGCCAAGTGACAATAACAAAAATAAGACAAAATCGACAGCCATTTAATAGTTTGAAAAAAAAAAACTTTTTACGTCGATGTCATTTGTGCATTGCAAACCAAGGAAGGCACTTTGAAAATTTATTGTAAACTGCTCTTTTTAATTTTTTTAACAACCGTTTATTTTCCGTCTGATTTATTGTAAAATATTTTAGACTATATTGCTGTCTGATTCCAAATTACATGAAAACTTAACAAAAAGACTTTTTCGTTTACGATTTAAGAATAATAAGGTAAATGGAAGTCGGAATAAAGTTATTTTCTTAGTAATGAAAATAGTTTTTCAATTTAACACTCACGGTACAACTTTGTTTTTAGCGACTTTATGCAAATTATGTTATTTTCTGAAAATGTAAATACTACATCATTACAATTTTACGTTTACACAATTATGACATCTTAAGGTAGTTTTTAAGGCCATTGGCAAATCGTCGGTAGTACATTTTTTTTCATGGTGGTTTTTATAGATTAAACAGTTTTTATGTAAATTAAGCTAAACTTAACAAAACAAAACAAAAACAATGGTACAGTCTAGGATTAACATTAAAATCTGAACATTACATGCTAGCTACATATGTTTTCTACAAATTTCATTCGATTTAGCGGAATAGTAAACCAATTAGAGTGGTTTATGTGACTAAATCGGGGTATTTCCAAAAAAAAAATTAAAAAATCATAACTTCTAAACTATTAATTTTCGCGGAACGGATGTTTTTTTTTAATGATTCGTTACGACGTCCCCTACATAAAAAAAATTTTGACAACTATCTATCTCACCAAGTGTATACAAATAATCTACAATAATTTTTTATTTGGACCTTAAGAAGAAATTAAAATTGAGAATCATTTTTTAAAAAATTATAATTGAGAATCATTTTCTCAATTATAATTTCATTTAACTGTTTCATAACCATAATCAAAACTTCCCAGAAAAGAATTTAATTACCTGTATAACCATATAACTTATATCCAATGGAAATACACTAGCGTATAAATGAATGGGATTCAAAACTGCCACTTTCGAGTGTCTCGCCTGGTGTGCGGGGAGGTGAAAAGTTTTGCATAATGAACAAATGTTCAGAATTTCGCCTGGCGTTAAAACGCGAACAAATTATTTATTCAATGAAATCCATATAGATATTTTTGTACTTTGTTTATATTTGAATGCTACTGACTTTGTAATATTAACAAAATAATAACAACGTTATATGCACAAAAACTATTGGGACTAAGCTAAAACAAATTAAAAAATTATTGTTACAAAAACAATTAATATAATCATTAGATTTAAAAACATAGGAGGAGATTTGGAAAATAATTCCCTTAAGGAAGCTAAAGAAGTGATAATTTGTTTTTAATTTTCGCTAAACGACAATTGGAAAATTCCAGTGGATTAATTTTTGGCGGGCGGCATTTCGGATGGACGATGAGCCGACTTATTACCGCAATGTTTGTCGGAACTCAATAAAACGAGTGTTCAAATGTTGCGCTTACTTTTGACGGCTATCTAGCTAAATATGATTCAGGCGCAAGGTTGTGTTATTTCACCAAAAAATAACCCACTGGAATTTTTGAATTGTCGTTTACCGCCGACATTAAAAAAAAACTAACAGTTTCTTAGTCATCACTTTCCATATCTGCTCCTATATTTTCGTAACCGTGAAATCGTTGGCCATCCCACTTAATTCGCCTACGGATCGCCATTTCGTCAAGTCTTAACGTACAACATATGTTAATATTATAAGAAGTTTTTATTTTACGACTCATGGCAACAAATGCCTCGACGGTAATATCTTGACCGTCATGAGCTCTGCGATATCGTCGAGATAGAGTATGACGAGATAAACAAACTTGGAAAGAACTACGTACATAATTTGAGGATATTCACTTGACTTCTCTTAAATAAATTATTTAATACCACATGAGACCTGAAGCATAACAAAATAAGAGAAAGAATAGCTTATATTTTGATCAACAGAATACTAAAACAACAATTTCATTACAATATAATTTATAATGATATAGCTACCAAACAAAATATTAAATATAAAAAGCGTTTAACTGTAAAAGATTTAATAAATTACGAATTGATGAGTAGGAAAAACAAAGTATCGAGAGAAAAAAACACTTGAAGATGCATATAATGCAAGCCTAATATGGACGGGACGATACAAACACACACACGCACGCACACATATATACATGTACACGTATATGTACGTAACACGTACATTTTATATGTATATGTGCATATACATATGCATTAACTAATCCGATAGCGCCAAACCATTTTTCCTCCTTGCGGCTGGACCGAACGACATCGCACTCTCATCGCTCTCTACCCTGACAAGGCGGGACATGACGTGAAGTTATGGACATGGATATACTCGAATTAAAGAATGTAATTTTGACGTGTAGGCGGCAGGGCACGTCGCTGGTTATGGTTGTGCTATTTGCTATTTTCTCTGTGAATATAAAAGATTTTTCTTTGTGCAAAGTAATACCCACGCCACTAAATATTCGAAGCAGTATTCACCGCGTCGCATTTCATTACCACTTTGAAGATGCCGCCCGGCGCCGGTGTATGTGCACTTTACGATGCTTAACACTAGCATTAAAGTTACAATAATGTCTCGAAAATAGGATGATATACAAAAAAATAATTAATTGTGTATTCAGGAACTCACAAAGATAAGCTTGCTCTAATACAGGTGGGCCAAAAGGTGTTGGGGGGTTTCAAAGTGGAATTTAAAAACAACTAAAATTCGTACAACATTTTTATTTGTATTTTTACAAAATAGAAGTAATGGAATTTTCATGACTTAAAAATAATGTTGTTTAAATGATGCCCCTCAGCTTCTTGACATTCTTGAAAACGAAGTCGCACATTCTGGAACAACCGGCGGTACGTTGTCCTCGGAATATTGTTAATTTCCCGGATAATGTTTCTCTTGAGTTGTTGGACTATTGTCGTACACTACAGATTTAAGGTAGCCCCATAAAAAATAATCACATGGAGTGAAATCTGGGCTACGCGGGGGCCATTCAATATTTCCACTTTGTGAAAGAGTTTTCCCGGGAAAATTTCATTCAAAAGGGCTATGGAGACCCTGGCAGTATGACATGTGGAACCATATCCTGGACGTACACCCTTGATGTTCTTGCAAGGCCGGAGTCACCGCGCGATCTCTTTCGTCCTCAAAAAAGTATGACCCGATAATACCATTTGCCGATATTGCAGCCCAAACGACAAACTTAGGGCTGTGAAGTGGACGTACCAGAATCGACAGTTTTGCTTGTTAACGTGGCTGTTAAGATGAAAGTTGGCCTCGTCACTAAACATTACGTTGAAAAAGTTGTTAAAGCGGTTGATTAACAAAGTTAAAGCGGTTACCGGCATCATTCGGTTTCAATTCTTGCACAAGCTGGATTTTATAGACTTTAAGATGCAAGTCACGTTTCAAAATTCGCCTCAAAGTTGTTCTTTTGACGTCCAAAGCCTGGCTTCTCTTACGAGTTGACTGTTGCGGATTTTACTGAACAGGAACACGCTCCACTATGTCAGGCATTCTCGCAGAGACTGGACGTCCGCGACCCATTATTGTTACAGTTGGGTTGTTTCGAACATTCTGATCCATTTCCTTATTGTTCACATTGGCGTTTCCTTATTGTTCACATTGGCGCTAGGACCTTCACAAATGTCTCGTGAACCGTATTCCTGTCGATACAACCGTCGCACAGTAATCATAGATTTGTTGCAAGTAAATTTGTGAATATAATTTTTTTAATTACTTTATTACAATTTAATAAATACGATATTCACCCAATAAAGATTTATTAAAAATCTCAATATTAATTTTGCTAACAAAATGTAAGTTAAGTCGAATAGATGTTTGAGATCATTTATTTTTTACCGTAATCAATATTTATATAAGTCATCAGGTATTTCAAATCGATATATCAATTTACATTATTATGGGTTTGTGAATAAAATCGGCGGCCTCATAAAAATAATTATAATATTGTAGTCGTACAAGTATCATTATCTTTATTAATTCCACACGCTGTATAATATTTCATGGTTTTGTTGCGTGGGTTCCGACTTTATAACGATTTAATTGATGATAAGTGACGATTTGTTGAATATACATAAAATTGATCGTCGCGCCGTTGTTAAGTGCTTGCTGCAGAAATTGTACACTTGCTGTTTGAAGGCGCTTTATTTTAAGAGCCTTTTTGCAGAACTCATTTAAGTGATTCGATGGCAGACATAATTTCGTATACGACTATTAAAAAGTGGTCGGCTGAATTTACAAGTAGTTGGAAAAGCGACGAAGATGACTCTTGTACTGAACGACTGTCAACCGTGACTATTCAAATAATTGCAATTTGGTCACGGGCAACAGTAGATTGAAAATTAGATATCTGACATTACAGGCACACAACACAAGCGAACTGAAAACATTATTCACAAGGAAGTTATATTTTTTAAAATGCCTGTGAAATACTTCTAGTTAGGGGTACCAAAGTGTCTTTCGGTTGAATAAAAACTCTAGCGACTCACGATATCGTGCGAGTATCTGTAGTTTTTTGAAACTGCTTCATTAGAATTTTTGAACAGATTTATGACTACTGATGAAACTTGAGTCTATGCTATTGCAATTGTTTTGAAGTGGGTAGTGTTACATTAAATGATAAACTTGGAAAGAAAATCTGATCTTTTTCCAGATAATTGCTTTACAAATGAAGACTGAAATTTTAAACGCGTCTAAAATTAAAAAGTGCTTCCCCTCCCATTAACGCTGAAGAGATTGAATTTTCGCTTCTGCATGCCGAATTCATATTGCGCTCTCAACAATGTCTTAAAATTTTATGTTTTCTAAAAGAAGACATCTCCACTGTCATAGGGAATGTTTCGTTTCAAAGCTTCAGTCCCGATTAATACCTTATTATGACTAGGAAGACTAGTTAAAGGCTCACATATTTTCTTTTAAAAGCCAGGTAGTGAAAAAAATCTTAAACTTAGGTTAATAAAATAATTGGACGGAAAATAGAAAAATTTTCATTGGAGGAGACTTATAAAAAAAACCTCGATTATTATAGATATAGTAGCAGACATCTGGATCTGGAAATAAAGACCAACCATTTTTTTAAAATGATAATGATGATACCGTCAAACCGAAATGCAGTTTCTGAAAGGGTTTTCAATAAATAAAGAAATTTTATCTTTTCGAACAGTCTCTTCAGAGCGCAAAGATATGTTTACGACGCAATTGTGTATGATTAAGAGATACTGAAAAATATAAATAAAAAAAACGAGCATGCTTTAGACCACACGACTGAAGTAAAACTTCAAATTCACAAAATATGAACTTTAAAATGAATTTACAATTTTGTTCACTTTAAACGTAGAATATTTAATGTATTGAACAAAATAATAATTTATAAAATTGTTCAAGAACGAAATGAGATTACAAAATAATTTAAAAAATCACCGTTCGCGTAACGCTAGCAAACTCGCATATATATATATACATATATATATATATATATACATATATATATATATATATATATATATATATATATATTTATTTCATGCACTGGCTATGATAGGAAGAGAGAAAGAAAATGTGCGCGCGCACTGCCCTCTCTTGCTCCTACAGTGTGATACAAACAATAGGCTTGCACTGTGTCTTAGATATACGAAACATAACTGGCTATGAGAGAAAGAAAATGTGAGCTCGCACCTCTCTCTCTTGTCCCTACAGTAATATACGAAAAGTAACTCTCTCTCTTTCTGTCTTCACTAACTTATGTCTCCCTCTCAACTTCCGTTCGCCTCGCCCGATCACACTTTTCGTAACGCTCTCTTCACGCATTTACCAGCTTACTCCCCAAGTCAAGCGTGCGTAAAGAAGTTTTACTTCAAAAACCTATTCATGCAGTTAGAAATGCGAGCAGTTTATATCAAAGTGCGCAAAAAAAATAATAGAACACTGCATCAAAACAGTGCTAACCATTGTAGAGCATCTGAAAAGTCAGGAAGCTTCAGAGGGAAAAACAACAAATTTTTGAGGAAGGTAGACTAGAAAGAGAATCTTCGGAAAAACAAGTAAGTATATGCATAGATGATTATTACACACATATTGTTACTAAGTAAAATTTTCATAAAATCATCTTTTCTGTTTCTTTAAATTTGAAATTGTCTTTTTGATGCTCCCATTCTTATAACTGGTGGCAAGTTGAAATTTATGGGTATAAACTACCATAAAATATAAAATATTCTTGTTAGTCAGGAAAAAAAACTAAAAAGTGGCTGAAAAATCATGAAAATTCAATTCCAGAAAAAAGTAATTGTAAATTTGTTAATAATTATTTCAATACTTCGATGATTTGCTTAAAAAAATTTGAAAATGTTTAAAAAGGTGTAACTTTTAGGATTTAATTCTCTATAATTCTTTTTTTTTATGGAAACCTCACTATTTACGAGACAACAAAGTAAGCCCCTGCCTTCACATACAGTCATTTTCCGAAAACTTTGTATGGACTCCCTCAACAGTAATCCAAAAAAATGCGTACCCTATTTATGTATTTTTTACCTATTATGAATATTACAAGTAAAACGCACGCAAAAGTTAAAAGCACTCAATAATATCACCCGCAAGCAGGATACCTATGACTGCAGCGTGGTTCTTTATGTATAAATAATATACACACCTATCTTCAATTGATAAACGTGTATATTACATAAATGACCCAATTATAATATAATTGGGTGATATATGTCCGACTGACGTATTTTAAATTTAATATCCATAAACGATAAACAGGAAGCGACATATGCGTCGTACCGTAGTGGAATAGACCTTGTGCCGTTTATGAAGTCGATATGCCGGAAATAGTTTTTAACTGAAAAAGAGGTTTGACGTACACATTACTGAAAAAATGACTCAATATAATTTTTTACTTTATCTTTTTAAAATATACAAGCTTAAAACACCGAATATGATGTTCACGCGTGATAACCATATATGGGTTACAATAAGGCCACATAGTGAAATACAATGACTTTTTAATGCTCGTACATTGGCGGAGTGCTCTAATTAAATATTGCGAAATTAAATACAAATCATCTTTATAGCAGCGGCGTTCTCATCTAAAGGGCTCTGGGGCAGTGCCCTCCCATCTGAATATAACAAAAAGAAACGAACCTTTCCATTTTTTACTCAGCCATACCTGAATGCAACAACAAATTTTATTCATTTTGTAATTCGAAATTCAAAGTCTCTCCGATAAAATTAGGCTGATCAAAAGTCGTAAAGCAAAACGAATGCAAACGTCGTTAACAATGTCAAATTATGCCACGATTACCGTATAGGTACCTGGCAATACATTAAGTACATACACAGGTTATTCTGCATACTGTAGTGGGCTGGATAAAATATTGCCCCAGGTCTCTACGAAATATTTAAAAAATAGTATCATTGATGAACAGTTACATCCGCAATTGGTATGCCATTCAGGGACACAGTCTTACATATATTTTAATGCAAAATGAAATGAAAGAAGTGTTCGTAAGAAATTTTTTTTTGTTCTACTAAAAAGCATTATAAGCAAGTATTCACAATAGTGTACATAACTAAATATTTCGGGTGAATTTATCTTACGCAAAACTGTTTAACCTTAAATGTTTAAGTTAATCAAATTAAATATAACTAACACTAAATGAAAAATAATCGAACTATTCCGAGCGTGTATTTAAGCGATGACAATTTCCGAACACGGTCGGCGCGACGCTGTGTGCAAAAGACAAAAAATGCAATCTGTCTCGCTTCCTGCAGAACGAAACTATCTAATAGTTATCACTATACATGTAATGTTGCCATTTATCTTTATACTATCATGAAGTACAAATAAAGTATTAAAAGCGATGAATTACAGTCGCTTGATAAGAAAGTGGTTTTAATCAAACCACTGTAATTCACCGCTTTTACTGTAAAATTTGGGCCCCCCTCGACCGGTTTTATATTTAGTGGAAAATTGTTCAGTGAAATATAGAAGTTTTACGCATTGTTCCAATAGAAATGACAAACAAAACTCGTGTATTTGTGGTTGCGACCAAATAATTCTTTTTCTGTTTTTCTTGTTTAATTTATTGAATATATTTGGCGTTAATTTTGTAGAAATTCATTATGAACAATTCACTTTCTTTAAGTTCTTTACCACGACCTAGGTTTCGTTGTATTACAACATCTTCAGGTGGGATATTAGCAAAGATTAACTCTTAGGAAGATCTAACAGCATTTATATGTTTCAAACACAATAGCGGAAGCCGGGTGTTGAGTTATGTGAGTTTTCCCACTGCTTATGTTAGTGAGTTTATTGTAGTGGAGCGGTGTAGGTTTTATTATATTTCCGAGAGTTATACGATATACCAGTATTTTAGTGAGGGTAATAAATTCAATTGCTGTTATTATATGAGGTTGTATATTGCAAATGTTCCGGTGTATGTAATAAAATTAAATGGAAGTTATTCTCGGTAATATATTTATACGAAAGCAAGGGTATCTTAAAGTTAGAACAAGGTTATAAAGCCAATTCTACATATCTCCGGTTTTATTTATTCATATATTTATTTATTTATTTCTTTATTCATATACGTATTTTTTTAAATTTTTTTTTATATTTATTTATTTATTTATTTTAATTTTAGCCCACCTGAAGATGTTGTAATACAACGAAACCTAGGTCATGGTAAAGAACTTAAGGAAAGTAGAAATAATACTACATCACGTAGTTTCATTTAATTGTGTTTAATTTATATTAATTCTGACATATAATTACTAGTCTCAAACATCTGAACGAGAAAATAAAAAAAAATTCGACTTTAAGTTATGATAAGTGAAACGTTATTAAATTAGTATTATTAGGCAAAAACAATATTTGAATGACAATATTGCAATTCGATAGTGGTTTTCGGACATATTTAACGACAACGGTACTTAGGTATTGTTTTAAAATTCTAATGGAAAATGAACATAATCATTTAGTAATAGTACTGATTTCAAAAATATTAACTGACAGCGAATTTAACTATTGCTTTTTTTATAAAATAATGCCCCACGAAGAAATTTCACATATTTTTTTTTATTTATTTAACATAATATATAAAGAATTTATCTAATCACATATTCCTTTTTAAATATGGGACATAAATTTAACAACTTGTTTGGCGTATATTTTCGCGCACAATCGAAAGAAATTTCATGAAAGTATTATAATATGTTAACTCGTAGCATACGCTTTTCGTAGCACATCTATGAGATTTTTACAATGTCAATTAAACTGCATATTTTTCTTTTCGGGTAATTCAACGAAGTGCTCATTTAATAGGACGTATTTCTTTGAGTTATGGAAATCAATAAAAGGAAATGCCAAAAGAAAACACGAACGTGTTTTGTCCATGCTGGTAGAAAACTTTGATAATAATGTAGAGAATACAGACATTAGGCCTTTACCCGTGTGCTAATTTGTGAAAAAGTGCCGATAAAAACTATAAACTTACGAATTATAATAGACCAACATAATGTTTAAAAAGTATGGTGCCCAGTTTATTGCTATTGAGTGTACTGAATTAGCCACAACTGATGAGCAATGTAAATCTGAATGTGATTTAGTTCAACCTAGTAACATTTTCCTCTGATCGCGGTCGACCAGAGGAAGACGCACTTTTTGTTTATATTTTATTTTGGTGATCTTAGCAAAAAAATATTTTACTGATCTTAGAAAAAGATCGAAACGTAGACGATTAATGGAATTATCTCAGGTTGACGATTCAGCAGTTAGTACATTACTCAACAATACGGATACGTCACAATCAACAAATATTAATGCAGATGAAATTTGATCACTTTTTGTGGGGCTAAGCTTACGAAACGTCAATATTTGTTAACAATGAACTTCGTTAATAGTAAGACATAAAGTTTTATTATTCTATCAAAGCGTTTTGAATGCTAAGAAAAAGTGCTTACTCTAGCAATATGGTACTGACGGAATCAAAAGCCGAGATCGAGTTGCAAAGTTTGTTAGACCACACAGTTTCGCGGATCTTAGAGTAGGTGAACAATATTATAAATAGTATTTCAGTAGTCAGTTAATTTAACTGTAATTGGGAAATGGAATTTGGCGGTTCTACGAATCATAGCGAGCACAAATAGTACAGCGCACGAAAAATCATACGAAGAGGCTGCTGAAGGTAATAATAACAATTTGAAAGCATTTAGACGAGACCATAGTCGGAAAATGGCTCGGGAACTTACTAATACCTATTTAATGAATAAACTTCATGTTAGAGTCGGACCCTTTCGTTAACAGCCTACGGAAGCTTCCCCGAAAGAAAAAAGGTTTCTTGAATAGCTAGATAATACATTTGTTAGTAGTTTAGAAATTCTTATAATTGTTTTTGTAAAAATATTTAAGCGCAGTTGTATTATTTTGCTTAAAAAATTAGAGCTTTTTCCTAATTTTCAGTGTTTTTTTATTAATTATTTATGGCTTTTTTTAATTAAATTTTTTAACGATATTAGAATCAGTGTCAGTTTATTTAAGATACAATTTTGCAATTAATATTGCTTAATATTATAATATTTTTTACATTTATTTAAATCTTTTCTTTCTTGTCACGTCCATCAAATGTATTGTTGTATTTCCGAATTGCCTATTTTTGACCGCCCGCCTTAGAACCGTTTACTACCGTGCTATGTAACTTTTACTCTATAATTTTCAGTTACCTGATACTAGGGACACTAAATTTTATGTTATTTTTAAACACAAAATCAAATATTTTCAAACACAAATATTGTCATTACAACATTTAACATATGATAGATTTTACCGTCAATTATTTCTAACAATTTTTTTAAATTTCCTAGCATGACAGCGTATCAGTATGTTTAGAAGAACGGAAATTAGTATAGCGATAATTATTATTGCACATTATTTTTACATTACAACAGTCATGAACGCGTTAATAGCATTTTGCGCATTTCTAACTATTGTTATAAAAATATTTATTTGAATATTCTTTAGTAACAAATTATACACAATATCGCCAGTAGGTTACACCAAAAAACATTTATTTCACAAGACACGAAAACGAATTGTAGGAAAAGTGAAAATATAAAATGATCAGAATTACATGACAATTGCGAATTCATATGGTACAATCGTATAAATCTGGTTAAATCAATGGAAACATTAAAAAATACAAGAAAAGAAATTCACCACAATTAAATGAAACTACGTAATGTAGTATTATTTCAACTTTCTTTAAGTTCTTAACCATGATCTAGGTTTCGTTGTATTACAACATCTTTAGGTGGGCTATTAACATCAGAACTTTGAGTTTCAAGTACATGAACCCCTTAGTACAAGGAAACGACGCATTTTTGTGCTCACTGAGAAGGTAGATAGTCTTCACCGAGCTCCGAATACAAAACCGTGAGCCAATTTTCTCCCAGAATTTCTGAACTGATCGAGAAGACGTAGCTCAAACTCCGACTATTACACATCGTAATTTCTCACGGAACAGCAGCACTCACAGGCCTTCTGCGCAAACTGACATAAAATCGTGCTTGGAGATAGCCCCCAGCCTGTGCCTACGATTGCAAAACGCAGGACATGGAACACATTTTGTTTAACTGCAGTGAGTACGACGATGCACGTAAAGCTTTAATGGAGAACATGCGTCGAGAGAGCAGAGTAGAAACAAGCGATTTCTTAGATCATGATTCTTTTAGTCTTGACATGGTTGGAAATGGACCGAACTTTAGTCATATAGAACATTCGCTAAATGCGTTCTAGAAAAAATGGAGTCGCTAAATGATTCTTTGCACAGAGACAATCTCTAACCCTGTTGGGTTCAAGTGTTTGATAATAGACACAGGGCTCTATTAGGGGACCTTTAACCTTTTGTATGAGGGGGATGTTATGGGTTTTCGAAGGGGCCCTGAGACAACCCGAGTGGTAGGTAGGAATAGTCAGTACTAATGATCATAATGATGATGACTAGAAACCTAAACAACTGTTAGTAATATACCAACTAGCAATATAACATTGAAGCCGAAAAATAAAAGTATTACTTACTTTTGGCACGAAAAATGCCTCAAGTAGTTTAAAACGAACAATAGTTTTATTAGCGAAGGAGCGTGAGACTGTTGAAGAACTTTCAGAAGCTTTTCCAGACCCAAATGCAAACGTGGAAAAATATCATCAGTAATAAATATAAGTCACTCCTTCAAAATAATACGTGGACACTAGTAACTCTTCTAGAAAATAAGAGAGTAATCCCTTGCAAATGGGTATATAAAAGTAAATCTGATGGTAAGGTTATGCAATAGAAAAAGGTTTCATCAAAATTAAACGTTTCATTCCAAAATACAGGAATAGAAAATAATCAAAAATTCGCTGCAGTTGTTCGGCATCCGTCAATCAGATATTTACCGACTACGGCTGTTTAATATAATTTATTTATTGGACAAATGGATATTGTTTTACAAGTAAATTTCTACAAGTGAACATAAACACTGAAATATTTGTGACCCAACTATCAACTGGAGGAGATGAAGCATGTAAACTGAATAAATCCATTTATAGATTAAAACAGACGAGTCGTTCTTGGAATTTGGAACTTACACCCGTGTTGTCCGTAGGCTCCTTGCCTGGGGTTGAAAAGCTCATTTGTGGACCCTTGTATATACAACAACATTTATTTTGAAAACGTTTTGTTTCTATTAATCTATCTTGATGACTTGCTATTTTTTATAATAATATTCAAAAAGGAGAAGAAATAAAATATCAGCTCACAAGTAAAGTTAATATGTAAGAAATTAGTATGAGAAATGAAACCTACATTGATCAGACCACCTACATTGAAAGAATTTTGTAGAGACTCAAAATAACTGAATGCAAATCAGTTTGTTCACCGTATTATACTAGTATGAAATTAATGAATAAATACAATTACAGAATACCATACCACGAAGCTTTTGGGAGCTTTCTTTACCTATCACAATGCATGAAACCAGATATATATTTTATAGTAAATAAATTGAGTAGCTTCAATTATAAATCAGAACTACAACATTGGCTAGCAGTTAATGAGAGTGCTGCAATATATAAAAGAAACAAAAGAATACAGATTAATATTTTGCCATAATAAAGAAGTACAAAATGGCTGGCTTTCTTCTTTTTGCTGGCCTCTGGCTTCTGTGATTCTGACTGGGTTTCAGATATTAACAGCCGGCGATCCGGCTCTGGCTACATTTTTTGTTTCAGGTTGCTGCGGTATCATGGTTTTCAAAACATCAACACTGTTGCCTTATCGCCCGTTAAAACAGAATACATATTATTAGCTACTGCGGTACAGGAGACAATGCGGTTGAGATACATGGAACATGAGTTGCATCGAAACATCAAAACTTCATGATTTGTCATATATTGTGATAATGAAAGTGCAAACAAATTCGCAGGTACTTCATGCTTATTGTTCGTGCAGCAACCATACTGACATAAAATACCATTTATTTCGAGAGAAAGTTACCGGTACGGAAATTGAAGTTAGCTATGTTGGGGCACAGAATATGGTTGCCGACATTCTGACGAACGCCACCTCATATAAGAAGACTGATAACTGTCTCAATGGGTTTCCACTTAAAGGAAGTTTGTTAAAATATTAAGTGCAACCTAACGTCGTCAGCGACATCTGTCCAACTAATCAAAATATCTATGATTTATTACTGGCCTATAAACAAAAAAAAAATAAAAAGGACACTTGTCACTTTGACGTTTCATTGCTATTAACTCCTTTTTTCCATGATTACTTTATTGAAACACAAGTCTTTATTGCTAATTTTTTTATTATAATAACATTTTCAAACTCATCAGGATTGAAACAAATAAATTTGACATGTACTTACAAATATTTAAAAATAGATAAAAAATAAAAAGTTAGAAAATTACCTTTCTAGTGTATACATTCTGTATACAAAGAAGTTTACACTAGCGGCCGACGATTATGTATAATAATAGTGTGGGAATAATTTGAATTTAAAAATATCTCGAGACACCTCGATTGTACCATTAGCAATAAATAATCGATAATGCACCAGTACGAACGAATGAATGCTAGCGAACATAGAATATGTTACTAAAATAAGTGGACTGAATAGAGCAACACCGTATGAGAATGTGAGGCGAGACCAAGTGCTAATTTTTCTATACAAGCGGATCAAATATAAGCTGTTCAATGAATGTGACTCAACTAAACAAATACTCGACTTGAACTTAGAATACAAAATAAGAATTAATAATTACTACTACTAATCATTCGATTGCGGGGATCATTCTACAACCATTTATCGCAATATCTCGCAAGTAAATAGATTATGGAATTAAATCGTAATCGTCCACCGCTCGTTTATACTAACGTACTTTAAAATGAAATATGTAATTATACTGATAATACATAGAGCAAAACCCCAGATACAATAAGTACTGAACATATGTAATATGAATTGATGTAAATAAATCTATTTCAATAATTTAAATTAAATAAATCTATTTCAATATTTCTAATCTTATTTCATAAAAAAACATTTTTGTCATAAATGCTATTAGAATAACATTTAGAGTAATGTTTCGTGAAATTTTAAGATCTATATAAAAGAATGGATCAATACCTTAAACCTAACCTTCATAGTTTCGAAGGTAGCTTGCACATTACGTTAATTTCTCCGAAAGAAAAATGTGCCTCACGTTCAGTGATTATTGGAAAAGTAAGCAAAGAGCATTATGAATCATACTTCTTTTAATTTTTGGAGTTCGATCTCAATCTTAACTGAACTTAGTATCCAATCCTCATTCGATATAGTTATAGATGTACCTGCTTGTTTGATTATGATTTGCCATGGTCTAGAGCATTGACCTCATAAGGAAATGAACATTCAATAGAATCAACTATACACAGAACCTACCAACGTGTATGGGGTGTGTGGAAATTAAATAAATCATTAATATTGCTTTAACAGCTTTGATATTTTTGTACATTTTTGACACACTCAGTATTACTCGTTTTTTTAAACCCTTGTACGGAATGACAATATAAAACGATATATCTTGCTCTCATTCACCCACGTGTGACACAATTCATTTCGGGTGTACAACTCCTAGACGGTCAAACTGTATACTGTATATTGCTTAATCTAACAGAGAAGCAAGCTTCTTATGAAGAATACCACTCCCATGAGGAAGGCATTATAAAAATAATGAATTAACATTTCAATTTCATTAAGAACTTTCTGGAGATCAAAACTTGGGGGTTTTCACGTGTCGTGTTTGGGGGGAGACGGGGGAGGCATCGGCGTTCGTGGTGGCAGTCAGTGTTTGTGCTACGTACTTTTCCACTGTTTGCAATTAAAAAAGTAAAAGAGTACCCTGAAGTGTGAAACCATATAAAACATCAATAACTCAGCCAACTCAAGTGTAGGACTTCCCTACCCCCCTCCCACACTTTATAACCGCCATTCGACTGTTGGTAATTTGTAATTATCTCGAGTGAAATACTGCCTTTCCGCAAAAGAATACACAGAATAAATGCCAAAAGAAAATCAAGAGATATGAAACTCTTCTCAGCTTTTTCACTCTATAATTTGCTTGCATTTTTTATGATTACCGACATAAACTATGAATACGACACGAAGACAACTTTCACTGAAAAATGGAATCTGTAACCGAACTCGGCTAAACTCTTATTCATTAGTAACAAATGCTTCGTCCCGAATGAGCGTTAAATGTTTAAAATGACGAGCAATACAGTGGAGATTGGAGAAGCAATTTTAATGATGTTGTTTCCATAAACGAGAGCTTCCTTCCACCACCTATCCCAGTGCGCAGGGTTAATAACGGGCCACTTGACATTCTGATTCAATAATAGACTAAGTTCTTCCAACAACGCAATCTATTAGCTTAAAATCAGGTCTTTCGCTGTCCCGCAAAATGTTTACTAGTACAGCGCGCGCCATTAGACCGTAGGTAAATCATGTGTATTTCCAGGGAAAATCTCATGCAGCAATGTATATTTTGCAACAAAAAATACATAAAATGGGCATAGCTAATTAACTATTTGTATTTATTAATTATAACAACTAGTTTGTATTTGTCAAATATGAGACATTTAACAAACAAAAAAACCGGTAAATATTTATAGTTTTGACTCAGTACACGTAAAGTAACCATCCTCTTTTTGACATATCTATATTTATCTACATCAAACCATATATTTGTAGTCTAGTTGCACATATATAATTGATACTGATAATGTATGCTTTACGTATTGAAACTGACAATATAGTTTATTGAAAATGTATTCTTTACGTATTGAAACTGACAATATAGTTTACTGAAAATGTATGCTTTACGTATTGAAACTGACAATATAGTTTACTGAAAATGTATGCTTTATGTATTGAAACTGACAATATAGTTTACTAAAAATGTATGCTTTACGTATTGAAACTGACAATATAGGTTACTGAAAATGTATTCTTTACGTATTGAAACTGACAATATAGTTTACTGAAAATGTATTCTTTACGTATTGAAACTGACAATATAGTTTACTGAAAATGTATGCTTTACGTATTGAAACTGACAATATAGTTTACTGAAAATGTATGTATTGCAAGTGACACTATAGTAACTACGGAAATGAAATTAAATATTTTATTTTTCTTTTAGAATTTTTAATGATTTCCATTAAATATAATTGCGAAAAGTACATATTTAATAGCCAGGCATCAATTGCACCACTGTAGTTAGGAAATAGTGTATTTGAATAATTAATGTATCAACTTACAAGAATATTAATTTAAATGACATTTATACTCCACCAATTGGCCAAGAAACATTTTCATAGTTGATAGAAGTGGAACAAAAACATACATTGAAATGTTTTTTTAATTCTTTTATTTCCAATTATTTTTTCTGAAACGTCATGACAAAAAACAAATCATGTATAACAGAAAATACGCATTACTTTCATTTTTCGAAGTTTATTTTATTATATCTAACTACAATATACTATAGAAAGTGAGATGATCCTAATTACAGTAAACGCACGTATAGTTTCCTTTCAGTTAAAATTCCATATAATACATAATAACCGACTGTACGAGTCGACTTCTTGAAATCCAATTAAAAATCTACACACTGTTGCTACCTCTGAAAATAAAAATTTTAAATTTTGCCTTAGTGGATCCTCCTATATTCCAATGTGAGATTTTGATTAAATGATTTATTTTTCAAAAATGTGCCCAGCTTCAGCTTTCTACTGCTGCCAAATTTCTTGAAACTTAAGTGAAATGTAGTTAACTGTCATAAGCTTGATTAACGTGATTTTTAAAGTTTCGTTTATTTAAAAATTCAGAGAAGTCAGTCTAAGAATAATATTTCTAAAATTAAATTGACATTCAGTGTATTCCTTCGACCGTTATATACTTTTATCAATACTATATTATGGTGACATACTGTACGATATATATATCAAAAATAGTACGACACCGAGACATGTCTGAACATCATATTGAAACAATTGTAATTTATTGGTTGGTACAACACCGTGTTAAAAAAATATATATAACACATAACCCAATGTCACACTAATTAAATCGTGTTGCTAGAATTTAATTCTGAATAGAATATCTCAGTGTTACACTAAGGTGAAACCCGTCTTGTTATAAAGCCGTCGATTACTTTTGCCTTCTTTACTCAAAAACTAGAATTAAATAAATGATTATCGTACTATGGGAGGCGAGCCACTCGTTGTAGTCGAGGCCTCGCGGCAGCTCAACTAGGCGACGCAGGTCGATTTCGGGCAGCTTCCGCTCCAGCAGGGCCTCTTGCAGGTACAGCTTGTCGCCCGCCGATTCGCCCTCGCGCTCTTTACGACGCGCCTTCCTGCAACAGGCAACCGCATACATTACAATGATGCCCAGCTCGAGATTCGTTTCGTTAGCCGCATTCAAGCGAGGCGATGAAACGTTGAAACGAACTTCTTCAACTTCTATGTCAAATCACAGCATGAAAACTACTTACTAAACTACTACTACTTAACCGACTAAAATAATGAATATTGGCGTTGAGGACGGTTTAAAAAATAAATAATGTGAGCGAAGAGAGAGTCTCCCTCTTGAACTCTACTTAGCTTACTTCGTTCAATTTCGCCTGCCGCTGTGCTATTTTAAAAAAATTATTAACGTTACCTTTATTTAATTACTATCTTTTATATTCACAATATACATAAGTTGCCACCGTTCACTAAACTATTATTAGATTAAGCCATTTCAATTAATCCTAATGCAAATTTTATAGAATTGTTCATGGCAAAAGTAAAATTATATTTAATGCTTCAAATTGACAAGTAAAAAGAAAGAAGAAAATCTACATTTCGGTTACACAGCATGGATTAAGTGAAAATGTAACTAAACCTATACTGCAAAAACAAGCAAAAGGAACATACATAAACCACAAAAAGGATGGTGTTCCGCAGATCCCGATAGGGTCGTGAATTACCAAAACTCTGTCGCCATATTTTTAGTTATGAATCGACAAAAACACATTGAATTGTACCACTGCTCACAAGATCGTATGATGATATTCAGATCTGATTCAAACAGACATTGTAAAACCCTTGCGAGTCGAAAAAAAAATGTGGCTGCCTTAGATGAATCATAGGTAGAAACGTTACTCATAAAGATCCCGTGAACCCCGCAAACTGAATCCAGTAAACCTAGTATCTTCCAGTCACGTCCAGTCTGTCAGCTTTGTCACACGTGCCGCAAGCAACCGTTGTCGTTAAATAACTTTGAAAAAATACCCTAATGCTCATTGATGAATCATACTCAGAAAAGTAATAAAACTCCAAGAATTACTTTTCTTTCGTAAATACCTTTCAAATTTTTCTATTTTATGTGTTTTTAGAACAATTAACTAATATTTGAACAAAAATTACCTATTATGAGCGAGCGCGATAGAACATAGGCGTTGTTCCCAACGCCTATGTTCTATTCCTGCCTATGTTCTCGGCTGCAATTAAGACAAAACAATAACAACCTATCCCGCTCGCACAGTACAGTCAACAAGGAAGTATGCAAATTATAAAAAAATTATTTTGACATTATAATGGATATAATACAACTATATTCGCAGATTTTAAATGAAACTATCATTCTGAGTGTTAGTGTAAGGTATTTATCAATGTAACCATTTCTTAATAAAATTAATTGTTTAACCTATTTTTATTATGCGTATAAGCAACATTAACAAAAGTTGATGACACAAGTCGTTTTTAAGGGTATCACTTTTCCATGACAAAGCCCTGTTCCCAGGCTCACCAGCAAACTCGCTACAAGATACCTCAGCAGTTCCTACTCCTCATAAATCCTAGATCGAGGTCTCGTAGAGTTGAAATCACCTCAGTCAAGTCGCAATTTAAGTCAAATTAGATATTGATTTTAAATTTATTTAAAGTAATAATAAATGGAATTCAAAATTAAATTGTTTTTTAAAGTCGTGTTTTATGACAACATAACAGAACGAATGGTGTATTTAAAAGAAATGTTACTTTATTTGTTTGCGCAGTGTTCTTTTATAAATAAATGCATCAATAACGAAAAATAAATATTATGATTCAGAATCTTATAAAAAATAAAAAAATCACTAATCTTAAACAGATTAATTTTATATCTAAATCCACATAATATGGACAAGGAATAGTTCCTGCCAGCTGAAAACGCAGAAAGCGATTTTTCTAAATAGTGACATTTACATGGTCGACAGTGATTTCTATGGTCAACAGTGCTGGCACCAACTTCAAAAATAAGTAACCTAGTTATTTATTGCGAATAAGTAGTAGGTACCTATTTTGAATGAATTATTTTTTACTCTTTAATACCTACCTTTTTTGAAGTATATAGTGTTAGACTATGAGTGTAGTGTTTGACTATGAGTGTAGTGTTAGACTATAAGTGTAGTGTTAGACTATGAGTGTAGTGATAGACTATGAGTATGCTATATCTACGTATTATACATCGAAGACTATGAAATTCAAAATATTAAATTGAAGGCAGGTGAAAAACAATATTATGTCAGTGTTTTATCCATTATATCGGATAAAGTGAGAGTAGGTATCTTTTGTAAATATTAGGTATACTGTAGATTGTAAGTATATTCGAAAACTTTGTTATATTAATGTAATTTGTAAAATGTTAGAACTTGATGAAGCGCCATTTTGATATGTATTTTATTTCACTTTTAAATTATTGTAAACTTGATGACTATTTTCAAAAATCGAATATTATTTATTTATTAAAACTACTCGTTATTTTTTGTTGCATTTAATTCTTCAAATCAATTAGAAGTTGTAATTAGCAAGTCTTTCTTTTTCTTATTACAACAATTTTTCATTTAGTTTTACTAAAAAATAACTATCGAAAACCTGTGTACGCGTTTAGTATATTTTATAAGTTCATTTTTAAAAACTTGCGTCTTTTTGCGATAAAAATAATTATTAAATCTCAATTGGAATTTGGAATTTCTCGACAAGATGGACTTCATTATTTAATATAGGCATTACAAGATGGAATTTATCGACCTTTTTGACCAAATTTTTAATGATCCTATGAGAAATTGGTCCACCAAGTTCTAACATTTAACAAATTATATTAATATAACATATACATTGTCGAAATTAAGATGGAAAATGCTAACATCAAAGTCAGTATGATTTTTGAAAGAAATTACGTTAATTTAAAGACAGTTGTATTACTTCTAATAAGTACTGTAGGTACCCTCGGTACTACATACTAACATTAGTACATAAAATTTTAATGCATTAATCAGTGATTGTTTTTTATGTCTTATTTCTACATTCTTCGAACAACCAAATTAGGAAATAACAAGAGGTAAGGCATAAAGAAATTAAAGGTTGTCAAGATCCTTACTCTAGAAAATATTAGAGATGAGTTAATACAATGAGTTCCTGAAACTATAGAGATCCTGAATGTGATTGAACATCGCGGTGTCAAATTTTTCAAATCAAACACATTACATTAAAAAACTTTAATGTACACGCTGAATACAACAAATAAAAATCAAGCTTCGATTCTAATATAACAACTTAATATCTCATTAATAACAATAAATCTTTTTCCAAACTTTTCAAACCTCGATCCAAGTTTTTGTAAACTTATCGTATTAATTACATAATTTTAAATTCATTTCGATCTCACGTGTATTTTATAATACTTTTTGACCATATGTATTTTTAAAGTTGAAGTAAATATAGAAATAAATTGAATAAATCAATACTATGTATAAAAAAAATAAGTATGTAAAAAAAGTAGTTTGTCATAAATTTATCTTTATCGTATGTTTTCAATGCATCAAATCAAGCTGAATGAAAAGAGACTCGCTAAATAATTTTGCTGAAGTTTACACCACTACCGAGCGACCTGTGTAACGGTCACAGGTATTTAAACGACACGTGGTTGCTAGGTGTTAGTAATGAGCAAATACGCACTTTAGGCTTATCGAGATTTGCTTATTTCGTTTGTTTTATTTCGTCGAAACAAAATAATTTTAAGTAAATAATAAATTGTAACTGAATAATTTTGGTCTACTTTTCTATAGTGCCAAGCGACACCACCGAATGGTCTCCCGTCTTTTAATAGCCAAGTGGCTGTTAGATGTTGGAAATAAACGAATGCGCCGAATTTAAGCTTATCGAGAGATTTAAAAACTTATTTTGTTTTTTTTTCGGTTTTTACAGAGAATAATACTATACGTTTTAAGGAATAGCTTACTTATTTTAGGTAAGTTTAGTCTCGTTGACGGTTGTTTTATCACAAGTATCAATAAATTACACGAGATGAAGAGACAGTCACTACGTACGACGTGATGACACGTCATGGTCCCAAGTTATACTAATTCTAACACGCGCACCGAACACCGATTTCACCACGAAAGAGTAGCCAACGCCAACGCCTCTCACTGCTGAGTCATCTAACTTTAAATGCTCATTCAATATATTCTTTGTACCTTCTCTTCAATTTATTATATTTTTTAAGAATAAGAGTTTTATTGAGGGGTCCAATGTTGGAATGAAACTACAGATTTAAAATTGTCACTTATGAAAAATATGTGATATTCATATTATAACCAGTTTTAATAAAAATAAAACAATAATGATATTAAACTAACAAGATTAACAGCATGCAAAATACTTACGATATTCAATGGCCATTACATCGCACGGTTCGTAGATAAGGCCAAATAATAAACTTTCTACTAATTCACATAGACGAAATGTTAATATTAAAATACAGTCTTTGACATGTTTGAAAAAAAATTTAAAAAGTACTTTTTGCAGCTACTTTTATAGGTAATATAGATACTCTATTATATTCCGAAAAAATTAATTTGTTATCTTTGTAACTCACTCTTTCAATTGATAACCCACGCGAATATGAAAGTATGAAAACAAATGTACTTCATCGGGTTCCTTAAAATTTCTATAAAAATATTTTTTCGTGTTGGCTTCTAAAATATATGAGGATTAATATGCTTTAATCACTGCGTCAAGTTCAAATTCATACGTCAAGCTGTTTCTGAGAAAAACGGCTGAGACAAACGGTCAGAGGAGCACGTCAGTGATCTTATAATAGTTCCGTTTTTTTTCCTTTTGAGGTAATGAACCCTAAAAATAAAAGTCTTAAAACTATCGGTTATTTTTCGTATCATACTTACGAAGGTAAGACTATAAAATATCTTTAACTATAGGTTAAAAAGAAATGGAAAACTAAGTGGTTCAACCGGAACTACAATATAAAAAAATTATAAAAAAGTTTGTCACAAGGCTAAGTAAAACTATTTATTAACGCAAATGAAACCAGTACTCAACATTTAAGAGTTACCGAAACAAGATTTGGTAAAGAAATTGCATTGTTTTTATTCTACAAGTCGGGCGTAATTAAATTGCAAAAACAAATTGAAAAAACAATTCCTCTATGTTCTTACCAATAGTCCAATAGCGTTAGACAATGCTCTACAAAGGGTATTTTTGTATTCAAAGGAAAACAAATAGTGTCATCACTCATCATAGCCGCGTCTTCAGTGAAAAACACAATGGCACGATATACGGAGGTAAAAATAATTTAATGACTTTGGAATATGTGACCTGTACAATTTTGGAATGCAATATATAGATCGACAGTCATTAACCGAAAATGTGCGGATCTGACGAAATATGTGTGTAAAATTTATTCGTCGTGACGTCAAGCTGGGTCTGAAACAGGTGTAGGCTCAATGTCATTTACTTATTAACGCGATCCTCACGCATTCTGTCGGTTCCGCCAACAAACTATACAGAAAATCGGTAAAACACGGCGCTGAGCTAGCAAAATGGTTCCACCTTCCTACACACTTGCTACATCTACTTATAACCTATGTGGTTACACGCACGTCATTTATATTTTTAGCAAAAAATTTAATTTTATTCTATTAAAAATAGAAGTACAAAATTTAATTAAATACTAATGCATGCTATAAACTTTAAAGCATGCTTTTATGTTTGTGATGTATTTATGGGTGCGTTCAACGGAGAAAAATGTTAGCAAACATTGAGTAACATTTGGGGTCACTTTAGGAGAACATTTTTATTTTATTTAAAATACATACTTTCTACAAACTAAAAGGGAATTGTGCTATAAGCAGAATCAGAGTAAGTAGGGCAGGTAGAGCGACTGAGTTATGGTACCTAGGCGGAGGAGCGCTCAGACCAAGCGTCTATTGTATTCAGGGAATTCTAGATTCCATTATTTAGTCAAGTTTATTGTATTTACACAGCAAAATTTGTATTATGCCAATACTAATAGGTAGCGCGCATATTTAGTCGTCAGAAAACTTTTATAGTATAAACTTGGTTCTCTGCCCTAAAAAGTTGTGTTTTTCGTTATTATTTTTCTAAAAATACAATATCGACAATACCTACGATGCTATTTGGATGATATTTTAGCACAAAACTCGACATCGGGAAATCCCCAGCGTTATTTGTGCGTAGCTGATGCAGATTTCAGTGTAATTTTTCTATAGGTAAACTGGAAATTTTCGTCAATAAACCACTTCTGAAGCGTATTATTGTAGAGGTGTGGCAAGCGGTTTTACCCAAAATAATAATGAATGCTTCAATTCTTTAGAATGGCAAACAATGTCTAAATCAACCTCTGCTGGTGCTGTCGTCGTTGAAATAGCGCTTTATTTTTGAACGATAACTTTTAATGAAGATAAGGCCAGCTATCTCCCGTGTGTACCGAATATTACAATAAGTACAGATCTCAGTTGGTCCTAATCTAAGTCAACCAAACTTTATAATAAATAATGTAGTACTCGTGCCCGAACCGGTAGTTCCCCACAAAGTGTAAAAATATCAAGCCCTCCACACGGCTATGGCGATTTCTTATGAACCTGGCGGCGATAATATAGGTATAATAAATTGTAAGTTTACATATATACAATTTTAGTTTTTTCTCTTTTTTTCAACCGGGTCGATACGATAATTCAGACACCACTTGTCCGATATAAAATTATTTTTCATGGCAATTTTTATGGTCACAGTAGCTATCGTTAAGCGTAGTCTTTCTTTTAAATGAAATATTTAAATTTTTTCAGGAACCAATTGTGAAACAATTGTGGAACAAGAACCGTACAAAAAATTTAAGATGTCGTCATTTAGCCATAAATATGAAAAACGTTTACGTTTAACGACAGCAACGCTTCCTACTTTAAAAAATACTCAATTGATTGGTTTCAGATTAACAAGATCCGAGATTTCAAATCGACCGTGAGGTCTTGTTTGGGGTGCCTTATGTCTTCAGACATGTTTTTTATAATAAAACTGGTGTACAGTGTTAGTAATATGTCCAAATTCAAAATTAGTTCACAGTATTAGTAATAATATGTCCAACTTCAAAATTAGTTCACAGTATTAGTAATAATATGTCCAACTTCAAAATTAGTTCACAGTATTAGTAATAATATGTCCAATTTCAAAATTAATTCACAGTATTAGTAATAATATGTCCAACTTCAAAATTAGTTCACAGTATTAGTAATAATATGTCCAACTTCAAAATTAGTTCACAGTATTAGTAATAATATGTCCAACTTCAAAATTAGTTCACAGTATTAGTAATAATATGTCCTATTTATGATGCGCTTTTATTTCATGTCGTCAGTAAAAAAAACTTTTTGCTGTCAAAGTGACTACTCGTCTTAACATAGCGTTTAGATCATAGTTTGTACTAGTGTTAAACTCAATACTTAATTTATGAGGTCGAAAAATATTTATCCCTGGTGAATCCACACATTAACTGCCAACAGATGCTATGTGGATGTAGCGTTTGCGATATACGAGTAGGTAGTATTTTACTTATTATAGCTGATAAACTTAAAAATTAAAAAATGTATTTAAAAAAAATGTAAAATATTTTATAAACCTATCACATTTAATTTTTAACAACTCGCATTATTCTACGTATACGTATGCTTTTCCGATGAAAATATTATATCAAATTCTACGCGTATATATCCACGTGCCTATACACAAAAGTAAATTTTAAAAAAGTTACTAAAGAAATTGTGAACGCACTTATACGTAATACTGCATACAAAATTTTTATCATTATATTTTGTCATAATTTTAAAAGAAACCTGACAATTGACAATTTTTGTCGCTTAAGACGCTTACCTGGTTGTTAAAGACCAAATAACAAGATTTTATTAAAATTCTAATGAATTATGACGTGAAAAAATATTATTGATTTAACTTTCTTGTATTCCAAATTGTTTGACGAATGGGAACATAAGATTATGATTTAAAAGCGAAACTAATTGCAGCCTCATCTAGAATAAGATAGAATATAGCGAATATAAATAAGGCAAATAGAAAAACAACAACGCCACTTCGCTGTATATTTAGTTGACGGTAATTTAAACTGTGTCCTCGGTGACTAACGTTCAACATTTGAAGTGCAAAAAGATATCACGGTAGAACGTACAGCCGGGACAACGCGCAGGCGGCCTATATGCGCCGTCGACTGTATCGGCACGCGCGGCCACTCAGCCTCTTCCTCGTCTAGTCGACGCAAATCATAGGTTTACTGAGCACACATTCTATTTCGTTACGAATTGTATTCTTTAGCCTCACAAGCTCAATGCAATCACATAATACTACTTCGAATTAATACATCGATTAAGGATTTTGACAATACTTATATCAATTGATTTTGAAACGAATTCAAAAACTATTTTTGATATCAAAACTTTATTTGACTCCCTTGTCAAAATTTTTTAATAGGAAAAAAATTACGTCACAAGCGCGACGCGCTTAGAACATAGGTACTAGGCGGTAGGCTGGGACGGTCGAAGGGTTCAAGGTGCTTAGGGTCTACTCGGCGGTAGGACGAATACAGCCGAAAGAAGAACGTCGTGTGACCCAGTATAGTACTGTTCGTATTCGGGAAAAAAATACGAGTTCGCATCACGCAGCGTGACGCGCCTCGTCGGTGTTTATTCGACGGCGGACCGAGTATAAATTTTGAAATTGATGAAAATGCATCAACCTATATCTTTTATTCCGATAAACGTAATTAATGTGGCAATATTGCATGATTATTTTTCGTAGCGATCGATAGTGAATTTGACTTGTCTAACTAACCGTTTTATTTGCATAATTTTACCGTAAAAGAAAAAGATAAACAAAATTAATTTCAATTTCATCAAAATTTTGCCATTTAAAAATATTTAACATCTATTCATTATTCCCTCAAATATAAAGATTAAAAAAAAATATTATTATCGATTCTTAAAATAAAGTTGTCGGAGTAACTATTAATACGATATTTTTTCATTTGTCGCTTAGACAAATTATTATTCGCTTCTTATTAATAAAATAACATTAATTTTAATTGCTTCTTTCAAATTGAATCTTTATGGATTATTTATTATTTAATATGGCAACCCTCATTTCTTCTGGTTAGAATATTTTTCAAAGTTTAGTTTGACATAACAGTTGTTGGTTTAATGCGATTTTATTCTGTTAAACGATTTGTTATTTTTGATATCGAGTGAGTGGTATGCCAAATGTCATTATAATATCCCTAATAATGTCGTCCAATTACCACGAACAAAACAAAACGTTACCACGAACAATCACTAACATAGTCTTGTTACGGAAAACCAAGTTTTGTTAAGATCAATTCAATACAGGAGAATAACCTGTCATTTCAGTAATATCGGGTGATACTTCTCCATTAATATCGATAAACATGGAACAAAATGTGCTAACTCATTTTAGGAGGAAGCATAATTCGAATACCAAACGCACAATGTAGGTAATTTAAGTCAAAATTATTGTCGTCGGTTGCTAAAGTGCGATACGGGGAAGGCACTTAACACGGAAACGGAACATAAAATTTTGGTATGACAGTTTACCAAGTTTGCAGTAGGCCAACTGATATTTAGTACACGTTGCCAAATTGATATTTATTTTATTATAGGGTGTTAGTTTAAACATAATTATGATTTCATGCAAATCTAAACTTGAATTATTTTACAAACTAGGCGACTAGTTGACAAAAATAACATATTGTCGGATTACACATGATTAACGGAGTTAACTTGTTCTATGCTCTAAAAAGTTGTGTTTTTCGTTATTATTTTTCTAAAAATACAATATCCGACAATATCTACGATGCTATTTGGACGACATTTTAGCACAAAACTCGACATCAGGAAATCCCCAGCAGTATTTGTGCGTAGCTGATGCAGATTTCAGTGTAATTTTTCTATAGGTAAACTGGAAACTTTCGTCAATAACCCACCGCTGAATCATATTATTGTAGAGGAAGCATATTATAATGAATGCTTCAATTCTTTAGTATGGCAAATTATGTCTAAATCAAGCACTGCTGGTGCCGTCGTCGTTGAAATGACAGAAATGTTTAGAAACATTTAGGACATATGAACATAAACATGTTTCCTATTTGCTGGCTTCAGGGCCGACTACAGTAGTTCAGACCAGATACATCTATCGATTACAGTATTCATAACGATTACAGTATTCATAGCAAGTCTATTATTGGCTGAGACAACCACCAGGCTGTGACTTCAAGAAAGTCGTTCAGAAATAAAGACTCTATCAAGCACGAGTGGAACTCGCACTACGGAGATTTCGTACACATTTATGCATTTAGAAAAATTTATTGATGTAATTTTTAGAACGAAAACATACTGTCCATCTATATCATTTACAGGCACAAATTTAAATAAAAATATATAAAAAATATTTTTTATATTTTTTTAAAATTTGCTGTAACTATATGATTTGATATAACTACAAATTAACGATTTTCTGATTTTACCCTTTACTTGTGCTGTGAGATCTTGCTTCTCGCCAAATTTCATGATTCTAGGCCAAGGGGAAGTATCCTATAGGTCTTGGTTTATTTGCGAGTGTCAAAATATGCGGCTTAATTAGCCGTATTTTTTATTCCGTTGACTTAAAAGCTTGATTTTTTTATAGCTCCAAAGGGTCGTAGACCTAAGTAATTGATATTAATTTTAACTTGATACCTCCACGCGTTCCTGAGAAAAAGGGTCTTAACAGACAGACAGACAGACAACGAAGTGATACTATAAGGGTTACTTTTATCCTTTTAAGGCCTAATATTATAACAAGTAAAAAACGTATGTAGCGTCATAAAGAGATCGACAAATTTTAATAAACTAATGCGTATTCTTTCTTAGGTTGATAACATTGTCATTCATTTTGGAAAAAAAGAAAATGCGTTTTGAAATCATTCAATATACAATAAAATATATCGGATTAGCAAATAAGAATATCTCCACTTTCTTCATTTTAGATTAAATTTTAAAAATTTATATATAAACATTTCTTAGGGTCTGAAGTCAGGAAAGACTATAGCACTAACAAAGAAATCATAAAGAAAATTCTTGCTGGCAAGAATTTTTATAACCTTTTATGACCTATAACTCTTTGCTAGCACATGTGCATTTAAAATTTAGACACTCGCCAAAAATAATGACAATTAATTACTTGGAAAAAGTAAGCAAGTGTTGTGTCAATTAAGAAAGCTTAGGTACGCCATAAATTTTGTGATAATATTTATAAATATCTAACCTGTATATTATTTAATTTATAATGAATAAACTTGACATAGTCCCATCCCTATTCTGAACTACGAAGTAGCGCCTATCTTACAGCTAGTCCGGCTATAAATATAATTGTCCTTTACGGATTAATAATCAGTCTTGTTTGACATGAAAGTGTCCCTAATGTTCGTCAGACTTTAGCTATTGATTTGGTCACTTTAATCGCGTAAAAGGTTGCCTGTAAGTCTATTACATTAAATTATCATAAAATGAATTGAGACGTTGCTTTAGGGAGATGGTGGTGGTACTCGACTGCAAAATAGTAAAAACGTACACATGAACATATCGCCAGTTAAACGAAGGTCAGCTGGATGACATGAAAAAAATTTTGTTATAAAATATTTCTGTACATTTCTTTTTTTATCACCCCATAATTTTTTTTTCAATTACTCACGCCATTTTTAAGCCGGTGACTGACGCAGTTTGGAAGGCATAAATTCGGCACGGTTCCAAACGGCGATGGTTCTCGACCGATATTTTAGGTGATTTTGATATTACGGCTGGCGATTGCACCATTTGCAACGTCAGACTGTCAGTTGCTGTTTTTAACTGTATGAGAAACTTCATCAAAATTTTAGGTGGTTTCAACATTCACAAGTGAATTCCAGCTTGCGATCGCGCTATTTAGAACGTTAGACTGTTCATTAGTGGTCACATTTAGAAAAAAAATCTTAAAGGTTGTCAAAAATCATCACAGTAATTCATTGCTGGATCTATTAATCTAATTCAATATTTTTTCGAAGTACACGCGCCTTTCTGAATCAAACGGTTTAAATATGGATTCATCATTACTTATTTAAAAATTCTTCTGAACAATCGTAATCAAGAACCAGCTCGAAGCGTACATAATTATTCTATTGCGCTTATACTAATGATCCACCGCTGTAAAAAATGCTGTTACCATAAAATATATACGTATTTCCCGACTTTTCTCTCTGACCTTTAATTGATACTTTTTAAATATATAACAGTGAATAAAACATTCCTAGAATAAACAGGGTATTAATCGTAAGAGAAATTTAAAAATTTAATATTTTATGCTACATCATTTTCTTTACGTTAGGAAAAAAGAAAAATGTATATTATTGAGTAAATTAGTTAAATAATAGAAAGATTTAAGATTGATGTTTTATTTTTTCCTATTTTGAGAAAAATATGTATAAATAGGTTTAGCGCCATAATTCCGGGCAACCAATCGATAAAGAAATGAAATAATAGCTAATATTCTACCACTCTACTTGTTTCATAATAATGATCATTTTTTTTTAATAATTACAAAAATTTAATGTGAATTGTATATGTAAACGGAGAAGAATTGAAGTCATAAACGACATATTTTCTTCGAAATAATCTGCATGTAACTTTTAGTTATTTTTTCAGCTACTAAATATATCGGGTTCCGAGTGTAACCAAAAGCACAAAAAGTATACAAATTCAGTAATTAAATAGCATTACGGTAAGTTTACTGCATTACGAACTACTAACTTAATAATAAATCGTGAATATCTAGCTTTAATGCCCATTTATTTTTGCCAAATAAATATAATATCTGCAAACGTTCGTCGATTCTAAATCTCCGACATTGAATAACGTGTTCAATACTTTCTGACTTTATTCCTTTGTTACTATTATACGCTAAATTACCTTGATTGTAAAAGTAAATCTTGTTTCAGAGTCCACTCTATTTTTAAGACGTCATTAAATACTGAAATAAAATGCATTTAAAACAAAATGGCGATAGTATATTATACATCTCTATTGTTAGTTTGATTCCATACAGACAATCAATTATGAAAATGAGCACTAAACAATAAGCGTGGTAATAATATATTGTAGATCTCTATTGTTAGTTTGATTCCATACAGACAATCAATTATGAAAATGAGCACTAAACAATTAGCATGGTAATAATATATTATAGATCTCTATTGTTAGTTTGATTCCATACAGACAATCGATTATGAAAATGAGCACTGAACAATTAGCATGATAATAAACTAACTAATCATCTAGTCTCATTTAATTTTTGCAGACTTGCAATGTGCCTACTAGGTTTGAAGTGCTCGAGCAAATAAAAAAATTGGAAAATAGTAATAAAGCTCTACTTTTGTGATTTTCGGCAATTTAACCTAATCTAACTTAAAATAGAAATTTTCAAATTATCATCGATTAAACTACCATAGTGTAATGTCTACCACACATCGAAGACGATGTAGAAAGTCAGTCTAACAGTTATAGCAAATGACAGAAAAAAATGTTATTTCCATCTTTACCTAGTCGTTAGCACATGAAGTTGGATACGAGCTGTTTGGTTCCATACCAGTCCGTAATTCCTTAAATTAAAGGGATATTACGCACCACGAGAGCTACTTAAATCTTATCAGATGTTATAACCTAAATAATCAGCCAAGTGAAAGTTTTACTTGCACGTTTAGTGTTCCACGTATGTACGCGATCAGTTATTTTTGAACGTAGATTTATGGTTTCTCATGAAAAAAATTTCTTTTAGTCCGAAAGTCTGTTGAGAAAACTAAACTAGTTTTCACCACTGTACAGGAGCCGCATAGTTACAATATTCTACATGACATCCATTCCTATTTTATTCAAAATCAGTCTATATAATATATTTTTTTAAAACCGACTTTCGTTAGCTAATAAAAAAGAAAACCTTTTCAAATTGGACCAAATCGAATATTCTTAATATTAGAGGTATTTTTATTTTGATAATTGACTGATAAACTGTTTTCTACAGTGCGATACCATTTGTATGAAAATGATATCAAACCGCAAAACAAAGCGTATTGCCAAACTTTCTTTTATGCAGGAAAAAATGTATGAGATAAAGCAAACCTCATCCATAATCTTCATTCAATCTATCCTTTATTTCCAATGTCCCTTAACGATATTTAGTAATACTTTTGGAAATATGATGGGGTGAGAGCGAATTTAGAATTTTTTTTAAGTGTAAAAAGATTACATGTTTTTAATTTGTATTTTCACCAACTTTTAGATACCGTACACTATGGTCACATACTCTTTCTTGCCTAAAATTAAAAAAAAATTTCCTATTCCGCCCCTGTAGCTGCGCAAAATTTCTACAAATAATTTATAAAGGGCCTTAAGTCATACACTGAGTTAACGAGAAACGTTGATGCGATAGAAACAGCGATTGGAATGAGGCATACATTTCCCGGCGCGTGGGCGTATTTGACTCAGGCTACGTATTTAGGAGGTTAAACAACCAGGATTAGGTAAAAAGAAAATCCTAATAGTTTAATAGATCTTATCATATGACAAAGGGTTAGAGATAAGAATATATCGCACTTAAGTTCCAAAGTAAATCTAGACGCAAAGCTCTAACTCACTCACCTAGACTTCTCTAGCATATCTCCGCGAGAGCTTGGTTGCATTTATATCATTAGTTTCTACGGTTAACTTTCTATAGAGGAACTTTTTTACAGTAATCTTTTTGATGGCACACCTTTCTTTTCTGTTTTTCCATACCGTTGTACATTGCAACATTAGCCATAGTCGATATTATGTAGACAATAAACCTCCATCTCTCACTTTATAGAATGTCTTCGAGTTGAATGTGATTGAGAGAAGGCAGCGGCCGTGGGAAACAACGGCGCCAACGAGCGGGTCGCATTTCCGTTACATTTAATTTAGCCTAACCAAACAGTCTTCAATACGTTGTGCTCCAATTTCAGATTAGCCCAGTTACATACTCGTAGTCCATGCAGTATAATTGTAGAAGGTGTAAATATTTTGACGAACTGTCATGTGTGTTATTTTATTAAAATAATAAAATAACACAGGTACAAGATAACTACTTTTCTGTTATATTTATTACGTCAGGTCGCAAATTTGCATCCATATAAATACTAATAAAAATTAATTCGATGTTAATAAAAATATATTATCATGATGTCAATTAAATCGTTCTTTTCTTAAGATTTTTTAAACCCACAACATATACTATAGACTCCGAAGGGCAATGGCAGCATACATTCTGGAAGGTGCTATAAAAATTTAAAGAGACGGTACAGTGGACTCGGTAATAAAAAAGAACAATGAATGGAAGAGTCACAAAGAATTATATGTCAAGGACATAAAGAATTATAATTAGTAAATATTATTGTAGATTATACGTCCAAATAACAAGAAATGGCGTGATCAGATGTAGCACTTCCTTTGAGAGAAAAACAATCCATGTAAATAATATAAGACTTGGGCTCCAGTAAAGATATGGCGCTATTCTATCAATTTTTGTTACAAAAACATAAGCACGAGTAAAATTGGCGCTATGAGGTCCCATATAGTATTTCTAATTAATCATTTACAAATATTAATATTATTTTTCCCCATAAAATCTAAATATTAATGTTTATTTTTCCGTAAAATTATATTCAACATATTACGACGATTTATATGTAATACCGCTTTAAATCCTATAATAATCCTTGAAGTAAAAAAATACTTTCGGCCTTTGTTTTCCACGAAAATAACTATTATTATATATTTGCATTTTCATAAATATAATCCCTAATTCACAAACGTGGAACTATCATGAATGTCTCGAAAACTATGAGATTTAGAATCATTGTTATAGTTTTCCGCTAAACTTTAAACTTATAATAAAGCTTTTTTTATATTTTGTTTAAATAAACTATCTTTTTTCTAGCTAGGAATCAACAGATTTCTTTAAGTAATTTCTTTATTAGTATATCCCAAACACAACACATGTAGAAAATTTCAAGTTTCTAGCTCTTCTTGAAGTGACGTATTGATGATATATCAACGAGTGAGTGAATATATGAGATACAAAATTGACGACTTTTATGTCGAATATCTAGAAATCTGATTTCCAGTACAGTCCTGATTACTTTAAAATTACGATATTAAGTACTAATAATGAAAACAACCACATTTTACTTCGCTCGGTTGGCACTATTGCGCTGGAAAGTTGTGCACGTAATGGCGGATTTGTGAAGTTATGTTATTTTAGTATGCGGGAATTACGAGGCGACAGATGGTGCGTTAGACCCAGTGCAAACTTTCACCTCCCTGGTAAGTTTTAAATCGTAATTGTTTCATTGAAACAATGGAAGGGTACATTTGAATTACATTTCAACTCGTTGCGGTTTTATTATAAAATTCATCAAGGATGTAATCACTCCCCATCAAAAATCTATGGATTAAGCAGAACTTTCATGATATTTTTAAGTCTAGTTTCTAACTTAATGCATCTTCTTTCAAAATAGTAAATTAATAAGACATATTTTTTTTCTCAAAGTGAAAAACACTAAAAATTTAAAACGGAATCTCACAACTCTCTTATTAGAAGTCATGAAGGAAAAAACTTTTAGAAACGCAAAAACGATTCAATTATTTAAATTTTTGGACAAAATCGGTCCGGAAGTAGTTTATTTAAAAAGTTACGACGAATACCAAAACGAAGAGTCCATATGTTATAATGTGTAACGGTTCGCCAAGTAACGTCACTTAAGATTTATCTCGAAAAAGTTTTTCCCGTGTATTCATAAACAAATTTCAGCCCTGTTCAATTATCAGTTCCTTAGAAACGCTGCCATTTCAGAAATACATTTTCCCTGATCGTCTACAAACCGGCTAGTCCTTTCTCAGCGAATTTTAAAGAGAGTTCTATTGATAAAACAAGTTAGTTTAAGTTAATAACGATTATTTTTTGGACAAAAATGAATATTGTATTAATTTGATTCCAAATTAACGCAACTACTCTATTAACGATTTTTCGTAGTTAGATACAGCATCACGGCTTGATCTCAGATGAGTCAAGTCAAATTATATTTAACTTCTATTTAAGCGATTTTGATTAAACAAATTAAAGTTCTTCGAAACTCAATTTCAGAGGTCAATTTTTTCCAAACATTCAAACACACAACCGTGTAATTCACCGGTCTTCCCGATATCAAAAAAAAAGATTGTACAGACTGACACTAGAATTTTATTAAATTGTTTACATAAGGACCTTTAACACGTTGGCTACCAAACCTAAAGATTAGTTTTAACAAGAGATTAGTTTTAATTATAATTAAACTTTCCTATGTTTCAACAGTTACCATACGATGGACGGTATCCTCGGAAAGCGCTTATGATTTTTCTTTTTAAAATTTATTCGAGTAAAAAAATGTAGTATAAAGTTCTTTTTAAACTATCAATCATGAAATCCTACTCCATATTTTATAGCTGATTCAGTTCAGTGTTAATAAACACTAATCAGTATTAAAATATATTATATTATATTATATTTGTTACCAATCAAAAGAAAAAAATTAACTACTTTCCGACCGCCTTCCTACTGCCGTTTATAGTGAGTGTAAAAATGTCCACAGCATCCATTATTGGAGAGAAATACCGGCAATTTGTAAGAATTACCATATTTCTACCAATCGAGTATAAAAGATAAAGCGTCATAGCCTTAAGTATAACAATTATATAGTGAGGTGGTAGTTAATAATAGCAACAAATTATATTTTTCCGCCAGATTCATTTTCATATTTAACTTTTTTAACGTTTAAAAATCTATATATATATATATATATATATATATATATATATATATATATATATATATATATATATATATATATATATATATATATAGCGAAAAAGCTAACCTCGGTGTATATATATTTCTTCACTGCCTCTTGTAAACAAACACAATACAGTAGAAAAAGGAAAATTACCGTCCCGTCTGCGGGTAACCTGGGAATCGTGATACTATCGCGCCAAGCAAAGAAAACTCGGCGCTCAATTGTCTTCGTCCATTTCCAACGTTCGTTTTCTACTACGTTCATTTTATGCGAAACAATGTTGGTAGGGCAGTTACAACAGGTCTCGGTCATTGAGTACCGAGGATCGCGTCTCTAATCCTCTACACATGCCATTATGTTAAACTATTTCATCCATATTTTTAAATCTTTAATTAAATTTGTCTAACATTCGTTACATTCAATTATAGTTTTATTTACCATTTCTTTTGCAGCGAGCTACTGCCAAAACTTGTATTCCACTGATATTGCTTTCTACGTCTTCAATGAACCTTTCATTTATCAACACTATTAATAATTTTTTTTATTTAATTACACTAAACTGCCGTAAAAATGCAAATAATTACGTTGCACACAATGTACACAATAAAACATCCAGCAGGACAGAATGCGTAGTCCACAATATCAAGAAAATGTATCTACTCAAGAAAATCTGTAGAATGAAAAACACAACGGTTTTATAGGAGTTACATAAACTTTAAAGATATTCCAGAACAATAGGAAAAATTGTCATTTGTGAAATTATGCCAACAACTATTGAAAACTTCTTTTGAATATCAAGGGCTTCATTAGAATATTTAAAGGCCAAAATAATTATGCTTTCAAATTTCTTTGCATCTTTGTTATGCAAAAAAGTTTAAAAATATATGCTATCAAAAATAAAGTATGTTTTTGTAGGTATAATGTTTAACCTAGAAAAAAACACGATTATTATTTTGAGGGCAACACGATGAAAAGTTAATATTTTTTTCTATTTCTTGTACTGAATTTATATTTATACCTTTTAAATGTTATGTCTCTAATACATTTTTTTGAAAAATGTTACAACAAAACAAATTTATACTCAGATATTTTTTAAATTAGTTATATCGACAAAGATCGCACCAGTCATAACGACGCTCAAGTCCAGCACTAACAAAATCATTACCTTTGAGAATACTTGTATTTCACTATCAGTATTATCGAGATGTCATTTACATGGTTTACATTAGCTTTGTGTTTTATTATATAACAGTCGGTCAGTCAGCGCATATTTAGTGAACAGTGTTGATAAACGGACTGAATCAACCGTTTTTTCTCACACCAAGAATATTTTGGAATAATGAATTCTCGTCAGAATTTGAGTGCCTTAGAAATACAGCAGGAATTATTTCATTCACAAAATATTTAAAAAGAACACCAATCAGGTGACGGAAGTAATAGTGATAAACTTACAGAAAATAATGAACTCGATGATACCAAAATCATGCTGGAACCAACTGATTCTTTGTCGGACGAATCTCAACCAGTTGAACAAGTTTCTGAGGATTTATCCTATCGAGACGTAAATGGGCCAAGTTCCAAAAGAAAAGTAAGAAGTAGTGGGAGGTCATTGGCCTTCAGGAAGCGGAAAAGCGGTGGAGGTTGGAATGTCAACAAGGACATCGTCACACCAGCAGAAGATATTCTAGTGGCTAGTAATAGCACATAATGGACATGTATAACAAATAATGAGTCCAAAACTTGCTCAGAAAAATCTTAGGCCCCACTACAGATGCAAAGTGCTACATTGAAAATGACAAAGCTTCAACCACTTAGCGATTGCTTATAAATGAATCGATTCTCCGCCACATAAAAGTGTGTACTGAAATGAAGGCTCGGTGGCAAAGAAACGATTAAGTTGTTATATTTCTTTGAATGAATTAAATGCAATCATATCTTTGATTATTTATAATATGTGATTTATTGGAAAAAATAACGTAACTAATTGGCAAACAAATCGAGAACCTGAAACACAAATATTATTGGTATGATGCAGCAAACAAAAAGAGAAATACCGGCCCTTTGTAAAAATATACTAAGCATTATTTTGAGTATAAATTACATTCAAATGTAATAATTGGTAGAGACAGTAAAAAAATGACTGAGACAATTTATTTCGCAACCAGACTAAATTCGTTATCAGTGTAATAGGTCAAATGACCCGTAAATATTCAGTAAAAGCTGGGACACGCAGTTGGTCAGCCCATGTCTTTTTTAATAATATTATTAAACATAGCCGCTATAAATTCTCGGATTGAGTACCGAGTAACTACAAGGAAAAATGTCTCACTATAATTTTATACTTCAAATGGTAAAAGAACTTCAGGAAATTCTTGTGAGCAAAAGAGTTAGTTCAACCATATCACAAACTCCTGATAAAGAACACAATGTTCCAACTAGAGAAGGAGATCGCAGATCTTCCAATAGACGGCATTGTCAAGTAAATATAAAGTACCAACAAAAATCGTACTTGTATCACTTATTCTAATTGTAACAAACCTGTTTCTGGAAAATGTGTAAAGCATATGAAAACAAATTCTATTTATATTAAGCGTCCTTAAAAATTGAAAAAAATGTAATTTCATAAATTTTTTGTAATAAACAATTATTGGGTTTACATTGCTCTCAATTGTAGGATTACCTTGCCGTCGAATTGGCGGCTGCTGTCTTTTTAGGTAAGCGTACATAGGTCGGTCTTTAATATATTAATATTTTTGTTAATATAAATGCTAAAGTTAGGTTCTATCTTATACAAATAACGTTTTTTTGATAAGCACTTGACTTAGAATCGAGTTATTTCCGGAGGAAAAGTCACTTTATAAATTGCTGGATAACGGAATGATAAAGTATTCCTTTGTTTATCATGATAAGATATTGTGTATTACTGGTTAGATTTTAAATCAATATGATACAGACATATTACATGATTATCAATGTGTAAAGTTTTAACATTACACCTATGGACGAATATTTGAACGAAAATTCCTCATATCAGGATGACTTAAGTAATTGGATTTAAATCCCCTAGAATATGAGTTTCATATAGTAGATAAACAGAAAAACGGTTAGTTAGATAAAAACCCTTGTAGAATAAGTAATTAGGACAAAAAGTAATCTAGATTTTGAAACCACACGTAAGTTGCACGACCGAAATTTAAACATTACGGAACTTTTTTAATCATTTTTGCTTGGATACGCTTATGATAAAAGATTACTTGACTCTGTACAGAAGCCAAAAATTATCTGGAAAAAGAAATCAATTGAATTGGAATTTACCATGTAATTCAATAGTTACATATTGAAATAAATTATATATTGCGATAATGAATTAAACTGCCCCAGGTTAGTCTATTTACGAGGATGAAATGAAACGTTCGTGGCCTGACATATAAATGTCTTTTATTTTTGTAATACTAGCCTCATTAAGCCCAAACATTTTTTGGCTGTCACAGTATAAAATTTTGTTTGCTGTAGCATTTGCGATTTTCAAATTATAATGTGTTACGCGAAACCAAGTGCAAAGTTTTTAGAAAATGGATAAAATTGAACAACGTGCGGTGATCAAATACTTGTTTAAAAAGGGATTAACGCCGAAAGAGATCCATGATGATATGACAACAATATTAGGGGAATGTGCTCTATCTTATACCACTATAAAAAAACGCCGAAGAAAATATTAGCAAAGTGTGTGATCTCATATTGGTATATTCAAACCGCAGATTGACTATCAGAGAAATTACAGACACTATAAGCATCTCGTATGAGCGAACACACTACATCATTGTCAATGAACTCGGGTTTTCTAAGGTTTCCGCTAGATGGGTTCCTAGATTTCTTTCAGTCGAGCAAAAACGAATTCGGCTCACAATTTCTCGCGACTGTCTGGAGATGTTTGAGACTGACCCGCAGGATTTTCATAATTGTTTTGTTACAATGGATGAAAAAAACTGGGTTTATCACTATACTCCAGAACTCAAACAACAATCCAAGCAATGGAAAAAATCTGATGAACCGACTCTAAAGAAAGCAAAGGCAATTTTATCGGCTGGCAAGGTGATGGCGTCAGTTTTTTGGGATGTTCAGGGAGTCCTAATGGTGGACTATCTTGCAAAAGGCGAAATAATAAACTCAGCATAGTATTGCATCCTATTTCGTCGTTTGCGTAAAGAAATTTAAAAAAACTTCCAAGATTGCTCAGAAAGAAAGTGTTGCTTCACCTGGATAATTCATGCGTTCACACGTCTATTGAAATTGCTCAAATTCGTAATTGTGGTTTTGAATTACGCCCCACACGGATTTTTGTCCTGATTTGGCACCTTCCAACTTTCATTTGTTTCCTAATCTAAAAAACACCTTGAAGGCTTTTCGTCAAATGAAGAGGTCAAAGCCGCAGTTAATAAGTATTTTAGAGACCTTGAAGAATCATTTTTTAAAACCGGTATAGAAGCTTCGGAAAACAGATGGAAAAAACGCATTGGGTTAAATGGGGATTATGTTGATAAGTAAAAATATATTTGGACGTGTTTTATTTTGTTTTCTTATTCAGGCCACGTACTTTTCAATACACCCTCGTATTTATTACCGAGTTGCTATCTCGTCGACTTCCCTAATTGTTTTTTTACAAATAAAATAGTCCATTCTGCGATTTGTTTTTATGTTAATTTTATTTTCTCTTAATCGAACTAAAATATGAACCGTAGTAAATACTACATTTTGTCTTGTTACAGACGACGTCTCTTCGTAAATTTGATTTTTTTCCTTAATTTCCTATCTCACCCTAGCGAAGCTTGTGGTAAAATGTAGTGTATACATATGGGAATTAACATGTCACTATGGAACACAGTATTGTACCAAAAATAATTATGCCAGAATTAAACCTAACTTAATTTTTTTGGTGAATTTATTGAAATTTAAAAAAAAATTAATGAAAGTATTGGAAGTAACTACACATTGTGACATTGGAATCAGGCAATGCCATTGACGCACGATCACCATTTTTTCATTACTGTTAGATATATCTTTACCGAGTAATAATTTAAGGCTTTCAAAATATCGGCTTACAAAATAAAGATCGAATATAGGCCATTGCCAAAATTTTGTGTCGGATATTAGAAACTAAAACGAATATTTACAATACGAGTTAAGACAGAAAAGTAATAAAACTGGCATCACTGAGAGCGATCTGGCAACACAGCGCGCTTCCCCTTCACATTGTTTGTAAGAATATATTAGCCTAGATGCGTTGTGCTTTCAACCTGCTGGAGTGACTAGGCGACCCAGCAGAGCGCGATAAATAAAGTGTCTATGTTACTAAAAATAGAACAGCTAAATTTGAATGAATGGAGTGCCATCAAATTTTGTGTTACGGTTGGTGATTACGCGAATTTGACTTACGAAAAGTTGCAGTAAGTTTTTCGGTGGCATAAACTATTTCTGGAGAACCGATCAGTAACAGAAGACGAAGCTCGCTCAGTGGGGCCCCCAACATTAAAAACTAATGAAAATGTGGAACGAGTAAAGGTTCTTGCAAGGTCAGACCGTCGACTGACAATCTAATGAGTAGTAATTTAAACATGAATCGTTTTACTCTTTATCAGATTTTAATTCAAGATTTGGGCATGAGAAGTTGTGTGCCAAGATGGTGTCAAAAAACACACACGATTGAACAGAAAGACAATCGGAAGAATGTGGGCCTTGATCTTTTCGACAAAATCGAAAATGACCGAGATTTCGATAGATTTTCCAATGTGATCCAGGACCTATAAATGATATAGACAAATCTCGTCAATCGAATACACACACACAAACGCCCAGGTGCACGTGCGCGTCTACGCGCACGCACACACACAATAAATCTTCTATCAATAATCAATTTCGTATTCATTTGTTTTTTTTTTGACAGTAGAGGGATCGTTCACAAAGAAGTTGTGCCTTCAGGGCTGTCAACCAGGGTAATCTCCATCAACGAGTTTATGTCGGAAAAACTGATTCTTGTGGTTCTACACACTCCTATTCATCTGATCTCGCTCCTTGTGATTTTTTTGTTCACCTAAATAAAAAAACACTTAAAAGGACGTCATCTTGGTAATTTTAATATAATTGAAACTGAGGATCCGAAAGCAAATCCAGGAATAACCGAGGAGCAAAGGCAATTCCACTGCTACGAAGACTGAAAACAATGCCTGATGTATAGTCGCCTGAGAGAATTGCTTTAAGAAGTGACCATATGAGAAGTCCCATTTCATTTCTCCTACACTTTTCCACACTACGTACCATAATTTATAAGTTCAATAAAAGATTATGTATATTAATACACACTGTGTGTAATCAACACAAAAGTTAGATTTTTGGGGTTTCTTTTTGATGGCATTATTGTATTACTTAAATTATACTGTACGTCGTAATAAGTTCGTACAATGACTACACTACTTCACGACGTAAATTGTCAAAACATATAACAGAAACGAATACGCCACTACACGCATCTTATGCCGCACGACCCGCTTGCCAAAACACGTACATATGGATAAATAAAGTTGCGCAACTTTATTTATCTATTTGGCTCCTTTTTCTGTTATTAAATTAACAAGTTATAGTAAATAAAGCCATGATTTTTGACATTTATTAGAAGGATGCATAACTTGTAAATAAACGGTAGCAACTTCAAGAAAAAGTAATCCTACAATCGTTCGACCTCATTAGTCAATTTAAATATTTCATAATAGGCATTTTTGAAAACAGGATTTGCACACGATATTTTTTTCCGTTATTAAATTCTCATCTCAGAGAATTTCATCGACATAATATGGGGAAAGTTATAGTAAATAAAAACATGATTTTTGCTATTTATTAGATGGTACCACAATTTGAAATAACTGATACCAGCGCTGGGCATTTTTTCCACTTCCTTCATATATACTCGTCCGCTTTTAAAGCTTCAAACATTATCCTTTTTAATCAATTGCTCGATCGAATGCAGATATATATGGAAGTTTCCATGTTTTTTTTCTACCAATCTATATGTTCTGAAATTAGCAAGGAAAAATCTTCTTCTATGGAGATTTTTTGCTAGCTTAAAATAGATTAAAAAAGTTGAGTTATTATGTCAAAGAGTGAAGAATGTAAATAACACTTAAATTTCCATAATTCTCGAATTGTCTTTTACATATTTTTCATTCTAAATATATTGTTTTTACACATCGGTCAACTCTCCAAACCAAAAGGTTACAGATATACCGGATTGGTGCATGAAGTAAGGTCTATCATTCACTCAAATATGGTTCATTTGAAAGTACCAGTTTGAGCTGCAAAAGCTACTTCGCCGTCCATAAATTCTCTGCCAGAACTGATACTCAAAAATCACCCCGCAGAATTATCCTGCACACCAATGAAATAAGATGCTCCCGTTACGCTTACCGTCTGCATCAAAATCATTCATTTAGCCTGCCTTTTCTTCAAAATAAAAATGCAAAAAATACTAATATGGGCCTTATCCTCTGAAAAAGTAATTATCGTTCAATCTGGAACATATTTTTTGTACCGCTGAATCAAAATGAAAGTCTCCAACTCTGTATCAAAACAGAGAACGATGGAAATATTCTTAATTAAAAAAAGGAATTAAAAGAACGCATAAAAGAAAAATAAATAAGCTAAAAAAGATGCAATATACATAAGAAACTATACAACATTTATTTAAGAAAGATATTATCACATGCAGTTCTGATTTAAAAACTTAACACGCCACACGCCACAATTAAAATCATGGCTATTGTATTAGCTACTTTGATGTACTTCATATCCAGTAGCTTAGAAGTGGGATAAATTCTATTGCCGAAACATACAAATATACCGGTCTTTTGGAAACATTCTGTAACTGAACATGAAGTTTAGAAACGTATGGCCCTTTAACAATGTGTGTCCAATTTGAGGTCGGCACGCAAAAAAAATAAACCATATAACGTCAATAGCATGCTATGTTTTAGTTTTCCCGTTTGGGAAGAGTTATATATTAAAACTCTCATGAAAGTACAATAAGACTAAAAGACAAGATAAACATTTTTATCGAAAGATAAAGCAGAAACACATACAGTGACGTTGTTTAGAGAAACAAACCCTAAATAAAAATGTCAAAAGCAAAGTGCTAACTAGAAAATAGGCAAGTACAATAAAGATAAAAAACAAAAAAAATTATAAACAGCCTTAAAAATATGTATACTACCAATTTCAAGAATAAGTATCCGCAGTAACTGTGAGAGTGGGGCAATTCCGAAATTCACATAAAGGATTATGAAAATTAGTCCAATGTTGCCGTCATGATTAATGCTCCACATAAGACGGATAAAAAAGGATGATAAAGATGTTGAAAATTATAATATTGCGTTAAAGATTCTGTGAATTATATTAATAGTAAGATAATAACCTTGAGAAAAATCATAAACTAATAACAATATATAGCAGTTAGTTTTGAACAGTTAAATGGCATATTTTTCTTTGAAGTTAGCATGACATCGGTGGCTAACTTGACATTTAGGGTTAAATTTAAATATTTCTTTGCTTCATTTATTATGTAATGTTCCTTGGGACTTTTATTATTTTGCAAGAAAATGTTTTGAAATTATTTAAACTTTATTTAAAACAAAGAGGTTTAATCACACTTTCAGTTACATTAATTACGGCTTGTTTCAAAAATAAATTATAGTACTTATGGCTTAACTCTACTTTATTGTCTATTATGCTAATTTTAGATGTCACTTTGTGTATATATAGACGCGTAATTAGATAATTCGACGTGATTTTTTGACTGGTTGTGTTTAGTTACTGCAGGCTATAAAATAATAACTTATAGAGTCTAAAAGTCATAGATACCGCTTTTGAAAGTTTATTTTGTATTTTTTTATAAAATTGTATAATGACTTTCATTAAAATTAAACAAGGGTTTGAACGTCCAGTAGCACTTTATTATGATGTATAAAATAATGAGTTATACTATTTTATTACATTTTATGTCAATTATGCTCATTTCTACATGAAATAAATAATAAAACACAGATTTTATACTATTTTTCGTGCGGTATTTACATCTCATTTATACAATGAACATAATTAAAACTAAGATTTTCGTTATGAAATTTGAACTCGCACACATGCCAATTTTTTGAATAAGAAGCAACAGGAAGATTCTAATTTTGACGTTTAAACCTTTATTATCTTGGAGAGTATATGACCTATGCAATGTTTGCCTATCCCCAAAATACTGTCTGCATACTACAGATACATACATAGATTCTACAGATACTGTTCCAAATCTGATGTCTCACTACATTCACTTTTCATTCTTATAAAAAATCAATCCATTCTCTTACATTTATTACAGATATTTATCCTGACCTACTTTTGACAATCTATTGCGAACACTTGGGAAGTATTCTTCGTAGCAAGAGTTAAAATATTTGTAACTTATATGATGAATTCAATCGATGCAGCATTTATCTTGCGTTACGCTTTATTTTAAAGCTATCCACGCGATATTTTAAATAAATTAGTGCAACGTATGCAGGTCGTACTTTACAGAAATGGGATCAAATATGTAGTATATTCGCGTAGTTAAATGCCGTGCCGTCCAGACGTAGGCAGAACCTCCGATGGTCTAAAAATAAATTACGTAATCTAGGGCACAGTGGGCAGTGGGACCGACAACAATCGGGAAAGCACTAACGGTGATTAGAGGCGAGGACGGCGGAGCGGCCTCGTGCGCCCGCCGCCGCCCCTCTCCTCTTTCGTCGGTAACCTTCGACGCGCTCCGCGACTGTCGCACATCACCTTCTAACGTTGACGCGTTCCGTGCACACAAACGAAAATATCACCACCGCCTCGCTAGACACTGCCAATTTAGGTTCACTTTGCGAACCAGATCGCACCGGATATGGGCTGATATTGTTACGGAAACTTGAACGTTTTTGAATCAAAATGGCATTTTATATTCAACAGAAGACATACGGGTAACGAGTAATTTCTCGTTGTATGAAATTAGTCGTTTTATTTACCTATTTGCCGAAGAATAGCTACAAATGCAACTTTTAGTCGCAATATTTATACCTAGTTCAAATGTCTAATACAATTGAACATTTAATGATGTGTTTTAGACTATTGTAATTGGAGCTTGCAGAACCGGTGCAATTCCTAAAATGTTGAGTCCCGATGCTGGATTTAGCTCCGTACCGGTACTCCCGGTACTTCTGAAAAGCCTAAGCCCGGGTTTTTCGTACATAATAAATTATTTACGTTCATAAATAATAAAGGAAAACCTTCATTATTTTATCAAAATAAATGTTTATTGTTCAAAATATCTATTTAAATACGCAGACAAGCAGATAATTGCTATTATAATAAGTTTTTCTTTACATAGGGTTTAGAACTTTAAATTTTAAACATACAATACAATCAACATTTTTTGGTCAAATATTGTAAGACTATAATAACAAGGTTCAGATAAGGCTTTGGTTTTTAATTTAGAAAATAACACAATATCACAATTTAGATAAACAATAAGTTTAAGTAGCATTATAATGGCATTAATAATTATTATCTTAGTCTTCAAAACGATTACAAATAACAGAATACCATTAACAAATAATCTTTTATTATTTTAAACCAGTTTTATTTCTTGTTTCTTTTTTCGGAGTAATATGAACGTAGAAAAATAATGGCATCTAAACTTTGGTCACTCAATGAGCTGCGCAAACGATTACAAATATAGTCTGCTGAAGAAAAGTCACTTCTGGCTCGACGCTAGTTCGAGGTATGGCACCGAGATATTGTATGTACGCCAGCGAAAAATTATACCCTCAATCACCACCATTTTCAAAAAGAGCCATTTCGATTCTAACGGTAGTAATCATGTCATCATTACTTTCAAGAGTACGAGTTCTACTTTGTAAAATAGTAACTCGTTTTAGTTCTTCATCCAATCCATCTCTCTTTGTCAAATTGTAAGTATTAGGAGGTCAAAGAGTCTCTTCTTGCTGATCTACAGATTCGTTCTGCGCTGATGTGCGTGTGCGCTGCAAAAGTTGGACAATATCATTGAATATTTCTATGCAATCAGGATGCAGAAAGGCAAAAAAAATAGTCTTCCACGTTATTTAATAAATCTAAGTAATAAATAACTGATTTATTACTTAGATTTATTAAATAACGTGAAGTCGCTGTTTGTTTAAGCCGCCGTTCTGAATAACGTTTTGTGAAATGTCACCATTTTCTGGTTCATGCATGATGTCATGTCTGTCAATTTCCTCAGCGCATATTTTATTGCAACATCTGCAATGACCACATCCCCACGACACAAGGTTTCAACGAGGATTTTTACAATGTCTAATCTCATGGAGTTCCCGAAAATTCTCCCACATTTCTTGGCTAAAAGTACGGATATGTGATATGATATTGCTGACATTTCAGATCCAACAGTGCTTTGGTCACATATAACCTGAGTTTCAAAAATAGATCCAATATATCTCCAATGCTGCTCCATCTCGTTTTACAATCCAATAAGAAAGGATATTCTTTTCCGAAATTAGCCAGCACATATTTTTTGCAGAACATCGTCATTTTTATTAGGTAAGTTTTTACACAATTTTTTTGCTTTCCTAACTTTTGTCAGCAAATCATGATATCTAAACTGATTTTCTTTGTCGCTCCCGAAATTTCTTGTCTCTTCAAAAAACATAACGCTACCACCATTATCTTCATCTTCATCAGGATATTCGTTATTGTCTCGAATGTCCTCATTGGTATGACATATGAGCAGGTCTAGTCTCTTTATTTACATTTTTATTATTATTATTAGCTTTGTATGATATGATCACTCGCAATCCAACGCAATCGGTAAATTATTAGAAAACAATGACGCACCATACGCAATGAAGTATCCGTCACACGAGTTTTCACGCGAGTAACACCACGGCACGATTTTATGCGTAGAGCACTGAGAAGGCCAGGCGCGAATGCCACCCGCACCGGGTGGCTTTCGCGGGCGCTAACCGCCAACAGATTCGGCGAGCGACCCTAACAACACGCTACGTTGCCAGCTCGCCCGTGAGAACATGAGATTATTACTCGCAAAGTTGCAGCTCAATAGGGCGGTTTCTTACTATAACCGGGGGTACCGGGAATCTATAATCACGGTGACCACCTCGCCAGTACCGGGATTTTTCGGGTATTTCACCACTGGGAATTCCCGGAAGCAAGTCCTAATAAGTAATGATATTTACCTACTAGTACTGCGTCGGAGGAAGGTTTCGCTCGTGAACTCCAACATAAAATAGGATGTAGTAAAAATGATAAACATTCATCACATGTACGGTCCGCTTATAAACTTTATACTGTCAAAAAACGCAAAGCAATTAGAGTATATGAGATAGTCCCTAGGCAGCCAAGTGAGGTCGTGGGCTTAAAGCAAACCAAGAGAAACAAAGGTTTTGAACCTTTGTTTCTAATTAATAAAAAATGGTGTTTTGTTTTTTATATCTTTTAAGAGAAACGAAAAACAAAATATAGATTACTATTAATTTAATGCCTTTATAATATGTACAAGACTAGATATATATATATATAAAATTAGTATTAAATTAGTTCACGTTTATTTTTCTGTGAGTTTACTAAAACATGAGAAGTACTAAAAGGATTCGAATGCGGTTTTCATCATATTATTCCATAAAAAGGATTATGAAATGGAGAAATAGAATATAAAGAATGGAAAGGAATAAACAAAAATATAATACAGAAGTTTACAGTAAAGAGTAAAAAACAGATATACACAATTTAACACTCAAACTATGAAATTCTAATTCACGTGCATTATTCCGAAAATTATGCTATCAAAAATGCCAAAAAAGATGTAATCTGTATGCCTACTGTATAAACATATTTAAAAACAACCTTAATAAGTCGAGAAGACCCCCATATTTCCACTTCACACATCATCTTGACAGATAAGCCTTCAAGTCAGTATAGAAACAAAGATATTTTTATAGTCATGAGGCAGTTACATAATGATTTTCCAAGAATAAAATAGAATTATTGTAAGGTCGTGAACGACCAGAAAAAGTGACACAGGTGGGATCGGTGTCGTGATTCAAAGAAACGCAGATAATGAGGTCAAATGTGGGCGAGAGGGAAAGGAACTTTCGCGACCTTTATTGATGTCGTTCGCGTGAATATAAAATTAGGGAAAGAGAATCTTGCTTCCAGAAACTTAAGCTTATCCAAATGGACTGACTGCCAGTCCACCAGGAGTTAAGGAAATGAGACTCACAATTTCTTGTGTTCCGTAAATTAAGTCGTCACATACTTTAATAATGTCCAACCATGGGAAGCCCACGCAAATATATAAAAGTGCGATATAATACCTTGCGAGAAAAATAATAAAAATCTTATCATAAAACATGACCCCGACTACAGATTTAGTTTCCGTTTCACTTCTAGCTTTTTACGCCTTACAATTGTTTGAAGGCATTTATATCGATAAGACCTATTGTTTTCTGGTCGAAGAAATAATATACCAACAACAATAATGATTTAGTAAATATGCTTAGATTTACAATATTCAACTGTATTTTTAAATTTCAAACTGTAGTCTCATTAAAAATGTAGATTTACCAGCGTTTAACGTAATGTTTATTTCATATAATCTGTACAAACAAAACCTTCCTTAATCCAACAGCATAGACATTCGTCGACCTCTTACTAACACCCACATATTCCTAATACGTTTTGAAGAAAATTAAAACCATAAATCGTTGTTATGAATTTTGTTAATGTTTTTCTTTGAGCATACTATTGCGTAGTGTGCGGCAAGTATCGATAAAAAGACTTACCTTTACCCTGATTGAGACTGAATATACGGGGTAAAGGTCTATTTATGATTATGCATTTGCATAACCCAAAGCTACCAGGAAATACTAGGTTAAGATATCAAAATGTTCAAGTAGATACGGTTCTTAAAGTGATTTATAAACCGACAGACATCGGATCAGTATCGAGTGTTACTTGTGCGATAAGATTACCATTTTTTTGCGTCTACCTGAGTCTTAAATTCAACATAGCGAGCGAACCCAACGTACCGATGGTAAGACTCGCTTCAATACGTTAAGTTTCCTCATTGAAAGCCACAACGACCATACTTATGCTCTTTTTGGAAGGGGTAACCTGAATAATTCTCTTAGCTTGTGTTAAGATTTAGATTTTAAAATCTCAACTATTTAAAATTCAAATTTTAACTAAACACGTGGTAGTTCAAATAAGATCAAGAAAAATTGGTAATCTAGTGATGTATTCATACACGCTTACTACTTAATCTAGTGATGTATTCATACACGCCTACTCCACACTTGCGCATTCAATTCATTGTTTGTTTACATATTTAAACAGTTGCCACGGTTAGAACCGGTCGACAGGCGCAGAGCGACGGCGGCTACGAGAAGTTTGTTATGAAAATAAAATATTTAATTGATAATGATGCAGTAATTTTATTTCATACAAATATTGTCTTTGCACACTCCGGTTTATACTCGGTAATGATGTTCTACGAGGCGAGCCGTAAAACATACGATTTTGTCCTCGGTAAAAATTGCCGAGAGTTATTTTAAAAAGATAATATCTTAAAAAAGGTCACCATAAATTAAACGACTCCTTAATAAACTGCATTTGAATTTCTCTAGAAACGAGTCTATAAAATCTTCAATATTTGCTATATTTAAAAAACCATCTAGGAATAATAGACTAATTAAATCATTGGCATCTTTCCTTTACCTTAATATTAATAACTATTTAAAGTTGCACAGCTTGTAATCGCCGGCCCCGCACTTCTATTTTCGTACAACATCTCGACGCTTCTCGCCAAACCGAAGGCGGAGTTCATCATTTTTATTTATGAATGCATGCAAATTAATTATTCAGAAATGGTGCTGTCGTATTAACAAAACTTTAACATTCTGTAAAGGAAATTTTTAGGCGTTCCGATATTAGGCTAGTTCTGTTTCAGATTAGTTAATATTTTTTCTAAAAAAAAGTATATATATATATATATATATATATATATATATATATATATATATATATATATATATATATATATATATATATATATAGTAATTTTTAAACGACATTTTATTCACGCCATTTCTCACCGGACTTGTGCGTTTATCTACGACATTTCCTGAATGTTCGCCTGTTATTACAGAATTCTACCGTCCATACCAGCCACTTCGTGTTTGTACATATGTTTTGTCACTTGTTTTGTTCCTCGTACTCAATTTTTTTCGTCTTCTGTAAATGAAAATATAAGGAATAGTGGCACTTATCGGTTCGTGGCAAACAAATGTCGTAAAAGTGTAAAAGGTTTGGTTAGGATACGGTGTCTATTCCAAATTTTAAACCCATCTCAGAAAGCCACATTTGTTCATAGGCTCAGCCACAAAGGACAATAGATAACGAACACTATATACAACGCGACAATTTTTTTTTCTTTTGCCACTCCGTAGCAGTCAGTCAATTATTGAAAAGCCTCATTACACAATGTCTTCATTCTACTTTACTATTGAGTCATTCTCAACACTCGTTTGCGTCGCACAATAAAACGTGTCTGTAAAATATAGGCACTACTAGTGGCAAATGGAAAAAATCACAACAACGTTTAGAGAACAATGTTTGACCAAAATTTACTGCTGAATAACGTCATCTTTAATGTTGAATAATGTCAACAGTCATCTTCATATACATTGTCTGCAAACTGACACTGACATTAAATTTTAAGAAAAAAAATTTTAATAGATCACCGAAAGTACTTTTTATATTTTAACCAAAAAATATATAATAAGTCTAAAATTATATATGATTGGTTTAAAATATAAGCAAAAACTCTTAAAATTTATCCGGTTCGAATCGAAGAAGTTTTCCTTAAGTTTGGTAGAACGTATGTTTTAACGTTAAAACGGTACAGTTTTCCGAATTCAGAATTAGACATATCGTTTATGTATGTACCGCTGAACACTATGAAACAAAAAATCCTACAGCAATCGAAGATTCGGTTCAATTCTAACTAACATTTTCGATATTTCACTATTATTTTGCCCTGAAACACTTTCCTTCCTTAATTTTCATGAAAACATAACTTTCATCGCTGTTATAATAATGTAAAAAGAATAAAAAAATTCGTTCAAATGAAATAACTTTTAATTTTTTTCATGTCCAAAACCTCTAAATATTATAGTATTTTCTAAAATTTTACATAAATATTCAACAAATAATTTTGACATAAAAAATTCAAAATTAAAAATTCATAAAAAATTTAAAATTTTACGTAATATTCAACTTTATCGCCTTTATCTCCAAGTTAAAATCTTACAATCTTTGTGTTATCATTTTGTATAAGCCTATTTTGTAGATTGTTCTGATAGTTCGTAAGTTAGAGGGTAGTAACAGACGGACATACTGTTGAGCGGGAGCAATAGTGTTTTATTCAGATACTTTAAATACGGAACTCTATAAATCCTAAAAATAAGCTTTTATTGTTGTTGCAGACATGAAGTCTACGGATTATACTGGATTAAATAGCCCCAAAAGCCAGTTTAACTGATCTGCAGGGGAGTTGGAGAAACTTGCGTCGCCTTTATGTAGGCTGTAGTGGTTAGGTCTTCCTAACGTAGGTGCCATTAATTTTAACATATAACTGGGCTTTTGCTTACTACTGTTTTATTACAAATAATTAGGAATAGCAATCGCGGAAAGAGGGATTGCACGGCCTCACGGGGCCTTGCACCTTTTGAAGGCGTGTGGGTTTGACTGATTTGGAAAAAAATTAAATCATTACTTTCAATCAATCATGAATGAAACAATTATTACAAAATTTTTTTCAATCATAATTAAATGGAGTAATCATTAGTCGTTAGTTTTAATTTTGATTGGAATTTGATTAAATTATTTTTTGTATGCAGGTAATCACTTATTTATTATTAATTACTATGTAATATGAAACAAAATGAACACTTGACCGGTGACGCGCGATTAGGTAAGAGAGAGGGTAAACGCGTGCGACACGCTCACAGTTTAATTTTTTTTTTCAAAATCTATGTTATTTCATTATATTTTGAAACTCATTTTGTTCCCCCTAATTCGGTTATTTGTGAATAGAACGTTTCACTTCAAATTTCAGGTATGAAAATTTCGATTAGTACTTTTAAACATAATTAAAAACTAAAATTATTTAAATCGTTAATTATTGACAACCTTAAAACTAAATTAATCACCAATCTTCACTTCCGATTAGCCCATTGTTTTCATTTTTACTCATCTATCTAAATAATTTTTGTCCAACCCTGTCAGTCGCTGATTGACAAAAGATTTAAAGACGGATATTAAAATCAAACATTGTAGAAATAGGTTCCAAAAGAATAGAATAGAAATAGGTTCCAAAACGTCACAAATTCTAGAGTCGTCACAACCCAAGGCGCCAACAATTATCGGAGTTATCATAATCAAGAATGATTCAGTTAAAATTGTCTATTGCAAATGCAATGGTTATCACCATAATACCAAAAAAAGGTCAAAAAAAGAGAATATTTTACAAAGAATTTATTTATGGGAAAAATATCTCGAAAACTTATCAACTTCAACAAGCTTAAGTTAAACTTGTATTACATTATAGTAAAGATTTATATTTCTACAATTAAAATTTTTAGAAAAAATTTTAAATAAAATATTTAAATTTTTAGAAAAATTAAATTCTTTTAAAGTATTCCTACAAGTTAAATTTGTATTACATTATAGTAAAGATTTATACTTGAAATAAATAAAATTAAGGCACAAATACTTTATTTACTAAAAAACTAAACATAAAATAAACCTTTTAATAATTCGCGTGAAACACCAAGTCACGTGATGTAACGTCGTAGATTGATTCACCTACCAAAAATGTTGAGAATAGTTTGCGAAACAATTTTTTTTGTTTTAAAAAACATTTAATAAGTACTTATTGTTGAATATTTAATAGTATAAATATGAATTTATAATAGTATTCTACAATGGATTAGATTCAAGTTTCCCGATCATTCAAGTTTCCTAATAAACTGATTTTGAACTGTGCCAAATGACCTAGAAATCAGAAAAAAAGTGGATGAAGCCGTAAGGAGATACCCTTATTATTGACCTTTTCCAAAATTACATGTTGTGCCGTCTTCCTAATTGCACCACCAATCCTATTTGCGCAATTGTTTGTTGTTACTTTTGTAATTTTATCGAATATTTTATAAATGTAGAATGATACCGAAAATTAGAAGCAGTACAAATTTGTAAGACGCCAACTTCCTTTATTCCATAGACTTTTAAAGGTCATCCAAAAAAGCTCGCAAAAACCTAAAGTGTGATCCTAAATGATAAAAGATAATAAATCGTCAGAACACCAAAACATAACCTAACTCACCGGATATATTTGTTATCTCCATACAGGAAAACAGGATTTTTCTAAGAAAAAAAACAAACATTTCTGCGTTAACCTTAGGGAGGTTTCTCGAACCCGCTTTAAAAATACTGTTTTCACTTTAATTTAGTAAATTACGAAAACACAAAAATATGTATAATATTTCGATAAGATCCTGTCAAAACTGGTTGCATGACGTCATTGCAAGCTGATTGGCCCTTTGACGTCACGTGATTTTTGGAAAAATTCAAATGGCGATTTTGTCACATTAACCGAATATAATATTTAGCTTTGATTTTCCCAAATGTATTTCTTTAGGTTTGTTTTTAAAAATATAATAATTTTAATAAAATCTAAATCTCATACAAGTTCCTCATTGTTAGTGCACTTCTTACGTTTGCAGATATTTATTTTCATGTAAATATTTTCACCTACCAAAACCTCTTGATATTATAGAAAGTTAATTTACTTACAAAATATGAGCAAGACACTGTAAAATCCAATTCACAAAGAATTTGATACCCTAAGAAATGAAAAAAAAATATTCTAAAGAGTTATTAATAAGGACAACTTCGTTTACTCTCGGAACATATAAAAATTGAAAATTAATGTTACACACAGCACTATAGAGCTGTTTATGAATATCGATATTGTTTTTCAGCACATCGCTTAGTACATTCTACACAGGCTTAAACCAAGTTAATTTGATTGCCTATATCTCTTTAATATATTGATGCAAGTTGATATCAAATGGATGATTACTAAATGTCTTTATCCTGACTTTTCTCTAATTCTTGATACATGAGGTTAAAAAGTTAAGGAGGCGGGAGGAAGTAACACTGCAAAACATTTTGGACCGTATCTCTCCAGAGACGCTGTATCAAAAATATTACCAAAAATTTTCAATTGTAATTTAGAAAACCTCTGATAATATTTATAAGGATCATCCCTAAATTTGATGAAAAATCCTATATCCTCATTCGTAATTTTGGGTTTAATCCCTAAGTTCAATGACAAAATAATGTAAAAATAGTATGGTCAACTATGGTTCATGTTATTTCTGTGCAAGACTTGTAAAAAATTGAGTATGACTCGAGGTAATCTTCCTAGGTTAACGGAGTTTAGCGTAGTATCTACTGTGCATATTGCAATTGTATGTGAATTGATTAAGTTTTATTTTTATTCTCAGTTTTTTCCTCTTTAAGTTTCCTCTAAGTTTTAATTTTATTTCTCAGTTTTTTTTTTCATATTTAACTTAACATCATATTTGGTGGTTTTGCTTTATTTATGGAAGTTATTGAAGTAGTTGCAAATTTTAACCGGACTGTAAATAACGAAAGGAACAAAATTACAAGTCTTGCATATATAAAAAATCAAGATGTTTTACAAACAAGTTTATTAATCAAAGAAAACTAGAAAGTCAAGTGCAGAAAAAAGGCAGAACTATAATCGAAATCGCACCTGGGAAGGAGTGCTGGACTTCTTGGATATCAAATCCGTTTGTGCGCATTGTTTCGTCGCAACCGGCGCTCTGTTTTCACTATATTTGCGGCCATTTTATATTTGAATGTCTACAAATATTTTGCGGATTACTTTTACTTTATAGGTTAGCGTGAAATTCTAAAATAACAACAACAGTTGATGCTGTGGTTTTTTGGTTCAGTTTACATTAACTACTATAAGTTAATATATACTTACCCCATATTTTGATAATATTGACTTTAGGTTTGGAGATTGTAAAAAAATATACTTTTCGCTCATAATGGAATTCCCCCCCCCCCCCGTACTGTCCGTACTCGGTCTAGACGGGCCGGTTACCTCGATAAATAAAATACATTTATAGTTATTTAACAGTTTCTTTTGTAATGATCTCATGTACATGTTAGATAAATATTGATTTACGCCGTTCGAATAATGAATCATAGTACCGTTTATCGACATTATCAGTATATCCACCCGATGACAATTCAATGATGTCATACACATATTTAAAAAGTAAGTATACAAAATATTTATATAAAAAGTAGTTAGTGCCTGTTTTTAAGTATTCTCCCAGATAAATTCTATATAATGTGTTCTGAAAGCTGTAATGAAAGAAAAAACAAAAACAATAGCAGAAAAAGACTCCGCATAATGGCCTCATAACAACTATGTGAACGTTTAAACCAGTAGAGGGCAGCTTGAATATAAGTTCTAGTTAATACCAAAAAACTTTTTTTAAATTATTTGGCTGAATTCATCTGATTTCCTTCATCATATTTTAGTTTTTTTTTCTTCAACCTTAAGTTTATTCCAAATAAAAATGACATTTCAATCGTAGGTTTATGAATTTGTATCGAAACATATATTAGACTATTTGTAAAGTCGTTTGACTATACGATTGAGAGTACTTATTTATCATGTAGGATTTCTCACGAACAAAACGGATAATTAGTTGAAAGAGCGAAACACAAAAATGACATCAATTTATTTAAACTATTTTTACAATGTAATTAAATGATAATCACAGCGGCAATTCAAAAACAACTAAGAAAACAATTACAAGAAATAACATGAGCAATATAATGTGATGAATTTTAAATTAATGAAAACAAGTGCAAAAATCTCTCGTGCACTTTCCGTAACACACGCCAAAAGAGCGCGTTTTCTGATAACCTCGGAGTAGTCATTTTCGATGGAAAGAATAAAAATATCAAAACAAACCAGAGAAAAATATATTTCTTCAGTTATCAAGCCTCGCCTTTGTAAATTCTTACGTTTCTGTCTGATAGTCGCAAATTTACGTATTTGGATAAAACTTCAAGTTCCTATTGATCTAAATCTACCTAAACTTGGAAGATAATTAGGTATTTTAGACGGACGACCAAATGAATACAGGGTTCTGAGGAACACCGAAGTGGAAATATTACTTTGTCCGTCTGCGAAAAAAACTTAAATTTTGTACTTTTAATTGTGACTCTCGACATTTTCGAAATTGTATTTTTTTATAAACATGTATACTTTTAAAATTTAATAATTTACGAAAAAAATGTTATTAAAGAACTAAAGATTGTTTTTGTGCTAAATCTTTACAAGTATTGTCTTGTATGATTTCTAATAAAAATATTATTCAAGTGTTGTACAAAAAAAATTCTATTTAAATTTAATTTGTTCATACCAAAGCTCACTTTCTACGGCGAACTTATTTCGCGATTACAATCAACTGCTCGCATACGACATATACGGGCAAAGTTGTTTTTACTTTTAAAATATCAACAAAGAAGGGTGGACATTTCCTCGTTATTAATTCATTTAATTCCTCGTATTTAAACAAAACTAAATATTTTTTCCGAATATGTAAAATATAATGTACATACGAAATATATTTAAAATATAAATCTTCCAAAAATGTACACAATGAGCTATTTTTTAAAAAACATACCTACGTCGAATTCCACACTATTATATTCACCTATTGCCATTGTTAATATACCTATCCGCAAAGTGTTTTACTTTCAATTAATCAAATATAAATGTATGAAACAGCACACTATATATTGTGTACTCATTGACTCTTTGTTATAAGATAAAAAGATAAAATAATAAAAACTTAAACTCATACCGACATATTATTAACAAAAGTGCTAATAATTGATAAAACACGCAACTATATTATGCTATTATTTATATGAGGCAGATTATAAATTTTCGGAGCATTATATAATACTACCAGAGTGACTTAGGTCGTTTCGTAAGTTTCAGAACGTCATTTAAATTTAAATAAAATATCTTGCGTACCGTTTCTATTAATAAGATTTACTTTACTTATCTTATGGAAAGGTCCTATTATAAAAGACAAAGAAAACCTTGAAAATTTTTTCGGCAAAGGCCTATCAAAAACACTGAACGTTACGAAAACCGATGGAAAGAAGAAAAGGCGCAGCGACACAAAGCACCGAGGAACGCTAGGTGTATACGTAGAAGCGTACTCACGTGAAGAGCGACCACAGGTAGTAGAGCGGCGATATGAGGACGTCCATACTGTACGGCGAGCTTCGCGACTATCGGCCGATGATTGCGCGCCCGCGATACCGCATCGTTATTTCGCCACTTTTTTATACAGGTTGACGTTTTAAAATTATATCTCTCACAGGAATCAGAATATAAAAAGTACATGTAAAATGCAGTACGCAATAGAATGTATATAAACAAAATAATTCCCATACATAATAAATTTAAAAAAAACAATAAAGATTACTTTATTTTTTTTTTTTTATTAACAGAGAAAGCGTAACCTTCTTATTTGAAGCTGAAGTGCAATATATATCTCTGAGCGATTCATCATCCTGTAAGTGAGCATATAGCTTATCAGACGTTATCGCGTTATTCACTTATCGACTGGTTCAGCACATTGCGTTAGTTGTCGCCTGCGATTCATTAAAATAATAAATAAAAATGTGTGTATTAAATTACCTACTCCGCTCCCGTATTGCGTCTGTCGAACTTGGCATTTGACGTCATTTATCAGCGACGTTATTTTAATTATAACGATGCTAAATTAGACGAATCAGATGAGAGCAAACAATTCCGATATGAATAGCACAGGTTATATTTACGTAAACAGATCATTACTATGATCTTTAATACATTCATTCTCAAACGATTCTTTAATAAAAACAATTTACCTACTAAAAATATTACCAAGATTGTCACAAAAGTTATGACGCGTTTTAGCAACAAACTGCGCTAGTTCATTTTTGAGGTATGTACTAGAGTCATTTGCATCTATTTTATCGCTTTGTCGTCTGACAGTTGACAGTTCTATCTTCATATAATGAAATCTTCAAGTCATTTTTTTCCATCCTTTTTTCTAATCCCTATAATACGGAAATACTGTCGCCAGACATATACATTGAGGATTTTATATCGGAATAGCGTACGTATAAACACTACAGAAGAATGTGTTAGTCAGTATATTATACAACTTAAAATGTCTGCTTGCCCGAAATCAGTGCCAGAAATATCTTCTTTTTTGAATTGTTTACAAGGCAAAAATAAAATACCAATATTTAGTTGCTTTTATCACCCTAAATATAACTATCTCTTCTCTATATGCAATTCTTTCGATTGAACGTCTCATTCTCGGTCGTTCAATATCTTCATGTGCGTGTAAACTTTCACAGATATATTTGTGTACTAACTGCCTGAAACCATCTTTCGTTCGTTTTGTAAGATACACCGTGTATATTTAATACAACGTTATTTAAATGAACTGTAAGTGAAATGCGTCAGCTCGTCTATTGTACAACTTAAAAACGTCTGCCTGTACAAAATCATTTATTTTACTTCACCATAAAACGGAATAAAAAATATAATTACAAATAACCGCAGAAATATTCACGTTTGCCGTTTGATTTTTTACAATTTTTCTCCTCTAATCTACATTCGATTCAACAAGCAGACATAAACAGATGATTTAAAACCACGTTTTTTGCAATTTATTAATTTTTCTCATTAATAACTCGGCTATATCATAATCACCGTAGTGGTAAATTTTATTTTAAATGGTATAATTAACACGGTAAATAGGTTTTTTGATTATTTACAAATTTAACCATCAGCTCCCTTACGATATGTATGTTATATTAAAGGAAAAATACATAAATAACTATCTAGTTTTTCTTGCTACTTTTAAAACATCATGCTGTCCGTTCAAAGAAAAAACTGAACAAACAATATAGGTACTACATTGAAAGTCGAACGGCAAACTGTAACGGAATATTTACTTGTTTACTTTAATGGACCCTTGAGTTCACTAATCTATAACTAGATTTGACAAAATTAATGATGCTTCATTAGGGTTAGTCAACGAAATTATCATAACTAAAGAATTGTGCACGGGAGACAGCAATTGTTTGTCAGTAGGTTTTGTAGCGAAAATGAACAGAACATAAAAAATAAGCGAATATAATATTTGAAAACATTATGTACATGGGCGAAGCGGTCTGCTGTCAGGATCCCATATATTTCTAGACAAAAACCGTCAGTAAATAACGCAAATAACTGTAAAAGAGAATACACAATTTCGGCCCACTCATGAACAAACAAGAAACGTATAAAGAATTAACCTTTACCCTCATTTCTAACGTTTTGTTTTAGTTGTATGTCCCTCGAACTTGTCTAAGTTTATAAAATGTAACAAAATATTTGATACTATGAGCACAAATAATACCATTGCCTCAAAAATAGAAACAAATTAAGCTATGCTAAAGATGTGATTAGTGACAATTCGAATTCACAATGTTATAGGTACTTCATCTCACTCATTGATATTGGAAGCTAGTGTTAATAGCATAATACTTTTGTGAAATATAGTACATCGACAGTATAATATATGTATATAAGAAAGTGTGAGTACTTATTTGTTTCAAATCGAAATATAAAAATATTTTACAGAATTCAAATGAGCTAATCAAGTTATCAATTTACACATAAAATAAGAATAAGAATTAAGTTTGGAAAACTAGGTATTTCAAAAGTTACGACTAAAAAGACAGTTATGATAATATTTACGGTGAGAATGAAAGTTTTACCTATCCCACTTTACCCAATAACTTTTATAAATGTATTCTTACTTAAAAACCTAATTCATTTAACAAATAAAGAATGTTTACTTTGTACATTTTAGTGGGCAGTTATTTAGCTTATCCCCGAGTTATCAGTAACGTACATATTTGTATAGATGTTATACTCGTAGGAAAATTAATTTCCTAGTTTAGAGGTTATTTCAGGTAATTATTTTCTTTTGTGTATTTATATCTGCAAACTATTAGACTAATATTTAGTAGGCGTTGCCATTTGTTTCATTCCAAATCATTTTAATTATCGGAAAGCTAAATTTAGATAAGAAGAATATTTATGAAATTAAATATCCACTATAAAATGTAGTAACCATTAGCTTTTATTATTTTCATTGAACTCTATTTTATAGAAAAACCAGACTTACCAATAGAAACACTCGGATATTAACCCATTAAGCGGAAGTTTTTTTGAATATTGCCTTTATGTTCTTAATAAAAAATTAGTTCAACGACATGCCAGAAGATGACACGACGTGCTTTTCATGACTTTTGCTTACAAGGGCTCAAACGAAACCGACGTATTAAAAAGCAAATGCACTTAGTAGTATTTATTATTGTACTAGCTCTTACCTGCAGCTTCGCTCGCGTGGTTATAGTTACAAACTTATAAGTAGTAAGTATTAAGTCTTTATTTTCACGACTATATGAGAAGGAGAAGAAAAATGTTTCCCTCTAAATTAGCAATTAAAGGGAGAAATTCTGTTGCTCATTTATATTGCGTAAGTAGCATTTCAAAAAATCACGTCGATTCGTTGCGATGTTGCTTCGTTATTTCGTCTGTATACTTTTTCAGTTTCAAACAAGAATTTTGTCAAAGCAGTGAGATTTTCAGAGATAAAAAGTAGCCCGTGTAATTTCAATGCCCGTTAACTATATTCGTGCAAAAAATTGCGTCGGTCTTCGCGACTTTAAAGAACGACAAACAAATACAATCGTCCATTTAAAATATTAAGATGCATCACACTTAACAAAATAATTAATTGTAATCGAAAATTAATTTGCATTAATCGAAAGTGCCAATGAAACGTTTCACTACATAAGCACGGACGCATGGACGCACGCACGCACGCATGGACGCACGCACGCACGTAGGCATGCACGCACGAACGAACGCACGAACGCACACACGCACAATTGGGAGCATGAATAAAGAGTTTTATATCAATAAATAAAGTATTTATCATAAAAAAAATCCTCAAGTACGAATATAACTGGCACTACGAGGGTTCGTGCATCCACATAATAAACATTTAGATAGTATTTCTATGAAACTATTTATAAATGTTAATATTATTTCTCACCAGATAAATACATAAATATATTACTTAGTATATCTTTCACGGACATAACAAATATATATTTTAATATGCAAAGTTATTCTTACAATTTATTTAAGTAATTTGTATGGAGATTCAATGAACTTTTTGCAGACTCAACTATGTCTTAAGTTGTTCGACTATTTCTCGTAAACTGCTAGAGCCTATTTAGCTGTGATAATTTTCCTTTTAGTTGCGTTATATACAATACTATTGTGAATACTTTTCAGAAATTCAAAAACAACGGTTTAGCTGCTAGAGGGTGAGGACTGAGGAGAAGTAATTAACAAAAATTACCACTTTAAAGCTTAATCCCTGTATCGGAAAAGTGTTCATGATGTATACCCAATAATTTTGAAACACCTGTTCAATGATACCCTCCACAATAGGGTATGCAATTAAAAAAACACGCCTACTAACATTTTGAACTCAATATGATATCGATAAAAAGTAACCTAAAAAAATTTTAAAAGATTTTATTTTAGAACATTGTGGTATAAACATATAACAACATTGTGGTAAGATATATACCTGTACCCTACCTAGTTCTTGAATGGGATTTCGAAAGTCTCGGTTGCAATTTTAAATCTTGGTTGCAATATCAAAACTTCGACTAGGAAAGTTTGATGAGGTTTTGGATTACTAAAAAACTGTATATGTGATGTGAGACCGTGCGTGTATATGGAGCTTCGTGTACTTTTTATAACTTCAATAAAGTATATTGCAATAGGTTCTATAAAAGAATGTGGAAGAAATATAGATTAATCAAAAGTACATAGTAAACAATTTTAAAAATTGAAATAAAAAATCTGTCAAGCACGAGTGGATCTCGCACTATGAAGGTTCCGTACACATTTATACATTTATAAATATTTAGTTGTACAAAATATTCCTATTTCGCAAAAATTTAATTTTGTAAATAGTTTAATAGGAATATTAAACGATAACTATTGCCTACCGTATCTTTCACAGGCGTATATTGAAATAAAATATTTTTAATGTTATATAAAAAATATTTTTGATATAACTGTTTTTCTGAATATTATTAAGAATAATCTATATTTTTATTTGTTAAACATAAACAGTTACAAAAATCAACCTTACCGTTGTAATTATAAACAAAATAGTAATCTAAAAAATCAGCGTTTTTTGGGCGGTATTACATTAAGCCGTAATAATTATCAATTAGCACTAGCAAAATGAGATCTAACAACTTTTTCTCAATCAAATAGAGACATATGTTGAAAAGCGATGCATGTTTTGTTTATTTTCATCACATGCAGGACGTGCAATGCCTGGCGCATTTGCCGCATTGTTTGCGCGTGCTCCGGTCTCGCGCTCAGCTACAAAAAAACACACCTACCCACACCTCATCGAACAGGCGTATGCACCTGAGACTGTAATTCTGACAACCCGAGAAGCAACCTTCCCTTCAGTTTTATGCCTCTTGGTATATTTTGTTGGACAATACGACGATCAATGTGAGTTCGTGCAAGTTCAAACCCAACTTCTTATAGGTAGTGACAACGAACAAGTTTTTCAGCAGGACTATTTATTTGATATATTACTAAATCATTGGTATCAACTATGTTTATAAAATTGTGAAATAATGTAAAGGGCCATCGACGGCTATTACGTGATACATCGTATTGTCGGCACATTTTATCAAAAATATCTACTCAACATTTTGTTTGATTATAAAATGTTATTATATTGGCTTTTCGAGATTCATTATCCTGACATATTTTATAGTCATTATTCAGGGTAGATAATAGCAAAACCACCTTTTTGGGTTTTGGTGCATAGCTCACAATCGTGCAGTCAGATAGAAATCCGAACGTCGAATCGTGTGGTTCTCTGTTGTCAGTAGATATAAACAGCTCATGTATTTCTGGTTTATTCTTTTTTAGTGTTTCAACATAGGTAACCTTTTTTCTGAGTAATTCTTTACACACAGGAATAGTGGTGAACTACTAATTGTCCAACGTTACATTGCATCCCAAACCATACAATGGGTTGAGAACGCGGTGTATGATGTCTGGTACTTCATTCGACAGTATGAAAGAACACTCTGTTTGAACGCTCGCGTATATTTCGAAATTGTAGACATATTTGACATACACAACCATTATCATTTTTATTTCGAATTTCGCGGGTTTATTTGGTATATACTGTACAAATCCACAGCGACCCTCGAATGCTACTAACTGTTCGTCAATGTTAAGACATTCCACTCGATGAATATAATTCTTAAATTTTTTAACATCATAGTAATTATCTGACGTATAGCCAGTCGGTCAGACTGTTGACGAGCTTACCTGTCTCTAATATCATCGAACTGAAGAGCACGCAAAAAAATCTAAACCTACACTCGGACATGATCGTGTATACGATCTGTACACCAGTTCCTTTAGAGTCATCCCAGAAGTCCTTAGTATCTTTTCGCCACGCTCTACAGGTGCCAATAACTAATAAAACGTCTATTAGAGCGTTCACTTCTATCTCGCCTGTGTGCGAAACATCTGTGTCTCTTTTATACTTACACTTTATAGTATCTATAAAAGTGTTGGTCGATTCAACCAAAATTTTGAAAATATTGGCATAAACAGAAAGGAAGAAATACTGAAGAGCAGTATTTGCATAATTAGACATGACGTTATGTGATCGTATGTAGCTATGCGATCGTGTTCTGGGTAGTTTCCTCCATCGTGTGCCATTATGAGATTCGCAGTAAGCCAAAAATGATAAAGGTAAATTCATCTTCCGAAGAAGCGTCAGTTTGCTCTAGATCACAATCTTGCTCACTTTTCGATTCATCTAAGGAGTCGCCCGATCTTACCTGACCTATAATATCTTCTTCCTCCTCCACATTTCCTGTTGAACTCTCACTTTTTTCCTCCTCCCCTTCCCTCAGTCATCTTTGTATTTGCGATTCATTTTCATCAACCATAGTTTTCTAAAATGACACAACATATGTAAATAAATGCAAAAAAAGGTACTCTATAATAATTAAAACAGATAATTTATTATATATCGAATATAAGAAATAAAAAATATATATTAAATACTTACAATTTTGTCAAAATCCACCATAAAATTTGTATAATAAAAACTTCCATGAACGCTCGCGCGGGTTACATACGTAGCTCACCAAATTTCTAGGTTATTACTCTTATGTCCGTGTGCCGCGAGAATCGGCACGCTATTGATTGGATTGCCATACTTATGAACGAGAATTACATGAGAGGGCAGCACTGAGGTTTACGCAGTTTAAAAACACAATGCTATAGAAACAAACTGGATTACATGTGTAGCCTGCGCGTGAACTCTAGTGTTAAAAATGTCGAAAGGGCTAAACAAATAAAAAAAATAATATTGACTTTACCTGTAAGAATTTTTTACTTATTTAATTCATTGAAAAAAAAATTGTTTTAAAAGCATTCTGATATGTTTTATTCTGTTACAATTGCGCTACAGAAGCTAAATATTTGCTAGCCAAAATAAAATGTAAAAAATTACTGATGCCATGTTAAAAAAAAATTATTCTCACACTAGTAACTAAATTAAGTAAACAATCAAACTTATTTACTTTGTAACGGTTACAATACGAGTACTTCGGGGCCTCCCGATTCGTTTCGACCCTGACCGTATACACTACCTGGCCGCTTGTTTCAGCTTCATTGAAAGAAGTGAATAACAAAATGATAACATTTCCAGCGAATTTTTAAGAATGTAGCAAATGGTACTGACGAATCAAATTCTGTAATTCATTTATTAAATACTTTCATAATACCTGTCATCCGTAGTTCACCAGAAAATATTAGCCCTATTGTGTAGACAGTTTCAATTAGTAGTTAGGCTAGTGCTCGACAAATAAATAAAGGTCAAGGACACTTGGGGTTTAAGAAATGCTCTCCCCATACTTCGAGACAACTTAAATTGCGTGCCATCTTCACATACCGATCACAGCTTTACCAGTTGTTTTTAATGATACCAACATTTTCGGAAGTCCATTACTAAACTAAATAAACCGATAAACTCTATTTTACGTTTGACGACGTCAACGCCTGCAAAGAAAGACCTCGCCGGCCGCAAACAGTGTTACAAATCGCTCGATGAGGCCGGCGACCGAACGCCGCGCACTCTTATCGACGGCGTGGAGGTGCGAGACGAAGCGAGCGTCCGCGCACTTTCGGCACAATAATGTTGCACAAGTTAACAAGTTAAGGCGAGGAGATCTCTCGGCATCCTTGAAGAATTGGATTTCCAAGCTCCACCCCTTTCTCTTTCCGATAAACTAGCGCCATGTCAGGCGCTCGGTATATTAACAAACTAAATTAACCGCGCAATAACGAAATTAATCACGGATGATAATTTGTGACTCTGAAATGTTAATATGGTTTTAAATGTTACTTGAAGGCGTATTTGCATCTTTGACGAAAAACGCCTATTTTTGTAAAGTTTGTTATAAACTCTAGGAATATGTGGTATAATTATTTTAATATGAAGAAATAGATCAAGACTGCATTTATAATTCTGGTAGATTACTTTTTGTTGTTTTTATATTTTTATATAACTGAAATATTTAATTTCGTGGTGTCTATTATTTTCAGTTTTATATTTAACAGTTTAAGTATGGTGTTAATAAGTGTGTGTGTGTGTGTGTGCGTGCGTGCGTGCGTGCGTGCGTGCGTGCGTGCGTGCGTGCGTGCGTGAGTGCGAGCGTGCGTATGTATATATACAGTCATATGACTAGGTTAAACAATTAAGATTAGTAAACAATTAAGTCCACAAATCTATAGTATAGTGGACTTATCGTAAAATGTTATTACTATTTCTTTTAGATGTCCCGTTAAATTGGATATTCAGCGTATTGCAGCGTGGTCAGAATAAATGGATAATAGACAAAATTATAAATTATATAATTCTTTATTTCTTTTTTTATATATTTTATATGAATGTTACAATTTTAATTTAAAATTGTCATATTAGATGAAATTTGCGGTTTGGAAACTAGCCTATATAATTTCCTGGCCCGCCAACTATATTTCTGCAGAAAATCATGTCAATCTGTTGTTCCGTTGCTACATGAAAAGAGGACAAAGTAACATACTTTGTTATTTATAATATTTGTTGAGATTGTTATATTAGTTAGGATAAGATTTCCTGGGTTTAAAAGTAGCCTATAGTACTTTCTCGGTATACTAACTAGCTGTATGTAGAAAATTACGTGGATCTGTTGCTATATTGCGACGTGAAAGAACAAATACCTATTGGAATTTTTAATATTTGTTGGGATTGTTTTACTAGTTAAGGTGTTTCCTGGCTTAGAAATTAGTTTATGTCATTTCCTGGTCCGCTAATTATGTCTGCGCAAAAAGTCACATTGATCTTTTGCTCCATTATGACTAGAAAGTAGTACAAATAAACACAGTTTTGCATTCAAAATAAAAATTAAACGCTGAAACATGTGCATTTTTTTAATTACAAAACAAGAAAAATAATTTTTGAACAATGCTAGTGTAAACAAATTGTACGGCAAGCTTGGGGAACTTTATTTCAAACACATCTACAATTCACACAGATTGCAAAAAGATATAATTTTCTGGTACTAATTCATTTCATAACATTTTTATCCCTAAACCCATACAATTATTAATTTTTTCGATCATGGTAAAGTAAAACAAGTGTAGTATTTATGATCATACCGCATTTATTATGTTTTTTTTTATTACAATAAATGCTCAAAATGTCTTCTAGCTGTTTGCATAACCGGCATCTTCTTACAAAATTTCCTCTTAAACTTCGTAAGGCCCTTTCCTTGTTTTATACCACTTCAGACACGTGGTCTAATTTTTGTATTAATTGTTGTTCATTATCGTTAGTAGTCTCATAGACCGCCTACTTGAAATATCCCCATAGAAAATAGTCCAATGGATTGAGGTCTGGCGAACGTGGTCGCCGTGCATTTGTACTGCCACGTCCTATCCATCGATGTGGATAAGTTGCATTTAAGTATTCAGTTTGTTGCATTAAGTGGGTAAGTTGCATTTAAGTATTCATAGATGTGGGTAGTTGCATTTAAGTAGGCCGGTGCACCATAATGCTGTAGCCACATCCTGTCACGTACATCTTGTGGTATTTCATTCAACAGATTTCCTAGTTCGCCTCTTAAAAACCGTAGATAATCGTGCTGTAGCCACATCCTGTCACGTACATCTTGTGATATTTCATTCAACAGATTTCCTAGTTCGCCTCTTAAAAACCGTAGATAATGAACTCCATTAAGCCTCGGTGGAAGTTCAAATGAATCGAAAATTTTGCTATCCAGGATTCCAGTCCACAAACTGACTCCGAATTGATGTTAAAATCTATCTTTCCTTACATTGGTGTAAATTGTGCATATTAAATACTCTCATTCTTTTAAAACATGATAAAAAAGGGTAGCAGTGCTCGCACGCGTTGTACACGTTACGGGTACAAAATATTTCTTCTTAAAATGCGGTGCACTGTACTTCTTGCGGCACCAGTACGTCGAGAAATCTGCCGATCACTAGTAGAAGGAGCGTCTTCCACTCCGGCCAGCACTCGACGCTCATAAAAATTTCTAGGTCTTCCTTCAGGAATTAAATTTCCAGGAATTCGACCCCCTAAATATGTGTTATTTATACGAAGAATGATTCTGTGATCGGGATAGCATTCGCGATTAGGGTAGCCACTCACTACACGCACGTGCGACCTGCCGAACATTCCTATCAAATAACCTGTAAATGAAATACATTTCTGCATAATCACAAGCAGTGTAGGTCTGAGGCACTTTGCAATGCAGTCGGTCAAATAATATCCAAATCACAAGCACAAACAAGGTCCAATTAAAGCTAGGTACAAATAAAAACCGTGGTAGGGAAAAAACAGTAAAACACACGTCGATGGCTCCGAGCGATAAGCAAGTCACTAAAGAAGAGAAGTCGTTGAGAGCATTCAAATTGAAATATAATTAATATTTAAGTGGGAATAAATTAATTTCAGTTAAATAAATTACATCTGGCGTTTTAAATTAAACCATAAGACATATTAATTCAAAATAATCACGTAATTGAAATTAGTGAAAAATATATATTTAAATTTAATACTTTAAATTTTAAAAAATTACACTCGAACCAAATAAAAATTTAGCGTTTATAAAATGTAAAAGAATCATATGACGAAAAAAGAAAATTATCATTTAAGCTAATAAACTAAATCTTTGCAATTAATCATTACAATTATTAAGAATTATTGATACTAAAATAAACATACCCAAATCACGAAATATTATTTGTTGAAATAATATCGATATAAAGTGAGAACAGAAAGCACAAAATCTAACCAAATTTTACTTACGATTATAAAAAGTATAACTATTAACACTTTTTTTATGAACAATAATCAAAACATGGCATTAACCTAAGAAAATAATATACATGAAATGCAGTTTGATAAATTATTACACCGGTTTAACTTCGAGCCATTTGGTATTGTACTGTACTTATAAAACTTAAACGAGTATTACAAGAAAAACTTTATTCGATATGTAGGCACGTCTTCGTTTCCGTTTTGTTACACGAAAACAGCTTACATATTTTTATCACTAACGTCATTCAGAGCAGTTTTACTTAATACGTAATTGTAAATAAATAAAAAAAATAATTGAAACGTGTAAAGAAATAATTATCTTAATATATTACGTATATATTAAGGATAGTTTTTAAATGTAGTCATTGTTAAATTCCTTTGCGAAACGTACTTACGTAAATTTCGTACTATGCGTATAAGGAATTGCAGAATTATAGTTTTACCTTTTTAAACTGACTATACTTCATGTGAGCGACGGCCCGATTCCCAACGATGTGAAATCCCCGGCGGGCCCGCCTACACTACGTATTTCGTAGGGGGTATATATGCCTCTAAAGTAATTTTTTTAGTTGATTTAAGTCATTTGGATGGAGTTTTTATGAACTTCTTAAAGGTCCAACAACACGTCATAAGTTTGTCGACTATTATTTGCAAACTAATAAACTCTGACGATTTTCGTTTTAATTTCTTTACACAGTAAGTAAATTAAGGAAACTATGTCACTTCAAACCCTTGTCCCGTTAATCATATGTAATCCGACAACATGTTATTTGTTTAAATGAGTCGACTAGTATATCAAAAAATTAAAGTTTAAATTTTGTATAAAATCATAATTAGGTTTAAATTAACAGGTTTAAAATAACCTTTACATTAAATGTCAGTTTGGTACACCTATTGCAAACTGTCAAGTGTCAAAATGAACTTGAAACGAATAAGTGACATCACTTATCAGTTTCAAAAAAACCTAGTTTTTTAAAAACGCGCACATAATAATTAAAACGCAAATTATTTTGTTTTAGAATGTATTTACACTTACCTAAATTTTATGTTCCGTTTCCGTGTTAAATGCCTTCCCCGTACTTACTTTCGCACTTTCGCAACCGACGACAATAATTTTGACTTAAATTATCTACGTTGTGCGTCTGGTATTCGAATTTTGCTCCCTTCTAAAATGAGTTAGCACATTTTGTTCCATATTTATCGATGTTATTGGAGAAGTATCACCTGATATCACTGAAATTATGGGCTATATTCTCCCGTATTGCATTAATAATAACTAGACTTGGTTGTCGGAGGACGTTCGACGTACATTCTTAGGGCTATTGTAATGGCATTCGGCATATAACTAATACCATGTTCCACCAGAACTAAAAAACGGAATTCCACTCACTCGCTATCACAAATAACAAATCACTTCACAGAAACCAGCGACGCGCAATAAACTAATCAACTGTTATGTCAAATAGAGATGTGTAACTCACGAGTGAGAGATATAAAAGATAGAGCTCATATGTTACGATCATATCTATCACTCGCTCACTTGAAATCAAAATGTATCAATATATCACTAGCTCGGAAGTGATCAGGGTCTTTTAAGTTTCACCGAATCAACAATTTCACTCACTCGTCGCGTCGTGAAGATAGATTTACGAGTATATGTTTTGATGTTAAATGAAAGAGAAAGATAACGATCGAACTGTTTAGTCAAATATGCAACTGGATCTATGTAGACGACGTAACTACTCGCGATCGAATGTGATAAAGTATACTTTAGTTCGCTCAAAATATTTGCGTAAACAAACCTGTCTTTGTTTCATTTCAAAATTCTAATTTATAATTGTATAAATAGGTCAATCTATTCCAATTTATTTAATTATCATTAAAGTTATTTTATGTAAAATTTGAATCTAGGTTCACAATCCTAAAACCTGAACCTACAAAATGTTAAGCAAAGTGGATACTCTTGTACAATTTATTTTTATTTTCAAACAATAGTGCGTAATGTTCAGCCATTACTATTTATGACCATTGTTCAATGGTTCAACGTATGCGTAATAATTTTTTTTTAATAACTCGGAGTACTGAGATACTGAGCTTGAGATATAAATGAGTGATATATATATATCTTTCCAATCAAATGACATATATCACTCTTTTCTTTTCACTGATATATTTGATCATGTAATGTCAAAACTAATCTTTCAAAACTAACCGGAAGATATGTGTGAGGGTTGCCATATGAAATAATAAATAATCCATAGACTGAATTTGAAACAGGCAATAAAATTAATATTATATTATTAATAAGAAGCGAATAATAATTTATCTAAGTAACAAATGAAAAAATATCGTATTAATAGTTATTCCGACAAGTTTTTAGAAATCGATAATATTTTTTATAATCCGTAATATTTTATATGATAATGAATGGATGTTAAAGATTTTTAAATGGCAATCATTTTGATTAACGAAATGTAAATAAAGTTAGTTTTAAAATTAATTTTGATATCCTTTTCTTTTTTTTATCCTTCTTATGTAAAACTATACCAATGACAGGGATAGGTAGACAAATAAAATTCACTATCGATCGCTACGAAGAGTAATAATGCAATATTGCCACATTAATTACGTTTATTGAAATATAAGACATAGGTTAATGCATTTTCACGTTAATGACTTATGCCAATTTTTAAATATCATAAATGTGGTATGATTTTAAAAAAATAGGTGTATTGCAATCTACCCATGATGCACTACTATTGTGAATATTTTCAGACATTTTAACAATAACGGTTTAGCTAGTACGCGACGGAGAAGTGTAACCCTAAAAATATGAACACTTAAAAGCTTAATGTTGGGTAAACGGATTCCTTTATCGAAAAAGTGTCCATGACATATCCCAAACATTTTTGCAAACTCGTTCATCGAAACCCTACACGATGGGATATGCGAAAAAATCACTACCATTTCACATATGGGGAGCCCCCCCCCCTGAAAACATTTTCCTTCATAACTTTACAAGCGTTACAAATATGTATTACCCTGTCAAATTCCAGCTTTATAGCACTTACAGTCTGCAAGTAAAACGGTTGTGACAAACAGACGGACATGGCGATAAATATAACGGTTCCCAATTAGGCTACGGCGAAAGTAGACACTTACTATGCGCACAGATTAATAGAAGCAACTAACGCGAAAATAAAATTCGAAATATACTCTAAAACAGAAAGTATAGTTGTCGTTTCTTATATGAATTCGAATGTGGCAACCCCCTACCCTGAAGATGTATAGTTTCCTCCTGTATGGCGCATTATGCATACAGAGGTAACTATACTATGCGCTCTGTTGTCGTTTTTTGTGGTTTATTTATATACCCCCCCCCCCCCCTCCATATAAATAAGCCACAAAAAGCGACAACTTTTATTCAGATCCTTCACGACTTTAAGGATGTATACGAAAGATCGTATTGAGTATATCTTATTTACTTTAGAAATATTTGACAAAACAGTTAAGCTAAAATATTCACTTGTAGTCGGTCAAATTGCACCCTTATAATCTTGAAATATCTTTATGAATAATAACATTTATTACATACACTTTGTTTATTTCAATTTATTAAAATAATAGTAATTATTTTACCAACTTTTCTTAAGCAAATTTCTTAAATAGTCTAATTTTGTAAGGTTAAGATTTTTCTTCTTTTTACTATGTAATAAAATTAATACTTTCGTTATAACTCATATTTACGACAATAGTACGGTTGACTCGTACTTAAAGTCACCAAATACAGTCACTATTTTTATGTAAACTTCTGAGGACCATTCCCAAACACTAATACATTCGTTTATCGGAAGCTAAATAAAAATATTAATATCTGAAGTACCTTCTCATGGCGATAACGGATTGTGCGGGTCTCTATCTATAATAGTATTAGATGTGTAAGGATACTTATAATTTTACGTCAAATGGAAACCGTTATAACACATTAGTCGCAAGAAGTTACCATAGACGTGAATTTGAGGTTTGTTCATTTCATTGTTATTAATGAATAATGTTGAAAGCGAGGAAACATTTATCGAGTTCCTTACTAAAACTTACATTTTAAACTCACGTTGAATTTCAAATAAGTAGGTACTAAATTCTAAAAATCGCACATATACACATTGAAATGTTATTAGTAATGATCATATTTTTATGCAACAATTTATTTTGATATAACCAATGTGCTATTAACAAAGAAAGTTGTTCAATAACTCCTAATGTTATTGAATCAATTCAATAATGACGGCGAAAATTAGATGGCAGATCAATGTAATCATCCCAACGTAAACATTACCAATGTAATCATCCCGTCGATGATAAAAATATCAAACAATAATATCGATGTTCCATTTCAAGGGTCGAGTACATTTCACATCTGCCATAAGTATATACCATATGAATATATTTTCAATACGTAACAAATGAAACATTTTCTTTGTTATCTCTGTCGTAACTGCTCCAGTAGAAAAGCGTAGTACTCTCTCGTTGTATAAACATAATTATCTTTGAAGCCAATGAGCAAGGTACCCTCTGTGCCTAAAAAAACCGTCGGCATGACTTGTCTGGCCGATTACGACACCTTGAACTTCTTAGGGGGTGGGGTACCCTTTTTATGCCACTGCATAGATTTCTGCTTATTAATGTTCGTAATGATGAACCCAAATTTCATCAAAATTGTCAAAACTTCATTTTTATCCTTTCTACAGAGGTTTCAAATAATCGCGTGAACATTTGACACGTTTTCGCGTGAGTATTTTCAGCGCCCATCTTGCGTTGACTTTTGACATGTCAAAGTGGCCATCAAAATGGTTGTAGAAGATATTCTAACCATTTCTCCCAACTGCCTCTTCCTATAATCGGACACTTTCCAATACAAGTTTCTCAACTTTTTCAACAATGTCCGAGAAGGTGGCTTCGATTGGCCATCCTGAGCGCGGATCGTTCTCGATCAAATCTCTACCTAGTTTGAAGAAATTATGCCACTTGTTAATCATGGTTTTACTAAAACAAGAGTCCCCGTAAACCGAAGATATCTCATTCAATACGACCTGTGGTGTATTCCCTGCTTTGTTAGGAACCCGACGACAGTCCGAATTCGATTTTATCTATAGTTGATGATGCCAGAATGAGTTACTTGATCGGTGTTAGCTAGGCGGTTAATAATACAATTAAGCTGAAACTTGATATATGAGTAAGCAAGCCCACCCCTCGCTATCCCCTCTATTCTGCGAACTTTTTGATCCACCCTATCTATAGTTATCGTGTAAACAGTAAAACATTTCATGCAATTAAATTAACTGGCTAATTACGAATAAATATAAACTTCAAATATTACCACTGTGTTAATTACGTAGGTAGAATGAATTAGATATATTTAATATTTTAACTTTCTATCTCGTTTATGCAACGTAACGAAAATAAAATTTGGAATAATGTTATTAAAATACAGAATAGTAGAGCTTGCACTACGAGGATTCCTTACATTTTTTGGGCACTTACAAATATATATCTAAGGGTACAAAGTGTTTCTATTAAACTCATCTACAAATATTAATTTTTCACAATGTAATGTGATCATATCTTTCATATACGAAAATGAAAAAAAAAACATGGTGCATATTTAAAAAAATTGTACGATATAGGATAATCACTACATTTTCCTGCAATATTCTAGTTTTTACCAGCCCTGTTTTTTCATGGTTTTTGTTTCTGTAATTTCGGTAATAAGGGAGGGATGCTCTATTTCCGCATTTTTAGATACATTTCTAAATATGCAATTAAAATTAAGGAAAAATATTTCTTTATATTATTTCTCAAAACTAGCGCTTTAAAATGATACTCAACATGACATAAACAATTTATAAAAATTTGAGTACTTTAGCCCCCCCCCTCCATTCTTACGTGAATATTTTAAAAGTAAGCCCAAAATATGTCGGTTAATAAGATGTTTCTACGTCTTGGGGTTACTGAAAAAATCATCTGTGACAGACGGACAGACAGGCACGTGTTCCATTTTTCAGTTTGAGATACGGAAATCTAAAAAACAACTTTTTTCTACGGGACCTTAAACTCGAATTATCACTTTTCAAAACAAATCAATTAAAAAAGTTATTTGACGAAACTAATTGTCAATCATCTCTAAGGTAAACCGTATTTTTAAATAAAGCATTTTAAATTACTTTATATTAACCTACTATATAAGCGTAATAAAATACGATAAAATATGCTTTTATTGCGTACATTTATTAATTTAATTAATTTAAACCATTGTCCGAAGTGCTTTTTAGAGAAATGGAACCCGTTAACAACAAATGAGCTGAAATTTCTGAATGGAACCTAATGTAGAATGGATTTCCTAATGTAGATATATGCATTTAATCAACAGACTATAAGAGTGAAACTTTATTATTTCAATTATATTCTTTTTTCATTAATAAGTTATGGTACAGTATATAATATTATTTTTTCTTGGATTTTATTCTATTTCCTTTGTATTTAGTTATACGTACCGCCTGTAGGAAGTTTTCTTTCTGTTAACAAATACGTTATTTCACTGCAAAGCAGGTTATCAGTTATTGTGGGTTCTGAATAAGTTTGCATCGTTGACAATAATAGGATTCAAATGTACAATATACCTTAACAATATCTATCAGTAAGCGAGAAGCCTACGTACATGAACCGGCATGAACGGTTATTATTTAGACTTGTATTGTTTTAGACTTTCCGACAATTTTTCTGCAATGATCTTGTTATCCTAAACTCCCTACATTTTCTTTTGTACATACTTTTACAAGTTCTTTTGTTCAGCGTATACGTTCCACAATTGTCTTCTTGTTATATTTTTTATATAGCGTCTGTGACTAATCATATTCTTATTGTAACCAAAGATCGATTAAAACATTTTTTTATTTAAAAGATTTGGCATACGATTGTGACCTTGATAAATAATTTGAATGCATGAGAATACAACTGTAGCCTTAAGTTCGTTAAGTCTATTTTGGGAATTTTTTCGCCCTTTACTTTTTAAGAGTAGTTTAAATATAAAACGGATTTTTTAAATGTTTTTAAAACCTTTTGGAAAACCAAAATTTGACCCAAGCTTTGAGTTACGTGTTGCGAAATATTAGAAAACTTCGACGGAGGCTATTGAAATGCCGTATTCGACTTCATCACGGGTAAAGGAAACTGAATATAACTGTTACGATCCGGAAACTAAAAAACTATCTGCGCCGTGGGTGTTTTCTTCCTAGTTGCCTTCCGAAGATGAAAGAAAGGAGTAGCGCCTGTAAAAAAAATGCTCGCCATGTATTTTAGGTTGTTATGCAATTGTTCTGGAAAATAAACTAATATTACCGCAGGTTGGCATCCCAGCAATTGTTTGTCTATTATGTTAGAAAAAGTTTCGAAGAAAAGTCCAAGGAAGAGTGGGCAGATTCTCTCCGCTGTTCCACCGATTGAAACAACGCACAGAATGCCGCGGAGCAGATTTTGAAAAACAATAAACAACTTACGCTCTTGTTAGTTGATTCTTGAATCAACTAGCAAGAGCGTAAGCTTGCAAGTTGAACTTTCACATTTTACGGATTTTGTAGGTCTACATAACATATAGAAAATATACTCGTATTAACAAAGCAACATAAGCCAGGGGACGAGAGGCGAAATATAATAAGTATATTTTTTGCACTGCAATATAATTATTTAATCACGTGTCTGTCAGTCGTGTTCTTATAACGTTTTACAGAATAATAGCTATTTTATATTCACGTTCTCGGCTCAAATTGGTGAGGGGACAGGAAGAAAAGTCATAATTTATGTAAATTACAAAATGCTTTAGAGATAACGACGTTTTTTGTTACATTCTAATCAGACTATTTTAGAAAAACGTACTTCATTTTGGTTACCTCTAAAAATACATTTTAAAAAATAAGCACCGACATAAATTTTAAAAATCAATGTCACAAAACGTGTCATTGAAGATTCAGCTTCAGTCAATAGAAAATAAGCACGTATTTTTACAAATGCATATTCTTGATACGTAATTAGTTTAACCTATTCCAAGTTTCAGCTAATTATATCAATAATTTAAGACTTGTTTCGAAGACATATAGACGAAAAATGATAGTTTCGAAGACATATAGACAAAGTTTATTTGCCAACAGAGTTTCGATTACTAAATGAAGCCATAACAAACATAAATATAAGATAATTGCAAAATACAATCACCGCTCCTATTAAATTTACTTAAATGACACTAATGTAATATATAATAATTTTTTAACATTTATTTTAAAAATAAAAAAAGACAGTTAAATTAAGTCAAAAACATAGTAACGCAACATATGGTGAAAAAACAAAACGAAACATAAAAAAAACGTTAATGCTTATATATTTACATAATTTATTCAAGACATGCCTCAATCACAAAACGGTATAAAGAGCGTGATCATAAAATCAACGATTCATATTGCTGTGCTTTAGGGTACCTTACAAATTATTAGTCTTAATCAACCTTCGTCCATATGTCTGTCATTTTATTGAGAGCACCGCCTAGCTTGTTAACTGACAATTAACCTTAGACCGGTGAATTAAAACACATTAGCTGCTCTCACACTTGATAATTTGCACCTGACATAAGTATTTACTATTTCGTAATTAATTAAATTTAACAAAATGTCTTGCGAATTGAGCACTTTTTCAATATTTTTAACAATTAATTATCCAATCAGAGAGACAACCTACAATACTTTCAATACAGAAATACAGGTGCGAAAGATATATATTTTAGGAGTCCATTAGTGCAATAGAGAAACATTGCAATAACTCAAATATCGTTTTAAATTATCAGTATTATTGGTGATATTGTGTTTGTCCCCCACGTACACTTTTGAAGGCCTCATTTACCGAATTTGCTTTACTTTTTGGTTTCACATGCTGTAACTAAAATATTTACGCATTCCAATCGATATTAATATGCCTTACTGCTGGTCGTTTTTACGGTCAGTCGGTCAGATGTTGTGGTGAGGTTTGGGACGCCAGGGAGAGACGGCTGCTTACTGCTGCCATATTTTCAAATTTGTATGTATGTGAAAAATTATTGTAAATTTTATGATAACACAAATGCAGGATATAATTAACAGCGTATTATTTCATGTAGCTGTTGCGCTTGTATCTTTAGTTTATGTTCGAACGACGTAGATTTAATTCTCAACCGTCTACAAGGTCCTATACCTATTTTTATTTCCATAAACCGAGTGTTACAAAACGACGGTTTACTATAATCAAGGATTAGGATACACGCAAATGAAAATAACGTCCAAAGACAATGAAGGAAAATGCTGTTACAACATTTGCCGTTTACAATGCATAAACAACAAATAATTCAAATGTTGGCTAACAAAAAAATAAAACAATGAAAGGCACTAAGGAGCAACGGCGTGGAACGATCACGGACTATGGGCATTGGTAGGACGGGGCAAGACAGCGAACGTACATAATTCGTACGTTTATAGCTACTGTTCGATCATCATTGAGTGATTGGCTGCTCAAATCAATGATGATATAGAAAATTATTTCAAAAAAATATATACAGATTTACGCTTGTAAAGAAAACTAGGTTGTTAACTGCTAAGCTTAGTCCTCTCTCTTATCACCCCTCGCTGAATACTGTGTCATAAGTGCACCCATCGTATTAGTAGTCAGAATAGGCTAGCATACAGCCAAATAGCCAGCAGGTGAGCCATAGTGTGCCGGCGGCGAGCGATTGCGCACTCTATTATAATCGAGTGAAAGGCGACCGACGGGTAAACCGCTGGCCAGTAGTTGCATTGCAATTATTTCATTACGAATGTGTAATAAAATATTAATATTTGGACGGAGGTGAGTCATTTGTGGGAATTACAAAAGCGAATCGAGAGCGAAAAGGAGCACAAGGCGCGCGGTATTTAATAAGTCATGGTATGCACTTGAAGAAGTGGGTGCTCCACCAACTGGATACTTTTTCGCAAAATCATTTATTAAATTTACAACGACTGTACTATCCCGTTTAACGGAATTGTGACGATGAGCTAAGTAACAAAATAAAACACGCCCTTTTTTGAGTGCAAAAAAAGACAAAAATATTTGAAATGACTCTTTCTAACACATCCAACACTTGCGTGCGGTTTTTACCCGCAGTGGCGATGTCTCCGTAGCTATTCGTGGGCCGATCAATGTGCGCAAGTATGGTATGTACGAAAAAGATAACAAATAATTAAGCACATTATTTTAAATTTTCTGAAAAAGTCATTCTTTAAATTTTATTTTAACGACACAACTATTTTTAGTCAAGGAATCACGTCTTTCTTTGTCCGACACTTATTCCCGGACACCGTGTATATAATGAATAATAAAACAAAACCAAACCTCGAATTTACTTTCGAGTCTTCTTAAAAAAAATATCAAATCTCTTACAAGTGACTGTTTTCGTTCATCGCTTGATAAACAGTCGCGTAATAACGAAACCGTGTTAAGTACAGTCGCGTAAAGCGTGCGGAACAAAGGCGAGTAAAAAAATGTGTCTGCAAACTCGCATATTGTCTGGGACAAAAAGAGATATGTGTTATAACACAAACAGTTGCCGACTTATTACTACAAGAACTATCTCTTACAGCCAAATCACAAAGAAGCGAGTGAGAAAAACAAGTGTTGTGGTAATGTTTAGATAATTAGTAAATACTAATTAATGACACTTACAAAACAAAATAACGATATTTACATAAATACGAAAGTACATAGTTAATAAATATTTACTTATAATTACTTGGTAGGCAAAAACCCCTTTCGCTGTAACTAGCTAACTATAAATCACATCACAGTTCGTATAACAAACATCACGTAAGCAAAAAAATATTAAAAGTACAGTTAGCCTCGGTATGGAAGTGATAACACACATTTAATCAATAGAAGGAGCTTTATAGTTAAACACGAGGCCTACTACCTTCTTGCCTAATAGATAAAGCTATAACTGCTGAGAATGTTCCTCTCCCGCCAGTGAGAATCGTTACCCTAAAATGTAGATCGGATGGAGCTTATATTTCGACAGAGCAGCACGGAGCGGAGACGTTTGAATAACAAGATTTACAAGCGGGCAGTGCTCGAATGCTGGCCGTGCTATTTTAATGCCCAGCGATATTGAGTCAATTACTGTTAATCATTTCGACATTATTACTTCGCGTTTGATTGAGCACAATAGACAAATAAAACCAATCAGGCGCAACGTACTTTTGACATCGATATATACCATTATTTAGTCCCCACTTACCCCTTAATATAATATATAATTACTTAACTAAAAATGGTTGCTTACAACAAAATTTATACTTAATGATTAAACATTTCACCATTTCTTCGTTATTTACTAAAAATGGTTACTTACTTAAAAATGGTTACGTATTTACTAAAAAACGATTACGTAAAACAAAAGTTCATCGTCTCTTCGTTATTGCGAAATAGAAATAAATCCCATTGTCTATTTTAATGTAAAATATTAGGAGTCGTAACAAGTAGAATTTTCGGCTTTATACAGACTAACCGGCGAAAGCCTTGACCAAATAATCGGCAAAATTATTCGGTCGTATCGGCGTCTTTATGCTAACCTGCCTCTCCGATACACTGGTCTTGTCACAGTAACCCTTTTTGTGATAAATGTATTCCATATGTCACAAAAAGCGTTGCTGCGACAAGACAAGTGTATGAGATCTCATACGAGTTAAAGCCCGTTGTAGTATCGACCGTGTAACAAGAGTGAAAACAACGTTATTTAAAGAGCAAAAGTTCGCCAATCTCCAACATAATCGGTAAGTTACTCGAAACCCTTATCATGTTACAAATCAAACAGAGTCGGAAGAGCTAACTCGTATCCTGTTTACCAAACGAAAGATAACCGGTGAGTTCAGAGTCGTCTGGTACAGTTTTCCGACTGTGAAGAGGTAGTAGCTGAAATAAATACAAACTATGACGCAATCAGATCAAGTGCGAAGAACACCATTTTAACCGAACTTGATACGTACTACCACACGAGTGTGTGGCGTATGTATAAAGTTGTACAAAATCGTAAAAGAATTAAAAATAATCCAATTCCTTATTAACGTCATCATTAGTTCTAAGTGGAAAAAATGCTTTTGCAACACCCCGTTCCGACGTAAGGGGAACGGGGTGTTGCACGTTGACGTGGGGCTAGAGGAAGATCGAAACATTAAATGGTAAGCAATATATAATAACTTTATATTGCGGTCTAATTCAATATTTATCGAAGTCACGAGAATTACTTTCCCGATATTAGAGGTATTTCAGAGTATAATATAAAAATACGTATACATACCATTTCATGCTCTTATATCACTTTACTTTTTGACTTTTGAATACGATATTTAGTTAAATTTCAAACTATACGTTCTCCTGCAGAAGAAGTCAACTGAGCCAAAAGAAACTAATACTCTCTACCCGATATTATTCGCGTTATGCTCTTTCACAAGAAAATGTGTCAAGCACGAGTAGAACTCCCACTTAGGGGTTCTACACACTTAGGCACTTATATACATTTAAAACATAGATAGTATTTCTATTAAACTATTTATAAATATTCATTTTTATTATATCGACAATGTAAATATATTACCTGCTATATATTTGAGAGGCGTAAAAACATCGTGCACGTTTCAAATATTATAACATCTAGCAAGAGCTGCTTGGGCTTCTAAACATCCTATTTTTTCATAATTTTCGGGTTAGTAGTCTCGGAGAAATATTTTTTTCCATATTTTTCAGTTTATTTCTGAAGATAACACACTTAAAATTATGAAAAAAATTATATTTTTATGTGTGTAGCTATCGAGATGTGTGCGGGTGGGTTAATATGTTTTATTGCTATACCAAATTTCAAGTTTCTATGTTAAGCGGCGAAAGTAAGGCCTAACACAGACACGTGAAGGATTTATAAGGGTTCCGTATTTTCTTTTGAGGTAAAGAACCTTAAAAAAATATGTACGAAATTAAAGCCATCTGTTCGTAATTAGCTAGTGTACTATTGTTACATTTATTTAGAGTTTTAAAAATATATATATCTGAAAAAATTATTGATTGCAGTGGTGGTATATTTCTGGACTACGGCACAGTAGTTTTTTTATATCCATATATATATATATATATATATATATATATATATATATATATATATATACATATATATATATATACATATATATATATATATATATATATATATACATACATATAGATACATATATCTGTACACATATCTATATAATTTCATATCCCTTGACAAGCAAATCTAGGTGATGAAATCTTAAAAAAAAATCATTACGATTTCGATCTCAGCCCGCCATCTCATTGCGATAACAGTTCGTCGAAATGATCTTTCCATATTGTCACGATCCATCATACATATCAATGCCGCTTGGCAAAAATGTTATGTGAAAATAACAGAATGTGAGAGACAATTAGCAGTCTATTACGATTGGGTGTACAGAATACACAGTGATTATACAAAAACAAATCAGTGGGGATGATTATTCACGCGAGCAAAACGCGCTGCGTCGCGGTGAAGCTTCACCGGAAGATTAATAAAACGATTGCCCTTTATAAGACGATATATTTCCCGCTTACAAGAAGGCCCAGCGAGAGCAGAGAGGGAGCGGACTGCTATCGCCAGTGTTCGACGTCGACTCTTCGATGAGCGAGCCGGGAGGCGCGGCGCGGGCGGCGGGCGCGGGCGGCCGTGGCGCACCGCGAAGTCCCGTAACCCGGCGAGTGCGCGACCGCTCGCATTGAGCGGGAAGGAGGTCGCACAGTTACCGTCGGTTTTGTGAATTCGACTCACATTTTGTTTCGCGCGTCGCGTCGTTCGACCTCAAAGCGAAGGCGTTCGCGTGAACTGGATACTGGCCGCCGGTCGAATTACATCGCTATATGCCGGCTGCGGCACTGTAGCGCGCCCGCTTCTTTCTCCTTGCCGTTGCACAACCTTTATATCTACCGGCTACGTATTTTGCTGACATGATAGTACTACTGATACATTTTATAATTAATAAGATTTATTTGGAAATATTATTTGAAGCGTCTTTTTAATTTTCAGTCAGCAAATAAGTCAAAAATGGTATAATTGCCAATTGTTGATATTCAGTATAGCCAAAATATTGTGTCCACCACTGTCGACAGTCTATTACATATCGCCGTTACATGTAAAGTACTCACGAGATAATAGGTACATCAACGCAAAAGTTGTCTTATTTACATTATATAGGTAAAAATGTTTAACTGGATACCACTGATGTGATTTTGACATGATAAGATGACTGATGTTTATTTGATAAAATGAAGTAAAGAACTCTACAATAAAATAATTCGTATGCGGTGAATTGTATTAATGAGTTCCCCGCATTATTTTATTTCATGAATAAGCATGGAGAACATGACTCTTTAGTCATTTATTATGTATTAAGTATATACAAATATTACTTTGATATATAATGGTTTAATTAACTCAAAAATACTGTTCCAGTTTTACAATGAAAATGGGCCGTAGCACACAATCTATCATAACCACATTTATAAACAAAGTTAAACTTTATGCAGATATTCCTGTTGTTCACAATATTTTCATACATTATTTTCATGTAACAATAATGGTTTAAACGTTTAACTCAAATACCCCTTACGTTTACTTATAACTTTTAGGTTATAAAGAAATATATATATTATATACACTACGCGGACACTAAGTTTATGTTTTTGAAAAATAAACAAAATCTTCCTTTTTATAAAATTAGTATTATTTCACGGTATAAAATATAAACTCGTATAGGTAATCAAAAATTCTTAGTAATTCCTTCATAACTAGCCCTATGAAAGTGGAGACTAAAGTCTATAGAGAGTAAAGTCTATATAGGAGACTAAAGTGTATGGTGTGAAAAAAAAAGATAAACGTTTGAAACTATACATATAACTAAAAACAAAATAAATGACAGAAGAAAACGGAGACGATATATTTAACGTTTCCGTCTGGAAATTCTTTCCACAGCTCGCCGGCAATTACATTAATAATAATATTGAGCACAATAAGAACTCGGCTGTGAGCAGCACCACGTGACCGCGGCGGCGTTGCGCGCTCGCTGTGACGCAACGAGAGAGAGCCCGCGCCGCGCCGTTTGCGACACCGCCACCGATCTCCGATGCGTGCAGCCGGCGAGCGCGGCTCGACCCCTTTACGAGTTTTCACCATTACATTTCATTTTCATTAAATCGGAGCACTGTCGCGTGGCGCCCGAGATCATGCTTTAGCATACTCCTAGAAAGTATACCGTTATCGTTATCGTCTGAATTAACGATACGAACCATTTTGGTACCGAACATTTTACAAAATTTGAAAATTGTCTTTATGGGAAAATGCAACACCTTCACAGCGTGTCACAATACTTTCTTGAATGAATTTTTTCAAATTCTGAATCAATCAAATTTGAACCTAGTAGCACAAACACTCGACCCGTCGTTAAAGTACCGTAATTTATTCAGGAGAACGCGCATTTAGACATTTCCAGACAAAAAATAGTTTCCCTTTGAATTTATCATCTCATTTACGAACAGTCTTCCATGGACGTACAATTGTACAAAAAATTTTCGACACAGGACGATTTACCATTTAGATCGTCACCCTCGACACACGGTCGGACATAATGAACGGTACGCCACTTCCTGTTAAGTCGCGAACTTGACATTTGAATACTACTCATTATCCAGGCAAATCGAGTCTCAGTGGTACATAAAAAACTTGCCAAAACGAAATATTCCGTCATTTACAAATGGTGACACGTAAAAAGTCGACAAAGTTTCCGAATTTAACACCAAAGCCGCTGCGCAATATAAGCCCAACTAGACACATGCGTCGGTACGGGCGCACAACGAAGCGTCGCCACAATGCTCTCATTATCTGCTAGTCGCGCGTACAGTAGTCGCTCGACGTCGCCAGGTGATAACAAAAGGCCGTAATTGCGCTCAACTAAACTAGTCGGAGCGAGCACGGCGGGTTAACGGTCGCGGCAACGGTACCAGCGTCGGCTGCAACAAGAGCGTTTCCGGACGCGCGGAAAATATTCTTTCATGAAAATACGAGAACATAACATCATGAACACTCGTGCTGAGAACTTTCTTCGAGTAGTCATTGTAAGATGACACCAGTGAGAGCCAGAAATTTCTCGAGTGCTACTTAATTTCTGACAAAAGTAACACTTAAAATATGTACTTTAATACAAAAATTGCAGAAAAGTTTATCACCTACGTCCCTACGTCCCACGAAATCAAAGATCTTGTGCGATAACAAAATCATATGATAGATAAACATGACCGTTCCATCATCGCTGCTTATCCAGTTTAGTCGGAAATGGCACACGAGATATACTTAACATTTACATCGGCAACACAGACGTATGGTACGTTTCTTGTATATTTATATTCTAGATCTAAACAGTAATTCTCAAACATTCCAGGTTTCATCGCTGTATACGATTATAATGGAACTTAAATATTATAAATAACTTTTTTTCATATTCAATACAGTCCAACGACCTACAGGAGCATATATTCTACGCGAGGATTGATGAACATAGTATATATTTTAAATATGATATCAACAATTTAACCTTATTTAATTACAAGACAAAAAATATGGAAATAATATATCTCTTTTAGGAATAAATTTTCTGAGCATCCTGCAACGTATGATTAGCAACAAAGCCAATAAGTACTTACTACGAGGATTGATTGGAATCTCACGTCACATTATAAATAAATGCAAAATAGCTTAAAAAAATGTTTGACAATTCCGGCCTCGCATGTTTAAACAAGAAAAGTGGAAGTAACTATTACTTTAATAACCCAACGACTTCAAAAACAAAATACATATCAAAACAGAAATACAGGAAGAGGTTGCAAAATGAAACTTGCGAGATGGCTGAGCAACTATTGAAATTGAGAAATGCTGTATGTAGCTGAATACTGTAACAATGTGATCCTCACGTAACTAACGGAAAATCTACTATAATTTATTAATGAAAATAATACAACTGTCATTTTCATGGCATCATAAGGTGCACAAATATTATGAAAAACACAGATGTCATTATTATATACGTAATTAGTTTTAGAAGACATAAAAATTACATCTTCACAGCTGCTCCCAACTTTTTTGATATATCGGCGTTATTTATGTAGTCTGTTTGTTGGAAGTGAAGTTTCACGATTGTGCCAAATATATCTAGACTATCATACCAAATTATTTTACAAGGTATCATCATCTGCCGCTTGCATTCAATCTGATCTGGTAAAGGCCGCCTTCCCGGCGACCTTTACCAGTTCATCTGTCCTCCGAGTGGGAAGGAGGACGTTCCGCTCTACGTCTATCGTTGCCACTTCAGCTTGTCAATCCCGGGAGTTACGTCGGTAATCTTAGTTCTCCTACTGATGTTCTCATTACAGATCATATTTCATAGACAAAACTCATTTCAAAGAATTAAAGCAATTAAAATAATTTAAAACTATGTATAAGAATACAAACAATGTATATGAATACAACAATGATACAGATTATGTAAAAGTACATTGGAAGAAACTGACCAAACATCAACCTCACCTAATTAACTTCTGAGCATTATCGTTCGCCTATGCAGCGAATCAAATTACCTTTTTTTAAGTATAACTTATGTCACAATGAATAATTTTCAAATACGTAGGGTTTTTACAACCAGAGTTATAAGAAGAAAATTCTAACGGTTTTATAAATGCTATCACATGGCAAAGCATTAAAGAGAACAATTAATCGCGGTCAAATTCAATATTGTAACAGAAATAATATTCAATAAACTAGACGTAGAGCTCTAACTCACTCGTATACACTTCCCTAGCAAAGATCTGGGCTATTTTTATCACACCACTTCTTACTGCTAACTCTTTAAAGAGGAATTTGGCCCTTTTGTTATTTTTTGATACGAGATTTTACTTTTTTTGTCTGGTTTCTTCAAATTCTGACAAATTCCGAATTTCTTTAAGGGCAGATGGTAATGTTAATCGCTTATTCAGATTTTAACTTGTCCTTTAGTTTTTTTATTTTCTTTTTCTTAAGCGTATCAGCACATCGGATTTTAGCAAGAGTCGGTTCCAACACCCATTCACGATCTTTAACTTTAGAGCAAATCCTATCCGTAGGTTTTTTTTCATTGGCTGTATTCAACAATAGCCGATGTTTTTATCTTAATATTATTGGGATCGATATCAATTAAATGGACGCCAAAAAGCGTTTTACTCTAAACAACGCGGCGCAACGAGATAACAGCGGACCCTATGTCAATTAATGTATGACTGAGACTAAGTCCTTAACTTTTATGTATACGTAGTTACAGTATAAACTAGACGTACAGGCCGTTGTGTTCAATGGATATAGGCTCTATTGATAAAGTTGAACTTAGTCTTAGCGGGTTCCAATTCATGCACTAATGGTTAAATTTAATGATCACTTTTCTGGCCTTTTGTTATCACCAAAATACCAATGAAGAAGATAATGATTTTACAAACTTCGATAATTTTCACCGATTTGGTTATAAGTGTAAACCTAAAGCTCTTCTCATTGTATGCAATACTTGCGTACAGGGAAGAATACCATTGACCAAATATGACACATCGCCTGGCATGTGAATAACCCAATAGATACGCAACTGACCATAGTCAAAGCATAAAAACTCGCTTTCTCCCTCGGTAGGACGCTCGATATTAGGTAGGTAGGTGAATTTCACCGAAATACACCTATTGCGGTAATCTTGACTTGAATTTCGCGGTGATGTCATTACATTTTCATCCATCACGATCCTCTGGCTCAATTCCAAGGTCTTCTTGACAATTTACATATATACATATACACATTATTTGTCAAAGAAAACTTTTAAAATACTAGCTTTTGTGTAAAAATTGTTTTAGATTACTTACTGGAAAAAATAATTATACGCATATTATACTTACGGCACATTTATACAACTTCATTTAATTTGGTTAATGTTTTTTTTGAGAAATGGTACATTTGATTCTATATTTCAGATAGCCCATTAAATAACATCTCAATAATTAATTTTTATTTTCGCTCGTGTGCCGCAGGTAGATGCGTACTTACCTACAGCATATCTAAAAATTAACACATTAAATTATCAAAAGATAACGCTGTTACTTATTGTAATAAAATGAAAAGTACATTTTATTAAAAAATCTAATTATGTTTCTATTAGAAACCAACTGAATGTATTTTTTTTATTTATTGAGAATTTTTTCACAAATCATAGTGCCAATTCAAAAATGTAATTTAGGATAACTTCAATGCAACAATGTTTGTCCGTCGTACACTGTTTCTCGATATTATTATTTTCTTAGAAAATAATTATAAACACCACAAAATTCATTTTCCGACTGGCGATTATCATCGGATTTATTTTTCATTATACACAACTATTTCCATTATTTTATTAATTATACACAACTATTTTCATTTTACAAAAATTAAAGTATTTTATTAATTACATTATTTGCTTTTGGACAAATTGTGTTCAACGCAACCAAAGTTTTATAGGTTTTTCAAACCAAACCATATAATACAAAATTTTTCAAATTATTTGCAAAACGAAACCCGCTTTTTAAATCCGAAGTGTTAGTTTTTAAAATCAAACAGTTATTGCAGTTTTAAAGCATTGTAAGTAACAAGAAGACGGATGTTCATAAAGATATTGCCGACATGTAATAATATAAATCCATAAAAATACGAGTAATAAGTTATTCTATAATATTTAATAAGTAAATATATACTTTATTTATTCATCTAATATTTTCTAGCTGATCTATTATTTATTAATTTAATATTTTCTAGCTGTTGTTGGAAGGGTAGCACTGAAAGTTGCTAGAACCGGCAGTTCATAATAATGGTAACATAAAAATAAATTCAAATTGCGACAACAAACTGTTTGGTAATACATTTAGGTTCGTTGCTCGAATTTGTCAAATGTTTTTAAAAACTAGTTGCAATTTGAAAATTGCGTGTGCCAAGTCAAGATTAATTTGACACGGCAAAATTTTCGTTCGATAACTTTTACGACTTTCGTTGTGATCTCAAAGAACAAAAAAGTTACAGTCGACTTCGATCGGTATGATGTAGCCCCATCCCAAGCTACTGTCTACAGCTGGGCTAACAAATTCAAACCTGGTCGTCAGTGATGATCTGCGTGAGTGACGTCACTCAACAGTGACAACCGAAGACAATTTCTTTGTTGTGTGGCTCGTGATAAAGACTGACAAGAGATTAACCTATCAGCAGAATCGCGTTACTTTAGATATAGGTATGAGTCAAGTAAAGAAAATTCTGCATGAACATTTAGGTGTCAGCAAGGTCGGCACTAGATTACTCCATAACTTGACCAAAGCTCAAAAATAACATCACATTAAATGGAATCGCGAAATGTTACAAAAATTCGACTGAGGTCATTCAGATGTTGTACTCGACATCATCACATAAAGTGTCGTTTTGCTTTTGTTTTAATTAATTTTATTACCATTTTAATACCATACATTACTATTTACTTTATATTGCACAGTACTTATTGTCCTCATTTAATTCATTGTGTTTGGCTATAAGAGATTGCTCTTGTAGCAATAGGTCTGCCACTGTATACCTAGTTTTCTAAGCTTGCAGCTTGTGTCAAATATCTCAGAAGTACCATAGATTCAGACTTGAGATTGCTAATATATATTATAAAATAACATGCCTCTACCGATGTACTAAAGGTTAGACATCCAGCATTTGCTGGAGCTGAATCGTGCACTCAGATCATTTCAGTATTAAATTAAATTGTTTTTATGCCTCTTATTAAGTCAAAGACATAAATAAAATTAGAAAAAGAGATTAAGCTAAAAAAAGCTCGATTATTATGAGAGAAGTTATTCAGTTCCAAAACTAGTGCTTTTGTCGACTTATTGAACCGATAATCAAATAAAAAAACATTCATAAAATTCAATACTTTTTAAAAATCATACCGCAAAACAATAGAATAACTATTGTCACATAAAATCTCTAATTATATTAATAAAAATACATTTTTGATTCATAATTATGATCATTTTTGTGTACATAACACATCGACGCACCGCACCTAACGCGTATGTCGCTCGAATATATCGATATTGGTGAACAATCGATTTTTCTTGCTGCGACATGCCGCGAGACACGGCATGTCGTAGCAAGAAAAATCTATATATTAAGTCGATATATTCGCTAATATTAAGGAATTTCAAAAGTATAGAGCGATTATTGTTACAAAAAACTACACATATTTCAAGTTCAAGCTGACAGTGACGCCGCGTTCGTCCGACATCGAGATAAATCTAATGTCTAGGCATTTACAACATCAGCCCATACTTTTAAGACTAGACTATTCCATTTAGTAAAAATAATTGCTGACTGACAAATGACATAATAATAGTAATATATCATCCTATTGCTACAATCGGACTTCTCATATTTCATGCATAAACATATTTTCTAACTCAGTTATGTACTTTATATAACTGACATTGAAATATCACTCAACTTTCCTTAACGTTCTGTGACGTGAGGTTAAGTTATAATACATTCGCGTTTACTTTTACTCCTCAATGATATAAATTGTTTTACTTTATTTTCCTCATACGCAACTGCATAAATATTTAAATTCACTGCAGGCTTTTTGTGTTTCTTTCTTTAATGGTGACAAATATACCTTTAAGAACCACTGAACGAGAATTTACAGTCCAGTAAAATTGTCCCAAAATATAGGGTGATAATACATGGTAACTTTAATTTTAAAATGTGACTTATTCAAAATATTAACATAGAAAAAAAGTCAATATTTAGACGTGAAGAAGAAAGTTAAGGAAATTCTGAAAATAATTTAGAAATTAAACCCCAAGTTGAAAAAATGCCTTTCATATGCGACGGACTATGTACATAAATTGAAAACACAAGATATTTTTCTTATTGGTGCAATTTATTAAAATAGCATTGGAGATATCTAATATGTCACGGTACTTTTCTAAAAGTGACCATGACAAAGGTGCGCCAGGTGGCTTTGGGAGGGGTTGTGTAAAGACAACCTCTGATTGAACCGCGTCACGGGGGCGCTATATTACTGATTTTCAAAAGTTGTAGATTGTTAAAGCGAGTCTTAAAAAAGAATCAGAATTAATACAACTGATGACTTATTTAATTGAAACTATCAAGTTGTACTCCCAGTGAACGCAGCCAATTTTACAGGTAGTAAGGTTATATTTCAACTGACATTGGGCCATAGAAATCCCAGCATGATCCATGCAAAGCTTGATTTACTAGTAAAACCAAATACTTTTATTCTTTATTGATCCCACTTTAAATCGACCAATGAATGACTTCGGACAAAAATCCAGTCCACCTGAATCTGATAATACAAATTGAAATCCGATAATATATATGGATGACCCGATACCGCCTTGATGAACTAACCGTGACGAAGTAAATGACTCTCCTGACCGATCTAAAGCACTTTGATTGATTAAATTGCCAAAACAATCTCGTTCATCGATCAAAGTTCCCGAAATGACAAATGAAGATTCTGCGTTAACATCAAACTATCTTGATGGAATTATTCCACATTTATTGTTAATTCTCGTCCATGTAACCAGTATTATAAAATAAATATACAGCTCACCGCAGATTATCAATCGCGACTATGTCCAGGTCAGTAATGAGACTGTTCACCGCAATAGAAAATATTTTTTTTCTTTTAGAACAGCGATGATGAGAATTACTATCGATACTGAAATTTTTAATTAAATTTTCTACTCACTCGTAATATAAAGATCATATCAAAAAGATCTCGTAATCAACCTTAATGAAGAATTTGTAAGTGTAGTTCATAATTCCTTTGGTATGGGGTGTGAGAAAACCGAGTGGTTAGAGAGATAAACGATAAATATTATTTTTTTATTTAATTTCATTAAATCTTAACAACATCACTTCTGTGCTTAACATCATCATCCATGTGCAAACAGATTTAATAAATTTGTCTCCTTTTTTAAGCGTTGATAGCTGTATTTAGGATATTAAAGTAACTAAGATTTCAGTAAGCGAGCTAAGATTTCATCATATACGGATACGTTACACTAGTTACAAATGATTATCACAACATCTTCGTAGATAAACTATCCTCCTGTTTATAAATCCACATTAGTAATGCCTATCACGAACTACAGTGTCCGTTCCCCAATGCACCTGATTGTGATCCAACTTGGAATGCGGTGGCTATACGTTAAACACACGAAAGCGATCTCTGTATAATACATAAGTCCATAACTTGGAAATGCACTGCATTATTAGTCATCCGCGGGGACTACAGACCGACACTCGATGCCATTTCATTCGGCGAAGAATATCCGTCACTGTGACCTCAATTCTCTTAAAGGCTCGACTTAATGTTTAAAAAGTGTGTACGTTTTATTTCATTAATTAGTTGTTTTCCTGTTTGCGAATCAGTCAACTTTCGTCAAAGATAATATACTTTTCAATTTATTATTTGGTTCAATATACCACAGGGCTCGCTGTATGGCGAACGGTAAGCGTGTAGTTTTCTAATAGCAGCATATTTTCAATCTGTATGTGCAGTTTGAGCGGCCAGGTGAATCCGCGCAGCGGTTGCTACTGACGTGCTGTGTCGAGGAGGTGTACGACGCACGTTCTTGGAAGTAACAGTGCGCGGAACGGGACAGCGAGTCGATACCGTAATGTCCCGCAATTAATCAACGGTTTACTACGCGTTACCTTGCAGGTCCTCTCGACGCATTTAATAAATGTTGCGGTTTCTCTCTTTTATTTCATTTATTTGAATACGAATAATTAAAATAAAATAGTTACCATAATTTTCACTTAGGTTTAACATTCCCCAAAACCGCACTCCTAAAAGTGGAAAGCTTTATGAAATTCCGTTGCCCGTTTTCGATTGTTTAAAATCATTTAGGCACGCCTAACATTTGTTTTATATCATTTAGGCTTATGCACGTCTAGCAGATTATTTGTAGAGGCCAGTCCGCTCTTTTACAAGTACTATGAATTGGTATACATCGGTTAATATAAAACAACGAATTGGTGCGCTGCTTTATGTGAATCGATGCATAATATGAAAAACAATTTGCAAGAACTTTTGGACGAAGGATTTATTGTTGACGTTCAATGTTCCGCACTGGAATAGTACTGTAGACTGTGTATTAACATGAAATACGAAATGATCGACCTAAAAAAATATTTACCATAAAAATTTGGTTTTAGACTTTCAGTTTGACAAGTAAATGAAGCTACCATATCCAGCAAACTACCAGACGATGAGAACGATTAGGTATCGGGATTCACGGAAACCGATTTTTCAATTAAATAAGCCCTGTGACTACGACCCTCTGTAATGAGGGATCGACCAGAGAAATACAAAATGTTATCAAAAAAAATTAAAATATTACAAGTTTGTAGTATTGCAAAATTTGGTTAAAATCAATACACATAACTAACAATAGAATACTAAACTACGCCCAGAGATAAAATCGGATTACAACAAACATCAAGTCCTTCATATTCAATGTCTCCGGGAGATTCCCGAGACTCTCAGTCCGCAACTGTATTGCTAATTACACCATTGGATCTCGCTGCCAGAAGATAACAATCGGGCATCAAAAAATTTGGATACGTTCTTCAGAGAATTCGACCCGATGAATGAGGGAGAAGTCCATAGAGATTTAATCGGAAGAAATAGAGACAGAAGTAGTAAAAAGAGATCGTGAACCAACGGCATTTACAGCAACATATTGGCTTCAAGGTCACCTTCAACGGGGTGCCAGCTAAAGACCATTCCTTCATTCATTCAAGGACATAGATGGTCTACCATCATTGCTGCGAGAGCTATTTCTTACAACCAACTACAATGTAACAAATAAAAAATGTTAGTGCAATAATGCGTTAAACGTTGACACGTTCAATGCAGACGCCAAAGTTTAGAACTTCGCCAGGGATAACCAAGGATGAACGTGTATTCTTTCTTTACGTTTGGGCCAAAAATTGAGAATTTTGCTTTTATTTTATGTTTGTCACTTATTAATTTGCAATTTTCTGCAAAATCGCGTATTATCATTCGTCACAGGTGAAATAGGGCAATGATGTCCGCTGACATCATTCGCATTGAATGTATTAAATAAACGGCGATTCAACTCCGGACGGTAGTAGAAATACGCACATATTGAATAATTTTTAAATCGGGCGATTGACTTCGGTGCGCATAGCGCGATTTAAAAATCCTTGACTGGTAGGTTGTATAATATTCAACTTTCTTCTCAAATGACTCGGCATATTCATAAATATACTTTAAATCGCCACAAAGGAGCATTTTTAGATTATTTCATTAATTTAAGCAATGCGAATACAACAGCTTTAGTTATGTTATATGCTCTGTTGCTTTAAGTAATACTTTGGTTTCCAGTTAAAGTTATTTTTACGTTACACGGCCGATTAGAATGACACCGCGCGGCCGAATGTAAAAATATATAGGTTTAATATTCTCAACCAATCACGACCGGTTTAAAAATCTGTGTCGTGCTATGGATTTTAAAATCGGTCATTTTTCATTTGTTCATTTTCTTACAGAACACTCGCATTCTCTTATACAACACCATTGTCCTACTTAACAAATCGATAATTTAAACGGCCGATCGTTTTATAGGTCATGCGCGTCTAACCTTAATGGAAATAAATAAAAAAACAAATATTCTTAGACACAGATATCAGAACTACAAATATCTTGTAAATTAAAGTTACATATAAGAAAAACAGCGAAACGTCAGGGAGAAAATGTGCCGTAAGATATAAGAAGAGTATACTTATTATAGTACTGCGAGATACCATCATCTCAACGGCGTAGAATTACTATTGAAATATATAGGAAATTGTTTTCTCTACCAAATATAAAAAGAAGCATCCAAACAAATGTATCTATTCAAAAACTACACTTAAAAAAAATATTTGGAGGACGTGTGGTAGTTTTTAAAAATGTGAAAAAATTCCTTCATTTATTGACAGCGGGGTCATTATTTTAACTAGTTACATGTATCATATCATAATTTCACTGAAAGATAATCGCCACTGAATTTTGAAACCATGGGCGGCGTTCAGATTTGAGATGTCAATATTTTTTCCAACACAACATGTGTAAAATTCCGCCTACACCTTCACACTTCAGTGACTTTTATCTTTCAATGAAATTATAATTAACTAACCTACCTAAATTACCTACAATTCAATTTTTTTCAACGTAGTCGGGTTTAATTTGTTATACCTTCGTTTTTACAAAAAAAAATCAATTAAAAAAATTTTATACCTGATGATTTGTTTGCGAGAGAATACGTTTTAACCTTTTTTCACTTAATTCACTGTTTCTTTCATCAATAAGCACTTATTAAATATTTTAAAAAATTATTAATATTTATAATAAAAACATAAATAAATTAAATTATCAAATATTGACTGCTTTTTTTAAACTTTAAATGTTAACAACGATTATATTTTACTTGTATGGTACCAACATATATGAAACAATAGTCTATTTGTCTATGGTTTTTATTTCGGCCAATATTATAGTCATATATTAGTGATTGTATTTATAACCTCTCTCTACGTAATTCTTTTTACTTATTAATTTTTTGGACCGTTTAGGTTTGTTTTCTTTTATATCAATTCGTGTTTATATTTATATCCTCTCTTTACATTACGCAAAACCTTTTTGTTTCTTAAATTTTTTAACCATTTAGGTTTGTTTTTTTTATTTATCAGGCCGTATTTGTATTCATATCCTCTTTACGTAATTCTTTTCACTTATTAAATTTTTGGACTTCTAGGGCTTGTTTTTTTGTTTTTATATCAATTCGTGTTTGTATTTGTAATTTCTCTATACGTAACCCTTTTCGTTTATTCAGTTTTGTTCTTTTGTTTTTTTATATCAATTTCTGTTTAGTGTTACATAGAATAGCAACTAATTCGAAATATTTTTCTTTTTTTTTTTAAATACACTTTGTATGAAAATTATTTTTTAAATATATTTTGATAATACATGGGTTACGACTGGAATAATTTTAGTTAGTTAAATACATCTTTTTAATATATATTTTTTATGTAATTTACAATATATAATGAATTCATATTATAAAAACAAATTAGAATAATTATGTCACTTGAAATTTTACAATAAATGCAAAAGGTGATAGTTTAAAAATAAATTTCCAAAAAAAGAAGAGTACTATAAATTAAAGACTTAAAGATTGTGAAACATGTTAAGTTGGTATGATTGATGATTTTTTATTTCACATTCAAATCGTCATGATTTATAATTTTTAACGCATCGTAAATGTTTTTTTTAATATCGAATTGCACTAATTTTCGTTTATTCTTTTATATATATTAAATGTGTAATGTCTTCTGATAAATTTATTATGAAATTAGGGGAAAATAGCTAAGAATATACAAATTTGAATTTGAATTGAATTGAGATTTTACTTGTAATTTTTTTCACATCTATTTTTTGATAATAAATAATAGCGAACAGCAGTATGTTTTTTTAAATATGACGTTTTTAATGTATATTCTTTCAAGTCATATAAAAGAATGTAAATATGTCATCGGTGCTAAAGTTCATTTGTTTTAAGTATTCTAATATTTTAAATCAAATGATAAAATTAAACATCGATCTCGCGAAAGTACTTACTAACGAGAGAAACACTTCAACAGAGGGTCATTATGGTCAATGCAGTTCCTACGGATGTAATTCCTTCGCATTAAAATGTTTCCATCGCTGCTCTTGAAGACAATTCTATTAGGTTACGCCTGAATAGTATGCACAGAGATAAAATAAATTATTCACCAAAGCCAAATGTAGAATATATGCATACCAAAACATCTGTTTCTGCAACTATTGGTTTGTGAGAAGTGTCAGAAATTTTAACGAAGTCAATTATCCAGAAATTGTATTACTATATACCTAAATGAAACTCTCCAACCGACTGTATGTATAAATGCGGCGGCAGGTGTATACTTACGCGACGAGGCCCCCCAGGAAGGCGACGGGGCCGCCACCGATGAGTCGAATCTTCCTGTGACAGGAATCGAAGAGCGAGAGGCGCGCGTGCGGCGGCGGCGGTAGGCCCACCAGGTGCGCGGGCGAGCGCAGCATCCTATCCTCGCCGGAGCACCACTTACATAATCGCTTTATTATTCTTAACACGATTTGCACTCACCCCTAAACTATTGCAACGTCGGCTGGGAACTCGACACGCTCATCACACGCACACTTGTACGTGCCGATACTTCTATTTATATATATTTTTAACTAAATTTCGTGTTTATACTTCAGGCACTTTACTGTGTGATATGACAAGAAGTAGCGGCAACGGTAAACTTTCCAATTGTATTATTGTCGTTTCAAACATAATTCTGTACGCCAAATAAAATGAAAGAGCTACGACAACATGGATAAAGCGCTACACAAATGTAACCTGCAGGTAAAATACGAATCATTTTTGGTTTTATACAAGTAGAGCGAATACTCGACGATATCCACAAACTATTGAGAAGAAATATTGCAACATATTGAAACACGCGCTTTTACAGCGTCTGCACAGAGACACATATAATGAAAGTAATAGCCAACTTCAAGCTGGGTACTCGTCATAAAGGATTTTAAGACCGAATATTTTTCGACGTAGATAAGTTATAAATATAATTACAACTAGAGCAATACCTAAGTCAGTGGTATACAACATATTTTCATAGATCCAGTTTATACCGCTATAGGTACTATCTGCGTGAGACGAATCATTTGACATCATTATGCCCTATATGAGGCCGAACCGTCACCTCGCTCTGTGAAACAGTGAATATACTATTTGTGAAATTGACATCTTTATAATTCCTGGCCTGATATATCGCTAGAATGGATGATGATAAGATATCGTTAGAATATAATATAAAACTATTTACAGAAATAAATCAAAGTAGTCGGACACCAATGATGGAAAGATATGTTTCGCAAATGTGTAATTTCACACAAGAACAGGTTCAGTTTGGCTGAAGATAATTCGAGGAAGCCGTGTAAAGGTCGCGAGCGCTTTATGTTGACTTGATGTGAAAACTGACATCTGCAACAATCATCGTTACGTTATTGACGTTTACTTTTTAGATTAGACTTGTAGGTAAGTATAAAAAACAAGCATAATTTAGAGTTTAGATGTAGCTTCAATTTCAGAGTTACCATTTGTGATCTCGGCATTTATCAAAAATAATATTAAAACTAAAACACTGGATTAATTTGCAAGTCGGAAATGGGGTTTATGAGAAATAAATAATGCTTTCAACTTTATTAATTCTTACGTGGAATAACACATTGAAGATCTTTGTATTAATGTATGTATATCTAATAGGAATACATTGTACATACGCACATATACGTGTGTGGCAGCAATATTAAGTGTCTCAAAAGCTGCCGAATGGTATGTTATCATTCGCGATCACAAATTATTCGAAATCGATTTACACATTAGACAATAACTATGATTTTTTAAGTGCAATTTATAAAAACACGAAATGAAGAAGACTTCCCCAAATATTCAAGAAAAGCCGTGAAAATATATATACATACTCATTTTTAGTTTTCTATGAAATATAATAGTCTAAATATAATAGTAGTAATTCTGTAAAATCAATTCATTATTTTACAGGGTATTTGTTCACGAGTAAAACAGTTTCACGGTCGACAGATAGCTAACAGTAACAAAAACAAAATAAACCAATACACGATAACATTAACTAATTTTAACCTCCCTAAATAACATTATAATATAGTAATCTAAGATGAAATAAAATACAAAACCAACGACATTATTCACAAATACTTAAAACATAGAAGTGTACGATTGCCATAAAACTTAGGTCATGATCGAATTGGCGGAACAATCACTTTAAAACTGAGACAGTCAATTGACTCGCATAAATGCCAAAAATAACAACAAAAACATATGGAAATTAAATTAAACCAATACTCGATATCTGTTAACAATTAATTGTAACATTACCACAGGTTTCATAGGCACTAAACTTTACATTTAAAACAATTGATACAAACTGGTCATAATTTTAACATAAACACAAAACGCGGGTTGACAACGGCGCCGTATACAAGTTTTAGCCGGGCTGTGATGCAAGCTCGCCGGACATGGTCACACTCAAAGCGCTACGTACATGCAACTAGCGCGAGAGCCGACCGTCAACTAACTAGCGCAAGTCGGTCGTGGCGCGCACGCGTCGTGACGCAGTGCCACGCGCGGTGACCTTGTAAGAACGTCGCATGCCCACTAAATCAAATTCATTTCAGTTTGTAGAGTAGCAACACTATCCGTCGTTAATAATTATGGAGGATATGAAGGTGGCACTAAATCAAATTCATTTCAGTTTCTAAAGCAGCAACACTATCCGTCGTTAATAATTATGGAGGATATGAAGGTGGCACTAAATCAAATTAATTTCAGTTTCTAAAGCAGCAACACTATCCGTCGTTAATAATTATGGAGGATATGAAGGTGGCACTAAATCAAATTCATTTCAGTTTCTAAAGCAGCAACACTATCCGTCGTTAATAATTATGGAGGATATGAAGGTGGCACTAAATCAAATTCATTTCAGTTTTTAAAGCAGCAACACTATCCGTCGTTAATAATTATGGAGGATATGAAGGTAGTACTAAATCAAATTCATTTCGGTTTGAAAAATAGCAACACTTTTTGTCGATAGTAATTATGGAGGATATAAAGATAGCCATTATTTTATACATTAATATTAGACACAATTAAACCGTTATTTACAAAACCTAGCGTCACATCACCAAGTTCCGAACTGCACTACCTAACACTGCAACCTTTACTGGAAGTGCTATTTTAATGTTCCCATAACATAGCCCAAGTGAATGCTGGAAATGTGACTTATCATACGAATAATTGATTACAACGCGGTACAGATTCGAAGTTTGTATCTGTAGTACTTTTCGAAATATTTGAGGTAAATAAAAAATAATCACTAATTTTGTAGCCCACTCTCTGACTGATAAGCCAAGTCACTTTCAGATGAGTTAGAATATTAAAATTTGGTACATACTCGTACAGTGTTTGTGGTACATACGAATGAAAAACTTAAATCTGGAAATGAAGATAGTTTGTTTTAACCTACCCAGTTTTAACCTATCAGCTATTTTTTATCATACACACTTATTTTTACTGTATAAAAATGAGTGATTTGTTCATTTTATACAATAAAAACTGGTGTGTAAGATAAAAAATACCCATCTAATGTGATGCGTTTTATCCAAAAAGAAACTAAGTTTTTGGACCTCGGTGATTGTCAGTTTTGGCCTCAAGGGTAATTCACATAGCAGGTTGTGGGTCATGTTTACTTCATGCAATTTTTTATTCTGTGAAAAGTTCTAAGTACACTTCTAGCGTTAAATCAAACATTCCGCAACATACAGTACGTTATTGAAAAGAACTTCAAGTTCACAGTTGTGACGAAAACGGTCCAGATTATTTTAAAAAAATTTAAATACCCTTCATGATAATGCGATACATCATTGGTTAAATTCAATATGATGAAGAACCAGAAAAAAAGAGAAGGAAAAGTACACAAAAAACAACTTAAAATCTAGATAAAAGATTGGTATTATCGAACCTGTGTCAGTGGTCAGACGCATAAGAAAATCGATAAAAAGAAGTAAAATATAAAATGTGAAGATGAAGTGAAATTGGTTATAACGACATTGAAGCGACTAGTCATATTGAGTCGTCATAAAATATTGAAATTTTTTCTTTAATTTTTTAAATTACTTACTCTTATATATATATATATAATTTTTAATTACTTACTCTTATGTACAATTGATGCGCTATTTCAAAAATAATATGAAAAAATTGCAAAAATATCATAGAAGTAGTGAAAATTGTTTTATTAAAAAAAGACGTACTTCCATTTATTTTAATATGTACTATGTAATAACCTTCTGTTTGCAATACTTCAGAAGTATGTAGAAAATCTGCAATTTATGTTGGAATCAACTCTTCATGGTTGCCACTGCGTAAAATTAAATAAGCCATGAAATAAGTCAGCGTTCAGCGTGTCTATTACATCAGCTATCGACGAACTGAATGATAATATTCTTTTGACAGTGTTGCAAGCGTGCGGACATTAAACAAAATTAGTATCATGTTTCTTAGAACGGACTATAAACACGCTTTTGTTTATAAATTAGTCTATGCCGAAAATGTTTTGGAGTGACTGATGTACGCCGTCAGTATTATTTTTATAAATGAAAACAAGCTCATGATATCAAATCGTTAAAACCGATGTCGTTACAGCCAATTTCTACTATATTACTTGTTCTTATATAGATTATTATACTCTTTAAAAAAACTAACCAGAGGTGTGATAAGTACTGCCGACTTCTCGCAGGACTTTGCTAGAGAAATTCGTCTAAAAATTGAATATTATATTTAACATAATGTTAAAATTAGCTGCAATGAATTCTCATCTATCTATCGTTTTGTTATATGATAAGATCTATACAACCTCTACAATTTTCTCTTTACATTAAATTAATATTTAAATAACCACAGATATTATTACAATCGCCAGAGTAGAAAAACTACATCGTCTTCTTTAAGATAGACGCGTGGTGTGCATAGACCATGTGCACTGTTTCGTGCGTTTCACATAATCGTCTCGGTGGGCCTGATAATACCATACGACTCTAGGAGCAGATTTAGATGCAGCGGAACCTGTGGCAGCTGATGATGATATATGAATAAGACCCGCGATCAATTTGGCTGGGTACTACTAGGAAATATTGCTAGTTTATATTATATCTAATACAGTTCTCGCACTACTCTTTCGCAACAAATGCTACGATGCAATAGTAAAGACCAAAGGGATGAAAGTTATATTAAGAAAATATAAAATACTGTTTTTGCACCAAAAAAATTAAAAAATGCAGCGTCACGACAGTTTCTCGATAATGATGACTGCTATTCGAACCTCGTATATCAGGCATAATAACACTACTGAAAGGTTTTGAGACAACTGGTAGATTTGAAGCGGGTAATTTTCTACTAATCTCAAGAGCCGAATACCCAATATTTTTAGCATAAAATAAACACCAATTCTTTTCTGGAGGAAATAGAAAGAATGTAATAAAAACATAATTGAAAAATATAATAAGTATCTGAGAAAGACGGAGAGATTGATAACCATTACATATACTTACATTGACATGTCACAAAATTTCATTTAAAACATACGCTTAAAATTCTAAATATATTTTATAAAAGTATACTACGATTACACCACATGTACTGTTAAACTTATAATTGATAATACTTTATATGTAAATAGTACGTATTTATGATACAAATGTATATATTGGTTGGAATGCTTGACAAAATGACGTTAATAAGCGAGATATAAATATAATAGAACATTAAACGTTTAACCAAAGTCACCTCACACAGCTACATTAAAAATAAATATGAAAAGAGACAGGTAATGAAGCAAGCGAACGGGATGAGACGATGGCGCGATTCGCTCGTGACGCGCCGTTTGTAGCCGGTCGAGTCAGCTGATCAAACGATGCACACACCGACATATCTTCGCACACACACCCACGCCCACCTACAAAATAGCACACTTACGCGGCGCACACGCAACACGTGCGCGCGCATAACATTTGTCAGTTGGCCAGGAAATTTATACGTCGATATTTGGCAGCGTTCAGGAAATTATTTTATAACCATTTTTTGCTAATATTTTTTAAAATAAAATGTTAAATATTATGTAAGGGGACCACGATTCGCCTCTTCATATTTTTCTTATTTTTTGCTGACAAAGAAACAGGGGAACAAGATCATTGTCAGTATGGTGGAATACAAAATTATACAATTAATTGAAAATAATATTCAAATACATATTTTAGATAGAACGACTGTTCTATACAAAATTTGTTTGAACGTTTGTATTCTCAAGCCAGCATCAACCAGGTATCGCAAACCACTTTTTGCACGTAAGGATGATCATTCATCCTTCAGAAGTAATTAAAATTTGTAATAAGTAATGCCATTACTATCACACATTTCATTTTTTCGTCTTTGGTCCTTTAGAAAACTGAAAAACTTATTTCTTATCCCACGGGGGAAAGGGGGAAAATGACGGTAATTTCCACTTTTCTCCTTTTTTATCGTACAACATGAGGGGCGGAAGCTAAATGGACAAAATTATGCTTAGATAATATTTAGACCCTTCCCTGTAATAAAGTTGGGAGAGAAATCGGGAAAACATTATCGGTGCATTATTGATTCAACAATTAATTCAGCGAGCAATATCTTTATATCTCGATAAAAAACCAACGTTAAAGACTGGTTTGTCTCTATTACAACCATCGGTATATTATTAGGCAGGAGTGCATTAAATCCTCGCCGTTCATCTGCGGCGTAATGATATCGTTCGATGATGGATAAGGTTTATGAATGGGAAGTATTTAATGTAAGCAATAAAAGTGCCTTACCGATACCATCTAACGTGCAGTTACAACATATGGAACCGAGAATATCTGAAGTATGCTTCGAGAAAAAGCTGCATACGAATGCTAATAAGCGTAAAGTGATGGTCGATGAAACGAATGAATGGAAAACTATTTATGAAATATATATGGGAATTGCAGTTATAATCACTAGAAGTGTATATCTCGATATGCGCTATTTCTGGATTTGATTTTGGTAATCTACTTAAGATTTATTAAGTGTTCACTCTACTACAGTTACAGTACAAATACTCGTATATTCATTCTTTGGTAATAATTCCGTATAATTCATAAAAAACAACGAAATAAAAATAAAATGATATGGCATACACGGCAAATTTTGTTATCGCCATATCTGTAAGCGCTTTTTAATAATGACAAGAGACATAGAAGAATGTGAAAATTTAGTATCTTTGTATGACATTTTGAAATTTTGTCAAAGTCTTATATTAAATGACAGAAGGTAAGTTACAATTTTCTTCTTATGAAGTTATTATAACTAATGCCTGTATAATTGCTAATACATTGCACAATTACAATAACAGGCTAAAAAGATATATACATAATTTACTTAAAATATCACACTTCCTACAGAATAGAATAGTAATTTCCAAAACTTTACTTTTACAGAAATATAAAAAATGCGCGGTCTGGCGAAAATGGCAAAATAAAAGTTTCATCCAAACGAGGCCAATACGTAAATCAAACTAATAAAAGTGTGACAGTCAACATTTAACATTAATCAATCAGTTATAACGGACAAGGATAACCTCTAGAAGCTGTACTATCAAACAAAGTAACCTATACTCTAGTACCTATAGTATCTAAAATGACTATATATGTATATATATATATATATATATATACAGGCGTCCCAACAAGCCGTTATAATTATATTTATATACACTTTAAAATAATGAATTTACAATAGTACCATTTAACGATTTCATTATTCCATCACTTTTTTAGAAACACACAAAAGAGGTTTATTTAGTTGTCTATATCTCTTGAAATTGTTGTTACCCGAAAAAGATAAGAGAAATAATTTTATTTAAAAGATTTAATTAAATGTTAATAATTGCTCATGCTAGTAATTTTTAAGTCAACCAGTTAAAAAATTACGCACAATTCACGTCATTTTGACTTTGAACGTTGAACGGGACTGAAAAGTGGTAAATCGAACCTTAAGTGAATTTTAAAAGACCTATTCAGTAAAACCCCATTCGATGGCAAGGGTAAGTATACTTTGACACCCGTAATAAAAAAAATGTTCACTATTTTTTACATATTAATTAAATCCATATACCATGGTCTATAACTGTATAAAGTGTAAGGATGTGGTAGAAAGACAGCCGACAGATAGACAGGCGATATGATAAAATTGTAAGATTTTAAAAGAACGTCACCATTTAATACCGTGAAACGACTTTTGAATAAAATAATCACGGAGTTTTATTTTCCTGACACTTATATTTTCGTCATAAAAATTATCTTTTCCTTCCTTCCTCATCTTAAGTTAAAATTCTAAATTAAATATCTCGGAAGGATACATCAAACTTAAGATGAGATATTTCTTCACGCGGACCCAAGCCACCTTATTTTTGAACACGTACAGTAAAAATGTGAGAAAAATTATTATAACGGCATTTAGTTACTTCACTGCAAAATTGTTTCGATCAGCTTACATTAACGAGTTAAAGAGATGTAGGCAATCAAATTATTAAACGTAATTAGCTCCCATAGAAACTATATTGGAGGTGACTAGGAAGATAATTTTGTCGTAAATCGCTCGGTCAATTTACCAGTTTGTGCTCGCTTAAGGTACAAACCACATAAATGTCTTTGAAGATCTAGTGAACCCTGGGTTAATACGTATTAGACACGTATCTCTTGGACTTGTAAAATAATTAAATTGAATATATGGATAACAGATTCTTAGTATGTCGACTTATGCTCGGGTGAATAATGTATATAAAAAAAAAGGATAAGGATATAAAAAAGCAAACAATAATATTGTAACAATACTATAGTGAAACAAAAATGTTCAACGCAATTTTTAAATCCTCATGAAACGAGTCAAAAACTTCATGCTTCAATTTTTCTATCCAAAACGAGTTCCAACAAAAGTTTTACCTGCACCTGAAATATTTGAAAGATTATGGAACTTTCCATTTCGCATCAGTTGATAAGTGGCCTTGAGCTGCAGCTAGCCTACGATATCGTCTCACAAAGGTCCTCAAAAATGAATAAATGTTATTGTCTATTCATTTCCTCAGAAATTATAAAAAATAATTGATCCAGTAGTTTAATGGAGAGGAGAATTGCAAGATTAATTTTAGGTAAGCTGATAAGTAAATTTTTATCTAAATATTCAATAATAAGTCATTCAATAATACTGTGAACTTTGGGATATGGCAGTTGTTTATTTTTTTTTCATTTACGTATATCTTTATGAAAAAAATTATAAAACAGGAAACTAACCAGATAAGCAAAAAAAGAGTTCTTCTTTACTAGTTCATCAGTTGTCAAGATAAAAAAGATAGCAAAAAGCTCGAGTAATATTATCCTATAGAAGGAATATGGATATTTTTCTATAAAATTGTTTGCCTTATTTTCAATGATTATTTATTATGTGATTTGTGTGTCACTGTGATATTAAATTTCAGGCTTCGGAACATAGCGGTTTAAGAATTTTTAAGAAATGCAAGTTTAACTAACTCTATTAATTTTATAAATTTATATCCATCGATTGATTAAGGATATGTCATTTTTGACAGCAACATATTTTTGAAATTGAATGTCTTGTTCGCTCTTTTTAATTAAGTAGTCTGCGATTTTCACGGATTAGTGTGCTATAACTCAATATGAAGGATGAAACAAGACAACCAGCGCTCTGTTTCATCTTGTTGGTTCAAAGAGTTCTACCGAAATAACATTTACAAACTGTTACGAAAAATAATTAACTTTCACAAAAAAATGCAGTACACGATGGTACGGCCGCTAGTTTTTACCGGACACGCGATAAGCAGACCCAAGGATCATCGGTACGTAAAATTGTATTTAGCTTATCAGGGTTGTAAAATTAGTTTATTAAGTATCGGTCGATGTGACATGATTAATAATAAATATAAAGCGTGATATCCATATCATATTTCTTGCAGAAGTTAAATCTAAATACACATGTATTTAAAGTGGCTGTTCATAATGTGCAGGAAAGGTGAACTTCTTTTAATCTCTCGATTGAAATCTCTATCGAGCATTAATACTAATATGAAAATTAATACTGGCGGTCAATCAATATTCGTTTATGTAATTAAATGGTGACTATCACTTCGAAAGACGTTTGTTTTCAGCAAATCGGTCGACGCGTTTACTAGATACGCGCACTCAGAATTGACTGGTTTGAAGGTTTAAAATCTCAGTTCATATGTGGCATCGCATCGCGGGGCAGGGGTGGGCGCGGATAGGGGGATCACCGCCGCATATATTGGACCGTTCTATCCACCTGACAGCATGCCTCTCACGTCTCGGTTCGCGAGTAACGTGCAAAACATTCGTGCATTATCCCTAAAATTGTGATATTTGTTTTAACAAATTTGCCACAATTTTAAAATTGTGTTTACCACGGCGAGATGAAAAAGAGAAAACGAGAAAATTTTCGTCTGATGATTTTTTACGACATTCTTTGTAGTCTCAGTCGACTACAGTCTTACAAATGATATTTTACGATGAACCCCTATCCCGCTCCACTGTTTACAATCGGTTTAACGAACTCGAGCCTGATCGCACCAACCTGAGTAGCGATCTGCACGAGGGTCGTTCCCGACAGCAATAACTATCGTTATATCAATATCGTGCAGCTCAGTATAAAGACTGGCAAGAATGTAATCTACCAGCAGATTCGGGCAATTTAGGCGCCGTTATGAACCGAGTACAGAAAATTCTACTTGAACATTTAGGTATCAGATACACTACAACCTGTGATTTGATTGAAGCTCAAAAACACCATCGCGTTGATTGATGTCGCGAAACGTTAAAAAAATCTACGTTGTTCACTCAAATGCTGTATTGGACATCACGGATGACTAAAGCTGGATATACACTTACGAACCCGAAACTAAAAGCCAATCAGCACAGCGGTGCTTCCTTCTGAAGAGTTGCCTACAAAGATGAAAAAAGGAAGAAGTGCAAGGAAAAATATGGTCGTGTCATTCGTCGGCGGGCTGGTTATTATGTAACGATTTTTCTGGAAAATAAAAGACAAGTTACCACAGACTGGTATACCATCAATTGAATAAAATCGAGAGATATGCCCTCGCAGTGGAATCCTCCTTCGTAACAACAACTCTGTACACTCATTCAAATGATCGAATACTTGACTACGCCGGATGTACAAATTATGAGTCATCTTCCATACAGCTACGGCCTCGTACCGTGCGATTTCTATTTATTCCCAACAATAAAAGATTAACTGCGAGGAACACGACTCTCGGACGCCGAAGAAGCGGTGACCGCCTTCGAAAAGGCCATGGAAGTGGTTCAACTGAATGAAACTTTGCACAAAGCGCCAGGAAGACTCTTTTGAATAATAATAAATAAATTACAAACTTTCTAGTGGATTCCCTTTTTGATATTTTAAAAACTCTCAGTGTTAGCTATTAACTAGTATCGACATTCGTTTTATGTTGCCAAAATGAATGTCTTTCTCGCTCTTTTCGAGTTGTACGTGACTTTTTTCGATGGCCCTATCAGACCTGCCAGTTTCATTAGTTAGTATGTCTTATCTGTGTACGGAAATACAACGTAGAACAACGTACGTATACGGACGTTTACCGGTCTCCTTTACGTTCACTACATAGTTGAAAGCATCATTTGAAATGTTTGCGAAAAAGGAACATTTTTTATATGGTTATATAGAAATAGCCGATTGAGCATAAATTGAAATGTGTAATGTTATTTGTGCGAAAATCCTATTTGAGGCTTTAAATTTATTTTTTGAATAGCGATACTTCAAATTAATTTTCTGAAAATTTACCCCAAGATTACCAGAAACTAGTCAACCGACTTAGATGAACCAAAACTAATTTTTTATTATTAATTTCTGTCTCTCTCTCTTAAACTGCTCAATCGTAATTTCTCATTTTAAATTCTCTCATACTTTAAATTGTATAGTGTAAAAATTACATTTAACATTTCATTTCATGAAGCGAGTTTAATGTTTTTACTATTTTTCTTCTTAACAATTAGTGTAATTCCGTAAGTGATGGCCATAATTTTTCTCATCTTACTTAAACTAATTCTGAGATAATTAAAACGACGATGTAAATATTAATAATGGGACTTTGTTTTATAAATCTTTCTAAATTGGCAATAAAGCATTTGATTCTAATTAAGAAATTATGTCGTGAATTTAAAAAAAACATTCGACAGGCCACCTCTCCAGATGTATGGGGAAAGGCCTTAAATGTAAGGGACAGATGGTCGACCGAGCAAGATAACTATAGTTTTTTCTTATCGTATTTAAATGAATTCCGAAACTATTGAAACGTCAATATTAATATTAATGAGACCTTCATTTATTTATTATTAATCTTTGAAAGTCAACAACAAAATATAAACTTTTATATTAAATGGTGAAACGTAAATCCTTTTTTTCCTTTAATTTTACTCGTAAAATCATTTTTCCCTCTTTTTTTTCTGTTATCCATCTACCTACGACTTTCCCGGAGATGTGGCCATATGCGGTAATTTAAGGAAAAAAGTCAGCAGACAATTTTAAGGCCAGGTTTAAATGATAATTTGAAAACGACCACGTAATTATGAAAATAATCAACTTCGTATAATATTTATGCGTAACTTTAAAACAAAATTGGTGAAAAACAAGTTTTCTTTTTCTCAAGTCGGTCGCGAAGCGAAATATAAAGATTGTTAAGAATTTATATTACAGAAATGAAAAATATTAATCGGCCATCCCTCCGCTAGGGCCATCTCTCCCGGAATTATCTTAAATTGATCAATTATAATACATTTATTTTTTACATATTTTCTATCTTTATAGAAAATATGGAAAACCGGTTAGAAAAGATGTAAAAAAATATTTGTTTTTCAAAAAAAGTTTGTGCAATTCTCGGTGTATTTACGGTGATAGAAAGTACCACAGCAGAATACATTATGAATTTGATTAAGTAATTTACTTTGGCACTTCTATACCTATATTTACAATTAATTTCAATTCTCGAAATTTGCTTGAGACTGCTATCAAATTTCTCAGCAGTAAAAAAAGACGCGTGGGACGAGGACTCGACATTTCCATATGCGCAGCGTGACGTAACGTTTCAAGCGATAGCGGGGGCACGTGCGCCGCTGTGCCGCAGCGCGCCTCTTGCACCGGCTCGTACGTGCGAACAGCGCCACGTACCCTCGCGGGTGGCACACGCCCCCTCGCAAGGTCACGGCCGCCCGACCGTGACCACTCCGTCACCCCCCGACCGTTCCATAGCTACACAATACCTCATGTGGATATCCAAATTAATCATATAATAACTATTTTGTGTCATACTAATTTGTGTCATCGTTCGTATACTACTCATTATTTTATCCTACGAGATTATTTTCCTATTATTGAGTATTGTATTTGATAATAAAAAATAAATTAAAATAAAATAAATTAAATTATTAAAAAATACAAATGCCTAAAAAGTGCACTAAAGAGTTTAAAACAAGCCAAACTATATCAAGATTGAAAAAGTGGAGTTATTTGGTAAAGCTAGATACCGTGCAAGACATAGGCCTCGCATAAAGAACGTCAACAACGTCGTAGGTTCTAGAAATGAGTACATTTGGCTATTTATCCATCATTGTTTTAATGTAATCTGATTGATACATAAGATGGACTTATTGCTACGAGAGCAATTTCTTACAGCCAACCATAACACCAGTTCCAGCCCCGTTCGACGAACGGCCGAGAATCGCACCCGGGTCCCTGCGGTGCGCCGCGTCCTCAAAGCCCGTGTGCCTCGTGGTCAACACGGCCACTACAAATCTCAAAGATATAATGCTAACGTCAACGATAAACGTCTTGTTGAAATGAAATGCCAAAATGATGACATCATAGAATATGACAAATAAATGTTAATTATTTAAAATTTATTGAAAAAGATTTCTACTTTGACTTCTGTTGTGACATTTTTGACTATTAAGGTGTTATGGAAAAAACCTGAACCCATCTAATACACAATTAAAAGTACTTTTGAAGTTAAAAAAACGTGATCACTCCAATGGTACTATTCAACCTGATATACGGTGTGGTGTTAAAAAAATGCAAATCCAAATGTAAATGAAATGCAAATGCAATACAAATTTTACAATTTGTAAAAGAGGTTTTACACAATGAAGAAAACATTTGTTTAAATATATCTACTGTATGTGCATTTCAAAAGTAATACTTTGCTCTTTTCAGAATTGTGCTTGGATTCATCGTTATGTTCGCAATAATCGTTTGAAGTAAACAAGATATTAAATAGAAATTAAAAAAAAAACACTTAAAGCTGAAAAAACGCTCCAAAAAATGTTGATGCAAAAAAAATTATTACGCACCGTGCACGACTTTAAACTTAAAGAAAAAATGCTATTTTTTTAATTGAGTTTTATCCCTAAAAAGTTGTTGTTTTCGAGTTTAAAAATTTAATTTCATTTATAATTTTAATACAATAATTTCTAATGGAGAAGCAGTTGTTTGAAAAAATTCTGAAGTTTTAAACTTCCAGTGATTCCTTAATTTCATTTCGAGTTTATAAACGTAATATAACACTTTGAACTAATGACGAATGTAAAATACAACAGCAACCGTTTTCGTTCGAACTACAAGTGAATAAATACGGTGATTACGTGGGATGACGCAAAGCTCGGTCTGCTACCCCGCTTGCGATATATCAGGATGGCGCAGTCGTTCATAAACGGAAAGCTATGCACGATAGATTTCGTCAACACGATCGATCAGTGGATATGTCCGAACGCCGAAATTACAACGCAACGATGAAGTAAAGGTAGTCACACACATTGTCGAGTTGTATCTGAAACTTGCTTTCGACAAGCAGACAAATTAAAAGGGCCAAATAGATAAATTTATGACTTGTATTGACGTTTTATTGAGATGGCTAATAATAATGATCGTTTCAACAAAAACAATTATATCCCAAATTAATCATAAGTGACATAAGCAGCGTTTCGAAAGGACGAATATATCCTCATTTATTGTAACTAATCGTAAGTTACATATGCAACATCATAATCGAATATCCATTTTTATCAATTTAGCAAAGAATAGATAGCATCAAAATAGAAAAAAACATATTACTTAATGACCTAAATAGACAGAAGTCGGATGGCGCCAGTTCTAATGAATAAGGGGGATATGGAATCATTTTCAATTTTGCCCCAATAATTTTAAACAATTAATTCTTGCAAGATGTTTTATTATCCATACAGAATAACACAAAACACCTTGCAAGATTTGTCGTGTTGTATACATTTCTGATGGAGTTCAAGTCCCTAATTTTGTAGCTGACTGCAGTGTGGTAATCATTATAGTACTGAATGTATTTTTCCAATGTATGATTCCAGAAATATCCCACCAAACACGCAACATTATCTTTTTGTGACGAGGTTAATTTTGGAAATCGATTTGCCCGGTTATTTCTGACCCAACTACTGGCGCTTACGGGTATAATTCAAATAAATAATCTTCTTCAAATCCCCAGTAACAATGGTTCAATCAGTTGAACGTACGCCGAAAAAATAGAAGTTATGTACATATGTCTGCACAATAATTGAGTTGACTCTGATACAACTCAAAGTGTATTCAAATACTATATTCATAGACTTTGTCTGGCTCGTGAAAATGTATCTCTACCGTATCAAGACAATATTGAAGTCGAGTAGCCAATACCTCATTTCTTGATATTAAAACCAACCAGTCGTTCAGACCCACGTTAGTTCCTTCACGTGTAATCGCCACTCCAGAATCGCTGGAACAATCGTCTTTCAATAACTTCAGAGACACCATAGGTAGCTACTATTCGATTTGCTGCGTGTGGCTTCAGAATGAATGACTACTCTACGTGAGTTTTAATGTCGTTTTTATTTTCTCGATGTTGACTGGACAGTAATCAAACTACAAATGACGTTAAGAATACAGTGCACTCTTTACATATACCCGTACACTGAAGATTCTCAAAAGTTCTAGACTTTTTTTATATTTTGCATATATATATATATATATATATATATATATATATATATATATATATATATATATATATATATATATATATATATATTATACTTATTATTTAATATTTTAAAATAGTAATTTAATACCACAGCAAACAATTTAATCTAATTCTTATGTTGAAAATTTGCCGAAAAAAATGTATAATTATAATTCAAGATTGTCTCTTACGACAAATTACGGTACTCCCCGAATTGGTCAATACTTAGGGTATCGTAATGCCTTACAATTTCATACTTGTCACAGCCTCTTATTTTGTATACTTTCAAACCCATATGCTTTAACCTTTGAAAGTTTGCAAGTATACGGTTCGTAAGGGGATCTCAATTAATATTTAGCAAAAGGCATTTTATTTTTATTCGTGCATCCCATCGAACTGTTCATCATTGGATAGGTCTTTTCAAATAAAAGCTAAATTTCATAAGTCATTTTAAGCCCTATTCGCGAAATATTAAGTTTCAACATGACATGGATTTTAACCACCCTTACAATCCCACCATCCCGTAGTTTTGAAAGCATGGATTTGAAAAATCTAGTAACTAGTATTTGAATAGCAGTTTCAAATAAAATTTCTTCATCATCAATTACTCGCATTAACAATTTCAAAACATATGGACATCTACGGAACCATACTTTGCGCTTTGTGACAAGAAATATAGGTCTGGTTTTAAGTTTTTAATTACAAAGTATATGTTGGTATATAACTTTAATTAATTAAAGAATTTTATTACTGTAAATCTTATTGTTTCGAAGTGAGTAATAATAAACTAGAGCTGTGTTGGACTAAACCCTGACAATTGTGAGGCACTCTGGAAAAACAGGTGCAATTTTATAAAGATTATTTACAATGTATATAAAAATAAATTACCCATATACAGTCACAACCGTAACAACTAAGAGATATAATATTCCAAAATCCTCCCAAAAGTATAAAGCTTTAACTAGAAAATATTTTAGGATATCGGACGGGGGATTCCAGAGATACGTACAAGTACATATAATAATCTAATAAATTAAATACATTAACTACCCAAAAGATGTACTAAAATTAGTAAACAAACCAAATGTGTATAACGTATTACCGTATTCGGGGCGGCCGGAGGTCAAAGCAGACAAAAGGGCGTGTAGAACTCACCTGGAAAAGCAAGAAAACAATTAGACATTTTTAATATAACCAGTGTAAAATTAAAGTGATGTATTTTAAGTGTAATATTAAACAATTTAATAGCAATGTATGCGTCATTTGATCTGTCGCACACACTTGTGGCGAGTTTCAATATTCTGTGTGGAACTACAGGAAGGAATTTACATCAGTTATGAATGACAGTTTATCTTGATCTCTTTGATGGGCAGACTTGTATTTTCAATTCATATTTCACGTAAAAATTATAAATTATATAGTAAGGAAAATACTTTTAATTTAATGCACTTAGGATTATCATCAGCGCTTGTTAATGGATCAATCAAAACTAGACTTAAATAATAGCAGAATTTTACACGCAAACGAAAATAAAGGAAATAAAAAAAACTATCTATTCAGAATAGGTTGATCTAAAACTTACTATTTTTAATTTTCGTCCCAAATAAAAATTGAGACTGTACGTGATCGCATATATCTGAGTGTTATAATTGTAATACTTATATTTCGTTGGCTGAACATACGAGTTTCTATAGCAATCAGTAGTTTGCCGACGTGCCATATCTACGGAAGCCAATATTAGTTTCCGGGCGTTCTATTTCCACTTCCGTCTCGTGACGTTACTACAATCGTTGATTTGCCCGTCTGCACTTGCTTTTGTGCTAATTCACGCTGCCAATTTAACTAAATGGTAAATGAATTTTAGGTTATGCGAACGTAAGGAAAATTATGCATAAAAAACGCTATATATATATATATATATATATATATATATATATATATATATATATATATATATATATATATATATATATATATATATATTACGATAAGAATTTGGGACATTTTTACAATGAGATCGAAAAATATAATATATATACAACATACGTTGTTGTGAAAATAGCATGTTGAGAAAAAATTAACCTCTTGATTGTTAACAAAATATAAGTAAGTCAAGTAAATCGGCAGTGTATGCAAGTTGGATATAACAAATTATATAGTAGTACAATGACAATGCCCTCAGTAGACACGTTATTTCCGTGGAATATTTCATGTGAAATCCACACAATTTTGGCATAAATTTTACCTCACCATCTCCAATTTTGATTAAATTTGATATACCTAATAAGTGATTTCATAGTTTTCATAGTAAAGACAATTTCCTAATCTTATTTTCATATTAGTGATTTTGAAATTAGAGGACTTTGAAATGTCGAGATTTTCCTGCTCTTTTTATGAATTTTCAAAACATTTTTTTTCTCTCTGACTAAACATAGCTATTATGAAACTAACGTTGATGGATTCAGGAGATTATTTACATAATGTGTTTTAAAAGCAGTATTTAATATTCTCTTTACACTATTTACGAGGTAGAAAAACTTGTAAAATTTTTAATTAAAACAAATAGTTTTAAAACTTAATTTCATATATCAGCACAACAGCAAATAAATAGTGGTCTTCAAAAGTTTATTTGGTTCAGTCTTGTTCCCTATTTAACAGTGCTCGACTGTTAAATAGGGAACAAGACTGAACCAAATAATTTTAATTTTTGAAGACCACTATAAGAACGCTAATTACATGTCTATATGTAAGTCCTTTTAGTATTATAAAGTTTGTTACACAATGTTACTACGGAAATTAATGTTCTGTCTTAAGTCATAATTATTACGAAAAGCAAAGAGGCTAGGTCGAGTGCGAGCCGGACGTAATAATAAACAATCTCCTATAATGAGTTGAGTAAATAAATATTATGTGAAATGTTGGATTCGCATTACTGCGCGTTGTGGTGACCTTCATGGCCATTCTACTGAAATAGCACGCGTCCGCTTGTAGATGCAACACACGGTGTCTTTTGACGCAAAGATGCTCTCGACTGTTAAATAGGACGCCTCGGTGAATACGTTTTTACAACTATTGCCTGTGAAGATTAATCAGTTTAATCATTTTAAGTTTAGTAATGGCCGCGTAATATTTCAATCGTGTGTGTAGTGTTATTATCCAAGGGAAAAATCTAAAGAAAACGACGCAAGGGCAGAATATAAACCTGGATATAACGATAATTGTCGCTACCAAATCCATGTGTCCAGATTTTAAAGCTATGTTTCGAATGTAACACGTCGAACATGCTAACGCTCTGAGCTCCGACCCGACGACTAGCTATTGTCATCGCACGGCTCGACATGACCTTCAAAGTATAACAGACAAGTTATCGGTACGATAGATTTCCTTTTTTTTGAAAGGTGACGAATCGACACTTTGTTACTAAAAACGCAATGTAGATAACTGAAGTTTTACACTGCATGTATTGATATATGCATTGACAATGTCGCTGGCCGTCAAAACTTTCTTAGGAAAAGTATAATTTGGGTCTTCTAAAGTTAATGAATTGAAAACGTATAAATACATTTTTTCATTAATTGTTTGATTTCGAATTTTCAGATTGTTTAAACCCATGGTTGATAAACTACGGAATGGAACATTTTCTAGGTCACTTTGAAGTTTAATGTTTCGCAAACGAAGTTTGAGGTTTAAAAAAAACAAACCTCAAAATTTCATTTTAAAAGATTAAAACAGGTCGATGGAATCCATGAAAAACAATTTTAATCGCTTACGTGGAAATCGACTCTTTTCATCCACGACGCTGAAGCTAGCAGAAAATTGTTGTGTCAACTGTACCGCCGGCGTTCGACATATATTTTAAAATTGCAACTTGGGAAGTTTGAAAATTCATTTATATTTTTCGTAACAGGATAACATATAATGATTAATATTAAAAATAAAACAATCCGCTAAGTGTCATATAATTTTATAATATTTTTTCAGTATTTAAATGGTTGTCGCTCTAAACTTGACAATTATTATTATATTACGTAATATTAAAGTATCTGCATGAAAAATTAAAACACCTATTACACGCATGAAGCTAGGTGCTTGTAATTTTACAGGCAGATATCTTACCATGACATAATATAATTATATAAATATTGAAAAAAAATATTTTTTCTTACACCAAACCTAACAGACGCCTTACTAACTGATTTAAATTCTCACAAATCTTATACGCACGAAGTTAGGTGGTTGTATTTTTTCAGGGAGATACATTACTTTACCGTAATATAAGAGTAATAATCAAATTCAGGGCGACGGCTATATAAATCTTGGAAAAAAATATTTTTCCTTGCGCCAAAACCTAGCAGACGCCTTACGATCTGATTTAAAATCCCACAAACCTTACACGCATGAAGCTAGGTGTTTATAATTTTTCAAGAAGATACCTGAGTATATCGTAATATAATAATAATAGTGAAATTTAGAGCGACAGCTATTTAAATACTGAAAAAATATAACCTTTAACAACACCCAGCGGATTGTTTTATGGTTTAATATTAATAATACGTAATCCTGTTACGAACAAATAAATAATTCTGAAAAATACGTGATACTATTACGAACAAAAAAATTAACTCCCAGAAACTCGATGATGACGATAAAAACATGTAACGTATCTGCTTAAACAATCCGAACTTTAATTGTATAGAATCCAAAGAAACAAAATAAAACTTGTAACGACTTAAAATTAGCGTAGTCTGGAAAACTAAAAGAAATGTATGGTAATGAACCGTATGATTCACTATAGCCTTCTGCAGCCAGTGTTTTCTCATTAAGTGAGTATATTTTAAAGAAAGTCTAAAATTTCAGAAATCCCTGTTGGAGACTGTAATCTCTTTTTGTGTTTGGCAGTTTTCAGATTGTCTATCACATCTCTGCTGGCTACAAAGAGACTCGATTCACAAATTAAATAATTAATAGTCGAGTTAGATTTGCTGCGATTAAATGAAAGATACATTATTCGTTAATATTTATATGTATTCCAAAAAAATAATTTATATACGGCGTGTATGCGCCCTGCCCTACAAGCATTGGCTACTCTCTGTAATCTATGGTTAAATATCAAATTCTTACTGCAACTAAGCATTACATTCTAATAATTGAAAATATTTTTGCATTTATATTTCATTTTATTTTATATTAAAATTATTATTGTTTTTAAAGATACTTTATTCATACACTTGATACGTATTCCGATAACGTAAATGAACTTTGAGAAGCACTTAAACACAACATCCTAGAGTACTGCGAAGAGAAAATAATGGAAACAAAAATAAAAAGTAAAGTCTGGATAACCAATGAGATCCTGACTATGATGGAATAAAGAAGGCTATGTAAGGACCAAAACCCAAGTAAATAAATAAATATATAAAGAAATTGGGAGGAGAATAAGATATGTACAGGAGCAATATTTTCAAGATAGATGCAAAGAAATACAAAAACTGGAGAACAAATACTACTTTTTCAATAATTATAAATCTATGGTCGCCATGGTGCGGTGGGTTAATCACAAGGCATACCGTCCTTTGACGTTGCGGCGCATCGCGGGGACTCGGGTTCGATTCCCAGCCGTTCGTCAAACGGGGCTGGAGTGGTGTTGTAGTCGGCTGTAAGAGATTGCTCTCGTAGCAATAAGTCCGCCATATGTATCAATTGGATACATCAAAGTAGATAAATAAATAAAAAAGTCAAAGAGCTTGTAGGTATACAAAGGAAGAACCAGATCACTAGAGTTCTAGAAAGACGCGGCAACTTTATAAAGAATACAGATCCAGAACTTGGAAAGATGGAAATAAAATATTGAGGATTTTTTTGCGGAGGGAAGAACAAATACGGACCTCTTTGGATGCGACATAGAAAATGAACTAGGACCCGAAATAAGCAAGGAAGAACTTATATATTCCCTAAGATCAATGAAGAATGGGTAAAAAGCCCTGGGTCGCACGAAATCTCCTGTGACTATCATACTCCTTGGCGAGAACCACATAAACCTACTGGTGGAATTATTCGACAAAATGTATACATATCCCAGGGCATGGTTGGTGTATGTTTTTGTCTGTTTATCTAAGAAATCAAATACCAAAGAATGTACCGATCAGCATACTTGATGTCACACACACTAGAATTATTTCTAAAAATAATACATATCATTATTTCTAAAAATAATACATATATAGAATCCACCAAAAATTAAACATGGACATAAGCGAAACGCAGTTTCGATATTACAAGGGACTGGGTACACGAGAAGCCCTATTTACATTATGTAGAGAGCCTGGATGTCAACCAGGGTGTATACGCATGTGTTATTGACAGTAATAAAACATGTGGTAAGGACCGACGTTACACATTAATGAACATCTTTAAAGACACAAACATGTTGACCACAGAAATCTAATGATAATTTCCTATAAATAAAGGGCGACAATATGCAATGATCAGCAAACATCACAAGAAATAGAAATGAAAAAGGAATATGACATGAATGTATGCTGTCACTGGCACTCTTCTATGTGTATTCTGACGAGATTTTAAAAATTTAATTGATTTTAGAAATTAAGGTAAAACGAACACAGTTATATAATATCAGATGTACAGACCATACAGTCATTCTGGCAGAAAATATAAAAGACCTACAGAGACTTATGACAAAAGTAACTGAATATAGTGTAATACGTTCCACCTTCATACAATTCCAACGAATACAAGTTCTAATACAAAATAAAAATGATAAGAGAGAAAGCGCAAGCCAACTTATTAAAATGAAGAAAGTACTCGCAAATGGAAGTGTCTCCTTTCAGTGTCTCCTGTCAACTCTCCATCTTTAGTTTCAGTGTCTCCTATCAACTCTCCTTCTTTAGGGAGTAGAAGCATGGACACTTAAGGCGGCAACCATCGAAAAACTAAAAGCGTTTGGGAATTGGGTATAGAGGATGATCCAAAAAATATCATGGATGGATAGAGTAACAAACATCGAAGTCTTAACAAAGACATGGAAATTATAGATATAATTAAAATAAGAAAATTAAATATCTTGGACATATAAGACGACGATCAAGGTACACCAGGTTAAGACTAATCGTTGTGCAAGGTAAAACCCAAAACAAAAGAAGTATTGAAAGAAGAAGGATATCATGGCTAACTTGAGAAAATGGTATGGATATACATCAAGGGAATTTTTAGAGCAATTATATCCAAGATTAGAATAGTCATAACGATTGTCAACCTTCGACAAGGAGAAGAAATTTGAAGATGAAGTATGGCTATAAATCCTAAGATGTGCTTTTAACATTGGTGATGTTCTTGTGGGTGTATTCAGCAGACAAAATCATTAGATAACATCGAGCAATATTAAAATAGCCTTTAAATCATAGTGGAGAGTAAATGGTGCACGTAATTTCCATACAATATTGTCAATTTATATGACATGAAAAAACTTTTAACTCTGACGGACACACACACGTTATCTATCAACAGATATTTTATATTTAACGTTTTGAATGAACAGTCTCTGTTGAAGAAACTCGATGAAACAAATATATTATTTATTTTATTTTTATAAATGTCTCATTTATTTTACCATTTAATTTCTTATAATTCGTATTGTTCTACGTTACTGCATGTCGTACGGATGAGGTTTATCAGTAAAAATCAAATACGTAGTACTTCCCACATTACCTTAATTGTCTTATACACTCTTTTGCATAAAAAACGGGCGGTTTTGATTTTGTCATATTATTAACAAAATAATATTTATTATATTTTTAAGAGGCTGTATTAATTGTAATTGTTACTGGCAGGCATAGTGTCTTCTGGCACATAAAAACGAACGTTCTAAATTTGAAATTTATTCTTTTTAAACGTATTTTTTAGCGGTAAATGAAATCCAACTCTTGTTAAGTTCTTTTTCATTTGTTACGTTTTTTATTTTAACGAAAAAAATTTAATTAAATTTCTGCTGTTTGCTGCATTAGTTCACTTCTGTTTGCTGTTCTCAGTATGGTTGAAAAAACGATAAGAGCTAGTAAAATTATTGCGCTGCTTGAAGAAGACTGCAGCCAATGTTATATGTCTCAGCAGTACAATGTGAGCCGTTCCACCGTCCAAAGGACCTGGTAACGATACCAAGAAACGGGCTCCGTCAGTAGAAGGCCCGGTTCTGGAAGAAAACGGTGCACTGAGCCACGTTACGACCGCTTCATAGTCAGTAAGCGCTACGAAATCGTCAAGTACGTACGTGGATCTCAAACAGAACTTTGAGAACGTCAGAGGTATACGAGCAAGCCTATGGACAGTCAGAAGGAGACTTCAGGCCGTCAATATACGTAGCTATCGCCCAGCTCGGGGCCCTACATTGCTCCGTCAGCATCGAGTTCCCAGATTGAGATTCGCTCAAATTGTTTCGTCATGGACTCAACAAGACTGGAATGAAATGAAGTTCGTATATCGATTAGTGGTAAGGATCGACGTCGGCGAGTCTTACGAAGACCTGGAGAACGCTTCGCAGAAGTGTGCTTTGAGGAATTACCCCTTACGGTGGAGGCTCCGTAATGTTTTGGGCTGGTATTAACTCAGATGACCGTATCGAGTTAGTTTTTATTGAAAATGGCACACTTAATGCGAAAAGGGATATAACAGAAGTTCTTATTCCTCATGACAACGCTCGCGCTCACCGCTCTAGAGACGTTGATGCGTATATGCAGGAGACCGGATTTCGTCGGTTAGACTGGCCAGCTAGAAGTCCCGACCTCAATCCGATAGAACACATATGGTATAATCTCAAACAACGCGTCAGAGCCGTAAAACACATCAGCTCCAGAAAACATTCAGGCCCTTAAAAATGTGATCGTCGCTGAATGGGAACGTATTTCTTAGGAAATGATAAAAAACGTCGTCGAAAGCAGGTCTAGCAGATTAAGCGCATTGATTTTAGCTAGAGGAGACCATACTCGTTACTAAATTTTCAAATTTTATGATAAATTAATAAAAAATATTCAAAAATAAACTTTAGTTATTTTTAATGTACCGGTATGAAAACGCTCGTCTGTGGACTTTACATCGTTTTTTTTTATTCGCATTTTCAATGACTGAAGTAGGTAAAAACGATATTTCAATAATAAATAACAATATTCTCATCATATCGCTATATAAAATGCATCCAATAATAATAAAATAACTTTGATATGGTTTATTCCTATAAGTGCCCGTTTTTTTTGCAAGAGTTTATTTTGCTATAGGTACAAAATTGCAGAAACTGGTAAGGTTTAAGAAAGTGACTAACGGACATGGTGATTTTTGGAGCTGCGCAAGGACAATTTGCATGAAATTTATTCTAAATTGTCACCGTGGATAAGACATGAATACTGTCGTACGATCGAGAGTCAAAACAAGGAGTACATGCAATGGATCTAAAAGAGCAAAAAGCCACCGAACCCTTTATATTTGAAAATATTTGTGCATTTTATATTAAAATTATTCTTGTTACTAGTTTCATACTTTCTTTTCTTTTCTGAAATGTTTTATGTGCTTAAATACATTATGTAATTTGTTTAGATTGAAATAATTTTGTTTCATTTGGTAATGAAGGTGAAAATAAATATGCAAAAAAGGTAAAAAAAAAGGAAACTAAACAGCATTTTTACTTTTAAATTTTTTGACTTTTTTCAAATTAATATTGGCGAAGGTCCTGTCACTAAAAGCGAATCAATGCCATTAAACAAAAAATAAAATAGAAGATGACAGCCGTACAGAAAGAAACAAGTCTATTACTAAATTTAAATTAGGTTTAATTTAAATTTCTACGTAACACGTGTGCTTAATAAATCAATTATTTAATACTTCCTTATCACTTTTCCGTCAACACGACATTATTAGTAATTTTCACAAAAATAACGTTATTGATATCAGAAGATATATAAGGATAAGGATAACGCTGACAGAGGTCTAAATTTAATACGGACGTAACAAACTGTTGTCTCCTTACATTGTCCTTATTGGCGGGTAATGGTCATATCCAAATCTTGTCTCTAGCCTTAAGATTTGTATACAAGTTATAGAGATCGACGGTCCCCATCTTACATTTCGGATTTGGTTCCCAATGATACATTTTATTCAATAGTCTAAAGGAATCTTTAGTGGAAGGGGATTTGAGAGCAAGAATTAGATGAAGGTCTTGGTCAAAGAGCATTTTGAGAGCAACAATGCAGGCTATTTTCTAGAGGAATTAGTCGTATACAGTGATGTGGTTTTCGTGAATTTTATTGTAACTCTTCATGGCCAATTCGCAGAACTTTTGCCTTAGCAACGTCTGCAAGCCCCATCGGGCGTTGTCAGTATCCATTTTAGTGCTACTTTGCCGAAACTGAATAATTTTTTATCCATCGTATATTTTAAGTAGTGTTACAACGTAGTAACAATTTAGATGTTGTTGTTACCACACAACTATATCTACATTAATTAATGGACCCATTTTGAAAAAGTTTCTTGTAAAAATGAAGACAAACTTATTATTTTTTCACTGTGAATCAAACATAGGAGTCGACCCTCCGATAATGTTATATATGTGTTCCTGGCCCATTTTATAGCATTCAACAACTCAAAAGCTAATTTCGATAGCCACGATATCGTCTCAATCAATTTGAGAAATTGTTAAACTTTTATTTTTTTTAGCAGTGAATCCAGATTCAAGTGAAATTTGGAACATATTTAAGTTAAGGAACATATTTAATTTATTTCTCAAAGCATACCTGAGTACACTTATTTTTTTTTTAAAAAAATATTGTGTTTTTTCAACCTCAATTAGGCAAACAAATATTATTGCTAATAAATCCAAGAAATTAAATAAAATCTAATCCTTAAATTTCAATTATATACCGGCTGGCTTCCCATTCCGGATTTAACCGGGTAAAAAGGGCCTTTTTCCTGAATGCAGATTTTCACTTTTCTACTGAAAATTTATGAACTAAAATAAGTTAACTAGTTAGTTCATTTCTGGGTTTATTAGCATAACTAAGTTATAACAGAACCGCGAATATGTAAATTGTACTAGCAGATCCCGATAAAATTTAATAAAATGGCTGAATAATCTAGGAAATAATACTCAAACGCGATTTGCACCAATGTACAATTTGCACGTTAATGGTCTTAACGAAAAGCATACGATGTGTATTGTAGTTTTTCTGAAAAATGTATTGAAAACAAGGCGATTATCTGCAGGACTAAAACAGTATTATCCACTTATTGTGTAAATACGTACATAAATTCACACCATCTCTAACGAGGTGATTCTTTTTCTATATAATTCAATACGTCGATGACGGATATCAATGTACTAATATAACTATATTGCGCATGCAAAATATAGTGTATCAGGATATAATTAAAAACAAATTATAAATTTATTCAAAACTCTGTAAACACTCGCAATTCACTCAGTTCAATACCGAATCAGACTTTTTGTGAATATTGTTAAAAATGAAAAGCCGATTTAAAAGTGACAATACTGCCGTTCTGTCCGACGGTGCGGCCTCAACAAATGTGGGCCTTGAGCCGTGCTTCCGCGTGGTCGCGACCTCGCGGTAAGCGGAATCAACCGCTCTCGATCCTTGCAGCCGTAAGCGCCCTAATGTTGCCTTGTTTACTTATTTGCGCCGTTTACTGGAGCGATCCGTTACTCATTTTCTAAACAGTGTAACTTCAGTCTCGGTTTTCCCACTTCACAATATACAAGACGTTCATAAGAATAAATATGTTGAGGGCAATTAACAATAAAAACAGCTATAGCGCCAATGAAAAATAGTAAAAATTATACGAATCATTCCACCCGGTATTTAATACATCGATACAGTGAATTTTTTACATACAAACATGTAACAATTAACGTTCATAGTGTCTATTTAACCTAGACTCATGCCTTCAGACGCAGGCGAAAGCTATGTGACTCTGTCGTAATAAACCAGAATATGGAACCGCTACTATCTTTGCTTAAAGAATGACACATGCAGATGTTTAGGTCTATAATATATTCTTAGGTGTAATTGACGGAATAAATTTGATTTTCTGGTCCTCATTAAATTTTTTGTTTGCTTTTATCCAGTTCCAAGTTACATCGTTTGATGCAAATATGGGTTTCCACTATTCCGGGAAAAAATTGATGATCTAAATACGTATTTGCTGAAACTTGTTTAATGTTTATCTGTTCTTGTATTCCATAAAATATACTAAAAAGAAAACTACGAGGAACAAAATAAATGAAAATTTGCACTATAAGTTTTTCACAAGAGTTAATAAAATTTCTAACCATACTTCTCATCATTTTCAAGTGTTGAATGAAAAAATATACATGTTTCGTATACCTTTTATACATTAGATACATAATCTATTTAGGTTATTTAGGTTAATTTCGCTCTATAGGAACGTCTAATAAAGTACCTTCCCATTTAAGATAATAGGTATATGTATATATATATATATATATATATATATATATATATGTATATATATATATATACACGCACGCACGCATGCACGCGCACACACACACACACACACACACACACACACACACACGCGCACGCACGCACACACGCACAAATTTCAGACTAACAACCAAAAATTATGCAAAATGTTTTTGAAGACGACAGCGACAGCCAATTGAGAGCTGAAACAAGAATTGATCTCAAGAAAGGGAATAAAAAGCAAAGAAGATTCACTTATGATTCGACTTATGCAAAAAGTTTGTGATTAGAAATTCCAAAATAAGTTACTGAGCATTCTGTCAAAATCATCCTCTCTGGATGGATAATCAAGCCTACAGTCAGCGGTCATGAAAAGGGTCTTTATGTTGTATATGTCAAAACAAAATCGAAATTGACTATGCGCATAAAACAGAAGGTGCTTGAAAATGTTTGTTAAAGGTAAAGACCATACTTTAAAAATGATAAAAATGAAATCTCGGATATTACTTACGTGCAAATTGTTAAAAAATACCAATTCCTAATTTGCTATTAGTAAAGAAATGAATATTTTACAGTTTCCAGATTCTAGTGAATGTTTGAGAAATAATTTCTTTATATTCTTTTTCTACAGTAACTCGTAAAGCAAAATATTCTAGAATTGATTAGGTAATATTTCCTTACTAATGAAAAAATAACAAAATACAAACCAACTGATGTGTTAATTTTGAAAATGTTCATCTTAATGAAATAGCGTAATGTAACTTTACAGAAGGTAAATGTATCAGAAAATATTATATTATTTTTGTACCTAAAAAGTGTAATTTTCGATAATAATTAAATGTGACCCTATTAATTTTCGATTTTGCAAACTAAAATAATTAGCAAGTAATTAAAAATATAACATTTGTTGTTTTTGTTAATCGAAAACCATCTCCTGTACGCTATGATAGTGTCCTGTCCCCATATTCCCGTCCATGCTATTTTTGCTAAGAATTTGAAAAAAAGGAAGGCGTGTGCACGTATTCTTCCGCATTTATTGAAAACCGAATAAAAAAATGAACGCGTGACTGCTTGCAAGGATTTTCTTCAATTGAAAAACTCCGATCCATAATTTAAAAAGAAACATCACTGTTGACGGATCGTGGTGCTTCGCTAACAATCTAGAAAAAAAGATCTTCCCACGATGTAGTAGTTCATTGTTAATTTTTTATCAAAAAAATTACATGTACAAACGGTTTTCACATTTTCCAATGAATAAATAAACTTTTGTTTAAAGAACTCTAAAAAATTCTTGGTTATTTACGTAAATTGAATGCATTGTTCTCTCAAACATTAGAAATAGCATAACTTGGCATTCCGTCAGTTTAGAATTGATCACATTCGTTTTTTTACTTATGGAATTTACTTAGAGACTAATATTGTGATGACTGTCTCTAACGTAGAGACAGTCTTTTCTTACTGCAGCTTCGACTGTGTAGAACAGGAGGAAAAAAAATATGAGCTCTCGGCCATTCTGTGCAGATCCAAGTTAAACAGTCATGAACACTGTTAAAAAAATCGTTGTTTAAAAATCGACATCATATTTATTAAATAATGAGTACTTTGACTTATTTCAACAATATGTATTGCAAATGACAAAATAAATTTAAAAAGAATATTAAGTTTAAGCGTTTTAAAGGGGAAATTTCAGATTTCTAAATCTGTCTATGCACGTTCACAACACGTGAACCATAAAATGATTCACGTGTTGTGAACATGCATCGTGCTCGTCCGCTAATAACTGTTAGAATGGCCACATAATTTTCTAAAAAAATTAAAAGGAATCGCTTTACACTCGCAGATACGAGATTTGAATGGTTGTAACCCATTTGAGATCAATAATGAACGTAGTGTTCATAACATTTACACCGATTAAGTTGCTGAACGATTAACTGGAAAATCAACAATTGTACTACAGGAAAGTGAAAAATTTCAACTTAAAACATAAGATTTTTTTTACACTACGAAAAAACTCTGTTTTACAACTTTAAGTAGAAAAACTCTTACCAGAAAAAAACGGAAAACATAGGTAATCAAAATTTAAACCTCACAAAAGACCTTAAACTTCTTCAGTAATCATCCGTGTTAGTATTTCTGTGTGGTTTCGTCCAACAAAATATTGGATTTATACGAAAATATTTTTGGGAAAGACGGATTCTGCAGGAAATCTCTAAAATAAACACTTGCCCTTGAAATAGAAAACAATCATGAGCGTGGAATCAACTTTTGAAAGACATTATAGCCTTAAATTCTCTGGAAATTAGTCTTAATTCTTTACATTGGTGGTATGGCACTAATACATGGCAATGGCAGATATTGGTATACCTAAATTGATTTCACAAAATATAGATTTCAGGTTAATTTGACGAGATTTGTATATACATCGGATGCCATATGTATATTACTTATCTCTCTCTGAATTTGGTTATGAATTACAAGCCGTTACCTTGTATCCGAGATTTATCTTGTTTGACTTCTAATTGTCCAACTTTATATTGGAGCTGTAAAAAATCAAGTTTAATTTAGACTTCCTTGTAAATGCGTAAATAACGATTGTAAACATTTAATTTGAAAAACTGTTAATTTTTATCTTTTTTTTTACCTCCAATTCGTATCTAATAAATCTTTTTATATAATAATCTTTTATTAATATTATTGTACTTCTTTTTTCTTATTTTTTTCTCGAGTCCATTATCACTACCTTCCAATCATTATTAAAATTAAAATACTTTCCAACTTGTGATATATCGGTTTCTTTACTAATTGCTAAGTGGAAGGAGTAAAACAAAAGCATAAAATGAACCGGCAACATCAACAATCTTAAATTTTGGGGTCTTGAAACCTTACATCAACTAACATCGGTTTTCATATTTTTAGAAACTCGCTTCCCTTCAACACCATCAAAATAAAAAAATAATCCAGGGAACACAGATGGCGAATAAATAAAAACTATAAACGAGAGTGTTCCTATATTTTGTTAACCTTTTAAAAAAAGGGAAAATATTCACGATTCTAAAAACGTCAGTTTTTTTTCTTTTTCCTTGGGTCTAGAAATAATATTAAACAATAAAACGACAAGACAGTCTGCATTTGAAGGCGGCGCTGAATTAAGCCTTTTTTCCAGCGCAACTTTTAAAAGCATTCAAAATTTATTTTATCTTACAGCATCGTTATTTATTTTAATTTGTATTTTTTTGTATGTACAATAGGTCACGTTTTTTTAATTGCAAACTAAAAGGCACATCTTGTAGTACTATACACTTTTCATTATTTTGTTACTCGAAAAACTCTAAACGGAACCGTAAGTAACAAACCTTTAGTAAACAAAACAAGATCTTATGTCAATTTATAGAAACATGTTCAGCAATTAATGTTCAGCTTTGGATGGTTACAGATATATACGAAATTGAAATGAAATAAATACCTAATCTTGTTTTACAAAGTTGGCGTGCCGGGTAAAGGAGCACCGAGCACTTTAATGCCTCTGTGACAACGGCAAAGTTGACTGTAAGCAATTTTCAAGCCTGCGTTCCTGTGTTCTAACTATAATTTTGCAAATAATTTCTTTAAGAATGTCATTAACCAAAAACCATTCACATTTAATCGTTTACTCTAAAAATTAATAAGAAAACGTCGCATCGATCAATGTACCGCGTATTCTCATATAAACTAATTACGACTTGGAAATGTTGCACTGAAATCTTTAAGTTTTTGAACAAAGTAAAAACTTTAAACAGCGAGGAATGGCACGGCGAGGGTCCTTCGAGTTAATGAACCGGGGCCAAAAGTAGTTGCATAATCTTGAATCTCTAATCAGTTTCGGAACACGTAGATGGATCGATTTGAGGTTATTACTACAGTGGTACCTATCTTGGGGTGCTAACATAAATCCCTCCATTATTTGTGAATAATGATATGATGAAGCAAATTTTGAACTGATAAACAGCCTCACAGGTATTTACTTTTTATTACTTGATCATATGAAGCGATGGTAATGATTTTAACTTGATAGTGACATAAGCGACAAGTTCACCCATTCATGGTTGAATAGACTCTCAATTGCCCAAATATGCAAAGGTATTAAACAAAATTATTTTTCTCAAATAAAATTTAATAAATTACAGATTTGCGTTGTTTACTCACATGACAAAACGTGTCCATGCAAAAAAATTATATACATTATGTGTGTGTGTGTGTGTGTATACTATATTATATACACAAATATATATTCTTGCCCAATTTCACATATTTACGCCATATTCTTATTAGTCACGCAATGTCAAAAATGTCAGTTACGCAATGTCAAACCCCAAAAAAAAAGTATAGCTACACATGTTGCATAAAGACACGTGGTAACAATTCCTATTTAAAACGTAATTAATGTCAAGCTACAGGGTCAATTCTCCATATAGTCTGACGTAGGCACTAATAACTAAATATAGACGACCCTATGGCTAAAGTTACCTGACGGTTTGCAATAAATAATCGATATTTTTGTTATTTTGCTAATTTAATCGTATTTTTCAATCCGACAATTATTTTTATCACTATATGTTATAAAACAAAATTCACGTCTCTTTACTGTGTGTTTGCTAAAACACGATAAGTGCAACAGATTTCAATGTGGTTTTCACAATTGCTTAGAAATTTAGGCTTTGGTGTATAACAACATTCCGTGTCATGTAAAGATGTCTGTCGCACTCGTATCGCTGTTCATCCAGCGTGTTTTCTAAGAAACCATGCTGGATGAACAGCGATACTAGTACGTTTCTGCCAAGCGCTGGCAATAGAATTAAAAATTGATACGTCAATGTAAATTGCTGCAGGACTATTTTGACCCAGCGGAAACTTTTTAGACGTACAGAAGGTTGTTAAGAGTCCGAGAAATTAAACTAATTAACTAACTTATTTTTTCTGATCAATTTTATCTGTGGTGGGGCGTCACCCATTTCGGAAAGCTTTGCAGCGTCAAGAAAATGTAAACAAATTAAATTCGCTTTTTTAAATAAGGTCCATTATGTTAAAAATTGCAAACACCTAAAGTATATCAAAATATTTTGTTATTTCACGAATTTCGAAGAATGTGCCGAAAAAAGTTATAGAGTTGAAATAATAATAATAATGTATTCTTATAATAATTGACAAAGCTAGCTAGCGTCTCAAGGATTTCTACTAACCTAAAGTACTTATAACAAGTGTCGACGTGCAAGTTACACCGACGTTTTTTGTTATCTCAGGATACGAATGGCCAAGCACGACGAGTGATTCGAGGAGGATTAAAATAAACGAATAGCGAATTGCACAACGCAGCGGGCGCGTGGAGGCCGACGTTTCCCAATGCGACCATAAACATTGACCTACAACATCATCATTGACTAATCGAACAGCTTGAGGTGTGGTGAAATGGCGAGCACGCGTACTGGCAGCCGCTAGCTAGCGGTTGGGTGACGTTATTTTGGTCCAGAGATGCTTAAAAACTTTGCGAAATCAATAAACGCACTACTCAGTAATAAAGGCCATCGACAGCTTTATAAAGCGGGATATTTTGCCTACACTAAGGGTGGTTGAATATCTCTTGTAAAGTTGTGAAATATCGGGATATATAGATTCACAGACGTTTTAAAGTCGATGAAAAACAGATAATAGGCAGAAAGTGTAACTATTTTCAGTGCGTATCTCGTAACGCGATAGACAGCGTGGACGTCACGGAGAATTAAGCACTCTTAGCGTGTATGTTTTGTAAAAAATACGTATTGCTGCTAAGAAATCACTCAATAAAGAAATGCTTTCTTATTGTGCAAGTTCCATTACTTAAATTTTCAAAAAAGTGTACATAGTAATATTCGACTGATTGGAGTTGATGGTCTAAAATGTGTTCCCAGTGTAGCGACTTAACTTGATAGAAAATTATTTATTAAACTTTTTTGTATTGGAGTCCAACAGATAAACAATGTACGTATATATAATATATGAATAAAATAATAATTTTACCATTAATCACATAGACATATAGAGTTTATTTTAAGGCATAAAGCATTGTGTATTATTGAAGGCATAAAGCATTGTGTATTATTGGAGGCATAAAGCATTGTGTAGTATTAAAGGCATAAAGCGTTGTGCATAAAGTTTCCTTGCGTTTTGAAACACTCAATATATTATTATGGTCAATGAGCTGATATTCAACGAACACGTTATACCCATATAAAACGAACAAAAAATGGCTACAAGTAGCGCCACGCGCGATCTATAAAATAGATAGAGACTCCAAAATAGCAGGTTTATAGAAGAGATTGTCGTATCGAAGAATAGGCAAATTACTCAACTTTTGATGACGACCTATTGAGGAGTGCTAATGCTATATCCATAATATATAAGGTCAACGAATGAATCGCAATGGTGGGAACTATAAAATTGCATCTGTTAATATTCCATTAAGCAAGTATGCCTCAAGAAGTAGTAACTTTTGAGAATGGAAACTCTACAAACAATCTTACTATGTCCACAGAGAAAGTGTGATAGCGGCTGCAGACCACACAATAGTTTAAAAAAATTATATATACCGAGCAGCAGTTTTCTCATAAAAATAAAACACAACTCTAATTATAACTTATTAGTATGATCAAGTTTTTCCGAAATGTTTGTAATGGACAAATATTGTTGGATACAAGCAATTCGTTCAATATGAAAACGACTATCCCAAAATGGATTTTTTATCACTGTATGTTAAATATTTTTTTGTTCTCGCAAAAATACAAAATATTATATATTCTAAACGTACTAGTAGAAGTAATTTATTTTAGGATTTCAGATAATGCTCTAGAAACGATTAATTAAAACAAAGTTGTGTTCGTAAATGAAGTTCACGCCAAAAGCCGCTGGCATGAACGTATTGCCTACAAGACGTTTCAAAGGCGCTCTCAACAATAGGCAATCTGATGAACACATCAAGTAACTGTGAACATCAAGAACATCACAACAACATCGATTAAAAAAATCATGTCATATTTTAAATATTGCTCTAATACAATTGTGTGTTTTGTCACGATATGTAAATATAGTAAATTGGTTTCTATAAATATTGGTGCTTTTAATAATTATGTCTCAGTGAAATAATGATTATAATATGAACAATATTCTCTGTGGTTTAGTTATTTATTCTGTGCTTTAATAATTGGTCAAGTATAGAATGCAACCTTCTAACATAAAAATTCTTTAAATAACAATTTACAAGTAGCCATTACTTTTGTTAATTTCTCGTTGACCACAATTTCTTATACATTATTTTAAAGTAGACTACAATGGTTTAAAGCCTTAGCTCAAAAACCTTAAACCGTCCTTGTCGTCACTCCCATTTAAAAGTATAGTATAAACCCCACGTTTAAGCTATACTCAATAAGGAAACGGCACGGTCGTAGGATATTTAGTGTGAGATCAAATTTGTGTAGTGATAGGGCAAAATGAAGGTAATAATGAGAAATAACGAAACTAATCGAGAAGTTTCACTAAAAGTATATATATCTAAAAGTTGCATAGTTATATATGTAAAAGTAGCAGTAGTTATGTATCTAAAAGCTGCATAGTTATATATGTAAAAGTAGCAGTAGTTATATATTTAAACATTGCATAGTTATATATGTAAAAGTAGCAATAGTTATATATCTAAAAGTTATATATGTAAAAGTAGCAGTAGTTATGTATCTAAAAGCTGCATAGTTATATATGTAAAAGTAGCAGTAGTTATATATTTAAAAATTGCATAGTTATATATGTAAAAGTAGCAGTAGTTATATATTTAAAAATTGCATAGTTATATATGTAAAAGTAGCAGTAGTTATATATTTAAAAATTGCATAGTTATATATGTAAAAGTAGCAGTAGTTATGTATCTAAAAGTTGCATAGTTATATATGTAAAAGTAGCAGTAGTTATATATTTAAAAATTGCATAGTTATATATGTAAAAGTAGCAGTAGTTATGTATCTAAAAGTTGCATAGTTATATATGTAAAAGTAGCAGTAGTTATACATCTAAAAGTTGTATAGTTATATATCTAAAAGTAGCAAGTGGTCCAGAGTAGCCTAGTGGTAAAATGCACGAGGCGAATCAACGCGACTTTTATTTTACTTCTTTGTATTTTTATCACTTATTTGTAAACTATTTATTTAATCTTACATTGGTGTTTATATGTTCAAAGTACACGTCTAAGTCTTTAGGGATGATGCGTACTTGCACTGCAAAAGTTTTAGTCCATTATTATCATTAATTTAATGATGATTATTAAATGATTTAATTGAACAGAACCTCATGGATACGGTATAAGAGTACAATTTTTAATCTCCAATATGAGATAATATCATTCAATATGCTTAATATGCTATAAAATTATGCAATAAAATGAGCACAATGATAACTAAATGTCAACAGCATTTTTTGACAGTTTGAGCGTATAAAAAAAATTATTATTTTTTTACAGTTTATCGATTAAAATCTTCTTTCCGATTAATAATTATTAACCCTGATGGTAAAGACTATCTACACGTGTGCAGAAAAAACTTTAAACTTTTTAAATATTCTAATACATGGCGCGTTAGGATTAATCGGCAAGGAGATTTTGTTAGATAATCCGCAAATGTATATGCCCACATAGTTAAGAAAACTACTGTTAATATTTTCTTTCACATACCACCAAAATTTAACTTTAATTGGCTAGTATATTGGATGCATTCAAGATTTACAAGAAAATTACTCTCAACGTTTACAAAAGTTAACAAATATTATTGAAGTAGGTCACATGTTAAGTTCACGTTATAAAAGAGGCCAATGTGTGCAGATGGACATAGCGCTACTGAGTCCCCATCGTACCGTAAAAGTTGAAAAACAGCGAGGGGCAGTCCTGAGAGTATGATTTGTAAGAAAGTACACACAATAAAATAACTTAATCAATAATTACGTACCGGTAATTATTGTGTGTATTTTCTTACAAATCATACCATCAGCAAGTCCCCTCGCTGTTTGTCACCTTTTTTGCGCGGTGTCTAATTATTTACGCGATAAAACATTTAACGATGCAGACAGTAATGAGGTTGACCTTATCTAATTTTCAGTAAAAGCCCAAAGATTGTAATGGGTAAGATATTGCTGGCGACAAGTGATAAATAACGACGGCGCTTACACAATTTAAGATTGATTTTATTAATTATATATAAAAATAAAATAACTTCATGAGCTTAAAGGGAATTTTTATAAGTTGTCAATCTACTTAATATAGTAGATATCTAACTTGGGGGAACGAAGTTGGGGTTTTTGTACATATTATTTTGTTTTGGCGTGTAGTAACTGATATTATTCCAGGTGTATATAATTTGTCTGTATTTGAATCGTTGTATTTAAAAGCAATGACCGATTTCCTCTATTCAACTTTTAAAAATGAGATTGAACAATTAACAAATGTCGTCTGAACCATTTCTTAAAAATTGTTTTAAACGTTGTATTAGAATGAAAATGGAAATATAGCAAATATCGATATTAATTACAGAACTGGAAACAATTCCGAACTCGATTGTATAATTAGCGTTTTCAATTTAAAGTTTGAATTTCCGTATTTTATAACATCTAAAGTATAGAAATAGAATTTGCAAATGATTTCAAAAAAAAATATGTAGCCGGGCAAATAAAATTATTTTCAAGTTATTTCAATTTTATTTTGTTGTAGCAAAAGCAATATTAAATATATTAACGCGGCGCTAATTTGAAAAATAAATTTATGTTTACGTAATTATATACTTTTTATTACAAAATAATTAAACAATACTTTTCAAATGTAATCGGTTTCTATTTATCCATAATAAATACAAATAAAACAGTTAATTAACTGCAAGAAACCAATAGAGAATCACACTTAGAAAATTGCGAATTTAAAGCCATATTTATATTATGACTCATGTGAAACGGAACCATCCAGGCAAAATTATAAATATATTATTTTTATTACGGTGTTTCGCATTGAATTGCGAACTAATGTTAAAATATTATTCAAAATGTTCGAGTAGTCGTCCATATAACCTGTCGGTTTTATTTTATCACTATATGGATGGGTACACTACGTCAGTGCTTAACTTGAATCATACGATATAGAATAAAATAAATCAATGGAAAGTTTTGCATAAAGATGAGAGTACACGAGCATAATGTGCATTCATTGCAAGTTCAATGCAGTGAGATTGTTTAACTTGCAACGAGTTGCAGAAAGATTATTTTCGTTTAATTTTTTTATAGAGAACACTAATTTATTATGTAAAAAGGTAAAACGGAAAATCTTTAGAATAGGCCACTCAGCATTAGGTATTCAAAGCATTCAAAGCATTCATTTTATATTACAACGTGCTTTGCACGTTGAGCACAAAACCTTTCGTCGTAGGAAATAGCAAAATTTATGAGAAATAGACATGAAACGATGAAAATTGTTATTCTTCATTCATACTTTGCACGAAAACAGATATTGTACGTCTAGTCTAAAACTGAAAAACATTAAAATTTTCTTTTTTACATAATCCACAACGTCTAGTTATGAAAATGTTGAATTTCCTATTGATTTTGTTAAATGGCAACAATCAACGGCAACAATCTTTCAGCAAAGTAATCCAAAAACTCAGGGACAGACTGTCGTTTAGTGAAACAATGTTATTTTTTACATAAATACAGTTTACCTTAAACGATGCCCGTCAGTTTTATCAACTTTTTAATGTACTGCCCTCATTTTGGTCTAATATAACTTTAAAACTTATTTACTCATATATTTATTTATGAAATAAAGTAGAGTATATTTCAGTTGTGACAAAGTGTCACATTTGAATTAGGACCATGGTTGCATTTAAACGTGCAAAATATTATATTATAATGTTATTCTCTAGAGTTATATCTGTAGAGTTGTTTGGTCCATTGTATTTTGTTAACTTAAAAACAAAGGCTTAAGGACACGTAGCAGTTTAATAATAATAATATTCTTTGTTTGATGATTAATATATCGATGGTTCCTGGAGGTGTTTCCTTATGGTTGATTATCGATGGTTCCTCATAGAGGCCGTTCAATCCTTTTTTCGTAGAGAGCAGTTGGTGTCCGTCCAAACTGTTCATGTATAGATCAAATCAATACTTTTCGCATTTTCTTCGAACAGACATCAGAATGGCGAAATCTCCTCTCTTTTGACTTAGAAAGAAGCTTTTGATACTTTGAGATGGGCTAGTATCAGGTCTCAACGCAGTGATATTGATGTATTATTCTTGATATGAGTATTCTTGTAAAGTCATACACAATGGCTTTATCTTTGAGGATATTACGGTACAAGCCGGTGTTCAACAAGGTCGCCTTCTCTCGCCGCTTTTCTTTCCGATTGTTCTTGATGACATAATGCATCGCTCAAACAATAGACCAACCTCTGTCTGTTGTGTCATAATAATGTGGATATGCAAGCCAAATTGAAAGAATTGCGGAGAGAGCCAGCAGATACTGGGCTCAAAATCAAAATATGGAAGACTCCCGAATTGAGATTACGTGTCACTAGCTCTGTGCTCACCAATTCACGTATCTCGAAAGCATTGTAACAGAGACGGGAGTAACTGAACAGGGCACCGCTTCGCGGATCATCAAAACTAGGGGATCTTCCGCATCTCCGCCCCATATGGTAGTCGCCGAAACTGACACGGATAGTAAAACTCAAAATATTTCGGTCTAACGTCAAAACCGTATTGCTATATGAGTGCGATATTTGGAGGGTAACAAAAATTCACGTACTTTATCCAACCAAGGGGACATAGAATATGAAGAAAAAGAATCTAAAAGGTTGCAAAACAATGTAACCAGATTTTCCGGAAAGATCAAAATTACAAAAATACAAATTTAAGGAAAAAATACCCGTTGCTTATAAATGAATATCAGTTAACTTTTCCAGTTGGAATTCTAGCAGTTCTTTTTCTTTTTCCACTTCATTCGCGTGTAATGAAGGAAAAAAATGTTTTTTTCTCTCTTATATGTTGCGCTCCTAGTTATATACTAATACCATACCAACTTTCATCAAAATTCATCCAGTAGATTTTGCGTGATACCCGCTCAAATTACAGACAGACCAAAATTCTAAAAAAAGTTTTCTGGCTTCTATTATCCTTCTATAGGCTAAATCCATCACTTTTTTTTAAATATATTCCATGTACACAATTCACTCTTAAAATTTTATTATATGTACAGATTAATATCTCAAAAGCAGATCCAGATAAAACCGATTTAAACCTTAGTTCAAGGAAAGACATCGTTAAATCTTCTGAAATAAATTCAACCGATATATATATATATATATATATATATATACATATATATATATACATATATATATATATATATATACACATATATATATATATATATATATATATATATATATATATATATATATATATATACTGCAAACGAAACCAGTAATTTTTCAGTAAGTACTCTAAATAGACTAAGCAGTTGTTATCCGGTTCAAGTTTATCATGATCTTCTCTAATTGTCTAAAAATGACAATCATCTAGTCCACATTGTACCAAGTAAAAAAATCTACTGACAAATGATGCCTTAGAGAATGAAGATAAAATTTTGGACATTGAAGAACTTTGTAAGAGGAAGCATTGTAAAGCAGTTATTATTCCAAAGAGAAGGAAATCTAAACACTTAGAAATATAAGCAAATAATATGTGTCATTAAGCAGCAAAACATTGACAGTTGCAAGTAAAAAGAGCCTAAAAATGTTACTTAAATCCTTGGGAGTACCACACGTTTCACGAATAACAGAATATTTTCAAAGCTACTGGAAAATGGATTCGTTAACTTAGTAAGCGAGATTTTATAGCTGGATATTGATTGATTATTAGACCTATGTATATTAATACAGGAGTAAATAGCAACAAAAGATATACATATGCTTTTATAGGTAAGAAAAATGACAATAGAATTGGAACATACAAAAAGATACTCAATAATACTTTCGCTATAAACGACATACCAAATCAGAATGATAATTAAGAAATTAAGAGAAAGTGGAATAGTCGAAGCGAAAACGAGAGGAAAACGTAGGAAACAAATACATTATTACCGGTATTAAAGAACACATAGAGTAAATTCCTCGAAAGCCAATTTTTACGTCAGCAGCACCGGGAATGTATTGATAGTAGTAAGAATTTAATGGACTTGTAGACAATAAATACAATTGTTTAAAATAAAGAAAGGTTCCTAATGACTTTTACCGGACAATTGTACCGGAAAATTGTATAAATCATTTCTTCGGCCCAAAAAAAGCCACGCCTGAGCTTTAATTTAAAAATACAGAAAATTAAAAAAAAAGAAATTTTACGAGAGGAATATTTAAGACAAGTGAAGAAAAGGATACAGGTCTCCTGTATCCTTTTCTTCACTTGACTTTGTGTAAGACTATTGCGCATGTTTTGGTAGAACGGAATTGACAGTTTTTGAGGAGCAAATGAAATTGGGTCCTTTGTCGTAAGTTATCTAAAATCTAAGTATAAATCGATTTACTGATAATGATGATTTGAGGTTAATTCTTATTTCGATAACTGCTATGATCAGCAAAAGGACGAATTCAAATTTCCTATCTATGCGTGCCTTGTACTGACAAATTTCAAAATTACCCAAGCATAAATTTCTAATCACTGGCAATATTCAAAATCAGAATGATTCTGTTCAGCCTAGCATTGAAAAAGAGAACAAAAAATGTATAAGATCTGGTGATATTTCCGTGCCTGATCAATAACATCAACGTAGTCCGTCCGGCGAAGCTGCGTTATCAGTCTTCTACGATTTGAACGATTTGGCCGAAGAATATATCAGCAAAACTCAATAAAATCCATTGAGAGAAGATAAACATCAGTTGTTAAATATTATTGTATAAATTTTTAGGCAAATTGTTTGCACTTAGTAGAAATTTACTTGAGGCGCTTATTGTTAGGAATATGGAATTTTGAAATAAAAATTTCCTTTCATTTTCAGTTTTCCATATAGAAATTGGAAAAACGAATTACTTACGAAATCATTTCGCTGTTCGCCCGTCTATCGGTCGTAGACATTTCTCAGCTATTATTTGACATAGAAAGTTGGGCATAACTGTAGAAAGTGATGGCCCGAATGTAGGTGATGCACAAAAAATTATAGATTTTAATTTTGGAAATTAATTTCGGAGCATAAAATGGGGAGTAAACATATTTTTATAGTTATTATATAGGTATCGAATGAAAGCTGGTTACAACGTGAGTCAAAAAATATACATGTATTAATATTTTTATATAATCCTTCAAACATTTCTGACCCCATAAAATTAGGAGAAATACGGCTAGGTAAAAGTAGAAAAAAATCTAATATGTTGCAAGGTATAGACTACGAAAATAATCGCCTTATCTAACACAGTTTTAAGTCATAAAAAGCAGGATAACGAACTTTACTTCATAATGTATAATATATGTTCGGAACTGATAAACTTTTAATATAAACGCAAACATATATATATATATATATATATATATATATATATATATATATATATATATATATATACACACATACATAATATATATATGCATAATTTAATTTAGTTCTCTATATTTCTGGTACATAAAATCAAAATAGTTAATAACACACTAAACTCTGTGTTTACGAGTATATGTTAAAAAGCGCAACTTTTAGCGGCATCATACTGAAAATAATATTTTAGTGTACTATGGGGACGTAATGTGGAGGATATCATGAAAAGATTATTCGGATATTCTAATCCGGTCACCTCACTAATGACCAAACACGAAAAACAAAAATAGTCTCAACAATAAATTTTCTGAAAAAAAATATAAAAATTATCTATAAATCTTATTTTTAATAAATTCTTTACTTTACATTAATAAAAATAAAAGTAATTTAATAACTGACAACCATATATTAATTTTGTGCATTAAAGTTTTAAGAAAACCAATAGTTTTCCTCTATATAGGTATTTAACATTTCACAGACTTCATCTCTTATAACATGGAAAAATAAAATCAACATCACAAATCATTAGGCACATTAGAATAATATTTCCGGCCTGGTCTTTTTTAATGTCTCTGATAGTGCAACCGTTAGAGTGCCTACGAGTGCCATCGCGCTCGTGCGCGTACTAACTAAATTTACCACGAGCGCGATGGCGCTCGCGAAATCAGTTGCTGTTTAGCGCGCGGTAGGAGAGGTCGCTCGCACGCTAATTTTTTATCTTTCTACGTCTTGCATAAAGTTCAAATTATAATATTATTAGTAATTACAATATAAAAAGGATCCAGAAAAAGAAATTTTTTAACCCATAATGTCGGAATACGAAAATAATTCGAGTGAAAATTATTGTTTTTCAAGTTGTGAAGAAAGTGAAGTGATAGTGGGAATGACATTGTGGTGCGCTCACAATTTGTCGTAATGCAAAATTTTGAGTGATAGTGATAATAGTGACGATAACAATTATTTTGCTAATACGGAGGATGTACCGGACTGCGAAAATAACGATGTGACCTTGATTTCAGTTTTTGTTATAATTTTTGTTCACAATATATATTTCCATAATTTTCTTCGTGTTTTATTATCCTTGTACAAATTTTTATAAAGAAAACACCGAAAAAATTATTAAAATTGGATAATTTTTGAAAGAGACAGTTTTTTTCGAGACAAGGGTAAATGACATCAAAAACAAAAGATTTCTTTGGCATTTTTAAGTATATATGAGTAAAAAACAATGGCACTAAAACGGTTAAGTTACAGCTAGAAATCCTCTGTCACCCGACGTACTCGCTAGACCTAAAGCAATTTTATTATTCAAAAGGTGGTCAATCCTTCCAAGGAATTTCAAGAGGCATTTCAAAGAATTCGTCAATTTCCGTTCAGCAGAATTTACAGGCAGGGGTATAAATAAATTGCTATTGACATACCAAGTATGTCGAGTATAACATACACATACTCAACATATACACACATATATGTTTACTAAAGAATGTGGGGATTACAAACATAGGGATAGGGACACGATATCGAATCAAAAATGTCGATAATTTTCCCGGAAACGAAAAAATGTTTATTCTTTACAAATTATAAATCATATTTCAAATCAAAATATATTTGTTATTCTCTTTATGATGTTCTTCAAATTTCTATACATGAAAAATTTGAATAAACACAGTAACGATACAAATGATACTCGTCTAAATTACAAATTCATTGCGAATTGTATACAAATTGCATAAACACAGTAACGATACATATGATACTCTTCTAAATTACAAATTCATTGCGAATTGTATACAAATTGCATAAACACAGTAACGATACATATGATACTCTTCTAAATTACAAATTCATTGCGAATTGTATACAAATTGCATAAACACAGTAACGATACATATGATACTCTTCTAAATTACAAATTCATTGCGAAATGTATAAAAATTTGTAGCTATAAAATAATAGCATAAAACTGAATTAATCAAAGTTTTTTATCTAAGTGATATCTTCACTTAGAAAGCAATATAAGAAAACGAAAACACGAAACAGATCAGCGAAATATTCCCAGAAGAGAGTGAACATGAATAAAGTGCCAAACTCTCCTTTCTTCCTTTGTGTAATCACTAAAAGTAATATAAACGTCATCTAATCGTTTCACTCGGTTTTAGGCAGTGAACGTGCTTTAGCGTTAAATTCTGATGAGGATAATGTCTTCTTAAATTACAAAGTGTCACCAATATGACAATATTTTGGTAGTATTATATTGTCACCATTCAGTAGCAATTCAAAAGGAATTTTACGAGCATTACATTAAGGACATAATTTCAAGATTCTATAAGATACCTAATGTAAAATACGCATATGATTTGTATCGAGTACAAAAGTAACGATATCTAAAAAAATGTACTTGATACTGAAAGCTATTTATACTTTTGAGATGTCCTTATGTACGGACCAGTTACTACGTGAAGTTTCCTTGCTCTACTTCAAATTATATTATTATCTAAATGCTTATAAGTACGCATCAGGCAATCAAGAGTTTAAAATATCCTCATCTGTATATTAATACGTGAAGAGAAAACTTTGTACCCCTTTTTTAGCATGTTACGCGCAAGTAGGAGTTTGAGATTTGGCATCGTTAAAGTTTATATATTTTTTTTCAACTGTTACTAACGTTAAATTTTAAATTTAATTGGTATTGCAGAGAATTAAGGCAGAAAACACACGCTAATGATGTATTTTTACACGCTCTCAGCTAACGTAATAGAACAAAATTGAAAAAAATTATACGCAATGATTATAGAGTATACTTTTTGACAAAAGAACCTCAGTGACGTTCACACTTAAAAATTTAATAAATTACGGTCGAATTTCGACCACTGGACGACCACTAGTACAGAATAGGTAAACCCTGAATGCAAGAGGAATAAGCCGAAGCATTTGAGAATAATTAAAAATTCACGTTCACACATTACTCATGAGCAAAAATGAGTGGCAACCGCGTGCGATGATGCAAGTGACCTTTACGCTGTCGTAACTCCTCTCGACCTTGGCGGTGGGCAAAGAAGCAAGTGCTAATGCATGCGACCGTCATCATCGTCGCAGCGTACGTGGTCACACGTTCATGTGGTCATGCTTCATGTCAGTTTTCATAAATATTGAAAGCGGTGACAGTCCTAATATCTCTTCTTGCAATTTATGAAAACTTTATCTATATTTTCTTGCCTTTGTCGAAGATTGAACGATTGTTTCAATAAATTTACAAGCATCTGATATACCCTCACTTCTTAATTTGACTTGAGCAACAAAAGCTAATTTCATGGCATCTCAGTTCTTCGTTCTTCCGTCTTTTACTTCTGTTGCTAAGATCTATAAATATTTTTTCTAGCGGTCCGGATCGAATGCTATGGGCAAAATAATAACGCGTTATAACTAAAAAAAAATATTTGCTCATTTACGCAACGGCCAGCCCGCGTGCGTTTAAATTCCGATTTTATATAGAACTGTTCCAAATATTCCTTTGCTGAATCTTAATTTTAACGATGCTAAGAGATCTCAAAAGTGGTTTTCCATTCATTATCTTGACTCGTTTGTGGGTCTTGATGGGGTTTTAACTCGTTAACTTGGATACCTGTTGTAGTCCACGAAAAAAACCTATTGTAACAAAAACTTAAGGTGCCTTCTCTCTGAAGATGTAAATACATCAACCGAGACTCACACGCAAGTTTAATCAATCAATTCGCGAAATACAAGATACTTATTTTCAAACATTATTTATACAGGTATTTTTAAAAACGAACACTAACATGCAGTGACAGTACAAAAGTGTAGTAATATCAACACATGCCGGTTTCGGATCCGTGAATACTTGTCATACTCCTAATGACTCCTAATAAAACGGTAAATGTAAAAGCTATCAAGAAAGTTACAGATTGCAGCAAAATCGAGAGCCCACAAACTTGACGGAACAATCGTTTTCGAGTGAAATCGTACGCACGTTGCAGCGGAAAAAATTTGCCTCGTAATTCCTCTGTCAAGGAAATATCTTATTTTGACAAAATCGACTTTTGTCCGGCTTTTAGAGGCAAATACCTCATAGTGCGTCGTTGAAAAACTGCTTGTAGCGTACTTCGTCCATCTCGATGTTTGATCACTTGTGAGCAAGGTTATTAGAATAAACTGCAGATAACGTAAATACGCGATAAATGAATTGACCGAGATTTTGGAATTCAATATGATGCCAACTAACTAAACTAACAAACCAATTCCGAAACGGAGACAATATCGTTGTTTTGACTGTACCGTGTACAACATTTTTAAAACTGCATCTTGAGAAGTTTATATATTCATTTAAATGACTAATTTTATGGAAAAACAACGTAAGTGCTTAATTAATGACAAAACATATTAGACTGATAAACTCCGTACACATACACCATTTTGTATACAAAATCTCGTAGGTTTTCCACGCATTTCACCACACTTGTAACTTTACAGGGATCCAACTTAATATATAATAAATAAATAAAGCAATCACTAAGCAATGGCCATTAAACTAATGGACAAAAAATATTAACTCCGAAATCCTACGAACGTCTCAAGTTTTATTATAAAATTTGACAAATCTTACAAGCAAGAAGCTAAGTGCTTGTAATTTTGTCGATATACATACGCTTAAAATAAACTCCATTTATAGCATAAGATCCAATATCAAATTGAAAAGGAAAGCCATTTAAATACAGAAAAATAATTATTTACTGCAAGGAATTCCTGCGAACGCCAAAGTTTTGTTATAAAATGTCACAAATCTTACAGGCATGAAGCTAAGTGCCTGTAATTTTGCAGATATACATATGCTTAAAATAAGATCCATTCGTAAAATAAGATCCAATATCAAATTCAAAACGAAAGCCATTTAAATACAGAAAAATAATTATTGACTGCAAAGAAATATTACGAATATTTCGGTATAAAATTTCATAAATCTTCCACGCCTAAAGCTAGATACTTCTAATTTTACAGGAATATTATATATTACAAAATAATATGAACCGTCCAATTCAAAGCGAGGGCCATCTAAATTATTGAAAACGATCACTGACTACTTCGAATTCCTGCGAACACTTCGCGTTTTACTGTAAAATTGCATAAATCTTACACGCATGAAGCGTACTTGTAATTTTGCAGAAATATCATCATCATCATATTTGGCACGACAGCCCAGGGTGGGCCAAGGCCTTCTGTTGGAGATTCTTCCAGGAGGTTCTACTATTCGCCTGGGTTTTCCAGTTCTTTATCCTGAAAATGTTAAAATTTTCTTCCACTGAATAGATCCATCTTAATTTTGGTCCACCTCTTCTACGAGTTGTTAGAGGTTTTGCGATGAAAACTTTCTTTACTGGGTTATCATCTTTCATTCTAGATAGATGGTTTTTATGACATCAGGCTCACCAAACAATCTATAGATTTCTGCGTTAAGACGTCTTCGCCAAATACCATGTTCCTTGACACCCCCAAAATTCTCCTTAGAACCCTTCTTTCAAAGGCTTCTATTTTATTCTCCCGTTCTAGTCAAAGGCCAAGTTTCTGAACCATATGCTAGAACTAGCCTAATAAGAGTTTTATATACTACTAATTTTGTTTTTCTTGTAAGAAAAGAAGTTTAGAAAAGAGTTTATCAAAAAACGATCATTGTCAAATTTAGAGTGATTTAAATAATGGTAAAAAAAATCTGACAGCATCAAAACCCTGTGAAGATCATACGTTTTACTGTTGTGCGTAGTTTTATCTCGTTCATTCTGTACTTAATTTTCAATAGATTCTTTGCAATTAGGTGTATAAACCGTTCTGGTCTTCGAATTCTTTGTCATTATTCAATTTATTATATGAATTAAAACGAAATAAAATGCTATTATACTTCATCAAATATAATCTTAAAAATACTTACTCTACATATAACAACATGTAAGAATATCCGAAAACCACCCACAATTTTTATAGCCAATTTTAATACAAAACGATATACATTTAATGATAGATAACAAATAAGACTGCGAATATTTGATATACCTCTTCAGGATAGGTAGAAATTCCCAAAACATTCCACTGTCACAATATGTTTTATTTTTTTTTTAATCCAGAGTTATCAAGATTTTGTTTACAAAACAATATCAACTATTCCTGATATACTATAATCAAGAAACTCCGACTAAAGCTGTATTATTTTGGAGAAGTTTTTCAGTATGTGAGCACAGAATTGAGAGACTGTTAGTTTTACGCCAACTTTGACCGCCCTAGAAATTGTAGTCTAGCAGTAAGTTCAGCACAAATCGTTTACTATATATTTTGCTGTCAGGAGTTAAATTCAATTACTAACAAAATACAACAGATAAAGCAAAATTTGACAAAATCAACAACACCGGACCGAACTTTTCACTCAGGCTTATAGAATGTTTAAGATAAAAACTAAATTGCATACTTACATAATTATCATTATTTTCCTTAAGTTTATTTATTTAATATTATCAACAAAATTAATTCTACGATAATATGGGGGTCAAATACATTATTTTTTATTCAACGGCAGATTAAATTTATATTTACCCCATTTATAAATAAAAATTTAACAGTGAAATGTTAGCGTAATTATTAACTAATTCCTATGGAAGCGTTTGCTATGATGTTGATTAATGCGAGATTAGGAGATATAGCAACATTGTTCCAAACGGAAGAAAGAAAAATAAAATATAACAAGACGAAATAAGGATGTTCTGATCTCGTGATTATTTTCATTTTGTTCACCTTTTATTTATTGTGTGTTTTGTGCTTCTCGAAACTGCAATATTTATAACATTTTCGAATATAAATGTAAAGATTAAATATAGCAATTGAATTGTCCCTGACAGAATATTAAAATATAACATTATATGTTTTTTAGTTGTTGCGTGTGTACGTATAAATATGCGTTAGTCTAAACACGTGGCAGTGCAGCAGCCTCACGCTCATAATTTTTCTCTGTCGGTATAGAGAGCCACTATATTTCTGATGGATTAATGTTTATACTAAAATTGGGCTGTGAAATTGTCTTCGTATTTGGTCTGCAAATACTTCTCTTAAAAAATGTCTCCGCGTTGCGTTTCATGCACTTTGAAAAATTGTATACCCGTTTTATTTAAGTAAACAAATGAAAACAATTAATCAATAATGCTTGTTAAATATCATCTATCGTAGGTTAAATAAAACAAATAAATACATAGACGATTTAGAAAATATAAATGAAGAATAAGTTAGGCAAATTAGAATGAATTAAAATGGTGAGTTAACAAGTCAAAACTAAATTGCATATATCAAATAATGCGTGCGTTCATCGTGAGCTATTTTTCCTATTAGTTTAGGCTATGCCATAAGCCCCATTCTCTCGGTTTGACGGTGGTCTTCTTAAATATAGGTTCGCCAAAACGTTTACATGGTTAAACCTATGTTGCTTTGTCCGAGTCCATCAGTGGTGTTTACTTGATAAACGTTAATCCGAGCCAAATTGAAGCACAAAGAAGTTGAATTTTGGGATATAATCGACTAAGAACGTTGTAGCGTCCAGGTTTACAATTTTTTAATAAACCGAGAACGTGTCAAAAAAATTAAAGATTGAGAATGCTACAATATTTGAGATATAGAAGAAAATAAAACAAAGAAACAGTAAGGATAGTACAAAGACGGAAGTGTAATTACTATAACAAAAGCTAACATTAAAAAGGAAAGCCTTACTTTTGAAAACTTGGCAAAAGAATATGATATCCCACCAAAAAGATTAATGTGAATAAAAGTATGTCGAGCATGCCCACGTAGCCACCTTATAATAATTTACATTAAAATCACAAAAATTTCCCGTCAATTTCATGTTTGGCCCGTATATTTCACTTTGTCAGTAGTAATATTTTACCGTTTGTACATGGTTCACCTGAGTATTTTATACCGAATATATCAGGTTATTTTTTTATAAAGTTATACATTTACTTATCGAAACTATGCAACAGATCAGATACTTTAACTTGGCATTTGATCGTTCCATGGAACAGTTTTTAAATTTGTTTGTGAAACATGTGACGGTATCAGTTATTAATGGAAGTTTCATTGAAAATACTAGTTTTTAAATTTTTTACAACGGTATTTTAAAAGTTGAGGAGGAGAGGACACCTGGTAAACGATTTGCCATAAATATCTAAGGATAGAAGCATTAAAGCTCCTTAGTATGAAAGGATGTTTTATTTTATTTAATAAAAATATATCCAACGGTACCCAATTCAAGGGGCAGGTAATTTTTTGGTCCTCTTTTCGCTGTATGGGGCGAAAGGAACCAAACGTTTTTTTTTTGCTAGTCCGCCTTATTTCTGAGTTTGGGTTATCAATATCTGTCTCCGTACCAAATTTCGTAATATGTGCAAAAATGATAGGGTAATTGAGCTCAAGCATGCAGACGGACGGACAAATAGACATAACATAACTAAAAGGGTTTCTCGTTCGGCTAAAGAACCCTAAACAGAAACTAATTTCTGTACAATATGCATTTGCTTTGCCGATACGAGAATTGACGTGGAAAGAAAACAAAGTTCTATGCGAATGCTCATTTAAACTCCAGTTATATGGCAGCTTTAATTCGCACCGCGTCAACGTACGCTCATGTACAGTAACAGTTGTATGTCAAAATTAGATACTTCAAGGCGCGTGATTAATTTTGGCCGTCTGAACGTAACCAAAATCAGCATTTCATAAACGATTGGTTCGGTAAAAAGATACCTCAAGTATTAAAAATCGCATATTTTAGGCACCATTTCTTCTAATTAAAAAATCCATATGTTTTATAGATACATTTAAATGAACGAAAATTCTAAACTTGCTATGTGAAAGTAAATTTGATTTTCATGTAAATGTAAAGTCGTTTAGTAAGCGTGTGTGTGTGTGTGCGTAGGCCACACACGCATGCGCGCGCACACGCGACACACGCACGCGCACACACACACACACACACGCGCGCGCGCTCCCACACACATACATATATGTATAAGTACACACGTGTTTGATTGCCATATACTGGCTGACCAGTAGACGACACGTATTGCATCAATGGCGGCGACAGGCTAAGACCAAACGTCAAGGTATTCTCAAAATAATTTAAATATACTGCGCTTTTGTCGCAGTTTGTCAGCAGGAATGATTCATACAACGTAACATTTTGTTACTTTATATATAGAACCTCTCGGACAAAGGCTGCACGCTTTGTAGCTGACTCATCCGTATCCGACCGCAACAATCATAGCAACTTAACGGACAAAGTATAAGTTAAACAAAGGTATAAGCTTAAACTTCGTACCTCGATAATTACACGCCGACTACCTTGGTACCCTATAACTCTAAGGTGTTAAGGACATATCACAAAATTCTTTGTGCAGCTTTATGCATATTAATATTAACGCATACGTCATCAAAGATAGTTGTAAGTTTATTTTATATAATGTCAATCTAACGTAATATTAATGAGGTTATTTATGAAGTTTTTTTATTCAAATGTAACGATTTTTTGTTTTGAATTGCTTAGGCTCCAACCTGCCTCAAGCAATAAGCCGCATCGTCATTCTTGCCGCGTAACACACAAAGAATACAAAGGCGTTTTTTCTTAAAGGAAGGTGTGCCTTGTGATAAGTCAGCCACCGTGTTGTCACACATCTTTTCAAAAGTGAAGGACCAAACACATGAATTGTCATTTGACAAGACACAGGTGAACCTACTAAAACAGTAGTATGTTTTAAAATAAACTTACAAATGGAAAAATTATTAAAAATAGAAATACTTAAAAAAACAATAAATACATTTACGTTGACATTAAATGGTTTTATTAAATATTAAGTACGGTTATGAATGACGCAGAGTTTCATGACAATTCATGAAAATACTAGTGGTTGTACAGTGGTCGAAATTCGACCGTATTTTTTTAAGTTTGAACGTTATTAGGTTCTTTTATCAAAGAGTTTATTTAGTTTTTAGAGTATTTCACATTGACAATATGAATGTAAACATTATGACAACAAACAAATAAATATTTTATTGTTGAAGGTAAATAATTAATCTTTTGATGTATTTGTAATATATAAGTAAACGTATTTGCAACACATATTACATATAAATTTTATCTTTCTGCATTCCTTCTCCACATAAACTTTAACTATGTCAAATCTCACACTCCTCCGTGCGCGCAATATGCTTAAAAAGTGGTACAAAGTTTTCTTTTTGCGTACTAAAATATAGACATATTACATACAAATTTTAATTTTCTGCACTCCTCCACATAAACTTTAACTATGCCAAATATCACAATCCTCATTGTGCGCAGTATGCTTAAAAAGGGCACAAAGTTTTCTTTTCACGTATTAATGTACAGAAGATATTGAAATATTATGCTTAGTAAATTCACCACACTAAGCCTGATCAGAGAGACCATCGCTCAGACTCGCTTCGACCGCGTGGTCTTTCGTCCTCGACATTTATAGTCTCTATGCTTCTCTCAAAATTCTTGAAGTTCTACGGGATACGCCTAATTGTACATATTGATGTATCGCCGGCGACGGAAAACTATAGGTAGTCCAGATTTATGTTCGAGGTGGAAATCTATTGGAATCGTGATTTTAGAGGAGTGTATTGTGCAAGAGCTCGAAAAGGTATATATTGGAAAAACAATATGGACCTACGTTCTATATTCTAGTCAACTGCGTCATCGTTGATTAATTTTTATTAATATTTAATCAATAATATAATCGATGCAGTATACGGCGTGCTGACATCCAGTCGCCGATTATGTAAATGTATTATCGCAGGCGAGTGTAGAAGATAAGGCCTCTTTCGTACTGTTGAAGTACTGTAAATTGATATAACGCGCTCGCGCACCTGCTTAACAACAGCGACTAGCTATGTGACCAATAATGCATATCGTATTATGAAAAAGTGGATTTTGTTACGACTAGCAAAAAGGTTTTAATTTGGAAGATCAAGATTGCAATTTCTATCAAACTTAGAGGTTTTTATATGATATCTGAGCAAGTCAATTGAAAATAATGTAAGATTTTCATTTGGTGTTTTTAAAAATATTTATGTAAAAACAAATTCTCTCCTAAAATAAATATTTCTTTTACTTCACATTCCTTTGTTGTCATCAATAAGAGTAATTTTATTGAGTATATTTAACTCGGAAATTTTATATTTGGAGAGAGGTGCTTCCTTCTATTTACCAGAGAATCTAACATTTACTTGAACAATCTTGTATAGACACTATCAGTCACTGTGACAAAAAATCCTTAAATGAATCCAAGGCGTGAAGAGCTCGATGTACCATGGCGTAGAGCTAATGGAAGAATACTCTGTTATGCCCTTTTAATTTCGTTGCATTCTACGTGCATGCCCGCCAAATTGTTCAAATAAATCCCGAAGAACTTTCGACTATTTATTTGGACCGATGTTTAGTGAGCAACTTCATGGTGTCGATTTTTGTTGCATCATGTCAACTTCCTCTTGTATTTTTAAAATTTCACGGCCATCATTTTTTTCATAACGCACCTGAAGAAGTTCAACTTCAAAAACACGAGTTTATTTCGCTTGAATAAGTAAAATAGTGACTATCACCTTCCCGTTTCACTTGCTTGGAATACAAATACCACAAAGAGTCTACTTGGATATCTATTACTCAATAGCGCCTAAACGGCTGAATAAATTTTCACGAAGCTCCTTGTAGATATAATTCATAACTAGCGTGACCCGTGCGAAGTCTTCGCATTATTTATTCCATTATGAAGCTCAGATGACAGATCAAACAAATATTTTAATAAAATTTACATATAGAGGCGCAAGTATCAAAAGCATTGAGCTAAAGCGCCACTTTATTTATACGTGAGTGGATTTGAAATTAAACAAAAATTTTACCGACCGTCAATCATATTGACGTTGAGCCGTTAGATGGCAGCATTGCTGTTTTGTGTATATAATTTTAATAATTAATTAATTTGCAAAAACAATAGCAATAATAAATTTTTTAGTTGTGGATGCCGGTAGAGCAAGCAATTATCTATAAAATGATATATAATTTATGTGGATTAGTTGTGAGGTTTTTTCTAAAAAGGGAGAGTAACATCTTAACCTTAGCGTATTAATATATATGATGATTCAAATTAACACATAGGTAGGCTACGTTCTGATCCGTCTTTCCTGAGAACTTTAATTGCGCTGTTTATTGACATGTGGTACTAAATTTCAGCAATAAACATTTAATACTATACGCTAACAAATAGCGCAACATGTCTATTGAATCATTACAAGAATTCTGTTTGCAGCTTTATCTATCTTAATATTATCTCACGTGTCATCAAAGATATTGTTTAGGTTTATTTTACTATAATATTAATCTAACATAATATTAACGAGGTCATTTTGTATAAGTATAACGATTTTTAGTATAAATTCGCTAGGTTAATTTATATCTGCATGAATCAAGTATAAACTAACGTGCACGAAGCAAGGAGTCGTGTCGTCATTCACGCCGCGTAATACACAAAGAATAACAAAGGCGTTTTTTCTTTGAGGAAGGTGTGCCTTATGATAAATCAGCCACCGTGTCGTCATACATCTTTTTGTTTTCAAAAGTCAAGGATCAAATAAGTGTCCTTTATTAAGACACAAATAGTGAGAGCCTTGTTCAATAATATCATCAACGCCAAGCTCCTAAAACAGTAGTACGTTTTAAAACAAATTGAACTGAATAAAAAATTAATAAAAGTGGTAATACTTAAAAAACAAATATATTTGACATTAAATGGTTTCATTAAATGTTGACGAGTGATGCAGAAGATTTATGATAATTAATGGAATATATTGAAATATTATTAGTAGATCTACACACACATCTTATGAGAGAAACCATCGCTCACGGTTCGAACCCGTGATCTTTGCCCTCAACTTTGACAGTCACTGTTTGTTGTCGAAGTTCCAAGGGGATACTCCGAAATATTGGAGTATCCGACGTTAGAAACTAAAGGTAAACTACATTTATGTTTGAGGTATGTTTTAAAATCGAGACGTTAGTACAGTGTATTGTACGTCAGTTATGTTCTTGCCTGTTGTCTTGACCTATGTTCGGGTATATCTTTATTCTTATCTCTTAAGTCGTTGTTAATTTAGTTTTATTGGTATATAGTCAATAATATATTCAATGCAATGTACAGAAGAAGCTAAAAGCCAACCAGTTGATCTCTAGAGCGCAAAACGCTGGTGAAACCTTAGACAAAATATAGTAGTATTTATAAATTTAATAGAGCGGTATTACAAACATCTTTACAATTAAAAAGGTTTAAGAATCTCACAAAAAATTATCTTAATCTTCAAAAGCACTTTATATTCATGTCTCGCAAAAAAAGTTCTACGTATAATAAGTTTATATGTCGTAAATACAATATTAACAAGTCGTCGTGTTTTCAACGAAATATAAAAATAAACACGACATTGTCATAGAATCAGTCATATTACTGCCTTCAATATATCAATTAATATTAACAAATAGAGACGAAAGGAAACAGCGTTCAATGGAATATTTAAGAAATTTGCAGCGACGAAAAAAGAATCTATTTTGGACCGTCTTCATAAAAAATGATTCCGCATATTTTAATAAGAATATAATGAAACTTTAATTAAACTTACTTTATTAATAATTAATTATTTTTTCTACTTTGAGCTAATAATTATATATATCTTACCGTTAAAGTTAAAACATATATTAAGTTAAAGTTAAAATATATATATATATATCTTACCGTTAAAGTTAAAATTTAACGAAAGTATAATATTTTATATACATTCATACCGACATACGCTTTAGATATTTAAAGAGTAGTAAATGATCTTGCAAGCGAAGCAACTGGCGGATTTCACTAAAGCAAGTCTCCTGGCATAGTTTAAAATCGGTGCGTACTCGCGTAACAACGCTAAACGAGCCGGCATTCCGCGCCGTTTAGTCCACATTAGCACGTTGCTCTAATCGTACACATTGTACAAGAGTCCTCCGCCATTCACGCGCCTCATTCGATAACAAATTTGCATACGTCTGAAACATGTATATATTATTATCATAAGTTAACGTCTAACTAAGTAATCAGTTCGGTATCCAACGTGCCTACATTTCGCGTTTGAAGTCAGCGCGAGTTTAATTTTCACGGATTCTCTATAAGTTCTAATGTTCACTACGTGACAATAACACTAGACAAATTGGTCTACGAGATTTACTAGAAAAACTTTCAACCCTCTATCTATTGTACGTTTAACATATGGAAACAACTAGCGTAAATATGTGTATAATTTAATAGATTGTAACGAACTAAAAAAAATAAAAGGATTCCTTTTAGTAAATTTTGTAAACTTATATACAATATAACAAAAGAAAATTTTACGTCGCCTACTGCGCAAAACATGGAATTAACAATTCAAATGTAGTAAATTGGTAACTTAAAAAAATCTCTGGAGGTTAGTCTTCCTGAAAAAATTACGTTGGAAATTTGTTCTATGACATTTTCAAAATTTCCATGATATTTTTAATTATCATTATTTCAAAAAATTTTAAAATGCCACTGAAGCTGAATATCATTGGAGAAAAACAGTAACGACAAGTTAGTAAGACAATCGGAGCACTATTAAAATTAGTTTAATAGACACTCCTTAAAAAAACATGCGTTAAGATTACTGGTTATGAGAGAAAGAGAGAGATATTATTTTAAATACATCTGCATATTAAAGATGTAAGATTTCAAAGTCGCTTATAAAACACATCATTATTTTTTTCTTACAATTATTTTTTTTTCTATTCTTTGTTGTCTATATAACAATAAAAAAGACATATTAAAAAAATAGTGTTGTTTTAAACAATTAAAGCTGAAACATTTTAACATAGAATAAATATGAGGATAAAATTGCTAACGATAAAATCATTTGCCTAACCTGCTGCATTCACCAATAATTAAAATATACTAGACTATGAAATGAGTAATTTAAAAAAAATATTCATTAAATCGTAGTTTTTACAGTATATTTATTCAAGGTCGTTTACTTGAAATTATCATAATACAACGTGAAAATGTTAATTATTTATTATAGACACCATGTTGTTAGTGGAATGAAACGTTAAGATACTGATAGACCTGCAAAATAAATTCCCAAATGCGAAAGGGCTTCAGGAAATATATGAGCCAGAACTGTATGGGAAACAGTAATTGGCGAAAGGAAACGTCTCTTGAAGAATCGAAGATCACGTGGAAAAACCGATGGTGTTAAAACTATCGAGAAAAGAAGGAATATTTCCTTGTCAGCGCGCCGGCTGAAGTATGCATTTTTGAAGTAAAACTTCTTTAACGCTTGACTTGGGGAATAAGCTGGTGAATGCGTGACGAGAGCGTTACGAAGTGTGATCGGGCGAGGTGAACGGAAGTTGAGAGGGAGATATAAGTTAGCGAAGACAGAAAGAGAGAGAGAGAGTTACGTTTCGTATATTACTGTAGGGACAACAGAGAGAGGTGCGAGCACACATTTTCTTTCTCTCATATCCAGTAATGTTTCGTATATCTAAGACACAGTGCAAGCCTATTGTCTGTATCACACTGTAGGAGCAAGAGAGAGCAGTGCGCGCTTTTTCTTTCTCTCTTCCTCTCATAGCCAGTGCATGAAATATATATATATATATATATATATATATATATATATATATATATATATGTATATATATATGTATGTATATATATATATATATATATGTATATGTATATATATATATATATATATATATATATATATATATATGAGAGTTTGCTAGCGTTAAGCGAACGGTGATTATTTTGTAATTTTATTTCGTTCTTGAACAATTTTATAAATTAATATTTTGTTCAATACATTAAATATTCTACGTTTAAAGTGAATAAAATTGTAAATTCATTTTAAAGTTCATATTTTGTGAATTTGAAGTTTTACTTCAGTCGTGTGGTCTAAAGCATGCTCGTTTCTTTTTGTATATGGTCATTATGTCTTAACATATATATGGCTATCCGACCAAAAAAAATTAGACTTCTTAGATATTTTGGGATAAATTGGACAAATTTTGTGGATATCTTGCAGTACGTCAACGTAATACAAATGTTGGAGGTTTCGAATTATAAGAACCATTTTAATCTTAGCTACTCATAAACATTTCAATTATTTCTATGCTTTCCCAAGCGAAGTTAGGGAACAAGCATATACCCTAGCAACAAGCATTTTCTCTAATACAATCATTTTTGTTCCTATTCTTAAGTGTCTTTTTAATATGAAGAGATAGGGAAATATTTAAAAAAGTTTTTAAACAAACAATCAAACTGGAAAAGTCATTAAAGACAATGAAAATCAATTAGGAAATGTGAAAATGAACGTACTCCCTGGTCCAAAATGTATTTTTAAATATATATATATATATATATATATATATATATATATATATAATTATTATTATTAAAAATAGACGAATATATTAAAAATTTTGTTATTCGATATTTCTATATTTGGATATCTATATAGCAATAAAAAATATTTGAAAAAGCTAAGTGTTATCAATAATTGAAAACAAAGCACCTTACATACGAAACAATGGGCTTGGAGGAACATTAAAATAGGCCTGTTCCCTGATTCAGTATTCCTTTTTTTCTTAGATGGGTATTTAATAATAAAAATAATAATAAAAAACATTTTAAAAAATTTCTTGATTACCATAAACAATTAAACCCGAAACATCCTTATATGCGGTAAAAATAAACTGGGAAACACATCATAATTGAAGAGAAGCAAGTTTCAAAGTCACATTTAAAATACATAAAAATTGTCGTGTTCCAGGTCTAGTAATTTTTCTCTTTATATAAATTTAATAATAAAACAATATTTGAAAAAAAATTTAATTACCACACAGAATTAAACCCGAAAAAGTTGCACATGCGCGGAAATGAAATATAGAATAGAGAGAAAAGACAAATAGGGATATTGAGCGACCCCATGAAAAGTTGTTACAAAATATTGTATCATGATCAGTCACGCCGTATATATTGTCAACTTCGACAATTTTGAACGGAAGACTAAATCATACGTGCTTATCGTATGTATACTATTACATTGCTGCATCATATTTACCAATTACAGTTGCTATCACCAAAAACTTTTGGCTTCTGTCTGTTGCAACCGTTACGATGAAATTTAACTTGCCAAAATGTCAATAGCATATTAATTATAATGAATTTGACATTTCACTTTTTATAGGATGGAACAAAAAAATATTATTACCGAAGAAATAATGGACACTCGAAGAAAAATAACCGTAAAATAAGAAAACCTTCGAAGCTTCCGAAATGTTTGAAGGATCAATTCTATATTCTTTTTCAATATAATTAAATTAAAAATCTAAAACTTTAACTGTTGATGACATATATTTTTTGTTAGAACAAAAAAACAAGGAAGAAATTCAAAATCTTAACACCGCTGGATCTTCAGGAATACTGAATTGGAAAAAAATATGCTTCGGTTTATTTAGTATTAGTTCAATTAAGTGTAAAGAGGAATAATTAATACAGACACATTGTCGCGAGAGCGGTGGGGTTGGGTGGTTTGCCACAAGTACCTTGCGCTTTTATCAAATAATTAATAAATATTAAATCTGCATTACCAAAAGTTCTAGGCGATCCTAGAGTTTATATATGTGAACCTAGATTTTACCATATGTTCAAAAATGATAACACGCAAAACAAACCATTGCATAATAACCTAAAAGTGTTTCAATGTCAAATTATTTAACACGAAATTGTACCGTAAATCATTAACAACAGATAAAAGGTAAGACTTTCCGTGAAGCAAACAGCGCAAGTCGAATTGTTCCAATTAAACTCTCATAGACATCAATTACAGTCAATGATAGAACATTAACAGGTTAACAGTGTTTTTATTCATACGACCGATATTCAAGAAAGTATGAGAAATAAAAACTGTTAACTACGAGTAGAACTCACATTACGAGGGTTCCCCCGCACACTTGGGCATATATAAACCGTTAAGTTCTGTTAAACGTGAACAAATATTAATGTTATTTTTCACTGTAAAATGCATTGCCTAGTATAAATATCCACAAAAAGTATAAAATTTAGAAACACCGCTGTAGTTTTTATAATGTTGGCTTTAGAAATTAGGGCAATAAAGGAAAAGTGGCGGGGGTGACAAATTTTACGGACCTTTTCAACAATACTTCTAGAACTATACATAAAACGTTTTAAAAAAAAATTATAGGTTTGAAATTCTTATAACTTGCCTCTTCAAATGACGCCCATCCCGCAAGATATATGAAATTTAAAAAGGATGTTATACTTTATTCGCACCCTCTAATATTTCAATATAATATTCCACAAAATGTTCTGTTACTTTTTATGTTATTATTTCGAAAACCGAATTTCTTGTCGTAGAAATGCCATCTATCATTACGCCATATCATCTATAGCATATTTAATGTTATGAAGAGAAGTTTGCTTTAAGAAAAATATTATCACATATGAAACCATTTACTAACCGGAATAACGTGCCATATTACGTATGCTTCACAGATTCAATGAAGTTCAATACATATTAAGATCTGTAAATTACAGTTTGTATAGAATAATTATAAAAATATTCTGCAGCCAGGCTTTTCCTACGGTTTTGCACGCGTGGATTGCTAATACGTGATTTAATAAAAAATATAAAATTAAAAAAGTGAACTAAAAATGAAACGGAGAGGCACGAGCATAATTTACAGACAATTATAATATCATAGTTGAATGTAATATTAATATTTATAGCTTAAATACAGGTGTTTATAACGTAAACCAGCAATGTCAAGTGCCTAGGAATAAATATTATTAAATTCCGACTTGGCAATTTAATATCATTTCTTTGGCGGGTTTCAACATAACTATCTTTCAACGAAAATATACGTCTGCCTTACACACATCACGTAAATGAACGCCTTCTTGAAATAAGACTTAAGATGAATTTTATTACGATTTTGGATCAAAGAATACACATTGTGTAAAATTTAAATCAATCACTTTTTCCGCATTTGAGAGCACCTCCGTCCTCTGACCTCCGTCTAACGGAAGGACAGACGACGTGTATCAATAATAAGATTCCGTTCAGGCCTATTGTATACGGACGCCTAAAAACTTTGAACGTTAAGAGCTAGAAATCTCAGTCTGACGAACGGAAGGACATACAACGTGTATGTTATTGTTATATCCCGTTTCAGATCTCGTTCAGAACTTTTATGTACGGAAGCCTAAAACATCATGAAAAAAATACAATAAATTACCTGGTAACTAAAATCTTAAACGGGTGATTTAATTATAATTATTGAAGTGGTTAGGTGATCTATGTTTGTATGTATGTAGGTGATCTATGTTTGTGTGTATGTATGTATTAACTGAACCATATAATTGAACACAAAAAGTTGCCATTTTAGAAATGCAGAGTGAAATGCCCCAAAGATTACAAAAGCTGTTTACAAATTTACATTGTAAAAAGCATTTTTGTAACTTGACAAGTCAGCACGTTCCCGCGATTTGAATCAATTTAATAGGGCGACATTAATTTCATTATTTATCAACATGTAAAATAAAGAAAAATACATTACATCCTCAAACGAAATATAGTTGAGACGAAACTCAGTTTTATTCCCAGACCCAATTACAGCGTGAACACAACAATGAAAGCCCTGTGTAAATTTGCTAAGCAGTTTTACTTATAAACAAACAGACAATATCTCTCAACATCTTCAGGTCGCATTGAGATGATGCCGACCGTGCTCATTTTGATATGAGATGGAACGAAACTAAACAATATTGAAAATCCCATTCGTCTGCTCGGTAGTTTCTGGACGATGCGACACACAAAAATGATTGCTCTATAAATTATTTATAGTCTAGCGAACTCATTGTTTTCGAAAATATATTTTATGTTATTTAACATTTACTGTTTTCACAATTAAATGAAACTACTTGGTGTAATATTAATTCAACTTTATTAAGTGGGCAATTTGCAAAAATCTTTGCTAATTGCCCACCCGAATATGTGCAATACAAAGAAACCTAGGTCGTGGTAAAACATTTTAAAAAAGTAGAAATCATTCTACATCACGCAGTTTCATTTAACTGTGAATAATGAATTTCTACAAAATTAGCGCTAAATATATTCAATATTTACTGTTTTATTATACATACAAAAATACCAGCAAACAACAGTTAAAGATCCTTGGCCTCCAGCCTAGAATCTTTAACCGTTTTTGATAATGTCGTCTTGAAAGGTCGGGTCGCTTTGTAATTTTAATATTATTTTACTTATTTGTGATCCAGTTTTAATGTAACCATTTCTGCTATTACAGCCGCATGTAGCATACACTTGTCCTTTAAAAAAATCTCAGTAGCATATAGATTATTTTCTTCAGTTCTCACTAAATCTCCTTTTTTTCTTTCGTCGAGGTACTAACTAAATTCTTTCAATGACGCACAATGGCTCTTATAAATTAAGAGTTGTAAGGTCGAGGCCTCAATATGCGTTTGCACTAAAATTCACTTACATCGCCTAAAATTCGTAATCTATAAGGTTCTTTGAACATCAAGCTTTTCAAAGTGTTTGTTATCAAAATAGCGTTTAAGCACGGAATCGCCAAAAGATGTCAGAAAAACTTCAACTTTTCTTTGAACATGTTTAACACCATTTTTGCATGATAGATTGCATTTTATTATAATAGTCGTTCGAGGTTCGAGGTGTACTATTAATAAGTTTATCCAATAAACTTATTAATATTACAGGATGACTTTCCGAACGAAAAAGTTACTTTGTTAATGTATTCAATGTTGTGAGGTGGGAGAAGGATCAAGTGGAGACGTGTAGTCGTTGCTCACGGGTGAAAATAATGACAAAAAATAATTTAATGTACTCTCCCATCCGATTCTTTGATTTCGGCTATTGTAGGTCATTTGAACTAATGTTATTTTAATGTCTCTATCTAGACGCTAAAACAAAATGAGAGCGCATTATAATTTAGTGTTAATAAAACTATCGTCACGTCTTATAATAAATTAATGGAAAAGAATCGCTATTTGTGGTCGAGGGGAAAGGAGGAGTATAACGGATGCAGCTGTTCTGAATATTTCAGTTTGAGCTTGAGTTTAAGGTCTTTTTCTTTTAGTTTTCAATAGCATACTCGTGCTTGATAAAAAAATGCATGCTACGCAGATAAAACGAGAATTTCATTGTCGGAAAAAGTAAATGGCATCCAGATTTTACGGTCTTAAAGTAGCTATCCTTTTTATTGAAACGCTGCGCACCTAGGTCTACCTATTTTAAAAATTTGTTTTATTGTTCTATACTCGAAAAAACTTGTCCAGATTATTATATGGCTCAGGTCGCGTTTAACGACTAAATACCGTTTCACTTTTATTACTTCTCAAGTAATAACATCGTGGTTCCTGGGATATATTAAGCAATTCCAGTCGTTGTTTGAATCAGGCATGTAGTTTCCGTTCTGAGATGTTTTATCATATGTAAATGATTCACCGAATTGCTCAATCTTGATAATTATAACGATCGTGCCGTACGTTTATTTATATTGGCTTCAAATAAAGTGCTATTTCGCCACAAATACATTTCAGCTAAACATAATATTTATATTAAAAAAATATGGGCTACAAGCTTTTTAAAACATAGAAAACGTTACGAGCTGTTATTTTATTATAACGGAATTTTTAATATACATATATTTATTAACTTTTCGAGATATATGTATATTAAAACGTGAAAAAAATTTTTTGTACCTTTTGTGTTTTTAAGCATATTGCGCGCACGGCGGGGGCGTGAGATTTGGCATAGTCAAAGCTTTTGTGGGTGAGTGAAGAAAGCTAAAATTTATATACATATTTATATATATATATATGTGTGTGTGTGTGTGTCAAAAATGCATTAAATTATATAATACAAATACATTAAAAGACTCATTGTTTACATTCGTACTGTTAATGTCTAACACATAATAGTCTGGGGTCAAACAGTGGCACAGGGTAGAAATTGTCGCCAAAGTATTTTAAAATGTCTGATTGAATGAGTTTCAAGCTATAAATGTTGTGTGATTTGAAATGTTCCTCTTTCAATAGTATGTGGAGTGCATGTCAAGGCAAAAAAAACGCTTATTTTATATTTAGTGTAATAGATATCTGTGTTTGATATATTAGTACAGGTTGTTTAATATACACCTGTTGCGAAAGAAAAAAACTGTCAGTTTGCTTAATATACACCTGTTGTAAAATGTTGGTAGTATTTACTCTCGCCTACCTTTGACAAAAGAAACCTCAATAACGTTCAATCTTAAAAATTAAATAAATTCCTGTGGAATTGTGACGACTGGGCCAGCACTCGTCCGCATTATTAGGAAAGAAACCGAAGGATATTTATTGCCCCGCTTCCTAATGCGCACGCATATGCGAAACGATATTGCAATAGACGTGAAGGATGATCGTACCTGCAGAAGCACGAGGCCGTCTCGTCCACGTCGAGCGGGAGCGCGAGCGGCGGCTGGCGCACGGCCCGGTAGCGGCCGCGCAGCATGGCGCCGCTCCGCCGCAGCGGCCCGCGCGCCCACATCCGCCGCACCGACTTCACTTATTCATATCCTATTGCCGCACTTGACGTTTGTCAAATCGCTCACTTCGGTCTATCGTCTAGCAAATACTGCCATCACGTCGAAAAGGAACAATTTGTAGATACCTTACTTAATCAGTAAATATTTTGTTTGCAAATAAGCAATAGACATAAATTTAAGGAGATATTGAGAGATTCAGTCTCGGCAGCTGCTCAGCTTTATTGCGTGCCGGCACTGACGCAGTCATCAGATTTGTATCCCCGTGGTACATAGCTCTAGTTGCAAAAAAGCGTAATTAATTTTTATTACATATTTTATTTTCATAAATTGGTCAATTTATGCACAACCGTTAGTTTGCCGGTAGACTTTTTCATTCACAGCTAAGCCGTCTGACGAGACAGTGATGTTTATTGGATTTATGAAATTAAATTTTTAATTATCTTTAGGTATCGCCAAAAAATAAACAAAGTGGTTCAAAGTGTTGCATTATCAAAAGAGAAAGAAACTGTTCCTAATGAACGTAAATTTAAACACAATTTAAGGTAAAAGATTTTTATAAAAGCATCTTATTTCCTTATTAATATAATTTTATAACATTTATTTTATTTTGTTGGTAAGATTCAAATTTACGACGTTATTTTCTAGATCACCCCCAAGAAATAATTGAGGTCGGTACACACAAATATAATTCAAACTAGTTATCCGTTAAATTCCTTAAAACTTCTAAATATATTAAACCCGACATTCCCGTTTGTTCTAATTCTTCAATATAACATTGATGGGATTTTTATCCTGTTTCTATTTTGTACGAAGCCTTTCCTAGATACTTTATAGCTATATTCTATAAAAAACACTAATTTCAAACCGTACACGCGCTAATTTCAAACCTGTTTACTCACTCTGGAACCGCGACGATAAGTTATTTTCATGAATAATTACAACTTTAAACAAATTTATTGTACGGTTTCTGCAAACCATCACTATTTACAATTTTTGTCTTTTTTATTTTATAGACAATAATATTATTATTAATAATTGTTTCCTATAAAATAAGAAAATGTAATCTTTCACTCATAACTTAACGGAACCAATTTTGATGATTATGACCCATATAAATGGTTTCCTACCCATCTACAACAAAAAGGGCTCAAGAAACTTTCTGTAGCAATAGCGCAATCGTATCGTTAAGGAAACACAATACGATCATTCAGTTATAATTGTTTGGTATTTATATCGTCATGCTTTATTTTATTACACACAATGAAGTCCAGCATCGATTTTCCACAATGCCGATGCGTCGGCCAAATGACGTTATTACGTCACATTCTGCCGTATTTATTATCTCTTGCGCTCGAAATGAATCGCCAACAAAGAGAATCTTATCTGGAAAACAGCGGCTCGAGTTTCGCTCTCGGACGCGCGACGTCGCTCAGGCCACGCCGGGACCTTGTCGCTTTCCAGGCGCCGCCCCGCACGGTGATCTGAAATTTTGCGTTCCACATACATTGAAAGCGAAACTCTCTTTTTAATAAGTGTTATATTGAGGATTTCTTTAGTTCATTATGATATACAAAAATATAAAGGTATTACTGTCACAAAATTGTCAACGTTCAAGTAAAAAATATTTTGTATTTTTTTGTATGGACGGAATCACAAAATACAATTTTTCTCACAATCGAATAAAACTGACGCATTTTCGCTGACACGGGCTCCCGTCCCACGCGAGCCGATTACGATGAGACGCGCGCCCACGGTCGCTTGTCCGCCGTACAATGATATTACAACTAATATATCACTATCTTCATTTTGGAAACATGTTCACTTTGGAAAGTGTTGCAATCGTCATATATTGACAATCTGCGCCGCTAACGGTAATTTGTAGATAAATACTCCACGATAAGATGATCGCTCGTAATTCAAATTTACCGAGGCCATAAAACCCAATTCTTATGATTCCGTCTATAAAAAAAAATGCAACATATTTTTTACTCGAAAACAGACCCATTTTATGATAATCAGTGTCTTGATATTTTTATATGTAACAATGAAGTAAAGTAATTCATAATGCAATGTTTATCAAAATCTGAGTTTCGTTTTCTATGTATATGGAAGGCAAAGTTCAGAGCGCTGTGCGCGTCTACCGGCAGGCAGCAAGCAGGCTCTCACTCTGCGAATGTGACATCAGGCATTTTCCTGTGGTCAGTTCAACCGCTAATCATTTTATCGGCTGTAGTTTGCTTATATTCAATGATCGTGGCATTAATAAATATATAATTTGGTTCAGTAAGTTATATACCCAATAAAAATGTTTGCGTTAAATTTTGTTTAAGCGAACTGTTGAAACTTGTGTCAATTATTTTACCGTATAAAATATTTCAGTATCATTTGACAAATAAATGTTTGCGACCATTGCAAATATAGCTAATACTAAGCAGGCTTTTAAGAGCGTGCTTTGCGATATATGGTAAAAAGCAGCCGAGTGAGATGAGACGAATCTCATTTTTATAATGCTTTGTATGAGAGTCGTACGATAACGATAGTAAACTTTGGTGCGATAAGGATCACCATCATACGCCGCTGTCGGGTAAGCGACTCGAGCGAGCCGCTGCGTGCGGTAGAACGGAATAAACGTTCGCCTCCAAGGAGAACCGAACGCAACGAACCGCTCCAAACGTGCCATTGTTTCGAGTAATAACTACCAATTATTATTAATTGGATAATTTGAGCAACCGTCATCCATTATTACCAAACCGAAGACTGATTACATAATTTTATACCAAAATTCTGAAATAAATATAACGAAGGACGCGAATTTACCAGAAGCATCTTAAAACTTCACAAACAATAAAATATTTGAACTTCCTTATATTCACAAATTTAGAAAAAACGAAATGAGAAAAGACGCTCAATACACCGTTGACACACATCAAGATATGATGAGCCAGCACCGTTAGCCTACATATTTTCATCGTAATACTAAACACGATAACTTTTATGGCTTTTTCACAACCTTAGGCCCACTTTGTTCGGGAAAAAACAATAAACCGTTTTAGATATTTATATACCGGCATTCCTCCTTTCCCGTAATAATTTGTCTTTTATACACAGTCGTAATAATAGGTACGTTCGCGTATATTGTATCGACCGACTCCTACGAACGCTCGGCACGAACGCGGGGAGACAGCGGCGCGGCACACACGGAGGCACTCGCGCGCAGGTGAGCACTGGGCGATGACATCAGCGCACCGGCGCAGATAACGAGCGCCTTATCAGATCTGCGCACGCGCGAGCCGCCTCCGCCGCCGCGGCCCAGCGGCTATCGTCGCGCCGTTCTGTGACGCCGCTGCGCGACCCGATCCTTGGCATCCGGCGAGTGTTTCTTCTAAACATAACAATTTACAACCATCATCAACGTGTACACGTTATTTTATCTGAACTATGTACTAAAACAAAGAATATAGGTGTTTTCGTTTCAAATGAACAACGGATTAAATTTCATTAAAAAAGCCAAATGCAATTAACGATAATACTAAACGTCTTGCCTTAATCAGTTCGGCAACGCCGCGATGACACGTTTCACATTTGATTACGTACAACGATCGATCACAAAGCCGATAACTCGATACAAGTAAGCGACGGATAAAATATAACAAAACTCTTCGTTTAAGCACATCAACGTGCTTCTTAATTCTATGATTGCGATTTTTATGATACACATCATCATAAAAGTCGCGGGAACGAGAACGTTGATGCAGAATGACTGACAGAAATCGATAGCCATTCCGTAATTTTAAATCGAAACCATGCCTGTCCAAAATGTATGTATAGGGTTCCAAAAACCAACGTCAATCCTGCGAGGACTTAGGACCAATCAGAATATCTATCATTTAATAAAAATGTCATAAATTTCAATATATTGGTACTTTTTGAAAATTCGTCGCAATTTTTACCTTAAATAAATTTTTCTAGTACAAATGTAGGTTTTTTATGAGTGTATTTTTTATAAAAATTTAAAGAAGAACTATGTTATCAAAATTTTTAAAAAACTCACAGATTTATCACAAACAATTATTAATTTTTTAGGTTCTTTAAATTTCCATCTTACATTCCAATATTTAAAATTACATTCCAATATTTAGTTTAATTTTTGAATATGCAGTTATATTTACCATTTTCACACTTTAGAAAAAAGATATTACAATTTTACTGCAAAAGGTTGCTACAAATGAGGGGCTCATTAACTACTAACTAATTAGCATCGTCTAATGGCATTACCTGAACGACAAGGGCAATACACAAAATGAGATAGAGACACTATTTGCTATCTCACATTGTTTTGTTTGTTAATAGGATGAAGACGTTACCTAAATACACCACGATAGTTTCTTGGTTGTACATCGATCCACATTCGTTTTGTTCTTGTACTAACGATTTTTCATTTATGTTTATGGACTTGTATTGCTTATTTACATTGAGCTGACATGCCATTCTTTTAACCTCTGTTTTCGTTTTACCTACGTCTTTGTGCTCCAATACCATGCTTTCTCAATATGCTCCACAAGAATATGCTGCATTGTATTTATGGAGAATGCCAAGGCAACAATAGTGCTGTAGCTAATCTTTATCGCGAAAAATATTCGAAGGCTTTGAGACATCCTCATGGCCGCATATTCACAAAGGTTCATATTCAGAAGGCAGAATGCCTGGCAATCACAGTGGATCAGGAAGACTTTGTAAGCGATAAGAGATTGAAGATAGTCCGAATATTTTGGATACCAAATAGCTACAAGGATACCAAAATATATAGCAAAAAGGTTCATATTATGATATGGATATCATCCATTCCGCGGTACGTTCAATCATCGCATCCCGTGATTATCTAAAGCGAACTCAATTTTGCCAATAATTGTTTGGGAAGAAACCAGTAAGCAACCAATTTTGTTGCCCCTTTGAGTGACCAGAAATTTAAAATGGTGAAAATTATCTCGATTTTTTATAAAATCCGTTCCGAAAATTTACATTTAGTCACAGGGAAAATCACTGCGATTTTTAAACGATGGCTGCCCATCTCATAACACATAAGTGCGAAATCGTTTGGACAAAACTTATCCACAGGGTCGAGCGTATCAGAAGATTTCCAGATTTATAGCGATGCAAAAATAACAGCTCGCATCACAGGTGTCAATAAAGATCTGCTTGAGAGATTAGATGTGATTCTACAAGCAATTTGTTTTTATATTAAAAAGTTTTCAATCTGATGTCAAGAAATTGGTAATATTTATGTACTATATGTCATCCAGTGTCCAAAAGCTACGGATCCATGGAGCTGATATAATCACTCATTTTGGAATGCCGATTGTTGTAACACTAACAAAGATTTTAGAAAGTCTAAGGACCACTACTCTAAAAAAATTAAAACCACAGCAAAAATGAGGGGAAAAAACAAATAATTTTGCATGAGCTACCGAACTTGACATTTTGGAGAATTCATCAGGCAGTAAATTTCAATTTATTCACTTAATAATATTACAGAATAGCGATGGTGTTGATACCCATAGTAGTTAGGCACCACATAACATTAAATCATAATATCCTAAATATTTGAGAAATATTTGGTGGAATCTATTAACATTCAAGCGTACATTGACTATATACTGCTGTGTAACATTTAAATACACATAACACAGTCATGCATTTTATCACTAAGAATGAGTTAATTAATCGTTTGTATCCGTTTTGTCCCTATTTCGTGCATATCTGTTTGACTCTGTGTTATAAAATATACTTTTAAAACACTTGTATATGCATTTATTTTATAAAAGAGTTAAGTTTATTAACAAGGTTGTTCAATAAATTATTTAACTAGTCTCTGCTTGCGATTTACAGTTAGTTATTTAGAACATGCTTAGACTTTTTTCACAATCATTTAGTCGGAACTATTTGATTATGAAAAAAATTGTCTAAGAATCAAATTGCAAACAGCAAAAAATATGAATATGTCTTCAATGAATATGTCGTTAGAAGTAAATATGTGTATATTTACTTCTAACGACATAGACAAATGTCAAATTTGCAAATGCTTAGTAAACGTTACGTGATAGATTAAATCATTATAAACTTAAATGAAAAATTATATTATTAGATTAGGAAAATGAACACAATGACGATTAATCTACCGGCGGATATAGAAACGGCCCCTAACAATCAGCCATGCTTACATTCACTCCATGCGCAATGAACAAATATCAATTACTATTGCCGAAGGTAATAATTTCAAGACTTTCTAATATTTTTTCTCTTTTAGCTTATAACACGAATCATCTTCTATGAAAAATATTAAAAATGCTAAGGGAAAACCGACACTTATTTTTCATCACAACAATCAACCATTATTTTCTGAAACTTGGCATTCTATTTGTACCATATAGCATCCATTGGCCAACGTGATATAAAGCTTTACGTTTTTGTTTTGAATTAACAACTGCAAAATTTGTAGTTCGAATTAATTCTTGAAAAGGTGTTTTTACATTTATTATTCCATAATATTTTTCTAATTTTCATAAAGGAAGTTTATCTTCAGAATAGAATATTTATTTCCTTGGGTGGTGATGCAGGTGTAGGTCTTTTTTGTTTTCTTCTTTGTCCTGAAGTAGACGTATAAATATCGATAATTCTGGCGCAATGTCGATATTGATTTAGAGACAGCACAGATTTGCATGCTACAGATATGCCCGATACAAGTCTTCATTCAATAGTCTTTTAGTAAGGCCAGGGCTTTCTTATGATACTACAAATTGACTTTATTGAGACATTTCCGCGTTAAAATAAAAACATTGTTAAGGAATAAATAAAGAATAAAATAATGAAAGTTACTTGGCATTCGATGTCTTGAAATTTAAATAAAAAAGATCTTGAATATATTTGGCAATTATTTTGTAGAAATTCATTATAATGTAATTTTTCACAACTAAATGAAACTACGTGATATGGTATTATTTCAACTTTATTTAAATTCTTTTCCCCGACTTAGGTTTCGTTGTATGACATCTTCAGGTGGGCAATTTGTAAAGATTCCCTTCTCGAAATGTGCATGAGAAGATCTTTGCTTATTTCCCCCCATGAACATGTTGTCATACAACGAAACCTAGGCCGGGGTAAAGAATTTAATAAAGTAGAAATAATACTACATCACGTAGTTTAATTTAGTTGTGAAAAATTAAATTAAAAAAGGACTAATAGAAGAAACAAAGATCTTGACTGTTTTCACCAAATATTCTAAAAAGTTTATTATGAAGGTTATTAAATAAGTAGCGCATTACTCGGTCATTGACAAATTGGCACGCGCTAGAATTGCATTTTTGTTTATTAATGTTTTCATATGTCTGCGCGACTTTAAACTTATTTTGACAATAGCGTGTGCGAGTTTTTAAGTGTGGGCCTTGTTAGGCAACATCTCAAAATATCTTGGTTATTTCTCGCAATACACTCTCATCAGGACCTCCCAATAAGTGTCTTGTCGAAATATTTGCAACGCAAGAAGCCACGAGTGGACCTTTGTACACAGTAGGGTCCACTCGGCTGGTGTCATCCAGTTATCCTTCCCTCAATGGACGAAATTGAAGTTGCCATTATTGTTATTTCAACTTTTCATACATATGCATATTTTAATCATGTATGTGTAACCACAAAATATAAATTGAGAAAACTAGAAAGCTCAGAAGATCCCGGATGAACGTGATATTTCGAAAGAGAACAAGTACCACCCCCACGACATATAATATTATTAAAATATTATAAACGCGTACGAGTATCTACAGGTATTTTTGTCATTTTGTAGAACCCGGCAATATTTGAGCTTAAATTTGAAATTTCTTGCTTAAATAGAGGCTAAGATCTGTTGTCATACTGGATTAATCACAGGCTTACGGCTTTGGTAGTGCGGCGCACCGCGTGGTCTCAGATTAGGTTCCCGGCCACTCATTGAGTGGGGCTGGTTTGATTGTCTAATTGGCTGTTAGAGATTGCTCTTGTAGTAAGAAGTCGATAGAAGTTAGATTTATCAATTCTGTACATTACAGTTTCAAAATAAATAAACACCTACATATTATTACAATCATTATCGACCCCTTCAGTTTGAGGACGTGAGAATGATACAATCTATTATTTTGGAGTTAACTTTACCTATACGGCTTTGTTCCGTTAATGTAACGCCGATAAAGAAATTTAGCCAGTGTTTACGTCTTCGTGAACGCAGAGCGAGCGCACTGCGACATAACCTCACTCTTCGAAGGTCCGCAAGCGATTGACGGGAAGCGTTGTCGCCCAATAATGAGCTAATAATGGCGCTAATATTTAGACGCAAAAGTATGATAAATGCGTTTTTCTTAATATAACGATAACTAACCAATATTTAAAAAAAACCTCTACTACAGCCGCTGCACATTATTAAAGCCTTTATTTTAGTGTAGATTCCAATGATATAGGTATTAAAATGGCGTCAAAACTCCTAAATATATTTTGAAAACAGGTTTTTCAATAATAAACTCTATCAAGAAAGGTTTTTTACCTATCATGTTTCTGATATTGGATTCTATTTACCATATACTCAACTGTTCATGTTATTTTCTTTTTCAGGAAAAAATGATTTAGTTGCCGATTCTTAATCGCTCCTTAAAATTTGGTCACTGATCAAGATGTAACCTAGTATAAGCCGCACAAACCATTTTACTATTGTTCCAGATTCAAGGACCTACCTACCCATGGCTTGGGTTTATGTGCTGAAAACCTATGCATACTCCTTATTCCTACATTGTTCAGCATTTATAAACATTTATTCACTGTTTACGTCACTAAATTATGAAATTCATTGAAACCTAACATCATAAATTCACCGTCACGTCACGATTTTTGAAAAATCAAGAATCATCTGAAAATATATACCTCGTCTTACTTCACCCGCGCCATTTTTCTTTCGTTCACATCCTGTTTTGCTTCATGTCTCAGCCTTTAGTTAATCATTATTGTTTATATTGTTTTTTCTTTTTAAATTTTATTAAAAAAAAGTTGTGTGAAAATTACAACAATACGTTTGCTCGGAATTAATTGATTGTATTCCTTGGTTGAAAAGAATTGAAAAACTGGAATTGAAGATTGGAAAAGATTGAACCTCTAGCAATAAGTCCGCCGTATGTACAAATAATGCAATAAAAACGAGAGTTAATAGATAAATATTTTTTATTCACAACCATCAAAATAAAACCAAGTTTTCAAATTATGACTTCCAAAATGACGTAATCTCTACTAGCTCTTAATAATAAAGAGACCATTAAATGTCAGTAAAATTGTATGTAAAAATCAAACTAGGTCATCATCCTAAATAAGAGAGACTATAGAAAAATCGGCCTGAGTTAACCCTAATTTATAAAGTCCGTAGTATAAATTTCCTTTTCTTTCTTCTAAAATATCCTAAATATAATATAGTAAATGACTAAGTGTTTCTCGCAGCTTCGCTGGCTTAGAATTGGTATTGAATCTGTGTATATCTTTATGATACAGATTACATTTATGCCAAATTTAATGAAAATCAGCTGAATATTTGAGCCATGAAAGTGGAACAAACAAACTCATTGTCATACTATGATTGGTTAGAAAGGATTGATTTAAAAAGTACTGATACATACCCACTAACAATACTGACAAATTTTATGGGAACCCTAGAAACTGAACTTAGCCAAGTTATCTATACAGTAGAAATATTGAGGAGACCTGAATCACGCTCCGACTAGATACATACCTACCCAATAAATAATTAGAACATATTTGTTTATATAACTTGTAGGAGTAAATCTATTAGAATCCACCAGCTACAATGCGTCGGCGACCAAATTATAAGTAGCGATAGGTACGTATAATTTTAAATTAGATTAGGTCACATGTGTTAGTAACGACGACGGTGAAAAAATAGTAAATACATATAGCTAAGTATCAGTTTAGTTTAATTACCATATATGTAAGATACGCCTTCACAATACTTCTTTGTACATACCTAATGTTCTTTACACTTTTAGAGGATGAAATGAAAATAGCCAAGTTATGGGTGAGTTTACATGCGGGCACATCCCTCTTGAGATCTCATAGTCAAAATAGTGCAAACCAATTTAAAACCACCTTCTAAAAAATCTTCTTGCATCATAAACGGCAACTGATGAAGCTTTTCCAATATCAAAGATGGAAGTACTCCTTTTTATCTGAATCTTCCGTCTATACTCTGCCCGTTCTGGCAACTGGTTATCTAATGACATTCACCGATAACTTTTTTCCTCCTTTCAAATATACAAATGTTCCAAACGTAGTAAGGCGGTACCTCGGCATATGGCAAGATTCTTAGTTATCTCCTTGTCTGGTTCGGTACAGGACAGAAATGTAGTTTTCGGTGGACTGATAACTTTATTTGCGAAATTTCCCTGATCGATAAAGCCTCTTTGGCCGTTCTCTAGATAAATCGCGAGGTGAAACACGGTCGAAAGTGTAAGTAACGAAATTGAAGAAAAATCTTTGCGATTCTTTGGTTTCACTCCGTGGTGTTGGACGCCACGCTTCTACATCGACGTTAAACAATATTAAAATCAAGCACAAAGAAGAAAGAAAACATTTTACAAAACGTAACACTATTCGCAAGATCTTAAGATCACGACAAGGCGGCATCGAATACGTTGTCGGACGCAAAAAAAAATGCAACCTACCTTTCAGGAGATATTTGTTGCAAAATGGGACATAGCAGATTAATATGCTAAAAAAATTTGTAACACCATTGCAGAAATTATTGCAAATGACAACCAACCTAATCTATGATCAAAGACGAAGGCTTTACAAAACTAATGCATGTTTTAAAGCCAACATATCAGGTCCCACGTAGAAAATTCATGAGCAACGTTATTATACCACATGTTTACGAAAAAATAAATATAATTAGAGAAAAAATGAAACCTAAAGCTATATCAATATGTACAGCCGAAGATATTTGATCACACTTGTCAGATTTACCTGTAACCTGGGAGATTGATGGGTTCAATGTAGTAAAAATTATAAAAAAAAGTCAATTTGTCGGCAAGGGGCTCATTATGTACACCACAATTAGTAGTCAAATCTTCTCTGCAAATACAAGATACGATGCTATTTCATTTTCTGAATGAATTGAAAGTCTCTAACAATTCGACAGCGGTGCAAGTAAAAGTGGAGGTAATTAAAAAGAGCTCATACTACCTAAGCACAAACCCGTGCGTACATCTCCACGAGATGGAACAGCACATATTACAAAGCGAAAGAGAGCAATTTCTATTTATATATAAAAAATTTGGGTACAGAAAACCATCACTAGTATATTTTCAGAGTGCGTAATGGTGCTTAAACTCTTTAAAAAAGTTACCATAATCAACAGCTCAACATTTCATCAATTTCAGAAGCTATTTCTTATAACACTATTTTTTCAAAATATTTATCAAAGCCTTGAAGTCTTTGGAATGTGTCAAAATATAACAAACATAAGATAGAAGCTACAAAATGAAGTTCAAAGCCGCTTTCAATGAGTAGAAGGTGACAAATATCACTCTTTGACTACTTTGCTCGTCCCCATATTCAAGTTGAGATATTTTGCCCGAGAAATAATTTAAGTGACGCTATAGAGGGTACAAGCAGCAATTGAGATAAATTGAATTCTAAAAGATCCATGATCTTTACAATATCCATAGGTGTCTCAAAAAAAATTCATGCAGCTTTTTGGAGCTGTTACGAGAAACTAACTTCTATAACGCCACTGGGGCGCGAAGAACTTAAAAATGCCATTGTCTTAGAATTAGAGAGATATTTAAATATTTTTACCACGATACTAGGGTCCATTCGAGTAGCGGGCACGACATAAAACAATATATACAAACTAGGAGTATTTAGCAAGATCTATTTTATTTGCACGCACTGTCTGCTGCAAGATATTGTTTTCGGAAGCCAGTAATATCTATGAGGAAAAGAGGAATAAAGTTACTAGAAAGAGCAGAGAAGTTAGTAGTCCTGCACCATAACTTACCTTTTCTAAATTTCAAATAAATCAATTACTTTTTAGGTTTGCTTCATTTAATTCAAATTAATGCATACTTGTTATTAAATATTGTTTTAATTACACGTCTCCACACGTGATTTTTTCACATGACTTTATTTCAAGTGAATACTCGTCACTTAAACTGAATAATTTGATCAAGTATGAATACTAAAAAAAACTGCCCAATACACAGGGTACCGAGTAATGAATGACTCTTTAACTCTATGACTCTATTGAATGTCTCTAACTCTATGTCTCTGGCTCTACTGAACGCACCTCTACTTTCAACCCCCATTCCATCTCCACTTTAGGGCGATTCCCAAAAACTCTAAAATATGAGTTTAATTATTTGTTTTATTAAATACAAATTTTACCACATTTCAGTTCTTCAGGGCTTGTCATTTTAAAAATCCCTCTTTAGTAGGTGTCTACATTTTATAAGAAGTAATCATTTAAATGAATTTCAACCACTTGGGAGAAAATTTTGAAAAAAACATATTTTAATTATTTATTTCTAAAATACTTTTACAAAAATGTCAAGTTAATGTTTCTTCTCCATACAAACTTTAAACAACCATTTCAGCCCTTTAAGGGTTGAGTTTTCAAAAATCATACGTACGTCATTTAAGGAACTAGCAATTTGAGCTGTGCATTGATAGATCACTTTCAATCAGTCTGACTGTGTTGTCAGGGTATTCTTTTATAATATACATATACATTTTCTTAATTATACTTATTCACTGTAATTATAGAAATAAAGAATATTTTTCACTTTTTACACCATATTTTTATAAAGCAACAACATTATATTTATACAGATATTATTATGTGTGATGATCTAAAACAAAACATATATGTAAAACCGATTGTTTGGTAAAAACCATTTGTAAAAAATATATTTAAATGTAAATATGTTTAATATTTTTAATAATATTACATACCCTGTCTATGGTATAAATTACAAAAAAAATCTTTGGGATCAATTTTCACAGAAATATATCAGTCCCTCTTTTTCATAGACAATTGTATCACACCCAATTCCATAGTATCAATGTTTCACCTACAGGCGCAAAACAGGCACTGGGTACAAAACATAACCCTAATAATTTTTAATTATTCAATAAAGGTTATTAGTAGAAATAATAAAAAAATCCAATAAGAAAAAGTGGATCACCTTTTAAAAAGATTAATCAATATAAGAATTACAGTATATTTTCACAAAACTTGTTTAAGCACCACATATTATGAACTTATTTTTGAACTTGACCACATATTATGAACTTGATTTGAACCGTACTAAATCTCAGCATATTTAAGAAAACCATTGAATTTAATAGTCAATTGTGTATTGAATTAAATACCAAATAGTTTTATAGAATGAATGCAATTTGTTTTAACGGATATAATAAAAAGAGAAATAAGCAAGAACCTTTCTGTATCACTTGATAAGAAGTCGTAGTAGAAGAAATATAGAAAGTGCTAGATATATTTAGATATAAAGATAAATTTTCACAGAAAACCTCTATAATATTCTATGGTATATCACAGGATCTAACAGAACTGACAAAAGTTGTAATGTATAAATACCGATTGCTCTGTTTCTGTCCAGGTTTAAGTTGTGACAGTATTTATCATATCTTACAAATATCACTAAAAAGATAAATTGATTGCTGCGATAAGTTATAAATAAAATATAATATTACAAATGCAAAAGTTTAGATGGATGGATGTTTTTTACTCTTTTTATTCCGTAAACTCTCAAAATTTGGCACCAAAATAGTTTAAGTAATTTAGTCTGGATTAAGAAATAGGTTATTCTTTGTCTCGAATTCTGAAGTAGTTTCTCAGGGATAGCATCAATCTTTTAAGCAGTTCATTAGGTTTCTACTTGCTCATGTAGAATTGTCTCTTATACCAACTACCCTAAATTTCCAAATCCAAGCGTAATTGCCATGGCATAGCTTAAAAAATTTTCTCTCCTTTACAACTAGATTATGATATCATTATTCAATGCGAATGGATTTTGACAAAATAAAAACAGATAAATTATCACCTGGATTTACATATGGACGAACAAAGTTTGTTATAAAATATTTGTTGCGAGACGCGATGACGAAATTAAGAAAAAAATAATGATGAAGGATAACATATGAAAATTTGATCACGGTGAACAATAGAATTATAAAGAGATGCTTAATAGTGTCTAACTGGGAATTTCTGAAAAACCAATTGGTGAGTCCCACAAGCCAATACCTGGTATTGGCCTGTGGATTTTCTTCCATAGATCGACTTTTTACCTATTGATATGAAACATTTACATTAAATTATAAATTATAAATGGGATTCCTTTACTAATGATTATGGATGGAAATCAATAAGGGAATGTTTAAAAGGATAAGATGAAAATCATACAGTATTAGTGCCATTACTAAAAAAAAAAAAGTATATATATATATACATATAAATATATGGAAAACTTTAAAAACTGAAGTAAAAAACTGTAACATAAGAAAATAATGTGTCTTTCTGCTTCAGGAAAATAAGAAACTATTTCTTGTTCTTTGGACAGAAAGAAATAATTGAAAAGGTATGAGTACACTTTATGAAAAGAGATTTTCCCTATTTTTTCCTAACTTATAATTAACAATAAACTTATAACAAAAACAAGGTTTTAGATATTTATAAGCTCCGCACAATTTAATTTACTGACAAATATTTTCAACGAATGACAAATACTAAATTTGGAACAAATTTATTTAAATTTTTTCCTTTGTGAATTTGTGTTCATATTTGGATATTAAATGCTTAGGGATAAGGTTTACAAAGCAGTAAAAGATTAAAAAGGCCAAATTAAACAAAAAAAACTGTGGGATACAATTCACTGCAAGAAGAAAATTGATTACATTAAAAGTCATGAGCAACCTGTATATCAGAGCAGAACACTGTTTATTATAAGTAAATTTTCAATTAAAAGAATATAAAAAGCGAAAAATTTACTTTAGGTAAAGTTTCTCATAATCATTACAAGATGACTTAATATGAAGTCAAGTAAAAAAAAATTAATGGGGAAAGGGGTGTGTTTTGGATCAGACAGACATTATATTACGGTTATATTATTACATCTAGATAAAAATATGATGTTAATGAAAAAAGCAAGTGAAGTTTGTCAAAATCTACAAATTTTTTATTTCATGCTCACCACCTTTACTAGAAGCTGGCAGGGTGACGTGAAGCTAATTATAGATAATTTACTCACGTGTAGAGTTAATGTAGCTTTCTTAGGTCTTTAACCACTTTAGTTGTACTGTTTAAAATTCGAGTATCTTGTTGTGTAAAAATAAAAGCAAATAAATCTTTAGCCAAAATATGCAGTAACATATAACGTAATACCTAAATTTAGTGAACGTTGCATATTTGACCAAAGTTAATAAATAAACGATAAGTAATACAATCGAGGGCAGAAGAGCGGTTTCAAAAATTTAATGACATTTAGTTATATAATCAAAACGTTTATTATTATCCATTTCAAATGAATAAAACAAAACTATTTCGTGCAATATATATTTTTAGGAAAGCTAATAAGCATAAAATTGCTCCTCTTTTTCAAATTGGAATGTTGTTAGTGATGGCTTAAAACTGTCAGCTGATATTATTATCACTGTTATCTTTCCATCAATTACTTCAATTTGACAACATTTACTTACCCCATAAACCAGTCGACAGTGTCTCTCAAATATTCCGGTAGGCGCTCCAGCTTGATGGATGTATAATTTAACAACACAAAACACAAACTGGCACCAATTGACACAATTTTCAACAGCGTCCAATTTCTTACCTGTCAATTTGAAATCAGTCTACTTGCACAATATAATAATAGAAATTTCACAATAAATTAACTGAATAAAGAATAAATATAGGTATGTTATATTATTTCATAGTAATGTAGTACTATGAACCTCACTTAACATGCAGGCATTTGTCCATTTTTTTGACTGACGAATAATTTAAATTTCTTCAGTTTACTGTAATAGCAGCTGAGCTAAAATTCGCCATATTGCGCAATAAATATATTTTTTTAATATAGCATTCGTTTATGGTAAAAATTGTGTACGTACACTTTTATTTAATTTTATAATTTTAGTTAGGTTTCTAAATAATGTAGTGTACATGTATCTGCGTTAAAAACACATTTTGACTGACATATATGAAAACTAATATTCTACACAACTGAATACTACTTAAGACTTAAGATCATAATACATTAATTCATGACTGGGCTGAAATATTAGTAGTAAAAGGTTCTGAAAATGTAAAAAAATTTAAGATTCTTTCTTTTATGTAAAACTATAATAAATATTATTAAAATTAAAGTCTTTAAGTTTTAATAAAGTGAATTGCGATGATTGTTTACTGAAATCAATTAATTTGAAATCTTGCGTTATTTTACGGAAATTCACGGTAATATGGCCATGTTAAGTTTGGGAAGTAATTTCAGAGTTTAAAGTTATATATAATTTAATTTTTGGAAACTGATATTTTTCATAACTATAAAAATAATTTGTTATGTAATATAAATTAAATAGTACAATCTTGTCGTTGGTATATTATAGAATGAGTACAGAAAAGATGGCCACTCAAATAAAAATACGTTTTCGGTAGCGTAGCCACTTCTTTGCTCCCTTTTTTAACTGCAGCGAGTTGTTTTGCCACTAGGCACATATGTGTCAAGGAGCCAAAATCTAATTGCTTTTGAATGTTTAAAATCTTTTGACGTGAAAACGTTTATTCGTTCGTTAAGTATATGTTAGCCGACCAAAATGTTATTATGTTATAAAATATATACAAGTTCCAATCACTAATAACTACAAAACTAATAATACGTTAACAAAGGATAGAGCATATCTGTCCGTGTTTGCCGTGAACCATTTGTTTTTTCTGTGACGTCATCGGACTATGTAGGTTCATGCGTGTGATTGCTACGAATTAGCGTTGTGTAAACAGGGGGTGGTCAAGCAGGCCCTCGATTTGGTGACAGCATCTCTTAAGGAAGATGGCGGCAAATTTTAAATGTGTACAGCGACCTCTAGCGGCGGCTATGTGTCACCATGCAAGAGACGCTACGAACACTCTAGAAAACACAGACAGAAACTATTCAACACTGAGTCTGTTTGAAACGACTGACAGTACTTTACGGCGCAAAAACATATTACACATATTTAATATTATAAGTTTAGTATGTTAATTAAGTAAAAAAGTAGCTATTGTTTTGTTATATGTTGTAGCTATTGTTTTGTTATATGTTCAGATCTCTTGTTATTTTGTTTTATTATATATTAAGATCTTCGTTTTATTTTGTAATGGCGTGTATTGTACTTGGGTGTAATTCCTACATAGGACGAAGGACAAAATTGTCATTTTTCCCTGCCTAGTAACGAAAACCGGTAAGTGTTATCCATTATTGCTTATTATATAACATTTCAAAAATTAATATAAATTTTATACACTAACGGCGCAAAGCAATTGGTGACTTGCGACGTTACAGTTTATTGTTAAAATTTAATTCGAAGAGTTACAAAGTTCTGGTTAAAACGAATTTTTACTGTTTTGTTTAAAAGAAAACTAGCACTAAAAGATGTTTTATTAGTTATAGGCGCCGATTACGACATATAAAAATATTTCCACACAAATTAAGTTTCGTGACGAATTTTTCTCTTGTCAGAAAATTCAGTGAAATTACTTCAGACATTGTTGGGTGTATTCGCTGGTAGTAAATTGCTTTTCCGAATTGAATTTTTTACTAAATAATGATGTGAGCATCATTTATATTTAATCAAACCTTGTTTGTTGTAAGTTTTCTTCCAATTGAAAGAAAGAAAAAGGCCAATTGGTTGAACTTATTATACCTAACTTAATGTTTTGTTTTTTTGCAGGGCAAAAGCTTGACTGTAATTGTGTGGCAGGGAGAATTGGACAGTTAATTGGAATGACCTCCTCAGACGTAAACATAGAATCTGCGGAAGACACTTTATTAATAAAAACTTTCCAGCCTAGGAAAGTATTTATACAGTAATGCTACACCGAGCCAGTATTTAGCGGCTTTTGAGGATAATGTCTAAGGTTATTTATGTGATAATACCATAATATAAACTCATTTTTTGCTTGCAAAACTGAATATGTCATATAAACATCAATTACAAATGTATAATTTTGAAATAACACATGTCATGAATACGACTTTTATTATAATTAAAGGAAGACATACATCACTATAATCATGTCTCCTTTTTTGCTTGTTTTCAGATGTTGATGAGTTGCCCACTTTCATTTATGCAATTACCACCTAGTTGAATCGAGAGTGCTACCTGGAGACGCCTGATGCTATTTACAATTGTATTTTCGATTTTATTTAATTTTCCTTGAATTGTATTTTCAAAGTAATGATATTTAAAATATATTAAATTGTATAGTAATGTTATTTTCATATTTGCCTTGTGAAATATTTTTATAATTTTAATGAATTTACGAATTAAAAATACTTTCTTTGATAACGCTATCTGTTAGCAACAGAGAGTAAGAGATTACGCCATCTATGGGCATTAATAATAATTACACAAATCTTTGGTCAGGAAGGGTGAAGCGAGGGGAAAGGGGAAATACTTTGACAGCGTTTCGCCATGTATGAAAAAGTGCGACTCTTTATATGGGCTAGTATGAATCGTGTCCGTTCTGTACTGTATCTATTCTGTGTGTGTAAAGTTATAAATTAATGCAACGTAAAAATGCATTTAGCTTGCATGTTGATTTGGGTATCACTGTGAAAATCTTGAGGAGCACTACTCGGAGACAAAATGTTTATAATTTATTTTATAAAAAAATCGCCGAGAAAATCGGTATAAAATGGACAATTACAAAAAAAACTAAAGATGTCGTCTCATATGAATAGTAAAAAAACGCAAATGGAGGAAGCTCGTGTCAAAAGGAATGTAAGGAACTTAAAAGTCCAAGACCGGGCAAATACGAAAACTACAGCGTCGAAAAAAAACGAAAAGACGACACATAACGATTATGTAGCTGGCTCATCGGGCTATATGAATCGTAAATATGCTCGAATTATAGGAAACGTAAATCAGAGGTATGTTCACGTCAAAAGGGATCCAAGAAACCTAAAAATTCAGGGCCGAACGAATGTGAGAGCTACGACAACGTGGAAAAGACGATGAAAAAACGATGCAGAGCGATTACGTACTAGACTACGAGTAAGAAATATCGTAGGTACTAGACATGGGTGCGTGATGCATGTAATATTACAAAGGTAATATCACTCGGAGAGGTGATGCAAGATTACGCATTACGCGAGAGTTCTAACCATCACCGCATCACCTATCACTTCGATTCGGCAAAGTTCGGTTAATGTTCTGTTCGTATATATTATATGTGATATGCGACTCGCGACCTAATGCGATGCGGTCGAATTGTCGACCGAAATAGATAGAGGGCGGAGTATGAGCGAGTATGGTGCGTGTATGGCGCCAAACTGTTACCGGATTAAAAAAAGTAAATAGAAATTTGTTTAGTGTATTCATACTTTGAAGCGTCATATGTGGAGTGTTTGAGTAAATTAACTTTGTTTAATTACATTAGTTTAGTTATATTTATATGTTACGAATGGTATTTATATGAACTGTACATAGGTATTGAAATAAGAATTTAAATAGATGTTTTTGGGAATTTTTTAAAAAACAAATTAAAATTGTCGAATTAATCTATAAGCGGCCTAGGTATAAAGATATTTATCGATTAAACCGGAACATTACCGGTTTTTTTATTCCTACTAAGTGTGCTTTACGACCCTATTGCAATTTACACTAAAAGTTGATATGGAGTAATATTTCGTACAAAGTTATACATATCACGCAACATGTCGAGTAATGTTTAAGGTGATATTACTTTTTCGGAAGTGATGTTGAATTACATTTTGACGTACTGTTTACGCATGTCTAATATCGAGTATCAACTGAACACTTCAGATTAAACATTAAAATACAAAAAAGTAATAAGCAAAATGTGTGTTAAACAGAAAACATCATGCCTGCAGAGTAACAAAATTTAATAATACTGTAGTTGTATAAGTTGTAGGTACTTCTATTGTTGATCACTTTGATATTGAAAGCTTCTTACAATAGTGCAGGTAGTTTTTTATTCGATTTAATAATCTGATATATTATGCTTATATTATTTTTTAAAATATGTTTAGTGTTCATGTTGACCGCATTTTAGTATCGTTTTTAATCTGCCACTACCAACCACAGAACAGATACATACTACCAACAACAATGATGAAAGCACAGGTTGAAAGCAAGTTCAAAATATTAGCATTGAAGGTCAATTTTCTCACGTATTTGAAAGTAAAAAGAAAACTCACCCGTTTTTTTTTGTTACACCTTTTGTTTTTGTCACTAATACATGTTGATGTTTTATATATTAAATAATAAAATTTATATAATGAAATGACTGAGTGCTTTTGTACAAGATGAATTATATGTTTGATGTATTAAATTCTTTTAAACGTTTTTATACTATGAAGGGGAATATTATTTATAATTTTTATGTAAACATATGCGTAGAACATTTGAATACATCCATATTATCTTAATAAATTGCCCATATTATTCAATCGTGTTAATGATAACGTGGCCATATTATGCTGTATACACTTAATATTAGACATTCATTTTAGACTCTAAAATTTGCTTACTTATTTCAGTTTTATTAATAAACGGTTTTTTATATTTATGGGGAAGTAGCATTTAAAGATAAGGAGTATTCTTATATATAATATAATATATCTAGCGTAGTATATTTTTTCTAAATTTTCGTCTGAGATTTTCCGGTAGGTGTATGTATATGTATGAGTGTATATAGCATGAGGTACGTGGGGTGCTTGATAAAGTGTCGTAAATTTTTTTATCGCTAGCTATTCGTAAAGGTAGTCGTTATGAAAATGTAAGTCGAGAGCACGCCACGCCTTTTTTTACATTAATGTTAATTTTTTTTCAGACACTTTATTCTTTTTTTGAGCTCATTCAAAAAATTAAGTTGTACCATGTTGTGATCGGTTTCGATCTTGACCAAAATTTTTATATTTATTTTTTTATATTCACCACAGATAATATTCTTCTTCTCCGTCGTGCACTCTTGACAGAGTGGTCGTGATTGCTCCGATGACTTAGGTACTAGGTTGAGGATGCTTGTTCTTCATTCGGTCTTCCTGGTGTGAACTGCCTCCTTAGCAATGTCTCTCCATTTCTGCCGGTTCGCTGCGCTTCGAGAGCACTCACGGTAGTTTGCGTTACTGATTTAATTTGGTCCGTCCATCGAGTATGTGATCGGCCTCTAGATCTCTTGCCCTCTACGTGGCCCTGCACTACCAGTTTTTCGATCGAATGCTCGTTCCTGGATATGTGGTCAAAGAATTTTAGTATTCGCAGTTGTACAGCCGATGAAAGTCGTTCCTTGACCTTGAGTTCTAGGATAGAGTTGTTAGTGCAAAAAGCGGTCCAAGGAATCTTCAGAGTACGCCTCCCACACCATATATCCAAGGCGTCGATTTTTCGGCGATCCTGTAAGTGCAGGGACCAAGATTCAGCTCGATAGAGAAAGGTTGGGAAGGCAAGACATTTCATGAGTCGGAGCATAGTATTTTTGGTTATCCTCTTCTCCTTTCAAATCTTATTCAGCTTTTCAACCGTGGATAGTGTAATGGTCCATCTTCTCTTGATTTATTGCTCACAACCGCCTGTGTTGGATATATTGGATCCGAGTTTTGTGAAACTCTGAACAACTTCACAGTTGGCAATATTATAAATGTTCGTTTTCTTCTGTTCAGCCCGGTCCAACATCATTATTTTTGACTTATCTCTATTAGTGGTTAGGCCAAATTCAAGATTGTTTACTTCTAGCTGCGGTAATAACTCTTCAATATCTTCTTTAGTCTGTGCCAAAAGTGTAGTGTGATCAGCATATCTTAGGTTATTTATCCGCCTACCTCCAATAGACTTGCCTTTATTCCACTTTTCAAGAACATTTCGCATAATGTATTCAGTGTATACGTTGAGTAGCAAAGATGGCAGAATACACCCCTGCCGGACGCCAGCTTCCGTCTGAAATTTTCCGAGTCGACGTCATCCACTCGAACAGCTGCTGAACCTTCTACATATAATCTCTACACGAGGTATATTAGATCTTGAGGTGTTCCGATATCCCTAAGAACTAATCAAAGTTTGTTCCATTTAACCATGTCGAAGGCTTTTCTGAAATCGACAAAGCAAATGTAGAGTGGGGTGTTAAATTCTTTGGCTTTCTCTATGATCTGGCGCAATACTAAGATTTGTTCTCGTGCACCTTTTCCTTTGACGAAACCAACTTGCTCTATTGATATTTGACGAGACAAGTACGACTGGAGTCTGGTATTAAATATGTGAAGTAGTACCTCGCTCGCATGCGAAATAAGAGAAATCAGTCGGTAGTTGTTGCATTTCTTCGTTGACCCTTTGTGGTATGAATAAGGAATCTGACCAGTCTTTCGGCCAACATCCCGTGTGCCACACCTTGCAGCAGATATTATGTAGGATATCAATTCCTAATTTTCCCATTGCCTTAAATATTTCGATGAGTATTTCATCTATTCCAACGGCTTTATTCCGTTTTAGGTGTTTTAATAGCTGCACGCACTTCGTCTCTTAAGATGGCTGGCTCTCGCTCAATCATATCGTCTGCTTTGTAAGTGGCAGCGGTAGAAGTATTCCTATCACGAATGACAGTAGTCCTTCCAGACTTTCACAATATCACTTATTTTAGTGATTGTTACGCCATCCGAATCTTCCACAGACCATGTCTCGGGTTTAAACTTTTGAGTCAGATATCGTACTTTATCATATAGGTCTTTAGTTTCATGGTTGTCAGAGCCATTTTCCAGTTCTTTACGTACTTTTGCCAAGTCGCTATAACGGTCTCTTCTACAAGCTGTCCGTATCAAAGTTTTTATGGTATATAGTTTCTACATAGATGCTTCACAGGCTTTCATGTTGCGTCGTTTTTCAACTAACTTCTGTGTCTCTATCATCCAGTGTTGTCTCTTTGGTTTGGAATGCTTAGGTTGTATTTTCGCCATATACTACATAGGCACTAAAACATACCGTATCGATCGTGAATTGACTTTGTTTTCTCTGCAAGTTAGCTTAAATTATAATTCATAATTTTGTACGGCAAAGAATAAGAAAACTCATCACTTTGGAAAAAAATGAACAAAAGAAGAACGCATTCAATATTTCTGTAAAAGAAAATTTAGAAAACTAGAATCAATTAACTTGTTAAGAAAGTCGATTAAACGTCAAGAAAATTTCAACTCGATAATAACTTATACTCTCCTGAGAAATAATTAATCGCCTTTATGAAAAATTAAGAATAGGAATAAGAGTAAACTGTCGAAGGAAGTTTGTTGGTGATTTGGAGAAGGCGATTTAAATAATCTCATTTTTGCATGTCCATTGAATAATAGATTTCCTTCGTTTATTTCCAAATTATTAAAATAAAAAATTCAATTACCCATCAACATAAGATCACTTTTATTTATTGCCAACAAACCCATTTTAGGATTAATCATTCAGTTCATAAGAACGAACGACATCAAAATATAGAATTTTTATATTTATAGTCATGTTTATTTTTTTTTATGTTTGTATATTTGCATATACTTATTTTGGACTCTCTGTATATAATAATGTCATTTTCTTCTTTTTGTTTAATTGTAGTCAACTTCTTATTTAGTTTTTGTTTTATTGTATAGTTTATTCTTTTGTTAACAAGCAACAATGACAAATATCCGAAATATGATTTAATCATTGTTCCATTGCCTTTTTTTCCACACTTGACATTGGCAAAGGGTCGCTCTGGAGAGAACGAACGCTATATAATCAAAGATAAAAGATAAAGATAAAGTGTGTTGGCGTTTTGGTTACTAAATATTTATATAGTTTTATTGTACTTTTTGTATAAATTGTGCAAAATCGATCTTCTGTTCTGGCAAAGAATAGTAACTATTACTACGTAAAGAAGCGACACTCACCTCCCCCCGCTAATTTAACGTCACCCGCAGATGCCGAGTACGATCAAGAGTACGCGTTCCTAGGTTGCCGCTTGCTGCGTGCGCGTGTTATTTATTTGATTTTGCGATGTTTGGTCGAGTTTAACTTTTGTAATTCAGTCTCAATTGATAACTATTTATAATAATTTAATATAACGGTCCGTTATTACACTGTGTGTGAGTGATTAGAAAGCAATAAAATGACTTAAGGATAGGAGATTATTTTGTCTCCCACGTAGTCTGTTGTAAATAATTTTGTTTTGTATCACCAACTTATTTGGTTAGTACCTATAATTTTATATCTACAAACATGTCACTGAGCAGTTTTAAATTTCAAACTGTTCTTAAATATCATTGTTTTGTTTGAACGCGATGTGGTTGGAAAACATATCCTTGTAGTGACAGCCATAGGCTTATTATATTGTTTATTAAGATATATTTCACAAGAAGCAAATATAATCAAGTCAAGTATACAACGAAGACAATATTTTAGTGTATCACATTTATAAATAAACAAAATTATTATTATTTAAGATTTTATTTAGTTTTAAGGATCCGCAGTAAGTACCTTTTTTTAAATTCTAATTTAATATTATTATTATCAGATTACTTTCACAACATTAAATGTATAGTATAAAATATTGTTTATGTAATAACGTTTTTACTATTAGGTAATAATAAAAACGTGCGCGCCAGTACAGAGATACTGCGCCAGCGTGCCAACGAGACAGTCATTCGGTCGATGCTATTTGTCAGAAAGGAAAACAACTATTTTGCTGATGTATAGCGTCAACTTGCTCGATCGGCGCGATTGCCCACAACGATGGAGACCGATATATAGTAATAGTAAATATAATTTACCTGCACGGTGCGGACAGCCCTAGATTTATTTACGCACACACACAAACGGATACGGGTAGGCGAGTATGTATGTAATGGTATAGGCAATTAAATCTGTTCGCTTGTATGCAATGGGGGTGTGGTTCTGGTTAGTTTTTCTTTTATATTATATTTGTCTTTTATCTTTGACTTTGATTATATGGCGTTCGTTCTCTCCACAGAAAACCTTTGCCAATGTCAAGTGTGGAAAAAAGGCTATGCGTCACTTATTTCGGATATCTGTCATTGTTGCTTGTTAAGAAAAAATAAATTACACAATGAACTTAAAATTAACTAAGAAGTTGGGAACAAATACAGAATATGAAAAAAATTAGATTATAATGTACAGTAGAGTACAAAATAAGCATATACAAATATACAAACAAAAATAAACAAGAATATAAATATGAAAGATTCTATATTTTGATGTCGTTCTTTTTTATGTACTGAATGATTAATCTTAGAATGGGTTTGTTGGCAATAGATAAAAGTGATCTTGTGTTAATGGGCAATTGAATTTTATATTTTAATAATAAAATTTAAATAATAATGAAAAAAATAAAATAAAATTTAATTTATATGTGAATAAACGCAGGGAATCTATTATTCGATGGACATGCAAAAATGAGATTATTAGATCGCCTTCTCCAAGCCCATAGTCACATATTGGAGATTCTTTTGACACGCAGCGTAGCCAAACGGGCAGGAATAGAACAATAATCGAAAAGCATGCGAGATACCACAGAGGTTTCTTTTCGAGAAAAAGTGAAATTTAGGAATCAAGGTTTTGTGAGTACAAAAGATTGAATTTAAAAATATCCCGCACCCGTAATCTGGGATGATCTTTCCCACGCCTTCTGCCAGTCAGATGTCATCCAGAAACGAGTCATGGGAAGGAGATCTTTAATGAAATTAATAGTGAAACATTTATTCCCGTTTACGGCGGCAAACTGAGCATTTGCATCTACTATTTCATTACCTTCTATGCCACAGTGACTAGGTATCCATGCAAGAACGACATCGGATCCCGATCTCTTCAAATCTAGCATAATCTGGAGAATCTGGAAGCCACAGTTCGAAGAAAATGTACTAGCGAGAAGGGACTGTAAACAATTTAAGGAGTCAGAGAAGATAAGAAGGATGCGAATCTTTTTGAGTAGAGCATAACTCAAGACCTCCACAACAGCACGGCATTCCCCGGGGAATACCGAACATTCCTTAGGAAGGCGGAAGTATGCTGAAAGAGCGGTGGTTGGACAGTAAAATGACGCTCCGATATAGTCATCTCTAAGGGTTTTTGATACATCTGAATATGTTCGCGTGCAATCCATCCAAAAAGAACACGTATTTTTATAATTGTATTTATATCCAAACTTCAAAACACGTATTTATTTTTGGCCTGTGAAATACCGAATCAAATGGAAAAGTATAGAGAGGGAGAGAAGAATTTTGATAAACGGGGTTAGAGAGGGATTTGAATCTTTGGAAGCTAACTATAAGAAAAGGTCGGGTGTTAGAACGCCAAAAAGGAGTATGCTCAGTAAGCCTAGAGAGGAGGGTGAGTTTTGGAAAAATGGAGTGAGTAGAAAACCCAGCTGCCTTAAACGATAAGCTAGGTATTCTCACCGGAGATTTAAAGAAGGATCAACACATTATACTTGTAGGGCATTTATGGAACTGGATTTCATTGCACCGGCTATGACTGCTTGAGACTGAATGCGAGTCAATTTAGTGGTATGAGATGCAAATGAGATCAAGATTAAAGAAGACTAGAGCGTTATGTATTAACTTTAACGTGGTAGCGTGTGAGCCCCAACACACTCCAAAAAGTGCGCGGAGAACATTTATAATAGCCTGGCATCGGGAGATGACTTGTTCAATGTGAATCTTTCAGGATAATTTTGAGTCTAGGAATTGGTAAGCTAAGAGAAATCTGGGAGAAGAGAAGGGATTTGTCAAGTAATAAGGCATATCCTCCCTTACAATCCGCTCTATCATCCCACCAGGATAAAACGGGGCCAGACATAGCCTTGGATCTTAAAATAGAATCCAGGTTTCAGCCAAGTCTCCGAGATGGCAGCCACGGATGGAGATTACTTGACAAGGAGGTGACGAAGATCTGTTTTAATGGAAATAACACTGCGACTATTCCATTGCAAGACCCTCGCCCCTATTGGCGGAGCCATTAGAAATAAGGGATTGAAGGGAGGTAATAATAGAGGAGGCAACTTTGGACGGTATTTGACTGCGGAACTGAGAATTTTGACCAAAGTGCTCAAGAGAAATTTAATAATACTCGTAGAAGAAGAAGTATTAGCTGAAGGTTGTTGATCAAGGCCGCAGCCAATTTTCGGCTGAGGAATTCGGAAATCCGCCTAGGGTTGTTCTATAGCTGAGCGGTTATAGCCCTGGTTGGGACTTGTCGAAGAGTGGGATCGAGGTTTGAAAGACACATTTTTTTGTGAGAAGAGTTGGTAGGACGAGACGGAGAAAACAAATTTTATTAAGAAGTTGGAGAAGGAAGAATTTGGGGATTCAGCTGCAAATGAGGCGTATGATTTTCTAGCAGAAGGACCATTTTGGACGCTTCTGCATAGGATATGTCTCTTTCAGACATTTCAAATTTAAACTTTTTTTGTATTTCGAATTCTGGACAAACTATCAGTGGAATCATGATTTCCACTGTAAAAGACATATTTAGCTTTGTCATTAGGCAAAAGGCACTTTCTTATGGCGTGACCTTCACCGCATCGGAAACAACGCTCGGAAGATCGGCATTTTTCAGCTACGTATCCAAACCTACAAGATTTGCAGCATTGTATTGTAGGGAATTTATATTTTGAAACTGGAAGCGAGGAATGTGCCATATATACGTTGGGCACGGACTTGGCCATCAAAGGTAATGACCATCGTCTCTAATGGAAAATATTTGGGTTCGCCATCGTTTATTCTTTTAAAGTTTAAGCAGCGGACTTTAATAACCTTACCGCATCCTTCCGGGACTTTTATGTTTTGTAGTACCTCCTCGTCCACCAATTGACTGGAACATTGCGAATAATGCCGATACGACTGACGTTAAAGGAGGAGATGAATAATTTATTCGGTCCTGCGAAAGCAGAGTGATTTACGAAGCGGTTGGCAGCGTCTGCAGATGAAAATTCTACCGAAATCCTGCTTGTGTCAATTTGTTTCATTTCATGTCGAATTATGCCATCGACATGGTAATTTTTTAAAACGTAACCAAATTTAATAGCATGAAGTGAGAATCCGGAATTGGGCTGGAGTTCTTTTCTTTGAACCTGGACAATAAATGGTCCAACGTCGCCAAATACCTATAAACGACCTTCAAAAGAATTCGAAGGGTGAGAGGAAGGAGATAAGGCCGGGGGTGATTGGAGTAAATTAGAATTTGCTTGTGAAAGTGTAGTGCGAGGGGTCTTACGAGAGATTGTATCGTCTGTTTCAGTGCAGGAAGATGGAATGAATGAAGGAATATTTTTAGATTTATATCTTTACAGTTTCATTTTTTACAATTTTTTGATTTACGTTTGAATTCCAGTTGAAAATCCATTACGGTAACAAAACTAGCTGGAGAAATAGGACAGGCAAATTCATTATTAGACAGTGGCGATTTAGAAAGGTCTGGTGGTTTAGGGGGAGTAACTAAATCCATTTTCAGGAAGCTGAAGCAGATTCAATTTGATAAAAATGACTAATACAAAAAAATAAAAGAAGAAACTTACCGAACGGAACACTGATTATAACAATTGATTGAATAAAGCTACGGACAAACGCCAAATGGATCATATATTTAAAATATAAATAACACAAGTAATAAATAACTTATTGCAACAAAATAGACAGAATGCCACGAAAATAATATCGAAGTAATCACGTAGCGAAAAGCCTTTCCACTTAGCTTGATAGTTTCTATGGCAATCAATATGGCGGTTTAGCAGAGATTTTCTATTATATTCGTGTCGAACCGTGGGTCGTATATTCTCTGGGTCAAATGGATCCTAACATTCTCCCTAAGCCTCCGGATCTGCCCCCGCCTTGTCATTATGATCCTTTTTTTGAACCATCATCCCCGGTTAATTTCGTTACAATCATGAATTACGAAACTGTTTTGAAATGTAAATCTCGAAAATAAAAAAAAGTAAGTCAAAATTATTAAAACGTATCACCGATTCTTCTTGCACAGAAGCTGAGGATTCTGTGCCCATTTCCTCCGCAAATTCCTCAAAAGGTAATTCTTCCCCTCCCTATTCATACTGAAGGCCGCTTGTAGGACCTTTTATTGTTCACGTCCAAAGGAAAAAAAACCCAATCGAATTCCGGTTATCGCTTCATACCATCAAATTAGGATCTGCCCAAAAACAATTTTACATTGATGGCATGGGGTTAAACACATTGGACGAAACAGGATTTTGGTGGAGTTCTCTTCTGTAGATTCTGCCAATCTATTTATATATCACTCTGCATTTATATCACAATATAAACTATTCATCCCATCATTTAATGTTTCTCGAATGGATATTGTTCGCAATGTTCTAATCGACCGATCGGATCAAGAGGTTTTACTTTCAATTGAAGTTCCTGAGGGTTGTGGTAAAGTTACAAACGTTCCGCGCCTTAATTAAAAAACTTCTTTCCTTCAGAGATGATGGTTATCACTTTTGATGGTCAAGTCAGACCCTAACGTATTTTCATGGCATACTCATCGCTACCCGTGTCCAAATACGAATATCCTACGATTCAGTGCTTTAAATGATGTAAGTTTGGCCATGTAGCTGAGAAATGCCGTTCTTGCGAACATTGCTTCCATTGTGGTAAAGGCCATCTCGGAAAGAACTGCCCTCTGATTATTTACAAATGAAATGCATCTCTTGTAGCGGAAACCATGATGGTACGGACAGATATTGTCCTGAATTTGAAAGACAAAAGAAAATCAAATTTGAAATGTCTGAACAAGATATTTCTTATGCTGAAGTTGCTAAAATGGTTTCTTCTATAAGAAGATCGCATGCCTCTGTTACTGTTAATTCTTAATCTTCCAACTAATTCATCTTACAAAAAACATTACCCTCCAAATTTCGTTCCCGTGTTTCGTCATCTCCCTCTCAAGGCTATGACCGTTCAGCCCTAGAACAGGTTTGGTCATATTTCAGAATCCAACAAGCAGAAAATGGACGTGGGCTTAATCGCTAGTTAATAGTCTTTCTAGTCCGTCTATCATTCAAATTCTTTTGACTACGTTGCATCTTCATTACTCGCATCTCTAAATTTAATAAGTTGCAATCGCTCCGCCAACGGTGGCGAGGGCCTTGCAGTGGAATAGCCGTAGCGCTATTTCTAATAACGTAGATCTTCGCCATATTCTTGTTGGGTACTCTCCATCCCTAGCTGCCATCTTGGAAACATGGCTGAAACCTGGATATCACTTTAGGATCCGGGGCTATGCCTGCCTACGTGATGACAGAGCGGGTGGTCGGGGTGGGTCCGCCCTGCTGTTTGACAAGTAAGTTCCTTTCTTCCAGACGCACCTTGACTCTCGCGATTCTTAATTCAACATTGTTGCCGCGAGGATTAAGGATATCATCATCATCTCTTTATACATTCCTCATCCTTCCCGTACCATTACTCTACATTGAGTCTACAATGAGCTACGGGACATTTTATCCTCCATCCCTTGTCCGTTTATGTTCCTGGGAGACTTTAACGCTCACCACCCGTCATGGAGCTCTATTCACAGCAGTCCCTTAGTTGAGCTTCAAGACGACTTAAACCTGTGCTTACTTTCTGATTATCCCCCAATAAGAGTTCCAGTCCCATCTCAATATCCTAGCGCAGTTGATATTTCCTTCTGTTCCTCGTCTCTTGCATCACTTGTCACTTAGAATATTCTACCCGAATCTTTTGGAAGCAACCACTAACCTATAATAATCTCTTTCCCCCGTTTAAATTTATATCCATCGAAAAACCACTTTCTTCAAAAATATAGACTACATAGGGCAGATTGGGAGGGTTTTCGGTCTTACCTTAGGTCGAAGATAAACTCCCTCCCATCAGTGGATTTGGATACGGTTGAATCTTGCAACGATCTCTTCGTTAAATATATTGATCTGGCTGCTAGTAACTCCATCCCATTGAAGAATATTTCTCAGCGCTATAAGCCTTATTCTCCTTGGTGGGAAGAAGAATGCCCAGCAGCTATCAAAACTTGTAAAGAGGGTGAAAAAAGTTACTAATCTAATGTGTCTTTTATTCCGTGTGATCAAAGCTCAAACAAAACGCATCCTTTAAAAAAAGGGAGGTTTGGAAGAAATTCTGTCTCTCCTTCCACTCCTCCTTCCGTCGTTTTGACAAATATCAAATGCTTTCGATCTATTTTGCAATCTGATTCTCCCAACTAGACTTGAATTAGATTTGATTTATTATTACACGTTTGATATGTATTACAGAGATACCCACGCGCGTCTTATCGACTAGTGATGTACCATGATAATAAGGACGTCACATACTCGTAACACATTAATTAAATGGAATTATCCTCACGTCACCTTCAAGATTCTGCCCCTGGCATTGATGGTACGTCATACTCAGCGATGAAAAATTCTTCACCTGTTTTTCGGTGAAAAACAGGTGAAGAATTTCGATGCCAGGGGCAGAATCTTGAAGGTGACGTGAGGATAATTCCATTTAATTAATGTGTTATGAGTATGTAACGTCCATATTTTCATGGTACATCACTAGTCGATAAGGTGCGCGTGCTTGAAAATGGCGTCCTATCCATTGCTAATTGTAACTCTGTAATACATATCAAACGTGTAATAATAAATCAAATCTAAATAGCTTCTTTCTAGTCTTATTAAGAATATGTTTTAAGTCTTATTAAGAATATGTTTAATTCAGGATATGTTCCAAAATCTTGGAAATCTCAGATTATTATCCCTATTCTGAAACCTCATAAAGATCCTCATGTTACAGATCCATAGCCCTATCCCCGATTTTAGCTAAAATTACTGAACATCTGGTTAAGAATCGATTGGAATGGTTTACTGAACATTATTCCATTAACCCACCTCATCAATTTGGCTTCAGAAAAGCTAAAAGCATGATGGAGCATCCTGACCACTGATATATGGGTCTTCTTCTCCCAACAAAAATTCCTCGTAGCTGTTTTTCTTGACCTTTCTGCAGCTTACGATAATGTAAATCTCCCAGTCCTCATACAAATATTGCGAGAACGTAGTTTTCCAGAAAAGATTTCTAATTTCCTTCTCAACCTCCTCTTAGACAGATCAATATTCCTTCTAGTTCCCGGGTAAGTCTCCCGGTCCGTTAAGGGTGGGAACCCTTAACAAAATTGATACGGCGTGGCGTTCCCCAAGGCTCAGACCTAAGTCCTATCCTCTTCAACATATATTTACACAAAATTCATTCTTCTGTTAATCCATTTTGTCGTATTCTGTAGTACGCTGATTATTTACTTTTAAATACCTCTAACAAATAAGCAGAAAATGCTTTAAATTCTGCCCTCGTTAACTTGAGCCAATGGGTATGTAATGGTCTTTACTAAAAAATGAATAGTTCCACCTGTTTCCATGTCCTTCAACTTTTCAAACATCCCTATTCTCTCCAGTACTAAATTGCTTGGTATGTTCCTGGACTCGAAATTATCCTGGAACACTGTAACTACCCGGCTAACATGAATATTCTTCCTGTTGTTTCTGGAATATGGTGGGGCTCTAATATTATCACTCTAAAAGTTATGTACGATTCTTTCGTTCGCAGTCATCTCGATGATTGCTCATTCCTCCTTGATCCTATTTCCAAATCTAATGCCACCAAATTGACTCGTATTCAGTCTCAAGCTCTGAGGATCGTGGCGAGTACAATGAAATCCACCCCATTAATGCCATAAGTAGAATGTGTTGATCCCCCTCTATCTCTCTGTCATAAATACCTAGCTGATCGATTTCTCTTGAAAGCAGTTAGGTTCTCCTCCCATCCCATATTCCCAAAACTAACCCCTCTTTCCAGGTTTGTTAATAATGATCCTTTTGGCATTCTAAGCCACATCCTCTCCTCACGGTTAGCTTCTAAAAAATAAAATCCTTCTCAAACACAATTTATCAAAATTCCTCTCTCTCCTCTATAGTTTTTCATTTGATTCAGTAATTCACAAGCTAAATATAAGTCCAATAATGCCAATTCACTGTTCGAGTCTATCCTAAATAATTTATGGGTGGATTGGACGCGAACGTACACAGACCCATCATAACCCCTAAAAGACGGCTATGTAGGTGCATTTTTTTTATTACCTGGCTACCTCTCATTCGGCATATTTTCGCCTCCCAAAAGATTTTTCGGTATTTTCTGGGGAATAAGGAGCTCTCGAGATATGCTCGGCTTAAAATAATTCGCAAGCTTCTTATCTTCTCCGATTCCTTAATTTCTTTAGAGTCCCTTCTCATCAATTCCCTTTTTAGTAAATTATAGCTTCCTAACTCTCCTGATCAAGCATCTTACACTTGATTTCGAGAGACCGGGATCGGATGTTGTTCTTGCATGGATTCTTAGTCACTGTGGTATTGTCGGTAATGAAATTTTTGACGCAAAAGCCTGGTTCACAGCCATGAACTGGGATCCATGTTTTACTCGTAATTTCATTGAGGATCTCCTTCCCTTAGCTCATTTCTGAATGGTTTCTGATGTGCAAAGGGCATGGGAAAGATCGTCCCAGATCACGGGTGCGGGATACGTCCAAATTCAATCTTCCTTTCCTTTAAAACCGTGGTTTTCAAAATTAATTTTTTCTCGACCTCAGTGGTATCTCATATGCGTTTGGGTCATTGTTATATTCCCACTCATTTGGCTAGGCTGCGTGTACTTTATTCATTTATAATTATTAAAACAAAAATTCAATTACCTATTAACATTAGATCCCTTCTATCCGTTACTAATAAAACCATTCTGGACATTTAATCATTCAATACATAAGAAAGAACGTAATCAAAATTTAGGACCTTTTACAGTCATGTATATTTGTATATATGTATATATATATATAACAAACTTCTATTTCATTTTTATTTTACTTTATCAAGCAATAGTGACAGATATTCAGAGTGTTATATAGTTAGTGTTGCCTAACCAATAAATCTACACTTGACACTGGCAAAAGTTTTCTCTGGAGAGAATAATCGGCATAGGATAAAAGAAAAAAACATACTGTCATTGATTATAATAACGTGTGTTTTTCATCGTCTTAGCCGATCATTATTGCTCGTTGTTATATTAATTAAGATACTGGTTTAACTTCCATAATGTTTCGTTTACCGTATGGAGATCGGATTGATCCTGTCGAAGAAAAAAGAAGGGTTCGCGAAAGCACAATAAATAGCGTCGTTACGTTTTTAGTCCTCTGTGCTGGAATCAAATTAGGTAATTTTTAGTTAACCATTTTCTTAGAGCTGTTAACACAAAAATGTGTAATAGTGCAATATTTTAGTTCACATTTTGATCTAACATTTTAATAATGGTAAATTTTATTATTATCTATTGAAATTTTGGTTTTTAACAAGCTTGAGATTGTTTTTGTCGCGCCTATAATTGCATCACTGGTTGGCCAGGTCTGTCAGGCAGGTTATAATAAAGTAATGAAGAATAAATGTAAATGAAAATTTTAATTTAAATGAATATTTTACTGTTTATCAGTTATTAAATGAGAGAACATGCCCACCTACTTAAAAACGTATTTAATAAAAACAATTTCCACTCTCGGATTGTTTTATAATGATTTGCTGAAAATTGTTTCGATTGACGAATCATTGCGACATTTAAACACCGGATATACGGGAACACAAATTTTTAAGTATAAAAAAACCCAACAAACCTAAGAATTGAAATAAATAAAAAGGTTTATATAAAATTACAGTTTAACAGCCGTTTTTCAGCAGCGAAAGCATCTACTTGAAAATTTTCAAGTAGATGTTTTGTATTAATCACGAGCGGATATGTCTTTTATTAAATACATTGTTTCTAAAGTAGGCAAGTGTATTCTTTCATTTAATAACCGAAATTCTTTCATTTTAAGAAAGAAGAAGTAAAATTTTAACTGCCTTTAAAATGCATTTATACCTAAAAGATGTTAACCTTAAACCCTTAGAAGTACCAAACTGACTACAATCTTTGAACGGATCTTAATTTTCTGGCCTTTGCTATCAATGCCGATATATTTTATAGGCATATCATTAATACTCTAAAAATGAGCCTTAAAAGACAAGTAATTGCTTGTCTTTACTTAGCTATCATTTGGTAACAATTTGTATAGTTGACTGTTGTCAATGCCTTATTTTATAGAAAAATGTATCTGAATACCTTCCTGCATTCAAGAAAAATATTTCGGAATACCTTTATGAAAAATTGTTTTAATTAGTTTGGCAATGATATTTTATTTGTAACTGCAAACTATATTTAAACATTGTTATGTTATTTATTTCAAATTCTCTAGGTGGCAAAATGATATAACAATAGCGAGACAACAATATTTATTTATTCTTGTCGCACTTGTACTGTGTTAGAAGTGAGACAAGAGTTGACAAGACAAAAATGAATTCAGTCATTTCAATTCATTCAATTGAATTCAGTCATATTCCATGGGGAATTGATCAATTTGATATACTCACTGTTTACCTTGCAATAATATTTTGCCATTTATACCTATGCCCTACTTGTTTACCTATAATGTAAACTTAGGAACTTTCATAATTACAGCATCTATTTTTACATCTAATTCTTCAATATTTTAATGGGCATGTAAAATTGTATAGTATGTGTGTCAGCACAAATTGGAAGCACACTTTCTGTTTATTTCATATGGGTATAATGTGAATATTTAATGTAACATTCTTGGTTGCAGTAAGAGGTAATGTGAGCAAATGGACAAATTTAAATTTCTAACTCTAGTAATTTATCTTAGTTTATATCCAATGTTAATGTATAAAGGTGAATTTTTAATGTCATTTAGCTGCATATTTTAACGCACAATCAAAAACTTTAATTTCATTATGCATTAATTACTTCATGCGTTTATTAATTCATGAAATTTTAAAATTGCCAGGTTCTTTACTTGTTGATTGACGTACCCAGTAAATTTAAGGTAATAACGATTATTATATAAATCACAATAATTAGGGAAATATAAATTGCTTATTTAAATGTAACTGGGGAATAATTTTGGTGATGGTTTACTTTAATCTGGTGATTTTAATGGCTGAAATTGAAAGGGTATGAAAGCAATCTTGGTAATGTATGGAAAGATGATAGAACAGAAATGTTGTACATATTATTTTTTAGTAATGTCGTTTTTTAATTTTAGTCAATGGACTGGTAACCACCAGTCCATAATTTGCCAGCTAAAATTTGCCACCTAAAGTAAATGAACCCTGTGTAATCTAGATAGTATTCATGTCGTGTGGTAGATTTTGAACATTTGATGAAGCCTCGTACATAAATCATTATTTGTTACTACTTAAAATCATGTTTATAAAGTGAAATGTTTGAGTACACAACTTTACAGATCAGATGAATAAGTAGATATGAAAAATAATGAATATACCATGTAAGTATAAATTGTACATGTAAATGAAAGTTGTGCAAGAAATATGACAAAAAGTTAAAAAACTGTTTTTTCAATATTTATAAACGTTGAAAGGATTGTGAAAAGAAGCACTTTAATATAATCTCAATAATTCAAATAATCTTAAATGAAATATAATTCTACAATATGATTCTGTAGACATATTGCTTTATTTCAAAATTGAAAAAAATGTATTTACTATTACCACAAGAAAGTGACTTTCGTATGAATAATTTTTGTAAGTATCTCTTGTACTGAACTTCGTTGAAATGAACTATCCTACGAAGCTGGGAAGTTACTCGAATTTTTTAATATCACGTACCTTTTTAATATGACATATCACATACATCATTTTTTAATACCACATTAATTTTCAATCAAGCTCACCTTTTTCTCATCCCTCTTCTTTTCAGTACTATCCATAATCTTACATGTAAATTTTCAACCATACTGAATTCGTCTGTACTAAATTTGGTGTTAAAAATAAAATAATTTGCTGTGACATTAAAAATGTTTAAAAAGGCTTCTGGAGAATCAGATATGAGAAAATTTTATTAATATGAGTGTAGAACATTAAAGAAAGTTAGAAATCTTATTTCCTAGAGTAGCGAGGTTGTTGAAGCAAAAACTTGATGCTCAACAATTTTACCACTTAATGTAACTAACACCTATAATTCAGCATCTTAGATTGGTGCTGTGATTATACTTTTTCCAGATAACGCAGAATGGACTTTTTCCAACATAGAAATCTATAAAATTTCATAGACATCAGACAGTACAGAATGGTTGACCCCAGACTAGCAGTATAGTTAAGTAAATAGTCTGCAAATGTCACATGTTTGTGGTAAAATTATAATTATTATTGCAAGAATGAGGACTCATTCCGTACACTGAAGTGAAAAATATGGAAGAAAATTGAATTATAGAATCAAAAAAATAGTATATTACAATAAAAAGTTCATGACAAATGCCAAGAAAAGTGATATAACATTCTATTGTGATTGCTTACTTGAAGTCTTTAATATTACCAGCTTTATGGTTCTTTTAAATTTTAGGTGACGGTGATGGGAAATTATTGCTTTTTTATTGTTTTGCTCATCACATATCTATGACTCAAGCAGATTATATATAAAGGAAATGAATTTACTTACTGACAGTATAAATGCTATTATTAAAAAAATTGTGACGTTGTCAAGCTTTTCTTTCAAATTTTAAGTTATTGTGATGGGTATTGGTAGTTCTATTCCTTGTTCCGTTCTTCACATATATGAATATTAATTTACTTGTTGTGTTGATATGAGTGTTACCTATAAACATTTTGACATTGACGAGCTTTTTACAGGATTTATTCTTCTAGAAATGAATTTGAATATTGAAATACTATGTACTTTATAAGCGAATATAATTGCATAATAGTAGTATAATTGCCATTGTGATTGGTAAAATAAATAATCACAAGTTTTTAACATATAATGATTAGGAGGAATATCAATATAATGATTAGGAGGTATGTCCAAAAGGTTTTTCGAATTTTGAGCATAGACATTAGTACATTAACATAGGAAAATATTTGAAGGTGTCTGTAATATTATTGGCAGCGTGCAGTTAAATATCTTGTTCTGTGGCTAAGTGGAGTGTTGTGTTTAGTGTGATGCACACAAATACAAAAAATATGGTTTAGACTAACATACAAAATGGAGTCATTTTGTAATTGCTAGAGGAATAGGTCCATGCGGTTTTGACATGCGATTATGGAATGGGAAAATATTTACATAACTTCAAAACAGTTTTTTAAAATATGTATTCATTTAGTAAAGAAATGCTGCAAGTGAATCAATAAAACAGAGATTATTTAGAATTCGTAACAACCAGGTATGAAATAGAAAGGAGATGTAATTTTTTGAGTACACTACGCGTACAAAATGTTTTGATTAGAAACTCACGGGTATTGAAAATGTAATCAACAATCAAAATAGAACATTTCGAAATGCGCATATTCTAAACACATGTTTCATGTAATATTTATATTGAAATTACTAAATGTTTCACAATTTTAACAATTTAATTCTAAACCATTTTATTCCGAATGTTTATGTTTTAAATCGTACTGTAGGGGAACGTGTTAAAAGTGTAGGCCCCTTTTCTGGTCACTGCTTTTTTCTAAAAGAACTTACTTGAAACCAAATTAATGTCAACTTAAAAAAGTATCTTTTATTTAAAAATATTGAAAAGCATTAAACATTTTAGTAAGTTTTTTGAATAAAGTGGGACTTTAGACTAAAGTACAACAATACTGATATATGTTTTGGTCCCAACTACTTCGATAAATAAAAAAAAAGTAAAAGCAATTAAGTCATCATGAATGAATCCCTCAATGCTGCTATAACTCTTGGACAGCCATTTCCGACTGGTCAGTATACTCAACGCCTCACTGCAATGCAATTTGTGAAATGCTAAATTCCCTGCTGTTCTGAATTTATGGTCTTATGAATTGTTAATCCATTAACTAAAGGACCCCTAAAATTTTGTTAGATCTGCCTGTTCTGTCACAACCACACCAGTGAGCAAAAAATTAAATCAATCAGTACAGAAGTAATTCTTCACAGGCTAGAAAAACTTTCTTCCACATCCCATTGTGTGGGATGTTGCCCAGTTTAAATGGAATAGAGATTAATTACTCAACAAAATTGTACTTATATTATTTTTATGTTCAATAAATACTTGGACACAATATTTAGCAAAAATTGTTTTTTGCAATTTTTGACTTAAATTATTAATTTTCTGAAATAGGATCTCTCGACAAAAATTGTAGAAAATCTAGTACTCTTTACTAGTAATCATTTTAATATAAATGTTTTTTTATACTTGCAGTACCTTCTTTTAACAGCTATGCAGGATGAAATGGAATATTTGAAAGTTCAATTTTAATATTGCTTATTCAGAATTTACTTTCTGGTTATAAATTATTGTTTTAAAAAACTGTAAACATGCATGAATCCCTCTCTGCTGGTTTCTTCTAGATCAAATGATCAAGTTTCTAATTTTGGCAGCATATGCCAAAACATTAATTTCTGTTAATTGTTCATGCGAGATCAGTTTCATAAAATAAATTGTAGGGTTTTTTAATATAATTACAAAATAAAACTAAATTGTGGATCTTGTTTGTTTTCAGCACCTGTGATACTGGACCACAGCATTTAATTCATAATTTAGCAGGACAGATGGCAAAAATGTTAATAATGTGTAAAAAGTATAAATAAAATATTTCACTTTGTTATAAATTAGACCATTGCTATTTTATTTCTTTTATAATTTTATGAATTCCAAAGTTCACTATGTATTATCTATAAATAAATTTGAAGTAGTTCATTTAACTTGAGGCAATTACAAAATTATACAATACAGACTTGACCGAGACCTTTCTTTATCCACTTAAATGGACTTTTATATTTACAATCTGCCATATTGCAATTTAAAAATGTAATTAATGACAGGTCCTTGGTAAATAAAGTTGTTTTGCAATTGTGTTATTTGATACTTATTCTTGTAGTTAACCACATTTTTTTCTACACTTGTCGTTTGAATAAATGAAATAGAATTTATATTGAATACATATTATACATTATTATCTAGTTATACTATTACAATTATGACATTGGGAGTAAATAATTATCCACAACTGTCGACATAGTGTCTTGCACAATATTTATTAAACGGTAAAACAAATGTACAATTTGTATATATAATAATTAATTCTTGTAAAAGTATCAAAATCGAGTAAACAGTCTATAAAAACAAAAACTTATCAATGACTAATGTGATAAACATAAGTCATTATTGTTGAACGTAATCTACACACTTGGACTATTAATGCTAGCGTCATTCTGTACCATGGGGCCTGCAAAGACAGCCCATGGTCTCTTAACTGGAAAAAAAATTGCTGTTCACTCGACCTTATTGGGGAGGGAGAGAATTTTTACTGCACTAAAACAAATCCGATTATATAACATAATTTTAGGAATCCAAAGGTCACAGAGCTTTTCATATTCTTATCGATTCAAAGCGCATAGGCAATGTTTTGTGAGGGATATATGGGATATGCTTGAAATAAAATAATAATATTGAATCTAATCTTTAATATTAAAATCTAAGGAATATAAAGACAAATGCACTTCCACATACAATCAAAACACACAGCTTTTAACCAAATGACTTGACAATTTCTCACTACATCATTGACACAATATACATTTACCCTAATTGGCTCTCGATTGCCGCAGAGGTGATTGCCACAGTAGGAACACAATCGCTGAAATATTTGGCAGCAAACGCCTATTGATGCATGCGCACTGAAAAATGACAGCACTCAATGGGCAAACAACCTAACGCAGCGGCCTCGTCGCGCATTTACAGCGGACGAGGTCAGTCACACCTTACTCGAAATCAATTTTTTTCTTACAAGTTAATATCATATGAAATGAAGTCTAAAAGTAATCCGAATACATAAAAGCGAGTTATTAAAACTAAAAAATTAATTATAATAAAGTTGATAAATTGAAAATATTGTTCCCGATGATATCCCTTGATTTTTTTGTATTTTTTATAATTAACATGTTAAAGCTACGTTATTTAATTTCATAAACAGTATTTATTAGTTGGTGAAAATTTATATTAATTGTGAACTATTTGGACTTAAATCCAATAATTAGCGAGTTTGACAGGAGGATTAACAATGGTTAGGTTGCAGACTACTATTATGTTTACACAATACACAATATATTTACGTTTTGATTACATGTTGCATCATTACTCTATAAAATTAATATTATATTTGGATATAATCCCTCATACATTATTACATAAGACAACTCAATTTTGTTATGATTCGAGATAAATTTTATTAATACACTAGGTAGAAAAATGGCTAACTAAATAATAGAAATAACAATATTCATTACAAGTGTGAAAGTTTAACTTTAGTTTCATCATGAACAAGCACATGTGCATTCTCATTATCCTCTATACTAAAATTACACAATTGTTTATTGCACTAATAGCTTAATGTGGCAATGACGAGAGATCTCACACAATGGGTAGAGTTACACTGCTGAATGTACAGATAAATAATATATATCGAGCTTTTTTGGTCAATTTTATATCTGTATGTGCACAAGACAAGTTATATATATATGCAAGTATTATTTTTTTATGTTGTCATAAAATTGGAAATATATTTAACATTCCCAAGAATAAGAAACTTTTTTTTGTTAAGAAAAATTAGGATGAAATGATTTATCTAACAAGTTGTAATTAGAATTGTGTTTGGTAGCGGCTATAAAGAAATAATTGAATCATATAAAAGCAAAAACGATAAAATATACAAAGTGTTCTTTTGTTATAACTATAAAAAAAATACACAGCTTGCTCCTTTATCCTTATAGAAACGATAGTTTTGTACATTTAAGTATTAACAGTTTACAAGAAATATATCTAAAAAAAACTTTCCCCCCTTTCCACCGTACTTGAACTTACTGTTTTTGCTTTCATATGACTTAATCATTAAATGTAAAATTTTTAGTACAAAATAAAGCCAATTTAACTTTGTAGGAATATACTTATATGACCATGACTAAATGTATAAGCTATAAAAGTCTAAAATCATATAAGTGACGTTACCTGCTGATGAAATATAGCCTCATATTGATAAATTCTTGCAAAAACTTCCAATTAATTGATGACGTATCACAATATGCCATAGAAGATGCTTATTAAATGTGTGGAAACATCACCATGGTATGAAATATATTGTATAACCATAAAATAATGTGACTAAGTGGACAGTAAAAGAACAGAAAATTTTTGTCTGCAACATACTCGGAATCGATATACTATAATAATATAAGCTTGTTAAGATTCAGACTAATAACTATAGAATTATTTTCCAGATTATTATCTTTACATTAATATTTCAAAATGGCAGTGACAGGTTCAAAATTTAGCAATCATTAATGTGAACCAATAACTGTAGAACCGTTCAGAGCGAACTCCCCGTCCCTCCCTCCCCCCATTTAAAACGATCCCATTTTTTACATTATTCTCATTTGCACATTGATAATTTAATCACTATATTCTTTAGGCTGATTCGTGAAATCTTGTCGATTTATAGACAAGGCGTATGCCAGTACGTGGCCACTACGAGTACGATAGTCCCCGAGACGAGGCGAGTCACTCTTTCCGATGCTACCGTCCAAGAAATTGTCTCTCTTCAATATCGACACAAAAATAAAAACACAACATATAAATTTACGCACTCGCGTTCGCCACAAGGTCCTCTCTCCCGAACGCATAATGAAACAATAAAAAAAACACCCATTTTAAAATTCTATTTTACTCTTTTTATGTATTTTTTTCTATTACTATAATTATTAGATTTTTTTTATTTAAAGTTGACTCGAACAACACATTCACCGAGGTGTGCAAAAATGATGGGTGGCGGTTAGTCATCGGCTTCATCAGACTCTGACTCCTGCTGCTCGAGCCAAGTTAGCCAGGCGTTGACTTGGAAGAGGGCTTCACCTTTACCGGGATATGCATCCGTGACGTCTTCTCTCCACATGAAGAACGCCTCTTCCTCGCATATTTCCAGGTTGTACAGTGACATGAACCAGCGCAGCAGCATTCCTGTGGGCAGTCAATGTACTTAACTATATTTTTCATAATTTATAATTCACAAGCTACTAATTTATCGCACCCTAAATTTATGTAATTCTTCTCCCGACCCGATTAGAACTTCTTGTTCCACTTATATTTTCACTCTTGAATGCTGTACACTTAGGTCCTTTTAAAGTTTGAAAATAGCTAAGATTTTCCAATGTTTTTCCAGTGGCTTGTGGATATTTACCATTATCACCTTATTGAAACCTTAATACTGTTCTCCTTTAAGCATAACAAGAACTCTCTTCCAAGTTTGTTTTTATTATCTGCTTGATTTCCTTTTATGGCATTTTTTTAAATCATATGGTGTTTTTTATAAGTTAAATTCCCCTGATTTTTTTATCTAATATTGCTACACAGTATAACTGTGCTACTACAATATAATTAATTATTTTGAGTTACACAATTTGAATTCAGGAAAAGAAAAATATGAAATTTGGTTACCATCATCTGTGATATTGTTTTCATGTTGAGTATGCTTTTACCGTAAATCTCCAATGAAAAGAGTTGTAGGTAGTAGATAAAAAATCAACCAATTTTCTTTCTTTTCACTAGATGCATTTTAATTGAGCTCCTCCAAATCAAAGTGGAACATGTCTATCCAGGACCTGTATTTGCAGTACATATTGCTGAAAGGGGGTTTGTTACAATTCAACTACCCAATTATAAAGGAATGGCTGACACACAAAACATGCATTTTTTTTAAATGAGGGATATCAAAGATTATTGCCTTTTTTACTTTAACCACTACCATGTGTAGAATTTACATAAATTACTAAAGAGAAAATATCTGGAAGCCACTTATCGAAGTATAGTGTTATCACTATTAAAAGGTAATATTCCTAATTTCGATTTTGAAAATATGAACGGAATGGATGATATCACGGTTCATTATTTTATTGACTTACCTAAACAACATTTTCAAGTGATATTACTGGAGGTCCTACACATAGCAAATAAAAGAATGGAGTTATTGATTTAGCAGCTTATCGAATGAAGGTAAGAACAGGGAGATTCTGTCCTTACTTTCGATCCATAACAAGTTAAAAAAATCAATATTAAGAATTAAGGCCATCATTCACAAATTTCAAAAATCATTTTGTTAGTTTACATTTAGGCTTCCAAAATATTTCCTACAATTAGTAGAAAGAAATCTCATAGTTCCAAATGGACTTATTTCGTAACCTAGATAGTGATTGACAGAAAAGGTATGATTAGTGATGATACTTATATCTATATCCAAAAAAGCAGCAAATACCTCTTATCAAAAAAAGTACATATTGTTTACACAAATATTGGAACTTGTACAACCCTTCTTATTTATAAACCTGCCACGGATATATCATTGATGTCTTAGCACCATATCCAGCGACAACTTCAAATTTTGATGTTTTTTAAGAACTTTCTTTATACAAGGATATGTTTTTACACTGGATAAAGGCTTTAGAGATTCAACAGCATTATTTCAAGAATGTAATTATAGTCCATGTATTCCAAAGAGTGTGAAAGTCAATTATCAACTTTAAATACAAAAAGAACAAAGTCAGTGACAATATGCAGATGGGTAGTTGAAGTAGTGAATGGTAGATTTAAAAGAGATTATCGTTTATTTCGTCTATAGTACTTCAACCATCCATGTAAACATTTAATAACCCATTTTTCAATAGATGCCTGTTTAATAAATAAATTTCATCCTGTGATTGTTGATAGAGAAGAGGCTAGGGATATATTGGCCGAAATAGATGCAAAATGTTATTAAATAACACATTTGCCGACTTACAACATTGATAATAATAATTTGGCAGATTTTCCTATTTAAATTATATTGAGATGTCCTTGATATCTATTAACTAAAACAAGCTCATATATATTATCGAGAACATATTAGCACTAATGGGTCCTATATAATTTAAGTGTGCTGGGAGGTGGTGGATATTAAGAGAACTCCACTTAATAGAGATCGAAAGTATATGGTTATTAAAGAGGCAAAATCCAAAGTAGGCATATTAGTCATAAACATACTTTGTTTATATTTTAATAAATAATAATTTGAATAGTAAAGAAACTATAGTTCAATATTAATGAATTGCTGGCTGATGCGCTGTACGATGCTGTGCATGTGTGATGACTATTATTTGGTATGTTATGATGTATGATGACCATTATTTGGTATTTGGTACGTGGTTGGGTTGATTTACGAACACTTGATGAAAATATTAATGATTAAATAATATCCAATGAAGTTATTTGTTTTATTTATTTCCCCGCTTTTATTAAATGACAATCACCTTACGGCTATTGTGGCAAATAACCTTACGGCTATTGTGTAAGTACTAATAAATATAATGGCAATTTTTTTTATCGGAACCAGTGACATAAAATATAAATGAAATAAGAGTATATTATGAACAATTTTATTTTTGTATTATCTATGTCCCGCTGACATTAAATTCGGATAGGTCAGTATTGCTTAAAAAATTTACATTTTGAGTAAATTTAATAAAAAAAGGAGACCTTTTTTGATTGGAATTTCAAAATGGAAAATCAATTGAAGTGTTGACAATATTATTTAAATATTTCTCGTAATAACCTTTGTCAACTAAATATAACCTCAAAATTATGCACATTTATGAATTTATTGAAGACCTAAGCTGTTCCACTGAGCCAAAACTTGTATATTTTTATTTGTATATACATGCTCTCAAATATAGTATCTCAATCATTCAAGTTCATAACTAAGCATCTACTCATCGAGTATTTGACTCTATACATATCGAGTTTTGAGTCTATCACTCGTTTTATATTTGACTATACAAACTGGGCGTTCTTCTTTACACTTAATATGACGAGCCATGTGCTGTGCCTCCTTTCTTTCCCTAAGAATGACTACACAAAATCTGTCCATGTGTTTGTGTGTATGTGACATACAAGTTGAGGGTGTGGTTGGTTGATTTTGCATTGGAGCAATGATGTTACATACTCATCATTTCATTTCATAATCTTTACAGTTGCTTAAATTATTTTACTGAGTACAAATAAGTTTGTATTTTAGTACGACTTTTTATGATTTTTTAATTTTTAAGAAAAACCATTTTAAGTTTTTTTCAAGTGACGAAGTGTGAAAGGGAAGGGAGGGTTCAAAAATATCTGGATTTTGCGAGACATATTTTATGGACGGCTCTTTAATTGACCTAAATCGCAAGTGTTAAAAAGTTTAAGCTTTTGACTTACAATTATATCATAAAACACTTGTCACTTTCAAGGGCGATTTATGGAAGAACTTAACCACTCCTTTTACTAATATCTTTATATAGAAAGTGTGGGTCTGGGAATCTAAGTTTATCTATAAAAATTCCATCATCAATATTTTCTTTTTCCGCATCGTATCTCTGAGTTCAGGTTCAGATTGCAAACTTGAAGTTTTTTGAGTTTTATACAATACGCCAATCACCGCAAGTTGTATTCCATGGGCATATCACCATTACACTAGCTCTGGGTGTAGTGAAAGAAATTATGTTATCAAGATTGAGCTTAAACACACTCAAATGATGTTCCAACAATTGAGCAGCTTCATCAACTGCCATTGAAACTTTTATCCTCAATAATCCCAAATACAACAAACTTGGTTTGGTCTAAGTTTTTATTATGAATGTTTATATAGTATATACCACCATCATTAAATAATGTCACTTCAATCCGTAATAGTGTATCACGGGTAGATTGCAATACACCCTATTTTTTTAAAATCGTACTACTTTTTTCTGAAATTTAAAAATGTTCAAAGTCTTAACACGGAAATGTATAAACCTATATTTTTATTTTGTTTAAATGTAAGAAATTTAGCAATATTGCATAAATTGCCTTCTTAGCGATCGAAGGTGAATTTGACTTATCTAACTATACCTTTCATTTTACAAAAGAAAGTTAAAAAAAGAAAAAATTCACAAGTCAATTTAAATTTCAAAGTCAAGGTTGTTTATAATTCGTAAATAAAAATTACTGCCATTTGAACACTTTTAATGGGATGTTATTCGCCAAAACATGAGATGTAAAAAAGATTATAAAAAATACTATCATCAATTTTTAAAATAAACTATCAGAATAATTATTAATACAATATTTTTTCATTTGTCATTTAGATGAATTATTATTTGTTTCTTAATGATAATATTAATCTCATTTTAATGATTTCAAAATAAATTGCATGGTTTATTTATTTTTTTAATATAGCAACACTACAAATATCTACAACCACGTTTGAATCTTTTTGAAGCAATAATTATAATTGTTACAAAATAACAAGTTGATTTGTGGTGAAAGTGCGTCAACGGTTTTTGTTAAATATTTGTAATATGGTCAGTGGAATTAGTGAATGTCATTTTTTAGTGCGAGCGAATATTTGGACAGGATTTTAATGTATACCGAATGCAATAATAACACTGGTGAAGCTCTTAAGTCATGTTGTACCTAAATCGACCTTAGTTAAATACATAAATACATTCTAAAATGAATTAATTTGAATTTTAATTATTGTGTACACGTGTACAAACTGATTTAGTAATGAAATGTGTACTTAGAAAATGAATAAATTATAAAAGGAAGCAAACGTATAGGATTAAGCGCACAGTTTTCTGCACAGGGTGCTAATTTATACATAATTATGATTTCATACAAAATTTAAACTTTGATTGTTTTATAAACTAGGTGACCGATTTAAAAAACAATTTCGCCTGATTACACTTGATTAATTACACGAGTGGTTGCAGTGGCGCTATTTAGTGATGGTGCATACTGTATTCAAATTCCATATTTTGTCAGTGGAGGTCCATTCGTCAAAAGTAGTACTTTGACTTTGGAATTTTATTTCTTTAAATTGTTTAAATAATTTGTTGTTTATTTCATCACTGTTCTAGAACTGTAGTCCATCCAGCTATTATTTATTTATAATTTCATGGTAATGGCCAATAACTTCACTATCACAAATCATACTAAAAGTAAATCTTTAATTGGGCTAGAGCATGTTGATTGAGTCTATGTGAAATGGATGACACGATAGAGCATGAATAAAACTTTATTTTAGTTTTTAAAGCAGTACTCACAAATTTCCGCAAAGGAATTTACCCGCACTGCATTGCGGTTTGTGGGGGTTCCCTTAAGTTACATTAGATCATTAGACAATGTTGAACTCTGTTCTTTATTAGAAGGGACTAATTTTCGCACAATATTCGTCGTGTTGTGCATGAACTATCAGAGTCTAGAATAAATCATGGGGAATTATTGTAACACAGTTAGTACAGATGGAGAGTGCTGCCCGCTATTTTCAAAGATGTTATATTACAATCTATATTGGTATAAATTGGTATTTGATCAGTATATTATTTTTATTACTTAAGTCAAGACACATACCTTGTAATTATAGAATTTACTTTAGTTCAAAATCAATCTGTAATTTTGAAATTACAGAATGGGAGTCCTAATTGGTACGAGTCAAGTACAGTAAATTCTACACAAACATTTATGTATCAGGAAGTTAGGTGTCGCAAAATGTTAGAAAAATTTGAGAGATGTCACTCAAATACTGTATTTCTATAACACCACAGGTAATGAAATCTGGATATATTGTTACAAATCCAAAACTAAGGCAATCTGTGCTATAGGTGTTTCCTTCAAAGTTTCCTAAAAAGATGAAAAAAGGAAAAAATGCTGGAAAATGATGATCACCTTGTTATTATGCAATAAATTGTTTTGAAAAGAACTCTTACTGTAGACTGGTAAATCAGCAATTGTTTGCCTGTTGTTTTGAAAAAAGCTTGCCGTAGAATTCTCTTTCATCGCGAATATGTTTAACTTATTCTCAAGAGTAAAAGATAAACTGCGAAGAATATGACCCCTGAAGAAGCAGTGACTGCCTTTGAATAGGTGATGTAAGAGGCATTTAAGGCAGAATGGGCCACAGATACTGTTTTGAAAAACAATAAATAAATTTCAAATATAATATAGAATATAAAATGTGAAACAAACTAGCAAGTAATTTATTTCACTTCTGATTTTCTAAAGACTTTCAATTTCTCTCGTGTGTACGGGCACAGAGCCTGTTATTCAATTTCACTTTTCATTTAATAATCATTGATACAAATAATATTTCATTGGAATTAAATCACAACTGAATTTAAACCCTACAGTAATCATCGAGTTCCTTAACCTTTTTAATACCCAGAGATTATACCAAAGACAAACTCCCCACCACGCCACCAATAAAAAAATTGCAATTTAAATAAAACGCAAGTAATATGGACCAATTACAAATGTGAACTTTAAGTCGGAACAATCGAAGACGTAATTTTTCATATCGATGCAACATGCCAATGGTAAAGTGGTGACTGTTGGCGAATGAGTATATCAGTATCTATCACAGACAGAAGAATTTTTACTTTTACATCACCATTTTTATTATTTTAAATTGTTCTATCATAATTGATGTTACAAATAATATTAATATATAAGGTCTTTTACCCAGTTATCTCAGTAACTAAAGTTGGTGATATAAATCTCTACAATATAAGGTCTATTCGGAAAGTATCTAATTTGTGGTTACTCTAAGGTACACTGATGCCATCTATGGGATATTCATGTAAGCAAGTAATCACTAGTAATATGGCTACACAGTGGTAAGGCTATGTGGTCTTTAGTAACATTGTTTGCATCCAATCTGATTGTGTTCATTGCATTTTTAGTTTATTTAAAATGACCGAGCGACAGGATCAACAAAGGAGACTGGACATAGTCACATAGTATTTAGGTGCAGGTGTTACTAATATAAAAATTACATTCTTATATGGAAGAATAATTTTTAACTGACAATTCTTAATGTATGCACATTTACATCGACAGCTTTTTTAAAAAATCATGTAACCACTTCCGTAACGCCAAGCTCATTTTTGACAGTCTCTTAGCATCAATTTTGTTTGGAACTTATACATATTCATCTTTGGAAACAATTAACATGATGCACAAGATCTTGCCAATAACTGTATGGACTATACACAAATAAAAAAATTTTAAAGGTTGCATTTCAATCAAAAGTATAGTCATTGTGGTCAACCGTCTATGTCAAAAACACCTCAATTAGACTAGCCATTAAAAATATGCACTGTCTGACAGTTCGGGAGTCGGAGAATTCATCATTAAGATCATTTAAGCATGACTCGCGTTACTGCAAAACTCTTTCGAAATTACTAACTGCAGAATGCTTCATTTGAAAGTTGCTCAAAATAATTAGGCTCTCCAAAACATAAACCGTCAGGTTTTAAAACGATAACACTGTAAGCTATCGGCTCTACTATATAGTTTAGCAGTCAGTAGTATTGAAATTTTCTACAATTTATCAAGTACAAAATAATCGAGATAAACGCACATTTTACAAGTAATTTGTAGAGAACTGACACAATAATTAGGCTTAGTACTACGATAAAATCAATAATTTTTAAATATTTTTATTTTATCATAGTAGCAATGAACTTGATTTAAATGAATGTTTTTTAAATACTTGTTATTTCAACTGAAAATTGTTTTATATATATCTATTTATCAAACTAGTAATAATATAACATTATCACTATTTATCAAACTAGTAATAAATTCCTGAAAATTTCCAGACTGACATAACACCTCAAAATTAGTTCCAGAATGTTTATATTTGTCATAAGATGGTGGATTTCTTTTGCATCATGTTAAAAAATTGGAAGCCAATAAAGCAGCTTGACAATCCCGTAATGATAATATTCTCATCAACGAAATAGCCATTCAAAAATCAATAGATAATACTACTATCGTTTTGGCAAAAACTATAGATTCTTTAGTATTTCTAATTGGACACACACTAGTCACATCATCAACCAATTTTCTTTAAAAAAAAACCTTGCGACCAACATGTTACAACTTAAATCTAATTATTTCTTAATCTCATCAACTATCCATTGTAAACTGCAAAGTTTATTTTTGGACAATATCTCCAGAAGCGGCATAATATATAGGCTTTTCCAAGAAGGAAAAATTCAAATAGGCGTCTCGGAAATTGGAACACTAAATAGACAATTACAGATATTTAAGTTTTTCAAACTTATGGCAATGATGGCGAACACTCAATGATTAAAAATAGTATTTTTTTTAATTACAGGGAATTCTGATTAATCAATAACAATGATTCAACTAAGTGTGCCTGAATAATTAATCTGGAGATATGCTGTACAATTAGTCTCACATTAGTCTGCCATAATCTGGAAATTATACTGTACCATTAGTCTCACATACATAATTTGGAAAAGATATATAAATAAAATCTGTTGAACTAACTGTATCATCCATCATTCCAAATCCTTTTCCTTAGAGCTTCCCAGAAAATTTTACTTCATGAGCCTATAAATTTTCTTAATAACATGTCACATGATATTTAAATAATTTTTTCACAAACTGCCTATCTGCTATGTGATAATAAACGAGGATTCTTCTCAAATATCCATAAACCTACGAAAATTTCGAATAATGAAGGGAAATTGGTATTGCACTCTTACTGAACAGTTGCAATACCAATTTCCCTTCATTATTCTATTTTTAATTCACGATTAGTGATATTCTGAAATTTTATTCAACAGTAGTGTATGCTAATTTTAATGGTAATTTTTATCAATCACTTTTTCAAGTTATTCCCCTTAGATATATATATAATAATGCTAAATCTATTTAAATTGTATAAGCCAATGTAGGATTTTGATGGTCTATTTATAATAAAGAAGAGGCCTATGAAATTTTACCTAACACTATAAAATATATGCAAAGGTTTAATTTCAAAGTAATCGAAATTATAACTATTTTAGATCAAGTTTGTAAATTGGGCACATCAGGATAGATCATTTCTTTATAAGAAAACTAGTAGGCGAACTTCGTATCGCCTCAGAATTAAAAAGTATTGTGTTAACTTATTAGCTAAATTAAATTCAGTTCTTTATTAAGATAAAATGAATATACAAAATGAATTATGTTCAATAAATGTACAAATTAAAAGAAAACTATTTTAATTCAATTAAAATAACATTAAAATCACGACTTTGTAGTCATTACTTGGCATGCGATTCATCGCAGTTATGAACAACCGAACCAATGTATGATATTCATGAAGTTGTTTCTGCAAATCTTGAAGAACTTCTCTTTTTATTGCCGATTCGATCTTTGGACACCGGTGCAGTTGTTCCACCATGTGGCCCATGAAGTAAATTTAGATGAATTTATGCTGTGCATCTTCAAGCGGTTGCAATAATCCGATTCGATTGTGAATTTGGCCTTGGATCCATAAAGTCGAAGGCGAAGTTAGATTTATTAAATTAAGATCACAAAAAATAATAAACGTTTATTCTCTCTAGCAGAAATTACCTTGAATGTCAGATTGAATCCGCGTTCTTCGATAATGTCTGCTCCAAATGAAGTCATTTGGAAACAACCTTTGTATCTTTGAACGTTCCATAGAAAATGTTATGATTCTGGTGTTTCGGTACGTAATGAATGCAATGATTCAGGTGGCAGAAGAAAGAATGGCAATTTTATCTTGCCATTGAGAGAGCACAATCCTGTAGTCAATTATGCAATCGTATTGAAATGCTACTCGATTCAAATCAACGCTTGAAGCATTTCTTCTTGCGCGTCAAAGATTATTAAGTTGTTGGTCTGTGCGATAAGCTCGACGATTTTTCGTTGCCAACTGAGCTGTTAGTCTTGTTCTTGTGTTTGTGAAGAACAAAGTTGGGCCATACTTACGCGGCGCTCTTTCCGTGCAATTTCTTGTTCATCTGCAGTGGATTGATTCGCAATATTCCTAAGTCGAATTGCATTACGGCTTTGTTGCGAAAGATTAGACTCTCAGCATTATAAATAACACTTTAAAATTAATCAAGTAAATTACATAATGAAGTAATTATCCATGCCCGCACACAATCACAAATATCATAACCTCACAAAGTGAACATTTCCATAAAACTTAACTCAACTATTTAAAATCACTCTTCGCTAATGAATTTCAGAAAAACTTGTTAAGAGAATTAATGTAATCGAATTGAAATGAAATAACGGTCGAAAACTGAATAAGAATTATTAAAAACTAATCATCATTTTCGTTTGTGTCTGTCATTTATGACATACTTTTTTCTTTTTTTTTCTGTCATTTATCACATATAATGTTTTACACACAATTAAATTATTTGTGATTTTTTTACTTTTCCAATACGCAAGGAAACTTCTCGAAGCCGAGATAAAAAAAATATTCAATAAATATATAACAATTACATAAATTTTCAATGAAAAAAAATCAGTCAATCCTTTCTCGATATATCATCAAAAAAGCCGTTCCATCCACGAATTTTTTTTTAGTGAATTTTTCCAATATTTTCCTATTTATTATCCTATTCCTGACGAAGACAAATCCAAAAACACAAAAGTGAAAAAATTGGTCCTGCCGTTCTTGAGTTATAAACGGTGTAACTAACACGACTTTGTATTATATATATAGATATAAATTTTCAATGAAAAAAAAAATATCAGTCAACGGTTCTCGATATATCATCAAAAAAGCCGTTCCATACAAAATGTATGAGAAAATGAATTTTCTTCATACATTTTTTTTTCGTGAATTTTCCCCATATTTTCATATTTATTATCCTATTCCCGACGAAGACAAATTCAAAAAAACAAAAACAAAAAAAATTGGTTTAGCCGTTCTTGAGTTATAAACGGTGTAACTAACACGACTTTGTTTTATATATATAGATTTATATTTAGAGTACAAAAACATCGAACAAAAAATACTTTAAATTCTACAGAGTAAAATTGATTAAGACATATTGCACAGTAATGTCAAGCATCAGCACAGCATATGACATATGCATGAGCTCACATGTATCTTGAAGGATACATATTAGTAATGGGAGCTAATTTGGGGGCGTTATTTCCCTTTACCCTTCTAACCAAGCATGGCATAATTTTGTTTCATACTGAATATGCCTTATTTGCATATCCAAGTGTTATTAGTTCCATGGAAATAACACATGAGACATACGTACCTTTAGGAAAATTGAGTGAGTAGCAGTAAACTTGAAGAGCATAGATAGCCAACAATTGCAATCGCGGCTTGCCCTCGAGGAAGGCTTGAAGCAGTGGAGCGTACTTTCGGGTTAACTCTTTCTCCTTGTCTGCGAGGGCTTTATCAGGTGGTGACACTAGTGGAACACCAGGTGCCATTGTTGATTCCTGTTCACATGACAACAAATAATAATGAATGAAGCTTTTACCATAGCAAAGCTTAGTAATTATATTGGAGATGTAAAATGTTTTACATACTTGAGTGATGTATTTGAGAAGAACAGTAACGAGAGCGGAAAGGAAAGCGGGGTCGGCGCGCACTTCAGGTGGCACGTTGGTGCGTAACCAGCGATAGAAGGGTGCCGGTGCAGGTTCACTGGCCAATTGCCTCGCCAGCTCAGTCTGCACACGCAACAGCGGACACAGGAAGGTCAAACCACGTGCTTCCAGGTTCTCCGCTAGACGCTCTTTTGTACGCTCCGCCGCTGGCACCAATGTCATCAGATTTATCTAAACGCAAGCCCCATTTCATCACATTTAGAATATTACTAGAATGATTGATTGCTTGTCCCTAGCATTTCGAACGAAAATTAGAAATAGACAATAATGTATGATTCAGATGCTTAATAATGTTACAATTTAAATCTACTATATAGCATGTCAATTCAAAATACTTTAAAATAAACAGATCACATTATTACAATGTGAAATGATACAGAATTTTTTATCTGTCATGGTGTCCACTCTAAATTAAAAAAAATTTCGTTTTCAAATTTAGCATTGATAAAAAATTTTGTCATATGATTGTTTATAATAAACTTATAAACTTGGCACTTTTTTCAACCGATTTCTGGAATGTTATAGAAGCTTTTAAAATATTTCTTGTAAAGTATATAAAGAGTGCGGCATTTGAACTTCTGTTCAGTTTGCAATTCAATATTCGGCGAGTAAAGAATAAATTATAAATGGAAGTATTGCGAAGTGAATTTGGAGGACTTTTTCTTCATGAATGTCACTTAGGGTGAAAAACCAGCGAAGCAACACGCTATATATACACAATGATGGGTGAAGGTATGCCCTCTTACGACATAGCCAAGCACTGGTTTCAAATATTCAAAGGGAATTTTGACCTGTCTGATAAATTTCATCCAAAGCGACCTCCTATAATGGAATTAGAAACTTTTAACAGATCCCAGATTAAGTTCGCGTCGTTTGGCAGTTATTTTCATGGTCTTATACTGCAATGGAAAAACAACTTCATGCTTTGAGAAAGAAGTGGAAATATTCCGTTTGACTATCACAAGAACTTTCAACTTTAGAGGAGAGCTGATGTGTGCTACTGGAGCTACTGAATTCCCATCGAACCAACGAGAAGCTAAAGTATCTGGTTACAAGAGATGAAAAGTGAGTGGCTTATGTTAATTTTAAGCGTGTACGCCAGTTGCTAGAAGCTGGAGAAAAAGGTGTACCTAGACCAAAATATAATATTGGACAAAAGATACTTTTGAGTACATGGTTATTCATTGGGAACTCTTTCAAGCTAACAGTATAATTACAGCTAAGATTTATGAACAATTGAGCAAAGTCTAAACTTCCATCAAATCAAAGTAAAGTTTCTTTTTTACATGACAATGCTCGACCCTACATAGTAAAAGTAACATATAAAAAAACTACTTTCACTTAGATGAAGTACGCTAACTTCACCCCTTCTCCAGATTTTTTGCCATTTAATTACCATCTGTTTTGCTCTCTGTCTAATAATTTACGTAATAAAAAATTTAAAGACGAAAGTTAGATCAAAATGGAACTTCACCGGTTTTCTAGTCAAAGACCCAAAGATTTCTATAATGTCGGAATATTAGCTCTGCCTACACGTTGGCAACAAGTGTTAGATACCGACGGTGCTTATATAATTAACGATTGATTTTATTGATTACATATAAAAAGTTGAAAAGTTTGTGTAAAGAGATGGCGGGTTTATAAGTTGCCAATACAATATTATGTAAACAGCAATCAACAATTATCCAAAAAGAAATTCTCAATTAGTTAATATCTTCTAAACTTTTTATACACTACTAATATAAAGTAGAAACTTTACTCGGCGAATAGAAACTTAAAATAAAATATACATTTGGTAATATACACTTTCATGTGTATATTACCAAACAATTTCTCAAACATATTTATTTTTCACAAACGTATACATGTTTAGTTTTAATTGCATTAAAGTTAAAATTTTGGTCAAAAGTTACAGTAGCTATATCTATTATAATAAATCAAGAAACGAAGAAATAAAATGTAGTAATAAATTAAGAATCTAAAATTTAGATAAACATTATGAAAAAAAAAATATTTAAGTTTGTAGCTTCATACAAGTAGTTCAAAAGGTAATATATTTATGGCAATGGATATGGAAAATGTAATGATTAAATATCTATATCAAATTGACATACCTATATTATTGTTTATACTATTTGTATAATCTGAAAAACATTTCAATAGATATCAGAAAGTCAATACACCTTGAGACTTGTTTAATAATGTTAATTTAACTAATCTTAGTTGAAATGAGACTACCAATAGAAAACATAATATTTAGGATTCACTACAAGTTGAAGCATTATAACAATGTTTTACTACACATTATGTTATCAAGGTTTATTCTTCATTTGGATATGTATGTTTGGTAAAACTAAATTATTAGGTTTGTTTTGAGGACAACCGATGCAAGTCTGTATGACCATCTGTCTGTCTGTTGCACAAACTCAAAATCTAATAATTGTATTGAAGAAGCCAATATAATAGTACAGAAGACTAATAATGTGTTCCTACGTAGGGATAGTCTGAATTAATTGGAGCGCACAGCTAGTATAATTGTTACACTCATAATTTATATTTTCACATGGGTGTCAGAGTAATTACGTTTAATATGCATATAGATTCAGGAGATCAATTATATTTTTACTTTGACTGTATGTGCACGGATACCAACTTAGCATGTTTGGTTGAACGAAGCCAAAGCGCGACCTATCAAGGTGTCCGCCAGATGCTCAAGGACATCCATCATTGTTTGTTTTTGGAATACTTTTGTCATACTATTTGAATATTGCTCTCTGAATTTTTGGCATTACATAAAATTATTTTGTATTATATTATTGTGTTTTATAGCGTTAGCATTAAGTTCAAGTGTTATAAAACTATTTTTATTATTTTATACATTTGTCGTCATCTTGATGTCTTCAAAAACATAGAAACATCTTGAAAAACATAGAAAAGAATATACCCAAAAAAAGCATATTCATAAAAAAATATGTGGCGGAACAAACGGCTGAAATTATCGGGATTGTTCTAAACACAGAATGAAATGAGATGGTGAAATAAAACTCTATTTTTAAATTAAACAATGTCAAAAGACTTTTTTGTGAAGGAATTTAATAAGCCCAGTGGCACAGTAGATATGTATATAGATACAGATCATGTGCTTAAAGAAGAGATACAAATCTCTACCATTTATATCTTGATAGATGAAACATTAACATTAATATCGATAGATGATGTAATAGATAGATTTATAATTAATATTGGAGAGAATCAACATCAAGCTCTTTGACTTCTGATACAGATACTTCTCAGTAATATAGGTGGTGATAATTAATGATTTATGATATATGCAGTGTATTTTTTCTGTGAAATATTACTGCATTTTATTTTTTAAGTTCATTCTGAAGTGTTTGTTGCACTGTGGTAATTTTTTAAAATGAAATACTAACCGTTTTAGTGCATTTTATACTCATATATACTTATAAATGCCAAAGAAATCTTTTGTTTTTGATGTCATTTACCCGTCTCGAAAAAAAAACTGTATCTCTTCCAAAAATTATACAATTTTAATAATTTTTTCGGTGTTTTCTTAATAAAAAGTTGTACAAGGATAATAAAATACAAAGAAAATTATGGAAATATATATTGTGAACAAAAATTATAACAAAAACTGAAAACCAGGTCACATCGTATTTTCACAGTCCGGTACATCGTCCGTATCAGCAAAATAATTGTTATTGTCACTCCCACTATCACTTTCTTCACAACTTGAAAAACGATCATTTTCACTCAAATTATTTTCGTATTCCTACATTATGGGTTAAAAATTTTCTTTTCCTGGATCCGTTTTATATTGTAATTACTAATAATTTTAACTTTATGTAACATGTAGAAAGACAAAAAATTAGCGAAGCGTGCGAGCGACCTCCCCTACCGCGCGCTAAACAGCAACTGAATTAACAACAGCATGAGCGATGGCACTCGTGACAAATTTAGTTAGTACACGCACGAGCGCGATGGCGCTCGCCGGCACTCAAACGGTTAATGTAATTTGCGTTTTTTACATATTAACATGTATTTCGTAATTTAAGTTCATTGTGCCTAACAACCTAACTAACAATTAATTACACTTACAAGAATTTTGTCATAACTTCTTTATTTCTCAATATTTTTACACCAAATTTTGATCACCTTCAAAGTATTCGCCATTGACCACAACGCACTTCTCCAAACGATTCTTCCATTGTTCAAAACAGTTTTTAAATTCACTCATCGGGATGTCCTTTAAGCCTTCCAGCGATTCTTGTTTCACCTCCTCCACAGTGGCAAAACGCTTTCCTTTCATATTCCTTTTGAGTCTGGGGAACAAAAAGAAGTCACAGGGGGCTAGATCCGGTGAGTATGGGGGGTGGACAATCGGTGTCATGCCATTTTTGGTCAAAAGTTGCTTCACGAAAAGGGGGGTGTGGGCCGGCGCGCTGTCATGAGGGAAGAACCAGTCGCCTGTGCGCCAAAGATCTGCCCTTTTCTTACGGATACTCTCCCTGAATCTTTTCAAAACCTCCAAGTAGAACTTCTGGTTGACAGTTTGACCCGGGGGAACGAACTCCGCGTGCATAACACCTCTGCAATCGAAGAAACAAATGAGCATTGTCTTGATGTTTCACTTCACTTGGCAAGCTTTTTTGGGACAAGGAGAGCCAGCTCTCTTCCACTGGCTTGATTGCTGCTTTGTTTCGGGGTCATATCCATAGCACCACGATTCATCACCAGTAATCACCTTGGAAAAAAATTCAGGGTCCTCTTCGAGCTGATTTTGAAGCTCAAAACATGCCTAAAGTCGACGCTCCCTTTGTTCCTCTGTGAGAAGGCGCGGGACGAATTTGGCTAATTTAGCAACCCTTCTCATGTGCAAATCTTCGGATAAAATCCTCTGAATTGAACTCCATGACGTTCCCGACATCTCACAGACTTGATCAATCGTTCGGCGACGGACTTCATGAACGAGGGCATTGATTTTGTCAACGTTTTCATCAGTTCTTGACGTTGAGGGGTGTCCTGAACGAAGGTGGTCTTCAATTGACATTTCTCCATTTTTAAAACGTGAAAACCAATCGTAAACTCTGGTTTTACTTAAGGCAGCATCCCCATAAGCAGTCTTAAGCATTACAATAGTTTCCGCGGCCGACTTCCCCAACAGGAATGGAAAAAGTTGTTTTACCAAAAAAAATCTCACAGGCGAACCGATGCACTCACAGCGACACAACTTTGCACACTGACGCAGGAGGCGTGACACTAACGGACATGTGGTCACTCTCCCTCCCCACCACAGCGTAATTCCCGTTACTTATGTGTCCCCCCTCATATTTCTCATGTATTTAAAAAATAAGTACTGTTTACAAGTATGCTGGAAAAATATATATTGGATAGATTGATGAAGGTTTGCCAGTTGTGACTTTACTAAAAGGGCTAATTTGGCTACCAATAAAATTTTGAATACGCTAGTTTTTTAAGACTGACATTCTCAAGCCTGGAGAGAATACGAGAGGAAATTTGTTCATATTATAAGTTTTTTTAGGTAACAAATACATTTATAAATTATTTCAAAGGTTTCGTTTCACTTATTTGAAATTTCTCTTAAATATTAAATATAAGCTATATAATCAACTAAATGTGAATGTGTATACCAATAAAAAATTATATTTTTTAAATCACCAATACTAAATAAATCCATGTTAAATTACTAACGTGAATTAAGAAAAAGATTTACAATACCTGAACCTGTAGTTTTCAATATTTCTTCGAGTTAACAAACTGCTTCTTCATTACAGATTAGTAGAAGTATAGATTCAGTTTATTTAAAAGGAAATTAATTTCTTAAAACATTTTAATTTTACATTATAGTTTTCCAAAAGTTTTGTAAAGATTGAAATTTCTGCACAATTAACCTAAAAATCTAACCAATTTTCAAATAATGTACCAAAAAAAATTTATGGTAATGAATGACATATTCATTCGTTACATATTAAAGTACTTATATATACGTGAAAACTATTACTCACTTTACTGCTGTTGTACATTTCTGTTAATTTTTCTTTTCCTAGAGATTTGTTCAGTTCCTGAAGCACCATTAGGAAGAGTGGATAGTGTGCACCATTCTCGGTCATCCCCACAATGTCATTCAGACTGCACAGATTCTGGTAAAATTCATGTAGTGTTATTTATTTGAAAGAATGGAATTATTACCAAAATAGTTATATGTAATAAAATTTTTTATGGAAAAACCTTTACCAAATGATGAAGCATTTGCATATTTTTAATTGTATAATTAAGTAAATAGTATTTTTTAAGATATTCTTGGAAATATCTATTCTATAATATCTGGAAATATAGTCACTAATTTTCCAAACAAAAACAATCTTCTCATAGTTTCTCATTTTTCAATGTCATACATTCAAAGGTACAACTTAAAAATGTTCAATGTTGTAAAAAGATAAATGGTAAAATAATTTGATTACAGTTCATCCAGACATTAGGTTTTTGAAAATTTAGTGTCTTAAAGAAATATACAGATATATTGTTTGAAAAAATATTTCTTGAATCATAAGTGGTACTTTTAAATACTGTTGGTGCTCTCGAATAATTAGCGCCACTCCAATGTAAATATTTAAGTTAAAATGAAATAAACATATTATATAATACACATTATATATTCTAAGAAAATGAAATAAATAATCAAAAGGTTACAGACTCTTCCATGAGTGATAGTTAATTTCGTAAATAATTAGTTTAAATTGATACACCATAACAACATGTCATGTCATATTTATTAGTTTTGTCTTTATGATTATAGAAAGGTTGAATGTTTATATGAACTATTCATACCTTAATTATTGTTGTAATGTCTATATTGTATTCATTGGTGTATTTTTCTGATAGACAGCTTTTTCTTTTTTAAAAGTGACTAAATATACAACATGGATTTGAAGATATCAGTGTACATTGGCAAAAGCATCCGAAATATAGTAGGTAATATATACTGAAATGTGCGTATTCAAATAAACTGTTTCATTACGCTTAGTATTTTTGAACTGTAATTTGCATTGTGCCTGAAATTTCAGGGCCTACTCATTTATACCCGTATTAAATGTGTTATTTTGTATAAAACAGTGTGCAAAAGTTTATACCATTAATAACATCAATTTGTCTAGTTTACAATGATATATAACATTTTTGGTGTACAATATTTGTAAATAAATAAAACTTGTAATTACAAAATCATAATTTTTCAAAGTGTCCAACATTTTGTTTTTCACCTTTGCTGAAAGCTATATTTTTATATAAAAAATATAGTAGTAATAGTATTACTGAATTTTACATATTTGAATTAACAGTTTCATTACAAATCTTACAATTTGAGCCAGTAATACTCTATATTTTTGATTGTTCATTTTGCCCATGTAAAATTTTTTCACCATCGCAAATGGATTTATACTTGATATCAATCTATTATCTGTATTGAATTGTTTTTTTTTTGGTTATGATATTGGAAACCTCAATTTATCTATTTGTATATAATGTTCTTTGGTTACAATATTGGTAAATGAACAAAACGTGTAATTGCTACGCTTCCCTTCTGCAACATTTTTTTCAACTTTTTCGAAGCTATTGGATTGGAAGATTTATAGAATATTTCTAGTATGTTATAGTATTTTTTTCCATCCACAATTGCATAATATACTTAGAATTGTTATGGAAGTTGATTAGCATAAACAATTTTTTTTATTTACATTTATTTATTGTGTATATTTTTAATGGCAACAACAAAATTTATATTTTATGAAGACTTTTTTAACCTTTTTTCTCCCAGAAATGGGAAATTTTTTTTCATGGCTTTTATTATTTTGTACACTCGTAACAAAAGTACAAATGCTTTGATTATGTTGTAACTTCTCTACAAATTCAATAAAATTAATAATATCATAATTATATATTATTTCATTAACATGGCGCGAATGCTGATTTTACATAAAAGAGCCACACGTACTCACGGAGTTAAAATCACTTGCAACAAAGGGCTTGTTAAGTCTACTAGAGTAAGCGCATGTTTATAAGATATTTTTTTACATTGATCTTTTGAATATTCCAATTGCACAGCACAAAAACTTTTATTTTGAACTTAAGATTTAGATTTTTTAAATGAATTGATATTGAAAATTTGTTTACACCGTACATATTAAGCCTCAAAAATTGGTAATAAAAGATTAAATACATTTGTAATAAAAAAGTTAAAACTACACAGTTGAGAATAATGAACATCTCTGAATTATTTTTAAATAAGAGGGATGCTCTTATGTTTTCAGAGATCTTTTAAAATAATTCAGAGATGTTTAAAAATAATGAATCATTTCGAGTAAAATTTTAGGTCCTTTTGTATATAGATTATGCCACCTAGATTTTATCATAGAATGTAAAATAGGTAAAATTAAAATTGCACTTTGTAATGAATTTCATTGCATTCTAATAACTTTTATTTCGTCAAGGCATTTTTTAATTTGTTGCCAGAATTTGAAAAAGCTTTTATAGAATAACAAAAACTTATTAAACAATTACCTGGATAAGTGCACGGGTAAGAAGGCAGGCGAGTTGGGTGTGAGGTGTTGTCGGCAAAAGAGTGCGTAGGGCATCGAGGGTTGCGGCAGATGGAAGCAGACTCGCATGCCGCAATGCACCCAGTAAACTGATGCTCAGACGTCCTGAATGCTCTGAAAAACAATACCACAAAATGACATAAAAATTATCACAAAATCACCTATTAAGAATTGCAATGACAAGCCGATCCTTGTAGTCAACGTGTTAAGCACGAGTAGAATTGCACAAGAGGGTTCCATATACATTTCGTCATTTATAAACACATAAAGCTATATAGTATTTCCAATTGAACTATCTACAAATATTTATTTTTCACAACTAAAATTTATTGCCTGCTATATATTTACAGACGTAAATATAAACAAATTATAAAAACGTATTATTCCACGTAGAATTAGAAATCGTTGATTTATGTATTTTTGCCTTTACTTGTGCTAAAAAACCTACAATTATGCTCACTTTTTAGATTGTGGGTCAACAGGAAATATCCTATAGGTTGTGACCAGTGAGCGAAACTATTATATGATGAAAAAAAAGTATGCTTTAACCCCCTTTAACAGCCGCGCTGCCAAAATTTAATAATCAACTAATTGTGGAAAAAATCATTACTGTGAAATTAATTACATTTCAATATAATTGCATTACTTACTTTGTTGAATTTGGTTTAAAATTCTGAAAAAAGTGATGTAATTTTTGTGAAAACGAAATTCTAGTTAGTAATTTAAGAAAAGGGACGGAAAAGTTTTATTTCGTCATATACAGCTATAGTTCTACCTAAGATCGAGTAAAATAGTATTTATAACTCTATTTGTATACTTCCATTTATTTATACATAACCTCCGAAATATATATAAAGAATAAAAAATATTACATTTATGTAATAAGTGAAAGTATTCTAAAAATAATTACACACTTTGTTTTTTCCACAGCATATTTTATGCGAATTGAAATATCTTCTTTGGTTGGAAACATACTTTTTATTATTTTATCACAAAATACACAATATACTCATTCCAGAAAAATATTGTATCTTTTTATGAATATGTAATGTTACATTTATAATTAAAATGTGGACGGGAGATGCACTCGAACATGCGTGACTTCAATGCACAAAGAATGGTATTTAAAGAAAAAAAAAATAATCACAATCTGCAATAAATACAGATATATGTATATATATATATATATATATATATATATATATATATGTATGTATGTATGTATATATATATTGCCAAAACTTAAGACACTAATTTCCTACAGAGATCTCACAAAACAAACTACATAGTTCATAAACAATGGTCAACTCATTTCAATTAATTTTACAGCTTCCTCCTAAGAATAACGGTGCCAGTTTGATTAATATGATACTATATTTATCCAGCGTCATATAACAGAGTATTTTATTCATATTTATTGCTTAAAGTCATTCAAAGTCTGGACCTTTAATTTTGGGCTTGATATCGGGTCCTTACACTATCAGTGTAAATTTATACCTGGCCTGATATCGGGGGCCCTTCGACAGCCTTTTGATTAAGGACATATTTACATTTTTGAAGAAACACCTCTAGTTTTGCATAGTTTATTATAAACTGTGGGAATAAGTAGGACAATCATTTTGATTTAAAAAGATAGGTTAAACCTTCGCCTATAATTCAGGCAGATTTCTTTCTAATGGTTTCATACATTTATTTCATGAAATTTTTTGCTTCTTGCAACTCACTCCTCATTCATTCCAAACAATTACACCTTAGTTTGAAATGAGAAAACAAGTGGTAAAATATTCATTTCCTCTTTTTTAATTTGATAATAAAACAAATTTGGACGATGCAATAGCAAAAGAGAAATAGAAAAATATTTATTCAAGAAAAATAAGTTTCAATTTCTTATACATTTTGTAGGTCGTGTGAAGCGTTATCTTGCATTCACTATCATGCATATATATAGCATGTCATTTCGTGCTGAGAAGGGCATTTCAACAAAATTCACAATCTCATCTAGTCAGAAAAAAATGGCAAAACGTCCATAGCTTCATCAAAGAAGGACAAATAAACCCACTTTCACATTTATAATATTATACTCCATTCCATTCCAAAAGAAGAATGTTTATAAACAAATCAATTTGACAGTTAAAATATGGTTAGCACAAGTATAAATTTAATCATGTGATGACTATTTTCAAAACTCATTGTAATTGATATTAGTAAATTGATATTACCTATGATATTAATAAAGTAAATAATCTTATAAATATCAATTTTACACATAAATTTCACCAATATGAATTGTAAACTTAAGAGAAGAAAAATGGACATTCCTGACTGTCAAACATACAAAACTCAGAGGTGTATAAAATATTTTGGAAAAATATTCAATATAATGATGTATGAAGTCCATATTCATATATACTATTTATTATGCATCATCTACTTTATAATGTGTTAAAGTGAAATATTTGCAATAAATTTTGAAACGGATGATATTCAACTGTCTTTCTAGCGAGATGATAAAGCGAGACAGAAGTAAACAAAACAGAATATTAGTGCTGTATAACAAATATACACACGGCTCTTTGACGGAAGAAAAATTGGTATTATTTTGCAATTGTATATTTTGTATACTAAATGATTTAGTCGTAGCACACGGCAGTATTTTTTTTAAAAATTAAAACTTTTACTCTTTTTTGACTGTATATTTTCGATAATTATTTTTACGTTAGATATGTTTATTTGAAAGAGTAACATTAGAAAAAACTTTAATTTCAATGTTTGGCATTATTTATATGCATTAAGGCAATATATTAAGCAACATAAATCTGTATACCAATAACAAATTATATTTTTTAATCACAAATACCAAATAAATCCATATTACATTAATAAAAAGGTTTACAAATGCTTGAACTGTCATTATGCTTAATTTATAAACATTCTCTTTTGAAATGGAATGTTAGGATGTAGGAAAGTTAGAATAGTTAGGATTATAATATAAAATGTAGCCTATGCCATTTCCTGGCAAGCCAACTATCTCTGGGCAAAAAAATCACTTCGATACATTGTTTAGCTGTGATGTGAAAGGATAAACAAATGCACTATCACATTTATGTTATATGTAGGAATATAAAGTAAGGATTAAAATGAGTGATTCTGTTGCTCTTTTATATTGCGCATGTAGTGATTCTGATAATAAAGTCGACCCGATGTGCTATTGCTTCCTTATTAACTTTCTGTACTTTTGCCGTTTCAAATAACTATATAAAAATAAATAATAAAAAGTATGCTACGTCATTTCTCGACCCTTAGGTATTTTTGTACAAAAATATCATGTTAATCCGTTACTCCATTGCAACATGAAAAAAAGACAGACAAATGCACTTTTGCATTACTTTAGTTAGGATAACAACTATTTTTAAATGAGTGTTTTTGTGAGACTGTATATGTTCACTCACCACACAACAACAGCTAAAAGTATTTTGATTAAATATTTACTGGTGGATTCTGTTGGCTCTGAGTAACATATGGGTTATGTTTTATCGCAATCAACCAACTAAAAAGATATGGCAAATTGACATTTCAATACAAAGTATGCTTACTTAAAAAAAGTAAATTTCATAATAGGTGTCATTATTCATCTTCTAATTAACTCAATAATATTTTGTAAGGAGGGAAAAGCTTATAATAAAATAAATTGTTAGGCTGCTTTAGTTTATTCGCAAATCAAAGATTTGTGACTCTTTCAAATGCACTTATGAACAAGGAATAGAAGACATCCAAAGGTATATATATTTTATTAGAGATTTTATTATTAAAGGCTAAATACTAAAGGATAATGGTATTTCCTAACATTCGAGTTATAATGCTGTATTATTTTCAAAGATAGTCGAGAGTTGGCTTTAAGGCAGTATTCACAAATGAAAAAAAAAATTTGTATTAGTCCCTACAATGTCAGTTCATTGCGATACTTTATCGTGATTCATTAAAAGGACATAGTTGTATTCTAGTCTATGTTAGTTTACAACAAATTGGTTCTAAAATTATTGCACCCTTATTGTAATATTCATCATTGGTAATTCAATTAATTATATTAAATATATCGTAAGTTGTTTAATATAGAATAATAGTAGAATACAGAATTTTGGAAAGGACGGAGGTAGTAAACGCGTCAGCAGCTTTAGAAAGCATTTGAGAAGTCACTTTTTCATAAATTCTTATTCATGTAAAAATCCGACATTTAATGGTTATATTTTAACGTTATGTCTTTACAGGCTAAAACCAATTAGACCAACCAAAAAAAACATAGTAGATATTTCTTAGTAGTAACGAGTTATTACTGCTTCGATACAGCTGCATGTGGAAAATAAAATAAGTGTACGCAGCCATTACGGTTGGTCAATGGATAAAACCAATCATGGTTGGCATCCGTTCTCTCAAACTGCAGTATTTTGTAAATACATCCTTAAAGGGCCAAATCTTTTTCTAACAGCAATATAAGGCTATAGGTCTCAGTATACTGTATTAATTTTAACTTGATATTTCAAGCTGTTTCTGAGAGAAAGGGCTTTGGCAGAGGGACAGACAAACAACCAAGTGATCCTATAATGATTTCGTTTTGAGGGACAGAAAATTGTCATTCAGCTATCATATTACAAATAATAATTCATTACAAACTAATCAATTTTGTATGCTAGCTCAAAAAAGATTAGTACTGAAACACATTCACTTCTAAATACATTCAATTTCCCGTATATATCTACAAATATTAAACTTGCCATCAATAATTATTTGGAACAACTTTCAAGTTTTCAATAAAACTAACTTTTTGTCCTTTTTACTGATTTATAATGAGTAATCATCATCAAGCAAATGCGATGGTATAATTTTGAGGGTATTTTGTCAATGGCAATCTCAATAGGTAAAATTTAACGAAGAACTGACAAACAACATTTCGAATTATTTATTCTCCTTTACTTGCTAACTGATGTCTGGACTCACGATGGTTAGTTTTTAAATTTTTTATACGAGTTATAACAGCAAAAAATTATTATTAGTATAATACTGTAATTTCTTTAGTATTAAATATAACAAACAATAAAATATAATAAAACTTGGATAATAATCCAAAACTGGCACAATTGGTGCAACATAGGCCGTAGGAGTGTTAATGTCGAGCCAAATTATACAGTAAATATAATACACATTCACATGGTGTCACTCGTGGAGGTTAATAGCGACACGTTTAAGGACTTTTATAAATATACTTGGCGAATTAAGATATACTTAGATAATCAATTTATTTATTTGTACTTGCATCCATATCGTTGGAATAAACAATTTTACCTGATTTGTCAAGACCATATTCCATGACCTTCAAAGCCACATCCTTAGCAAACTTATCAGGAACCTTCAATTCTCTATAGTTATTGACTGCTTCCTGCATCTCCTGTGTTTCCTCTATCTTTTCTTCTTCTATTGTTCTATTCTCCTTCTCTTCACCATTTTGCTCTTTCTCTTCATCTTCATCATTGACAGGTTGCTCGTCTTCTTTAGTGCAAGCCACCAGAGTGTTCAATATCTCAATGACTTGCTTTATTGTTTCTTCCTTGTTGGGGCCCTAGGGAATATAAGTAATTAATATTGACAAATTGACAGCAATATAATAAAAACAAAGCTGATATAATAAGAGTATTCAGTATAAATTTATCGCAACTGATATAGTAATTTTTCATTTGTAACAAGATGACTTACTATTCATTATTATAAACAATTTTAAAATTGACAATATTTCTACTTAATCTGTTTCTAATTTCAATCACAGATGGCGATATTTATTGACTAGTTAATTTAATATGTATATGTTAATTGATTATCACTTTACAGGTTTTTTAATAATCATACCCCAGTCTTACATATTTCTTTCAAGTGACTTTATGTATCAATCAACACAATATTTTAACTAAAATTGCTTTGCATAAATTATTTTGTAATTATCAGTTGAATGTTGCCATACAGGAAAAATTTGTAGTATAAATAGGATTTCTATTCATATTTTGGCACACATGTAATAAACAAGTATTTATGTACGAATTAGTCTGTTTTTATTTAAATTTAAAGTAATAGTAACAAATGTTAAAAAATTTATAACCGACATACAACTGTAATAAACTTTGACCTGGCAAATATTTTCTGTAAAACATCGATCGATAATTTTATTACTCACATATTTATATATAGATGTATATAAATACATATATATACAAATATATATATATATACATACACGCACACATATGCACGCACGCACACACACACACACATATAGCTTTGTATATATGAATAGTCATTTACTTTTGACTTATATACAAAAATTAAAATTGCCATGCAACTGTGAGGCCTTTGATGTTTTCATGGCATAGCTAATTGCAAATGCACACATCAACATACATACAAACATCCTGATGGCGGTATATGGTTATATTATATTTAGGATTTTTAAATTTCAGCTAATTGTTTTTATAAACATGCTGATTTTCCTGTAATAAATGTTGCTCGTAATTGTAATTATTTTTCATAACTATTACACTAGGAAAATTGGTACTGTTGATTTTAAAGAAACATTTTTGTTATAGTTCGCTGTCGAATATGAATAAAAAATACTATTAGATATTTTGAGGAAAGACGATACAATCTCAAATGTAATTAAAATTGAAGGCCGGTTAGCGCTTTAAGTTATGAATGATTCTCATATAGTGGGCAATTCTGTTGGCTATGTCCTATACACACAACGCTTGCAATTTTGATCACAACTAGTTTTCTTTTTTAATAATTTAAAAGCTTTGTTTAATGAACTGAAACAATTGTAAAGCAAATTTCTGCAATCTGATTGGATGACTAAAAAAATTTTTACTACTGTCGCTCTTGTTAAGGAAAAACTAACAACTTAAAAACACTAATTTTCTTTTTTTTTTATAAATCGTTACAAGGGCCTGAAGACTTAACAGATTGTCTGTTCAACAACAAGTTGAGAATGCACTAGAATGTTGTCATCTCAGTTTAGTAGGAAATACCAAGGTAAAAGGTTACTTGACAACCATTTCTATTTATTTACAGGAAAAAAATTACAATATGGTAATTTAAACTTGATAATCTAATAAATTTTAAAACTTCTAAATCGTAATATTATTCACCTTATCTTTTTTTGGTTTGTTCGTTTTGTCAGATGCAGGTTTGATGGTGATAGCAGGTTCCTTGAGTAAAGAAGGTGCTGGTGTAAATGCAGGCTTATTAATTTGGTATGATTCAGAATTGCTGGTACTCAATACTGAACCCACACTACTGCCAGATAATGGGCGCATACCTGAAAATTATTGAAATGTTGAATTTAAAAACATCGTGCTTCATAACCATACTTGTAGACGTAGTATGAAAAGTGTATTGGTAATGATAGATTTAAAAATAAATCTTTTTTTTTTAATACTGTTCTCATTTAACTGTATAAATTTTTAAATATTTCTACAGATGCTTTAAAACTCTGTTAAAAAATTATTTATTTTCTTTGCTTTCAAAACAATTCTTTAGTACCTTAACTTTTATACTTATACTTCCAAAAATGTTTTTTAAATAATTAGAGGGAAAGTGACATAAAAATGAAATATAAATGGAGAGTATGGGATCTGTGTGGACTAAAATGATATTAGTTTAATATATATTCAGGGGAAATGATTATTGTCTTACATAAATAAGTCACCTTTGCTAATTTCTCCCTTTTACTTCTCCACATCTCCTATAGTTTTTTAAGGGCAAAATTAATTTCTTCGTTGACCAAAAACTACTTGATAAGATTCTCTCAAGCTCTTAAAAAACTTTACTCATAGCTTTAATATTGTATTTGAGAAAAAATAAACCCATGTAATTTGAATTTCTTCTGGCTTATTTCTTCACTTTCTAAAGCTGTATAGGCAAGATCTCATCGACAATCGATGTCTGTAAAATAATTTCATCCAATTGTCCTAGAGGTCTACAAACTACTTAAAAGCTTGCATAAAAAGAATTTTAAAAACACGGAATTTGTTTTAGATGTCCATTTGCAGAATTAATTAAATACATCATAATATAGGTTAAAAGTGACAAATGAGGCTAAGACTGCAGTAAATATCTAACCAATGGGTGGATTTGAGAGTGGTAGTGTAGTACTGGGTGGCTTGAGATTGTTAGCCTTGTAAAGTAATGAATTAGCGGCTGGCCGCATCTGCAATTCCTCCACTCCGCCCATTGCTGGCAGCATACGGCTCTTGTTGAAGCGTGGTGCCACTTCTTTTGAGTTGCTATCTGTAAGTTTAAAGCACTGCTAAAAAATTTTTCTATTTTTAAGTCGACTGTTTAACAATTTAAATTTTTTAAAAAATGTGTCGAAACCTAGGTTGTGGTAAAGAATTTCAATGTAGAAATCTACACCACGTATCTAACTACATCACGTAGTATCCTTCAGTTGTGAAATGAAAATATACTATATATGGACCTGTTTGTATCTTAATAAATATTCAAATCTCTCTAAACAATTTTATTATTGTTAAAATAACTTAATGAGAAAATATTTGTTTTATGTATATTATTGTTGTATATTATAATATTTGTTTTATGTATTATATATATATATACAAGTTTTATTACAATGCAACATGAATTACAAAAATAACGAGTAAATGAGAATACTTATGAAACACATTACAACATTACGATTAAAAGATATAAAATATCATCAAAACTGATTAATTACATCAACAATCTTATGTTCAATAGAGACCATGTAAGAAACATAGAGATTGCTTGAAAACACACATTAATATTAATGATAGAAATAAGAATTTTTGGTTACGTGTCTGTCAATATAAATATTTTTGTCTTTAAGACGTAGCTAAAATACAGTTTTCGGCCACTTATTAGCTAAATATGAAAAAGTGCTAGTAAAATGAAGAAACTACTTAAAGTTAATTCTCAAATAGAAATTAAATTTTTAGCCATAGTCACTAATGTAAAATGATAAACACTTTGTTGAAATAAAATGCTGAAATTAAGTCATTATAGATTATTTACATTTTGCCAAAAAAGATTATATTTTAAAAGAAAACAGTAACATTCACATTGAAATTCAGACTTGGATAAATGTGACATGTTTGTATGCGACAGAAAATAGTAAACGTCATTAAATGTATGTTTAATGAATATAGCTTAGATTTTTGAAAAACTCAATGTTGTACGTTTTTATGAATTAATAAAGTCCTGCTACTTTACAACACACAAGCTACACTATAAAAATGTGAACAAAGATGTAGAATACAAGTACTAAAAGTTATTTTTATTGTTTTTTACTTCATTCATTTTGTAAATTGTTTGAGGTGAAATATTCTTCTTCAAGAAAATGTAAATGATCAAGAAACAAAATTTGAGAGATTTTATGATGTAATGTATTTCAAAGTATGGCCTTGGTACATATGGTCTAAGATTGTTTCGTTAGTCGATTTGCGAAAAAAGAAATTAATAATATTTAATTGCCGATGGGTTGATATTGCAACTGTATAACAGTTCCAAATGTCTAGACAGGCTTCTTGGAAGATAAATGAATTGAAAGGGAGGTTGGCAAAAGTCCACATATTGTGGGCTCAGGTGTTACAACTGAAAAATTACATTCTTGAAAAAAATAAATTCTTTAAGTTTTATTTAAATTGTCAATGAAAAATCTTATATTTTTTAAGAAAAGTCAGGTTACTTTCATAATAGCTTGTAGATTCTAATTTTACGGAAATCTTTAAACCAGCAAGGTGAAACAAAGTGCAGGTTGTGTCTCGATTTATACTCTATACCAAGATCTAATATACTAACCACGACCGACATGCTCATGAAAAACGTCTACATAAAATTCGAAAAGAGTGAAAGACTTTCGTTTTAACAAATGAATGCAAACAACAGAATGAATGTCAATGTCAGTTAACAGATTCTCTTTAATTAATTTAGACAATGGCTAGAAATTAAAACAAAAAAATTGGTTTGATTATTTTTTGCAATTGTTTCTAAAATGTTTAATTAACAATTCTTTATACATTAAATGTATAAATGTATGTATGTTTATGAAGATAATTTTTTCTTGTGTATCAATGGTTACAAATTGTATTGTATTTTTTGCTCTTTTCTGATTGTTAATCGCTGAAATGTTTGGTATAAAGACCAAAACAATACCAAACCCATTTTCGTCAGTGTCTTTTAGAAAATATGCTACTGTCAACAAAATCATAGGATTTAATTGCTAGTGATATTTTATAAGAAAACTTGGATGGGAAACCTCGGAATTGCATGTACCTTATCAAAGGAAGATGATTTGGGTTAATTTACAAACTAGCTAGACCATGCTGGTCTAGCTAGTTTGTAAATTAACCCAAATCATCTTCCACACCAGAAATTATAAACCAATTATATACCACACCAGAAATTATAAAAAAAACCCAAAGTATAATATGCTAATGCTTGTGAAAAGTGATTTAGAATTTTTCAACAATTTATTGTATTTGTATAAATACTTAAAACAGACAACTTGAAATAAATGAATGAGACACATAAAAATTTAAAAGATTTGAAATTTCCATTAACCAGAACAAAAGAAACGACTTACTATTAGTATTGTTCTGATGATGCTTATTGTAACCACCTTGATTACGCTGGTAGTTGTATCCACCCCCACGATGGCGGTAACCATCTCTGCCTTCATTGCGACCACTCCCAAACCCATTTGGACTGAATCTATTAACATAAAAAACTATATATTTAGTAATCAAACAATGACTACTGTTAGCTTAATTTATATGTAAGAGGTCAAGCGATAAAATTAAATGTGACTTAAAGTTGTATACATTGCAGCCGGTTTATAAAATCCACCCATTTTTATAGTAACTCTTCAAGAAGGCTATGTGACATTCAGCTACATTGTGAATGCATGATATTTTACAATGTGGCTACTATTATGTCAAATATCCTGTCAGCCAACTTGAGTTTATAAGGAATATAAGCAAACACACGGTATAAGAAAATTTTTAAAAAAAATTATATCATTTATAACCATGTATTCCTATCACAGAATTACTAAAACCAGTTTTCCACAAATGTTATGGTATACATTAAGAATCTAACAAAGGAATTAAAAAACATGATGTATGTGAGTGCACCAAAAGACTAAGTGAACGCTGAAGGATATACATACATGCTCTAGGCAGGTAAAATAAACTATAATATTTTCCTCTTTGTAATACAAAAACCTACTGACCTTTTGTAATATTTTCTTCTGCATGAAGATATAACCAGCTTTATACGAAAATCAAATGACTACAATCATTCAAGAATACTAAGGACTAAAGTGAGTTGAGTCACAATACACTCAATGTCATAAAAATCGTGAGAATACCGTGTAACAAATCCTACTACATTATAAGCTTTTTGACAGATTTTGAACATAATTAGGAAATGTGAATGATTATCCATAATTACACAGAGATCTTACACAAATGAAACCCTTTCCAACATAGTTCCATCCAACTTATAACAGTGCATGAAGGTGACACGTAAGGAGGGACGTCATCATTGTACATTTGCTCATATTAAAATGTAGCTTACTGCTCAGACATCATTAAAAGTCTGAGTATATATCATGTTGGAACAGCTCATTATCAGATTGGCTGCAGACAGGAAGAGTTTTAAATCATTCGCAAATATATATTATTTGTATATATTATAATAACAAGTCACTGAGCGGACTCACTGGGTGTCGTTTGTGATAGCATTATAGCAACAAATTATGACCATTCTTTTCAGTTGGTTACTGTGCAGTAGACAATACCTCTGTGTCACCATTGGATGGAGTTTTAAGAGTCATGAATGTGCTGGTATGTGTTTATTGGGGTTTGTTTTTAAATTGTACATCAAGTGTAACCATCAAAGTGATTAATAATAAGTTTTGTAACCTTCATTTGCAACTTAACTCATTGTTGACTGGCCATGAGTAAACTAATGTTTTCACGCCCAGACGTTGTTAAGTTAATGTTGTGTTGTAAAATTTTTACTTTATACCAAAAACAATTACTTTTCTTTATAATAAGGTTTTTATTACTATTTTAGTATCATAAAGTTTCAACCGTTAGGATCTGTATTCTAAGAGTGAGGAACCTTTAAATATGTTATATGTATACAAATGCTTTGATTGGGAATTAACAGTTCACTGGAAGGCTGTTATGAATACGACAATAGATCAAAATAAAATAGAAACGTAATAGAAACTGATAGTAATTTTGATGAGTAAATTAAAATTGATATTTCATCAATTTTGGAGGATTCTCCAAATAAAAACTTAGCGACTTAGAGAGAAAATTTTTCCGTTTTTCCATATTAATGATATAATTTACGAGACATGTAATAAAGATATATCATTTTTTGTTCCTTTAGTTTTTTTCATGAAAGAGGTCAATTGAGTAGACCTATATTTTTGACGAATAACATTGTTTAGAAAAATTATAATTTTTTGTGATCAATTGTGCTTTAATCAATGCAATCAAAGTTTACTGTGATAGGGTAAAAATTTACAGTTTAAACTTGACATTTAGAAAAGAACGGCAATACTGTTCATGATTTTATTTTTAACCATGCTCACTTGTATACTATGAGAATGAATAAGATAGGCAGATATCCCCACCACCCACATACCCTTAAATTTAGAAGCTCATAATTCACTAATTTTTGAATAAATTTTTATAATTATTTCACTATTGGTTTTGTAATTAACCTATATTTTCAAGGCATTTTACAAAAACCAGCAAATTAAGAAGTCAACAATCCTATTAAAATTTACAAAATAAAATAAGGTAAAATAAATTTCTACAAGAAATAGTCAGGGAATGGATAAATACTGATCAAATAAATACAGTTCAGAATCTGGCACATCTTCTATTACTCCTAAAAGATATCCTTACACTGATTCACCTTTCAGGCTTTCAGGAAAAGTAAGACCATATCTTCGAAGAAACAGTTGGTGTAAAATGCAATATACTTGCAAAATTGTTGTGTACCATTGTAGGTAGGTTTGCAGCAAGGTCTACTATCACACCAAAAATAATTACTAAAAGCTGATATAGAAATTATTTATAAAGTTTTGATTCAAATTAATTGTGCACAAATATATCAAAGTTTATTTAGATTGATGCCCATATACTCAATTATGAAATAAAGCTAGTACCATAAGATTATTTCTTCATGAATTTGCCAGTTAATAATGAGTTTAAATCAATGATGGAAGAAGTAAAATTATGTTATGGGGCTTAATATAAATGGAAACAAATATTTATTAGATATCTATCAAAAACTTTTTCTTGCACTTCATACCGAGTAACAACACTGAATAATTTACAGACAGCTTGTATTTTCAACCAATCCAGTATTATCATGATTGGAAATTCAAATCACTTACAAGAAATTATTCAAACAAGAGGAAGCAACACCCTTTGAGCCAAATATTCAAAAGCATTATTGTATTTTTATGAAAATAAGGAAATTTTTTTCTATTTGCTTTTTAATAACTTTCTATAAAACATTAAATAAAAATGTAAAAAAGATAAAATACTATTTTCATTTACGTCTAAATGATATTTGCAATCATTTTAATTGAAAAATTATGTTAAATTTATAATATTTTAAGTTAATAATCAATAATAAATAGGTGGGCAGTAATTTTACAACTGATACTCATGCAAATATATTAAAATAAATAAACAACTTACGGGAACTTATCGGAAGTAGGGGGCGGTACTAGGTTGGTAGAAGGAGACGATAAAGTCAGACCCGAGAGCATATCGTCGACGAGGCCGGCACGTGTTTTCAACCCGTGGCGGAAGAGCGGATCAGGGGGTGGTGGGTCACGTGCACGATAGCCCAACAGTTCATCGTCGCCGCGTAACTGGCCAATGGGCACAGGGCCTTCGCTACTAACAGCTTTGCGCGGCACCCAACCTGAGCGACGCAGCTCAAGAACATCGCGCAGCATGAAGCGTATACGAGGTGCCAGCTCACGGTTGCGTGATAGTGTTTCCATACGTGCAAAATACTGGTCCACCAGGTATAGACCACGAGGGGAATCAAGTACACGGCCACATGTACGCACAAGTTGTGCAAGGCATTCCAAGTCCTCCTGCTGTTCAGCTGTTCCGCTTCGTAGGAGTTGCTGAATGCAGATGTGCAGGATTGTCTCCGCCAAGATCTCAAGTTTGCCCAGCTCTCCAATAAATTTGATATTGCCAAGCATCTTGCACTTTGCAAGATGCCGACGCTCCTCATCCTCGGGTGAAAGGCGGGCTCCATCTTTTTCAAAGGCGTCGAGCGCCTGTGTACGGTTGTCAAATTCAGAACGACACTTGTTGAGAAGCAGCAGACGGAATGTACAAGGTCTGTCAGGTGGTTCAAAATTTGGAGCCTCTTCGCTTAGTCTCTTACAGAGCTGAGCGTACATAGACGAGTACTTGGGCTCATCTAAGGCTTTCTCAAATATAAGCAGAATAACACCCTTTAAAACTTTACTGGAGTCCAGTTCAAGAGCCAGCAAGTCATCGCTCAGCTTTTGGAATTTCTCTGGTGTGAGCTTATTGAGAATACCTCGCACCTGAAATTTAATCATCATATGTTAACATATGTATATTAAAAAAACCTACACTTTTTAAGAACATGAATACAATTTTCTGTCCTTGATTAATAACATTTAATAAATAACAATCTAAATAATTATTTAATGACAATGTACGCTATCCTAGGATTATAAGAATTCTCATATTGTATACCGGCATATTTATATAATACCATATATATAAGTCTATTTAACAAACATCAAGTTAAAGGAACATGTAATCATCAAATTTCAAATTAAAGAAGCGTTATTATGGAGGTTCTCAATGTTTCACGGTATGCGTTTCCTATATGGATTTATTGAACATGCAACACATACCTTACGAAATATGAGGTCATGTTTGGCTTCGATGCCGAGAGCATCCTGATGCCTGAGTGTTGAGGGAGGGACCCAGCGTCGTTTTGCGGGGGGGACTGCAGTCCTCCCCGAGACACGAGCAACTGGCCCCGCTTGCCTGGGGCTCTCCGTTTTGCTGGTGTGCAGCACACCCCGCAACTACGTCCCGACTACTCGGCGCTAGCTCTCCGCGCGTAGGGAGAACTCACAACACTGGAGAGGCCTCACAAAGCCTGTTAAATTTAAAATACATACTTATGTACATTTTTTAAGCCAATCTAATATGCACTTAATAAATGACTGTAAAATCTATATGTTAATGTTTAAAAAAATATTTATTGTTTTGTTTCTTTTTTATTTCATTGATTTAAAATGTTTGACCGCAGTGCAGGTTAAATCATTTAGCAAAACATCATTTTTACTAATTGTTTTCAGTTGTAGAATTAATTATTTTAATAACACATTATAAACAGGGAAATTGTAGAATGGAGAAAACTGTAGGAATATGGAATTGGAGAAGATACTGTAGATGCATGGTGAGAAATTTAGAATATAATTCTTTTGAGCTATAAATATTGGATTCCACGATTGTAGAAAATATAAATGAACAGAATAATGTTGAATATGCAAGAATTTAGTAATAATAGTTCTGTTGCAAAGTGGCAATTAATTTTAAGAACATAATTCTGAAGAATGTCCTAAAGCAAGAACTAAAAGCGAATATATTGAAAGAGGATGTACCGAAAGAATATACTTATCTTATCTCATCGAATTTATAACCCTTGAATCAGTATGATCACAAGGTTCTAGCAAAAAGCAAGGGTTGTCCAGTGGGTATTTTTCGTTTTAAAATGATCGCTACTCGTTTATTTGGGAAGTAAGGGGCGGGGGAGGGATAGAGTAGGTTGCGTCATCTTTGCGGATATGTTAGTCGCAATAAGTCATTGGTCGGGAGCGCACCACGTGTATGCGGTGGAATATTATTTGAAGTGTGGTGAATCGTTGATTGCAGCACGTCATGCTTCCTGTTACCACCGTTAAGTGATGGCCCGAGCATACAACTTTTCCGGTCATGGGTACAAAGATTTCAACAAGGGACTACACTTAATAGGCTGCCACCAGGACTGTCCACGTCAGCAACTACGCCAGAACGTGTCTTGTGCAATGCGCAAGAAATCATTAGAAATCCAAGAAAATCAGTAAGATTGCCGCTTCTACAGGCATTAAGAAGTCAACTGTGCATGTGGTTTTGAGGAAAAAACTAAAATTTCAGACCTTCAAAATGCAAATCATCCAAAAACTTAACGATGATAGTGATTGTTTTAAGGGAAATGTACGTAAGAACAATGTTGGAACGTTTTCGGTCCCCAAGAACACTTGGACACATATTGTTTAGTGATGAAGCTAATTTCCACATCGGAGGCTATGTAAATAAACAAAATATGCCTTACTGGATCCCAAATAATCCAAGAAAACGGCATTAGAAAGTTTTGCACTGCCCTTAAACGACAGTATGGTGTGCCATTTCTGCTCAGGGAATAATTGGCCCATATTTTTTCAAGAGAAACTTGACATACTGCCATATGATTGATGAATTTTTGGTATCGCAATTGGCAGTGTTTCATGGACGCAATAATAAGACACATTTTTAACAAGAGGGGACAATTCCACATACTGCCAGGGTCTCTATAACAAAGTTAAGAGAAATTTTCTCTAGAAAATTAATAGGCAAGTTCGGAGACATACCCTAGGCTACTCTGATCGCTGGATTTGACTGAGCGAGTTTTTCTTGCAGGGTTACCTTAAGTCTAAAGTGTATTGTAATAGCCTCCGCACTATACCTGCTCTACAAGAAAATATTCACGTGAAATTGCTGCCATTCCCCAATACTTTGCTCGCACGTACTTGCAAATAAGAGGATTCGCTTACAAGAGTGTATCGAGATAAGTAATTTTTTTTAATAAGTGAAAACCGCAGGCCTATGTTACATTTTAAAAATAAAATAAATGTTCTACACTTATTCGTATATTTTTTATTTACTATCAAAATCAAAAAATTCCCATTGGAAACACTTTTGTTTGTTTGTTGCTTGCTTACCACAAATATATTTTTTAAATTAATGATTGTTTAGTTTTTAGGTATTTCTACAATTATAATTTGTTACATTTATTAAAAGTAGCAGAATTAATTTTTTCCAATTCTCTTTATGCTGCTATATCTATAGACTATACTTATGTTATATTTGCTGTATAGATAATTAAACAACCATTGTGACATATTATTTTCTTTTCAAATAAATATTTGTACTACAATATTTTCCTGTACGTACTTTAGGATAATGTTTTTATAAAAGCAAGTTGGGAGATATACCCTACTTACTTTTACTAACCGTACTTTAGGATAATGTTTTTATAAAAACTGAGCTTTTACTAAGTATATTTCCATAGATTATTCTTAATATTCGACATATTTTTCCAAAATCATTAGAAAAAGCTTCGTTATAATTTTCGTTAAGTATCCATTATTAGTTGGCCGCTCATATAAGAATAAGATGGCAATTTAATTCCTGGGTCATTTTTTCTCTTCCTTTGCCTTTTTCATTACCTTTTTTTGTTATTTAAGTTTTTCTTTTCCGTTTCTTGTTTCTTTATTTTCTTGCTACAAGGATTGCAAGAATTGTTGAACGGAGTGCAATTTTTATGCAGCCATAATTTACAAAAAATACATTGAAGCTAATCTTCTATTTTTTCAGTCTCGTAGTAATTTTCGCTGCATCCCACATAATCATATATATTATCTTCAGGACTGGAACTTTTACTGACTAATTCTATCGTTTCTTCTTTCTCAGAAGTTCAATCTTATTTAATTTTTTGCTTTATAATATTGATTTTTTTTTCATAATCTTGTTATTTTTACTTTTCTTTTCTTAATCCGGAGATGTGATTGTCAGGTACTTTGAAGGAGTGTCATTTTGTGATCGTTATGAGATCTTAATGTTGAAGGCATTGTTGGTAATAGTTCTTGAATCCGTTCAAATGTAGGATTCTCAAGCATCATTGAAACCTCTTCAATAACTCTATCATTTTTAAGATTATCAGAGATGTAAGCATAATCTGGAAAGTATAATTAGGAATATAAACTTAGCGCCACTTATGAATTTGTTATTCGATTTGAGGTTATCGTTTCATCGAACAGGCCATATCATACTGAATTAGCCTACTCTAATTTAAAAAAACAAAACGCATTATGAACGGCATATTGTACTTAGCAGAAAATAATATAATAATTGAAATATTATTATGAAAAGAAAACATATATCTACGTTTGTAATTTTGTACAAATAGTTTAAAAAGTAATATATGTATGTCAATAGCTGTGGAAAATGTAATGTTTACTTCAATTCAAAATCTTCGATAAATAAACATTTATTTCAAATTGACATACCTATATTAATTTTTATACTACTTGAATACTCTGAAAAACATTTAAATAGATATTAGAAAGAGAAGAAATGTAATACCCCTTATATGGTGAATACACCTTAAAACTTAGTTAATAAAATTATTTTAACAATACTTTAGTTCGACTTTCATAAAATCATCAGTTTATCAGATAAAAATGCCGATTTGTGCTTATGAATTTTGCAGGGCAATAAACTTTTATTCTCCATTCGAATATTTATGTCTGGTAAAACTAAATTTTTACTTTTTGTTTTGCGGACAACCAATACGGGTCCGTATGATTATCTATCTGTCCACCTGTTGCACAAACATGAAACTTAACAATTTATTGCAGTGGCCATAAATAAATGTACGCATAACAAATCTGAATTAATCCGAGCGCACAGCTAGTATAATTATTTGCGACATTAATTTTTTATATATTCACAGGAGACACACTTCTTACCCAAAGGCATATAGATTCAGGAGATCAATTATATTTTTTTGTTTACTGTATGCCCACGTATGGCAACTTATATATACTACGTATATACAACGCTTGCTTGCCACACTTATCAACGTAATGCGCACTGAATTGTCATTTTCTAATATTGCTCTCTAAATTTTTGGTGTTTCATAAAATTATTTTGTATTATGTAAGTTTATTATATTATTATGTGTTTTATAATGTTAAGTTCGTTATATTAAATGTATAATGTATTTAAGTATGAGTGTGATTAAAATGGCGAATGTTGTTCTAAGGACAGTACCTATACAGCTGTTCAAGAAAACATATCACTGTAAAATACTAAGATTGCCATCATATGACTATAAAATAAACACAATCAAAATAATAAGATAAAATTCTTTTATGTTGTTCCTTTTTTCATGATGGCATTGACTCGAACCAAATCTGTTCCATGGCCTGAGAAACAATCCTAAACTTATCACACAGCCACCGCTGTGCATGACAGTCGGCTTTACTTTTTTCGCCTTTTTTTTGTGCTGTCTTACATATAATTTTGAACCAAATATTTCAAAACTTTCATTTATTTGTCCCAAGTACTTTTTTAATCTACTATAGACCAATCTATAGACTAAAAAAAGTGATGTAAGGTGGGCTCACTCCACTTGTTTGACATTTTTTTAAATCTTCACTATTCTCTTATTTTTCATTATTAGTTCCACCTTATACATACATTCCCATCAAATGATTTTTTAATTAGTCTAAATTGTCTCTTGAAATTGTGTCATGTCATATTGTTTGAACAAGCATTCTTTTTGGTTTACATCCCATGTCACAGACGTCAAGAAAGATCCATTGTTTTTTGCATGAATTTGGGTTTTCTTCTTTTAGGTTGTGAATTTTTATTTGAAGTTAATGTCAAGTTTGCAGACATTTCTTGAGTCTCTTACGTTTGGTAAAATCACAGGGGAAGCAGATTATATTAGTTCCCTTTTGCAAAATTAGTACAAATTTTTAAATGAATCTAAAATAATTCATTTCTATTTCTCTATCTTATTTTTTATCATTATTTCTGTCCTACGAAAGGTGAAGCAAATTCCTCATATGTTTCTGTAATTATATCTTCAAATTTTTCTCTTTTCTGGAAATTTTTGATCTCAAACTTTCATTAGCAGCTGTCCTATACTTCTGAATATTTTTCATATTTTACTTTTTCTTTGTTTTTTCTTGATAGCTTTGTACTTCCTTTGGTGCTTTTAATTTTGGTTCATTAATGTAATATTCCCCCTGTAAAGATTTCTTCTATCTCACTTTTACTTTTTTCTCTTTCTGTCACCATATCTAGGAGAAAGATTATTATTATCAGTTAGAGTAGCGGGCGAGGCATCATATTTTCAATATGCTGCATTGTTCTTTAATAACTTTTCTCTCTCACTCATATTTTTCACCAGTTTTCTATTAGTATAATAATGTTATGCTTTTTATAGATATTGTTTGTATCCTCTTTGTTTTGCTTCATTCTTTCACAACCACAATTTGGCCTTTTGACTAATGAGCGATATAGCTTGTGTAAAACCTGCAAAAAATGGAAAATCTTCAAATTAGATAATCAAAAGATACCTTTAAGACGAATTACTAGAAATATTTTCAAATGAAATAAAATAAGACTTACCTAGTAATTAAGGATACAAAGAATAAGATAGAAAAATATATGTGGTAAATCCCGATGACACATCGACAATGGTTGGTTAAAATTCAAATGATTTGTGGTTAATGCTCGCCACACCTTTTTATCTGACAACTGGCTTTCCTTTTCATGCATATAGAATCTTCACATGGCATATAACAAAATTATATGCCAAGAGGCTTTTATATATAAAATTAATTTTTAAAATAAGTCAAAATGGTATTTTACCAGTAATGTATATTTCTATGCATATGTCTAGCAAATAATAATGTTTAGTGAAGTTAAACTTCTTCGATCCGAAACATTAGACAGGTATAGGAATTTGAAAATAATACCTAAGTGATTTCGTTCATCTAGTGCTAACATTTTCTACTCATTTCCTTACAGAATTTTTTTCATTGCTGGGGAATATCCATTTTCCTTTCAAGTATGAAATGTCTTTATTCTAACATATTCTTTCTACAGTCTCTCAGAATTTTGGCTTATTTTTTGTTGACAGTCTTTTTTTGATATACTTTTTAGAGTCACCTTCTATTTTAAATATTTCTAGCACTTATTTCACAGGAACGTGCATGTTTTAAATATTTGTTGTCGCAACGATTTAGTGGAAGTTTTCTTATTTACATATACTTGTTGAAAATTAAATATTTCATCTTAAACATTTTTGGACAAATGTTCTCACGAGTTGTATAATTCAAGTAGAGTAATACATTTAACATCCCATATTTTCATAAGTTTACACATAATTGAGACCATTATCTTTCATCTGTTTGTTTACTGAAGTATTTTTGGTCAAAATCTCTTCAAATTTGCAAGCGGAGTGTCCTCTCAAGTATTTTGTGATGTCAAGTAAACCAAACTTAAGATCTTTATCAGTCATTTTAGTTACCTTCTTGAAACTAAGTATATGGGAAGGAAACTAAGTGTAGGAGTAGAAATTTTTTTAATTAATTTGTAATAATGGGATATTGGTCAGTGAAAGTTTATGAATACTGTTATTCAGGAAAAATTATTTTATGTTGTTACTTAATAATTCATGAGCGATTTACTTTAAAAAAAACTTAAGTTAGTGACTTAAAGCACACCAATGTTCATCACCTAAATGTTTACATTATCCTAACTTGTATGATCAATGAAAATAAGACAATTTCAAAATAATATCTTATGAATAGATGTGTTAATAATTTGTTAAAAATCAAAATTGCTATTTAAAGTTTGTTGCACTGTTATGATACCATAAAATGTTTATTACTACAGATTTAGACAGCAATACACTTTGTGATCATCATTTTGACATTATATTCAAAGAAGTGATGTATGTGAACTTGTGTCTTTTCACAAGAAATATTTTTTTAACATAAGCAATTATTGAGCCGTGCCAATTATTACAGCGACATTAAAAAAATATGCCACTCTGAGAATCTGTATCTCCAATTATAAAAAATGATTCACATTGTTTTTGACAATCTGTCAGATAAGTCACTTTGAGACATGAGCAATGATATATTTACATATTTTTATTATAGGATTTGAAGAAACAGAAAGTAAGAAGGCATAGATAGGATGAACGAACATAAGCTTTGGCTTCTGTTGATTTTTTTTTGAGATGACATATGATACTGCTTATTCTACAGCTTTGTAGCATATGCCATGAATTAGTATTCCTAAAATGATGCATTGTGTTCGGGACTGATGAGGGTGAGGAAGTTATTAGAGTTAACCGACACCACGAGTAAGTACTCCGAGTAAAGGTATGACTTTTAATATTATTTAATACGTTATAGAAGAGATAATGGAAAATATATGTGTGTGCGTGTTTTTATGTGTACTGAATAGATTGCGACACCCCCATGTACCGATACAAAATAGCCATAATCTACACGAATAATCTACATGTGATCGAACTTTCTGAGGTCAAATATATAGGGGATACACAAATTTTACTTATTTAACCTATTATGTATTTGATTGTATTAGTTGTACAGTAGTCATTACAAGTTATAACAACCACATCTATTATATTGTGATGTTATAGAATGCATGATTCTAAAGATAAAGATGTCGAGACCATTTTGCCCTGTCAGACCAAAAATGGCCGACAAGAAGCCACTGAATGAACGGCATGTAAGGGCCATGGTTTCATACTTTTAAAAATGAAAGTTTGCGCAACAAGTTAAAAAAAATTAAGAATGTATATAAGCATATTCAAGTCTGCTGTGATTGAATGAGAGCAAGTTCATTGTATTTGATTTTTATTATTCTGTTATTGTTTCTGTTATCACATATTCGGTTGTCCAATGATTACTTGCTTTTGTATTATTATTATGTATTGGTGACCAGTATGTATCAATACTTAAATGTATTATGAATAAATAAATATGTTCTCATTCTTAATCTTCATACGCAATTAAAAATATAAACTAATATTGTTTTGCATCTTCAGAACTTATTCTGGGTGGAAATGGCTTAAAAGAATATATAGACATATGTATAAAGAATACACCCACTTAAGTCAGCAATAAATGACACCAACTGCGTAAAAAAAAGATGTGCCCAATTAATATTTTATTACTGATATGACAGCTAAAACGATATTAAAACTCGGATGATCCATGGAAAAATTCACTGATAATTCTTCAGGGGTGTATACTGTATACACCCGAAATGGTTTGTCTCAACCCTTCATTTTCGGATAGGTGAGTTTTAAAAAATCATAATTTTGACACTTAGTTCGACGAAGACATAATGAAGCGTATAATTGCGACCTTGATGCATTTAGAGATATATTATTCGATAAAACGATCGACGCAATCAGCTGTTTCAACGCAACGATTTTGCTTTTTATTACTTAGAAATCATGTATTGACAATTCGTATACAGATTTATAAACAAAAACCATATTAATATCACTGATTAATTTAATACCATTTTCAAAATTCACGATAGAGTTTTCGACTTACTGCCAATATTACACGGAATGGTGACGAACCAGCACTGAATCATCAATCTAGGTCGTGACATTAATTCCATACAGTTGTAACAACTACGCACACGTAGCCCAGACGTTAAATTTTAGTAATAGCTTAAATTTACTAATTCAAAAATTGCAAATAAATTTACACATTTAAAACAAAAAGAACTTTTACCAGCAAATATAGGAGTGTAGTTATGCCGCATACGCGGCAGAGCACGTTTGGCGTTTGCACCTTTTTTAAAATTACTTAAGTTAAATCGTTACAATTATTGTGAAACGTTCGTTTTAAAATATACAGAATTTAACAAAATTTAAAGTCTTCAACACTTGAAGGAACAATCCACACGTTGAACACTTAACTGGCACGTGCGAGACAGCGACGTGCGTTGGCGAGACTGACGCACCGCGGTTTGTGCGCAGGGTTGGCAACGTGCCGTCACAATGCCGTACTACACAGAAGTGTCGGACATGTATATGTATACATACATTTAGCTTTTGGTATCCATAAGAAATTGTGATTCAGGTACACGTATAGTATCGGTGAGATAGGCGTTGACCAATTCAAATATGTGTTATTTGTTGCATGTTTCTTAACACAAGAAGAGAATCTATGCAAAACGGAAAATTAACCGTGACTTTCACAAGTAGGTCAATACCACTTGGGCAGGTCATGCAGATAACCTAGGTGGGGGGAGGGGGTAACGACCCATGAACGACAAAGCAGAGCTTCGGCTGTTGGGTCAAATAAGTACGATGAAGACGCCACGCGTACACTTTTTTAATTACGAAATTGATAAAAATAGCATTCCAATTCATACTATTACCATTTATTTCGAGTACGACCTTAACACACCGCTAAGTGGTACCGGCAGATAGCGAGCGTAAAAAAAATTGTAATATTCTTTCAATTCAATATAGGTATTCTTTCAAAATGCAGTGTGAAACTAAATTCAGCTGCACAATAAAATGCTATGTGACAAACACGTGAGCAAACCAACCGGTTTGTAAAGCTACAAGTTATCCTTTTGGTAATTATATTATCGTCAGATAGGTTTACAAATAGGAAAATGTAATGGCGGCAACCTACGCTGATTTCTGTTCAAATTACCAGCCAGTTGCAATAATTTTCAGTATATTTTCTGAGAGATCTATATTCAGGCATATCGCGCTCCGACGTTTCCCCCCACCAACGATGAAATGTACGCAAGGAACGTTTTATATACAGGCTGGCTAGAAATGAGCACGTTTATATCTACATTTGAGGTTCCATTAGGACATAGGTATACTATGCCGCAGTCATATGGTTCAAATCTGATAGAAGAGGATCAATTTTCGAATTCACAAGAATTCGTCGTTACGAGTTTTATCTTCAATTAAGTTGAATAAAGTTGTGGTAAACATCGTTATCTCATACTGAGACATTCTCTTATTAAAATTATGTCTTCATTTACAATTTTATCTATCATCGGGTTTCTCAAATTTATAAATAGTCCTAGTAGAAATAAGAGATACTTCCTTAGCATTCTTGACATTAGGAGACATGCAGTCCATATCTTATTATGTATTTGCGAGAGTAAATTTAGAAAAATCAATAAGCTTATGTAAAAATTGCACGATAATGTTTTGTGACCGCCGCAAAGACTCGAAGAATTATCTTGTAAAATATGATCGGCATAAGCGCTTGGAAAGTCTATAGAAGTCGATGGGCAGATAAATAGAACAAAGGAGCGCGCAGCGGGACAGACTAGTTCTACGAGCCACTTGTGCCTCGAACAGCGGCACCTGCATACACGCGCAGTACGTAATAATGATCGAGTATCCTAACCCTTCGTTTCTTAAGCGAGTGTTACTACTCCTTTGATAATGTTAGGATGTTGAGCGAGTAACGTCCCCCCTCCCATCCCTTCACTCCAGATCTTTCTAGCGGTACCGTCTACTGAATGTAAGTTTGGCAAAACTGCATAATACAACATTCTATCCTCATTGGAAAAAAGCGTATAATACTAAGTCTACAAACTTTTATTTTGGACTTATCGTACATGGCTAATCAATTATTTTTTAAGTAAGCAGTAGCTTCCTTAACTCCATCTAAACTGCTGCTTAATAAGTGTTACTGATATGTATGTATATATCTACGTTTAGCCATAATACTTACAATAGAACAACACTCGGTCACTATTCTAATTGTCATCGAGTTCAGTAACGCATTTCATTCTATGGGTTTCAATGTTTTATTAGATTGATTGAATTTAGTCTATGGTTTGCATGATCAATAGAATAATTTACATTGCCGCAAATAAGCGGACAAAGCTTCGCATATCTATGCTCGGGAGGACTCATTTAATACTGATTAATTACGATTGACACTTGTCAAAAAGTTGCATTGCAATTATTATTTATATGTAAACTACCAGAAATAGACACACTGATTCTAGTAACTTATTTTAAAATAGCAAGTAACTCTTTTTTAGATTTTAATCTCATCAATCGATCGGCAAAAATACGGGCATCCAATATAGCACAGATGACCGGTATCGGTAGTAAAAGGCTTATGTTTAAATTCGACATAATCGATATTACCGCAGTTTTCTTTAAACAATTGTGCTACTTTTTCTTAATCGTGGTAAAGAACATGGGCATATTGATCTATCAACATTTTAGCAGCCCCAGGTTAATGACGTCAGTTGTCGATTGTTCGGGAGAATATATAGTGCATTAAACATTCTTTTGGGTATAAAATATAACACTAGTTCCGAGATCAGATTAAGGCTCAATTATGGGGCGATGCGTGATCGCCTTTTTCTTAATATTTTATGTAATTATATTTTAAACAGCCTACACAGAGCTTCTTATTTCGGCACTAGATTCACAGAACTATTTACTCAGTTTGAATTTACGTCTAGAAAACCTAAGTGCACTCCCTAATTTTCATTGCTAAACAATTTTCCGTTAATGCCGCTATGTCATGGAATTCATTGGATTCCAGCATCAGAAACACACCACCAATACACGCTTTAAAAATTCGTCTGAGTAATCATACCTTTCGCAATAGGACTATACCTCAGAATGAAATGGAGAAAGCGTAGACTTTCGTTTTAAACTTTGATCGGCTGGAAAGTCCCGTAAGATATCGTGTCCATCTTAGTCGAGATAGCAAAGGCAAATAAAATCGTTTTTTGGAAGTATTTCGCTTCCTACGCCTTGCATGTCGTTGGAAGTTAAAACTATTATGATTTTTATTGACACATTTCCTGTATGATTAATCGTTTTACAGAGAGCAGAGAGTGGGAAGGCGTGTATCCGTTTATAGAATAACTCTATGTAAACTGCCGAAGCAGATACATAGTGCACTTTACAAAGTTAATTATAGGATAAGAATATTAAAGTTAAAAAATTGCTGATTTATAAAAAAATATTTAAAAATAAGAAATAAAACTATATAAATAAGAATGAAATTAAATACAAGATTAGCAATTGTAGACGTTTTACTACACACACAATATAATATTGATGCATGTTATTCAATTTATCTATGATTTATACTATTCTATATATTTTTATAGCCGGAAACGCAATTTTAACAATGATTTTTTTAGGAACGCTAAAGTATATACAGATAGGTGTGTTCAGGGGTGATTCCTCTCATGGTTCTGAAAGTAAAATTAATGCGAAAAACCTAACGTTGCCGAGATAATCACTGTCAAAGTTTTATTACAAAATTACTTCAATATATTTATACCATCAAACGCAACTCCCAAAAAACCAGAATATCAAAAATTATCAGAAAATTAATTTTCAAAATTATATATTAATAATAAAATAAGCTGACGACTCGCAATTTGCCATGACGTCACCCATGAACGAGTATTCTAGGTCCGGAAACGTAATTATAGATATTATAAAAAATAGTTATAATATATAAAAAAAATAAATATTTTAAAAGTCTAAAGTATCGTCAAGGTTGTGAATGTATCGAAAATCCATGCTTTTGTGATGACGTATCATTTCTGAGCAAATACCACATGCATAAAGTACCTATTTTATAGTTTGTTTTTTACGTTTGCCCTGGACACTAAGATTTTCATAACAGGTGTGACTGCTCTCATTTGATTTAATAGACAAAAATAATATCAAGATTAATTTTTGACATTTTTAAAAACATTTTATTTTTATTTTCTTTTAATAATAAGAATATTGGGTTGCAACACACCAGCGAAGATATGTCGACTGACAGTAATATTCAGTTAAAAAAATATTTAATTTGAGATTGTTTCATCTACCACATTTTCAGCGCTTAAAATAATTAGATGTAAAATATTAACAAATATCTAAGATTACAAAAATATTACTGAACTATGAAACTCATAAAGCATATTTAACATTCATATTTAGCCAAGGGGAAGTGAAAAAGATTCTCTAAACACAATTTATATTATTTTTCTTCACATTAGCAATTGCGCAAATAAACGTGATGATTTTGACTAAACCCTTAAGTGTAATCTGTAGTCATTACAATGATAAAACTATCATATAAATGTACACTGAACCTAATCATTTATTAAACATACCCGTTTGATAAACCTAAATACTGAAAAAAAAGCTGAAAAAGCTTCCCACGAAATTAAGCTAGAAATCAGATACGATAGTCTTGTTACATAATATGGTGTTAGATTGAATGAAACTATGACACACCTGGCGTTTCGCTGCTTAAAATTTTCTTTAATGTCTTGAAGGTATTTAAAATTAGTAAATATTATGACGGAGACACTAGAGTATTCTCTATTTGTCATCCGCACATGTGCTGCTAATACAATCTAATCGAACTTGTATGGACTAAAATTAAAAAGATTGTAAAATTAAAAAGATTAAAATACATCTCTGAAATAATTTAATGAAATTTATTATTACCCTAGTTACGGCTAATGAATGCAATGTATACTGCATTAAAGTTAGATAAAATTAACGATTTGATTATAAGATATATTATTTTAACAGTTATAGCGAAAATAAAGAGTTTTTCCAACGACTCTAAATGGGCTCAAACTTTATAGTAAACTAAATAGATAATGAATGAAAAGTATTCAATAGAAGTTAATACGTCAGACTGAAATTACTAAATAAACATCCTAAGTCATACTGAAATTATTCAATAGAAGTTAATTTCCAGAAATGTTAGTTAATTGATAGACATTTTAATTGGTTATCAATGTGATTATCACTACATTGTGTTACCACAATGCTAAATCGCCCATCACTACACGCTATCTTACCGTATCGTCGGATTTGATGTTTTCCAACTGTATCCCCGTGGGAACTTTCATAAAGTTGACTGAGAGGGGTATTCAAGTAGACTGGATGATTCTATCAGACGGATACCGCCTTCACCAGAAAGCTACAAGCGCTTTAAAAAATTAATAATTTCCACGACCAAAAAATGAATCCCAAGAGGGAACCTGAAGAATCCACAGAAAAAATCCTACATTATTATCTAACCGCCATGGATGTCTGTGCCATATGTTTGCTCAATCGATTAAGTGGAATTGGCCACCGCACTCGTTTACGGAAAAGGGGGTATTGGAGCAGAAATGAGAGATGCGAGAAGTCCGAATACCTGAAGCAGACAATCCGACACATAATTCTGGGGTGTCCTTTTATAAAATACGAGGGTCACGCATAAGACTTTCCAAAATTCTAATGAGCGAAGCCTAGAAATACTTAAAAATGTAAATTTAAACTTTAAGCAGTATATTTTCTGTATATCGTAGTGTTTTATAAAATACGAGGGTCACGCACAAAAGACTTCATAATTCTAATGAGCGAAGCCGTGAAATACTTATGAACTTTAAGCAGTATATTTTCTGTATAACGTACAAAATAGAAAATAAAACCAAGAAAAGCTAACAAAGTGTGACTTTGGTATTTAAGTCGATCCGTCTGTTAGTCAATGCCTTATAAACTGTGTTATCTCTATATATATATATATATATTTACTTCATTACATCTGTTATTAGAACATAATGATTACGTGAAGTACATTTTTCCAAGCAATGTCAACATGGTGCAAGTATTTAAAGTTAAATTGTTCATACAAAGATTTGTTCATAATTCAAAAATGTTCATACGTTTATTACATTAATTTATTGATAAATCATTTCAACAAAAACGTAATTTTCACTGTAACAACGATTGATGCGGGAATTCATTACACAATAACTTTTTGGGAATTTATATCAAGGTTTTGGTAATTTTTTCAAGGCTTTAATAATTTCAATTGTCAGAAGCACAACAAAAATAGCAATTAACGTAATAATGAGCATAGTTGCAGGTGAAGAGGAAAAATAGAATAACGAGAATGTAATAAGTTCAATTCGTTTATAAAACACGAGTGATAAAATGGCATACTGTATTCTTTTTGTAAAACAATTAAATCCTACTATTTCACTCGCACACTGAAAAATACTCAATAGTGCATTGTGTTAAGGCCTTTAATACCAACATTTCTGTCAACTTCTATCGAATTATTACTGATCGCCTAGCCGTAAAGCCTTGAAAAAACCTATACAGGACAGTGTGATTTGGTCGTAAATATCAGAATCGACCGATCACAAAGAACTTCATGACACTGTTGAGCAGATTTCTAATATTTACGAAATAGACAATAATTATTCCAGCGACTTCAAGCTTTATTATATGACACTAGTGGTCATCCAGTGGTTGAAATTTGATCGTAATTCATTCAATTTTAAGTTTGAACGTCTATGTCAAAGAGCATATAGATAATCATCGCATATATTTTTTTAAATATTGTTTTATTACGTCAGTTAAGAGCGTGTATAAATACACCATTAGCATGTGTTGTCTGCCTTAATTCTCTGCAATACCTATTCAATTTAAAATTTAATGTTAACATCAGTTGAAAAAACCATATAAACTTTAACTACGCCAAATATCACACTCCTCCGTGTACGTAATATGTTTAAAAAGGGGTACAAAGTTTTCTCTTCACGTATTAATATATAGACATATTATATACAAATTTTAGCTTTCTGCACTCCTTCTCCACATAAACTTAACTATGCTAAATCTCAAACACCCTACGTTCCCGCAGTATGCTTAAAAAGCGGTACAAAGTTTTCTTTTCACGTATTAAAATATAACCGTACTAAAATTTATATTATACCTCCACATAAACTTTAACTATGCCAAATTTCACAACCACTACGTATGCGCAGTATACTTAAAAAGGTACCCTTTTTTAAAGGTTTCTTTTCCCGTATTAAAATATAGACATATATAAATTTTAGCTGTCTGATGTCCTCCACATAAACTTTAACTATGCCAAAACTCACAACCACTACGTATGCGCAGTATACTTAAAAGGGTACCCTTTTTTAAAGTTTTCTCTTCCCGTATTAAAATATAGACATATATAAATTTTAGCTGTCTGATCTCCTCCACATAAACTTTAACTATGCCAAAACTCACAACCACTACGTATGCGCAGTATACTTAAAAAGGTACCCTTTTTTAAAGTTTTCTTTTCCCGTATTAAAATATAGACATATATAAACTTTAACTATGCCAAAACTCACAACCACTACGTATGCGCAGTATCCTTAAAAAGGTACCCTTTTTTAAAGTTTTCTTTTATCGTATTAAAATATAGACATATAAATTTTAGCTGTCTGATCTCCTCCACATAAACTTTAACTATGCCAAAACTCACAACCACTACGTATGCGCAGTATACTTAAAAGGGTACCCTTTTTTAAAGTTTTCTCTTCCCGTATTAAAATATAGACATATATAAATTTTAGCTGTCTGATCTCCTCCACATAAACTTTAACTATGCCAAAACTCACAACCACTACGTATGCGCAGTATACTTAAAAAGGTACCCTTTTTTAAAGTTTTCTTTTCCCGTATTAAAATATAGACATATATAAACTTTAACTATGCCAAAACTCACAACCACTACGTATGCGCAGTATCCTTAAAAAGGTACCCTTTTTTAAAGTTTTCTTTTATCGTATTAAAATATAGACATATAAATTTTAGCTGTCTGATCTCCTCCACATAAACTTTAACTATGCCAAAACTCACAACCACTACGTATGCGCAGTATACTTAAAAGGGTACCCTTTTTTAAAGTTTTCTCTTCCCGTATTAAAATATAGACATATATAAATTTTAGCTTTCTGATTTCCTCCACATAAACTTTAACTATGCCAAAACTCACAACCACTACGTTGCGCAATATACTTAAAGAGGTACCCTTTTTTAAAGTTTTCTTTTCCCGTATTAAAATATAGACATATATTAATTTTAGCTTTCTGATTTCCTCCACATAAACTTTAACTGTGCCAAAACTCACAACCACTACGTATGCGCAGTATACTTAAAAAGGTACCCTTTTTTAAAGTTTTCTTTTCCCGTATTAAAATATAGACATATATAAATTTTAGCTGTGTGATCTCCTCCACATAAACTTTAACTATGCCAAAACTCACAACCACTACATATGCGCAGTATACTTAAAAGGGTACCCTTTTTTAAAGTTTTCTTTTCCCGTATTAAAATATAGACATATATAAATTTTATCTTTCTGATTTCCTCCACATAAACTTTAACTATGCCAAAACTCACAACCACTACGTATGCGCAGTATACTTAAAAAGGTACCCTTTTTTAAAGTTTTCTTTTCCCGTATTAAAATACAGACATATATAAATTTTAGCTTTCTGACTTCCTCCAAATAAACTTTAACTATGCCAAAACTCACAACCACTACGTATGCGCAGTATACTTAAAAAGGTACCCTTTTTTAAAGTTTTCTTTTCCCGTATTAAAATATAGACATATATAAATTTTAGCTGTGTGATCTCCTCCACATAAACTTTAACTATGCCAAAACTCACAACCACTACGTATGCGCAGTATACTTAAAAGGGTACACTTTTTTAAAGTTTTCTTTTCCCGTATTAAAATAAAGACATATATAAATTTTAGCTGTCTGATCTCCTCCACATAAACTTTATCCCCTCCCAAATCTCACATTTCTCCGTGCGCGCAATATACTTAAAAAGGGGTACAAAGTTTTCTCTTCACGTATTCATAATATATAGATATAATTAAAGAGTAAAATTTCTAGTCACATACGCGTCGTTCACAAAGCTGCCTTCTTCATATATAACTATGCAGAAGGCAGCTTTGCGAACGATATATATGATATATCGTTATGAATATACACACACACACACACATATATATATATATATATATATATATATATATATATATATATATGTATGTGTGTGTGTGTGTGTGTGTGTGTGGGTATATATTCCTCTAACGACTGTCGGCCTCCAGCCTCAGGCCGGAAAAAAGTAGAAGAGGAAATTTATTTGCTTTCTTAATGAAAGAATATACATAAAAATGGTATATTTAAAATAGAGTTCCGTCGCGATTATTTCATTAAAATATAATTTGAAAAAACTGTGCGGTCGGGGATCCCCGCCAGGAACGAAGTTCCTTGCATTATTTTTTCAACTCTAAACAAGAAAGTATTTTAATGTAATAGTAAGAAACAATTTTTCTTTTAATGTCGCATCGTCTGCGCCTCGTTGTACACACCATATTTAGCAAGATTCAATATTTCATTTTGCAGTACTTTTTCTTTTTGATTCTGCCTGAATTGTTGTTGACATTGAGCGTTTGTTTTTGGTATTTTTTTCGCACTCTGAAATTTATTTTTTTCTCTTTCGATACTTTATTTTTTTTTCTCTTTCGATATTTAGATTGATGAAATAAAAAAATACATTTTCAGAATTATAAAATTTCAGGTTAAAATTAATTTGATATTTAATTCAATTAAAAATTAAGCCTTTTAAAATTAAAATATTTTTATTTTAATTATTTCAAAATACCAATTATTTTTTTTCTTATTTTATTATATTAATTTTTTTTATTAAACCATGGAAATCACTGTCACTATATTCCGATATAATACTTCAATTATTTTTAATTAACATTAAAAGAATGATTGAAAAGGGAGGTTATCTACACATTAAAATGCGATAACAAAACTACAAGATCGAAAGAATCGATTCTAAAGGATTTACGAACTCTTCCACAAGAAGCGACAATTCCTTTTGGGCGGGTAAAATTACCTACGTTACAGTTGCAATAATTTTTCATAATTTGAATGTTTTTAATGAATAATTTTCATTATCTGCCGATATATGTTGCGAAGAGAGGTCCAAAAGTCCGCGGAATGGAGGGGAAGGGAGGGGTATACATTCTTTCTTGGTACCCGCTAATTAGGTACTCATTAGATGTATATAGGCCAAATGTCTAGTCCCTAATGTTATTCGTTAATTAATAATCGTCCCTTAAAGAAGTAAAAATCTGGAAGTGAACTGAGAACATGGAGAAAATCGAACTACGCGCTGTGATTAAATTCCTCACCACATACTTCTCAAACTATTATTATGGGAGTTGTTTACGGGGATCGTTGCCCTAGTAAAATCGCGGTTTTACAAGTGGCATGGCTTATTAAAACAAGGTCGAGACTCGATCGAACACGACACCCCCAGGACGGCCGATTGAGGCCACCACGTCGGATATTGGTGTATCAGACACAACAATTTTGAGAATTCTACACGACCACCTTGGCAGTGCAAGATGGATTCTGAGAATGCTTACGCCGCCGCAAAAGCAATGAGTCGAGGCGTTTAAGAAGTTTTTGAAGTTGTGTCCTGACGAACCTACGCCGATTTTGGAGAGAATTGTGCCTGGAGATGAAACTTGGGTTCATCACTTTGAACCTGAGTCCTAGTAAGAATCAATGCAATGACACAAAAAGGGTACTCCATTCCCTAAGAAGTTTAAGGTCTCGGAATCGGCTGGAAGATTGATGGCAACCGTTTTTTGGGTTTGTGAAAGGATTTTATTGATCGACCGACTGAAGGAAGCTATCAAGAAAAAGAGACGTGTCAAACTGGTCAGGTATGTGTTGCTCTTGCAGGACAACGCGCCGGTTCATACAAGCAAAGTTGCGATGGATGCTTTTCGCAAACTCGGCTTCAATTCGCTGATTCATCCACTCTGTAGCCCCGAACTAGCTCCCAGCGATTTTGATCTGAAAAAAGAGCTCCGAGGAAGAAAATTTAAGGAAGAACGCCAGTGAAGTGAAGGAGGCAATTTCAGTTCATTTTCAGGGCAAAGATAAAAAATATTTTTGGAAGGTTTACAAAAATTAATTTCAAGATCTAATAAATGTATTGAGCTTAAGGGAGATTGCATTGAAAAAGAAAAATAGTTTCATTATTTTATTTAACTTGCAACCCTTCTGTTCCGCGAACTTTTGGACCTCCCTCGCATATCCTAGTGTAAACGATTTGATTTGACATCATTTATGTCAAAATACATTACTCTCGTGTATGGTGTCGTACGTTTATTGATTTTAAATTTTAAAAATAATTGATGACCGTGAGAGTGCTTCATTCACTCAATCGACTGTTACTTAACAATGAACAGTATACACAAACACGCTTGCTACGGTCTTAGAACGCAGCACGCGAGTGTCGGCGCAAAGCATTACAACAAAGCATTACATACTTGCCAAGTACACATGTCGTACGGCCACTACGTGGGAGTCCTTCGCGCCGATTCAAGCGAGCTAATTCGAGCCGCGGCGCAATGTCAAAGTTTATGTACGCTAATGTGCTGCTGCTAAGTATCCGGCACATTCAACAGTATTCGTAATGTCATTTTTTTTTTAATTTGACAAACCCAACAAAGTACGGTTGACTAATATAATAGTCTGATTTGTTCTATTTACGTGCTATTTAAATCGATTTGAGCATAGACATGAAACAGAGCTATTAGGCAGATATGGCATGTGTTAATTGTAAACTTTGTCGTTTCATGTTCGTATTTGATTTTATTCCAAGCTACATGAAAAACAACTATAATGATATAATAATATAACAAGCACATTGGAATATGCCCATATGGAATACGTATTTACAACAAATCGTTTCACGTATCCTCTAAAATGACTCGAATATACAAAGCGTGGTCTAGTGATGAATGATCTGAATGATCTTCAATCAGATATTGTAAATAGCACGATACGGATTTGAACCCACTCACTCGTACGTGAATTCGAAAATCTTTACCGCTACGCTAATAAACCAATTCTGCATTATAGTGAAATGTTCAATTGTTTATTAATCTTTTCCGCAAATAAGACGTTCAATATCACAGAATTATTCGTAATGTATAAGGACAATCGTAATTACAACCGATACTATATTACTCATTACTTTAGCCACTATAGATAGGCGATAAACATAAATATGTGTGCCATATTAAAAATAATGATAACAAAATATGGACATATTTTCGATTACGAACGTCATTATCAGATCCACGGTCACTAAGTAGTCTTAATGCCTGGGTAAATGGTTGCTTATATTAATGTTACAAGTATGTATGCGTATATGGTATGTATACCTTCAGTATCGCCACTCTATCGCTCCTCAACCGACTACCACTAGTGTAAAGCAGGTTTTTATTATCTTTACTAATATTATGTTGAAACACAAAATGCAATTTTTTTGAATTTCAGAACTTAATAGATAAATTTTAATGAATCTTTTGTTGCATTAAAAATATTGTATGCTATACGCAATACACATAGGGGCGTTTCGATATAAGTATTTGAATATTTTTGGTTCTATACCAAAGTACGCACACGAACACACACGACACACATGTATATACGTAAGTATAAACATTTTTCCTAGAATAGTTTGGACATGCAGAGAATGAATAATAGAAAAAATATTTATGTAATTGGAAATTTGTGGAAATACAACTTTTTGGTTAATTGCAAAATATAAGACGAAAATAATCTACAAATTTTAATTTTTTTTAATATTAGTCTCTAACTCAGTTAGTCTCTCTCTTAATAATAAACTATTTTTTATTTTCAATATTTTTTCAATCGTAATTGCACTTTAACGTTTCATTATAGCAAATAGAATATTAAAAAAAACCAATTGCCCGCACATACGGTTTATCGCTTTACGAAATAACTTCAATTAAAGACTTTTATTTAACCCTTGCATTTACAATATATATATATATATATATATATATATATATATATATATATATATATATATATATTATAATATCTATTATATTGAAATATTATATTTCAATATAACATTTACATTTCGAGAAAAGCATAAAATATTATATACGAAAAATATTATTTATTATAATTATATCATTTTGTATTTTGAAGCCAGCTTGCTATGCTAATTTAAAAACAGCCTTTTTTCTACAATAAAACTAAAAAAAATTATAAGAGTATCTGAATGGACAACGTAAAGCGACTCATTCCGGTGGGTAAAACAACTGGGAGGAGAGATATGATATTAATGTACAAGAAAAAATAAGGAAAACTGAGAAGTAAACACTTTTGATGAACAAAAGGATTTATTTACACGTTACACGGGCGGAGTCTACAACGCAGTTGGAAATGTTTATCATCTGCCTGAGTAACATTATACTAGGAAGTCGGCAATTAAACAATTTCACTACATAGAACGTATTCCGAAGCGGCGAAAATGACGTCAAATAGTAAGAAAGCAAAAATATATAACAATGAATATAGCTTTCTCGTTATCGTGTATGTCGGCTGCTGATAAGTAGCGACGATGACAAACAGGTTTCTTGAACTAAACGTTCTGTCAAAATGTCGCGACGTATTAAACATTTTGTGCAATGCTTTGTTAATCCTGTCCGATAGCAATAAGCTCAATTATCATTATATTACGGACAATTTCGCAATTAATAGCTGAAAATAGTTTTGGTAAAAATATCATCCTCGAAATTCTCTACTACATTCTTTCATCCGTTTCAACGTTTTAATAATAGCCATCGAAAAATTCACAAAGGAAAAGTTTAAAATAATCAATTAATTTCCATGTAACTAAAGACCTTACACAGGCAATTAATTAAGATACCGCAAGACTTACATAAATATCCAACTCCGTCTTTTACAACTTAATAAATAATATTAAACGAGGGTTTTTTAACGAGATAAAGAAAATCTCAAGAAACTGCTGAGATAGCAGCAGTGTTACCCGAAAACATTGGCACAGTCCATTTTTTTACATACTGGTTTGATATGATCGGTTTTCATTTATACGTTTTTAAGGGATATTTAATGTATTTCAAGGCAGTATTTTTATATAATTCTTTTTTTAAAATCTCTTTTAAAATAACGAGTAGAACATGAAATTTAAAAAAATCCTGCAAATCATATAAGAACGAGCGCGTGGCGGCGTGCGTCGCGGCAGAGTACATCGACCGCGCCCGACTCGGCAAGGTCGTCGGCCGCAAGGTCGCGCTCGCGACCGCCGCGACTCGGTCCGTCTCGTCTTCGGCCAAACTTTGTCCCCTCGTATCGTGGAAAAGGTGGATTGCACCTCTAAATATTATTTCCGAGCTATCACACGATACTACAACGCGTCATCTCTAATCACGTTGGATTTTTGGAAAAGTAGAATATGTAAAAAGTAATTGAAAATTAAAACAAATCAAGTAAAATTTTTACGTTGATCCAATCTGTGTAAGCTCTGGACGGGTCGCCTTAATTGTAATGTTTAACAAAATTAAATAATTAAGAGCTTGCATGTAAGTTACACGGACGTAATGATCACTGGTGATTTCGGTCTGCAGACAAACATCGATAGATATCATCACTAATGTTTTAAGATTTGTTTTTTTATTTATTTAAGGACACTCTGGTTTTTAACAATTTATTATTATTTTTTACGTTTTGAATCATTAAAATCCTACATTCGATACCCATTTCCATAGTACTTAGAAAAACACTATCAAGTTAGATACAATGGCGACTCACGTCCGCCATATTTTATTTTGAGTGACGTCATATATCCAATGATACTCGTTATGCTTAGACAATTTCACTGACAACGCAACCGTAATGGGCAGTCATTTATACTAGGGGACTATATAAAATCACTTACGAACATGAAAACATTATGCTTCTTTGGAATAAATAATAAAATGTTATTTATTAATAGAACTCATTGCAAAATACACGTTTTACTTCCTTTTACATTTTTGTATCAAAACACAAGATCACGTGATGTGAACTCGTACTATTGTGACGCAATTTCGCAAAAGTCCTGGAAAAATTATGTGAAACATTCTTTAAAAAATAATATGAACATCGTTGTATTAAAGAAATATTTAATAATAAAAAGTATGTGGACGTCGTTTTATTAAATAAATATTTAATACTTATTACTAGTATTAAAGGTTTTCCATTAAGTAAACTTTCAACCTTTAACTAATTTAGGGCATATTAACTTGAAGTATTCAAAATGCAACGTCTCCGGCAGATCTGAGAGTTTCAATCCGCGACCGTATCACAATAGATGACAAAATCCGATCTCGTTGTCAGAATCAACTGACTATCGACCATTAAATTTAGCAGCGTCATTTAAAATCGTTTGAACACGTGTACCGCATAAGCCAAACCCGGCTTCCTTATCAGTTGTTTGGAGAATTCGGCCTGATGAATGGAAAGTCCAGCGAGATAAACCAAAAAGCGAATAGCATAAAGAAAAAATCACAGCTTCTAACCGGAAGAAATGGAATGAAGTAGTAGAAAGAGATCCTGAACCTACTGCATTAAATTGTGTGTTAATAATGGGATAAAGTGCAGCAGCGTTTGAGAGATTTTAAATATTGCTTTCGGCGATGCTGCTGTTAGTAAAAAAAAAAGAGCTTAAGACCGGCATAAATGTCGTGAAGACATTGAAGATGACTAGCGTGTTGGACGACTGATCACATTAAAAACCGTTGAAAACGTGGAAAAATCAAAGAAATAATTATGATTGATCGTCGAAATACTATCAGAGAACCTCCTGATGAAGTTGGCATACCAATTGGTTCATGCCATTAATTTTTTTCGGATGTTTTGTGTATGAAACGTGAGAAGGTTATGCTCACTGTGTTCTTCGATTTTAGCGGCATAGTACACCATGAGCTCTTGCCACAAGGTCCAACTATTAACAAAGAGTACTTCTTAAACATTCAATGCCGCTTACGCGAGGCAGTCCGAAGAAAACGTTTGGATTTGTAGCGAAATAATTCATGACTTTTGCATCATTTTAATGTACCTTTACGCGAATATTTGACTAAAACAAAATTGCAATAATACCCCTGCCTCCGTATTCATCAGACTTGGCAACCTGTGCCACCTTTTTTGTTCTCAAAAGTAAAGTTATAGAAGGGTTTCGGGGAATGAAAGATGCACTAGCATAGGTTTATCATATCTAATGGGGACTACTTATAGCGGGATCATATTAATGTATATGAATAAATAGTTTTTTCTCTCTTTTAAATAAAGAACAATTACCGTTACTCTCTGAACATAACCCGTATGTTAGTATGACTAAATGGCCACATAGTCGTAATAACATATTCTAATAAGTAGGTCCAAAAGTTTCCGGCCTATCCGCTTTGAAATAATTATTAACAGACAATTTTGTTACCATTTTTTTAGTATTCTTGTTCGCTTTGATAGATATTGTTCACTAAACACGACTAAGTGCAGTAAATATTTAAATACGTAATGCAGTTGTTAAATTCTTAACTAATACGATAAATCTTCGACAGAGATCAAGCAACATGTAAATGTTGTTTATGGCAACTCTTCACTTTTCATATCCACTGTAATAGAATGGACAAACTAATTTCGTTTAGGCAAAGAATCAATTGAACGCGAAGCCCACCTAGGACGGTCATCGGATACAATAACTGACGAAAACATTAAACTAGTGGAAAAAAGTACAGAAAGACAGACATTTAGACAGGTTATAAAATTAGCAGTAAGATATGGTCTTTCAAGAACAAAAGATAAAAGAACCTATATGAAATTACGACGTTTGAGCACTTATTCCCCGCTTGCACAACCGTGCACTAAAAAGTAGTAAAGAATAGAAGAATATCGAAAAAACGAAAAGCGGATGTCCGTATCTTGGAAAGAAGGACGTAAATAAACAATTTAACGTTTGTAAATTAACAACACAGATTTTTGATAAAATAAAAATAGGTGAAGTTAAAAGATGTGTAAGGTATCTAGTAAAGAAACTCTTTATTTAAAATATTTGGAATCAATTTAGAAATTAATTCGGAAATATGACATAATACGTTATTCCGCCGCGACGTAATGTACATACATACATATGTAGTTACAAGTTGGTACAGAAAAAACATAAAAAACTGGGTATACATTTATTATTCAAAGTATTGTTCATCGCTGACCACTACTTTCTTTCAACTTTCGGGCAACGTACGGATCCTGCGCCGAAAAAACTGGTCCTCTTCTGAAATGACAACGAATCGATGCAATTTTTTACTTTCTCATAAGACCGGAAGTGCTGGTCAGCCGGGCCGCGTGCCATTGATCGAAACTAGTGATCGTCAGAGGGAGCAATGTCTGGAGAATACGGCGGGTGAGGTAGAACTTCCCATTTCTTATTCAAGTATGTCTTGACCATTTAAGCAAGACGGGGTCGAACGTTGTTATGCTGTAAAATCACTATAGTGCCTTTCGTCGTATTGCGGCCGTTTGTCTTCAATTCTCGGTTCAAACTACAAATTTAAAATATTAGAAGTGGTTGACATGTAAGAATATTAAAACCGTAACCAAAAGGCGGAGTCTATCAAAAGACGCCCCTAAATATATTTAGGAGGCGTGTCTTAATGCAGTGGTAACTCGTGTCTTAGTATAAATAGTTTCATATTGACTCAAATTTATAAATTATATATATATATATATATATATATATATATATATATATATATATATATATATATGTATGTGCATGACCAACTATTCATTTTTAAATAATATTTTATTTTTTAAATAATTTCTCTCGTATATCTTGTTATTAATTTTGAGTTTGGATACTTATAATATAATATAAATGATACTTGTAACCTTAATTCAATGTTACTTTATCAAAATGTTTTGACTAAGTAGACTATATTACTTTGGATTGCAATTTTTAGGGCTACTTGTTTTAACCAATTTTCTTTAATTTTTCATTCTTTTGGTTTCATTCTTTGGAAATCTATAAATAAAGAATAAGGTAGTCGATTTATTCAGAAAACAAGTGTTACATAAAAAAATTCATTTATTGAATTTGCTTACCTGAATGAGTCTACCGTCGAATAAACTTTAAACTGGATAACAAAAGGCAATTTGAAAGCGATCTTAAAATTGAAATGATTTATCTGATAATAAACTATTATATATCTGTAAGGATACACGCTGAACGATGATAATCGGGACAAATTAAACTATCTTCAAATCCAAATTGACCTTACATTTTTCTGTTAAACAAACGTAAAATTAAAATAAATCATCATGGTGCTTTTATAGTGAGATATTTATGAAATTTGCAAATTATTTTTTAATGACTATGTATTGTTCACAACCAGTAGTCAATAGATGCATGTTTATTTTTAAATATCCTTTCCTGAGTTATACAAATTTTGTTTCAACAAACCTAAAGGCCAAGTTTCCTTACATAAAGTCAAATGGTAACCGGAAGTATAAAATTAACAACTATTTTTACGGCAAAAATTTACTCCACACCTCTGTGTATCTATAAAGAGGTTAACAACTTACAAAGATTTATGACTTTATAATGATAAAAAAGTAAATCTAAAATGTGTATGCAGCTGGTGTGTATATTAAAAATTCGATAACGTTGTAAACCTGAAATGCTTACAGAATTATTACATAGATTTCACAATAAATAACGAGAAAATTTCGAATTGATGCCACATTTTACGTACCCGTGCAATACCTGACAAATTTCTGTAAATTTAAGAATTAAATTTAGAAATTACACATAAAACATAAAATTCGACGCGGATAATTCATTTTGTGTAGGTTGATAATTCATTTTGTCAATATGGCGCCCAGGTTACAAGGCAAACTAGTGCGTGGCGACAGTTAGTTAATAAAACGTATGAAACAAATGCGATCTCGCTCGAACTATTACAAGTAACGACTAAAAGAACGAAATGAAAATAGGTAAATAATATGTAATCATAAAGATAAAAAATAGGTAATCATAAAGACTGCTTTATGATTTTCGCTACAGATTTTATGATTATTTATGTGTCATTTGCTTCTCAATATTATAAATCTGTGGTTCTAACCCATCAATTACGCTCGATACTGATCGCTGTGATTGTTTCAGTCGGTTTTAGCGGAATACGCTACACAAAGCTGGCCACTTAGAGAGCGTGACCTTGGAGCCGTGAATACTCGGTTTGGCCGTCGATGTGGAAGCATGGCCGGGAACTCGACGATTTTCTGCGCTCGGATTCGGCACGTTCTTCCACTAATAGCAGCCTCATCATAAGTATTTGAAAGCATACGCTGAACCTCAGCCGCAGTTTACTTTAAATTGAAACCGAAAATGAAAACTTCCCACAAATTCTAAGAATTTGGCTTGTACACTGACATCGTAAATTGAGAAAAAATTTAAGATGGAGACATAAGTCGATCAATATATGAACGAGGTTATGTTAACAAGTACCCAAATGTATTGTATGACATATATGATCTATTTTATTTCGACCACCACTTACCGCTAGAGCCATCTATAGGATAACGGCGGAAGTAAAGTTGTACACCTATATATTTTAATTGCTGATGTAATTTCTGGGCACTTAGTAATTAGGAATGAAAAAAAAAACGAAAAAAATGTCGACAACCGTAAATAAGAGATTATTATTTAGGATGCAGACATTGTACAACTTCCAAAAAAAATAAAAGGGGTAAGTACCTTTTTATAAACTTTACAAGAACATTATTTTGTATGTTGTGGAACGTAGAGTTAACTGAACATACATTGGAGATACGCCATTCCGGCCAAAGTAAAATTATTTATAGCATTAAAATTGTATACAACCAGTAATTCAGCGACATCGATTATTTGATAATTTTTTTCAGAATTTCCGAGTTATTTATTTCACAAACGTTAACGAATGTATTAAAAGATTATGAGAAAGGTTTTAATATAAGGTAATTACTCAAAATAATAAGGTAATTACTCATAATGGGTGTCTTCTGTGGTTAAGTGTGAATACCTTTTTTATAGTTGAAGGTAATAAATTTTTTATTACTATGATCTTTGCATTAGATCCGACAATTTCTAAAACGGTTCAATATCGGTGGCATTACAAAATTAAACCGATTGTTATCACATGACATAATATTTCTGTGTTAGTATAGGGTATTTGGCTACATTTTTTTTATTACTAAAATGGAATAAGTAATAACATTAAAAACGGTTAAAATAAATATATCGTACCTAGGATTTTTCATTATCGACTCAAAAACTGACGAACTATGAATTACGCGAAAACGCCTCATACAAAACGCAACTGGCTTATGACGTCACTCGCTAGCTATTTAGCATTCGTTGTTACTATGGGTTATATCGGTGTTATATCGTGTTTAAATTATATATTGCATATTACAATTTTCTCATTTTTTTGTGTGGAAACTAAATTCATAATAACTTTTTCAATTTAATGAACAACAAAATTGACACCTTTTCCTATTTAGAAGTTTCAATTAATTGTTTGTTAGGTGCATTATTTCTTATGAACAAGTTTTTCTTAAACATACCGTACAGTTACGTTTTTACAAAAAATATCGACATCAGTCAAATACCCTATTGCATATCTCCCGTGATAGAGGTACACCCATATTAATATCAGTTTGAAGTGGAGATGTCGCGTGGAGATGAAAGCGGACGCACCATTAGCAGACAGGGCACGGGCCACACTTTTATCTTTCTGTGTGATGTCTGCAACACAAGGTCAAAACATTTTGTTAGTGTACTATCAACCGCGTACATTCGGCGATAGTGGGCAATCGGCCGACAGACAGAACTGGTGCTGCGCCCAGAAATGTACGCTGTTACATGTGTGTGTGTGTGTGTAACTGTCTGCGTTAACCAACGTTTGTAATGTGCCATCGCTTTAAGAGAAACTTGGATTAAACGGAATCCTTCATAGTTGATGAAGTTGGGTCTCCGAGACGGAGGTTCAGTATGAATTACATTAATTTCCTCCACTTCTAATTAAAAAAGATATCATTTATTTGGTGTCAAGTCATTGCTGTACTTCTTGCCATTAATTTATATTTTTGAGCAACTAAGTGACAGAATGTACTGATTTCTTTCAGATAATTCCTTATCACATTTTTAATGAACGTCTTCCACCCTCTTTTTATATTAAAACATGGTCGTAATATTTCTTGCATAGCATTATTTGTAGATTTTCAGTATCTGAAGCATATACATTTTCAGACCTTATAGAAGTATCATTAAAATCTTGTTGAGAATCAGTTGGAAGAAAAGCATTTTCAATGTCCAAATGAAAGAATAATTTCATTTGAACGTAATTTTACAGATGACAACATGGAAAGAAGAATGGAAACTTAGCAAATGAATTTGAAAAGCGATGGAATTTCTCCGAAATCATTGGGGCTTTTGACGGAAAATGCGTTAGAAAATTTACCTTCATTATTTTCTTTCAATGACCAGAAAATAATGAAAGTAAATTTTATAATTACTAAGGAAAATAACGTTTTCTTTTACTTGAATTAGTAGATGCCATTTACTTTTTTACCTACCTCTATGTTGTTCATGTTTGAAAGAGACTGGAAATGGTTTGTATAAATATAAACACGTTTAACCATTTGAGTGCCGACGAGCGCCATCGCGCGTACTAAATTTACAACGGGCGCGATGACGCTCGCGAAATCAGTTGCTGTTTAGCGCGCGGTAGGGGAGGTCGCTCGCACGCATCGCTAATTTTTTATCTTCCTACGTGTTACATAAAGTTCAAATTATAATATTGTTAGTAATTACAATATAAAACGGATCCAGGAAAAGAAACATTTTAACCCATAATGTCGGAATACGAAAATAATTCCGAGTGAAAATGATCGTTTTTTTAAGTTGTGAAGAAAGTGATAGTGGGAGTGACATTGTGGTGCGCTCACAATTTGGCGTAAAGCAAATTTTGAGTGATAGTGATAATAGCGATGATAACAATTATTTTGCTGATACGGAGGATATACCGGACTGCGAAAATACGATGTGACCTCGATTTCAGTTTTTGTTATAATTTTTGTTCACAATATATATTTCCATAATTTGCTTTGTATTTTATTATCCTTGTACAAGTTTTTATTAAGAAAACACAGAAAAAATCACTAAAATTGGATAATTTTTGGAAGAGATACAGTTTTTTTTCGAGACAAGGGTAAATGACATCAAAACCAAAAGATTTCTTTGGCATTTTTAAATATATATGAGTAAAAAACCATGGCACTAAAACGGTTAATATTCCCCACTTTTTTCTTTTTCGAACTTGGCTGATATATAGCTGCGGTTTTGTTTACGGTTTGCGCTTATTAATGATCTTTATTACATTTTAAAGATATACGTTGGGTGGTTTGTAGGTAGGTATAGTTTTAGTATAATTTTCAATAAAGATTGATCTATGCCTTAAAACGTGGATATTAATGCCCGACCAAGACGATCTTGGCTGATGTTTTGTCTATTTTCCCTGTATCCATATACACTCTCTGTGAAATGTTTTCGAACAAAGTCAAAATGCAAAAAAGGTAATTAAAATTTAAAAAGCAACTTTCATGTTAAAAAAATAATACATTAGTTTTGCTTATTTATATTTAAATAATCAAACGCTAGTAATAATGACCTTTATTATACCATCAATATATTATTGTACGCTAGATGGACGTATTATTTTGCTGTACGAAAAACAATTATTGTTAAAACTAAAAATAACGGTACAGCATTTCAGTTTGCATTAATAATAATCAAACAAAAGTATAATCATCTCACTTGTAAGAAAATATAAAATCCTTAATTTTAACAAAATAGTGAAGCGACTGTTATTTTAATTTTAAAAAACTGTGGGTATTGAACAAATAGTGCACGCCACCTTGGCGTTGTGAGTGTAGTGAATTTTTTGTCCTTCCCTTTTCTACAAAGGCCACTTTACCTAATTGTCGCAACCATTGTTTTGCCGTAAAACTATCGGCTGTAGAGTGGAAAATTTAAACTTTTACGCTACTCAAGTAGCGCGCGTTCGATCCTTGGCAGATCCTTAGATTTCAATCATACTGCAGTTATATGTCTTCTCAGAAAATTCACAGGAGAATCATAGACACAACTCAGTAAATGTATATAATGATGAAATAATTCCCATCCCAGAGAGAGATGAGATTCAATTAGCAATTAATAAGCTAAAAAATAATAAATCACCAGGACATGATCTTATAACTGCAGAATTGCTAAAAATGGATGTCCTCGGCTATATGATCATCTGCAAAAGTTAACTGTGAATATTTGGAACTCTGAAAAGCTTCCTTCAGAATGGAACATCAGTATTTTGTGCCCTGTTCATAAGAAAGGAGATCCAATGGTTTGCTCCAATTATAGAGGCATTAGCTTACTATGCACAAGGTATAAAATTCTATCCAACATTCTGTTTACGAGACTAAAACCATTCGTTGATTCTGAAATTGGCAGCTATCAATGCGGATTTAGGAGTGGAAAATCTACTATTGATCAAATTGTTTGTATACGTCAAATTATTAAAAAATCAATTGAGTATGATATTGATACTCATCACTTGTTTGTAAACTTTAAATCAGCATTTGACAGTGTTAGTAGAAAGCATTTAAAAGATGCAATGTATGAATTCAAAATTTCGCGCAAGTTAATTAGACTTGTAATGTGTTCTATGGAGACGACAAAATGTAAAATAAAATTCAATGGTGCCCTCTCTGAAGATCTCAGTGTCAATAATGGTGTTCGACAAGACGACTCACTCTCGTGTCTGCTTTTTAATATTGCACTAGAAAAAGCTATTCGGGATTCAGATATTAACACTAGGGGTACCATCTTTTACAAATCAGTTCAGATCCTAGCATATGCTGATGATATTGATATAATTGCTAGAAACCTACCAGCCTGGAGAGAGGCCTTTCTGTCTTTGGAGATACTTGCAAATCAAATGGGTCTGGCAATAAACGACTTCAAGACTAAGTACATGGCTATACAAAAATCTTCACCAAATAATACACATAATCGTTTGGAGATTGGCTCACATACATTTGAAACGGTAGACAACTGCTTTACTTACCTTGGATCTTATGTTAACAATAAGAATGACACTATCTCTGAAATTCAGAATCGCATATCATCGGCCAATAAATCATATTTTGGACTAAGCTCCATTCTTAAATCTTCTTTTCTTACAAGAAAAACAAAATTATTAGTATATAAAACTCTTATTAAGCCACTTCTAACATATGTTTCAGAAACCTGGCCTTTGACTAGAACTGGAGAGAATAAAATAAAAGAAAGAAGGGTTCAGGGAGGAGAATTTTTGGGGGTATCAAGGAAAATGATATTTGGCGAAGACGTCTTAACTCAGAAATCTATAGGTTGTTTGGTGAGCATCAACATCAAAAGAATGAACTGGGCTGCCCACGTATCTAGAATGAAAGATGAAAACCCAGTAAAGAAAGTTTTCATCTATAGGTTGTTTGGTGAACCATCAAAACAAAAAAAATGAACTGGGCTGCCCACATTTCTAGAATGAAAGATGAAAACCCAGTAAAGATAGTTTTCATCGCAAAACCTCTAATAACTCGTAGAAGAGGTAGACCAAAATTACGATGGATCGATTCAGTGGAAGATTTTAACATTCTCAGGATAAAGAACTAGAAAACCCAGGCGAAGAGTAGAACTTCCTGGAAGAATCTCCAACAGAAGGCCTTGGCCCACCCTGGGCTGCCGTGCCAAATATGATGATGTATGATGATGCAGTTATATGTATATTACTATCATTATTATATATTTTTTGTTTTTAAGATACAAAGCCCAATATAATGAAATAAAATTAAAATATAAAGGAGTTAGATATTATTATAATAGCTTCAAAGAAAACGACTCGTGCTACAAAGGTAGATGAAGTAGCATCACGCATCAAACACTGTCACGATGTCTACAGGTGACATATCAATCATTATGTCTGAACTGACGGCTATGCATGCCGAAATGTCGGTTATGCGGACAGATTTTCAAGTTTTCTTGAACTTCTTGGCTGCAAAATTTGACTTCAAAAAACGTATAAATAAGTTAGAAACAAAATTAAATAAAGTTGAGGCGTTCGAAGCAGAGGTTAAAAGCTTCATGGAATGTTGCAGCCTTGCAGACACAAAGTCGTGAACTGGAGCAGCATGAACGCCGCATAATATTGAAATCTTCGGTATACCCGAGCGACCGGACGAAGACTACGGTGAGCTGGTTCCGGGCATCGCGCGTATTGCGGTTATTGCGCTACCGCCGCACGAGGTCGAGTCGGTGCGTCGAGTGGGAGTAGCGCCGCGCGAGTATCGTCCGCGCCCTTTATACTACTGCCACTGCGGGCACAATCTATGCGCTATAGCTTGCTTGAAGCCGTGCGCAAGCGCCGGGAAGTAAACACCATCGAACATCTCTCTCCTTTTTACAAGGAACCCCTACGTCGAGCCAAGGAAAAAGCCCGATAAAACCCATACGCCTTTGTGTGGACACCAACGCACAAGTACGTGTGCGAAAAAACATGGACAGCCGTATATAAAAATATAGATAATCACCGACCCAGATCTTATTGTTCAATACTTAATATTCTCAATTATTTTCATTCATGCCTTAAAGATAAATTGTATTAATTAATTTTTTTATTTTCATATCTATTTATTCTGTTATAGCTTTACGTATCTTTTATTATTCCTATATATCAACCATTATGTTTAGTTGGGTTTTACATACACTTATTTAAGTTAGGGTTGTCTTTCTAAGATATAGTTCTTTAAATTGGAATACGTCAAAGAGGAGGTGTAGCTTTCTATGTACGCCGAGGTATATGATATCGCGAGATAATCACCCCGAACACAGATCTGAGCAACTTTAGTTTCGCATGGCGATGGGTCGCGTCAGCTGATTGTGGGTACTGCATATCGACCGCCAACTATGTCTCTAAATTTGACCAGCCTTAACTGCACCGCTGAATACTTTTTTTATGTAGATTTAGATTTACTTAAACAGGCTTATTCGAGCACCTCAAAGAACAGGATAACCGAACACACGGTAACTTTAACTGATTTATTGCGTTGCAGTCCGTGTGATATTAAACATAATGTACTAATTGATCGTAATAAATATTATAAAACCTTAAATATCTGATCGTAAATTCCGTCCCCGTTGTCTTAACAAAACGAGTATGGAGTTGTTTCGGTGGCATCAAAAGTCCGGCGGGACAGCGTTGCAGTGGGTGATGATATAAACAAATTTGTTAAGAAATTTAACACTAATTTATTAACAATTTTGTTGATATCGTCGCCCACTTAAATTCCATGTATCGCTTATGCAACCAGTGAGGAAGCGAACAGCACGCTCTCCATCCAAAGCGCGGATAACGGACACGATCCGTCTCACGATGCGTCTACGTGATCGAGCCCGCTCTAAAGCTCTTAAATCAAAGAAAGACATACATTTAGATTATCATTAATCGCTGCTAAATCTAATTTTCACAGCTTTGAGATGGGAGAGAAAAGCATATTTTACTTTTTAAATAAACATGCATTGTGGAGATAGCGAACATCTGTGGCGAGGCTTGCAAACATATCCTATCAGTAAAAGTAAAAAAAATAACTCATCACCATCTCTCCGATCCAGATCAGATCATCGATCACTATGCAAGGCTGCCTTGCCCCGATAGTGCGGACGCTGATCTCATTTCTTTTTATGATACCTATCGTATTGCTGAGACAAAAATGCATTTTCAGACGGTGAATGAAGATATTGTGTCGAAGATTGTGGATTATTTAAAGTCCGAAACTGCCGATGTTTATGGTATCTCTGCACGGATGCTGAAACTAACACTTCCGTACATCCCCCTCACCGTGATTACCAAAATTGTGAATCTGTCGCCACCTCTTCTACATATCATGAGATATGGCAAAAGCAGTTGTTATCCCAATAGGCAAGAAAAGTAGCGTTCAGTCATTAAGCGATCTTCGCCCCATAAGTTTTCTACCGACAATGTCTAAAATCATAGAAAAAATTGTTTGTAATCAGCTTAAAAGATTTTTAGCATCCATCAAAGCGTTCCTTACCCAATCAGGTTTCCGTCAGCACAGTACATCTACGGCACTTCTATCTATTACTAATGATATCCTACCCTCAGCCGATAGAGGGGAGGCTACGGCTGTCGTTTTTGTGGATTATTCACGTACGTTTGATTGCCGAACTTTGCCAATTTTAACGGCTAAAATACAATTTCATGTCATATCAGAATGCACGTGTGAATGGTTTAAAAACTATTTTAAGCGACGGTGTCAGTGCGTCAAAGTATTCGATGGTAACCAAACTCTTACCTCTAAAGTTCATGTCATTTTTAGAGGTGTACCGCAATAATCAATTCTCGGGCCGCTACTTTTCACTCTGTTAACGTCATATATTTCGAACAATTTGTAGCACGTTAAAACTCATTTTTACGCCGATGATACGCAGATTAATAAAGATCTCATTAAACTCTGGAATTGGTATAAATATGCGTTACTGTTAAGCCCTACCAAATCATGTTTTCTAATTATGGGAAGTAGGACTTAGGTAGCAAGATCAGGAAGACTGAAGCTTGCAATAAATGGGCAGTCCATCCCTATGATCACGTAACCGCAAAAATTAAATGTCGCTTTATGCGTCTCAAAACGTTATACAGATACCGCCCTTATCTGCCTGTTCCCGTTAGGAAGATTCTAGTTGAGAGCCTCTACTCGAGATTCTATCGCACAACCGGTTATCGGGGTAGTTTCCAAGTTTGGTGCACCTAAAATTTGGAATGACCTACCTCCGCCCCTAAATACCGCTGGATCCATGACTACTTTTACCGTTCGTAAGTGGCTTTTAACACAGCGAATGCACCTGGAACTTCGCCAGAGACAATCATTTTTCTTTAAAATTTAAGCCCCAGAAATGAATTCTGCATTTACTTGATGTTTTACTGAATAAAACGCACTTTCTGCAAAATAGCATATAGTATGTATTGACGTTGTCCATTATAGGCGAATAAACGCAATGATGTCTAGTGACATCATTGACATTGAATGTGTTAACGTTGATGTTAATCAATCGGGATGAATTATTTCTAAATACGTATGACGCATATAGCTTCTGCGCTTTTGCCCAAATAATTCAAACTTAGATTCATTCGTCAGTCCATAGATTATTCAAGTTTTTAATTTTACTTTTAATAAAATGTCATAGTAAAGCCATAGTTTAATAACGCCATCTAGTGACAGCAATGTAGAAATTTATCCATGTTTGTCAATTTAACAATTATATTTAAATAAGTCTACCCACAACTACTAGCAGTGTTTTATTAGGTTATGGGTCTAGTTCCATTTTTAGTGAAAAATATTGTCGAAGTGTAAAACATCAGTGCAATACAGGAATTAAATGTAAAATATTAGTATTTAGGCTGGATATCCCATTGAGAATGTTCCTAAACTTAAGGGGCGCGAGAGTTATGACGAGTCGGAGTTTGCGGCTGAAATTTTTTTTATATGATGGAGTCATTGTCTTGTTAAAAAATCGAGGACGCTCTTGTCAATATCTTTATATTCAAAAGGCGAAAGCAAATCTAATAATGACCATTAATTCCTCATTTTCACATCGAAGGGGAAAAGGTAGTTTAGGGCGTATGGAAGAAGCTAAAGTCGAATCGAGAGTTCGACGACTCCGGATTTACACGCAAGATAAGTTTGCCGAGGAGTTTGATTTCGATTTGTCTGGAAAACAGTCGGTCAATGAAGTCATACATAATTAATTAGTGAACAAAGCGCAAAAATTAAGAAGAACCGGAATCGAAATTAACAATGAGTGGATTTATTTTTTTTCTTTTAGCAGGCCTATCAGAAAAATTATTGACTGTGATTATGGCTAAATTGCCGGAATTGCCATATCACATAATCATAAAAATAAAGCTTCTATATATGATTATGGATGATGGTAACAATGATAGTACTACTGTAGAAATATCGTCATCTCTACCTGTAAAAACTATTAAATCAAAATCTGTAAACAAAAGAAGTAATAGTCGCGAACCGAATGAGTGTGCCAGTGTTTGTGTTTGGGAGATTGTTGTGAATGACTCAGAATATGATAGCATTGTGAGAAATGTTTTGTGCACTGATCTTACAACTAACTTACTGTCTGTCAGTCAGCTAATTGCAAATGGTAACAAAGTGCATTTTCTGAAAGATTTTTTTTTGTGTTAGAAATAAGCGGACTAAGCTAGTTGGTATAGCTTGAGTAGGCAGATTAAATATAAAATAACGACAATGATCTCACAGGTGACTAGGCCATATCAACAGTAGATATGACGAGAAATCTAGTAGAAGGGCTGTCTGTCATATAAGGAATAAACTGATATCAGCCAATTTAATTGCACAGTGTAGTGCAGGAGTTCCCAACCAGGGTGGCGCGCCTCCCAAGGGGGGCATAGAGAGATGTCAAGGGGGGCGGAAAGCGTTTGCATTTTAGAAAGAAAAAACAAAAAAAATATACAAACAACATTAACAAATAACATTACAATGTAATGTTTAATTTACATGCATAAAATTAATGAAATTAAATATCTTGCTTTTCAACTTCCGAAAAATTTGGCGTTTTGGTGTACATTTTTTGTTGAGAAATCAGTTTGAGTGTGTAAAATTATTGTCTCACTCAAGGGGGGTGGGGGGGGCATGAAAAAGTAATTGGGGGGGGGGGGGGGAGTCTCAACAAAATAAAAAGGTTGGGAAACCCTGCAGTAGTGGGAAGACAAGCAAATAAGGTTACCTTTTCCGCATAGTAAACATAAATAGAAGTGAGAAAGTCTCAAAAGTGCGTGCAGGTGTTTGTGGCCCAATGGAGATTAAATCAATTGGTTTATTTAGTTACTTCTCGCTTTTCGTGGATGGCTATAGTAAAAAGTCACTTCCATCAGGAAAAACGGAATCCTTATAAGATTATTCACGTGTCTGTCTGTTTCTCTGTGACAAACATTTTTCTCAGAAACCGCTTGACATAGATACATGAAATTTGTCATAGTAATAAACATTAGCCCGCACATATCTCAATACTGAGACTCAAAACTATCGATATTAAAGTTTTAGAGGTGTTGCGGGAGGGACTTGGATCAAATTAAGTTCTCGATTTTTTTTAAATTCCATATATAGTGTGGAGTATTAATAAAGATCTATATATTTTTTTCATCATCTTCAAAGACACACCGAAAAATATACAAAAAGAATATGTATAAGAATATCCCTCCCTTATTTTCAAACTACTCAACAATCTAAAGTTAAGAAGAAAAAAAAACAGATTTTTGAAGCCTACGCAAAGTCGTAGAAAAATTAATGTTTTGACTCTTCTGGAATATATAGTGGATAATATAATATAGTTTGAAAGTAATACTGCGTAATTTTAAATGTTTATAAGTGTATAAATGTGTACGGATGCCTCGTAATGCGAGTTCTGCTCTTACTCGACAGGTATTTAAAAAAGAAACAAAAATGACGTCTTCAAGTATTTTAAAGAGTTTAAATGAACGGTTGAGAAACAAATTAATACCAGTATCAAAGTAATAAGGAATGTAATTTTATCCTAATAAACCTGAAAATTATTTAGAGCAAACCAGTATAATAAATTAGTGTACAAACCCATATACCCCGCAAAAGAATGGGCTATGTGAACGGTTAAAACGTACAGTTGGGAAAGAGTCAGGTGTCTACATTTGAACTCAAATCTGGACAAGAAGTTTTGGGCGGAAGCAGTACACACGGCTGCAGATGTAAGAAATAAAGTATTAGATTCTGTACTAAACGAAAAAAACCTATTGAGCTCTGAACACGAAGGAAGCTAGATGCTAACCACATGGTTGACATCTGGCTCTTTGATATCATAATAATGCCACAAGTTCTAAAAAAAAGATTAAAATGTAGTAGAAAGCCCGTGCAGCATACTTTAGTTCTCTATGCTGAAAACGTTAAGGGTTACAAATTAATTAAATGATCATCTAACAAAGTTATCACCAGAAGAGACATTACTATAACTTAGTCGAATAATGATTCACATTTGTTTTAGGTTACTGTAAAAAAAATTTCAATAGTGTCATGAGATATTATGGGGTAGATAATAAAGAAGAACACACTCTTACAATCATGCATGATGATAGTACTTATGTAGAAGATGAGATAAGCTGAAAAAGACTTTGAGACTAATTCTTCAAGTGAAAAGAAGACTATTATACGGATCGATAAACTTAGAAATAATCAGGGAGAAAGGCGAAAACCTGATAGATTCGGTTTTAGTAACATATCTATAGAAACTGATGCAAGTTTTCATCGAGACCTGATAACACTCAGAAAAAGTTATGAAAGGATCAGAATTCAAGGAGTGGCGTCCAGCATAGAAGAGGAACTGAAATTATTTGAAGTAAATGAGCAATAGAGAAATAGTAGACAAGGCATAACAAGCAACAATTGTTCAGTACGAGTGGGTGTTTCCTAAGAAAATAGAAAAATGACAATAAAGTGTGGTATCTCAGCCAAAGTTGATGGCGAAAAGGTTTCGCACAGAAAGCAATAGAAACTATTCGAATCTAAAACTGTTGTTTGCTTTGGTAATTTAGTAACGTTATTTTGAGAAAATAATTTATTAACGGTATTTAGTCGTTAGTCATTCATTAAGTGCAGTGATTAAAAGCTAGATTTTCGATGAATTGCGGGATGCTAGAGGTGATCAAAATGAAGAGACTATTTCTGGTATAGTAGTAGTGGTAAACCTAGGTGCTGTACGTGTTGTAATGTAAAAGTACAATAGGTACTTTGTGTTTCCCCGGAAACTTTTCGCCCATATTGTATATATGTATACATATATGTTATGTATATGTATGTGTGTGCATATGAATTTTTGCGTATTTCTCTCGAAAATATATGATGAAAATAATCCATAAAACTTTAACTTAAAAATAATTGACACAGGAATGGCTCTATCAATTTTTCAAAAGTAGAGGTTAAATGCTAGCAGACATACTGAGGATTGTTGCTGCAAAAATTGAAATATTTTGTTATCACGGTAAATACCGAAAGAGAAAGTATAAAATACATTATTAGAAATGCAGGTACGAATATGGAAAAAGCTGTTACCTTACTGCACGTTTAAGACATTGACTGTACGTCACACAAAATGCGACTACTTGGCAACCAGGGACTTAAGACACATGAAACCGTTGTTGCAGTCTTCACGAAATGTGAAAAGATGGCAACACATTTTTGGCACTGAAATACAGCTCAAGATGAGCTTGCAACCCTTGCAGGGTTCGCACAATTATTTTTCAAAATTTTCCAAAAATGCATTATAAGGTGTAATTGCATCGTTTGTATATTAAAACGCATTTTAGAAAATAAGACTCCTGATAACTTTACGCGTCAACTAATAACAAAATTTCACAACTGAGTTCAGAAGAGCAGATGATTGTAGAAAACTGATTATTTACTTAAACCATTTGAAGAAATTACTAATGAGCTAAGTGCGGTTAAAAATTCCATATCATCAGTGATTCCGTTAATTGGCAATTTGAAAAGAAATTGATGAACTTGATTTATCCGGTCAAAGCGTTGAAGATAAAATTCTCATTTTAAATCGGGAACGCAATCGCAGATTTTCGCTCACCTAATGAAGTGATCAGAAAATCTTTTAGCGCCCTCAATTCGAAAAATAATTGGTGAATATTCACCGTAAAAACGTGCGGAAAATGAACTGAGATTGTCAATGTGGTAGAAAGTGAACAATTAGAAGTATAGACTTCTTTATCATGTAACAAGATAATATTTAGTTACGTCCCCCACGAGTATTCCCAGTGTATGAATGTTTAGTGGAACTGGTGTCGTTCGCAAACCTTAGCGAAACAGATTGCAAGGAGAAAATGCCTCAAGCTTTTATTTTTGAAATGTTATATTCTGCTGCTCCAATTTTATTATCTGCTGATAAACTTCTTATTCTTGTTTTAATTAGTTTTAAATAATTTAAAAAAGCTGTGAAATCCTGTTTGTTATAGTAAAACATTTATAAATTTAAATGTATAATTGATGTTTTAAGGAAGAAATGTTTTTTCTCAAAAAAAATGTTGGATATGTAAAGTATATTTTAGCAACAGAAAGTTTGTTTACATATTAAAATAAACTATTTTGTTGTTCACTTAACATACCATATTTTTTCTATATACTCTATGTACTTTATGTTTTCTTCACATATTTTTCTATTTTAATGAACTCAACACTAAAATTTTGTTCCAATCACATTCGTAACGCATTCGGATTATTTTTTAATATAAATTCGGATATTAGAAAATCATGGGGATATTCGTGAATGTGAATATTGTCACATCACTACACTTTTCGTACCGTTCAATACTGTAAGACGGATAAATGGTCCACGATATCGCGGCAAATCGCTTCGGTGATGCCGCGCGGTGCCCGGTGTGCGTGCACTTAACCCTTGCGTTAACTTTCAAATACGAGTAGTGCTTATCGAGAAAGGGATGAGATACGAAGTGTTTATTAATCATAATTGTGTTATTTTGTACTCGAGAATGTATGCAGCCGATTGTTATATCAACTTACAATTCTGTACACGTAATTCTTCATATATTGTTACATACAACAAGAGAAGGTAAGTTTATACGTCAAATGTTTTGGGAAAATATCAGGAGCGTATCTAGGATCGAGTAAAAGCCACCATAATTTTCTTTAACATTTTCGTTGCTTTCTGACTATCTGTTTAGGTGTACACGCGGTAAGGATTGAGTACGTGGACTTAGAAATTGTCGGGAGTATCGCAGCGGTTCACATCAAACTTCAAGCTATTTTATTAGATCAAATATACTTTTCAGATGTAATCGAAACTTATGACCCAAAAAGATAACACTTATGTACATACGTAACCGCGCGAACGAGGCACAATTTTAAACAGTTAATGCTATTAGTTTTAACGGCATCACGTTTAATTATTAGACTAGCTTCACTTACCGTTTGCTTTTAATTCAAAATAAAATAATTAGTTTAATTAGCGACAAACATAACAATTACCACATTTTTTATTACTCATATTCCTACTAGTATGTAATGACAAAGACATAGAAAATCATCGACAAATATTTAATTTCATTGCGGTAATGAAGGCGTTACCGTGATTTGAAATAGCATTTGGCTTATTGATGTTGTACTAGGACAGTAAGCTAGCTACCAGATTTTGACAGCGGATTCGCTCATGTATATTTTTTATATTCCAGGGGGAGTTTTTCGCCAGAAATAACGTTTTCATCTCAAAGTACCCTCGATCGGAATAAAATTAACTTGCAACTTAGCTTCTATGACATTTGCATCTTAAAGTATCCTCGATCAGCACAAACGTAAATGTCATGTTTCTTACTCGAATTTTAAGCCGTCGCTCGGTCTCACTACTTGAATGCTAATAACTGTATTCTCAATTCCTTAGGGAACATTTGGTCGAAAATGTACTTTAGATTTTAATCTGAATTTTAAGCAATATCTCAATATATTTTTTGAAAATATCTTCAATGTACACCTCTATTACAGTTTTACAATAGTATAGATACCAAGATCTGTTTATGTAGAATTATTTAAGATTTCAATAATAAAGGTTTTGAGTCAGGTACATAGCGAATATTTTTTACCTAATATAGACTTGACTAACATAAAAAAGCAAACAAGGTCTAAATTATAAATTTTAGTTTTTCACTTAACATCAAAAAGATTCCAATTTTTTTACAGTTGTCATAAAAGTGGAAGTAATATTTAACGAAATAGTTAATAAAACATATGCTTTTATTAAACTATTTTCATATATTAATTCTCACAACGTGAGCATGTTGCCTACTATATCTTTCACGAGGTTTAAAGCATAGTATCTACATATTTAAAAAAATGATAAAATCTAGGATAAACGCTATAATTTTCCTATAATCTTCTAGTCAGATTTTACTTAACGTTTTTTCCAGATTTTAGGTTGAGTAGTTTCGGAAATAAGAGGCGGGGTGCCGGTGCGGTGCTTTAGTTTCGTATAATTTTTGGAATGTTTTCAAATATGCAATTTCAAATTATGAAAAAAAATATATATTCCTCATAAGAAACCCTTTCAAATAACTAAATAATTATTTAAAATTTTTTTACACTTTTTAAAATTTTTATACGAATGATTTAAAAAAGTTAGCTAGTGTAAGTGCGGGTTAATAAACTGTATTATTAAGCCAATTTCAAGTTTCTACGTTGCGTACTTTCTGAGAAAATCGGCAATGACTATAGAAAAACGTAAATATATTTCACGGGGGCAAAAACATGATGTATATTTAAAAAATTATGAAATCTAGAATAATCAATAGTTTTCCTACAACCTTCGCCCGGTTCCGGAAAACCCATATTTATTAATAATTTTTGTATTTTTTTAAATATTTGTGATGAATCCTGCATGTCAAAGAAATATAACGTATGCCGCCACAAAGAATTAAATTTTATGTACAATTTTCGACAAGTTTTTCACAAAACAAAATATAATTATTTATGAAAAATTGTGATAATTTTGGCCAATTACGCACAGGTTTGTTCATCTCACTCCTGTGGCTAAAAATATTTATGTTAGGTATTCGACTTATTTTTACAATTTGCCGCGATAATGTTTAAAAAAACATGGGCTTAAAACAGAGAAAAAAAATGCCGATAATTCAAGTAGCACAAATTGTTTTATCGGCATATCTCTTGCCCCAACCGGACACTCTATTGTTTAAATGTTGGTATTATGAATTTCTTTACTCGACTTTATACCTACTTTCCTCTCTCCTTTATACGTTTTTGGGGCGAAATAAATTTCTGTTTGACACTCCCTCCATACATTCTTATCTCCATGGGCAATAAACATTACTCTTAATAAGATACATGGAAAGTAGCAGATTTCGTGTTATTAACACTGTCATTAATTACATTTTATAAAAGAAAGAATAGAAATGTCGGAAAAAATTGATTTCAAAACGTAATAATCTCAGGTATGATTTTAAATTAAAACTTAAAAAATTAAAAAATATCAGTTTAAAAAAATATATAATAAATAATATCGCTTTTAATATTTTTATAGTCGGTATTCTAAGATGTATTACCAGTATTATTGTAATGCAATATTAATATTGCGGCGTTATATTTACCTCTCTTTTACCTCAATTTTGCACTATATTCTAAATTTTGAGTATATTAATTTTCAAATTAATCAGCTCAGTCTGTAACTGCCATATTTGCTAGCAGTCAATTTAATTAAAATTAAATATATTCATACTCGTTCATTTTCAGAGTACACGAAATTAGGTGTGGGGACGGAACAAACAAATGCGTCCGCAGTTATAGTGTTAATTAAAATTTCTAATAACTTTTTGTATTTATTAATTTTTTACATTTGACATGTAACATAATTATATCTCGTGTTTTCTGTTTACAGGAATATTCTTTCTCCTGTAAACAGAAAACAATTCTCTTTTTGATTGTGGCATGTCTCACGTACGTATTGCTATAGAGAATACGCTTTTATTCAACATTTCCTCTTATTTGCAATCTGCGCAGTGGGATTTGGAAAAGCAATAAGCTGTTGCTGGTATAGTATGTATTGGTGTAGTTTTACACAGTTATATGTATCATAATATAGACTTGCCCTTTGGAGTCTGTTTTCTTTCTTATCCTTTTTCTCCTTTTTCACTGGAGGTTTAGCTACGGGCGCCACGTTGATCTTGACCAGAAAAGCTTTCTGTTCAGGATCAACATGGCGCAAGTAGCCAAACCTCCAGTGAAAAAGGATAAGAACAGTTATATATAGTTTCAAACCATAACGATATTCCATTTACGTCTTTAAAACTGACATCTCTTAATCATGATAACGTTTGCAACAAGCTTGCGTGTCTGAGATGGCATGAGAAGAAGCGGAATACACAAAACCTATTAGCATTGTAAATGAAAACGGCGTAAAAATGATCACTGTAGTATCGGATGCTCGTCGGTTTAACTATAAAGTCCTAAGCACTCATTATAACACAGCTATCAAAGGTCTTCACAATAATAAAGTTATTTATATTGGAGTAAAAAATAAGTACTATCATCTCACTTGTTGATTATCCAACAAAAGCACTAAGCGTATATCACATACCTGTTTAAAAAATTATACCGGTCCTTCGACTAGAATTGAGGGCCATTATTGGAAGTAAATTTTAAAAATATCGTCGGGAATACCGTCTCATTTATTGACAACTAATTGCCGAGGGAGACTCGAGTATTTATTGCACTGTAAGAAATTCCCGGCTTCGTAGAAATATCGCAGTAGGTACAACAAAATGTGATAACAGCCTCTCGCATAAATATTATTATTGTAAACCCTTGTTAGCAATTGAATAAAACACATTTCATTGAGAGCACGGAAACTTGAGGATAATTACTTGCGATCGCATTAGGTCTAGATTTGGCGTAAAACATTGGCATAGCCAAAATCGAAAGGCGTAATAATGTGAATTTAGTTACGGAATGAACAATTTGTGGCTTTTCCACAAAATAACTCAGACCGCTCGTAGACCGACCGATATGTAGGAGGAAAAAAATTTCTCCCCGAGATTCTTATAGTGGTGGTGTGAATTGCAGTTTACGTTCTTTTTTGCATAAATTTATTTTCAAAACAAACGCTAGTTTGGAAATAAAGAAATTATAAATATTACGTAAAGTCTTAATGGTGCTAGAAATAGCACATATAAAAAATTGTGCGTGTACTTATTACGCGCGTTAGATGTTATACTTCTTTGGCATAATACTTGTACAAGTATAATTTTATTTAGCGCGCAAATAATTAATGGAAATAAAATAATAAAAGAACGGGAGCGTGATCATACATGCGGTTGGTAAAATCTAAATTCAATCAAATAATTACAATTTTAAAAATTAAAATTGCTTTTCTTATTTTGCTATTCTCTATGACAAAATCAATAATAATATTAATAATAATTTTTTTTTTTTTTTTTAATTTAATTTAATTTAAAATAGAAGTCTATTATATAGACACTATAAAATAGACTTACTAACAATCTAAATAAAATTTAATTAATAATGATAATAAATAAATAATGCTGAACATTTATTGTAATTTATTAATTTTAAGTATTTAATAAATGATAAAGTTTAAAAACTTACAAGTACTATTTCTATTACGAATATTCATAATAAATGAATGTTTTTTTATTATGTGGACCACTATTAAATTTCAATTACAAAAAATATTATTTAAAAGCACATATACTATAACTTAAATTTGTATGAATATAAAACACGTATTATCTAACTAACGTTAGCTATAGACAAAAACGCTCAACTGTACAAAACGATATTGTTAAACATTCAACTCTACCTTAATTCCGCAACCCGCCGCTAGGAAATTTACTGTTGGAAAGAATTTGCGAGAATAAATTTGAAAATTTTGAAATGGAAGATGAGAATGTGATAAAAGAACGTGGTTTTTTTTTTAAATATTTGCATACAAAATAAACGGGCGGCAGGTCAGTGAAGAGAAATATACGTATTAATATAAACTTTTAGTGAAAACACCTGTAAAACTTGATTAGATCAAGTATAAGAAACAGAAAAAATAATATGTATAGAACCTGTATAGAAGAATGAGACGTATCATGATTCAGCAATTCTGGTAGTCTATCTATTTAGATTTGTCTTATGTAGCGTTTCGTCAGTGATAGTGCTTTGCATTAAAGTTTATTTCTTTATGGCACTCTATGTCCAGACCTAGTCTTTTGCAAGAAATAGAGATAATAAAAGGCCAGTTTTACCAAATAAAAGGTAAGCTTCGTATCACTTAGCCACGATGTTTGCCTATTTGCGGTCTGGACTAGTACTAACAAAGTGAAGTATGAATTTATTGGAAATTATTATTACTTCTGGAAAAACGACATTGTATCGTATTTAGTTTAGTTTTATGAAAACTGTTTGCATCCGGAATTGGTGGATCCTCAACAATCGACTTTTGCAAAGTTTTTTGAAGAAAATGTTTGTAAAGTCTGCAAAATTTAATTTTAATGATAGGTTTTATATCAGGTTTATGATTACTTTTTGTGGAGGCCACGAGAAACCAGGCTTCAGTCCTTTGTAGTTTCGTTGGGGCTCATGATATGAAAGATTTAAACGAGTGTAAAAGTATTTCACCTGCGATTATCCTATTCTTTTGTCTTTTACATTGTCACTACTTCCTGGATAAAACCGCATATGGAGACCGAATCATTATATACAGTTATTAGCTGGTCTGCTAAAATGGATAAAATCCAAATTTAGACTAGAATAATACTAAGATTTATCATTAATGTATCGACGTAATTTTAATAATAGTTACTAAAAAATATACAACACATGTTTTCATTTTAATTATATTGTAAAGGATCAAGATTAACCGCTTTGGTTTTAGAATTGATGCAAACCAACAAGCGGCGTCGCACAGTGGAACGAAACTATTATATGATGGACATAGTTTTTTTTACAAATTCCATTTTTTATAAATACCCATCGATACGTATCGTCGTTCTGACGAGTAACTGTTATTACAAGCTTTTGTCTAAGAGTGACTGATTGCCAGGAAAATAAAATTTCTATTTTTTTTTGAGCGAGAGAGAAAGTGCTCTGTTTTCGCCAATTCTTTACAGGTCTTGTGTTGAAACTACGTGGACTATATTTTTGGCTTATTGACTATAATCCTACATTATCAGGGCGCACCCAAAGTTGCCCATTCACGAGTTATGTGAATCCAAAAAAAGTTGTGTATTCTAGTGCCCTCGTAATAATAAATGGTTCTTCTAATTACCTAGAAAATATAAAAAGTACAAATTCTGCGAATGGAATTTAGTTTGATTCTATTAATCACATTTTAAAGTATTTTGTGTTCTGCATTAATTTAAATAGTCTTCTTTTTTTGTAACATTCCTAATTAATAATAATGAATATTTTGCTAATTACCAGATAAGTATAGAATCGATTTATGTCAAGTTGTGTGTAATTAGCTATAATTAGTAATTATAGTTTAACGAAAAAATAAAGTAGTAATTCCCACCTATACAAGTAAGAGTTTTATTGAAGTAAAATCATTTTGAGATACGCATTTCGACTACTAAGACATCTTGCAGTATACTTCAATATTTCTGTAACCAATATAAAAAACGAGAACAGTTAGGATCATTGTCAGATAATAAACAATTTTTTGAATACTTAAAGCAGACGCTAGATTTTAACTGGATAGAAAAAACAAGTGCAATACACCTGAAGTTTTATCAGAAAATTTGTTCGACTATTTGTGATAGATGGGAAAGATCAAATAGGATTCTTTCAAATTTTTTGAAAAAAAAAATGGCTTTTATGGAATTTCGGGATTAGATCGGGCACTAGATTGGAAGTGCAATTATCTGGCCTGAAAACCTTATTTCCCAACAATAAGGAACCGTTCTTAGAAAAGTAAGTAGGGTGATCTTTTTTTTTATTAGCTTTCAATTAATTTAATATTATCAACATTTTCACTCCAAATGTATATTTTTTATCAATTAACGCTTTTATCTGCAGGATAAACTATTGTTTGAAAATTAATAACATTACCTATTTATTAGTATATTTACTTAAAACAATTATTTTGGTTAAATATTTGACAACCTGTGATTAAGAAATAAAAATAATTGACACTGACTTACCTTTTCCATTTGTTTTTTTTTGATTCACATTACTCGCGAACTGGCAACTTTGGGTGCGCGCTGATAAGATGTAGTAGGATTGTAGTCAATGAGCTAAAAAATAAAGCTCAAATAATTTTAAAGCAAGACCTGTCAAAAATAGGTCGAAACAAAGCACTTTCCGTCTCCTTCCGTACAAAAAAAAAATAGAAAATATTTGTTTCCCGGCAAACTATCACTTTTAGACAAAAATTTGTAAAACCAATTATTTATCAGAATGCATAAAAAATTGAATTTGTAAAAAATCTCTATGTCCGTCCCATATAGCAATTTCGTCCCACTGTGCGTCGTTACACGTGCATTAGTAAAACGGCTAGAAAATATTCATTATTGAGCGTGCGCATTTTGTACACATGTCCTTAAAGAGACAAAAACGTACGGTGAACCTCAATTGTAGGTTAGATAATTTTCCTACACCAATAATTATGTAACATATAGAAAAAGAATTATATTCATAGTAGGGGTATAATATAAATGTAAGCGTGTGCAAAAGAAAACGTTGAAAACGAAATCCAAAGGGTATAACGTGACAAGAATATTTTTCTATTGGACGTTAAAATTAAACAAGTGAGGCCTTTCACGTGTTATGTCATAATACATTTCATATTTTAGGCTGTATAAATTGTGATGTGTTCAATAACGATGATTAAATAAGCTAAAACTAATAGAACACATCAAAAAGCAACGTACCCGTCCCTCCGTGGCTATTCTTTTTCTAGCCAATAACGATAGGTGATCTCGTTGACGTTTCGTCACTTGAAGTGACAGTGTTTCGCTATATCTTTCGTTCAATTTGTTTTACGATAAGAGAAAAAAGGAAATAAAATATATAAACTTATGTATTACAAACATTTTGAGGCGTATATTAAAAAAAACTAGTTATTGATTTCTTAGCATTTGTTAGACATGAGGATGTCATATATTGAGCACACCAATATGGATCAATATGCTCTCAATTAACAATCAGAAATCCTCGAATGCTCTTAATTAAATTGAAAATGTTGCTTAACCAAAAACTGAAACACAATGTAGGTAACGGTATATATTATTAAACCTTTGTATAAAACATGACGTGGAAAGAAAATAGAAGAAGAAATTTCTAGTTCATTTTATTATGAACTCGTATTTGTTACTGTGCATACACGGATCTATCTGTATGTAGTAAAATTATAAAATCATTCTGTTCAGGTAATGCAAATAACTGTATATTCGTAATGGCTGCGATGCAGCATTCAGTGGGCTAGTTTACATACAATTTGGATTCTGAGTTTCAAATAAAACAATATAACTGAATTAATAAATAGGATGTATAAGAATAACGTTTTTCTTTCCTCGTTTTAGATAAATTCGATCAAACATGCCCAGATATAAAAATTACATCCAATTTAGATCTGATAGATATAGGTGTTAATATTTGACGTCAGTTAAGATTGGTAAAGAAGTATTTCACTTTAAATATAAAACAAATAAATTATATCAATTATATACTACCCAAAAGAGTAATTTTACATTAATATTAAAAATAATCAATAAAATTGACTTACGGGCCTACGCTGTTTGTTGGAGATGCTGTTCGCAACTGTTCAGTCAAAATTGACCACTTTTGGCTCTTTAGTCAAATCAGACACTAAGAAAATTATACGCTTTCAATTCTTGACAAATAAACACAAATTAATTTTGAAAATATATAAAAAGGTATTTAAAAATGGTTTTAAACACAGTAGCACGATATCAAAAAGAATAATATTAAAATATACTTATTGTAACGTAGCAACTAGCGCAACCTATTAAGATTAACTATGAACTTTTCCCGAAAGGAATGCCATAGCACAAAATAATGATAAAAAATAATTATCAATGTTTTATTTCATATCTTGTGTGTAATTAAAAAAAACTTGCTTTAACCATTTTAATCAATTGTTTCCGTTAAACAAAGTTTATTTTGGCTAAAAGTGTTATTAAGGACACTGATGCCAGTAAAGATAATAAATTCTACAAATAAATTTATTTTCGCCTTCAATTCGACGAAGGAAATGTTTTTACACATCAATGATTTTAATCCTTGTCTTGCAATCATGTAAAATATAATAAATACACATATTTACATTTGTCATATTTAACGTAGTCAATTAGAACTTTACATTACAAAGACACGATATGCACGAATACCTCGTTGGCGATCGTCTTCGTGAAATGGAAGACATGAGTATTTACAATGACTAATAATTTTTTTTTGTCATTACAAACGGGTCCGTTGTATAAAAAATTATTGATAGGTTAAATCTGCCCAATGTAAAACTTAGTTTTTTACTTTACGGACATTTTTTAAGATTTTAGTTTTAGGTTTCACACTAATAAAGAATGACACTGTTTTCCAGTATGGAGTACACAGCATATTTCTATCATTTTCATCTTTACATGCAGTCAATACGTTCATATAGACCAAAGAAAATGGTAGGTATATAATTTGTCAGTTGTTTTGGTTGCATGTACTGTTAATAATAGTTAAAATGAATATATGATTGCAACAATTTTATGTATACATACTTAAAATTACAATAAGAAAAAAAAACGCAGAGATTCAAAATATTTATTTTTTATTCTATTAAATATCTATAAACAAACAAATTAAATTAAAGTGAAAGAAATGTAGCTTTAGACTTTATTCCATGCCAAATAATTAGGTTAACAATTCTTTTACATACTCTATTGCATCAAGAGCAGCTTTATTTTTTGCTAAGCTATCATTTATACTAAAAGCGGTAATAGCAGTAGTAGGGTACGTATGTGGTATATGCAGAGTATAAAAACATTTATTTGGATGTACTCCATCCGTTTTCACCCAGTCGAACCCTAATTCAAATATGTTTAAAATCATTTCAATATGTTGAACCGGATCACTAGGATTACACTCTAATTTTGCAAGAACTTCACTTTGTTTCTCGTCACCTGTAACATAAAAAACAAATTAATTAATTATTTATGAAGCTGAATAGTAATAGTCTGTAAACTAAGAAAATTTTTTTAAAGCACCATTATATCACTCATTTCTAAGAAGGAAAATTTGAACTATGTGAATTACACAGTGCCAGGTCTAAAAAGTTAGAAGATTAGAGATTACTATAGATAGATAGATATATTTATTGTTATGAATGTGTTCAGCTTAATTTACTCACATGGCTCTTATGTACCTAATTATATTAAATATAAATACTTTCATAATAGGTATCTCATAAAATACTAAATGCATAGAAATCTATTTTATGTTTAAGAGATTTTAGCAATTTTATGAAGGATAAACACATAAAAGGAAGAATAAAAGGTTCCTGAATCCTTAATGTACCTGAAAAATGTCAACCTTTCAAAAAATATTTCTTTAAATTGCAACAAATAAAACTAATAGCCAAAAAAATTGTATAACGTACACGAATGACACCAGCTACATTGAGTAATTTAAAAAAAATGTTGGCATTAGACCATTGACTTAAATACTTGATATAGGTCCCGAGCATATAAAACGTGTTAAAACATTTGCATCATCACACCAAAACATATATAAGTGTATACACATATCTATCTCCATTTTTCTCACACGCAGAAATTTATGTTACATACTGATACTTGTTCATTGTTCACTAAGTTATTTGTCTCTCTAACAACTGGAGCATATAGTATTGTTTCTGTCTCTGTCAGTGTCAATACTATTTTGCAAACAGCAGAAACAGGCAGTTATTGGAGTTTACTCCTTAAGAATAGATTTTCATATATAGTGCCCAGTATGAAATTTTATGAGGAGTAAAATCAGAAGTTCAGAGCGTTAATAAAAGTGTAAACGTTAGGTGGCTTCTCCACGCAACATTTCTGCACATCTTTAGAGTGAGATATCAATGTTTATTTGGCATTTTCTTATAGCGTTATTGCAATGACGGAGTTTGGCACACATGGGCTCGTATTAATAGTCAAAACATAAAACCAGATTAAATCGCGATTACGTAAGTCTAGATTAATATGAATTGTTGTATTATGTCTTCGACGGTTCAATAGATGCATATTAAACTAGTATTAACTAATGGAGTTTGGAAAATCAAAGATTAGCCGATCGGAGATTTATGATTTGATTCAATACTTTCGCCTGCACAGTACGTATTGCGTCTCAATCGTTTACTAATTTCAGGCACATCTTGACGTATCGAATTATTTATTGACAATTGTAAGCACAGATCATATACTAAAGTTGTAAACGTTGTTTCTTTTTGACTGAAAGTATTGCTTTTAATAACAAAGTCGTAAAATGAATACACGGAAAAGAAACAGAGAAAATGCTACTGTTGCAGATATTGGTCCCTTACAAAGATGTAATTTCAAAATAAACGCACCGATGAAGCAAGTGTGAAGATGAAAAAAACTCTTGGGACGCTATTGCTGAGAAATATAATGCTAGTGATATTATTAATTAAAGGGTAAGTACAGTCAAATGTACATGTTTATAATGAAAATAGAATACACAATTAATTCGTTTACATGAATGTAATTTCTTTCTTTATATTTATATATAGTGTTTACCTATTTTATACACTCCGAAACAATGGTACTTATGGAGTAAACTCCAGTCGAGCGTTGGAGCTGACAAGCAATTTTTTCAAATAATTACGATATATTTAATATTCTGAACTTACATGTGGAATGTTATACCTCTGATCTTATTTATGTGACAACTGGTGTTTTTACATTTTCAGAACAAGCACAACAACATATTGGCTCCTAAGAACAAGTCTTCTCGAAAAAATTCTGTGTTGACTCACAACTTCTTGCAACGGTTGTTATAAGCAACCGATACTAATATGTGTGCCTGCACACAATATACTTTGGACATTCAGCATGTGGTAGGGCCATCTAGTATTAGTTAGTCTAGACATGTATTATATTTGCACAATCATAACTTAAAATCATAATCATAAATGATCAAGTCACTATTTGAACTTTGGCACCGATTTTTAGTATGGTTTGTTTCGTAAAGTAAAAATTGTCTATTTTGCAAATACAACTTCCAGTTGTCTTGCCAACTGATGGTTAAAAGTCTTCCAATTATGCATGAAATAAAAATTTATCACCATTTATACCTACGATTTAAAATAAACTGTTTATTGTATACGGGAAAACATACAACACTATTATAAAAACATTATTAAAGGAATAAATATTTGTATTTTGTTTCAAAATTAGAAGACTTTATGATGCAGAAGACTTGGCAAAGTGAAATTAAGAGATTGAGATAGAAAAAACCTGCCAAGTATGAATAGAAATTGCACTGCGAGCCTTCCTTCTACATTTGGCATATAAAAACTATTTATGGATGATTGTGAATAATATTAACATACCTTGATTGTGATCATTATATGTTTATGTTTGTAAGTTACTAATTAGCAACTTATAAACACGAACAAACAAATGGCAGCGAACATTCTGTAGAACACATGTCACCGACATAAGTGAACTGGATAGTGCGATTGAGGATATGGTATAAAAATAAATGCTATTTTATTTTATTGTTTTGCACAAGCACCTAGATGTCACTTTAGGGTCCTGGGTCAAATATTAAAGTGTGGAATGAATGTGGTTTGAATAAATAAATAATACCTAACTTTGGCTTAGAATTAATTGTCAGAATTAGTATTTAAATTATTTATAAATATTAATATTATTTTTCACCATATAAATATATTATTACGTAAATATTTTTATACCTGTGAAAGGTATAAAAATATTGCACAAATCAAGAAAACCATGAAATTTTGAAACAATACCATAGTTTTACGATAAATTTTAGGTAAACTTCCATTAATGCTGTTTTTCCATGATTCTGACTTTAGCAGTTTCATTTTTTGGACATTTCCTAGAAATTCTGAAAAAATCTTTTGGACTCCTGATAATTTACTTGGCCTTTCAATTGACAGCACAAAATCTCATACTGCAAAAAATGCATGAAATTTTCGAAATACAAATTAATTGTGCTGGGAAAAAGGAAATTTTACCTCAATAATAATTATTGTTATTAATGTGTTCAGTTTAATCTAATCTTTTCAGAAATGAGCTACAAATATCATGAAATGAAAAAAATAGGGTATTTTATTTGTACCCTCAAAATATCTATTTTTAAGTTTTAACTGTTCAGATATATTTTAGTTAATGTAACTTATTGATGTGTCAAATTTTGAGTTTTTACCTCAAAAGTTTCCCGAGAACATTTTAAGATAAATTTAAAAAAGAAAGCGTTATGGAATCTTTATGAATCCCTCTTTCAATTGGTATACTGCACAATAGAAGAATCAAAAAACAATGTTTTCGAAAAATTTATTTGCTTCTCTAAAATTTCAGTATGAAAATTTTGAGTGTTAACTATTGAGGTACATATGGCTTAGTATGTTATCACTAAGTCAAATTTGAAGTTTCTGTGTGAAACGGTTTCTGAGAAAAACGACTGTGATGGAAGGACGGACAAGTAGTGAGTTTTTAAGGGTTCCGTTTTTCTGGTATCTGAGGTATGGTACCCTAAAAAAATTAATAATACAGTAAATATTTTTTACTTTAATATTTTCTTAACGATTAATATTAAAGATTTAACCTAATTTTTCAGACTAGGTATTTAAAAAATTTAAATGTTTAAGTTTTTAATTAATAGTTTTTCAGTTGCTGTAAAAATAATAAAAATTGTTGAACATTGTACATTTCACAAGTTTATTTATAAAATTAGTATTGAAGAGTATTTTTTAAATATGACAAATAATAATCCTAGTTCATAAATTAATAAAAATAAAAAAATTTCAAGAAGCAGTTTAAAATTTAATTTACTTAATGGCATTAAACCATGAAAATCACTGTGTTGGTAACAGACCTATGGAGCACAGTAAGATAATTGTTAGATCTTCGAATGTATGGTGGGGAATTAATAGTAAGGATACATAATTCTATTTCCGTGAAGGCTCTGATTATGCACAAACATTCCATATAATTTTTTTTAGGAACACACAATTATGTTATCATAGTGTGGTGCCAAGTGTGAGTAGTGTGGTGCTCAAAGATTAAACACATACAATTAAGCTATTTGTTTAAATTTTTTTTAACTATTTAATTTGAATTTTCATTCACTATAACTTACTTAAATACTTCTTGAAGCCTAAATGATAATCTGAAATTTTTTGTCCTAAATTTGGTTTCCATGGTAAATCTTCTTTCAATTCAGCATACTTCTGAGCAGCCTTATCATGAATGCAAACCACTGCTTGGGAATCCTGTGTGATGAAGAAAATAATATAATTATTAAATTAAAACAAATCTGTTAAAATTATAGAAATATTAAATACTAAGTTTTATTCAAAATTTCTATAAATTAAAATGTATATCTGGAAATAAACAGGTTTGTGGGGAAAGCATATTTGCATTGGAACGTGTGATTTAGAGAGCTAGAACTTTTTAGAACTGTCAATTTAGCTTATAGATAATATATGGTTATGGCACTTGTTGCATGTATTTGTAGGACAATTCCATCACATCAGAATACTACGTGGAAACAACAAAATGATATTTACTATTGCAACGAATTTGACTAGTGCAAGACGACAATGGCACTAAAACATTGAAGTATTGCGTGCAAAGAAAATGATATTGACGTAGTGATTGGCAGTCAGTCATCACACGTCAATCTCACTTTAAATGTTTAAGTACTTACGAAATTCAAGCTCTGAGGAAATAATATCTGAAACTGTTAGGTTGATAGATTCAACTTATGTGGAGAATAATAGAGTAACGCATAAGCTATGTATTGTCCATAGGTTCGCATGGCTGAAATATTAATACAACGAAAAGTATGTTTGGATATTTGTTATTCACGCACGTATAAATGGAGTGATAGATTTTCTAAAAACTTGGTATAGAGACAGTTCATATTCAAACTAATGTATTGTTCACTTTAAGAGGATATACTTGGTTTTCTTGTTAAATAATATACTTTTAATACTGCAATATGTTAATACATCGTGTATCGTGTACATATCAAGTAGTTAACATTACTTATAAGTAGATGTTGTGATATTGTCTCCTAAATATATACACATGCATACTTGCAACATATTGGCAAAGATTTTTTGAAGTTGAGGTTTATATGGATACCCATATAATAAATTCAATGTACTTGACGTCATTATTTCAAAAACATTAAGTGGTCTGTTGTGTACTGTGGGTATGCCTTCAGTCAGATCATTTTATAATTTTGGTTTGCAGGATGCATAATATTATATCTTTTCTTGGCAAATAACAGCAATCTGTGATTGAGTTTGGACCTCAGCCTTTACTATGAATTGTGTTTAAAGTTAATTGTTCCCAGATTATGTTATAAAATCAGTAAAAATCATGTCTCAAAGATGCCATGCAATTATCCATAGTTGAGATGACTGGACAACTTATTAATAATAAGCGGTGGTCAGTGTCAGTCAATGCTTCATCCCCAATAGTTTTCTAGTTGAGGCATACATATTCTTGTCAAACAGACTGCAGACATAATACAGAAAATTCTTTGTTTTATAAGGTTTGGGTAAAAAGTTTGCAAAGAAATGACATTGAAACGAACAATCTGACTGGGTGTAGCTGAGGAGGAGGTGTTCATTCCAGGAGTATACCTATTGCCATCCAATTTTCTGTTCCAGTTAGGCTCCCAAAATTTCCTATAGCTGTTTCCTTTGAGATGACTATAAATAAGTCATAGACAGACGATGCTAACTGTATGTGTTGGTCTGTGAATGGTCTTTTTTTCCCACGATGGCATTTACTTAGTATGCTGCATAATGAATGGAAGCTTTCACTTCTACTTCAGTGCCTTTGATAACAAGAGAAAAGAATGTGAGAGTGTCATGTTATTCAATTACGATACATTTTTCTATCAATTTCTGGAGTTATTATAAGTTCTTGAACATCTCGGGTCAGTTATATAAAGAGTGCAGTGCATTTAATCTTCTATCTAGTTAGCAACTGGAGTTCCGGCAAGGAGAAGGTCCACACAACTATAAAACCCAGTATTGTATCAAAGTATTGGGTACTTTATTTTGTTGCATTCTGTCAATATACTGAAATAAAAACAATTCTTAGTGTAATTGTTAAAAATAATGTAAATCATGTAAACACTTCAGTGTAGCAATGTTTTTGACGCATGATCATTATTTTTTAATTTCTGTTTGGAATATCCAGCAGTGTAATCGCTACAACCTTCAACCATCAACATTATAGAGCAGACCAATTTTACTGACCAATACTATTAGGCTTTTAAATATCGAACAACTTATACGACTGGCCTGTTTATTCAATTCAGGGTAAGCCGTTCTCAAAAGATTATTACATGATTAACGTGAGGAACACTAATACAAGAAAATAAAACAAATACATACAACATGTACCACAACCATATTTTATTTATAAGTTAAATAAACAATATAATATAACACAAAGTACACTCAATATTAACGTTTAATCTTTGATATTGTATTTGATCAAACCTATTCTTTAGACTATATACTCATAAGTATATTATGTGGAGTTTTTAGCAATAAAATGTACACCTTTTAATAAAAAGAATTTATTGAACCAAATTCTAAAGCAACAAAATAATTGCAAAAATAACATTCACAATGGAACTGTTGTAACATATGTCTATAGAAATGAAAAGAACACTACAGCCATTTTGTACTTCACAACATCCATTTGGTGATTTTTGCTGTTATTAAATTCTTCCATAAAGCAAAATTTATATAGTGTCAATTTAGTTGCAATAAAAAAATTGTGTTTTTTATATTCACGAGAAGTTGAAATAGGTCAAAGATAACAGACAGTAATTTTGAAAGTAGTTTCAAGACCTTCCAATATCATTGTCACAAAATGAAATCTGTGAAAACAGAAAACTGCACCTGATAGTTTTTTGTTCTTATAAGAGCGGGTCAAAAAGTTTGTGAAATCGAGGTTTACTTATTCAAGTAGGCTCTAATTAAGGGCTCATTATTAGCATATATAGCAAATATCAGGGCAATTATAGTCTATAATATCTTTCATCAAGCAGTCTTGCACAGTAGAAGTATACTTGAAAGCAGAAAAAATTTAATTTTGAACCTCCATCTCATAAAGTTACTCATTAAACAAGAAAAATCATTTCAAATAATTTTGAATTAAATGTCGTCGGTTTACAACAAGCAGCATAACTTCTTTAAGCAAGGCAGAATGTCAATGGAAGATGTACGCTCGATTGAGGTCATTTATTAAAAAAGTTTAAATGCTTATATTGCCAGATGTCCATTTAAAGAAGAAACAGTTCGCATAGTCAGAGTATCTCCTATAAATATATTTAATATTTTCCATAACAATCTTGCTGTGTCAAAGTGTAATTTTTATATTTAATTGTAGTCAGGGATCGCGAGCTTGAATCGAAGCAGGAGTCTATAGTGACATAAAAAATATATAAAAAGGGTAGAAATTCAAGGTATTGAAAATGACTATTTTTTGGGACCCAGAGGGTATCCTATTCAGTGATTATAAAGATAAGGATGTTTCAATAATACGGGAGTATCATGTTGGCCTGATTGGGTGGTTAAGAGAAATTGTGAAGGAGAAAAGCGAAGAAAATTGGCAAAAGATGTGATACTATTGTACGACAATGCACTTCTACACAAGAGCCATGTTGATGGCTGTTCTTCACAATTGCGGGTTCCAAATGTTGAAGAACCACCCTACAGTTTGAATTTGGCCCCCTGAGATTATCATTTTTCCAAAAAATTAAAAAGAAGTTTTATGGGAAGGAGTTTGTCGATGACGAAAACATCAAGTCTGCAATTTCAGTCAATTTTTAAGGCAAACATTAAACATTATTTTCAGAGTACAAATAAGTTAATTAAGAAATGTATTAGGATAAAGGGGGGAATATAAAGAAAAGGAAAAATTACACCATGTTTTTTTAATCTCCCCTAATTCTGTGAATTCTTTGACCTATCCTTGTAAAATCTGCTAATAAAAACATGATTTTTGACATTTATTAGACAGTACCATTAGAAAATAACTGAATAGCGAGCGTTCTTGCTTTATATAGTTTTTATATTTAGGATGAAAAGTGAGTAAATCAACTCGCAATATATTGCATGTTGCTTTAACAACGTATTGCATAATAATGGATGACTCTCCAGTGTATCATAAGTGAGAAGTTAGTAAATCATATATTGAGAAGTGGAGATACTTTTATGGCTTCACACTGTAATAGAAAAACAACTCTGTTTTCCGAAACTAGCATCTGGCAGAAAAAATAATATTTCAACATTAAAATCTAAAGCTTCTAAATATACAAATATAAATATATATATATATATATATATACATATATATATATGTATATACATATGTATATATAAATATATATATACATATATATATGTGTGTATATATATGTGTGTATATATGTGTGTGTATATATGTGTCTAGTCCAGATCAAAATAAACAGTATTTTGAAATAAATAGTAGATATTCTGCTGAGTATCAAAATAACGTCTGAATACCAAATGATTGCTAAATATTTGTTGCAACTTTAATATATAATAAACACGTTGCTGGTTAAAATGGCATATCAAGGAATTTTTTTTCTGATTCCTTTCGAAAATGTTGGACAATAAAATCATTTAACGGATTATGGAGAAAGAAATAATTTTTTAAAAATAATTCTCAACAGTAGAACCATTTTAAAAAATTTTGCAAAAATACTAAATTACAGCACAACCAATATATTTTCTGTGAAATAATACTTAAAAGTAATCTCATTTGAGAGTTTATTTTTAAATTGCCACATGATAATCGCATTACTTTGATGAAGCTGTTTATTGCCCGATGTAGCTGCTGTGCACAAAATATAACCATTTAGTTAATGTTGACATTTTTAAATAGTATTTTGTTTTTTTAAGATTAGGACAACATAAAAACATGCACACATATATATATATATATATATATATATATATATATATATATAATATATGTACACCCCTCGTATATGTTTTTAAGTTCGCGGAATGGAAAGGCAGGCCATTAGTAAAGGTGATTAACGGAATGACAGCTAGTTAAGTAACTCATTATTAGTATAAATACAAAGGTTTATCATAATCGGATCATTAGTCATTGAACTGTCGTCAAATAAACAATTCAATCTGGAAGAAAGTTTGAACTATGGAAAAAATAGAGTACCGCGCCGTTATAAGTTCCTTACCAAGCAAGGAAAGTCAGTTCAAACCATACTAAAAGAGATGGCATCCGTTTACGGGGACTATTATCCGGGTAAAACCATAGTTTACAAGTGGCATAGTTTCTTTAAACAGGGTAGAAACTCACTTAAAGACGACCCACACCCCGGTCGGCCGATCGAAATGACTACTCCGGAAATTATTGAAAAAGTTGAAAAATTAGTATTGGAAGATGCCAGACTAAAGAAACAGCTTGCAGAGTTGTTAGAGTATCGGATACAACAATTTTTAAAATTCTCCATGATTATCTCGGCATGACAAAGGTCAGCGCAGGATGGGTGCCGAGAATGCTCACACCACCTCAAAAACAAAGCCGCGCGGAGTGTTTTTGGATCTCTGTAGTGAAGACAACGATGGACTATTGAGTCGAATTGTTACTGGAGACGAAACTTGGGTTCATCAGTATGAACCTGAGTCCAAACAAGACTCAATGCAGTGGCATAAAAAAGGCACACCACCACCCAAGAAGTTTAAGGTGTCACAGTCGGCTGGAAAAATCATGGCGACAGTCTTTTGGGATTCAGAAGGGATCCTGTTGATGAATTATAAAGATAAAGGTGTTTCCATAACCGGAGAATACTATGCGTCAATTCTAGAGTGGTTGAAAGAAGCAAAAACAAAAAGAAGGGGAAAATTTACCAAAGGTGGTCCTGCTTTTGCATGACAATGTGCCCGTTCACACGAGCCGCGTTCTGCTGGCTGCCCTGCACAAAGTGTGGGCTTCGAAATTTTGTAACACCCACCCTACAGTCTTGACCCGGCTCCCAGTGATTATTATTTATTCCCAAACCTTAAAAAAGAACTTCGTGAAAAGAAGTTTTCAAGCAATGAAGAACACAGTGTCAGCTTATTTACTGGGCAAAGACGAAACATTTTGTTATGAAGGTATACATAAGCTAATTGAAAGATCTGAAAAATGTATTAGAGTAGCAGGTGAACATATTGAAAAAGAAAAATAGTTTTGTATTTTTATTTTCACTCCTTATCGTCCATTCCACAAACTTAAAAACGCCCCCTCGTATACACACACACACACACACACACACACACACATATATATATACATATATATGTATATATATATATACATACATACATATATATATATATATATATATATATATATATATATATATATATATATATATATATATATATATATATATACGAGAGGGTGTTTTTAAGTTCACGGAATGGAGGATAAGGAGTGGATGTCACACATGTATCTGTTTCATGTAAGCTAAAGTTTTAATGGTAGTCTAGTGGTTTGTTTGCTATCATCTATTGAATAGAATTGCAAGTACCCTTTGCTCGGTCACAGGCCATACAGAATGACTAGATAATCTGTATAGCCTAATGGCCAAACATTGTTTCCATGGATAGAAAACTTTATTATGAGCAGTATAAAATAAGAGTTCAGTGGTAGTTTAAGTTTAAATATCTTATTCCAATGTTATACATATGTGCATACTTTACATTCTCTCACCAATTTGTTGTAGGCTTTGATAAAGAGTATAAATAATATTCATTATAATAAGGCATCAATCACCATAGTTTGTTAAAGTTTTTCATGCAACATTATTTTGAGGGCAAAATTATTATAAAACTGATAATTATCACACAGAAGTATCTTAGAAATGTGCCAATTTGATTTTAATTAGCCTCGTCTCAGTTTCTTTTTATAGTACCGACAAGTAAAATTAAAGGGTATAAATAAAATATAGTTACGGTAAATATTTACATTCTCATATTTGTTAAAATAATCTTGACAATTGCTTAACCTGACTGGTTCAATATTTTGAGAGCCTGACAATTATTATTCAATGAGGTTGACTTGTTTGTTAATGTTGATAATTTAGAAATTGTAATGATTACACTTGATGACATTGAAAAAATTGTGATCAAGCATCAATCACATTGCTAAAAATCAACATTTAGTTATCACAAAGGTTTACCCTAGGAATGTTTTTTCTGATTGAATATAACAAGATAAAATAACTTTCTTTGAAGTACTACGTTTCATATAATGTTGCATTCTATAGTATTGTAGGCATTCCCTTTTAACAAATATAATTACTATCACATCTTATTATGATGACAAGTATGACTGTTTTAAATACATATTTAGCATTTTGAAGTGTAATAAAAACAATGACAGATCATCAAATGACATGTTTATTAGTGCAGGTATCAAAAGGTAAGAAACATTTACCGAGACAGTAACTTATTTTAATAATTTTGTAAAACATGAGAATTGTATTTTTACACACAATATTACTTAAAGATTACCATTATGCTTGGGGCATTTGAATTAAAAAAAAATTTTGCAAACATCTAGCAAAGAACATTACAGAATGTTCTTTTTAAAATTTTTTCTGTAATGTTAAGTTGTTCCATAAGTTTCTTTTCTTTTCATAACAGGTAACAAATATAAAACAATGTGTTGTATGAGAATTTATTCAATTATAAAGTTGTTGTTAAATGAATTTAGTAAACCAATTTCTATGGATTCTTTCTTAAGTACGAAATAAGGAGATTATAACATATAAATATTTTGCGTAGTTTAGCCCGTTCTCGAGATACGTTATTTCGATATTACCACAAAGATTATACGTCCAGCAACGCATACCAAGTACCGTACAATTTTATCAAACTTATATATATATACCTACTATGCGATACACCCAAAACATTATTCAACCTTGTGAATATTGGATAATACGAAAGAAAAATTGGTTTTTCTGGTAATTTATTTTTTTTTTAACTTTTTTTTACTATTAAGCTGTATAATTGTGTTATCTAAATGTTTTCTTAATATCTATTTTCGGACAAATTATTTTTCCAGCTTTACTGTACTCCAGCTTTACAGAATTGGTAAAACGGGAATTGATATAAAAAAATTACCAATATATGTTAACTATATATGATTCATCTTTCTCAATCTATCTGGAAGACTCATAATATTATCTTAACTAAAGTGCTGAGATTTGTTAGTAAAATATTGATTGATGTGTATTTTTGAAACATTTACTGAATTAAGGACATGTAGTATTTGTAGGAGCAAAGCATCAGTTACCTGTCAGCTATCAGATGCAAATTTAACAGAAAAAATAGAAATAGAAAAATGTGTATTTTTTCCCGATTCCCAACTGAGAATTATTTTGAAAATGTCGAGATATTTTCGAAGTTGCAACTTATTACAGATTACGAATTGAAATTTCAATGTTTTTCAGATACCACATAATGACATCTTTCTCACGGTAAATAAACAACATATTTGTAGTGTAGATGGAACCCTAAGTGACTAAGACATCAGTTACGTTTCAGGTAAATTAAAGTACATTTAACAAAAAAAAATAAAAGTTGTTAGAAAAATGTGCATTTCAGGGTGGCAACAATTGCTCTTCGTAATAAATCGGGCAGTATGTTCATTTTCAACTAATTGTAGAAAGCTTGAATTTCTCAAGTTTATGAGTTTCATGCAGGTGGCATTTGTCTTTTGCAATAAATTGCCACTATATTAATTTTCGCTGAATTTTAGAATGCTGAATGTTTTTCACATATATAATTGAATATTGACAATTTCTTTCAAGAGAGACGGATTCCATAATCTTGATTCCCAAAAACAATGTGAAATTCGAGTACAGCATCCTAAATTTAGGCAAAAATGAATTGTGATAATTATTGTGAAATTCGAATTCAGAACTCTAAAGTTTGTTGACATTGAATATAGTGACTATTTATTGTAAGACAGATGACGCCATTTTGGTTCTCAAAAACATTACGAAATTCAGATTCAGCATCCTAAAGTTAGATGGAATAGCATATAGTGACGACTGCAAGAAAGACTGATGCCATCATCTTGCTTCTCAAAAGCATACTGAAATTCAAATTCAATACCCAAACATTAATAGAAATAGAATATACTGACGATTTCTTTTAAGAGAGACAGATGTTGCCAACTTGAATCTGAGAATCATTGCGAAATTCAAATTTGGTACTGAATTTAGTTGAATGGGTTCTCAAATACTTGAAATGACATTAAAATTTAATACTCTAAGTTAGTTGAAATAGAACATAGTGATGATTTATTACGGTATAGGTAACACTATTTTGGATCTCAAAAAGAATGTGAAATTCGAATTCAGTACACTAAGTAAAAATCAAGTATAGTGACGATTTATTTCAAAAGAGACAGATGATTCCATTTTGATTCTCAAACACATTGTGAAATTAGAATGTAGCACAATAAAGTTCGTTGAAATCGAATATAGTGATGATTTGTTTCAAAACAGATAGCTGCCTCCATTTTGGATCTAAAAACCTTGTGTATATCTAATTGAGCACCCTAAAGGTAGTCAAAAATGAATATAGTGATAATTTATTGCGAGAGATACAGATCTGCCCTCTAGAGTCTCCAAAACTCTGAAATTGGAATGCAGTATAAGCAATAAGGGATGTAGTAAGTTGAAAACGAACTTAGTAACAATAACGGAGACAGAGATGCTGCCACCTTGATTCTCAAAAATACTATGAAATTAGAATTAAGCTCCAAAAGGTCGTAAAAATCTAATATAGTGACAATTTAGACAGATGCTGCCATCTAGATTTTCAAATACCCTATGAAATTCGAATTTAACATCCTTTAATTAGTCAATATCAAATATATTGTTGATTTATTTTGAGAGGCAAATGCCATCACACTACAGATGGATGTTCGATCTCAAAATATGGTAAAATTAGAATCGAAAACCGTAAAATAGTAATGAAACGCAATAAATTGTATTGCGAGAGATACATATCTTGGATTTCAAAAACTTTGTGAAAATTAAATTCAGCATCCTATATATAGTTAGTCGAAATCGAATATAGTGACAGTTTATTTCAAGAGAAACAGATGGCGCAGTCTTGAATTCATTTTGCGAGACACAGGTGCTGCCATCGAGTGGAATGCGCTAAAGTTTGAGATTGGTGGTAAACAGATTAGTACTAGAGGGTAACAGAGGTAGTTTGAAATTGGTGGAATCCGACCATTTTTTTTCTTTAAATGTTATTAATGCAATCTGTTTCGTGTGAACATTTAGCATAAGGTTATGAATTTACGTATTTTGTCTTGAAGGGCAGTCAGTCCAGCGACTTGCGCCCTTTATGTTTAACTATCCCTATAAATCTCTAGGGGACTTTCTTTTTAGCCTTTTGAATGTTGAAATGTTATTCATTAAGTGCATAGTCAGTATGTTTGGATGGTTTTCTAGTCTATTCCTGTAGGATTTCATTGCGTGTTTGATCTCTTCTTGGACTGTTTTGATTTCAAGGTCGTGGTGTAACTGTTGGTTTGTTACAAACCATGGAGAGTCTGTGATTATTCTCAGCATTTTGAATTGGAACCTCTGGAGTATTTCCAGGTTTGAGTTGGCAGTTGTGCCCCAGAGTTGGACTCCGTAAGTCCAGATTGGCTTAAGGATAAACTTGTATAATAGCAGTTTGTTCTCCATTGACAACTGTGATTTTTTTCTGAGTATTCAGTACATTTTTGACAGTTGGATCCCCAATGCTTTTCGCTTGGTGAAAATGTGTTTCTTCCAGGTGAGACGGCGGTCTAGATAAAGCCCAAGGTATCTGGCTTCATTTGCTTGGGGTATCTGTAATCCATTGAGCTTCACAGGGGGACATGTATCACATCGGGTCGTAAAGGTCCCTTGTACTGACTTGGTTTCGTTTGCTTTTATGCGCCAAGTAGTTAGCCTTTTAGTGATGTTGTTTAGAGAGTGCTGTAGCATGTTACTTGCTTGTGCTGGTTCATCATGGGCAGTTAAGGCCGCTGTGTCATCAGCAAAAGTACCAATTACGACGCCATCAGTTGTCGGCAAGTTTGCAGTGAAGACCAGGTAGAGGATTGGGCCAAGCACACTTCCTTGTGGTACTCCCGCATGGGCCCTGTGCAGTTTAGTTATTTCTTCCCCTTGCTTAACGTAGAAAAATCTGTCAACAAGATGATTTTAGGAAAATATAATAGTTTATTGGGAGTTTTTTTTATTTTGTGTAATAAACCTTTGTGCCAAACTCTATCAAAGGCCTGGGATATGTCTAGAAATGCTGCACAGAAATATTTCATGTTTTCAAAAGCCTTATTTATTTCTTCCAGTAGTCTATGCACCTGTTCAATAGTGCCATGATTTTTTCTAAAACCAAATTGGTGGTCAGGTATGATCTTATTTTCTGCTATTATGGTGTTTAGTCGCTTTAAGAAAAGTACTTCCATAACTTTTGACAATGCAGGCAGTAAGCTGATCGGTCTGTAGGACGACGTATCTTCAGGCACTTTACCAGGTTTAAGTATCATTTTAATTTCGGCTACTTTCCATTGTGGTGGGAAGATGCCTCTAGTCAGTATGCAGTTGAATAGGTGCGTCAAGAAGCGTATTGCTATTTCAGGTAATTCGGAGAGTATTTTTGCAGTAATCAAATCGTATCCCGGGGCCTTATTCTGTTTTAGGTTATTAATTGTTTAGTTTTTTAAGTTTAGCTGTTAGGTAGTTCAGCTGTTTTTTGTCTCTGTTGTATCTAGTGATTTGCCATAATGTACGAGCCCGTCTCTTTTCTGCTACTAGTTCACGGATGGTCTTCGAGCATTCTGGTTCTGTGTGCTTCTTAGTAGCTGGAGTGCTATAGTAGTAATCTTAGATTCTACTATGGAACAGAGCATATCCCAATTGGTCCTACGCTCGTGCAGCCTTGCTATGGGTTTAACACATGTGAATTTCTGAGAAACATCTAGCAGAACTACACTTTGATCTGATGAGAGATTTTGTAGCGAAGTGCATTTGAAACAATTTGTAGGAATCCCCTTTACAACACCAAAGTCTACCAAATCTGGGACTTTTTTTGGGTCAGTAGGACAGTAAGTTGGTTCCCCATTGGATATTGTATCCAGGTGTAGGTCCTTTATAGCGGCCTGTAATTGGCGTCCTTTGGGGGTTGTTAGTCGCGAGCCCCATTGAATATTTTTGGAGTTATAATCTCCACCTGCTATAAACCTTGGTCCTAGGGTTTTGAAGAAGTTGATGTAATCTTCTTTTTTGATCACATGTCTTGGGGGGAGAATACAGTGCAGTGACGGTCAGGTGACCCCTCCAATCCTCAACAACAACACTTGTGGCTTGTATCTTAGGAGTTCTAAATGGTTCGACCTCATGATGTTTGATGTTACTCTTAATAAGAATTGTGGATCCTCCGTGGGCCGTACAATCTGGATGCATGGTATGGTAGAATTTGCAATTGTTGATTCTGAGGTAGTTTTTATTTGTGAAATGTGTTTCAGACACTAGCAGGATGTCTATTTTGTTTATTTTTAAAAATGTCTACTTCTAGGGCATGTTGTGAGAGCCCATTGGCATTCCAAAGGGCTATTTTGAATGCACAGAATTTGTCAGTTTGGTCATGATTTCCATTAGGAGATTTGTCATTGTGGTTAGTTGTTGCATTAATTGAGTCATAGTGTTCATGATCGCTTTCATATCATTGTTGTTTGTTTGGAATTTGGTTGATTCATTTAAGCTCTGCTTGCTCGCAGGTTGGGGTGGGTGTAGGGATTTATTGGACATTAATGCTTGCTTGTATGATGGTTGGTCTTGTTGCCTAGTAGTAGTTTCAGTGTGGCTTGGGTGATGTACGAGGCGCATTATCTGTCGATATTTTGCTGGTTGAGTAGGATATGTAATTTTCTGTAGCTCCTTATATACTGCGCAGCCCTTATAGTTTGCAGGATGGTTGCCATCGCAAAGTATACATTTTACGGAATCTGATCTTTCTTTACGTTTGCATTTCGATGATGCATCGTCTCCAGCGCATTTTATACATTTGGGTTTCCTAAAGCAGTATTTTTTTGTGTGCCCATATTGTTGGCAATTGCTACATTGTGGAATATCCCGTTTGGGTCTTGGTGGTTCGAAGATAACTCTAGAGTGCAAAGGACTTTTGATGTTGTAGATATGTTTATTATTGCTATTGGATTCTATTTCTATGAAGTGCATCGGTAATGATTTTTTAGTAATCCTTTGTTTGACATTCCAAATGTTCGTAACTTTATGTCCTTGCATTTCTAGTTCAGCTTTTATTTCGTCTATATCTATGGTGGGGTGAAGATTTTTGAGTACTACCTTGAAGCATCGGTCTTGCTTGGGTCTGTAAGTATAAAATTCTGTTTTTCTCTTGCAGGTTTTTAACTATTTTGGCTTGGGCTGAATTCTAACCTGGTCGTTACAAAGTACTTTTAATTCATAGTTATCTGCTGCTTCTGATTTTTTGTTTATCTGCTGCTTTGACTGCTAGTTATCTGTTGGATATTACTGACCTTGAAGTGAAAAATGTTAATTTAAATTCCACTTTCTCCTACTAGACATGCGCAAAATGCACTAAGAAAAAAAGAGTGATACATAACTTTCTGATCTAAAGACACGTATCTCTCATATGTATCTCTAGTTCATTGAGTTCAGTACTGACATGATTGATATGATAGATTTAACGGATACGGGTTTGATCATGGTTCACGTTATGATCGAGATAGAAAAACTTAATATTATGGAATAAATATACCTTTTTCCTTAAGTTTATGAAAAAATAACATGTAGCACTAAAACTAATATATATTGTGTCAATACTTGATAAACATTTGAAATAATAATAATTCTAATAACCAATAATCGTTTGCTTAAATTTTGACTTATTCGCAGTAATCAATATCAAACAATATAAACATTGATAATCAAAGCAAATTTTACTTTAGGTTTTACAGCTATAAAGTTCACTTTCATTCACCTTGTTCGTTGTGTTCTTGTTTTTATTTTGTCATAGTTATCTCAAAGCAAATTGTGCTTTATGACAATGCTCATAAAGTTCATTTTACTGCCACGGCCATGGAACAAAACAGTACTCTGGATGAGTGATGTGACTCGTGGTGTATGCGTGTCGATCGAACTGCTTTGTCTCTCTTTCTAACAACCTTAGAACTAACAACTGAATAAGATAGCCTCGGTCTCTGAATGTGCTCGAGAGCGCTTCGAAGCAGTCCAAAATGAAGTTTGAATGAAATGATATACTGATACATTCGGATCGAACGAAGGATTCGAACTAGTCCAAAATGAATGTGGAACGAAATGATATACCGATACATTCAGATTAAACAAAAGATCGATCGAAAGAACGAAAAAACGAAAGATTGAGTGAACTGGATCATTTTTACATCTTGTTCGCAAACTATCCATGTCTACCCTATCGAAATTAATCCTAATCTTGTAACTATTATTGTATCCTATACCAGTGGGTATGTGTAGCGACCAAACATTTGTATGTTATATAAAATGATGTAAAATATCAATCTTTGGCAAGTAATTCAGCGTACTACTCGTCTTTAATCCAGAGTGTGAAAATGAAGACGAATACACACATTGGGCGATGTATTATCGTGATGAAAAACAATGTCTCATCTGTTCATTAATTTTAGCTGTTTTCTGTAATTGCTTATATCAGCTTATCTACTTAGTAGTAATTGATAATAACATTTTATTCAATTAATTGTTCCACCCTGCAGAAATATATAATAAAAACTATTTTATAAATAACATGATAATTGTTTTTAAAAAAAAAGGTTTGTTTTTATATGGCTAAAGATGCAAATCTCATTTGAAAACATGTTCACAATAGTTCATTCTGTCAAGTCATGAGAAGCCATGGATATGTACATACTTTTTTGTTTTAAGAAAAAGTTTTTTTAACCATGGACTTTATGAGGTTCATGTTTGTAATGAGTAGGCGGCTACCACTATTGTGTTTTTTAGTATAATACAATACAACCAGTGCTGCATTTTGCTATTCGTTGGTAGGAAAAAGTTACATAACAAAATTTTCTGTCACTGATACATGCTCTATGATAGATAAAAGGCGACTAAAAACGAAGACATTAACACTTTATGTATAAATCTGTATACACGAAAGAGACTTACGGGGCAATCTAATATATTTTTCATCGACTTCAAAAAAAGGAGGAGGTTCTTAAATCTTCAGAATCTTTTTTTTTATATATGTTCAGCGATAATTCTTTACCGAGTGAACTGATTTCGACGATTCTTTTCTTATTTGAACGACGGTATTTTAGGGTAGGTCCCACATAAATATAATGATGATCTGATGATGGGGTCCGGAAATGAAAGATGGAACTCCTTAACGAGTGGTAGTAATTCTAATATGATTCAAGATATTTGCTACGGTTACTTGTTACATTGCAAAATAACTAAACCATCGATCATGACAGAGTCTGATGACGCATTCTGGAGATGAACAATGGAACTCTTTACCGGAGAGTGGTAGTAAATCAACCATAATTCAAGATATTTGCTATACCAGTACTTTGCAAAATAACTGCACCATCAGGATCTGTTGAGTTCTGAAAATGAATAATGCAACTCCTTAACAGATTGTTGTAAATCAATTCTGTTTTGATATATTTGCTATTGGTTAGTTGTTGATATTGGATTCGGATATGCAGAACGGAACTCCTTAAGTGGTATTTGTTACTTTGCAAAATTTGATATTGGTCTTTGGATAAGGCGAACAGAATTTCTCAACAGCTAACAACTAACCACTGGCAGCTACTACTACCAAATTTTGACAAAGAGGAAATTATCTAAATACTAGTTTTTGCTCGTGATGTTATGATTAAACAATATTCTAAGAAAGGAAATAATTGAACGTTAGTTGTATTGTGATGAATAATATTATTAATCACTAAAAATTGTCAAATAAAATATCTTTTAAAAAACCGACTTCAAAAAAGTGGTACTAAAAAGTAAAAAATAAATAACTTTGAGATAGGTACTTATTTATTCGCAATAAATAACTAAGTGACTTAATTTTAAAGTCGGTGCCAGCACTGTTGACTAACAAACCAATTTATAATTTTTTATATTTATAATTTAAAACCTTAACTTCTATAGTATTCACAATATGAAATAGATTCATAAAAGTAATATACAATCTTACAATTGCTAAATTGATCGGCGGTGCTGGCACCAACTTCAAAAATAAGTAACTTAGTTATTTATTGTGAATAAATAAGTGCCTATTTTAAGCTAATAATTATTTTTTACTTTTTAATACCTACTTTTTTGAATTCGTTTTTTTAAAAGATGTTTTACCTTATGAGTTAATTATTTACTGTAGAAGGATTGTGCACTTCTCGCTTTCCATATATCCCAACAAAAAATAGCCCAGAGGTGAAAGAGAAATAAAAATTAATGTCAATCAAGGTGACGTTAATTGTCATGTTGAACTCCCAGTATGTCAATTAACATCACCTTGATAGAAATTAGCTTTTTTTGGAACTATAAGTTGACATATTTAGGATAATGTAGTTGAAATGCCAATAATTGTTAATCGTATCTAGTTCACAGTTAAAATTTGTGCTTCTAAGATCTTCAAAGAGAATGGGCATTATTATGTATTTGGTAGACTCACTCAGACTACTTCTACAGCTACCTGAGTCATCGCAAAGTCCCTCGTGCGACCAGTAACAACCTGTCGTGCAAATTCAGGGGCCTTTAAACGCTCCTAATACATATCCCATGTATAACAATCATCACTTTTCCACAATAAGGTTACAGTCTGTTCCTATGCAATAAATAATTTTTCTGGACTAAAATTTTGAAACACTTGGTATTTGCAAATTGTATTTTGGAAAACAGGAGAGTTTAACTTCAAATAAATCAAAGATTAGATTCTCCCGTGTTGATAACCCTGTTTGTAACGCATTCGTTTTGGTAGAGTCTGCCCACAGCCGAAAATTATTTATTGAAAGACCATATCAATTAAGTGAAAATGTATTTCATTGCTAGAAATGAAGTTTTCAGAATAACAAAGTGTTTTGGCATTCATTCGTTAACTTCGTGTAGCTTTTAAAATAAAATTACACTCTTGCAATCTCTGTGCGTTCTGAATTTTGTAAGTTTTTACATTTGACCAGTTCTTAGGAAGCTGTAGTGGATGTCACCAGCACTGGTCCACCAAACAGTAACCAGTACTTTTTTTTGTGGTTTTCTCCTTGGTTTAGCCATTGTGATGAGCATTTTCGATTATCGTACAGGATCCATTTTTCATCACAAATAATGATATTATTCAATATTCCCTCATTATTGTGCTGGTTGAGTAGGGGAACGCAACACTCAATGTGTATTTGTTGGTTTACTTCACCCAGGTCATGCGGTACCCATTTTTCTAGCTTATTTACTTTTCCAATTGTTTTAAGTGACGAAATAAATGAAAAAATAAATGACGTGAAAAAAATTAATCACTAAATTCAAAACATGAATACATGAACTTAAATTTGAAATAAATTTGAATTTGGAATTCTTATGCCAGATATCTAAAATCAAAGTGGCCAAGTTTGACAAAATGCCAATTTCATAAGGACCTTATATTTTAACACTTTTCCCTCATTAAATAACTTTTTGCTAAAGTCCTAAAACCTAATTTTGCACACAAATACGTTAATCTTGGTTTCGAAAGTAGCTTTGTTATTATGTCCGTTAGTTCTAATTCCGTTTACACTCTCCCAATCGTAATATACCTGTGGCAATTGGTAAAGTTCTTGTACAAAGAACTGGTAGTTCAAGAAATCAAAGACATATTCAGGTTTTCTTCAATGAGTCCATTCAGCCAGAGTATCTCATTGTAGCCTCACTTGCAAATATTATTTCTGCTTCAGTACTGGGAATAGCATCTGATGATTGTTTTTGGCTCAACTATGAAATTGGTCCATCACCATAAGCATATTGTTTTTGAATTTGACCATCCTATTGCAGGCACCTCTGTGATATGCCTTGTTGTAACACTGTACTGCAACACTGTTTATTTCTTGTATCCTGACTTCTAATAATCCCTTTAACCAAAGTGCTTTTTAAATACTTAAAAATATTTGTTTGGCTAGTCTTATATATTTGTATTTTCTGTAGTTCTTGACACAACTCCAACTGCATAGAAAACAGTTATACATTAAAGCTGGAACTGCCTGCCTATAGAGTATATTATCTTCCTGAAGATACAAATTGAGATGGGTTTACAATAATTGACTCGAAATATATCATGTATGTTCTTTATATTCGCAGATCACAGATTAATATTGCAATTTTCTTTTCTTTGTTGAATGTTTTGAACCTAGGTAGTATGATTTTGGAATGAGTAATCCTAGGGATTTGTAATCCTAAATTCCTTTGTAAATCTCTGATGATTTCATTTAATTGAAGTTCACATGTTATTGTATCTAGTCTATCGTCGACGTATATAACTGGCAAAAGTAATTCAGAGTCTTTCTGGTGGATAAACAAGCATGGATCAGTTACCATGTTTCTAAATATGATGATATTCAATAAATCAATCTAATGCACTCCTTGCAGTTAATATTGTTGAACTAAATCAATGTTTTTTTGTCAGTTCTAGTGGTTTTTGATAGGTTCATGTGACTTTATTTTACTGTTATTACAGTAGTTGATCCATTTAATAATATTTGTAGAGCTTAGGCCTTTTTGGATATCATACAAATCACAATGACATAGGAATTATAATTAATTATTGTTAGTATTCATAATATGTGTGGATGCAGAAGGCATCCTGTTCAGGAGAGTAACTAAATTTTCAGAAACTATTCTCATTAATGTCACCACATCTTCCTCTCTATTTAATTATTGATTTGTGTACAATGGTAAAATGTTTACTACCTTTTGCGATACCTGTATAGGTTAATAAAAATAAATATTCAACTTTAGTACCTCACTATATTCTTCTAAAATTTTTTTTAGATTCTGCTTTAGAAAGCTGTAGAGTTTGCCAGCAGCTATTTGTTTAGCTTGTTTCTTAGTAGTTGCTACAGCTGTTCTTTCATGGGAGCCAACTCTGCATCTTATCGTGAATTGACGTGCATGAGGGGGTCCAGTATCGCTAATCAATTCATATTCAGGTTGTTGAATGCTATACTGGATACAAATCTCCTGCAAATTAAAGTAGTTTACAAATGAGAGGAAATACACACACGTGTTTATGTGGTACACATACAGGTACAGAAGCGCACATGAACACCCACAAACACAAGTGATTATACATACACACACTCTTCAGATAAACTATGACAACTGTGAACTTCAGATATTTGAACTATATTTCGAAATCCCTTTTACCCTTATCTTATTATATTACCTACCTGTGATATATGTCTACATAAAAATATCTTTCTATCATTTACTGTTTCTCAAGAATTTGCCTGTGTCAATGATATATTCTATGCTAATATTCAATTACTAAACTAATATTTCTCACTTGATGCATTCTATAGGGACCAAGTAGGAAACATAGATGTAGTTATAAAAATGTTCACAGCACCATAGATGACAGAATTAAGAACCATTTGTTAGTTATCTATTAATGTCAGTACAATATTTTGGTTTTAAAGAAATTATTAAATTTGTTGCTATTGATAAATATTGGTGAAATATAAAAGAGTACGAGTTACAAAAATGAGAAAATATTTCAACCAGACCATGTAACTAATGTCAATTGATTCACGTTCAATTGACTAACAGCAATTGCGTTGTTACCAAGTACAGTAATGACAAAATAAAAAAAAATTTCTACCAAGCATTATCATTCAACGATATATGTATATCAATATAACAATTTTGTTAACACGAGTATGTTTTATAAGACTAAATACTGAATAATAGTATGCTTAAATGTGCTGATGAGGAATTATTGATGTGTTTGTAGATTTTTATGACTAATTTCTTCGTTCATTTCTACATACTGCATTTTTTTTTATTTAGCACATCTTCATATATACTTCTTCACTAATTTCTTATTTTCTTGACAAAAGCATTCACATTCAATTAACGATTACTAATTTTGCTTCAGGAAAAAAGCCAGCCATACCCACATGTTTTTGGTAATAATATTCAAATTGATATGTCCTTTGACATGTTTGTATTGTATTGATAATTTAAGTTAACTTTATAAATATTTTAATGCTATTTATATTGTCATTTTCTTTTCTTTATTATCTTTTAACACTTTCATTTTCTCTTTACCATTATTTCACATTTTTATTTATTTAAAATAGTTTCTACATATTTTAAACTTATTGACAGTATTTGGATTAACAATATTTAACATTACATAAATTGTCTTAAACAAATATTGGTACAACATAAAATAAAGTTTTGAAATTATTTAAAATTTAAATATATAGAAGAGCTTTTATTTATTTTCCGCTGTACCCACGGACAGTGGGCATAGGTCCTTACATACTTCTGAACAGCGTGTGCACATAATGACAATCTACAGAAGCCCGCTTCTAGAATAGACAAAATGTTTGGAACAAAATAGAATAGAACAAGATAGAAAATAGCGATGGATAAAAATAGGTTTTAATGAGTGAATATGAGGACAGACAAAACTAAAGGCTGTATTGTTTTAATGAACTACTTTAATATTTTTTATGAGAAACAAGTATTTACAAATATTTTTTAACAGCGCTAATCCAAAATTTTCTCCTTCTTTTCAGTGTGGACATAATGACAACACATTAACCTAGTGTTTAGTGACTTGCCACCAGACTACTAAAGAGCCGCTTTGTATGGAATTTTTTGCAAAGTTTAGAAATGACCAAAAGTTTCAGTGATCCTTTTATTTTGTTGAGTAGTGTATATTTAACACACGATGTAGTGTTTTAAAAAATGATGGAAATGGTGGAAAACGAGTCATGCTTTTGGAGCTAGAAAACGATCAAGCACAAGAGTGGGTAGCTTTGAAAGTTCTTAGAGCTGGCCACTTGTAATAATGAATATAAAATAATAAATTCAAATTTTGAAAATCAAATCTATTTGGTAGTCCAGTGAAGTATTTTGCTTGAATTTATCATTTGTTTATGTAATTGGCAACAATTGGAAAATTCAGTGTTTCACGCCAAAATGAATTTAACATAAGGAAATTTTCATTGGGCTTTTTTTATGACTTACATTGTGGTATCAATCAACAACAAAATTACTGATTGGCAGTTTATAATGAACACCCTTCAAGTGGCACTGTTTACTGTTTACAAGTAGTTAATGAGTTGAATCACGGTTGTATCAATCTCAATGACGATCTGCATAAGGAATGTCCTTCAATAGCAACAACTGATGATAATAGCGATACTGTGTGGCTCATGATATAGATTAACAATATGGTAAACTATTGACAAATTTGTTAACGCTTTGATTAAGATAAGATTTATTCTTTAACTAGAAGGGTTTTTACTGGTCCATGGGTACACCTTTCGGTATAGCTGCCAGTGGTCTATTGGCTATTATTTACATTTTTATTATAAAAATACAATTAACCTTTAAAAGTGCCACATTTGTATTTTGCAGTAATTCCACATCCTCAGCTGGATGTCCAGTAGAAACAGGTATATAACCATCCGTGCTATAAATTCCCTTCTCTGCTAATTTTGTCAAACATAACTTTGCTGCTTCCTGCTTGGCATCTTTTTTTGATTTACCAGATGCTTCAACAATGACACCAGATGCACTAGCTTCATATACAAATATTGGATCGTGTGGTGGGCCCGTGCTCCTCAGAAATTTGAAATCTGGCACTTCATTATGTCTTATCATTAGTTCGTGAAGAATGGAGATAGGAGTTTTAGTAGCATTGTTCTGAAAAAAAAAAATGTGAATCATTATTTATTTGGAAGTAATTTTAACTTGTTTGTTTGCCCATCTGTTTAGCTTCTAAACTATAAAAGTTATTTGGATAAAATTGGCAGATTATGTTAAATAATAAGGAAATGTTTTTATACAGTCTAACTTTCTATTAACTACATAAAGTTTTCATGGTTACAAATATCAACTAAAAGAATAGTTTTTAATAAAAGAAAACATTCCAGAATACAACAGATACATTTTTAGAGCTACTAACCTAATGTGACCAATCTAGACTAGACATGTAACACTTTGTTCTGTTCTGTTGTCAGTTGTAGATATTGTTATTCAAAAGCTGTAATTGGGCTTTTCTTAGATATTGAATGAATTTTTAGGATTTTATACTTCAAAAGGAAAAACATAACCTTATAGTATAATCCACATGTCTGTCTGTTTCAGTCGTTTTTTTCAGAAACCATTTGATATAGAAACTTGAAATTTGGCACAGTAATAAAACATGTTAATGTGCACTTATCTCAATTTTAGGGTGGAGGTGGGGGCAAATTAAGTTCTGGAAAAAATTTTTTGAATTCCATGTATAGTGTGGAGTATCATTTGAAAGAGCTAGTTACATGGGTCTCAAAAATATTTTTTTCATAATTTTAGGTAATATATCTTCAGAGATGTACTGAAAAATATGCAAAAAAAAATATATTTCCTTATGTCCAAAACTGCTCAACCTATAATTCTAAAAAAATAAGGTTTTTAGAAGCCTAGGCAAAGGTGGTAGGCAGGCATAAAAACATAATGATAGTCATTATGTTTTTATGCGTGTGTAGATAATAATATTTAAGTTGTTAAAAAAATACTGGTCGTAGTGCGAGTTCTATTCATATCCAACAGGCTGTACTGAGTATGATATGCGCAGTCCTAATGAAAAAGTAACATAACCTAATAAGATTTTTAATTATAAAATATTTGAAAATACATTTATGTTATTTATTACTATTGTATTTGTTTATACTATTGTACATAGTGTTATGTAATGGTAAGTCTTAAAATTGAAAGAGGAATTGAACATTATTTATGACATAATATCATTAAATACAGTAAAGCTTCGATTAACCGTCACTCTGAACTGTTGATTTCTGTCATCGCTCTGAGAAAAAAATAAAAGTTAAATAATCTGTGTATCAGACTGCTGCGATATGTTCATATTTATTTACTTCAGCATATTAACGGTGCATTATAGGAACATTGCTGCTCAGAAAACCCAAATCTCGAAGGAACAAAATAAAATAATAGCAAGTTCACTTTTTAAGTAATACTTTATGATCGCCTATATTGTTCGTTTTTGGAAAATAGACAATCTCTTCTTGGCAAAATGCTTTAATTTTCTTCTGAAAGTAGCAGTCAAATTGATCTCTCACCCTACAGAATCATTGCAGTTCTAGTTCCAACAGTGAAGATTAATTGTAGTTTTACTGTAATGATTATAGTTTCGTTCATTACCATTGTTCACTATAAGTACTCAAAAGCTAAGACGTAGAATGATTCTGCCTGATATGAAAAGAAATTTAAATCTATGGGCTTTGCAACATATATGACCTATTGTGAAATACATAAATTTTCAGCTGCTCAATGAAAATATTTCAATGGTGTTGTATTTGAAATAGAGTAAGTGTTATGGGTACTAAGATGTAACATTATCACTTGGTCGTCTATCACTTGACAATTACAGAAAGGGGTTTCCAAAGTATATACAAAAGTGGATTCAGTGAGACTAATTATTGTAAAAAAAATGTCTTAATAAACGCTTTGCAATTAAACGAAAGAAACAACCTTCCTTTTGTTTCATTGTATTTAAAAATTTTCGTATGTAATTTAGAGATTATACGTACCATTCTTGTGGTCCAACTTCTATCAAAACAAATAATTTCTATAGATACACAACCAAATTCATATCAATAAACAAAATCTTTTTATCGATTACCATGCGTTAATAATACGATTTGCTACATAAATAATTCCTGATGCAAAATCCTGCGATACTATAAATTAGCATACATATATTGATATGCACATAGATCATACACTAAAGACACATTGTGACATTTAGTATATTATCTATGCTGTGACATGTGGTGACACTTTGAGTACGTTCCACTAGCCGCTCGCAACGCTCGCTCCCACGACCGCGATTGTACCTATTCCACTAGCTTGTCAACGTTGTAACTGTCAGTCCAAGTGGAACGAGATAGGAACAATGCGTATTCGTAACTATGAGTAAATGGTGGATATTGGACAAAGATCAAGAGATTATATTTTTTACTATATTAGAGATTATATTTATTACGTTAGATAAACAATTAGACTTACAGTAATTATAAAAGTGCAATTTAATTTCTATGTACTAATAATTTGATAATAATTTAGACATACAGTAACTGTAGTGTAATAAGTACGTGTAATTTAATTTCTATAAAAGTTTGATGATTGTAAGTCTTGCGTCTTTTGGTGTCACCTTTATTTCTATAGTTTATACAGTTTTGAGATGTACCTACTTCTCAAAACGTTATAAAGTGATTCTTCCGTCACTATGTTTAATCTTCAACGATTATATAAATTTATTTACGTAAATTTCACGTATCAATGTGTCAGTCAAATTGATAGATAAATGATCCATCGACCCACCGCGATACGTGGGTCGTCGCCGTCGTGAACAATGACGGCATCAATGACGTTTTGATCATGACCGCAACGATCGCCAAGTGGAACGATGCAGTGAGCGTTTTGAGCGTTGCGATCGCCTAGTGGAACGCATTATTTGTGTATCAAAACTATTGTCATTATCACGGCCGTTTAGTATAAATTATCTATAATGGCCAGTTAAATTTATACTATTTATTATCTATGATGGCTAGCGTGACCGTATCCGACTAAATGTGACGATGGAACTTAGGATTGCATGTGCCAAAATAAGCAATTTTTTTAAAATTTGTGCCCTAAATGTATTAAGAAACAAAACAACTTTTAGTTTAAAAATACGTATATTCTGAGTCATTATTAATTACGTATCCGTTCCCGGAATTTTTTTTTCTAATATATTTTGCGTAGGCTCAAAATTAACACAAAAACCACTTTCCGTAAGACCTTGCTTAAAATGTAGGGGGCAGATAGATGCATTAGGAACGCTTAAGGGAAATTGCCTAAAAATCAATATTGTTGGAATTAAGTACATGGGTTTAATCAGTCTTTTTACACAATTAAAATTATTATGAGTTTAATGAAAAAGAAGATCTAATCACAATATTATTTATTTATGTCTAACAAAAATAACTACAAAAGTAATTGCCATTTATGATTTAAAATCAAATCGTCCAAATGACGCCATACGCGAGTACAACACTCTTCTAAGCTGGCTCGTAAATTTTAAAATACTTGATGAAGTGTTTGTCGTGAGATCGATCGCATTTCTTGATTGATACTCTCCTTCAGTACACTTATTGTTCTTGGATTGATGTCTTGAACTTTTCTCTTTAAATATCTGGACTCCTGTGGGATCACGCGACGTAAACTCTGTGAGAGATTACCTACCCTGGGGACATTTCTTTCACCACGTCCATACACAAGTATGATGTTGTAGCAAGTCGCCCCCTTTTGTTGAAATCATGTATAGCTACTCTACCCTGATATCTCTTCAAATATTGGTGACAAAAAGTTGCGAAGCATCTCAACATAGCGCTCTGAATTAGCAGTTACGTTTTGGCCTCTCAAATTTTCAAAAAAAAAATAAGGACGTACTATACAGTCCAAACCGTTAAAAGAACCTCTAGTGACTTTTGGCGAATGGAGGGATTTTTGGTGCATCAGATGGAGATTTTGGTCTTTCTATCATACCGACAGTCCTGTTTATTGAAAAAACGACTTAAATAAAAATGCCTAGTCAGGATATTGCTGAAGCTCCGTAAGATAGCAAGCAATTCAGTGACGAAATCGAGCCATGATTGAAAATTTTGTTCTTTTTGATCTTGTACCAGCTGCATTTTGTACAAGTTAAACTTTAACCCAATTGATAAAATTTGTTGTTATGAAGTTCGAGATAAGCCCAGTACAGCTGCACGTTTCCGAGTCATGTCGATTCGGCAAGGATTGGTTTACTGATCTCCTTACTTCTTGTGAGCGTTCGGTCGTTAGATCACGCCCTCTGTCACGTGGTTTAAATGTGGACACGATCTCTTGAAATATTATTTTTATTTATATATTTTAATTAAATTTACACTAGGTTAGTTTTTCTTGCTGTTTAAACGATATTCCAAACGAAAAAAAACGTGATATAAGAGTGGTCGTTTTCGTAAAGAACGAGACATGCGCTGTTGTCCCGTAAACTGATTTATGGCGACTGAATTCAGCTAACAGCCGACGCTATCCCTTGTTTCGCCCGGCCGCAATACTGAGATAAAGTGATTAGAAGAAAAACGTATTTCTATGGGCATTTTGTATAATATTTGATTAAATGCATAACCCTTTCTGTATTAGTTACCCGAAGCCCGCGGAATAAATTCGGACACCGGCGGCGATAATTGTGGCCAGTTTAAGATAATTATGCAGAATCTTTTTCCTTCTGCAAAGATTACATACGATTCTTCTAGAATTACTACCTATTGCACAGTTTTCATGTCCCAATTCTTGTATATTAAATACGTTACCCAGTCTTCTGTGAATGAGTCACAATAAGTCTCTTAGCAGCTAATAGAGAAGTATTCTTCATTTTTTTCTGTTGACTTAACGTTGTTCAGATTTCTGACAGATTTCTTGCCCTTTTGTTTTTTGTTTCCTAGTATTTTTTTTGTTTAGTTCTCTTTTTTGCTTCAGCAATACGTGTCACCTTCACTTCACTCACTTCTTCTCATAAGTAATGCATTAATTTTCTTATCCTTAAATATAAAAATAGGTACAATGTCCTGCAGGGTTAAAACAATTAATGATTATAGTTCTACTCTGGTGTACTTGATAAACTGTTTCAATTCTTTTAGTATAAGAAGTTTAAATTTTGTTGTTTTGTAATAATATTAGTAGTGTAGGTGAACTACATTATAAACTGAATGTGATTTAAACTGATGTTTTAACGTTATTGTTTTGAAATCGACAAAAAATATGTCAGCTTTCTCAACATTAAGTGTACCGAATTTACTTAATGAAGTAGGTTTAGGTCCGCGAAGCGTAATATTAAGATGTCTAATCATAAAATTACAGTACCCGTCCATTCGCGACATTCCCGTCTTTTCAGCTAAAAACAAAATTGTGTTCTAGTATATATATATAATATATATATATATATATATATATATATATATATATATATATATATATATATATATATATATATATACACATCATATGGACGCAAGAACGCACAATTCCTGGGCAAAAAATTGGCATGGACGCTATTTTGTCATGGGTCTGTTTTTCAGCGTATTTCTTAGTACCGCCAATGGCTGTGTTGAAATTGCCAGCTTATGACCCGGGAGGGCAAGTAAGGAACTTCTTGTGGGTAGTCAAATAATTCAACATGATAGAAGTGATAGCCTAGTGGATAGTGAGTCAGCCTGTAACCGAAAGATCGCAGGTTCGAATCCGGGGCCTGTACTACTAAATTCGTATTTTTAGTTTACATATAGATTTCTAACTATCACTTGCACGTTACACGGCGGTGTAAGAAAACATCGTGAGGAAACCGCTATTCTCTCAAATTATATTTTAAAAGACGTGTGTAGTGTGTACCTAACTTGAGGAAACTAACTTGTTGAAAGCGATTGCCCCATGGGGGTAGTCGCTCCATGTAGAACCAGTATCTTCGTCAAATCCTAAATCTAAAAGGGAAAATCGATACCCCTAGTAGGTTAGGAAACGGGATAAGGAGCAATGAGCAAACCAAAATCACCAAATTTTAACTAAGAAAAAAAAGAGTAAAAAACAGAATATAAATAAAAAAATGTGCATTAGTTAAGAGTTTATTTAAAAAGTAATTTTGTTGGATCTTCTTGACCTGTTTGCCTAGCAGCCTGTACATTTATTCTTGTGTTGCCAAAGAAATTGGCGGACGCACTCGACTCTGTTCCATTGACCATTTACATTTGCTTTACAATAATTGTTTATATCCTTATACTAAACGAATGGTCAGATAAATAGAGATCCATGCACACGACGTATGAGTTTCGACGGAAATAAAACGCAGTGGCGGATTAACACATTTGCCGCCAGTAGGCTGTTCAAATTTTGCTGCCCCTTGTGATCTCTGCATTTCGATACCCTACACGGAGAAAATAAGGTGGAAGAAAATGTCAAATTTTAGAATTAAAAAACTAAAAAATGTTATATATTTTTATTGGACTTACAGTTTAAAACAATATTCCTATTAAATTATGTATTAAGAATCCGCTTGATGATGATAATAAAATCAATTAAAATATAAAAGTTTTAAATTACCTTTTTGCGCGATTTTATATTCGCAAAATCGTCAATTAAATCGTCGTATGAAATATTGTTCATAAGTTCTGACTCTATGCACAAAAGAGCTAAAGCATTTAGCTTTTCTTGACTTAATGTAGATCGTAAATAGTTTTTCACCCGCTTTAAGCAAGAAAAGCTTCTCTCACCCGAACAATTTGTCGCTGGTGTACACAAAGCCATGCGAACTGCTATATCCAAGTTTGTATCAATGTTCTCCATTGGAGAATTCTCCAAATTCTGATTTCGCAGAAACGAAGATAGACTTTTTAATGATCCAGATTCAGGTTTTATTAAAATTCTTTGAGAAGAAAGGTGGCCTTGAAGGTGTACGAATTCTTAAACTAGGTCAGTTTATAAATCGTTAGGATACATTTTTTCCAAGAAATTTGCTTTTTCCGTTAGGGTCGATGTTGAGAACTCACCTATTTTAGTTAGAAATGAAAACTTCTCGTTAAATCTCTTGTAAGCCTCCTGACGTGTTCCTAACTCGGACACGAGTCTATCTACGAGGACGAGAAACGTGTTAACCCGGAAAGTTTCACTCGCAGTCATTCTAATTTCTTCATCGGGTGTTTCGTTAAATCTTTTTTTTTCTTTTAGGTTGTCTTTTTCCAATATCTGTTGTATATTGCTTCGATACGCTTAATTCCATCGCTTTTTCTTCGAAATACTTGAAGTTCTCTCGTTCAGTTACGAAAAACTTACAGAGTGTTTCGTAAAGATCGGCAACGGTGATCAAATCTACGGTGGAAGCCTGAATTTGAACATTCACTTTGTTTATTCTCTCCAAAAAATCATTCCACGCAACAACCATTACCGCCGTTTCCAGTTTTTCTAAATTAAAAAGTATCCCCCCGCTTCGTTTCGCGTGGCAGGCTTTTCGGTACAATCGTCTTTGATTGATTCCAAAGTTTTAAGAACTTCATGCCAAGAATCTCTCAAACTCTTACACGCGTCCTCTCTGGCTGACCAACGTGTCACATTCACTATCTTCAGGGTTTTGCCTTTTCCGATTTCACTGGTTAATTTTTGCCAGCGTTGTGTCGAGTTTATAAAAAAAAACATAAATTTCCTGTAGCAGCATGAAAAAGCGACAGGCTTCTGTACAAGATTCAGCACCAGCAGTTGCCACTAAATTCAAAGAATGGGCAGAACAAGGTACGTAAAAAGCGAAAGGTGCTTGGTTTTTAATTTTTGCTTATAAGCCGTTGTATATGCCAGACATGTTCGCGGCATGATCATATGACTGTCCACGACAGTCTTCTATATTTATGTCTAGTGTTTTGAGTTCCGCAATAATGGCAGAAAACATTTCTTCAGCTTTATGTCCCACTGACGACAAAAAATTGAGAAATTTGAGAACCGTGCGAAAGATCGCACGGTTCGCCTGTTTCCAAAACATATCTAATGACAAGGGTAAGTTGATCCACATGTGATATATCCGGTGTTGAATCGATGATTAGGGAATAATATTTTGCCTTTCTTATCTCGTTTCCAATCTGTTTTAAGACTTTATGTCCCATCAAGAGGACAAACTCATCGCAAATGGTACTTGATAAGTAACTGGTATTTCCTGATCCTTGATTTCCAAATCGTTCAATATGACAAGCTAAAAAAGTTTCAATATGACAATAATTTCCGTTATGCGGATCACCAAACTTTTCATTTTTTCCTCTGAAAGCGAGGCCTCTTGAACACAGTCGCTTCACTACGGCAACAACTCTCTTCAGAATATTTCTCCAATAAGTAATTTCTTCATCGATCTGGACCTGCAATAAATTGTCAATTCCGCCATCAATCTCACTTCTAGCTTTCAAACTAAGGATACTCGATTTATGACGGGCAGAGTTTTCATGCTGAGCTACTCGATGTTCTGCATTTTTCCAGTCATTAAATCCTTCGTTCTCGAACTGAGTTTTATACTGCAGTGGACCGAATGCCAAACAGGGTCCACAAAATACAGAATTTTTACTTTCAGAATAAACTAGCCAATTTCGGTCTTTCATTTCATTATTTTTCATCTTCCTTTGAAAGATACTCACTGGCAAGAAACGACGCTGATCCGCATATATTTTTTAACTTTTAGAAAAGTCACAAGACTTGTTTTGATCGAAGCCGTACCTTGCCATAATCTCCCTTAAAGTATCGTTAATTTCCCATAAAGTTGGATCTTTATTTAGATTTACTGTTATTTGCACTAGGTCATTACTTGTACTTGACGTGTGATACTGAGACGCATCTTCAGTTGTTATACTAATTGACGTTTCTTCTACCGCTTCTTTGTCAAAAACATACATATCCGTTTTTTTAAAAGCAGATTGTTGAATAGAGCCCCTTTGTTGTTGGGTATTATTATCACTGCATGTGGTTGAAGTTCCTGGTCTTACAATACTGCTTCTACTTCCACTTTCAAGAAAACTGTCAATTTTTATCGTTTTACTGATAATCTGTTCTTGTTCTTCTTTTTTTATTTTGGCCTTTTTTCTACACTCAGCTCCACTGAGTCGCTTCCTTCCATCACTCATTCTTCCAATTGGTTATTTAAGAACTGGAAAAACATTACATAAATAACATTAGGAGTCTTATTTCGCGTGCGTATTTATCAGTAGGTATCCTTTGTTCAGATTTCAGACCTTGAAATCCTTGAATAGTTATCTAATATAATGGTACAAGAGCTGGCAACGTCGTGAAATAAAGCATTTTAAACGAAAGTTTTTTTTCTTTTCCATATATTACATATGCATTTATCTATACACATTTGTAATTGCCAGACGTTTTAATTCTTACTAAAATCCACCACACTTAAATGCTGGAAGCGCCTGCCGCTGATTAAGAGCGAGCAATATTTACTTTTATTTAATGTAAAGCAATTATTACGGCAGGCGCTTTCAGTATTTACATGTAGTACATTGTCCAATTATTGGAAAAGAAAAAAATCTTTGGTTTAGCATATAAAAATTCAGCTATACAATAATATTTTTCCTCACTTTTTCCTTTCAAAATTGTGAATAAGGTATTATTTTTCAATTTAAGTAATACACAATAATAACATGTAATAATATAATAATTGTTAGAACTTGTGAAAATCATTCGTACAAATACTTTCTAAGTACTCATTTGCCTATGAAAACTGAAGTTATAAAAAGTCGAGTTTTACAAGAAAAGGATTTATTGTACGTTTTTAAACATAATTTCCCTTAACATCAATAAATATGATTATTTTTTCCGATAGATGTACAAGTATCTATAATAAAATACATAAATTCGTCTTTCAAAGTTTGATTTTTATAGAAAAAAAGTAAGGGTCCTTAATACTTTTGGGCAAGGCTGTATTTAACAAGTACCATCGGAAGATTAGTTCAAACCCCTAATAGCTTACTATTTTAGTTCATAATACCTATAAGTAACAGAAATTTATTGAATGACTACTACAATATACTAGACTACAACAATATACCTAGTAATAATATACTTAATCAAAAAAATCTAAACTTGCAAACCTTCTAAAACAATAATACAGCTTGTTAAAATACTGATTACGGATGATTTATACATTAGAATTATTTACCTACAATAAGTTTGTATTGTCTTCGCTTCACCGGTGTTGTACTGTTATACAAATTATACATACAATCCACTAATAGTTTTAGATACTTTACTAATACTTTTTTATTAACACTTTTACTTAGAAATCGCAAGACGCAATTATTTGAGGTGACTTTTGTTTAGAAATAAATACGAGACGGGACTTCCCCGTTTGAATCGCCGCTCTATATTTTTCCCTCTTTCTCCCGAACTCGATGCCGCCGATTGCCGCCACACTTCGTTACGTTCGGCCCCCTGCGACGACCCGCCCGCGCCCTGTGCTCGTGCGCCCGCGACGTCATTTCGGCCAGACACTCAGCGAATGGTCATGTCATTCGGTACCGCACCGCAAATACGTAGTATAAAAAAAGTATTAGCAGAATGACAAACGTCCAATACCCCACTTTGACAAATTAAGCAGTGAAACCTAATAACATTTAAGTAGGTATTTTTTTATTTCTGTAAGAAAAAAAAAATTTTGTGGCCAAATTTGCCGCCCCCTAAAATCCGCCGCCGTCCTAGGCTTCAGCCTACTCAGCCTGCTGGTAAATCCGCCACTGAGCTACACACAAAACGTCCACTTATTACATTTTTTATGAATGAACTATCACAAAATAAAGTATTTCCAGGTAATAAAACATGAAAAACAAATCTATAGCTTAATAATTATGCCTTAATTACTTTAAAATGATTATTGTTAAATTAATTGAAAAATGTATTATTTTAATAAACTGATTATTTTATTTTTATAATATAGTAAAGAGATCGAAGGCTTTTTACTTCACTTTTTGGCTTTTTTCGTGGCTCGCGACATACAAATGGTTAAGGAAATATGGCTTACATTGTTCAATTTTTGTCAGATGAATCGCTAAATTTGTAGCTAGAACTTTGCTTAGAACTTTGGTTTTTCAGCTGTTATTTGTTAAGCTAATTATAGAATATACATTGCGTTTATTTTTAATTAAATTAATTATTTATAAAAAATATTATGTCATTGTAGTTAGTAAGGAAAAATAGAACATTAGAATATAATACTAAACACATGTTTAAGAAAAAAAATATATATTTCACTAGTAAATCAAAAGAATTGTGACCAAAATAAAATAAAAATAATTCAATACAAGTTTAATTTAACGTACGATCCAAAAATCGATATATAATTATCGATTACGATTTTGATTAGCAAAAAAGTTTTTCTATCAGCAACAAATACAAAACAAAACAAATATAAAGTTATTCTTTAAAAATAACAACTTTATATTTTTTCTCAAAATCAACCGAGATACTTCCATAATTTTACGAATTAAATGTTGCACAGTATGAAGCAGTTTCTTACCATTGTTTTATGTAAAGTTCAAGGCTACATTCCGTATAGCTAATAACACAATTTATCAAATAATTATCTTTTCTAAATCTTTTCTTTGTGGGATTCCTTCTGAATCTGAATATGTCCATAGAATGTACGTAGGCGACGTAGGTCTGTATTATTTTTTTTTACGTATGGGTAGTAGGCCTTTGGTTCATTAATTGGGCTCCTGTAGTAAGATGAGATAAAAGGCACGGTGCGTAAACCTGACAAATAAAGGTTTTGATTTAATTTTGGTAATTATTTCATACAATAGAGTAAAGAACAATATTGGTTTAACAATTTTTCTGCGGTCAGGTAAAATTTAACTGTATTAAGGGTCCGTCACCGGTTTGTCGTAACTTATTTTAACGGAAATGCCACCCATAGATGGCGCGGAACCGCCAGCCCTTCTCAAAACCACACGGGCGATCTACATCTTCATATCCATGTCGATTAAGATATCTTGATACTTCACGACAATTTTTCATTAATTATTCTACGTCTCCTTAGTATTAAAAAAGATACAACTTGCTACTGACGTCGGACGTCTGTGTAGCCATATAATGCAGTATATGATCCGGATTAGCCGCCAAAACTAATTTTACGCTATTTTAAATGTAAATCTTAAAAGGATATTCTATGGATGAATTTGATTTTAAGTCGAGGCTTCGTCGCTGTTTCACATGTCGTCCACATTATTTAACTTAGGGTGTACGCTTCGCCAAGATTCAATCGTATTTTGAAATTATGACAACTTGAAAGCGTAGAAATGATATTTATTATCAATATTAATCAACAACAAGAAGCTAAAAATCGTCAAAAATCAAAATTCATTTGATATATTTTAATTTTTTTACTCAAAATTGTTCTAAAATGTTTTCTAGCATTCATAGGTTTGCCAAAAATTATAAATACTATGCTGAAATAATTATCATGGCATTGTAATTTTGTTAACATAACTTTTGCGTTAAGAACTATATCCAATAAAAAATAAAAAATAAAAAAAAAATTAAAAACTCTAACTATTCGTAGCCTGGCAATATTGTATGCAAGCGATATGATTATCACTACAATTAGGAATGAGGAAAGTTTGTTTTTTGTTTGTATGTTTTTTAGAGAATCATGCAAAAACTATTGATCTAGTTGGTATAAAAGTTAATATAAAACGTAATATGATAGCTTATAGTTTCCAGATTGCCATAGACTACTCGTATATAGTATGTATGTTTCTAATATATATAAATTTTACTTTTATTTTCGACATTCGTGAGGCAGCGTTCAAGAAATAAGGATTTCTAATATTTATTGATCTTACATGCCGCAGATCAACAAATTCTGGAAGTAAACAGTCATTATAAAATTAAAAAAACTAGTTTGATTTAATTTTGTTCACCAATATTTGGTCATCTCACTCAATCGTTTCTACTTTCAATTGTGATCGCTTGCTAGCCCAAACGGCAAATAGGCAATGGTTTTGTTTTTTAATGTGCAGTTGACCTTGTACCTGATAATACCATGTACAGGGTCATATATCTCTCGCACGGCGCGCAATGGACCCGTTTGCAGGTTTTCCAAAAATAACTTCATGAACAACGGAATGAAACCGTTGCGTCTTAAAAGTCAATACTGCCCCTGCACGGTGTCCACTATAAGGACGACTTTGAGTAAAATTAATAGGCTTCCCTCCAATAAATTTGGCGATCTGAGTATTAGGGTTTTCTACCACGTTGCTCTTTACATCGTACATTAAAATTTACGAACGTCTAGAAAGTCTTACACTTAATTCTTTTGGTTTACACATTACATACTAACTTTTTTATTATTATTGCGGATTGCTCGAATATCTGAGGTACAAAAATGTTGGCACAATTTGTGGCGTCGCGAAATACAAGACAAGGACCAATTAGGAAATTTTCTGATAAATTATTTATTTTTTTGTCTAAATTTAATACTTGTTGCTTCCAATGATGAATCGCGAAGTTAACCCGCTTTCTTAACGTAAATATTTACCTTTAACAGTTTTACGTGGACCAATAGGATAGCAAGTATCTTTGGTTAATGCTAACAAAGCATTGCAATAATTTCGCAAGATATGATTTTTACATTCTATTTTTTCCACTATAGTATTTGCATATGGCTTTAAATCTAAAATCATTTTAAAAGTACTTGAGTCGCCATCATAAATAAGTTGTTCATAAATGAGTTTTCGATCACGGACTGAATTTTTAAAGCCATATTATAATTGACGCCATCGCGGTAAATGATCCTTCATGGTTTTTAAAGCACATGTGTTCCGAAGGAGTAACGTTCTTATTTTTTGCTCGAGTACAAATTACACAATATTTAATTTGAACACTGAAATACTGTATTTTTTTGTATGAAAGCCTACGATAGCAGCAGCACCCGAAAGAGCATAGCAATTTGTTCTATATGATCTTTTTGACCAACACCCATCATTTGCTACTATTATCGTAAGTATTCCTTCAGGTATGCGACTGGTGGCCTCTGAATCGGGCCATCAGTCACATACCTGATTATGAAGACGACTATAAAGCTGCCAAGATAACCTCGGAACATCCAAAGCGGCTGTTATAGTTTTTAAATGGCTTGGTACTATCATTTCCCCGCTATCATATGAACTTTTTAAAGTAAAATTTGTAACACATAAACGGCATTTTAAATTAAATGTCAAGGAAACCCTTTCGCTATCTCAGAGAGTGTAAGGATGTGTGCCAATCTGCGATTCGTGCTTACGTGTACAGAAATTTATTTAAGTTGGTCAAAAAAATTTATTATTTTTCGACCACGTATATCCATGGACACCATATTATGAAATAATAAAAGCATGTATTTATTATAGTATTTTTATGTGGCATTGAAGTGAATGGATTGAATTCAATGGTTTAAAGGGGCAGCTTATCATCTAATAAGTCACCGGAAGTTTTGAACATAAGGTAATTCAGCTGTATGAAGCATCATAAAAATATAATTCTACTATTTCTAAGTGTCGATCAATTCAGACGCCGATATGAAATCACACTAACCATTTAATATTGAATAGACTGAAGAACAGATTAAAGCACAACGTGTTATCTAAAAGCCAGGATTTCGTTTAAAAAAGCTACTTTAAAAGTGTCGGTTTTTGATAGATTAGTACTGTGTGAGACCATAAACTAGTCACTCTTAAACTTAAAATAAAACAAATACAACAACTTCATCGCAAAATAAAATTAAATTTGAGCATTTTAAAAGATCAATACATTTAACAAGACGACATCATGACGTCACATGAATTGTAACCAATCATACACTCTTTTCAGTTACGTTACTAATCTTGTTTTTTTGTTTGTTAAGATAATCAATTCATATTTTTAATTGACGAGTGTCTATGTTTAGCTCCGTTAAAACGAATAAATCGAAATTGCTGCAATTCATAGTTAAATTTGATTAATATCAAATAGGGAACTATTGGCGACTAATGCGATATATTCCGATACAAATAATAAATAGATGGACACACACACATAATAAAAACGATCATCCATTTTAATAAAATTTAAATTACACACATCAAGTATATTAAATTTACAAATTCATAAGAATTATTAACAATTTGTACCTCACGCGTACATTACCACAATGTTTCAAAACTCGATCATTACATTTAGGCATTTTTTTTAAATAATACCATGGATTTTAAAGAGTCTAATATAGTTATTTAATTTAAAAAAATTATAAGTCAAAAAAATATTTAAATAATTGACTTAGAGTTTACTCAGAAAGAACAAGAAAAAGTGAGAAGAAACTTTAAATTGAATTTAAGTTAGTCATTACCTAAGATTTTGTTTTCCTGGGTTTAATATATTCTTCATCTTGGCTTTTTTCATAAACAATTTTTTTTACATAAACCATCTGTCGAATTAATATGAAATTAAATATAAAATTATAAAAATTGCTAGTCTGAAATTATGAATACGTACAGTTAATAATATTATGTAAGTATTTGACCACAAAAAATATGAAAAACCAATTCAAAAATGTTACATTGCATTAAAAATATTTAACTATAAACTTTCCAAGACCGGGAACGCTTACTATAAATAATAGTATATTTACATCGAATTACGAAAGACTAAAATCGAACAAAGCGGCCAGAAATTACGTCGTTGATGGCATTTAGTCGTCGACGATTGCCTATCTATTTCTTTGAGTGTTTTATATCAATTCCCTGTGACATTTTCACACATTATTACGAGTGAATTTAGTGTATAATTTTGGGTGTTATGAATTCGTATTTGTGAAATAAATATAACAGGTATTGCAATTTTACCTGAAAACTTTAAACATAATTATGTTCTTTATATACTGAATTTGTATTGTAAATTAGCATAATGATTGAGATTAGGCATCCTAAAATACACTTATTTCACGATTCTTCTGAAATTAGATGATTCGTTACTACATTAATATACTTTTTCCTAAGTCCTGCCACTTTAAATTTTTAACTTTATAGAGAATGAGTATATTTTTCTAATGATATGTAATTTAAGAACACGTGTTGCGTATTTCTATAAATATAGCATCTCTAATTACGGTTGTGTCGGGAAAATTTAACTAATAAAATATTCAAGCCAAAAATATTTTATTTGATGATGACAGTATTAATGTATTTTGATGTATATTTAATCAAGCTATAGATAAAACTATTCATTTATTGTAATGTGTTTTAAGCGTATTCTTGTGGCTAACATATCGGAATGTTTTTAAGTGTACGAAAAATTATGCCTTGCCGAGTTACAGATTTGATATGGATTGATGGTATTGACTTTGGGTTATTCTGGTTCTTAGTGAAATAAATACAGAATTAAAATGTAGAAACTTAAATATTTTCGCCTGCTACATTATTTCAATGAATTTGAAATTATCGTTTTATCGGTGTTAAAGTTTACCATGTATAGGCGAGAAGTTAATTGGAGATAAATATTTTTACTCGTTTTATAGTTCAGACTTTAATTTTATTGTAACTATAGATCGACCTATGTAGAGACCTTACGCGAAAGGATTAGCAAAATTTTAATACGATTAAGAGAAACATTCGAATGATCGATAAATTGATTAACTTGATAATTAGGAGAGTGCGATTGTGTTTACAATAAAACGGTTAATATTTTGAATATACATAATTGCTAATCAAGCATAAAGTAGAGTAATTTTTCCGTGAACATTAAATGAATAAAATTTAATTGAAATATTTTTTCTGTGCAACATTCCACAAACTACTTAAGTCCTGTGATAAGTGATTTCCCCCTAACTACAACGTGAGTGAGTATATTAGTAATATAATTTATTATGTTTTAATAATCACGTTTCATGTCATTTAACAAATAAATTAAATTCAATATTTAGGTATGGAATGGGTGTATAGTGAAATAACAATATTATCTTCTTTCAAATGGTCTAAATCGCGCTATTATTACGTCGATTGTTAGCTAGTTCGGTAAATTCAATAAAAGACAATCAACATGTAGTAATTGCGTAGAGCTAGCGTGAGTTTGTGTGCGTACGTCAACGGTTCGCCAAATCGACATTGCGGGTGAGCACCGCACCTCTGGGCAAGTATTAGGTGTGTTAAAAATAATTAAGTGTAAAATTTTGTTTGCACTCAATTATAAAAAAGGCGTGTTTTACGTTTTATTTCAACGACAGTTTATTCCTTTATAGCCAAGGAATAGCGTCTTTATTTGTCTGACATCTATTCCCGGACATCGTGTGTAGTTTGAGTTATCGTTTAAAAGGAATAAATAAAATAAAATTTTTAATAATTTTAGCTATATTTTCAGCCTTACTATTAATACACGATACATTAAAAGGACATAGTTGTAATCTAGAACATGTTAGTTCACAACAGGCTGGCCCTAAAATGACTGGACCCTTAATTGTCATATTTATCGTTTGTACTCAATTCAATTATTTATACTAAATAAATCTCAAATTGTTTACTTCTAGACTACACGCTTTTGGAAAGGACGGAAGAAGCAAGTTAGCAGCTTTAGAAAGTATTGGAGAAGTTACTTTTTTGTATTTAAGTTCTTATTCATATTGTAATAAAATTGATCTTATGTATATATATCTTGTTCCAAAAAAATTAAATTATGATTGGACCGATAAAAATATATGTAATCTATGAATTATAAATGGATATTAAGTTTAGTTTACAATTTGCTTGATCTGTAAATTGTTTTTCATTATTTCTGGTATTATATAGAGAATTCTATGTTGGGTAGTGAATTTCAAGCATCAAAGTATTAACTCTTTTTAGACCATAGCTTTTTATGACTTTATATTTAACTTCGTACAGTTTTGTAAATTTAAAAAATATTTGCTCGTCAGTGAAAGTCAAGATGTGAAATATAATAAGCCTAAACAGATAAAATATGAAGAATGATTTAATCATATTCCATTTTATTCTTGAATAAATTTTGTTCAAATTCCATTTTTTTCTCGGTTCCTTTTTGCAGTGGCTTATTGGCAACTCTACGTTAATAATATATCTACATATTTTTCAGCATACAAATTTTTCGAACCAAATAAATATATTAGACAATTTACAAGCTATGATACTAAGTATTAATAGTTACCTAAGTGTAAATTTTGAGTTTTGAAACATAAATGTAAATACAAGTGAGTTATAATTTTAATGAATTTATAGATTTAATATATCGTGTTAGGAACAGTGGCGTAACGACATAATGTGGGGCTCTTTTCAAGTTTTTATACTGGAGCCCTCAAAGAATTAAGTTCGTCGTTATATTTTTATTATAGGTATTTTTTAGTATTTTGTAGAATTTCATTTATAGCCCAATCCGCGTTCGTGCAATCAATAAAAATTATAGCATAAGAAATAAACGCTACGTATATGTATATACGCTAATAATTCTCAAATATATTGTATTTGAGAATTATTTTTTTTATAATACAGTCATAAAAGGGAATAATTAAAAAAAAATTAAGTTTTTTTTGGGCTTTAACTGTGCAACCTTTGCTAAACTGTGCAACCTTTCTTATCCCATAGAATTCCTAAAATATGTTATTAACTTTAATTTTGATGACAATCTTTCGGCACTAGCGGTAGTGACGAGAATTATCAAAAATGTCTTTAAAGCGTTATACATAACAGGGAAGCTTGAAAACACAAAAGACTTTTCATAATTAATAAACCTGCGAGTTCCTTTATAGAGGTAAATTTTTCGATATCAGGTCTAAAATTTGATCGGAAGTTGAGAATTCCTCTTGCAAATGTAACAGATATATATTTTTTGTACAAATCAACAAGTCAACCTGAAGTCTTGTACAACAAATTTGAGTCATTTAAATTTTTCAAAAGTGCAGAATGTAAAACACTAAAATAGGAAACTATTTCATTCATACTAGCGAAGCGAAGTGTCAATTGATCTATGCTCATGTCTAATACACAATCAAATATGTTCACTCGAAGTAAACTATCAGGGTCTTACAGACGTTCATTTTTTGTAAATTTAATTTAAATACCGCTTCGAAGGAATTATGTTCATTTTTTTGCTATGCGATAGGATTGCGTTTTTAAGTCCTCCAATTCATGACGATTGTTTTTAAACTCTTCCAAACCGACTTCTGAACGCCTCTATGCATGTGACGTATCTATTATTTTAGACAGAAGTGCTTTGGAGGCTACATCGACTGTTTGTAAAATTTTGGAGTTGAAAACCAGTAATATAATAAAATCATAGTTTTCAATCTTACTCTTCAATGTAATAGCTTCATTTCACTCATCTGCTTTAAAGCGTTATATAATAGATTATATTAGCGCTTTGTGAACTTCTGCATACTGGACTTTTAGAGCAAAAATAGCATCATATCGTTCTGTCCACAGAATTGTTACAGAGACTGAAGATTTGTCTTGTGTACGAGAAATAAAAGTACACAAACAACACAACACAAGTACAACAAAATATTCCACCTTTTAATGCAATGTCTAAAAAATATAAACCGTACGAACGGTTTAAAAAAAACCTTAGCATCTCTAACGCAACTTTTACGGCATCATTAACTACTAGATTTAAATTATAAAGAGAATAATGTACATATCCTGCATTTGGATCAACACTTTTGATAAGTTTTTGAACTCCCATCCTAAATACTTTTCATGGTCTATCCCTATCATATCCTTGTCCACGACATTTGTTGAGGGGAATGTCTTTTTATTTATAGATTTTATAATCTGTAAAGCAGTCTGATCCATTATTACTTGAAAACCTAAAAATTACTTTTTGATAACGAGAGATTGCAGTGATCTATTCTCATAATTTTCAATTACACAGTTATGATGGAGTTCACACAGTTGGTTTATTTTTTATATATTTTGAGTTTTATAAAATATAATTTAGTAAAATGGTGCATCCACTATTTTTTTACTTTACTACATTATTTTTTAACCCATATTGGGTTCAACTTTTTGTGATAGAAGAGCAATGAGCTCATTTTGTAATTTTGAATTGAAATATTTTATTTCACCTTTTGGTTTGTTTAATAATTCTTGTAAAACAGAATCATATTTCAATATCTGTATATCCACGGAAACTTAAATTATTCGTAGAGAGGGTCAGAGTTACATCAAGGAACCTTTTCATTAATGGACGCCAAAAGATTTTTCATTTTTAAGTATAGACTCTTGTTCTTCGTTTAGGTACCATGCATTCACTAATGTTCGTTTACGAGATATGTGTGTAAATGCGTTTTAAAGGTTTCGTGTTTTTCTAAAGCCTCCACAATATGCTTCCAGTCACTATATCCGTCAATTCAAATATTTAGTAACTATTTTGATAATACGAATATGTATACCAGCATGGCTCACAATATGCCTTTTGAATCGATGACACAACCATTTGCTCTCGAATTTAACACCAGATTTAGAAATAATGTAACAATATTTCTTCAGAAATGATCTATTGATACAAGCCTATTGGTTTATAGCATACGCATTCAATCACAAAATAATACTTTTAAGAAGCTATAATAAAAGTAATTTTGAATTACTCATTACAAACGATTAACATGCGCGTAATAGGTTTTACATATTTTTGCCGCATAATACGAACAGGGGAACCGGGGTGATACTTTTTACAGATGCTTTCGTGTATTTGATAATGTACTTTTGGTAATAGTAGGTACTTTATGATTTCAAGCATTAGAAAAAATTTAGTGTATGATAACCTGAATTGAGCTTAGAATATCTTAAAATAGTATTTGAAAATATCAAACCACACGTCGGGGTACTCGAGGTCTTCTCGGAGCCTGGTTCCTGCAATTTTGCCAGCATTGCCCCCTATATTATTACCCCATTGGTTGGGAAACATTTAAAAATTACTGAAATATTAATTATTTTTAATAAGTAAAAAATATATTTTACGAAATTATTGCACATTAAAATACTCGTTGTCGTATTGGTTTACGTGCAATAGTTAAGTCAAATATTTATTGTTGAGAACGGCGGTTAATTTCACATTTCGTCCTTGAAAGCAACAAGTATTGAATTCAGACGAAAAAATTAAATATTTATCTGACTATATTCTAACGTAAGTCTTAATGTATTTGACGACCACACGAATTGAATTCAATATTTTTTATCACCAAATATTTGAGTAACGCAGAACAATAAAAATATTTAATACCTATAATCCTCCCAAATTTAATGTTAATGTATCTAGTATTATGTTCTTTTCCAAGCATTCGTCACAAAGGCATCTAGATTAGTGATTTTTTCTCCGACTACACTGGTGTTATTATTTATATTTTAGTAATTATACATATGTATATACTACACGACCTGTGGAAATCTGGATCCTCTAAGCTATCGTATTGCAAAAGTTATATTTTATTAGTAGTTAATGCGTGTATCTCGAGTGAAAAAAATATACAAACAAAGAAACAGAATATCGTCTAATTAATGTTCGTAAGATTATGGCGTAAATACTACATTGTCATGCTGCGAATAGCCATCTTTAACCGATAGGTACTCGTAGTATTTTGGATATGGTTCTAAAGACAAACGTTATGTTGCGTAATGATTATTTCAGCTTAGTATTTATGATTTTTGGTAAATATACGTATGCTGGAAAAAATAATGTTATTGTATAATACAATTGTGACTTCTTAGCAATTTTTTTACTCTTTATTATTTTGTAATAGTGGTAATGAATTTTCAGCTATATTTACAATATTAGTTACGGAGTGAAACATAAAAAAGGGATTATTTCCTTTATTTATTTTAGAATGTGAAGTAGTAAGTAGCAAGAATTTTCTTAAATATCAAACATGAATAACATTTCCATATTTTAAAGATGTTATCATTTCGTAAAGCGTTTGAACCTTTTTTCTAAACAATTGGCGTATTATTTAAATTTACTCGTGTCATAAAAAAATATTCAAAATTAAATAACGGATGAAAAATATTATTATAAAAGGAATTGCTTTGCGTAGTTCGCAATTATAGATATAAAATTAAAATGCTAAATTAACGTAAGGTCGAATTTTTCTGGCACTGATACAACTTAGCGAAATAGGTACTTTTTTGAAGTTGGGTAAAATGACTATGACTTTTTTTGTTTTGATGTCCAAAGGAAATGCCTTTTTGGATACCTCTAAGTAAAAGGACCTTATTCCGATTACTGTTCATAACCAGAACCTCTGGAAACCCCCATGAATACACCATAACTTAAGTAGGTCCCTGTTTTTAAAATTCACCAATTTTATTGATTTTAACGGGTAAATAGGTAAAAACCGAAAACAAAGGGGTACCTATGACCTTAAAATTCTATCTAACTTACCTCAGTGGCTATGTCTTTAACCTGATTTCATAAACCTAACTGTTTTTCAATTTTTACGTAATTGAAAATGTAAGTAACATTGAGACTGACTAGTTCTGATGACTCTTCTATAAATGATACCGGGGAATCAACTCAAGCTTGCATATTGAATGAGGTGACTCAGTGTTCTAATGAATATTTTACCTACCAGAAAAATTCAACGACATTAAAACGCAGATTTTTATTTCGTAAATCATTCAGAGATCCTTTGACTTAAGTCACATCAATAGTTCTCCCTGCAGCACTGTTGCCATATATCCTAAGCTATTAAAACCTTTGTCCTTATTAGTGAATAAAGTTGTAGAAGTATGTTTGGAACATGAGGTAGCTGCCGGCATATAATAAATCTCAAATAGATGATAATACGAACGAAGATCTCACAATAGCGCCTAGGCACCGACCCAAAAGTACACATATCGTTTGAGGTAAAGACATTGCCAGAGTTAGTTTTGAATATTGCTAGACATATACTTCGACATGAAATTGATATACAAAAATTACATTAATTCCTAAACAAATTGTGAGAGGAAGGAACTTATTACGGCACTGCATAAAAAGGGAACTTCATTCTAAACTTAGAAGTTATTAAGTCCATACGTAAACACAAAGAGGGAATATGCAAGTAATTTTTTTTATCTTTAATTTACTGTGTGCATCGTTATAGCACAGTAAAAAATATAAATACTCTTGGAAATATTTCAATTCAATTTAAAAAAAAAAGATTTAAAACTGTCAATAAATTTAAACTGTTTAAACGCCGCCTTGGATGACGTTAGAAACAATGCCTAGTGATCGTTTTCTGTAGGTGTTCTCGTAAGTTTAAATATATTTTCAATACAATGGTCGTTTAAACCATGGAAGAAGGTCGAAAGCCATTTTATAAGTATTGTATTGTGCCTAGGTGCAAAAATATTTTTAGAAATGCCACTGATAAAGTGTTTTTTCTTGACCTGAAAGACGCAAAAATGCGAAAATTATGGTGCAAGGTTATGAGAAGAGATAAAGTATATCCAATAACTTGTTTGCATTGTTGTGAAGATTACTTTAATATAAGTGTATTTTATTTGGATAACTAGTGTGATTTCAGTTAATCATAAGTAAATTTTGTATTGAATATCAATTATATCAGCAGTAAATAACTGTGTACATAAACTAGTTTACAAAAGTTTAATATGGCTTTCGTTTTTTTTGTTTTTTACATTAAGAAAAAACTACATAACATTGCCAAATTGCACAAAAATTGACTTGACTGAAACAAAATAAACTTGACTAAATGTAAATAAAATTACATATAAATAAATAAAATCTAGTCAGTATGTACTCATGTTTTTAAAAGATTATAGCTTGTGTTTACTGCTCGTTACTTATGAGTGTATTTATTCATAAAAAACGAACATAACGTAAGTGTGATTATAAATCTTGTATAAAACAATTACTTTGATGTTTTCAATTCTTTGACCTCAGCCAACGTAAAATCTGGATTAGAAGCAAAATAATGTCATCATAAATGCATCTATTCTCGGTAGATTATTCGAGTGCGCTTTAATGAAACCACTTTCATTCATCATCTAGACGATTTTAATCTCTCTAGGATGTTAAAATGCACTATAAATAAAATATTGGAATGACACTATTTTTCCTTATTAAACACAACAAATACTCCACAAAATGTCAACAATACGAGCCTGTTGACATATATTCTGATGTCACGTTTCGTTCTAACCAACAGTGTTGGTCTTTGGACAATTTGAATTTCTCTCGCATAATTTGCACTTTTTGTTTTTTAATTTATGCAATTAGAAAGGAATTAGTTAAGAAAACCGTGGTTTAGATATAATGTCCTTTTAATATATAATTGCAGACCATTTACCATGTACTAATTGTTTACGATTTTACTAGAAAAAATTTTGTGGTAACAAAAAAGGACTGTTGGTAAAATAGTAAAAAATGGACAATCCGAAGCCCAAAATGTATCATTGAGACATCTTAAAATAGATGAAAAACTCAAAGCTAATGTATTTCCCAGCACGATAGCCAATAAAATGTCGCTTGTCGCTAAATCAGATATCCTCCAGAGCTTTTGGATCCCAGTACCTAAAAACTCATAAAGAAACGCATTTCGTAAATATTGTTTATGAAAGATGCGAGTGCTAGCAGTTATTAATCGAAATATTGGGTAGGCTAATAAGTAATGAGCGTTTCTTCGAAAAGTATAAGATAAAATATGGGAACGTTTTAGAAGCTTCCATGATCGAAGATATGTAAAGGGCGCGGCACGCTCTCACTGTTTCAGTAGTAACTAAGATGCTGCACTGTTAACATGCCTAAACTGTGGACGACATTAAGACGCGTGTGAGAACTCTACGACCATCAATCTTGTCTACGAGTATCAATCTTGTCACTCTGTTGCCGAAGTAACGCGTAACATATGTCAACGCGTAGCTCCTAAAGAAATAGCTGAAGCTACTGCAAAACGATGGTTCCAGCGGTTTCGCAGCAGCGATTGTTTTCTGAGTGATCAATCACTGGTCAACAATTTTATCTGGAAACAACAATTTTGCTTAAAGAAGCAAGAATCGTAGATGGAATTAATACTGCTGAAATATAATCAGACCTGAAAACCTTGATACAGGTCATGACGCATATTGAAAGTACAATATCTCTAGTTAGGCTACAACAGATCTCAAAATAATGGAACAAAGTTACTATGATCTCAAAATTATCAAGGGATACTTTATTAAAAAATCAGAAGAAACTGCAATTCAAATTAAAAACGGTTGTCATTATGTCGCTTCATACATTCAATTATTAGAGACAGTGTATTGTAGAGTTTTATTGCTAAACAGATGAAAGCGAGGAGAACTTCAGAGAATTAAATTATATGAATACTTAGAAAGTGGAAATAATATTGTTGATGAGTATGAAGAGTTTGACCGGGTACTTATTGCATCCGAAAGGATGTTGGTAAATTAATTAAAAGGATTATTATCAGAGGCAAACGTGGTAGTGGGGTATCGGTTTTATTTAATTTGAGATTCAAGAAGACATTGAATTATTGTAGTCCATAAGAAATTAATTTGTTTCTACTGCTGTTTTACAACGCTGCTGTAATGCAGCAGGCTCGTTTATTCCCCCCTTTCTAATTTTTGGCCGGAAGAGGATGGTGCCTAGGCTTCTGGATGGAGCCCCACCTGGATCCGTTGCAAGCTGCACAGACAATGGATGGATTAACGGGCCGATGTTTTTGGAGTAGCTGCGTCATTTTGTGAGTATGACTAGGCCAACAGCTGATAAAAAAATAATTTTAGTGATGGATAATCACGAATCCCACAAATATCTTGAAGCCCTTGAGTTTGCTTCAAAGAATAACGTGATTTTTGTGTCTTTACAACCACACACGACACACCGCTTACAGCCACTTGATACATGTGTATACGCACCATTCAAGAATTATTTTGAGCAGGCTATTTCATTGTTTCAACAAACACATGTCGGGCGCATCATATCACAGTATGATGTGGCAAAATTATTTGGCGAGGCCTACGTTAAAGCGGCTAGTGCACATAATGCAATAAAAGGATTTACTTCTACTGGTATATGGCCAATCAATCGGCACATATTTAATGACGGTGATTACATGCCAGCCAGTATGACTGATAGAGATTGATAGAGATGGATTTATGTACACATCGCGAACACCCCAAGGTTATTTCTTCTGAGCCTCATTATTTCAAGAGGATTATACGGCAAGCGATTGAAATTAAAAAACATCCAAATTTCAACCGTGAAGACGGATTCAAACTCTCGGCGGCTTGGAATCCAGTGATTGCAACTAGGTGTTCGCGATGTGTACATAAATCCAAGTGTCATGACACTGTCAGTGTAGTGTGTAGGTCTAGTGTGAACGCGCCTTAGATTTCTACAATCAACCAAGTGGGGGTAGTTTTGAAAAACACTCCCGCGTCGCAGCGATGACTCCTATACATCTTCAGTCTTCCCTTGACCACAGGCTGTGCAACCAGTCTGTAACGTCGGGACTTAGTGAGTACTTAGTTTATAATATCTAGGTTTACTCATTAAATAGATAATTACCGCGAAAAAACCCGATTCAAATAAAATAAAAAATGGTTTAAATACTTGAAAATTACCGGATTCTAGAACATGATCAAGAGCCTACTCAAAATAAAAAGTTTCGCTTGCGTACAGCAAACACCTTATGGAAAAATTCACCTAAACATGGTCTATTTGGTTTACAGTGTAATCCTTCTCAGTCTAATCACAAAGTGATATCACATTTAACTGTGGAAAATAAAATGAAAAAAGTCAGGCTACAACAGATCGGCAATACGGTTACAACAGATCGGCGTGCAAAAGAAAATATTCACTAAACATTTCAAGTTTTACACAAAAAACTGCCAATCACCCAAAATCTGAAAAACTGAAAGAGAACCACCCCGACCTGCTCAGCTATAAACACTGGCTCATAATTAAAGTTTTTTATAACATATTCCGAGGAAGGAATAGAGTATATACATTTCGGATACCTAAAACAAAATATTTGTAGTATTTCTGTTGATATAATCGACTTGCCCGTCATCTTTTTCGCCAGGCCTTTGATTAATCTTATAAAGGTTGTTTGAATTTATTTCAGTGAGGCAGCTAATGAGTTTTAAAGGAAGCAAGTCCAAGTTGTTTAAATTCATATATATTCATTATTTTATATAAAATTCATTATTATACATTTCAAAAAAGACGACAAATATTAACTTTTTTATTAATAATTGATTTGTCAAATGTTATGTGAGAAACTCAGATATATTTTATGGTTTTCTACTTAAACCTAACCTAATAATTTTTAGAAATGGTAATAATTCCCATAAATGGTGATAAGTCAGCGGGAATTGCGACAATAAAGATTGTTTTTAATAAATAAACCAAACCAAGTTGCTTTTAGAATAGGGTTGTGTTTTTCTGATTTTTATGTTCCTAAATAAACATATCAAAAATGAATATGTCATATGTTGTGTAGGTGACTTTACTTTTATGTTTTTTTATTAAGTATGATTTGATGAAATTTTTTTATATTAAGATTATTTCGTGCAATTGTTTTATTTTCATGTTAATGTCAAGCAGTTTTTCCATTTGAATCTTTAAATTACGTAAGTAATATTTTACATTATTAAAAAATACTTTGTACCGGTTGAAATTGACAGAAGAATAATTTAGGATTAATATGAACAACGAACTGATTCATTATTATATCTGATATTATTGCGACTTCTTTTATACAAAATAGATCTTTAAATGTTTAAATAACCAAATATTTTGTTTTATTCACTCATAGAATCAAAAAAGTCAATAACGAAACATAAAGTTTAGAAATATTTTTATTTTAATAGCACCTATTCCTGTGCTGATTTATTACTTATGCATGCAGTATGGATGTATATACGTATAGACGGGTACAATAAGTGTATGAGAGGGCATGACTATGCTCGCCATGTTAGATTCCTTCTTTCTATAGGCGTGAGTTATAACTTGTTTACCTGTATTTATAAACTTACATGTATAGTTTTTAGTTAAACTTAACTAACTTTCTTCAGTATATATTAAATTACCTAAATAAGTAAGTCACTTAACGGTCAGTTGACATAAACTTACCTATTAAGCCAATTTACCTGTTTATGCTACTACTTAGAGGAGCACTAGGCAATTGGCGCCACATAAGAATAAAATTCTAATATTTTTTGTTTATAATCACATTTTTATATATTTTTTGTTATTTTTTTGATAACTATAATTAATCAACTTTAACTGATCAACATCCAAATTTAAAACAAAAAACAATAGTAGATGTTATCCTCATTTAAAAAAAGTAGCATTGGCTCCCATTGCTCAAGGTACGGACTAATAAGAGCCACAGCGTGGGTAATGGGTAATAAGAGCCACAGCATGGGCAATGAGATTCACCAGGTAGCAATGGTAACCAAAGCACAAGAATAACTAAGAAAACATAAAATATGGCCTTTTTCATATATATTAAAAACTTAAGATGATTTACTTATAAAATGTAATTAAATTATCTTTAGAAAAATACACAATTAAATGAAACTGCGTGATGTAGTATTATTTCTACTTTCTTTAATTTCTTTACCACGACCGAGGTTTCGTTGTATTACAATGGGATATTAGCAAAGATATCTTTGCTAATATCCCACCTGAAGAAGTTGTAATACAACGAAACCTAGGTCGCGGTAAAGAAATTAAAGAAAGTAGAAATAATACTACATCACGTAGTTTCATTTAATTGTGAATAATGGATTTCTACAAAATTAACGCCAAATATATTCAACATTTAGAAAAATAATTATTGTTGAATGCAAAAATCACAGATATAATATTTGGCATGTCCAATCTCCATACACCATACGCCTTGCATCTGTACCACTATTAATTCGATTTTCCAGATTCACAACAAATCATATACATGTTGGTTTCCTCATCAACGTAGTCACCACCGTCATCGTCGCAGATACTACGATCATTAACAGATTTATCTGACGAACTGGTTTCATCTTTAAATAGGATTTTTTTACTCCACATTTACCTCTTTATTTTTATTCATTACTTCCTTTTGACGACGACGCTTCTTCTTCTTTTCTTCTAGTCCAGTGTTATCGGGGTGGCAGTGATTATTTGCGAATGTTGTTTATATGTCTATTTTCGGACTTTCCGGGAGGTTGATTGATCTACGGGTATAAATGCTAGGACAGAATTTGGTTCAGAAGAAGCAGAAAGGACATTTGTCATTATTTAATTGATTGCCACTGACAATATTTGGATCAATAGCAACAGAGTTATTAATAATTGGATCTTCAGTAATAAATATATCTTGCAATGGAGTTTCTAGAACATCTTCTCTTTATTACAGTGCTCTAATAAGTCAAAGCGTGAAGATTTGAATCCCTATTATTAATTTCTTGATCATGTAAAATGCTGTTTACTATGCTAGAGGCTGCAGTATTTACGACATAATAGTCATCGTCGCTGAATAGATTTGTATTAATTGGGCTTATTCCATGGAGTAATTTTCACCAATTTTTTTGATTAGCAACGTAAGTCACATTCACGAGTATGTGCCTTTTTTAGAGAACCAAAAATGTGATATCTAATAGCTGTAGATGGTTTGAGGAGTGTGGCGATGTAGACAACATTGTAATGTAGTTATTTTTGTAAAACTCGTATGCTTTTAAGGTACAGTGGCTGTTATGATTGTCTAAAACAGAGGTCTTTAGGCTTTTTTGTCTCGTGGACCACCTGTCACGTTTTTGAATTGAAACCATGCTGATCTTTTTTTTAGACATAATAACTCTTTTCTGAGATTATTTTATTCCTGGAATTTGTTTGTCTCATGGGCCATTTATCATGTTTTTCGGTTTTGGATAGGCACCCTGCTGACTTTTTTTAGACATAAAAACTATTTGGTAATATTATTCCATTTATGGAACTTATTTGTCTCGTGGACCATTTGTCATGTTTTTAGGTTTTGGGTAAACCCCTACTGATCTATTTTTTTAGACATTTGCTGAGATTATTTCATTACGGAAAGCCAAAATACGTGAGATCCATTATCGTGGACCCCTATTTACATTTCATGGATCTCTAAATTTGTTTGCTGACATTATCCCCTAGGTGGTCCCTGGGGGTTAATACAGACCATTTTGGGAATCAGTGGTTTAAAATCAGTAATATTTTACACGTGGTTTTAACATTTTTTAAAAATATTGTAACCCTTTTAAAAATGGACTTTCATTAGTCCACCCATTTTTCGAAAAGTCGTAAATGACCATATTTTTCTAGAAGAGGAGAATGACGCTGTCTCTAATATATTAACATGGGAAACATATAACTACCAGCAGCACTCATCGCACAAACCGTAGTGATTGTATTTCCGATCTCCCAAGAAGTAACAGTACCAACTCGCTTCTGACCTGTTTTGGCTAAATTTTTTTCTGAGTCTTACACAGTAGTCATTTCCGTCTCATATTAAATATTTAATATGTTTCATATTTATTATTTACCTCTTCTTATTACGAGTTCTTATTTACGAGTTCTTCAAGATTTTTTGTAAAAGAGATCTACTTCTTCTTTCTTAAATTCCTCGATTCTGTTTATGTTCGTTGATTTAGGTTTGCGGACACTGATATGAGGATTTCTTCTCAAAAATCCCTCCAGCTAGTCTGGCTCCACACAGTTGCTTTCTTTGTTAAAATTATGTGGAATCCTCAATTTTTCGGCACACTCGCAAGCAATTCTACGAAATTTCACAGAGTCTAATTTGTAAAAAAGATTAGATATATGAATTAGGTGGTCAACTAGAATTAGTTCTTGATCCATATTTATCAATTTTATTTGTTCTGATCTACGATATTTTTTCTGTAAAGTACTTTAAGGGATATCAAATTCTTGAGCTGCCTTATGCAGAGAAATGCCATCATCATTAACACTCTTGATACCATGATCTACCGTTTTAACAGCGTCATCATCATCAACTGGAACTAGTGGCTTGTCATTGAACTCTGAATTTGCTTCAGATATCGGAAACTATATTTCTACTAAAAAACATGCATGAATTACCTGATGCAACTAAAACTTTACTACTAGAAAAACATTTGGTGCCTCCACCTAACTATGATTTTCCGCACCAAGTTTTGAAAAACACGGAAAAACGTACAAAAACATATCCAAAAATCACATCTTGAAACATTTCATTTGTTTGTGCTTTCACGTAAAGATCAGGGACTTTATTGCAAATATTGTGACTTATTTATTACACCATCTACCACTGATTTTGTTAGATCGAACTCTGGACGTCTTGTGAAAGAACCATTGAAAACCTTTAACAACTTATTAGGTGAAGGCGGGTTATTACTGCAACATCAACGTAATCATTACCATAAGATGACTGTTGAAAGTAGCGAAAACTTTTTGGCGTATTATCATAAACTTGAGGTTGATATTGCTAACTAGATTTCTACTCGAAGAATGACTCAAGTGTTAGAAAACAGAGCTCATTTACGAACAAATATAAAAACTATAATATTGTGTAGTCGTCAAAATATACCATTACGCGGCCACAGAGACGATGCCCAGATTTTTAGTACGAACACCGATCGTAGTGACGTCTTCTTTTCAGAAGGAAATATCCGAGCTCTGTTGAAATTTAGAATAGATGCAGGCGACTCAGTTCTCGAACGCCATTTATCATCAATAAGCTATTTATCATCAATAAACTATTTTACAAAATGTGAAAAAGCTAAGTTTTTCGCTATTCTTTTTGACGAGACCACCTAACAGATGAGTCTATCATTCAGATATTTTAATGAAGGTGTTATTATGGAAAATTTTATATAATTTTGCGACGCTTATTAAATGCTTTAATCTGAAGAAGGACAGGCACAAAAGAATTACGATTAACAGGCATCGCATTAGCGAAAATCGTGGAAAATCTTTGCTACAAATTTGATATAGGTTTAGTTTTCTGTGTAGGGATAGGAACTGACAGTTGTTCAGTAATGGCATCCGAGGTGCTGTTCAGGAACTCTCTAAAACAGCCATTCACGCAAAGCGTTGTCCTTGTAGCAATCATGCCTTAAATAATTCCTTCGTCCTTCGTCGCTTCGTGTAGAAAGACAACAGGGACAATGAAAAAAACTGTAGCGTTTGCTAACGCTTCTGCGAAACGCCATAGAGTAATTTTAGAAGAACTTGATGGTACCGTAATTCAAAGTATACGCGAGACACGATGGGCTGAAAGACACGACGACCATTTACAATTCCAGGGCGATAATCTGGTTAAAATTTGTAACGCACTGGGGAGATTATCGACATGGTAAGATAATAAAACTTCAAGTGACGTTCACTGTCTCTTGCAAACACTACGTAGCTCTGATTTTATTATATCATTGATATGTCTAAGCGATATTCTAGTTAAGTAAACAAAACATTTCAAAACCTTTTATATGCAAGTAGTTGTTTTTCTTTAAGGTAAGTAACAACATTATTATTTTTATATATTTTAGGAACAAAGTTTCATTGAGCCGGCGAAATCGGCAGAATCAGAAGAGTACTTTCGGCAATTAATTTACATTCATCTATTAGATTCCGTTATTAATGACTTGGGGCAGAGATTGTCTCCGGAGGTACTCGACCTATTTCAGTTGGGAGTTTTTTTTACTTTCTAAAACAAATGTTAATGTCAGGGACTGGGATATCGATATCGAGACAGTGAAAAAAATGGGCCAGATGTTGTTTGAACGGTCCTATGGCACCAATTATAACGCTTTTGTGGGCACTGCAACAATCATAGATTTCCAGAGCAAAGGAAAGTTATTGATTTAAGAGTAAATATAAATAATGTCTCACTAGTTCTAAGTCATCCAACAAAGGCATTAAGCCTCAATCACATTTTTAAAACGGGTTTAAAAATTGTACCTGTCCTTAAACTAAAATGGAGACAGCCATTATTTATTCGCAATTAGTTGCCGATTGAGATCCAAGCACTTATTCCACTGTAATAAATTCCCGGCATTATAAAAATGTCACTTTAGGTAAAAACCATCCCTTGCATAATTATTATAAATCCTTGTTCGCAATTATATCAAACACAGTCAATTCATTGAGAGCACGGAGGCTTATCAAGGATAATTACTTGAGATTGCGTTGGGGTGTAGATTCGTCGATGAAACATTGGAATAGTCAAAATGTACCGTTCGTTAAAAAACCGGATAATATAAAAAGATATATTATTAATGAGCCCTATAACATATTTGGCAATCATTCTAACTGTTCGTCTTATTTTTGTACCGCGAATATGGGTAATAGTGAGAATTTAGTTACCGAATTAACAATTCGTGTTGTTTTCCACAAAATAAATGACACTGCTCGTAGATTTTCTTTACATTCTCATAGTTTAGTTCGCAATGAAACGGACACTTTAGCAGAAAACTTAATTCGCGCACTGCAAAATATGTAAGAGAAAAAAGATTTAACTTTCCTCTACGAGGTCCTTAAAATGGGCGATGTGTAGTGTCTTTTAATAAAGGCTTTTGTAATCTTTTGTGCATGAATTTATTTTCAAAAGAGACGCTTGTCCTGGAATAAAAATAGAAACATTCCCTAGAAGTCTTAGTGATTCTAGAAATTTTAGATTTTTTAATTACACTTACTGTGGTGAGAGCTGTCAGAAGCCGGATATGATCGACGAAGTACGGGTAAGAAGCAAAAAATAGTTCTCGAAAGAATCGGTATTGACCCCTAAATAGCGGCATGATCTAGAGCGGAATACAGTTCAAAAAAGCGCTAGTCAACTTTGATTATAGTGTAGGAGGAAGTTATTAATTGCTTCTTCGTTTGCCAAAGCGTACAATAGACGTTTAAATACGAATTGTTCTTTTTTAGTCAAAGAGATTTTATACGGAATTGATTTGAACTATGTGCCATCAATAAAATAAGGAAAAAACAATATATTGCACTCAGAGAATTCGGAGACTTTTATATATCAACAATGAGGAGTGCTGTTTATTCATCGATAACGAGTTTTTTTTAGGAGACACACCAAACGGCTAGTACGCGGACGGCATTGAAAATGATTTGCCAATTATCTAGTTTCATTTTGCACCCAGATGAAGCAGTAAAACAAAAAAAATGAGTTTTAGAAATAAGATCGTGTGACCAAATAGTTTATGTTCATCTGGTTCTTCCATAAGAACTTTCATTGCTTTTTGAAAAAAGTTCTGTTTCTTTTTGATATGATACTATTCTGTACACGATGTTGTCTTTCCTTGCCTTGCCTTTCGCTGTCTTGCCTTTTGTTGCCATGACTTTCTATGTCTTGCCTTTGCATGTCTTGATTTTCACTGCCTAGCTTCGTGCTTCTCTCTGCGTTTAAACCTGAAAGAAAGAAATGGAAATAATATTATCTAGTCAGTGACAGAGCGAGGTCAATTGATTGGGTGCGGGGTCACACTAAATCACTGTGCATGTGGAAGGGGGGGGGGGGGTTAAGTAACCGTTTTTAGTTATCAGACTACCTCTTAATATATTTAATATTATTAATTTATTTTAATATTGTTCCAGTTTCTAAATTTAACAGGGGATTGGCTGAAAATGGCTGAAACATTTAATAAACGTAGGAATTTTCCTCACTGTTTAGGGGCCATAGGGGCCATAGATAGGCAAGCATGTTGTTATGTAAGCTTCAGCAAATAGTGGAAGTGAAACTAACATAAAATAGTTCCGTGATAAAATTAAAAGAGATCAAAATTTCAAATCATCACTTTTTAAAAAGGTTTTTTAAGGATTAATCCTTGATTCTAATTTTTATTTTTTTTGCTGTTGAAAGTATGTACGCATAAATGACAAGCAATCTATAGCTTTATCATCCAAGCTTGTCCGCAGCTTATTGTACAGTATTTTAGCTGCAGAAAAGGCACGTTCACTTTCGGTACTTATAGGCTTTATTGAGCGAAGCCATCGATAAATTTTAGATAGCAGTTGATCGCAATCGCCACCGTTTTTAAAAAGCAACATTTCATTTTAAGAAGTGTGTTGGTGTCCTCACTTGGAGATGAAATGCCTGTTCTTCTTGGGTCATAGTTAATTTTACTTAATTGTTGATTAATCAACTCTACTGGTTAACTGGGCTGTCAGTACCCAGTTAACCAATAGGTTACTTGAAGAAGTTTGATCATGGTCATTATTTTTAGTCACTTTCAAAGTAGTCGCTGTAGCATAATCGCACTTTAATAAAAGGTTTAACATTGTCGTCCGTAAACGATTGTTGTTCAAGCGAGGGTAAACATCTGTGTCATATTCATCGTCAGTAAAATAGCCGTTAGGATCATGCAAGGATTGCATAAGAGTAGCAATTGGAAGGTGTCTTCGTTTTAATCTATTTGTGAGATTCGTTTGAAGGTCCCGACTAAGTTGCGTATTACGAATTTCAAGTTTGTTCAGTACAAAATTCATAGCAGCATCCGCAATAAATAGAACCGCATCTTCTATCGAAACGACCTCAACTGTAACCTTAATAATATCAAGATTCTCATGTATATCTTCAAGAACTGACCACTCTCGTTCAGTAATTTGAAATGTGCATTGGACGTCAATGACAGCTTTTAAAATTGCTGCGTTCACTTTAACGAATCTACCTACCATATCACATAGGTGTGCTCCATCATGTCTTGCAGTCTAACAACAACGTGTTTTTCTTGCTAAGTTCCATTTTAACATATTTTTGAAGAATTTCAGATTTTGTAGGTGACTTTCTAAACAACCGCAAAATATTTCTAACTTTATCTATAACAGGTGTGAACTAAATATTTCTTTCAACATTTGAAAGCGATTGCTCTATTTGCAATCCACTAGCATCATCATTAATGACAAGTGTGTGATTATTTTCCTTCTCATCTTGAGCTTCGTAATAGCTAGTAACTTTTTGAGATTTGGCATAAAATGTGTCAGCGATGACCACGAGCCAAGCTTGGCTGATGATTGCAGTTTAGATTTCATCCAAGTTTTGTCATGACATATATCGAAGTATCATGACATTTTCGACAGTATCGAAGTTTACCCCAAATTAATTTAGCTTTTCGCGGAGGTATTTTTCACATTTATCAGCGTTTACCATATGGTTTACATAAACTAAGATTCCCTGCAGTATTCTCACATTGGAAAAATACATAGTGAAGGTTATCACTCACATATAGCCTATTTCTAGACCATGTCCACTAATCAAAAGATATGCAAAACTTGTGTCCTTTATTTCATAACTCCTGTACTTCTTTCGTAAACTTTTTCTTAGTTTTATCGTTAAACTTCACAGATATATATTATATATAATTTGCACTTGTGGGCAATGTATAGCCAGTTTTGTTAAAGAGATGCCTAAGATGCTCAAACTCTGTAAGTGCTCTAAAAGGCATTCCATCTAATGTTGTCATTTTTGATATCATAATATCCAAAGACCTGCTTTATTCTGTAAAGTAGTTAGACGTTTTGCTTTTTTTCGCGGATAGTTTTGAATTTATCGTAATTGTATTTACGTAATCGGTACATCTCAAGCGTATCACTTAGTTTCTTACAATAGAGGCATACGGGTGAGCTACTAGATGAACGTTGGGCATAAAAATTATTGTTAAGTCTCGGTAAGTTGTTTTAAAATTGGAATTAGCTGCCATTAAAATTTCTTCAATTTGCTTAGTTTTATAGATATATGGTTTCTGTGTGTAGAATAACTTTAGTATTTTCTCCTTGAGACGGATAGATTGATTGCGTCATTTAATTTTTTGGAAACTCGGTACCGGATAATGTATGGAATTTGGGGGTGAACACCCATGATGAAAGTATTTAAGGCGAGTTATTCTATCACCGCTATGCGACATTTAAGTTCCCCTTTTACATTTTTGTAAATGGTGACCTCGGTGAGGAATTTGGAAAAGTGTGTCTTTATACGCAAAGAAAATTTATTTATTGTTTCATGAATGCCCTGTCTACAATTCTTTAGATCGGTGAGCAGGCGGGCGTAGTATTTACTCTCTCCAAATTAATTTTTAAGGAATTATTTATGCGAGGCCCAATGCGTTAATCGCGGAATGTGGTAAATAGGTGTGAGCTATTTACTATAATAAAACGATAATATTGGAAAAGAAATTACTTTGAGGTAGAATCAGCGTATACCTACAATTTCGAAAGAGAGTACTATTATAAATAGAATACAATTGGAATAAAAATGAAATAGAAATATAAATGACTGCACAATGAAATGAACCAATTAAATTACAGTATTTGAAACAATTATTTTAAATAGCTTACAGTATTATGATGTTTGTTCTCCACGTTCTTGATGTCGCATTGCTGTACTCCGGCGTTGGACTCCGAAGTTGGTTCTTGAGAAGGGATGCACTGTCGACGTTGATTACTCAGAGCCACTTACTATGAATTGGAAATCGTAGGGGTGTTGGCCGAAGATGTGTTGATAGAAATATGTTGTGCAGGATGATAAAGAATAATTCGATTTTGATGAGTTTGTTACGATGCGCGATTCAGCTTGTTTCGTTTTTGACACAGTACTTTTCGCTGATAGTTTGCGAAAAAGTGGAAAATTCTGAGACCTTTCCCGGATTTTTGTTTCAAAATCCCTTAAGCTGCCACCACATTGTTATGATGAACTTGTTGAAATACATTTTAAAAACGATTTAAATTATAAATATTTTTAGATATGATTATTACATATATGTGCTTTCTAATGTATCAAATATAATTAAGACTAAACTGGAACGACGACTGATGTGAAATGGGATTATGGACTTTTGAGCTTTGCGGGGCTTTTATCTGGGGTTTATAAAGAGTAGAACTGCTGATTCATCTGCGGGTGTTATTTACTGAGGTTTCTGTGAACAGAGCGATATCTCAGGATATTGAGACGCTGGGAATAGAATGGTGTTATTATGTTAATATGATATATTTGAGACCGGATATTCGGCAAGCTTCGAAGCCGAATGGCCAGATATTCGGCCCTATGTTATGACAAGTTTTATTTGAGTTACGCCACTACACAAGTGCTGTGAACGAGATCGGAAAAATTCAGGCGCGTTCGGGTGTCATCGCGTGTGTGCGGGTAGCATAAGTCAGTTGTTTACCTAATTAGTTTGATTGCATTTTCACTTACTATCGTAATTTTATTGTTTGGTTGACAAAAAATGTCAGCAGTGAGAATAATAAGTTTTCGGTATGTTTATTGTAGGTAATGTATGTGTATTAAGGCCGGTACGTGAGTATAAGAGGTTATGCTTTCGTCTCAATTGAACTATTGTTAACTAAATGAAAAAGTACAAATATTTTTATTTTATCAGACTGATTTTGTTAATAAATAACATACCAGTATAAATCTTAGAAGTAAGTTCTAAGATAGTGCCATAAAAATGGTATGTTGCATTTTTGTTACTACTACGGCTTTACTTTAAAACGGTATTTACCAATTTTATGAAGTTTGTACCTTCAGCATAGCTTTTTTTCATTTTTATGCACATTGCGAATCAGTATTTTTGTCATTTATTGGGTACTTCAGCCATGAGTAATAATTTAAAATCCATACATCCAGAGGAGTTTCTAACGATAAACAAAAGTAAAAGAGTTGAAATTTCTACGGCGGCTCTGAAACATGCCGCCCCTGGCACAAGTTCATCTTCGACGTCAACAGAAAAACAATTACCTAATATTGTCGGAATCGTTTGAAAGAAAATTACTTTGGGATGTGAATGATGATAAAGCCAAAAATATCATTATGTAATTGCAGAAATGATTGCTTTAGATAAGGAGCCGTAAAGTATCATAGAAATGGTCGGGTTTAAAAGACTTTTAGAATAAACACTACCTCGTTATGAATTAACAAGTCGCACTTATATTTCTCAAAAAATAGTTCCTGATCTACAACAGAATTTATGATAAAATTAAAACAAACATTTCAAAAGGTATTGCAGTTTTTATTACTTCTGAAATTTGGAGCTGTGTGCGCAATAGTTGCAGCTCCTTGAGTTTCACAGCTCATTGTTTGTCTTCAGAATTTTACCTGCAACACAAAGTTTTTGTTATAAAACCATTTTCAGGATCTCATACAGGATAAAAAATAGCAAAGAAACTGAATGCTCTTGCTACTCGCTGGGACATTGAGCAAAGTAAAATTAATTTATTGATCCATGATAGTGGCGCTAACATGGTGAAAGGAGTTCGAGTTACGTAGTATGTTCCGCTAGATGTTTCTGTGTCTTGTGAATGAGTCAATGAAATTTCAGGGTGAAGTATTAGAAATGATTGCCATTGGAATTCGTTTAGCAACCTACTTCTGTCATTTGGGCTTAGTAAAAGAAAAACAGCTAGCGATTTAAAAGGAACTAAGTTTATTGTAGCATCAGTTAGTGATGGATATCAACACGAGGTGGAATTTTACCTTCTATATGGCAAAACGCTTGTTGGAATAAAAACGAGTTGTCTCTCTTTATGTAGCTGAAGATGACACACTCACTAATTTGACGATACAATAGTGGGGGTTGATGGAGCAGCGCGTAAGGCTTTTGAAACCATCTGAAGAAATAACGAAAGTTACAAGTTCTGGGGTGTCCCGTATATCTGAAATAATTCCGCATATTGCTGCGTTAAAAAAGTATTTAGACTCAAGTATTTGAGTATAGAGTATTAAGTATGGAGACTGCACAAAGAACACCGGACTTAACTCGTATGAAAGCTTTTTTAAAAGCTGAATTAGAAAGTCGTTTTAACTCTCTAGGAGAAGATTCAAATTATCTAATTGCTACCTTTTTAGACCCAAGGTTTAAGTTAGATAGACTATTTAGGAATTCTTTAAACTTTACTTTTCCCTCCTTAAAAAGCCAGACGGAAAATTTTAATCAATACATATTATAAAAGTAAGTACCCAAAGTAAGAGATTAAACTCAGAAACGAGTCCCGGTATCATCAAGGGAATATGGCGTGGTAGCCCTCTAGCCCCCATCCATGAAGAAGGTTCCCGATTTTACCTGAAGGGCGTGCTTAAGGGTTGGAAGTTTCGCTCTCTAGAAACATTTAGAACTGTCCAGAACATTCGGGAGCATTCCACAACATTCCAAAACATCTCGGCACATTCTGGAATGTTGTGGAATGTTTGGGAATAATCTGGAACGTTCGGGAACATCCCAGATCATTGTGGAACATTCCAAAATACTTTCGAATGTTGTGGAATGTTCTGGAACATTTGAAGCCTTTTTTGTATGGGCGGGGCTATCCATTGGTAGGAGTACATAAAACAAGATCCGTCGTGGGTTCGAACGTCAGTTTTTTATCAATGAAGTGCAGGGATTGATTAAAAACAAACAGTGAAGAGTGAGCAATCAAAGTGATACAGAGACAGAATATAAATCCAAAATAAAATGTACAAAGTGTTTAAAGCGTACTTTGTGTATTCCTTAATAACAAATTTTAATTTATTTATATTTTATACAATGCTCAAACGAAAAGGAGGAGGACATCTTGCCAGTTCTGAAGCAAAACGGCGAAAACAAAAGGAACTGACAAAAAAAGAAACAGTAGAAGAAAACGAAGCACGTTTACGTTCCCAACGAACGAGAATGAGAACCGTGGGAAACAGAGAAATCGAAGAACATGAAATGAATGAATTGAAGATCAATAATTGCGACACAATCTTCGAATAAAAGACCGCGACGACAAGCCACCCATGAAAATATCACCCTATGAGAAGCGCGGGACGAGGACAAGTAAACAGTACAACCTAACAAATGAAGCATTCTACTACGACCCGACGAAAGAATATAACAAAGGTCGTAATCAGAAAAATGGATAACATCTGCCAATTTTAGAACACGAAAAAATTCAGTATATAAACATCAGGAATTTGTTGTATGTATGGAACAATTCGATTACCAACACTGGAAGTACCTCCGCAGAAATTCCTACATTATATAATCGGGGTAACTCCAGAATTAAAACACTTTCTTTAGAACAAAAAAGCGTACAACGCCTGCTTCCAAATGACTGCTTTCGGTGTCACTTTGATCAATCCTAACAGAGATGATATCGATTAACTGTTTTTCCATTCAAGGACAAATCTACCAAAAAATGGGACCGTTACTACCACTATCCAATGAAGACTATAAATTTCTGCAAGTACAGGGAGTAAAGTGGCAGATTTCAATGTTTGAAAAATTGTAAAAAAAACTATACCTCTAATACAAAGTAGGTTTATTTTAACTTTATAACAACAAATGCGGATTTCATTTTTTAAAAACCACGTTTTCCAAATGGCGGCCATCGAGTCTGACACACTCTTCGAGTCTAGCACGCATGTTTTCAAATACGCGTTTGCAGAGCGACTGGGGTATCCTACTGACTTCGGCTCGAATATTTTCTTTAAGTTGTATCACAGTGCTCGGATTTGTTTTGTAAACAACGGATTTTAAGTAACCCCATAAGAAAAAGTCACATGGGCTTAAATCGGGTGACCTAGGTGGCCACGGTACGGTACCGTTTCGGGATATGTTTTTTCTGGAAATAACTGCCGCACTGCATTCATGGACACATTAGGAGTGTGAGCTGTGGCCCCGTCCTGCTGAAACCATGTGATTTGGTTGAAGGATGGACTATTCTGTAGTTCTACTCTGAAAAAGTCATTTAACATCTGGGCATATCTCTCCGAATTCACAGTTACAGTTTGGCCATGTTGATTTTCAAAGAAATAAGGCCCTATGATTGCAGATGCTTATATGGCACACCAGACTGTTACTTTAGGCTTATGTAAAGGCTCCTGATTCATTTGTCTTGGGTTGTAAACATCCCAGTAACGAAAATTCTGCTTATTCACATATCCTCCAATGTGAAAGTGAGCTTCGTCACTAAAGAATATGTTGCTCATCCGGGTAGCAGTACGAAATCTCAACAACATCACCTCCGCGTAAGTTTTTCTTAATTCAAAGTCAGAATCGTGTAAATCTTGAACAATTTGAATTTTATATGGATGGAACTTGAGCTTTTTTCGCATTATTACCTGTAAAGTTGATTTCGGAATTCCCAATATCGATGAATGTGTACGCAGTGATAAATGGGGATTTTCAACGACAGAAACCATAACACGCTCGACATTTTCATCCGTGCCTACCAATGGTATAGGTCCTGGCCTGGGCCTACTTAATGTTGATCCTGTAGCTCTGAACCTTGCTACCCATGAATGAATGAGGTTGACCGATGGTCCATCAAGTAATCGACGAATACTGTAACGATTATTAAATCGACGGCGTGCTACATGCAGCGAAAATCCACTCGAAATGTACGCCTCGACGGCAAAAGCGCGGTGCTCTCCACTCCACTGTTCCATGGCTACTAAAACATCCGCACCGCTTGCGCTTCTAACGACGCTCCCCCCGCTCTCTTATATGTTGCGTTCAGAAACTATGTTTGTTCAAACTTTGAAATCTGCCACTGGACACCTGTATATTTCATAGGAAATTAAGAAATAAAAATTGATCAATGATGCACAAACATCAGTGGATTGAGACGAGAAATAATCCAAGATGTACACAGGATATTACACAAATACAATTAACTTCTTCACAAATTCAAATCAGCACTAGACCAAATGATTTCTGATGACTATAAAGTTATGATTCGAGCCGACAAGTGGAGAACACAAACGTCGATTTAATGCAACTTAGATATCATCTAGTCGCCATCGTAATTGTGGACAATGAAAACAAAAAGCTGTGACGTAATTGTACAACGAAGAATAGAAGGACTATAACCCATGACAGAGACACACCGTTCATTTGATGTCCTCTAATAAACATTAATATTTTTGCACAGAGAGGACGGACATCATTTTAATGTGAAACAAAACCAACCTGAAACAAACAAAAAGTCACTTCCATGGATTTCTATGCTTACTGCTTAATGATAAGAGACAATGAAACATACAATCACATTCTCAACATTCGGTTTTTATTCCGATAATATCTGGTAGATATGTATGCAAAAATAGCCAAACCGGAGGCTTTACATACGACTGAACCAGAAGAAACTACGCACGGAAAAATACATCCACATTCGAGACGGGATCATAAATGACGAAAACATTGACGACATTGGAACAATGGTAATCTTACTCTCATCTTACATAGGAAGTCCAAAACACGTGCACGAATACACTCAAGATGAGGTGACCTACGTAAAAAAATATGGGCTATCTGACCTCTTCATAATATTCAAATGCAACTCATCATGGCTAGAAATAAAAGAACAACTAAGAGACGGATAAGCCTCCATGGATCGACACGACAAAATAGCCCGAATTTTCCGACAAAAACAAATGAGATTTATTTAAGTAATCACAAAATACCACATCTTTGGAATCATTAGATACTGGATGTACTCAATCGAAAGGTAAAAACGAGGACTGTTTCACTCACACAATCTCATATGGCTACACGACAGAATTCATCCCACAGATATCGATAAAATTCCAATTCACAAGGAGATCCACAAGGGCATAGTTGTGAAACATATGATTCACGGACCACGCGGCCTATTAAACCCCGATTCACCAAGTACCTATGAGTGATGAAAAATGTACCAAAAAATACCCAAAACCATACTTGGACGACACACAAATTGCATATGAGGCAGAGGCGAACTGGAAATAGATAATCAATGGGTAGTACCATATAACGTACTACTTTCCAAAATGTTCCAAACACGCATAAACGTAGAATACCGCAATTCAGTGAAATCCATTAAATATGTCTGTATGTATTTGAACAAAGGAAGTCAACAAAAGACAGAAACGACGAGATCCTCATGTACCAAATGGGAAGATACTTCAAGAGCAACGAAGTAGGGTGGTGGATTTTCGGTTTTACCATAGACAAACACGAACCAAATATGCAGTATCTAGCAGTAAATCTGGTGAATGGATAGAGAGTTTACTTTACAAAAGACACCGTCAGAAAAATTGCAAGCGAACCACCTAAGAACACAGTATTAGGAGCTTTTTCCAACTGTGCCAAACGGATCCATCCGGGAAAACATTACTATATGTCATAACCCAACAAGTACAATCTTTCAACGACGAAAACAAGGAATTCCAGCAGAGAATCATCCAGGAATCATAAAATAATGCACTAGGAATCTAATGCAATAGACCGAGTATATATCGAACATCCGAACAACGCCGAATGTTTCTATCTCCGGATGTTGCTTCACAAAATACGGGGACCAATAATTTTCACAGATCTCAAGACTGTTGACGGTTATCTATACTAGACGTACAGAGAAACATACCTACGCTTAGGACTACTGATAAACGACAGCCACTGGGAATTGACACTACAAGAACCCTCACTCACAGCCTCAGCTGAACAAATCAGAGACTTATTCGCCATGATACTAACAACATCTAACCCATGGAATCCAAAATAGCTATGGGACTCCTTCGAAGGGAGTGTGAGTGTTGACATATTATACCAAATCCGACAAGCTCATCAAGAACTGGCCATCAAATTCAACGACGACATCTTAAATGAAACACTCATTCGCCTAAAAGATAAATGTATGGGAATAAAAAACCAGACCTTAGTACGACTTGGGATCCCAGCACCAGGATAATATGTTTTCAGTGTGCTAAACTTCGAAATTAAAAAGGAAAAAAGCTACAAAATCAACGAACTACTTCAATACATTGCTCACAACAAACTACTAACAAAAATGTACAACGTTATCATGGACAGGCTCAACAACAACACTGGCGGAATGATTTACTTGGACGCACCAGACAGCACTGGGAAAACGTTTCTAATAAATCTATTGCTGGCAGAAATATGTGCTAAACAACACATCGTACTTGCATTAGTATCATCCGGCATTGCCGCCACACTTATGGAGGGAAAACGAACTGCCCATTCCGCCCTACAATTTCCGTTGAATATAGCTGAAGAACTATTCCCGGCATGTTAAATCTCAAGAGTATCTGGATGGGGTGAACTTCTAAAACGACCTAAAATTATCTTCTGGGATGAATGGAAAATGGCACATAAAAATCACTCGAGACATGGACAGAACATTACAAGACTTGCGAGGAAACTCTGAAGTGATGGGAGGAGCTCAACTCATATTCTCAGGAGATTTCCAAAAAATACTTCCATTTATCTCCAAGTCAACACCAGCAGACGAAATCAATGCATGCTTAAAAAAATCACATCTCTGGACATACGTACAAATACTGCGACTAACAAAAAACATGAGAGTTGAACTATCCAAAGATGAAACAACTGTACATTTTGCCCAAAAAAAAAATTAATATCCTACTGACCAAATGACCGGCCTCATTGAAATCAACAGTGATTTCTGCAACATAACCACTACTGACAACGAACTTATCGACCAAATTTGTCCAAACATTGTTCACAACTATACCAATTCAAAGTGGCTATTTCAGAGGGCAATTTTGGCAACTAAAAATAATATTGTAGACCATATAAACTTTAATATTAAAAATAATATTCCCGGTGAAGAGAGAATATACAAATTGGTCGACACGATGGTAAACGTTGAAGAAAGTGTCAACTTCCCTACAGAATTTTTAAACTCTTTGCAAGTACCAGGAATGCCATTACACTGTCTTCGCCTGAAAATTAGATCTCCGATCATACTACTCAGAAATCTCAACTCACCAAAACTATGTAACGGAAGTAGGATGATTGTCAAACAGCTATCGAATAACATCATCGAAGCCGAAGTTTTGGCTGGATAGGACAAAGGACACACAGTATTTATCCCCAGAATACCACTGATCTCTACTGAACTGCAATTCCAATTTCAAAGACTGCAATTTTCAAACAAATTAGCCTATAGTTTTACAATTAACAAAGCGCAAGGACAAACTTTAAAACATTGCGGCATCAACCTCAAAGAATCTAGCTTTTCTCACGGTCAACTATACATAGCTTGCTCTCGATTAGGAAATTCGAAAAAATTGTACATATATACCCCGGATAACAAATTGTGGAAAATAATGATGGAAGAACTTGCAAAGCTAATTATAAATCTTCAAGCAAAGTTCGACAAACAAACAAAAAGAATACGCGACATGAAACAAAGCATCCCACAAACTATAAACCAAAGCATTGGTACAAAATTCACAAACTTCGAACTTAAATACAAAACACTCCAAAAATCCGTGGATGAAGAAAGTCAATTCATGCAACAACTAGAACGAAAAATTAAGAAAAAGAATTTAATTTTCTTCGGGATTGAAGAAAGCGAAAGAAAATATTTTGATGTACAGAAAACCATATTAGATGTTTTAAAGCAAAGAATGGGTTTATACTACAATGAAACAAACATAAAATAAGTGAAATGCTTGGGGAAAAAGACGATAGAAAAATAGGACCTATTGTTGTAACCTTTAGTACGCTGGGCATAAAAATTAACATACTAAAAAACAAGAAAAAACTCGACGATACACTATATTATATATAGATTTCCTTCCAGAAGTACCAAAAGAACGTACAAAATTATACATCGAACTGCAAGAAGAAAGGAACAAAGATCATAAAGTTTTTTTAAAATATAACAAACTTATTATTATTAATTCTGAAGAACAAAAATCCATAATAAAAAAACTAAAAAAAGAAACCTATCCGAATCCCCAGAAAACACTTGCGGAAACTTAAAGAATAATAACGAAAAACCGTTCGGAGTAATAGAATTTAAATATACAGCAATATATGGTAAAAAAACGAAACCAGAACAAGGATTCACTCCCAACCCGCCCGGTCATATACAATATATCTACTGTGCTTACACCACCGCGCCTAAATAGGAAGAATTGGCATAACGCTTCTCCACACAAGCCTTCAACACGGCCGGTCACCACGGGGACTAACGACCGCAACCCTCCACTCAACCCACTCTACATCTGTACATACAATGCACGATCCTTCTATCTAATGAACGACTTCTAGAGTTTAAAGATGCCATTTCAAAAATAAACTATGATATAATTTGGCTCGCCGAGATACGCAGAACAGGCTACAAAATAATGGTAGACAACGAACACATATTCTGCTACTATGGTGAAATCAATCGGCGTGGGATTTCTATTGAAAAAACAAATTAAATCAAAACTTAGAAAACTTCATTGATGTCTCAGAACGAATTTGCATATTAAATCTGAAATTGGACACAATAGATATCTCGATCATATAAGCTTATACGCCTACCAGCACTGCAAGCGATGATGACTTTGACACTTTCTACGATCAGCTGCAAGAAGCTTTGGAGAAAAACTACAAAAACTTCATCGTAATGGGAGACTTCAACGCTTGCATTGAACAACGGTAGCTGGAGAAAAACAGAGTGCTAGGATTGTTCAATTATGGTAATCGGAACGTAAAAGGCGAAAAATTAGTACAATTTGATCTTCAAAACAATTTTGCTATAATTAACAGCATATTCAAAAAGAAAATTAAGAGACATGGATCTCGCCAAAAGGAACAAAATACGAACTCGATTATATTATGTCCAATACAATAGAAAACTTTACGAACATAGAAATCTTAAATCAGCTCAACTTCCCAAGCGATCACCGTTTTATGAGAAGTACGTTTCAAATAACAGCAATTAAGAAAAGTAGAGTAAAATACAGTCTAACAAAAACCTGTTCCTAAAAAACATAAAACAAAGTCTGGAAAAAATCAACCTATTGACATGCATATACATAGAGTTAGTTATTCAAATATAAAAAAAGATATCACAGATTCCATAAATTATATAAAGAAAACAAGTAATAAATCAAGATTCATTATACCTGAAAAACAAGGCTATTAAATAGAAGGATGGAGATACAAAATAATAGAAGAAAAAAAAGAACGCGGTAGTTTTTATAAAAATATACACAAAAGGATCAAGAAAGAGTACAAAACCCATAGACTGAAGATTATAGAAAAATTTGCATCCGCCACCTAAAGCCTGAAAAAAGGATACAAATAACTAAATATGGGAAAAACTTGAATACCGACTGTGAAAGTAAAATCGTCTGGTAGAGAAATATCCTCGAGATCAAAAATAATAGTACAGCTATTAACTTCTACAAAGATTTATACTCTAGAAAAAACAACTCTAAACAAACATACAAGTGGAAACACAACAAACGGAACATTTTTACATTCACCATTACTTCAAAGATTTACACGAAACGAAATTCTAAAAAAATAGAAATTTAAAAAAAAGCCAGTTATTTGCCAAATGGTTAGAAAGACATATATCTGAAATAACTGAAAACTTCCAACTAATAGAACATGCGGAGTTCAGGAAATTTTTTTTCAACAATAGATCATATTCACGTTTTAGAGCAAGTATTAGAAATCAACCAAGAACCAAGACACCTCCTATATTTGGTATTCATCGACTACGTCAAAGTTTTCGATACAATCTTCCACGTTAATATATGGAAAGCTTTACACGAATGTTAAATACCATTAGAAACAATAGATCTGATTTAAGATATTGACGAAAAAAGCGCTAGTCGAGTGAAACTAGACAAAACCGGTCTCGAAATAGACATTCGAAGAGGTGTAACACAAGGCGACCCCTTGTCCCCTACATTATTTATAGCTGTTTTACAAGACATTACGAAGCAACTTCACTTAAGTTGTTGCAGTCAAATAAGGGCATAAATATTAAAGGAAACTATCTTAACAATCAAAATAATTTCAAACAAAGCTCAGAGGCCCATATTCGTCGAGAGTCAGCAGTTCGAGTATGTCCAGGAATACATAGATTTAGGTAAAAAAAAAATTCTCAAAATTCAGACACTGTGACGAATTAAGAAGATGACATGGAATAAGTTCTGGGTACACAAAGAGGTTGTAAAACCTGATATACCCTTAAGACTAAAAAAAGGTCAAAGACTTATGTCTCTTACCATGCCTCTCGTACGCAAGCCAAACTTGGATCTATAATACCCACACGAAAATAAAAATGAAATATGCCAGAGAGCCATGGAGAGTAATATTCTCAATCTGACTTAGTGACAAAAATGACATAGCGAAATAAGAGAAATGACAAAAATGATCGATGCTTTAACCCACTGTTAAAAACTTAAATGGAAATAGGCGATGGACTAGAAGAATTACTATATGGCCCTAACGATAAAAGAAAAAGCGGTCGCCCTCTGGGAAGATGGGAAGACTAACTCATAAGGTTTACAAACAACGACTGGATAAGAACAGCCCAAGACAAGAAATGATGGAGAGAGATGGAGGAGGTCTACAGTCGCCGAGAGGTCCTTAATATATAACTATCTTAAAGCATAACGTACACCATAAAAGATATTAAGTATTAAGGAAATAAAAGGCTTAAATAAATAAAGAAATAAAAATTGTTTACCTCTCATATTTTGAAGTTTATCGTTTTATTCCAACTATCATACAATCTCATATCAACTCTCTGAGGGAAGTCGGGTACTCCAGCTAGTAAAGTGTATAAAAATGTCTTACGACGAATCTTTTGGCAGTAACAGCTCATCGCCGTCTTTAACACCTGTTAAACGAAATAAAATTGAAGAAACTGTATCAAACATTACCCGTGAAGCTCACGACACCTTTTGGGTCTGTTTCAACGAAGTAGCAAAGGAAAATAGTAGTCAGTGTCGCAATCAAGAAAAACAATTCAATTGCGATCGAGTTCGACCATTTCTTGAAGGCATTTCGCATTGATCGTAATCACGACCCTTACATTTGGTGGTCAGTTAACTCTATGCAGTACCCACAATTGGCAAGGTTTGCTAGAGTTTATCTTTCAGCAACTGGCACTAGTGTTTATAGCGAAAGACAGTTTTCTGAAGCTGACCCTGGTTTATACAGCCAAGCGGAGTCGCTTGTTACCATCAAATGCTGACAATTTTGTCTTTATGACCATAATTTACCACTTGTTAATTTTGAGTACTAATAAATAATAATATTTTTGACAACTGATTAACGTCAGCAATCAAATTTTGTACCTTTAATTATAAATAAATGACGTTTATAAGCCACTGTGTTATGATTTATCTTATGTTAATGAGAATTTATTGAATTTCTTTTTATATTCGGTATCCGGCCTGATAGTGGGTTATAGGTATACGATCAGATGGGCCGGATAACGGATAGTTACTGGATATTGGTTTCATTTCTAGTTGAGAGCGATGGCTAAGTATTATGGCTGGCAAGTTAGAGATATAATAATACGTGTAGTGATCTGGCGCTCTATGTAAAATACCTACTTCGGAGAATGGTCTCAAAAGTCACCTGTCCTTAGGACGAGAAGTACTTGGTGCCGCTCGCCGAAGTTCGTAATATACGAAAAACCTAACTAGCGAGCGTTCAGTCGCTACAGATATGCTCACTACCACAGTGGTCAACTCGCGCGGAATTTATTGAAAATAAAAATGCAACAATATTTTTTAATTTCTTTACACATTCTAACATGCAAGTGATCTTAGTTATATTACTACTATAAAAGTAAATATGCAAATTTTTATACTCATTTTCTTAAGATGTGGAATTTTTAAATATTTGATAAGTGATTTAAAGCACCTTTAACTTGACTAAGTATAGGGTTTATATTACGGTACACTTGAAATATTGGAATCAATTTTAGTAGGGAAGGTTGTTGAATTTTAAAACAAGTATTAAGTTTGTAATATTTTCTGAAGAGTTACAATAAGCATATAAAATGTTTAGGCCGGTTACACAATAATGGCAAGTAAGGTGTGAGGTTTACAGCCGGGTTATATCTATAGCTAGTAAGGGTAAAGTCGATCATGAAAAGCATTTGTCTTCCGAAAAACACCGTAAAAACATTAGAATCGAAAGTGTTCATGAAAAATTGACACTTTTTTAACGGTAAAATTAGGTCTGAAAAAAGTACAGGCGGTTGAAGCTTCCTTGATTTTTACACTGTAAAGCATCCGCAGTCGTTTAATCATTAGACTATACCGTATCACTTCAAAAATGCCTTTATGCCAATTCCATTACCGCTAAAGAAGTAAGCACAAAGGAGAGGCCATTTTAAAAAATATTCTTGCACCATTTGTATTAAAAAAATATTGGCCGAGCTTCTTGACATAAAATACATAAGCCCTTCCACTGATGTCAAAAATGATTGTGCAGTAAAGGTATTCCCACTGTTGATTCAACATTTTGATCTCCAGAAAGACGGAATTTAAGTTTCTCTAATAAATATTCAATCACAACAAAATGAGACATCCGAAACGATTTCTAATTACGTATTTAATTATTTGCTTTAAAAATACCTTTCTGTTAGGCCATAGCATTTTCTGCTAATAAAGCTACTACAAATTTGGGCCGTAAAAATAGAGGAGGCAAAAATAACGTTTACGGCAAACTCAAATCTGTCACAAACAATTACACTATGATAGAACTCGGCTGTGTTGCGCACATTTTTGATAATTCCGTCCACAATGTTATGGATTCTTTGCTATTGGGTTTCGAAAGAGGTGTCATGTAATTATACAATCATTTTGCTTCATTTAACGTACGAACGGAAAAACTCAAAAGCATATGTTCTGAATTAGATGTTCTTTTCAGACAAATACTGTATCATTCAAAAACGCGCTGACTGAGTCTCTCCAGCAATAGAGCGGATTCTGCAAATATTTGAGCCTCTGAGATCTTACTTCTTATCATCGGAGAATAATATACCCAGAACTTTGAGCTAATTCTTCGAAAATGACTTCAATTTAGGTTACTTCTAGGCTGTTGATTTTTTCATGACGATTTATCAAAATTTCATCAAAGATACAGAGAAAATTGACCTTTCCGTGAATGAGGTTTCGGAAAACTGTTCTGAAATAATGAACTGAATCAATGCGCGGATCGACCAAGACTTTTGCCTGTTGAAAGAGATATCTATTTTGTGCAAAGTTGAAGGTAACAATAAAGCAAGTGACAGCGTTCAAAAACATTAAAAATATGTAAATTATTGCTGTAAACTATTTACAATATTGGACTGAAAACTTGTATAAAGACATTAAATATTTGAATGGGATGATTTTATAAAACGTTCCTGAATGGAGCCAAGTTTATGAAACTATAAATATTCTAGTTCAAAACAATGTTAAAATTGATGATAGCAAATGTTTGAAATTTAGACGTTTATGGACGGAAAAAAGAAGATACTGATTTTAAAAAGCTATTGGATCCTAAGAAATGGGTAATCTATTTTAGGTCATCAAGTAATTCAGACTGCTTTTCAGAATTCCTTATACTTTGTCAGTATTATTTTGCCATCCGGGTCATAATGCAAATGCCGAGAGTGTTTTCTTTGATTGGACAATAATGGTGTAAAAAAAGAAACAGACAAAATGTAGACACCATTGCGAAAATGCCAGTCGTTGATTTAATCTAAGAAGTTCTACAAAAAGATTTTAACAGAAACGGAGATTTCAAAGATAGTTTCCTCATATGAAAAATATTGATTAGTTTTATTTCTATTATTCATAAGTCGTACTGAATGTTTCGATATCTGAGATTTTTTTAGTTAATTAGAAGAAGTTAAAGAACGTTAAATATAGGTACAAAGACTGATTCATTAATAAGAAGTAATTAATAGACGTTATGTTCTGTAATTAAGAGAACTAGTTTTGTTACCTAATAGAGGAAGTTAAGTTTTCACGTGATAAAATGTTGATTAGAGAAGGTTAAATTCTTTTACAGTAATGATAATCGAGTAAAGGAGGCTGATTATTAGTAATTACTAAAGTATAAGAAGACTTTTATAGTGATTATTGTTGAATAAAGAAGACTGATTATTAAAAATTGCTCAAAATATGGCTCATATTTAGAATAAAGGCATAACATCCTGGGTTTTTAAGGTGTCCGGACTTTTGGATATCAAAATAGCTAAAAGTCTGGGTAAACTGGCTGGACTGTCCGGCTTTTTGGTTTTAGGACTTGGCAACCCTAGGTTCGGGCAATATAAACCCCTTTTGTTCGGGTGTCGGATCTGGACGTGAGGGGAATCCCTTGTGTGAAAAAGCACGCGCACTATTTCACTGTAGCTTGCGATGGACGATCAAACGCATTATAGTTTTCTTACGAGTTTCTGTTTTTTACTTCTTTAAAATTTATTTGAAATTATTGAAATTGATTTATAATAAAATTGAGGTTAAATCTAAGATTTTATAATTTAAAGATCGCGATTTATTCACTTCATTAATTGGACGTGAACTTAATTTTACGCGTACAACTCTATAGGCATTATGGAAACTTTTTACAGCATTACATTCCGTTACTTTAAATAGCACTAACTTATGTAAAAGAAACGTTTTATTTTCTGAGATAGAAAACTGTTGCACACATGTATTCAAGACCAAACTTAGCAGCGTGTTCCTTTTAGTTTTTTTATCATTCAAAACAAAGCAATCAGTATTATCAATACACTGAAAAACAATCGTAGCAAAAATAGCAATGAAGATATAAAAAATTTTCTGCCAGTCGTGGATGGTTCATGCGTTTTAAGACGAGATATTCCCTGTATAACATTCGAGTGCAAGAAGAGGCTGTTAGCGCTGCTAAGTGTGTTCCCGGCATATTAAAAGAAATCATCGAAAGCGGGGAATTTTCACCGAAACAAATTTTCAACGTGGATGAAGTCGGTTTATTTTGGAAGCAAATGCCCACCCGTGCTTTTACATCGCTAGAAGAGAATTCTATACCTGGCTTTAGGTGATAATCAGTAGCATCGTTTAAGATTCCTATTGGGATCAAATGCTGAAGGCAATTTCAAATGAAAACCACGTTTTATTTAGTTTATAGGTCTGAAAATTTGTGAGCTCTTAAACCGTTGGTCAAGAATTCTCTGCCAGTTATTTCGAGAGCTAATCCAAAGGCATGGGTAAAATCATCTTTTTAAAGAATGGTTTATTAAACATTTTATACATGCAATAAAACATTACTGTTTAAAAAATAATTTGGCTTCTAAAGTTTAACTCTTCCTGGACAATTCTCCCGGTTATTCTTCGAGTATTGGCGATATTAATCTCCAAATAAAGGTTACATTCCTGCCTCGAAACATTACATCTTTGTTGCGACCAATGAACCAAGGAGTCATTGCATTTTTTAAGCCCTTTTTTCCTACTATCTCAGAAAACATATTTTTATAGGCAGTGAAGATGAATGAAGATAATGGTATGGAATTGAGAGATTTTTGGAAATACTACAAAAATATTACAGTGTGTAAAAATATTGCTTCATCATGGGAAGAGATAAAACCCAGCAATTTGAAAGAAGTTTGCAGAAAATTATGTCCACACTTTTTTGATTCATCTGAGTGTAGATCAGCCAAATTACAACTAACGTTGATTTGGCCAACAATTACCCAATTTTGAATTCACTGCTGATGATGTTGACGATTTATTAAGCCCACACTCACAAGAAACTGACTAATGAGGATCTCATTGAATTTGTGGCTAAAAAAGAAACAATAGAAACATACAAAAATAATATTTATCGCTAGCATTGAAAAAGAGCTTTCATTAAAAAAACAACTGTAATGGTCGCCCTACATTATATTGTACCTAAAATGAAAACATGTTTTATTTGGTCGGTTTTATTAATTTTGTAATATTAAAATTACATCGATACAATAATAACAAATATTAGTATTATTTCAGTTTTCATTGAGATTTTATCCATTTAAGAGGTCGGCTAATCAGAATGGCTGTGTACAACCATTTTATTTTCTACAGGCTGCTTTATTGAGACAGAAATAACTTGTGACTACTAATTAATGTCTGCTACACTTTTTCCTTTTGATACACACTTCGGTTGGTCTAATTGGCCTCTGTTCGTAAATTAAAAATACGGAGTAAAATATATTTTTACTCCGTGCTTTTAACCACTAAATGTCATATTTTTATGTGTATAAAAATTTAAATCCAAAAAAGTGATTTCTTTAATACTTTCTAAAGCTGCTGAAGCACTTGTTTCCTCCATACTTTACAAAATGTGTGTAGTTTAGAAGTAAACAACCAATGGATTAAGAAGTCGAAGAACATATGGGATTTATTTAATATAAACAACTGAACTGAGTACCAACGATAAATATAACAATTAGGTGTTCAACAATTTTAGGGTCAGCCTGTTGTAAAGTAACGAGTCCTAGAATATAAATATGTCGTTTTAATGAATCGTGAAAAATTATTTCTAAAAAACTATTGTAGGGACGATTAATATAACATTTGTTGCATTCATTCGTGGAAACTGCCTTAAAGCCACCTTTCCACTATCTGTAAAGGAATACGGCATCATATATCGAATGTTACAAAATATCATTGTATTTTAGGTTTTATTATTTAAGACTAGTTAAGCCTTAAATATTTAAACCTACAATAAAATACTTACATACCTTTGAATATATCCTATTCCTTGTTCATACGTGCAGTGAAAAAGTATGAATCTTTGAACTTAATGATCTACAAATAAAACAAAGCGGCTAATGATGTATTTTCTTACTATTTTTAAGTTAATTGTAAGATTAGTACACCTAATGCCACGTATTATACAAATTATAAAAGTGATATTTTTTAAGTAAGTATACTTTGTGTAGAATCCCAAATTGCAATATCATCTTTTTAGTTGGTCGATCGTGATAAAACATAGCCTATATATTACTTTAAATCCAAGACACACATTTCAAAAACAATATTTTTATGTTATTTATTTTTGCTATATCACCCTACATATTTTTTGTAAATATCTTCAATATATAGACAGGCCAATTCTACAGTTTTATTATCCTAACTAATGTAATGCTAAATAATGTTTGTTTATACTTCCTTCACTTCTTAAGAAAGCAACAGATTAACATGATTTCTTGGGGGTCAAAAAATTATTAAACCGGGAAATGACATAGATAACTTTTATCCGGGGAAACATTATTTGAACTAATATTATAACCCTAACTAATACTATAAATACAAACTGCATTTTTTTTCCCCTCTTTCACGTCGCAACGGAGCTATGGATTGAGGGGATTTTTTACAAAAAGATAATTGGTGGGCCTCGAAATGACACTGGCAAGACCTCATCCCAACTAATATTATAAATGCGAAGGTGTGCCTGTTTGTCCTTCTTTCATGTCGGGCCGGAGCAAAGGATCTAAGTGTTTTTTGCACAGCGATAGTTGGTGGGCCGGGAAATGATATAGGCGTCTCTTTATCCCGGGAAATCTCATCCTAACGAATATTATTATCCTAACAAATATTATAAATGCAAAAGTTATTTGTTTCTTCTTCCCTCACGTTGAAACGGAGCAACAGACCAACGTGAGTTTTTGCACAAAGATAGTTAGTAGGCTGAGAAATGATATAGACCACTTTTTACTTCGAGAAAAGTTTCATTTTAAACAATAAAGTATGCGATGAAAATAACGAAGCAACATCGCAAAGAAGTCACGGGTAGACGTGACGTTTTGAAACGCTGCATACGCAATACAAGGTACAACTGAATCACTCCTTTTAATCTCGAATTTAGAGGGAAATATTTTTGTTTTTAATGTCATTTCTACTATAAATCAAGGCTTAACATTTAATTTCCTTTAATCATTATAGATGTTTAATTTCTTCCTATGTTTTTTATGCTCACGTGATCGCTCATGTGGTTATCGTTCAAACGGGGATGCTGGTAAATGTTAGTATTCATAGATAAAACGGGTTCTTGGTTTAGACGTTTTGTACGACGTTTGACACGAAACTACTAATAATAAGGCTAAGAGATGATTAATTTTATTATCAATGTTATGCTAGAATGAGAACGGTAGAGAAATTTTGAAATTATAATATTTACACGCTTTTACATAAAATACACGAAAATGTAGTAAAGAATACGTAAATTAAAATTTTGTCAATTTTGCATTATAATTAATGAGATGGTTAGAAACATTAAGGTTTATCTGTGTCCCGATGACGAGAACTTGCATGAAAATTAGTTAAAAAAGTGAAGATATTTGTACATATACCTGGTTTCGGTATGCAGTTAAATTACAACTCATTGCATCACTAATTGATATAAACTTAATGCAAAGATTGTGCTGCCTGGCAAGGAAATAATATAATTGCCAGAGCACAAGTGCTAATCGCGTCTAGGCTATAAATAATTTACAATAAATTAGAGCATTAAGTTCAAACAAAAGACGGAAACATTTTACTGATTGTATTAAAATAATATAAACTGTCTTTCATATTCCTTTATAGAAATAACTGTAGCTGTCATTACAACAGCTTTTGTTGATGCTGGCAAATTTTGACTCGATTTTTTATCCACTAATTGGGTGAAATAGTTCAAAATCTTGGGTTACAAAATACGTTATAATTTGTTGCTACAAAAGTGTAAATTTTCACGTTAACGGAATTTTAAAATATATTGTTATTTTGGCAAATCAAAATTATACGACAAACAATACTTATCAATTAGAAGTCTGACAAATGAGTCTTGGCGTTCCTTGTGGAGTTATAGCCGAGTAGGTACTTTGCACACCATTTTGAGCAAACAAGACACAAAAAATTAAAATGCAAACGTGTCGGTATCTATACTAATATTTTAGTACTTTGCGGCGTTCCTTTCTTGTCTTTAGGTAAAGGGAAAAATATTTTGTTTCATCTCAAAAATATTCTTTTCATAATTGAAGTGACACACTGTTTTCAGAGGTGCACTAAGAAATGTGCAAAAATAATAATTGTTCCGCTGCCGCATGTTTTTGAAAGTAATGAAACTAAAATTTTGAAAAAAAAAACCAGGATGTTTAGAAGAGCACGCAAAAGTTATAGGAAAACTGCAATGATGATTCTTGATATAAAAGTTTTTGAGATCTTTAAAAGGTTAGAAATTAAGTAGGAATTTTACTAATTAAAAGCTAAGATTTTTAAAATGTTAACTAGGTTTACGGGATACTAGTAATAATTCATAATGGTAGTGATTATTTTTAGGTCCATAGATAAAGAAACCTGTAACTAATGGTTGTGATAATAAAAGCTATTTATAAAACATAGGACTAATAATTGTAAGTTTTTTGAAATAAATGAACGATGTAAAAAATGATTACATGGTAAAATGGGCTAAAAAATAAAAAATGGGAAAATATATTCGAATAAGAATAGAAATCACAAGTAAGAAATGAAATGTTTTAATGTCATTCTGTTATTGGTAGTCAAGAATAGATATGATTTAGATTGACTGTAACAAGTTATCATTCCATCATAATGAAAAATGTGATATATAAAAAAAATTTGCAGAATTTTTTTTTTCGATGTGACAAAATACAAACGTAACGCGTATCTATCGTAAGAATGTTATGACGTAATAAAATAAAATAAAATTTGTAGCAAATTTATTAATTCGATGTACTAATTTACCCATAAGGATGTGGTATTCATTTTTCCCCCTTTGCATACTGTAAAGGACCATCCAATATCTATCATTAATTTTTGATTCATGGTAATTTCCACGAAAGCAAATTTTGGCCATATTTTTCACGCAGATGTCTTTAGTAGATGTATCACCAAAAGATACAGGAATTATTGAGATGTCTGAGATATCTGTCAATTTTCTTGTAAAGAGAGGGTATTTGGATGACGTTTCTTTTAATTTATAACTTAGTTCTGTTTATAAATTTTAATATTCTATATGGCTGGTGCAAAACTGAGACCGGGTGTCTCAGTTTTGCTCCAGCAATGACGATGCCTGAAGCAGAAAATTAAACACATTATTGATGACAGAAATATAACGTAATGGGTATGAATAACACAATATTGATTAGAAGGAATATATTGTGTTATTTTGATTTACAGATATTATATTATTAAGGTGCTAACAACACCAGAGATAAGCTCATTTTTTCTTAGCAAAATCTACTAAATTAATGGACATGAAAAAATATATGTTATTCTTGACAATAATTCATTAAAGTTCTGGTTATTTCCAAAACACGACTGAAAAATCTTTTATATCTGGAAAAAAATTCTAAAACATCTCGTAACATAAATTTTAAACCAAATTAACACCGTTATTTATAACACTTTATGAATCGAATTAAAAAATCTAACTGTTCATGTCTTATTTGGTTGATTTTTATTTTCACTAAAGTAAATTTAATTCGAATAAAAAAATATAACCCATTATTTCTCTCGAATGCAAAGACGCGTTTTGGCGATTTCTATTACTTCTCTTTTACTCGCATGCACATCGACAATGTACTCTGAGACGCGGTGCCAGTTGATCTATGTCGCTTATTTTCCCATCCGCTCAAAATCAATAAAAATAAAAAGCCACATAATTAAATTGATTTTAATCTTAGGATTAGATATGTGTTTTAATATCTTAGGAATAAGTTTAGTTTAGCACCAATGATATGTTGACATTTTTTGATAGGACATGGAAGAATATGCATTATATATCGAATGCAATATATGTTATGAAATACGTTGTGTATTTTAGAATATATATTATAGCTCGCGATTATTTATTATAAAAAAATCGATTTGAAAATTTTCATACATTTGTTTGCGCAGGAATATGTTTTAACCTTTTTTTCTTTCACGTAATTCACTTTTTTTTCAAAACTTTTGAAAATTTTTGGTTTTTTCTTTTGTATATTAATTCATGTTTGTATTTATAAATTTTTTTCACGTGATACTTTTTGCTTATTAAATTTTTAAATGTTTTAAGTTAATTTTTTTACATCAATTAGTGTCTACATTTATAATTTTTTTCTTTTTTTCATAATCTTTTTCACTTACTCAGTTTTGGCTGTTTTGGGTTAATTTTTTCAATTAACCATTTTTGCTTTTATTAAGGTTTTTTTTTCTTTGTATTTATAACCATTCTTTACGTGATGCGTTTTGCTTATTTAATTTTTGAATATTTTGTTTTGTTTTTATATCAATTCGCATTTATATTTTTTTACGTAACTCTTTTTGCTTACTAAATTTTGGATGTTTCGTGTTTCTTTTGTTTAATTATCAATTGGTGTTTGTATTTATATTTTTTTATCATTCATCATTTTTTTATCGTTCATGTTTTTATTTATAAATTTTCTTTACGTGACCCTTTTTGCTCATTAATTTTTTGGATATTTTGGTGTGTTTTTTTGTATATATATTTACACATTGGTAGTTAGCGCACCGGGAAAAGATCTAGGCTACGTTTCGTCCTGAGAAATATCATTGTAAGTAATATTATAATCCTAACTAATATCATGAATGAAAAATTGTGTTTATTTGTACTTTTTTCAAGTCATAATGAAGCAAAAATTCAACGTGACTTTCTGCACAGAGATAGTTGGCGGACCAGGAAATTACATAGGCTGCTTTTCAATCCTTTTTTCTTTTTCAATCAATTACAAAGGAAATTTCATTTTTACTAAAACAACAATAACAACTAATTTTAAATATTTGAAAGTATGTTTGTTTATTCTTCATTCACGACCCAGTGGAGCAAAAGAACGACATTACTTGCTGTGCCAAAATAGTTGGTGGACAAGGAAATGACATAGACCAATGTGTGTCTATTTGGCCTTCTTTCACGTCGCAATGGAGCAACATATCAACGTGATTTTCTGCACAGTTATGGTTGGCGGGCCAGGAAATAACATTAACATTCCAATTTAGGAAATCTTTTCCTAACTAAAACAAAAATCTCAACTAATATTAAAAAATCAAAAGGGTTTTATGTGCTTCTTTCACGTCTCAACGGAGCAAAAGATCGACGTGACTTACTGCGCAGAGAAAGTTGAAGGAACAGTAAATGACGTAGGTAAAACACTAACCCGGGAAATCTCATCCTAACTGATATCACAGTCCCAAATAATATTAAAAATTCAAGTCTGTTTATTTGTTTTTCTCTCACGTCGCAATAGAGTAAAAGATCGACGTGGCTTTCTGATCGCGGGCCAGAAAATAATACCGGCTCATTTCCAACGTGGATAATCTTATCCTAACTAATATAGCAATCCCAAAATTTACAAATCAGGAAGTATATTTGTTTATCCTTCTTTCACGCCACAATGGAGCAACAGATCGACGTGACTTTCCGCACATAATTAGATTCTGGATAAGAAAATGAAATAGGCTAATCGCCAAATCGGAAAATCTTAATGGTTTGCAATAGCTCGATTTGAAAGAGAAATTCTCTGCTGTAGGGAAGTGGAATTCTGTTTGGTCCGCCTTGTTTATCACAAATAAGCTTTATACCGGGTATGGTTCCCAAAGGAATGGTGATGGAATAACAGAATGTCATCAAACAGCTATTGAACATCTGGAAAGACATCATTCTTGTTTTTGGCAATTACTTTTTCAATTGTTGGTCTCAAAGTCATGACAGGATTTTTCGTTATTTGTTTTCTATGATTTATTGGGTACCGTGTATCAGTTTGCCATTTTTGCAACTTATTGCAAAAATTTCGTAACAAATGATTACGACACTCGATTTTTTCAACAGTTATGCTTTCCACTTGGTGTAACTGAAGGATTTTATTGTAGCCGCCGGAGTCACCGTCAGATATAAAGAGTCAATAAATTAAAATATATGTTTCCACGGATTGCTCAAATCCTTCGACGATGATATCGCTTTCCATACCAATTGACAGACCTGAAAGTTTTTAAAACGATGCTGTTCTTTAGCAAGGATCTCCTTGTTTTTCGCACAATCATAACAATATTTGTTACGTATAGTGAGATATAAAATTTTGCCCGTCCTTTTTCCAATAATGGCATCCGCACCTGACACAGATGAATAATACGTTTTATATGATCTTTTCGAATAAAAACCGTCCAAACTAAAGTCTATGATTCGAACTCCATCTTTATTTACTCTACCTTCAGCTATCGAAAATTCTCGTTCCTTTTTTGTCGCTTGTTTCATAGTTTTTTGGGCAAATTTTTCCCAGTTTTTGGAAAGAATGTCATGCAAGCTTTGGTACTTTTTAATTGATATCAAGGGGAGATATAACACTGAAGATAATACTTGTAAATGCGAGTGGCCACCACCGATGTATATAGTCCCTGTTACTGCACAGCTATTGACAGGTAAGTAATATTCGTCGTTTGGGTCACTATAAATAAAAAAAATTATACCGCACAATGTACATAAAAAACTAAAGTTCAATCTTAGACCGTTTTGTTTTTCACTTACTAAGTCAATGTTATTCAAACTGTAACCTTGAGGTCCATGATTTGAAATTTCTTTTAACTTTTCAAAAAAGTGTGACATATTTATAATCCGCCTTCCAATGAGGGTTTCTTGGACATCAGGATGACTCTGTTCGATCTGAAAAAATACACTAATAAATAAACTTTTCTTACAGTTTTAATTTGCGGCAATAAATTAGTCTGAAATTATTTAATATTTTATTAAATATTTTTTTTTGAATATAGCTTAATTTATAAACAAAAAAATGAAAGTCTCAAAAAGCTTACTGTTTACCTTAATATCAGGTAAATCATCCGTAGATTAAAATGGCTCATTCGGTGGGCTTTGTTCTTGAAGAACTTTATCTAATACCTTATTTAATTCTCTTTGTAAGTATGACGATACTTTTAACCTAAAATTAATAATAATATAATTTTAATCACGATATAAATCGACTTAGGTCAAAAAACTAAACCAAATTTCGAAATATTAAGAAACAATTGCACGTCCTGCATAATGTTTTCGATTTACTATGGGAGACCAAAATCTGTAATTTCCACATTTCCACCGTCGTGACTATTCGGTTCTATTTACGGTTCTAGTTCTAGAATTTCTCTTTTTTTCCCCATGTGACCTCTGGCTGCAGATTGGACCCTCCATACAAAAATGATGCAGTTTGAGTGTCGTATTTACATGGAGGATAGTAAAAAATTTATAATTTGCGAGGGAAAATACATCATTATCACTAGGGAAATTTACTCATTATCTCCTTCAGTAGTTTAAGTTTTGTTCGTTATTTACCAGTAACTTTGTAGAAGTAAGCTCAATGTAAGTAAACATTAAATCTATTCATCATGGTGAGTATGGAATTAAGTAAATGGTTTAAAATTTGATAAATACTAATTGTTATTATTATTGTGAGTTGTTAATTTGTGTAAATATATATTTTATAACTAATAAAATAGTAATAGGAACTTACAACTGTAAATCTAATCAGAGTGGTCGCCTGCGTCTGAACTCTTCAACCGTCTTTTTTCCGGTAGAAAAAAAATGTAATAAGTTTATCGACACACAAACGTCTCTGATATTCATGTTCAAATTTGTATGCAGAACATGCATATAGTACGTAGAAATTTAATTATTCGATATCTTGATTTTTGAAACAACAACAAAAATGTGTAGAAATCAATAACTTATTTGTGTAAAAGAAATGTAGGTAAAACTTACTAAGCAGATAAATATTTACAGTCTAAATTTAATTACAATATTAAAACAAAACAAAAACCTATGGTTACAAATACATTATTTAAACTTTTTTAAAATTTTAATGCTCTCAGCGGGTGGGTGAACAATTAAAATAGATCCATCTAGCTGCGCGCCTCAGCGGACATTGTCGGTTTACATACAAGTTTAAAAGTAGTAACAAGGAAAAGTACTTCTGGGCAAAGTATTCGAGAGATATAATTTTATTTTTTTTTTATTAAAACCCTATTTACTTTATTGAAAATAACGAACGTTAATAAAAGATAACGAACGTTATAATAAGTCTTTTTAATTTTATTAATAAAATCGTTTAAATAATAGAAGTAATTTTGTTTTATTGGATGTTTTTGGATTTTTTCCAGACAGGAAAAACATTTCAGTTGTGTTTTAGACATAATGAGCACTTTAAAAATATTGTCAAGAAAACGTGTTCTCCTTTTATTTCTTTGTGTTTTGATAGTTGATGGGACCTAATGTAAAAGGTGTCTGAGCGTGTTTATTTGTATTTCAAAATAATTTTATCTATCTAAAAACTGTGGAATATACACAGTGATTTTTTATTTGTTTTACACCTAGAACTAAAGTTGATGTCTGTCAGAAATACAATCCATGCGAAGTGTTAAAGTTATGAAAAACTAATTAAATTTAACTTTGAAAGAGAATATTACGATTAATAAACAATTAAACACTCCGTACATTCGACTCAATGCACGTGTATTCACTGAGTACATACGCACTGAGTCGACATGAGCACCAGCCAACTAACATTATACGGGAAAATAATGTGCGGGGTCTAGGTCACGCCTCGGAACGTTCTGGATTACTCGCGTAAAACTGTATTTATATAATTTGATTATTTTTTGTTTCGAATTTTAGACGTATAAATTCCGTCATTGTGGAATCTGTCTGATAATTATTTTAATATTGCTGATGGATAGTATTCATGGTAAATATGCTGTAAAAGTGGGAAAAAAAATTATGTCCTACATTATGTTAGAAAATTAGTTTAACACTGCAAATGAACTCTATTCATAATGAACTTCAACTTTAGTTCTAGGTGTAAAACGAATAAAAAAATCACCGTCTATATATCTGTGTACTTACTTCTTTATTTAAACTTTTAAGAAAATAAACCGATGTTTTATTTTTAGCAATGATTAACATCAGAATTTATACTAAATAATTTTCATATTTCATTTTAGCCAAAAAATAATTATTCTAAGATTCTAACTAGTACATTTTATAAAGGCGAATGTCATAAAGTCGCATTTCATAATAACGACTTGAATGCATTCTCCTTTATGAGAAGAAAGATTTTTGAAAAAATGACCAGATGCACAGCCCTCATGTCCTTTTAAAATGTTACTGTAAAAAATCGAACTGTCAATTATTTGGAGGTTATTACTGTCAATATTTACAGTATAATAACGAAAATGATATTGTTTTAAATGAAAACAAATAATGTTTACCAGTAATAAGATAAAATGACTTATCCGTTTAGAGTTTTGATGTATTATCGAATTATATATCCCAAACAGTTTTTTCAGTGGAAACATAATATACCTCTAGTCTCAACGTTAAGAGATATTGGTTTACAAAATTCCTTTAATAACGTTAAAAGATTAAAACATGGTACCTCAAGTCCTCAATATACCTCTACGGTTTCGAAATCTCTACAATTTGTTGTTGACTCAAATGTTTTTAGTGATAATGAATCTGTTGAAGATGATGTCTGTGAATACAACGTTAGAAATTTACTTTATAACACCGCAGATGACGAGATTTTATCGAGTATAAATGCATGTGCTTCTGTTGACGAATTGTTTTCGATATTGAAAAGAATAAATAATGTGGATAGCCGATATTTATGTCAAAGCATTTTAGTTTTATGGGACTTACAAAAAATATACAACGAATCTTATGTCGAAAAATTAAACGTAAACGATATAGATTTCAGCCCAGAGTATATGCTTAACAAATATCTATATAAATTGCATCAGCATCGTAATTTTAGAAAAATATTGGTACTTCTTCATGAACATTGCACAAATCTTACAACTGAAGAGGCGACTTGTAGTCTGTTGTATTTAAAGAAAATGGGATTGCCCCTAAATTATCCTGTTATGAAATCTTTAATCAGCCATTGTGAGGCGAAGATAAAAAATAAGGAATTGTTAAGCAATATATTTGCACTCACACAGTTCACAGCAATTATAGATCATAAAAACTATCATGAATTTTTACCCATTGTTATTGAAATTATACCTACTTTAATATCCTACCTTGGTAAGTGAACATTAAGTTTTTTCTGTCTTTGTATGTAACCAGAGTGCAATAAGGGGCAATAACAGCGTGCATGATATTTGGCCATTATTTTCTTTTAACTAATTGCAGAAAATAGTTAATAACATCATTTACTATTGTGTTCATAAAGATTTGTTTTATGTAAAGGAAATGTCTATTTAACAAATGTATTTTTGTGGAAAATGTTCTTTTGTCAAATAAGTATTGTATTTATGCAGTGATAAAAAATTGCCAATAAATGAAACTGAAGTTAATTGATAAAGCTTTGTCATCATTTCGGTTCATCACATCACTTCTTTATAATAACTGTCAATAGTAGTTTCTAACTTTTTATCATAATTATTTTTATTTTCAGATTTTTTCACAATATGAAGTTTTTTTATTACTTTGCAAATTCTTATATTTTCAGAAAGAATAGACACTCCGCAACAGTTTAGGTTGGCCACGTTGCTGTTCCAGAATATTCATACTTTCGTTACAATGTCAATGTTGAATTTGTATAAAGAAAAGTTTCATAAATTGATAAGGGAGGAAGTATTAACTGCATCACATTATGACATATTATTGAAGGTTTGTTGTATAGAAATCATATTTATTTTTTATCTTACGTTATATTATTTTCTAATCGAGTTAAGGTAATTAAAAGCTGAGCTTAAAGCAGTTTAAAATCTCAATTAACTGATCTTATGATCAAGGTTTTCAGTTTATATCTCATCATAGTGTGATACAATATTGATACAAGAAGATATTGAAATTTTCTCCATGTAGGTTATGATTTGTTGAGAATTATGTTTCTAAATCCTCTTTAGGCCTTAACTGAATATAATTATAAATTTCATATTTTTATTCTGAGAAATATGCAAGAATAAAATGTGAGACATATATTTTATAGTTTTTAAAACTAATTAGTGTAACACTAATTATTTGCTCTTATATTTAAATTACTATCCAAATGTTTACATAGATCTTTATAGAGGTCCATAAGTTACATAGATACTAGAATTTTGTGAAACAAGTCTGTCTATTTCAGATAGAAGAAAGTCAATTTTTTGTTGGTATTGTCCTTATAATACTTGATAAACGCTGCAATCATTTTTATGAATCAATGTTACTTTGTTAACAGCAAGTACCAGGTGGAAACCTATGCAATAAATAATATGCCTTAACTGTTGATACGTATAAATAAATGACAACTAATGTTTGTTGCTGTGTGTATAAAATACTACATGAATATCACAGTTATAGTAGTTTATTATGAGTGCTTAATCAAGAAATTTTGGAATCATTATCATTTGACTGTTCATTCTATAGGAATGTAAATATCTTCCTCCAAAAAGAAACTGCATGTCTTCACAAAGCTGAATGAGTAGTGCAGATGTATATACTTAAATCTGACAGACTTGTATTTTAATTTCTTGTACTATTAGGGACAACCACTTCATTGAACGTATTTATGGGTCAAGCACACTTTCGAATTAACAAGGACATTACCAAACTTGATGGATTTTATAATTTTGATATATTTTTGTTGTAGGGGAGTATCCCCTTAGAATAAGATATAAAATATTTTATGAAACATCTTTAATTCATGAGAAAGTTGAGTGGAAAGATTTACTAGGATCTTAAATAGGTAATAGGAGATTCAGGTTTGTATCTAGTATAGGATGAGTGGCATTTTTTAAAAGAAATCGGTGTTAAAGAATTTTCTATTTTTACCATAGGAAGTTTAGTGTGAATATATAGGTGTCTGCGATTCCTATCCGAAAAAAAAACCTGGATTTGTGCTTCACCAGGAGGTTGCAAAACAGCATATATTTCAGGCCGCTTCTCGCACCTCCTCACCATTTGCCACGTAACTCGCCTCGTCACGAGTCACGTGGTGAATGGTGAGGAGTGGCAAGGTGAACGCCAAGTTATGTATGTATGAGTTTTGATAATTACGTATGGTTGTGTACAGTATGAATGGGTTACGCTTGCAACTATGATTTCATAATTAAAGGCGTTTGATGATTATAAATAATATATCATATTATACTTAACAGTAGTATTTTGTAATATAATGGTATTAATCTATTTACAGTGGTAATCTGTGTATGAGTGTTCGCCACTTATAAGTATGTACAAATTTTATAGTTACCTAAGAGTCAAATTAGTAACCACTCACCTATGACTACTGATTTTTCAATCGATTGCAGTAAAAATAATTTGCAAAATCAAAAGTTAATGAAAATTAAAGAACAAATTAAATGATAATAGTATTTTCAACATGCCGCCCACCGTTTTCGACACATTTTTGCACACATTTTTTTGTTTGTTCGTGGATTCTATTAAATGAGGAAATGTCTTGACTAATGGTACTTTTAAGTTTGTCAAAAGCAGCAATAATATGCGGACGCATCTCTATTTCACTATCACAATTTTTCTCAAACACTAAGTCTTTAATAAACCCCCACACGAAGAAGTCCAATGGGGTGATGTTTTGGTAAATGTGGAAGCCAACATATAGGGTCAAATCGACCTATCCACTGGATGCCACACATTTCGTTTAGCCTGTCACGAACTACGACAACGGAGTGCGGGAACACAAAGAGATTTTGCAATCGACTAAATTAATAATTGAATTTGACCACAAATTAATGCGGTCTCGCATACGAGAAGAGAGTGACAACATAGCATCTCTCTCTTCTCACTTGTCACTCGATTTTCACTTTTATTACTTATGCATAAGATATAATTTATTTGCGACGTTCGAACAGCTCGACTCGTTATTTAGCTAATATGACAGGTAAAGTAATTAAAGATAACTTTACCTGGCAGTAAAGCGTACCTAATGAAATATGTAAGTTTTTGAAATTTTTATCGTGCTATAAGTTTTAAATCCCTTGAGGTAATAAATTCCGGTTTTCACCAATGATCTACATACAACCAGGCGATTCATTGGTATTCATTTTTGGATAGGGGTTACGGTCAGCCTTTATATATATATATATATATATATATATATACATATACATATACACACATATATATATATATATATATATACATATATATATATGTATAAAATGATTACCATACAAATTTAAGTGTAAAGCTATGAATAGTGTTTCTCCTTTTTCATCTACCCACAAATTCCCATTTCAGAATACTAGTGAATCTCAGGATATTAAAGGTAAAAAAAAACAATTTTTTCGGCATAAAATCCAATTCTTTTGTACCCAAATATTAGTCCTTAAAATCCTATCTTATTTATTTTAATTCCTATTACTGACATATTTAATGATCCTAATTATTACCATGTTTTCTTCTGAATGGAAGAAAGCGTATATCATCCACTTTCCAAAAATATTGTTTCTTTACATCCTGAAGACTTTTGACCCATTTCCATTTTGCCACTCTTTTCAAAAGTGTTTGAGCGTATAGTCCATACCCAACTTTTAACCTTTGTAAAGCTTTGAATCCACTTTAACCCAGTTTCAAAACTGGACATAGTATCTCAACAGCGTTATTGAAAATCGCTGATGATATACGCTTAGCCACGAAGCACAATACTTATATTTCTTGATTTCATAAGTGCATTCAACTCCGTTGACTTTGATTTTCTGCTAATCTGTTTAAATTCATTCAATATGTCTCAACTGTGAGCTGTAGCTAATGTACAACCATATAGATATTGGTTAAACTCCTCTAATGAATGGTTAGATAGTCCTAATAGGTCCTTTCACTCAGAATATTTACATATATATTCTGAGTGGATAGACATATTAACTGGTGTGCCCTAAGGAGGAGATCTTTCTCCACTTCTTTTTCAATATACATTGATTGTTCTTTTGGGAAGATGAATAGTAATTATCATCATTACACTGATGACTTACAAATATATGCCCACGCTGTTGTATAACAATTGCCATCAACACGCTCATTGAAGGTGTCACTTTAATTGGAGAGTGAGCTAATAAAATAAGATCGTTAGTTAATTCAATTAAATCCCAAATTATCATCATAGGTAAGCAAAGACTGCTTTCTAAAATTAAACTATCAGATTTACGTATCTAATGTTATATCACACACAAATTTTATTTACGCCAATTGTTAGACATGACTATACTGATCAATCAAAATCTTAGCTGGTAACTAGAAGTCAATGATGTGAGTAGTTGTAATTTCAGCAGAATGCATTCACTCTAGTGTCTTCAAAATTTTTAGCTTTTACCTCAATGAAACATCGGTGTCAAATACTCTTTGCCCCTCTGTTTGACGATGGAAATGTATGTTACCTAAATTTTACTGAAAATCGAATTAAAATTTAGTCTTATCTTCAAAAGTTGTGCATTCCTAAAATATGTACATATCTCTCAATTCAGAGTGCAACTTAAATGGATGGAAGTTTGCGATCAAAACAATTTGCATATTTTTAGATATTTTAACATTATTTTGAACAATCCAAATTATCCAATATATCTTAAAAGCACAATAAGTTATTTTCACAGTCTAGGGCTATTCTCTGAAAACCAATTCAGTCTTTTTCTTCTTAAACATACAACTACTTTTAATGATAAATCATTCACTGTTCAGGCTCCAAATTTTGGAATCAATTGGATTGCCACACTAGGAACTCAACTTTCATAAATATTTTCAGATTATCTAAAAATGCACTTTTTGTGATACCTTACCCCTACCTCTCCTTAATTTCCTCTTGTTTCTCATTCTTCAACCATGCCATATCAACATTTGTGAAGAATTTTTTTATGTCTTGTTATTTTGTTTTATATTTTTCTAATTTGCAAATTGTGTAATAGAGCAGGTTTATATCGATAAATAACTTTTACAGTCTTCCACATTACTAATTTTTCATATTTAATAATTGTGGTTGGCAGGATGAGATTGCTGATGTAGTAAAAATTCTGCCGAATGTGTATATAAAAATTCAATTCTCCATTTTGCCAACTAAACTATGTTGCTCTGCGTGAACAGCTCTGGAACTTAACTATTTAAGTTTCTTGTCAATGTTTTCATTAGATTTTCTCATGATCTAAACGGCATTGTATGAAATCCTTTGCAACTAATAATAAAGAGGTATACAATATATAATATCACTGTGTTACAGGTAACTAGGTTGTTAAATTCCCCATATTGGTACAAATCAAATGCGAGGGATGTGAAATATATATGTGAGCTAATAAGTCATGAAATACCTAGCATGAATGCCAAACATATTATTAGTTTACAAAAAGTAAGTAATTACTTCCTTTATAATCAATTGGTTCTTAACGATTTAAATAAAATGTGAAATTTAATGTCTAACTGTACAATACTAAAGCTGAAGAGTTTTTTTGTTTTGTCACAGAAAGTCTATAAAGCATGATGACAGGTCACTGAATGGTGTTCTAATGCTGTTAGCAGGATACATATAGGTGTTTTGTAGTTGGTATAGTTTTATATATTTCTTTCTTTTGATTCTCCTCGAAAATATAAAAGGAAATAATCTGTAACATTTTATGGATTTGGGTCTCTATAACTGAGAAATAATTTATTATTCGATAATGAAATATATCTTTTTTATCAATAGTTTTTGAATTACAAGTAGGCACATTTAAAAGTTTTATTATGACGAGCAGAATATCTATGCAGTAAAACTTATAAAGAATGTTGATTTACTACTATAATCAATTATTCTTTGTGCGAAATAATATTCATATTGCTCAATATTTATAGCCCAATAAGATGTTCGTTATGTTGCTTTGATGATGCCACATGAGTGTAGGTATATGTTAATGTTGAAATAGTTTATTAGAGAACTAGATGAGATACTTAACAATTTTATTCATCGTAAATATCTTATTTTGTACTCAGGAATCTACGGAAGCCACTTGCTTTACCCGTTAATTTAAATGTGTTATATTTAAATTATATAAACTATAATAATAACTTAATCTCATGATTTTATTTTTGTAATAAAATTTCATAAGTATTATATTCCAATGAAATATTTAATCCAATAGCAATATTATACTGCTGTGTCCAAGGGTTTGTATAGGCATAAAAGGTCATTTCAGATTTGCTTTCATGCCAGTACAGATCCTTGCACAAAAATTTGCATGTATAAAGACTCATATCTACCTCATATTTTTTGATATAAGATCTAAGAAGACATAACGTCTTCAGTTCAAAAAAAAGTGTTGTTGAAGCATAAAGAGTTGAGTTAATTTTCAGACCAGTCAGTTTTTTCTTCATACCTTTAGCTCTGTATAAGTAATGTAGGCTTATTTTTTCTATATAACCCAGGAATTCTGTTTTATATCCATTTTTAATAATTTTGAACAAGTGGAACTATGTTGTTGCGCTTACTGACCAGCTAGGACACATGATCATTGTAGGTAGCCATGTACATAAAAAAAATTGTATTTATATGTTTGACAATATGTGAACACTACCAGCGATTCATTTTATTTTATCTTTCACATTTTACTTGCAGCTTTTTCAAACACATCTGGAGCCAGCAACAAACTTAGATTTAATAAATAAAAAATCAACAGATTTGCTGTCACAATTGCATCATGATGAAAGTCTGAGTGCATATATGAAAGTTCCTTATTTACTTTACAACAAAATGACATCATCACCTCCTGAATCCCGAAAAATATATGAAGAATTGACAAAGCAATATATGGGTAAAATTTACCCTTCGACTCTTAGTATTTTCTATCAAATATTAAGATATTTAAAGTTATCAAATAGTGATTTATATGATCAGTTTTGGAATAAGACTATACAAATTTTATTGGCAAATAGAACTGAAGATTATATTGTGTTACGGTTTAGTCATAAATACATGTATTTTAAGAATAATGAAAGGAATATGTATCGTAATAAAGATTTTGAAATTGCAATATTTAATATCTTTAAAGATATGCTTAATGACGGGTATACAAGCATTTTTCCAAGAAAATTTGTCAAAATAGCATCATTTTTTTTTGCATATGGTTTGAGCAATGCTGTACCCATTAGTGATATTGAAAGAATTATTGAACATTTAGAATTGTTAGCGCCTCAGTTGGATTGCCATGATTGCCTAACCATTTCGAAAGGTTTAAAGATATCAGCTATGTTATTGAGTCAGAAATATATGTCCCCACTCGTCGCCTATATGCTAATGCGAGTTGAAATATTGTTAACAAAACGAATAAATGAACTCGCTAAAAATGAACATATGGCACTTTCTGATGTGAACGCACTAGTTAAATCTCACGTAAACGTGAAGACAAATTTTGAGTCTGATGCAATTCTCTCTCAGAATCTGCTCAAAAAATATGCTAACAGTGATGGTGATTTAAATTCACACGTATTGAGGGATGCCGTGTATAACCTATCAATGTGTTCAACAATCATTCCAACTTTGTTCGAACGTATCTGTGACTATATAACTGGACGTGGCAACTTCATAATGAGTGAAACCATTAATAAAGTATTACATGTGTTCCATACGTTAGGATATACACCAAGAAATAGTAGCATGCTGAAAATTGCGGTTGCTATCATAGACAGGTATTATTAATTTACTTTAATGTATGAAGAATGTTTTAGCGTGAGGAATGGTTTAGTAGTTGACTACAATTGATAAACTATGTGATTAGTTTTATTAGTGAAGCTTAATTGATTGGCAATCTTAACTATCTCTATATATATATTTTTAAAATTTTTAATTTATTTGTTACAAACTAGGTTTAGCTATATTAGAATTTTGGCAATAATATTAAAATTAATTTTATAAAAATTAATTTACTTTAACCCCTTATGACATGCCCATGTTATAGTATTGTGACATGAGTGCTCAGATATTGTGACCTTGCACGCTCAAGGGTTAAATGTATGTTGGCAGATATGGAATCAACATTGTAACTCTCAACCTAAATCTTGATTTTTTAACCTGCCCTTTGCTAACATCTTTAAAATTTCCTTAAAACATCCCATTTTTCATCAGTCTGGAACAAAACATTAATTCCTCTGCTATCAAAAATTTAATCTTCTCAACTGAAAAATTATTGGCCTATTTCTGTACCCGTTTTGTCTGAACTTTTTTACTATATGAATCACTCGAAATTTACAAAATATGTCAATCAAACATAGTTTATTCAATCTTTTATAGTCTGTATAGACGTTAGATTAGATTATTGAATTTCTGAATTGAAATTGAAAGGTTAGATTATTGAACTTCTATCGCTTTGGTGAAACAAATTGGTTGAAGTACAATTTGTCACAAATAACTTTCAGCTATGAATTCTAGTACCTCTCAATTTGTTTAATTCTGTTGATTTTGGCCTACTATTAATTTTGGCTACAAGCACTGTGATTTGTATGTTTCAAAAGTGACAACAGGTTATAAAATTAATTAATCAAATTTCAAAAGTGACAACAGGTTATAAAATAAAATTAATAAAATGTAATTTAATCGATCTTATTGTTTTAAAAATAGGGACAATTTTTCATCTATAGGATGATGACCTTTTATTGCATTATCACTGCAACCTTGATGACTTAATATCTCAAATGTGTTACCTTCATTGTCACCTATTCAGTCTGTTACCTAAACGTCATAGTCCTTTAATTAATGAAAATCCAAGCTACTATTATCAGTAGTAATGGCTTCTTTTTCTAATAAAAAATTTTTTTTTATAATTTTCAAGTCAAATTATATTTAATACAATTTCTTTGGCACACACAAATTAGTGTAAACTGTACCTTTGTACCTTTTTTGAACTGGGCAGACCTGTTTTATCAAATAATAAAAGCTTAAGATGTTACCCTTAAGTAATAATAAATCATAAACATATCATGTGCTAATTATCTTCTATTGATTTTGCAGATATATTCTTTTTCTAAATGAAGCCTATTCTTTGAAACTAAAACTTTTATGTCTAGTTGAATAATTAGTGTATATTTAGCTCACAGTTCATGTGGGTGGAAATCGTGATCATTGTAATATTGATATCCTTTTTATTAACCATAATCCAAACTCGGTTTACATCCTTACCCACATATCACAATTATCTTCCCAAGTTGATAATATGATGCCAAAATTTTCCACAATATTCCATAATTTATTATTTAAAGTAATAGCAACAAAGACCCAGAATAAATTTACCTGCATAATATCCAATTCTGTATATTTGTGGTATTAATATGTTTAACTTAAAACGTCACTTTCACTTTAATAAGCTCTTTCCTTTTTGTTATTACTGATAAATTATCAGTATAAGTAATAGACTTTTTTTCCGTCTGTTACGACTGTAATTATCAGACAACATATTATTGGTTTACTGGAAAAAATTATAAGAGAAATAAAAAACACGTTACTAAATACTAAAAACGTTTCTACAAGTAAATGCTTTTATTCGCGTGAAGTATTCGTGTTAGTAATTTTTTCCCTCATCCTCACTGTTACAATTTAATGTCTCAATTACAATTGAGATGTAAACACCAGCAAACACTAATATAAAAGTGTTTTGGTCTATTATTATTTTAAACTTATTGAGAAACAATTGTTTACTGCAAGCATTAATGAGGGTCCAGATTTATTTTAAATTTATCAAGGAGTTTTAGGTTAGTTACGAATTTTATTCATGGCATAAGTATATAATTTTCATAAATAAAAACTAACAAAAGCTTTCTTTGAATAGACATATATACGTGTATATGCACTTCAACTGGTTGTCGATCTGCCAAAATTAGTAATAAGTTAGAATTTTCCAATTGAAGTAGCTAATTCACTATTACATGTTCTTAAAGTTCTGAGTATAATTTTTGACTGAAATACTTTATTTTTGATATGATATTGAGGTTAATGAAGTTTTTTGAAATTACTTGCTTAAGTAACTTTAATAAATTCAAATAAAATTATATTTTAATTAAAATTTCAGGGACAAAGAAGCAATGAACACTTTAGGTTTACTTCAGTCTTGCACTGCACTTTCATATTATGACTGTCTGTCAGAGAGCTTAGTGAGATATATATTCTCAATAGCTTTTATGGAAAGATTGGATAGTGAAGTGGCAACCTGTTACTTAAAGGTAAGTATATAATAGTAATTAAATCATTAGGTATTATAATTTAGTTGTGCAAATTCTAAATTGTTAATTAGATTTGAATTTTGTTTTTGAATGGACAGCATTGTAGAATAATTTAAACAGTACACATATAGTATTTACTATTGGGCAATGGCAAACATAATTTGGCTACCATAGGAAGTATAATATATGTAAATATATCAAAAAGCAGTAGTTATTGCAATATAACATTATTATTCTTAACCTATTTGCATCACAGTGAAAAGCATATGTCCTCATCCCCAAAATTTATCTCGATTATATATCTGAGTGAAAATGTTTCAAAATTTATAAAAAATTGATACTTTGGTCAAATCCGAACAGTAAATTACACGCCCACTTTCTCTTGACTTATATGTATATGCTCTGGTGATTGTAGCCTCATAAATTTCACACATACAAATTATACATGTTAGAGTGGCAACTGACTGTTTAAAAGCAGCTGAAATAAGGAGTTGGGATTAAAATGTTTTGGGACCTTTTTATTGAGTCCATATGTATGCTGGTAGTATGTACACTAAATATATTCCAATTTTTGGGTCTTTACGTTTCAGCACTTGTATCCTGCCCGGATAAGAAAACAATTGATGATATTAAATCGGTCAGTCTGTCTTGAGATGCCGCAGTTTCAAGTACCGTGGTTCCATGAGAACTATTTACAGCAACAAAGACCTAATTGTAAGTAAATAGAATATAATAAATAAAATATTTTGTGCTCATTTAATAAAAGTTATGAAGGCCAAATGTGTCACAGTTTTTAATTTAAGGTAATGTGTGCTTAATTTAAATTAAAAATATGTCCTTCTTTGCTCTTCCTAAAATCTCTCAAGAGCAACCTTTAGCAATAATAATATGCACAGTTAACATTTTTGCGCAGCATTCTGTAACTAAATTTTATGTACGAGCTATATTGAATTAAGATTTATTTATTTAGAGAACATTACAATTTTTTTCAGTGTCAAAGAAGAATTTTGAGATGCGAGAATTCGAAAAAGATGTTTATCAGAGTCTCGTATTGTTTCTTCCTAACTCAAGATATTTACGACGAAACACATTTTCACCGTATGGATATAAAATAGATTTTTTGCTTAATTTGGATCAGTACAGACAGATTTTACCTTGCAATTCGACTGATAAACCGACTACCCAGTTAGTATGAAAATTTATTAAGATAGAACATTTTTTCTAGGTATTATTAACAAAATTCTATAAAATGTGCTCTCTGGATATTTAATTTCTTTTCGTTTTGAATTACAAATTGTTAGGTTATGGGGGTTACGTACATTATGTACTAGTGATAGGAAAATCAGGTTACAATTTGACCGCTATTTCCTTAATGACGAAACATTATTATTCTCTAACAACATCTTAAACAAAATATTTGATTAAATGTCTATTTAAATTTTTATTAGAAATAATCCATAGTGCGTTTCATAAAAATTGCCTTGTAAAGGCTATTTTATGGTGAGAGCTTCTGTACTAACCAAGATATCTCTAAGTTCAAGTAGTACTTGCGTTACGAGAGTTCCGTACACACTCAGGTTTATATAAATGTACATAGAGTTTCTGTTAAATTATTTGCAACTATTAAATTATTTTTCATCATAATTTTTTTAAAAACTGAGATTTTGAATCATTGTTATAATTTAAATAAATTTCTAGTAAAATATTTTTTTTATAATTTAGACTTTGGCAGTTTCGGAAATATAGAGAGAAGATATTTTTTATAAACATTTTGATAAATATCTTTAACCATCTTAAATAAAAATAAAAAATGAATAGTTTTGAAATATTTAAATCCATCTTAAATATAAATTAAAAAAAAAGTTTTTAGTACTAACTTGCTTTTTCAATTAATACACCACATGATTTATCAGATTTAAAAAAATTTGTTTATTACATTTACCCTCTTTAAACCACCTCTAAAGCACCGTGGTCAAAACTTGGATATTTTAAGAGGCTCTCTACAGCATATTCTCACAAAAGATTTGTATTTTCATGCTTACAAAGTTCAATTGTCTCAGGAACTCAAGCCACTAAGACCACACATAGCGAAGAGAGTTTGTTGAATAGGTTATGGAATAACATAAAGTGGATGCTGATTTTTCAAACAAAATCATCTACAGCGATGAGACTCATTTTCATCTTCATTAATCCACAAAATTGTCACATTTGGAAAAAATCCATGAGTGACTGTTGAGAAACAAATGCATCCACAACTATTTGGTGCGGATTTTGGGCTAAAGGCATTATCGGACCATTCTTCTTCAAAAATGTGTCTAGTCAGGCAATAATAGTTAATGGTCCTTGCTATCGTGACATGATAAACCAGCTTTTTGTGCCTAACTTGCAAGATATGGATGTGGACGATATGTGGTTTCCCGAGACGGTACCACATACCATACACTCCGAGAAACTATTAAAAAAATGTTTCCTGGTCATGTAATTTCCTGTTCTGGTGCTCAAAATGGGCCCACCAGTTCATGCACTTAACGCGTTAGACTTTTTTGAAATATAAGGTTTATACCAATAAGCCCACGATTACCCACACTTTGAAGGAGAAAATTGAGCACTTTGTCAACAAAATGAAGCCACATTTATACAAAACATATGTAGAAAATTTCGATAAAAGAATGCGTATGTGCTAATAAAGCCATGGAGGTCATTAATCCGATATGCTATTCCATACATAACTCTATACTAGATAATTTAAAAATCAATGGAAAATTTATAACTTTTATTTAAAAACCTGTGTTTTCTGTGAAAATGACTTCTTGCGTGATTTTTGGGACTCTGATAGATGGGCCATATGTACAAAAGCCATAGTGTCATTTGGATGCAAGTCCACTAAGCAACGTAACAGTCCACTCAACATTAACCTACTCACACAAAGACCAAACCAATCAACATTAATAACTGAGGCATGGTCATGTGTGTAAAATCTCAATGCATGTACACTCACACTTTCATAACTTTCACATAGCACTAGGTAATAATGAAGTCGAAAAGTATTAATTATCTTATCGAAACTTAGCATAGTAGCATAAATGTGAAGAATGTATTTCTGTTCTTATTATTTACAAATATATTTAAAGATTGATTAATTTTCTAATTAGTCAAATCAAAATGTCATAATATACCATGAGTTTTGACATAGCTAAAATTCTCACAGAGATGAAATTTGGTTCAGACTTTTAAAATAACCTTTTTTATTATTTTTAAAATTTTCCATAGATTAATTAGGCTGAAGCTAAAAAGTTTATTCATAGTCAAAGGCCATAAAAAAATTTTTTTTACAAATATCTCTTAAATCATAAGTTTTATTGCAAAAATGGTTATCAAAATTGTAGATCATGTCATTCCCAATAAAAAAGGTTACCTTTTTTTCTATGAACGTTCGTTTGTGAGTTATCACAATTTTAAAAATTATACAATATTTATTTGCGTCTAATTTTAATTTTTGTACTCTAAACACAACAATTTTTTGTTGTCTACTTAATGATATCTTTATTAGAGTAAATAATTAATAAACGGCGAAACAATATCCATCACTTAGTACATATGAAGATAAGCACCAAAAGTTGCTGATCTATATAGTGGTGCTCATTTTTATGTATCTAATAAAGAAAAAATACAAAACTATACTAATAAAAGTATAAAAAACTTTCTTGAATTTTGATAAATGACATTGTAAAAAGTTATGTTTTTAAATGAATCCATTTTTGACTATTCTTATATTTCTTTAAATTAAACTAATAACTGAATTCTGAGCTGGATGCAAATTTAAAGTAGGAACGGCATCCTCTAGTAGTCGTTGTTTTTTTTCTGGGAAGAAAATATCATCCTCAAACAAATGGTATTATGTTTTTGAGAAACCCAGGCTTCCAGCAGTCTCTGTCCATTGCTCTTTATACTCTGGTTGGACAGAAAATTTTAAATAAAGGTATTGGTATAAGTATTCAATAATATAACATTAATAATACGCAGTTTAAAAGAATATTGTATGGGAAATACAAAAAAGAGTATTAAACTATCGACTTGGCTACATCACTACATATGCTAACGTCACCATTTTGATGATGTTTTATATGGCATGATTGAATTGTAAAATTGAAACAAAATAACTGGAAATAAGTTTACTTTTGATAGGAGGTACCTGCATTTATGGTAATCAATGAGATTTGTTTATTTTGATTTTTTATATAAAGTCACTGACTTTCTTCCAAAATTTACAAGTGCGTTAAGTAAAATAAACTGTTCAATTAAAGTGGTAGAATGGCAATGATTTCGAGAGTTCCAGGAATTGAATATACCTTGTCCTCTATCAGGTGTAAAACCAAACCAGACAAAAGACTTCATCACAATCTATGCAAAAATGGCACTCGAACCGCAGCAAAAATGGTGCTCAAACCATCGTCTGCTGCACACACGTAACAATCAATCGTACCTAGGGTATGTAAGGGCGTAACGGGTATTTGAGGAGCCAATCTTCTTTCATTATTTAAATAGCCATGTGCTTTAACACCCTCTGAATTTAAGGGCTTTTTATTATTTTCTGATATATTAAAGTATATTCCTGAAAAATTACATCTAACTTCATACATGTTAGTTTTATGAGTTTCAGAGGAGCCATATATTTTTCTTCGTTATTTAAATAACCATTACCCTGAATATGACAATTATAATTGATTTGTTACAGATTAGTATATATTCTTGAAAAATTATAAACATTTAATTTCATACTCATAAGACTTATGAGAGTTTAGAGCAAAGACGAAGGCATCCATAAGAGTTTCTTAGAGTCAGAAATTTTTTATCATCATTTAAATAGTTGACACTCTAATTTTGAAGATTATTATTGTTTTGTCACATATTAGATATTACTGAAAAGTTACGATTATTGAGATGTATTTCTGTACAATATATGAGATTTCAGGGCAAAATATAAGGCATCTGTACCGTTTCAGAGGTGTCAATAATTTTTTTTATTATTTAAATAGCCCTTGCTCCGAATTTGATTATTATTATTGATTATCATTTTGTGATATTTTAAAGCAAATACCTAAAGAATTAAACGTCCAGTAGATTTTGCGTTATTGATACACAAAATACACAGACAAAAATTCTAAAAAAAGATTTTCCGGCTTCTATTAACATTCTATATGCTAAATCAATCACTCTTTTTAAAATAGTTTCCTTATACAGAATTCACTCTATTACAATTTTATTATATGTATTATATGAAAAATTACAAGCATGTAATCTCACACATGTAAGACTTATAAGACCTTAAAGCAAGACATAAGAAGTCCACAAGATTTTTGAAAAATCAATCATTTGTTTCTATTATTTAAATGGCTGTTGCTTTGAATTTGATGATTATTATTATTTTATGATAGATTAAAGTACCTTTCTACAAAATTACAAGCATTTGATTTGTATGTACAAGGTGAGGAGGTTCTAAAACGAAAGATAAGGCGTCTGTAAATTTCCAAGGAATAAAAAATCTGGAGCATGTCATTTGATTATTATCGTCAAGTTTTGTAACTACCTAAAATCACCTTTTTTGATCGATCTAGGTGTATGTAGCCCTTTAATAAAATGTAGGTTTCCAGCAATTTAAATCGACTAAAGCAAATGAAGCAGTAGAAAACTATGTTAGAGCACAATGTAAAATCGCCTCCACCGTCTAAACTTTATTATGTATAATAAATTGCTTTTTCTTTAGCCTAGTTTAGGATATTAATAATGAATAATATAATACTGTTACAAGATTAAATAAAATCAATTTTATTTATGTTGAAGAGATATAGTTTTTCGTGTGTTCATGTTGATAATTTGTTCCACCATTTTGAATTTCATTTAATAAAATTCAGTTAACATAATGAGACAGGGTTCAAACATCTGAATTCGAAATGAAATAACTGTCTAAAAGTTTTTTTTACATCGAATTCAGTTAGAGAATACAAAATGTGATTTAATGTTGCATGGATATTTTATTTTGGGATAGCACGGAATGGAATGGATTGTTTTTTTACCTTTAATCTCACCTTAATGTGCAAATTTTTTTTATATTCAAATCACAGAAGTTTCACTTAAAATATATTTAACTAATAATAATAGTAACATAAATTTTTATTGAATTGAAATTGTTTGACGCATGACTTCTTTATATTGATTGTTAAAGGAAGAATTGTTTTTTATTTCACAGGTTAGCTATTTTGCTTCTCAATAAAAGTAACTATTGTAAGGTTTTAACAGAAAATAACTCGGAGTCAAATCTGCAATATACTTTTGTTGAAAATGGTGCAAGTAAAACAAGAAGAAAACATTTGGAAATACTGGGATATAAAGTAGCTGGAATTTCTTATACTGTGTGGAACTCGATGTACATGACTGAACCAGATGCGAAGTTAAATTACTTAAAACAAGAAATAATAGACCGATAATATAAAATTTATACAAAAGATTAATTATTATTTCTTTATTTATAAAACACACCATCTTACCTTAGAAGATCTTTAATCCACTAAAACCATAATTCTAAGCCATATTTTTCTAAGAAATTTTCCAAGTTGGCGTGGTTCGAGTAGTGTAGTAAATTAAGAATATAAGCTTTTAATTAGCGTTGATTTTTTGAATAGTTTTATTTCATAATTTTGAAAGCTTTTGAAGGTTTCTGATCAATATTGCGCCATAATAACATGATATTCAAGGTCAAAGATAATAGGAACCATGCAAGAAACATTGAAGTCGTTTGATAATAACAGAAATAAGAACTTTTGGTTACATATTTATAAATATCAGTACAGTATTTTATCCATAGAAAATAGTCAATGTTAGTGAACTTAAAGAACTTATTCTGTAAGTGAATAAGAGATTTTTTATTATTCTATCTTTATTGGCAAAATAAACACTTTATTGGCAAAAAAAACAATTTTAAAGCTAAAATTTTGTAGTTTTTAAAACATTTATTGAATATTTTTTATTTATTACTGCATAGACTTTAAAATATGGAGTTTGAAAAATTTTTTATAAAATTGATTACATTTTCAAGTACATTTTTCACAATCTTTTTACAACCATTTTTAATGGAGTTATTTACTGTCAAGTGAAAAAACCCATTTTCAAACTTGGCTACATATAACACATAATTAAATGGCAGTGCAATAAGGTATTTAAGGACAGTTTTGAAGATTCTCATATTTTTCAGATTTATTTTGCCACCGCATTCTCAATTCATTAATTATGTCAAAATTACCATTTTTCTCACTTTTTAATAAATATGACGTTACTTTTTAGTCAAGTAGTTATGGGAATAAAAAATAAGAAAAACAATATTTCCCTGTCTTACAGAACAAGAGAAACGAAAGTTTATAAAGGAAAAGTTCTTGTAAAATGTAAGTTTTATAACAACCATAAAAAAGGACATACAATAATTGAATAAAAATGAAAAAAAAATAATTTATCCTGACAGAAATTTGTCTAAAGTAAATAATAAAGTAAGTAATTTTTATTTAAGTTTCAAACACACAATTTTCAAAAAATCATAGGGGCATAAATTACTGTACAATATAGACTACTTTATTACCATTCAATTTGTTATTTCATTCTCTTTCCTATGATATATAAATGTCTATATGTTTGTCATTTTAACCTGATTATTTAAAAAAAAGGAAATGTGATTAATTTTAAACTGATGGAATGGTAAATAACTGTATTTCTAACATTATTTAAGATTAACAACGATTCTTTAATTTTTTATTCATCACTGCAAGTTTGACTGTGGAAAAGACACATGGAAAAACATAGGACACGTGGAAAAAATATAAGTTTTGCCCGATTCTTGTAATAGCTAGGAGTACTTTAAATTAAAAAAAGAGCATCAAGACTTTTTTAATCAAACTATTTTTTTATAAACTGATGTTGTATTTACTGAGGAATGTGAAAAGTGTGAGATTTGAAAATTAATTAAAAAATATGTCTAAAAAAATTTAGTTAAAGCGTCTTAAAGATAACAGTTTTAGCTTTCCAAAACTCTTCTTGCCCTGGTTATAAGATGATTTGTTCATGAGTTATAAGCAATCAAAATTAAAAACAATTTCTTATTCTTGACCGTAAATCACTCCTTTGAAAGGTCATAGGAAAGTTTGTAAAAAAAAATTAAAGGGAATTACTTGCAAAGCATAATGAGTTTTATGAACAAAAAATACAAACATTTTAAAGCTAAGAAAAAATTTGTGAATTTTTAAAAGTAATTCTTTCACGTGTAATTCTGTGGGAGTAACAAATGAAAAATATTCAATAAATGCATTAAAAACTATGAAATTTCCACTTTGAAATGCTCTTTTTTAATTGAAATTGGATGATTTTTTAGCAATTTATTGAAAAAGAACTCAATATTTTTAAAAATTTTCAGTGACACTTTAATTTTGGCCCGTATGTATTTGATGCTAAAAGATTCAAAGAATTGATCTCATCACATTTATTGTCATAGAGCTGTCAGTTGGAGTTGTGTATGGTGTTAAAGAAGAGTGTCATAGAATGATAACAAATTATGGAGCATGCTAAATCGATTTTCCCACATCCACAGCTAGCACAATATTTTGGAAAATTTTGAGATGTACAATTTGTTACATGTGTGTACCATTTATTATAACTTTCTAATCTGACTCATGCAATGTGAGATATGTATAAACAAATTCATTTTTATGACTTAATTGGAATATCTTGTTACGTCAGCACAATATAGATGAAGAATTTTCGAATGTTCAAAATGAACAAATGAAGCTATTAAAAAAATATGTTCATGTTTGTTATAAACCTTCACCATTTTTCCATTTCTATAGTATTGTTTTTTTTATTTTTCACAACTAAATGAGACTATGTGATGTAGTATAATTTCTACTTTATTTCAATTCTTTACTACGACCTAGGTTTTCTTACATAACAACATATTCAGGTGGGCAATTTGCAAAAATATTTTTTTACAAATTGTCCACCTGTACATGTTGCCATACAATTTTGTCCTAACGAAACCTAGGTCTGTGTTAAGAAGTTGTGAAAAATTAAAACATTAAATTATAATGAATTTCTGCCAAATGTATTCAATATAGTATTTATTACGCTAAATGTATTCAATATAGTAATGAAAGAAGTTAAACAAAATCTGTCGTCTTTGTGAAAAGTTTAAAGTTTACTATTGATGCTATCTATGACAATAATGACTTGTTATCATTATTTGTATAGCATTAAATTCTCTATAATTTTAACACGGAACGACTTTTGTATTTCATGGGATGATTTTTGTATATAATATTTTTTCAGTAATTTTAGAGTAATTTATATGAAAATGGATTTTGAAGAAGTTATATGTGTCATAGCTTTTGTTCTCATAGGCTTAAAAAACTATAAAATTTCCAGTGATGCAACTGAGTGCATTCTTTTACTAATTAGAGGTATGTAAATCCCCCTAAATATATCTTTGTTTGTACAAATTATACTGCGCATGAGGAATCATCATGAAGTTGTTTTTTTATTTTTTTAATAATTTTTGAATGGCAATTCTATAGAAGAGCGACTTTCAATTACAATATGGAAGGAAAGAAGGTAAGGAAAGTATATAATTTACTTTAAAAAAATCTTTGAAATGCAAATTAGCAGAACAATTATATTTACTTATTCTGTGCTATATTTTCTTTATTTTTAAAACACTTTATTTAGGCAATTATTTATATATTCAACTGTAGTCATAGCTTGAGTAGTCCCAATGTGAACTCATGTGAAAACAGTTTTGGTGGTATAAGTATTTGGTTTTTTTATTCCAAATATCCAATAGTTGTATTATGTTTCAAAATATCCAATAATTGTTGTCATTACTGGTTTTTTTGAAGATTTATTGAAGATTTATTATCTGTTGCCAAAATTGTGATAGTGCCTTAAATGATTGAATATTTGGAGGAGTAAATTTTCTACCAGTAATTTTATCCTCTAATGCAGGTAGTGACAATAATGGTAAATCGAAATGTTTATTCTTTTATTTCTTAATACATGACTGGTCTGATGTTTCTTTTTGAGATTACAGTTATTTGGTAAAATAGCTATAAATGGAAAACACACTAAGGTACAAAAATTTAAAAACTCTCAATCAACATTTTATGATTACAAATATTCATATTCATTCATTTTATTGGGTAAATGAGATGCCCGTAATTGTTTCACAGACATTGATATAGATTCTAGTGTTAGGCAAAGTCCCAAGCAAAATCAATTAAATCTGCCCACGTCAAGGTTATTAAACTACAATGAAAATATTCTGCCCTATGTATTGTTTAGGGGTGCGGCTTTCCTCTTTTGAATAACTTAATGACCATATGCATATTATCATTGGCAAGAAATAAAATAGAATCCACGTTTGGTACATCTGAATTGAAATTGTGTTATTTCATTATTGAATCTCTTGAGTTTTGTATAACTATGCCAGAAAAAATTTTAGAATACAATGGATCTTCACAGAATCATCTTTAGAAATGAACACAACAAGAGGTTCACACCAATAATAATGACATTCAAACAAGAAACATGTTTGCTCATTGCTTTACTTCACCTGCTGGTGCTCTAAGTTGGCAGTTAGATTAGATTTAACAGAAACAGTAACAATACCTATATTCAGTCTGTTTCTTTACATAAGGAGCTATTTTTAATATTAGTTGGTTTTTTTCTCTTTTAATTATGACATTGTAATTATGATTTAAAGAAAATTAAAGTCACATTTTAAATTGAACAAAAATAAATATGTTTACTAAACTGTGATTTATAATTTTTTCGGTCTTTTCAACCTGTGACTATCATTAAATTGTGGCAAATATTGCTCGTAATTTTTTTTCAAATTACTCCTTACACTCTTTCTTATATAACAGATGTCTTTTTTGCACTTCTAAAACTAATTTCTCCTTTAGAGAAATTTCGCATATTAATGTTGTATCAGAGTTGGCAAAGTATCATTTAAAGATACATTTCAATACAACGATACGATTTTGAACAACAGTGATTTTAGTCAAAGTGATGTAGTTTGGCCATATGTTACAAATTTTGTGGAAAAGAAACCACACATTGAAAATGTTAGTATTGTTTAAGACTTAAGCAACTGTCCCTTCTTTATGGAAAATATTACCTATAAAACTCATTTCTAAAAAAATTTAAAATTAGTAAACACATTGAAAAATATACGGTTTCCTTGTAATATTCTAGTTAGATTTTACCAACCCTGTTCATGATTTTTTAATTAGTAGTTTTAGAAATAAGGGCGGGATTATTCAATTTTTGCATATTTCCGGAATATATTTTTAAACAATATAACATTTTAAATATGCAGTTTAAAATTATAAAAAAATATATTTTTGTACTTCGTAACAAACCCATTGTCCCATATGACATATAATATTTAAAAAAAAAATTAAAACCTTTATTTACCCCCTCTTTAATATTTATACAAATATTTTACAATGTTGTTTCGGAAATAAGAGGGGTGAAGCAGATCTTTTGTCTTTTCTCAAGATATGATACCTAAAATTAGGAAAAAAATGTTTTTGAGATTCTTGGAATTAGCCTAATCAATCCCTCACACTAAATATGGAATTAAAGAAAATATTTTTCAAGTACTTAGTTCGCCTCCTCAAAAATTTCCGAACAAATTTTTTCCAGTGCGATTAGTATGTGCGTCCTCAACGAAAGCTGGGTCATAGATTAAGTATAGATAAAAAAAACTATACAAAATACGATCAGCTAATTTCAGATTCCTGTAGCTTGTAAGGTCTACACTCAAGAAATAGCAGATGACGTTAAACACATTCATTTTATTATAGGTTTCGCTGAAAGTCACGACGACTAATGTAGTGTTTGGTGGTCCATTAGGTGCCATACTTTGTTTCGCAGCTATGTGTACACACCCAACGTATTACTTGCTGTATGAAAAAGTATATACTGGAAATTCTTGTGTCACCTCATATATATTTTCTCTGGAGAACTTTTATTTTTAATACCGTTTTTTCATAAGTAGTCTTATATAAATTTAATTATCAATAAGTTATATTTTGATTGTTTTGCATAGTTGCATTGTATAAAATATTGTGCGTTGTGCACATCTGTCACTGCATCCATAAAAATAAAGAGAGGACTCACATTTTTCAGACCTCCAAAATATGAAACTCGATAAGTATTGTTTTGTAGTATCATTATTTATTGCCAAATAATATAATGATTAATTTTTTATTCCGTTAACATTTATTATTATCATATTTTAAACAATTATAAAAATTGTAAATTATAACCCAATTTTTGTTTTGTTCTGCAGTATTAAGGGCAATCGAATAAAAACAGCATAATTATAGGGTTTGCGAGAAGCATTTTATAATTCAAGAAAATTATTTCACCTAGGAAATTGTTGCAAGTGAATGCAAAGCCGACTCAAAATTTACCAGCATCAACCTAAGATGTTACATGACAGTGTTGGAACCAGACATGTTGGAATAACTGAATGGAGATCGGAATGCCAGTTCAGGCGTAGAGGCAGCAGATGTCAGTTATTTCTATAAAGGAATATCTAAGCTAATTGATATTATTCTAATACAATCAGTAAAATTATTCATAGCCTAGACAGGTAATTATACTGGACCAAGCCAAGACAGTAACATGGGTTTTTATTGTATATCAAATATAATCACTGCTTTCCGATTTATATCCAAATATTGCAGGTATTTGTGAATTGTTTATGATTGTAGGAGGGCATACTTCCGGAAGCAGCTGCTACCAGAGTTAGCATTTCAAAGTGAGGCAACCAACAAAAACTAAGGAGATCCAAGCTTGTTGAGAAGATATGTGCACTGAACAAGACTATTGCATTTCTGAGGTGCAAATTAAGACACTGTTTGGTGCCTCGGAACGTACAAAAATTTCTGAAGTAAATGTTGAAACTTATTTTACCAAAAGGCTTTATCTGATCATCAATTAAGAAATTATTTTAGAAAAAAAAGCTGCCGTGGTATATAATTCAAAGATGAAAGAGATTCATATGAATTTGTGTTATAAATCCCCAAAAGGTTAAAAATTTGGCTACCTTTTACAATTACCATCAGTTAGAAATATGTGTCGTTGAGTTTATAATTTTCAAATTAAAGAAGGAAAAAACAATTTTATATTAATTACGATTTAATCAAGTATATAATTTGTATGTGCTTTAAGCAAACAATTTTGTAATAAATAAAATGATAAATCACTTGGTCACTTTGCTATTTAATGAAATTAGTATTATGGAAAATTTTTAATATGATTTAAAAGATGACAAGATATTAGTATTTGTAGTAATAGTCACACAAGAACAAATATAGCTTCAACATTAATATTAGTATGCATAATAATAGGGTTAAATATTACATTTAAACAGGTTATGGATTATTGATTAACAACTTATTTCCAAAAATTAGCCATCATCATATACACTGCCGGCCAAAGGTTTGGGAACACCCTAAGAGAAGTTGGAGAATTAGATAAAATTGAAACAAATGAGAGTGTATGGAGAAAGAGGTTTAATTATCAGATTAATTATTCATTGATAAATGAAATACTTAAAGATTCATAAAATATCAATCACTGGTATAAAAAATGGCCATAATAATCTAAACAGCCTTCATAAAAAAATCCTCCCTTGCATTCAATCATATTTTTCACGAGTCTCGGCATACAAGTACCAATTTGTCGATTGTTTCTTGTGAAATACTGTTCCACCTTTCTTGTAGAGCCTTCCACATGTCTTCTTGTGAAGAGAGACATTAATCTCGAACATTTTTATCAAGCTCTTCCTACAAAAGTTTGATCAGGTTGAGATCAGGACTCGGAGGTGGCCATACAATGTTTTCTAACACCCCTTCCGTTTCTTTTCGTTCTAAATAATTTCTGCATAATTTAGAACTATGTTTTGGGTCATTGTTATGTTGGAAATTGAACCCCTTTCATATTAATCTTATCCCGGATGGAGCAGCATTTTGCTCCAGAATTACTTTATATTGCTCTTTTTTCATTATTCCTTCGATTCTGATCAAATTGCCAGTTCCATGGTGCAAAAAACAATCCCAAAACACCACCGAGCTTGACAGATAGCACTACACAATTTGGCAACATCTTTTTTCCGGCGCTGTGTCGATCATAAATTCGCCTTTTTCCACCAAATATTTCAAACTCCAATTCATCAGTTCAAAGGGCTTTTCTAGAATCTAGATCAAGATTTGTTTATTTCGGCCCGAATTTTTCGCGCTGTTAGGGATCTATTCCACTTCCTGGCATCGACAATGAAATTGTCATCACTAGAAGTGGTCACTCCCGGTCATCCTGAACGTAGACGATCTTGACTACGGTCAGTTTCCTTGTGTCGAATAATTATACAATGAACACAAGTCTTCGAGATTATAAGTTATGTGGAAATTGTACACTAGGATTTGCCTTCGTTATATAAAACGACGATAGCAGATCGCATTTTAGTGCTAATTTTGTATACTTTTCCCATTTTTAAAATGTCTTGATTGTGGAAAGCACAAGTGGAGACTAAATAATGTTTGTGAATAACTTCATAAAAACATATGTAATCCAAAAGAAAAATCTGTTTTAACAAGCTAAAACAATCATATGTTTGGCTTAAAACAAAATAATTACTAATAAGAAGTTCATAAAATATATGTGTTCTTTGATGTTTTGAAACAAAACACGTTTATTGCACTTTTACTCAAGAAATACACAAAAGAGAGACAGTTTAGACATTTCTTAGTAATACATGTACACAGAATCACTGAAAATTTGAGTTCAATACTTTCCTGTGGTTTCCATCGAGCAATAGCAATAATGTAATCACATGTGTGTTATTGGCTAAGTATGGGATTGAATTTTAACTATTCAAGGGCTACCAAATTGTTTTTTTTTTAATTTCATATGGAACTATCTACTGATTTTACCATAAACTTAATGAACTAAACTTTTCCAAGTTAATAATTACAATTAATACAATTGACAATCTGTACAAAATGTGTTGCTATAGTTGAGATTAGCAATAGCTTAAAGTATCAATATAATGTTAAACTTAGTTATGAATATAAATGGCTTAAGTATTGAAGGAAAAATTGAAAAATGTCCATCTATATCAATTTCACTATAAAATAATGAACTGAATGATTGAACCAAGAATTTTGAACTAATTAAAAGAATAACTATTTACTTGCAAAATTTTTAACGTTTCTAGCTAGTAAAATATATACTGTAATAATTGTTAAAATACAAACTTGAATTGAAAGCTTTACCAGAATTGGGAAATAAATTTTTTCCATTGACAAGCCAAGGAATATACACTAGGGAATATTCAATAACATCCATTTATATTTATTGTTTGTCCTTGTGTATGTATTTTTTTATTTTTACCTCTACACTAGAGAAACTCTCTAACTAATATGCGTGCAGCACTGCAAGGTTCCAGATTTTAATCTACCTTAAAATCTGGAACCTTGCAGTGCTGCACGCAACAGCCTTGAAGTCGGACAAATCTTGAAGCATGCTTTTGAAGTCACTTGAGAATCGGGATATATTTTAAAGAAATAATTCATAAAGTAATTCTCACACATATTAGTTATTAACTTTTGTAATATTTTGAACAATGGGTTAAATTTAAAAAAAAACAATTATAAAAAGAATGTTCCTTGTATTAAAAAATTTGCAATAATCTTTTATCAGTTTATGTAAGATTACTAACTCGTGGATTACATCAAGGTTCTCTGAAAACTTTTTTTGAAATGTCCGGTATTTGCTTTAAATTTGTTTTTGAAGAGTGTACTTGATTTGATTGAATTCACAATTGCAGTAGCTGCAAGAAGTTGATTATTAATTAAAGGAAGAATTGAATATATTGATTAGAAAATATTAAAATTTTTTAAAATATTATAAAAAGTGGGATTTGAAATTGCAATTGGTTTTTCGACAATTTATGTTCATAGATTGTGTAAAAGAAAACTTAAATTATTATTTTAAGCAAGATAATTCTGAATTGCATATATATCGTAGAGACGTTTATTTAAATGTTGTTTAATAAACATTATATCAAAATGAAGATTGACTGGTCCCTAAGAAATTAAAATAGTCTTTAATGAAAGTAAATCTTCGGGAAAGAAATTAAAAAATTACAATACTGTTTAATTTCAGTCCTTTTTAAAAAATGTTTTCAATTTCAGTCTTCTTTAAAAATATTCTTAGATTTCAATGTCCGTCGCCTGAAATGCAATTTTTAATTTTCCAGGTTTTTCATACTCTGCTTTATGAATGAAGAGCAACATACAACCAGGCTCACAGCCATAGAGATGAAAAAGAGTTCTCATGTATGGGTATTTTAAAATTTGTAATAAAATTATTAGTGTTAGAAATTATTGATACAGTCGTCAACTGAAACTAATTCTGTAAGGTTGTCAATTACTTGTCCAATCGTAGTAGAAAGTCAAAGAAATTATAATTTTATTAAAGTCAATTTCAAATTGAATATAATTTTTAATTAACTTACATTGTACAATTCTTGTATTGTACAAGGATATAGTACAATAAAATATGTTCTGTGCCCATTGTATTTAAAACTATCGAGTTACCAAATAATTATCAGTTTAAATGTAGAATTTTTATTTTGTATGCATTGGAGTAACCATGGAGAGGCAATGTTGGGCGTGCCTCTCTAGAAAAAATATATACAAAAAATTCAAGTGAAGTTTAAAGACGTGAAAAAATTGTTAGATATTGATATGATTGAAACAAATATTTTAAGTGATATGTGATTTTTTATGTATTATTGACCAAGTGTGAAGTTTGAAAACATGTCTCATCCATTAATAGATTACAAAATATTTTTATAATTATATCTGTATTTGTATATTTTTTTGTTAGTTTTTAGATGTACATGATGATGCATCACACTCGTGTATGCAATTGTCACCAGCAATTAAAACCAAATGATGCCAGAGAGCTACTTGCAGAACTCTGATGTTATTTATAACTGCCTTTTCAAATTTTCTTGAATTGTATTTTTATAATAATGGTATTTTAACAACTGAAATCTTATTGTCACACTTTTCTTTTGATTGAAATATTTTTTTTGCAATGATTTTATTAAGTAAATTTATAAAAATAAAAACTTCTCTTTGAGTTTAACAAATAAATTTTTAAAAATAAAATTTCCTGATACCGCCATTTATGAGCCATAGAGAGTAAGTGGTTATCCCATTTTTGGACAGTAAAATCACACTAGGCCATAGACTAAAGGCATTCTGTGCACTAGGCACCTTGGTCAGAGGGATAAAATGAGATAGAAGTCACTTTGACAGCGTTTTGGAAAGTATGAAAAAGTATGACTTTTTTTTTATATGGATTAGTAATTTAGTATGCATAGTGTCCATTCTGTATGTCTTTGTTCTGTGGTGTGAATGGCAAAACGTACGGATTACTTAATCTATTGTGTGGATATTCTTCCGCAATGGTCCCTGTGGTTTAACATATACTACGGTGAGAAATTAAAACGTTAGGCTTTAGGCCCATTGGTTTAAAAATGAGGTAGAGACAGTGACTCTCTACGGATATTCTTATATTCTCCTTCTGATCGCTGACGAAAGAGATTTCGGCATTCGCGGGCAATTGTTTTCCAAAGATTAATCATTTCCTCCTGAGTTGAGTACTGGCTGATGAAAATGGAGAGGAAGGACATATGGAATTAAAAAAGTAGATTTGATTAGGAACTGTCAAACCATACTTCGTACCACAGATTATATACTAAATAGATGGTCAACTTCAAGCAATTGTGTGAGCGAGATAGCACTTTCGCGTTTTCAAGTACTAAGCTTCTATATTCCCCTATTGCCCAACCTAATGAAGTTGCAGCGAGTGCCCATTTGCTGAGCACTCGCTGCAACTTCATTAGAGTATTTTTGACAGGTGTACTTTTCTTACATTTTAGGTTATAAAATTCGTACAATTGAAACAACAATTCTGAAATTAAAAAACTTTAATAGAAAAAAATTCGCCAGTTCGAGCGACATAACTAAAAAGAACCAACAAAACCCTTAGTGGCCACATACAAACACATTGAATTAACGTTTCTATTTTACAAACTATCTGTCGCTTTACATATCAAGATGAACTTAACTTAGATGAAATTAGCTTCTATCATTAAAATAATATACTAATACTTTCAATTTTAATACGAATTTTGATGAGTGAAAAAATATAAATATTCTATATCTTACAGCTTTATTCTATATCGTATTAGTAACACAAAATTATTGCCCTTTCTACTATTTTGAATTTAACAATTAATCTATGAAATGAATAAAATATACTCGCCAAGGAAATTAAACTTTACTAAGAGAAAAAATGCTGTTATCGTGCCGATTACAGTTCAGTTTTGTGCTTTAAATGTAAGAAAATGCTAAATCAGGGGGATCATTTCTATTTTTTTAAACTATTTCAAAGAAATTGAAACTATGTATTGAATAAAAAAGAAATAAAAAGGATGGGGTTCTGGCATAATTGTTGATTTAAAAGATTTTTGTACTCATTATAGGCTAATTTCTATATCCTACTTAATATATCTTATACATTCAGTTTAATATCCCCAATGTAAATAGTCGACAACACTTAATAAAGAATCAAATACAAAAAGTAAAATATAAGAATGTCATAATTATTATAATTACATACTGCATTGAAAGTTTTTTTCTTTAGAAATCAGGGGGCTATCTATAAAATCTTAAACTAACCGTCTAGTGTAACTTACTTACATTACTATAAAATTAATTAATTCGCAAAGAGAAAGCTTTCAACTTAAAAAATTCATAAGTAAATTTACTAAATGATAATTTTACTAATATTTAGCGTTTATTATATAGGTGTCGGGCCGTATGATGGTGATGTTTTTTTGAGAGTGGCGGCTAGGTCTGCTATTCTCCACATGCCGTAACTTTTTCAATCCGCTTGTCTAAAAAGAAAATTCAATTATTAGCAACTTCTTTGTAGTTGATTATTAAAACGCGAATGTAATTTTGATGATGAGTTTGAACAATATTAACAATAAAATGAATAATTGATTCGATGCTATTTTCAAATAAGTTCCAACTTACCATGAAATGTTTATGGCTACAATCGAATATACAAGAACGATCTTGAAAATAATTTCCTCTTATTACGGACAAATGTAACAAATACAACAAAATTTGAATTAAAAGTGAAAACATTACAGATATTATAACCAAATGTAAAATTATACTATAAAATAAGTTTAAGTTACAAATTTGCAATTTGACAAACCAATTCAAATAAAGTCAACGATTTTAAATTTCGTATCATAGTCTTTTTTTTTCTATGATTATATAGCGTTCGTTATCGCTGCTCTATGTTCCATAAGCAAAATTTTATGTTTTACTATAGAATGATGATATATAGATGTATATATATATATATATATATATATATATATATATATATATATATATATATATATATTGTGTGTGCGAAAGAGATAGGGCTTTCGCGTTCCAATCGAAATATTTGTATGAAGTAAACCCACCCTGCTTCGTACGTAAATGTCAAACAAACCGACAAAAATAATCACCTTAAAAACAAACACAACTGGGTTTTAAAATAAATAATATATACTATAGATTTATTTTGAAATATGGATAAAAACCTATAACTATTATAATGGTTACTACAAAATAGAATGAAAAATAAGAAAACATCAATATGATGCGATTTAAAAATATAGTTAAATTACTACCTCGTTCGCCGGGTTTTGGGCCTTTAGCGAAGAAATCAAGTAATTTTCTTCACTATTCACCCTTCAGAGTTAACGAAATCTATTGCATTCACGGAACTAAATTTGAAGAAGGGTCGAAATGGTATTCATATAGAGGTTATGCTGTGATTGCTTCTCTTGGAGTTGCATTGATGATGTCCCACCAGTCTTACAATGGTAATATTGTTTATTTCGCAATATATTATAAGAGTACATCTCTTGTATTGTATTGTTCAATTTTTCATAGAATTATGTTGATGGTGTTGCCCAATGAAGTACGCGGAGGGACTTACAGCTATTCAGTGGTGACCTATTACCAGGATAATAGGTGAATGAAAAATAGCCGGTAATGTGGCTACTACTTCGCCATGTTATCTGCCCATACAAAACTTGGTATAGTAAAATTAAAAAGATTAGAAAATATAAAGATTTTCTAATGACATTTAACAGAGACTTACCTATTTTTGTTTATATCCAATTCTTTTCTACATATATTAGGTTGTGTGGCTTAAAGGGTGCATTGTTATTAGGAAATTGTTCTTCTATGTCAACTGGGTTCAGTTGGTATTTTATTTATTATAATTTATATGTGCATCAGTAAACAAATAAATAATCCATTTTATAACTAATATTGCAGTCATTTACAGATTAATAATACTAATTAAAGAAATTGTTTGTTACAGACAAAAGATTTTTTCGAGCAGCTCAACTAGGTAATGTGGAAGAAATTAAAAGGTAAAATTAACTTAAAAAAATTAACTTATAGAGACGTTACAACTTTTTTAATAGTAAATATATATTTGTTGTAAAAGCATTAACGGTTTGTGTTACAAAAGTAAATACCAAAAATATATAATATACATAATGAAATATGCACATTCTAGCAGATTATCCACTGAATCGGATGATAAAGTAAACATTGATGTCAGACATAGTTTGGGATGGACAGCACTGATGACTGCAGCTGCCAATGGTCAAACAGCTGTTGTTTCTGAACTTCTAAAACTCGGAGCTAAGCCTGATTTGCAAGATCAATACAGCAATCCGCATGTTATTGCTAGAAAGAAAGGTCTTCATCCGATTGATGGTACGTGTATCATATTGTTGTGTTCAGTAATTTTTCTACTAGTTATGAATACGTACTGGGATGTATTCATAGTAGGTAACTTTACTTTGGTAGATAGCATTCATGCTCTCCCCTACCAAAGTCAAGTAGTTAGCTACGATGAAGTGCCACATAACACTTATTCTACTAGTAATGCATTCCAACAATAGCTCTACTTTGAAATGCCATTAGTTATTTAAACATGTTCACACGTTCTTAGTATGTAATGCAGAAAAAACATTTCTAAGTAGATCTAACGTAAATTTATACGGGTTAGTTATACTGGTATTGTATACATTTTATTTAAATTATGTAAATGATAAAAGGTGAAAGTAGACATTATCAAAGAAATTAAAAATAGCCTGTTAATTTCTTTTAACATATTAACATTTTATATGGGTGGTGTAATGCTGGCAGTGATCTTTTTATTATTCACAGAGCAATCTAGTGTTGGGTTGTTTGAAAAACCTTAATGCATTTCTTCTATATTTTTAGTTATTTATTTATATAAAGAACAAAGACTATTAAATGATATATTGCTCTTTAGTGGAAGTTTCTTGCTTTTATCGGTAGAAAAAGTAACTGGGTGCTGATTTATGGCCTCAGCAGAATTGGAGATTATACTACACAAGTAGTTTTGAATAGTGTGAAACAAGTGGAAGTCTTGCTGATGCAATGTTGGGCGAGTATGGTGGGTGTTGTAAAATATTTCATCCAAGACCCAACAATTTTTTATGGGCAATTAGATTTCTGTGTTGTTGTGATGAAATACTACTATTTTAAAATTAAAAAGATTTCGACATTTCTGCATGACGGATTTCTGCATGATGAATTGCCCGACTTTCAATGTTGTTCATCATGAACCATCATATTGGAACCAAGACCGTTTCCACACTACATTGTTGTAAATAATCCATTTCTCATCCACTCTTATTAGTCTCTTAAAAAAAGATTGTTTTCCTCATGTTTAGTATCGCAGTGGCATATCGTTATTGTTTTTACATACTGTCAAATGAACTTTGTATTCATGGGTAATTCAAATATTGAGTCTACTTAAAAATTCCACTTCCTTTATTTGGTTGCGAACACTTGAATGGTATCCACCATTCAATCTTTCTCTAATCTCTAGTATAATGTAACTTGGGTTTAACTCAGTTAATGCCTTGATTTTGTCGTCATTAACCTTGGTGGTCTTTCCTAACTGAGAAGTACCATTGGAATCATTATAAGCATGAAATTTTGTGTTTGACTGCTGGTACTCTTGTTCTTATCAGCAACATCATCGTAAACTATGTAACTTTGCACAAGCTTGATGGGCATTCTTTACTTTATATTAAGTTACCCTTGTAAAATCTTCATACCTTGTTGTCAAATTCAATAAAATTACTTGTTTGTTTTATTGACTGAAGCTAGAATTTTTAACTATGAACAGAAATAGTAATAACATAATGAATTAATCGCCTGGTACCAAATGTGTCATCACTTTTCCAACAGTTTGATATTTTCAAGTTATTAGATTGAAGCAAATTGTGGGCAGCTACAGCGTTATTAGCATCAATATTAGAGCAACTTGTGCAAAGATTAGCAGTAGCATTAATGTTGCTGTCTAATACAATGGGGTGAGTGACTAAATCCTAAACTAATATAATGCTCAGTAATCTGCTGTAGCTGTCGTGCTTGATTGTATGGTTTATTGATTTTCTTTGTGTCAATTCAAATTAAGTATAAAATCAGTGAGTCCATGAGATACTGAGTAGAATATCAGATTGTTAAGTTGATTTAGATTTAATTCACAGCTGATCTTTAATAGAGATCTATATGACCTAAAATTCAAATGTGTAGCAGAAGAAATATTTTCAAAAACATTTGTTCATATTGCCTAATATACAAGATTGTTTGCTGTACACTTCTATGCAAAATAAATTAGAATCTGGTTCTATCATTTGAATTCTATACGAGACAAGTACAGTTAAATGGTTGAATATATGCAAAAATGTCATTTTAATTTCTTCATATTATATAGGTCAGTTATACTGGAAATATCCACTTTCTCTTGATATTACTATTCAGTTACCTAACTATTATACTAGAGAGTAACTTGTTCATAAAGAGCGAAAAAGAATGCATTCCAATATATTTTCGTGTTTATAATGAGTATAAAATTTATTTAAAATTGTTTACCGTCACTCACATTTCTGGTTTTCAAGTTTCTAACTGTAATTTAAAAATATAATCTGCTTAATTTACTCAGATCCCTGATTTTATTGTGATTGGATTTACATCAACAGTAACAAGCTAGAAAATGTGGAAGAATTTGGTGATATAGTAATCATCAATTCCCACTTTATCTCAGTGGGAAATAGATAGGTACTTATTGACATAAGAACCAAATAAATAAAGAATAGTCAACAAATAATTACTGTTTTTTTCTGCGAAATGGGTGTGGCTTACAAATTATCGTCTATCCTGCTTCTGAAACCAAATAATTGGGTATTTTATATGACATTTTTTATATGCTTTATAATTATTGTTTTTTATTTAGTTTTGATGTTACCTAAAGTATACTAGTGGTTTAAATTTCGGATATATTTTTTCCTCCCTTTGTATAATTGGACACGTATTATGGTATATTGTGATACACCTATGATGATATTAGATAAATAAATAGGATAAAAAGGTAAATAATTTTGAGAGACATTTGTCACTTGTTAGAAAATATAAGATGTCTTTAAGGTAAATAATTTTGAAATTATTTATGAAGACATAAGTTTAAAGTAGATTATGTGGCTTTATCAGTTTGACCTCAAGAATCTGCCTGAACAATAATGTATTGAATGTAGGGGTAGAAATAGGCCCTAATGAATTTAGCAGAGTTCAAAATACTTGATACAACAAAATACATACAGACTCTAAAAATGTGGCTTTATCAGTTTGACCTCAAGAATCTGTCTGAACAATAAGGCTGAACAATAATGTATTGAAGGTAGGGGTAGAAATAGGCCCTAACCAATTTAGCAGAGTTCAAAATTCTTGATACAACAAAACACATACAGACTCTCAAAACTGGCAAAATACAAAACAATAATATAAAACACAAAATAAAAACAAGAGTTCTAAAGTTTTGAAATAAAAAGGAAATAGGTGACATAGTGCTGCTAGAAAAAAAAATTATGCTAATGAAAAAGAAAAGTTGAAATATTGGGTCCCTTACATATGAAATTGGTGTTTTATATGCGAATAACCGAAAGGAAAAAAAACTATGAAACTATATATTTATTAAATCAAAGTATGTACCATTGCTATCTATGCACTTTTGCCATCTCATAGGTAGTTCATTGATTCCTTGAAAAAATTGTGGGAGCGAGAATCAATAAAATCTTTGAAGGTGGTTTGGACGGCCTCTTCAGAATTGAATTTTTTTTATTGCAAGAAATTGTTCAAATTCCGAAAAAAGTGGTAACCAGTTGAATCAAGGTCCGGGGAGTACAGACGTAACAGAGATATTCCAGTCGCAGCTCCTCCAATTTAGCAACCGTCTGGCGTGCAGTGAGTGGTCTAGCGTTGTCCTAAAGCAGCAGTGGGCTAGAGCAATTGACCAGCCTCGGTTATTTAACGACCAGCTTCTCCATCATGGTTTGCAATTGCTGACAATACACATCGGCCATAATTGTTTGACCAGTTCTTAGGAAGCTGTAGTGGATGTCACCAGCACTGGTCCACCAAACAGTAACCAGTACTTTTTTTTGTGGTTTTCTCCTTGGTTTAGCCATTGTGATGAGCATTTTCGATTATCGTACAGGATCCATTTTTCATCACAAATAATGATATTATTCAATATTCCCTCATTATTGTGCTGGTTGAGTAGGGGAACGCAACACTCAATGTGTATTTGTTGGTTTACTTCACCCAGGTCATGCGGTACCCATTTTTCTAGCTTATTTACTTTTCCAATTGTTTTAAGTGACGAAATAAATGAAAAAATAAATGACGTGAAAAAAATTAATCACTAAATTCAAAACATGAATACATGAACTTAAATTTGAAATAAATTTGAATTTGGAATTCTTATGCCAGATATCTAAAATCAAAGTGGCCAAGTTTGACAAAATGCCAATTTCATAAGGACCTTATATTTTAACACTTTTCCCTCATTAAATAACTTTTTGCTAAAGTCCTAAAACCTAATTTTGCACACAAATACGTTAATCTTGGTTTCGAAAGTAGCTTTGTTATTATGTCCGTTAGTTCTAATTCCGTTTACACTCTCCCAATCGTAATATACCTGTGGCAATTGGTAAAGTTCTTGTACAAAGAACTGGTAGTTCAAGAAATCAAAGACATATTCAGGTTTTCTTCAATGAGTCCATTCAGCCAGAGTATCTCATTGTAGCCTCACTTGCAAATATTATTTCTGCTTCAGTACTGGGAATAGCATCTGATGATTGTTTTTGGCTCAACTATGAAATTGGTCCATCACCATAAGCATATTGTTTTTGAATTTGACCATCCTATTGCAGGCACCTCTGTGATATGCCTTGTTGTAACACTGTACTGCAACACTGTTTATTTCTTGTATCCTGACTTCTAATAATCCCTTTAACCAAAGTGCTTTTTAAATACTTAAAAATATTTGTTTGGCTAGTCTTATATATTTGTATTTTCTGTAGTTCTTGACACAACTCCAACTGCATAGAAAACAGTTATACATTAAAGCTGGAACTGCCTGCCTATAGAGTATATTATCTTCCTGAAGATACAAATTGAGATGGGTTTACAATAATTGACTCGAAATATATCAAGTATGTTCTTTATATTCGCAGATCACAGATTAATATTGCAATTTTCTTTTCTTTGTTGAATGTTTTGAACCTAGGTAGTATGATTTTGGAATGAGTAATCCTAGGTATTTGTAATCCTAAATTCCTTTGTAAATCTCTGATGATTTCATTTAATTGAAGTTCACATGTTATTGTATCTAGTCTATCGTCGACGTATATAACTGGCAAAAGTAATTCAGAGTCTTTCTGGTGGATAAACAAGCATGGATCAGATCACTTTTTTTAATCCAAGTTTCAGCAAAGAATTGCCAAAGCATTTGTTCCAGCTTATACTGGTGCTTACTTTAGATCATAAAAACTTTTCTTTATATTATAATTCTGTTACTATCATGTTTAAAGCTTGTATTTAGTTAACAATGAATCTTTTCGTTTTTGATAATTGTCCTGGATCACAATCCTAGTTCAATTGTTTTGTTTTTACTTTGTAGATTTATTTGCAACTAATTGCTTTCTTGTCTTTTTTGTAACAAGGATCATGTTCATTCTTCTGTAATGACTTCATTTCAGTTCCCATTGCTTTTTGTCTTTATCTTTTTCTTGACTTGAAGTTTTTTTTAGGAGCTGGGTTCAGCAATGGAAAAAATACTGGAAACAGCTGACATATAATTGTCTGACTTTTCAAGTTTTTGTAGCTTCTATATGTTTCTGAGTTGTACACTTTTTTCAAGATGTTCAGCTTCAAAAAAAAAATCTTCTGGTACTTATTTAGTATCTAGGGCACTTTTATTTAGTACCTAGGACCCTTTCATACCTAGATTTTGAAACTGGTTCCCCTGCAGTGGGATTATAAAGTACTTTAAATTACTTGCCTTAGAACTAAAAGTCTCTTCACGAAAAATACCGTCATTGGATCGAATTGATTTGCTATTCTCTTTATCACAGATACGATAACCATTATCATTATCATAGCCAATCAGCTAGGTGCCTTTGTCTGCCTTCTTGTCCATATCCTTTTTTTGTTTTGTAAGATATACATAATATGTAGAACCAATTATTTTCAAATGCTTAATAATTTGGTTTCTATCTTGTCCATAGTTCTTGAGTTGATTTTCTTTCAATATTCAATGCTCCTATACAATGTAAGACATATACAGCTATATTTAACATTTGTACTATAGTTCTTGTGTTAGTTCCTCATATTTATGCATCATATAATTGGCTATTTCCACCACAGTTCTGTTTCATCTTTCAACACATCCCTATAAAGCAGGCCTTGTTTTTTGACAATGTGATTATCGAATTCTCCTCCATTGCCACTAAGTAGTTCTGAATGGTGTCTCCTATGTTCTTCACTTTTGCTGTCATGTGTTCCATCTTTTCAGGGAATTTAATGAAGTAAACATGAAGTATGCATGTCAGGTATATGTATACTTAATATGTATAATCATCTTTGAATAGAACAAAACAGCAAAATATTCATTGTGAGTGTAGAAAAGGACCACAAATATCTGTGCGTATGATCATTCTCAACTTGGTTCCTATTTGACGAGTACCAAATATTAGCTGGTGTATTATTCTATATATGCATCCTTTATTAAATTTACTGTCCATTTTGACCGTGATTCCAATCAATTCAATTCATCAAGAGTTTTACACTTTGAAAAACTTCCCGCTTAAGCGTCCCATATACTCATGATATAACTTCAACAAGTTTCTTTTTCAGAAGTATTTACTCTCTGAATCTTCTCTCTGAAAGCTCTTCTGAATCAGATTTTTTACTGCAAGTTTGAATATTCAACAAGAGTCATGTTGACATACTTTTCTACTTGTTTTTATTTTGTGGGTCTTATGAATGCTTTCCATTTCAAACATTCCTTTACTAAATGATCAAATTGCTTGCGAAAGTGAGAAATTACGTTAAAGTTGGATAACTTATTCTTTTTAAATGGTTTTTATGGAGCTTTTCTATTATATTTCTGCCAGAATTACTTTCTTCTTTTTACTTTGTTTCATGAGTTAACTTATTGATTGCTCTCAAGAAGAGCTCAATTCAAATTGTGGCATTCAAATAAGATAATGATAACTAGATTACAAAGATTTAGCACAATTTGAAATAATTAATAAAAAAAATACACAATGATATCTTTGACTTTTGCTTCACAGATGGACAAAACACAAAACAAAAACAAAAGGGTTCTGAAGTTTTGAAATAAAAAGAACAAAAAAACAGACATATCTTGTCAGCTTAAAAAAGCAAGTACCCATCCATTTCACAAGCTTCATCATTTCGCCGATTTGATGAAAATGGGTCAATACTGATATCAAACCTTGCTACCAGCACCATAATAAAAGGACATGTGTACTTAAATATATATATTATATATTTACCACACGCATACATATATATGTAAACCAGAATATCTACATGAAAGTTTTTCGGTTATTTTTGCAAATATATATGTCGAAACAACGAAAATATAGAGTCAAATAAAAGTAAATGCATAGCTGTTATAAAAAGGACACTGCCGTATAGTGTGTGTAAAATATGTATTCTACACTACAAAATAGTATTATTTTACAATGTGGAATATATATTTTATATTTATTTGAAAAGAAAGTACACCTAATATTATATATACTTCTACGTAGATTTGTATATAAAGACAATGAAAGATCATTCTGTGTCTCATTATAGCTATCTCACAAGATCAACGCTTTATAAAATAAATATCTGTATGAATAACATATATGGGTTTAAACTTAGGTACATGTCGAAATTTCCAATATTTTTCTGTAACGTTTTACATCCCGGAGTTTTGCGTGATCACAAGCAAGGATTGTCAATGTTTCCCTTCTAAATTTCACAATTTATATTAGTAAAAGTAATGGTGTCATATTGATACTTATAATATTACTTAGCGTGACTGCTTATTAAAATAATATAGTGATTATAGTATATCCTTTAATAATATTATGGGTGCAATACGAGTTTGGCAAACAGTCATCAACTGATCGAATACATATTTGTGCCAACCATATTGTAGCTGTCAATTTGGTTTGAATGGATTATAAGTTTAGATTGGTTATTTGACATTTTTTTAATAAAGTGAACACTTTCTTTAGTTCTGAAGAATACGCACAGAGTAGACAAGTTGTATTCTCATTCGAGACTTCCTATTAAAGTTTTGTTAATTTTCACTTGTAATTTCAAATTGTATGTAAATTTTTATAACATTACAATATTAGAAAAATTGTAAATGTAAAAATAAAATTGAGTACTTAAAGATTTGTTTTTAAAACTCTAAATGATGGCGTAATTTGTATTTGGTATTTAGTAAAGTAACTTTTATGACAACTTTGAAGACTTTATGCCAAATTAATATTTTATGCCTAATTAGTGCTAGCGATTCGAGAAGAGGAATTCTGCGATTCAATGAATGGTCGTGCTACATTTAAAGGATTTACGGCTTTGCACTATGCTGCATTAGCTGATTCATATTCTGTTGCAAAAGTCTTATTAGACGCTGGAGCAGATTGTTCAATACGGGATCATGCCGGGAGGAGACCGATTGATTATGCCCGGGACCCTAGTCAAACAAAATCACTCTTGGCGCAGGCAACTCAACAAGTAAGTGATTGCTTATAAATTGGATACACATTGTTATACAAGTGAATATAAACCTTGTGGGGAAGGTACAAGCAGGGTTTTTGGAAATATTTTGTCTTATAACAGAAATATAAAAATCTATATATATTTGTAATGAAACATTTAACACAAATAATTAAAGCAAACACAGTTTAATACATTTTCAAAATTTTTAATCATGTTCAAAAGTTTGCACAACCACTATTGATTGAAGTCAAAGACTTCAATCAATAGTGGTTGTGCAAACTTGGGCAGTTATTAGGTATGAAAAATAAATTTTATGATAGCTATATTTCTCCTAAGTTCCGAGAGCTCTCTTGAGCATTAATGAGGTGGTAGGATAGATATGTTAGAATATGGGTGGGTAAATAAGAAGCACCTAGAGGTACATACATAGGCACTGTTAAATCGATTTACTATTAGAAGTCTTACATCTCACTATTACTGGTGCATACTGTTCATTTCACTTGCTAAGTTTGTGTTGTTCTATATTTGGTCTAGTACATAATTATATTCATTAACTTACATACAACATTTTTTGAATAAATTACAGATGGAAAGAAAAATTCAAGAAAAGTTGGCAGAGGAGAGGCGAAGATTCCCATTAGAACAAAGATTAAAACAGTTCATAGTTGGACAACAGGGTGCTATTAATAATGTGGCAGCAGGTATCCAAGTGATAGGATCTTTCAACATTTTTTTTTATTCCAATCAAAGCAGTTGCTTTATTGAAGCTACAAAATATCATAGTTTCATAAAAGAGTAAAGGCCCAAAACTTGCAGATTTAAATTGCAATGCCAACATACAGAACGTTATTTATTTCTATGTAATTCGTAGTATAATATGACGTTATACTATGAATCAAACAGAATACACACTTTATATTAATATACATTTTAAAAAGATTATAATCATCTTTTTTTACTGAGGAATGTATACAAGCTCTGGCTTGTTATACATGTTCAACAACAGCTGTATATGTCTTGAGTAAGGTTTGATAAGTAACTTAGTCAGCTTACTGATAGATGGTACTAGTGTGATTTGTACATATAGTCATAAAGTATCCTTCCTGGGAGTATATACATTGTGGTCATTCTTTTTGTAGTTTGGTGTTCGTAGTAGTGTTAGCCTACATGTGAGTGAAAGTGTGGCGGCTAGCACAGAGACAACAAGCATATTGACTAAATGGGTTTATTATATTTCACATTATGAATTGCACATGAAAAAATTTTGCACTCGGTTTTACTCCTCCACAGTTTCTCTTAACTGCACAAGTAGGCCAGCATAGTACTTCCCTTTATTGAATCATCATATCTTTATAATTAATGAACAGGATACCCCCTTTGTTCCAAAAACAGTTGTCATTGTTTTAGCAGTCATTTGTGACACCTTGAACATCTCGGGAGATAGTATACTCTTTTTAGGCCACTGCTTAGACTCGTGCTTCGATTTAGGCTTATAATGATGAACCCAATTTTAATATAATTCGGTTTAAAATTTCATCCTTCTCATCTCTGTAGAGGTCCAAGAACTACAGTGAATACTACTTGCAGTCGTTTATGTGCCCAGATGATGTTGGAGAATATGCATATGCGAGCTGCTTCCAAGTATTTCAACTTTTTCGACATTGTCCGATGACATTTTATGTGAAATGACTTAGGATGGTTTTTCTTGGTTTGTGAGAAATTGTATCATCCCACGAAATTTTTTCCCAATTTTTTCCATATTCGATGTATTCTTCAAGATTCAGTTGCTTGAATGACTATATCTCAGAAGTTGATGTTACACTTACCCTGAAACTTGTTATATATACTCATAATGAATCCTTAATTAGATCTTTAGTGACTAAGTAAAGTCAACAGCCTACTATCCTCTCCATTTCGTGAACTTTTTTGGCCGGCTCAGGTATTTTACTTATTCCCTTAAAATAATGTTATTATTTATACCATTTGGTGCACTTCATCAACTATAACAATAAACATAAAGTTTTCCATTGTCACATACTTTGCATAAATAAAAGCGTCTTAAAAATTTAAGTGGAAAATCAGATTAATGAAACTCTGAATAAATCATTTTTAAGATTTTTTAATACTTGGGTTCCATATTAAGTCAGTATCTGTTTTACTAACCATGATTTTGAGTATTATAATGTTCAGAATAAAAAAATAAACATGATTAGAGAATGATGCAAGATATAATATAACTTGTTTTTCATAAATATGTGAAAAAAATACCTTTTCTATTTTTGTAATTAAACCTTTATAAATGTAGATATTTGTAAAATGATTTGAAATTCAAGTCACATAATTTACGAAACAAATAAATTTTACACAATTTTTTGTGAATTTTGTGTGTAAATCACATTAGTAAAATAACAGCCGCAATATGTATGCATGTATGTATGCAGGAACTGATATAAAATTTATATTATGAAATGTATAAGAGAGAAGAAATGTATCTCTATACTGTACGTCTCACACCCACAGTGAAACAGAGAGAGCTATAGTTTTTAGTTTACTAAACAGACATTCAGTTTTATAATATATTTATGTTCAAATATCAATGACTACTTGTGTCTTGAACGATTTGCATTGACCAATTTTATTTCCTTTAATTGTGAAAATATTGTGAAATTTAATTTTGCACCCCCCCACGGCAATTTTTGCATAAAACTGTAAACACGTGTCGTTAGTGATATATTGGCTAAAAATTAAATAATCTAATTGACAAAAATTATCATTAAAATTTCAATTATTAATAAGGAAGTAATCAGATGAATAATATACATACTGAACCGATGGCTTTTAGAAACTGGACATCGTTAAACATATCACTCTTTTATTGGCCTTTCATATGAGACGTGTCCGTCTCTCAAAGCCTTACTGGTTCTATATTTTCAGACATTATGCAATATACATAGCATTAAGCAAATAAATGCTCCATATAGAGATCTGACTTATTAAGTACTAGTAAATAACAACAAATATTTTTTTATGTGTTTCCCCAAACATATGATTACAGGGGCGGAAATACTTTCTCCTCTCATTTCGCCGAGCGGAATATTATTGGAAAGACTTTTTAAAGGGAAACTAAATTTCCACTCACCATTTTGGAAAATTTTAAGTGTCTGGAAATGAAATTTTTAAATTTTTAAATTGCGAAATTTTTAAATTGCGAAATTTTTAAATTTTGCTTAAGTATTGATATTTTGATTTTATGTTTCTTTACTTCTCTTGGCCAGAGTCTTCTCTCTTATACATTTCAGTCAAAATGAAGTATAAAATGTATTCTAGTGATCGAGCAGTATATTTATTCCAGATGTTGCAATCTCTGTTAGACTTTTGTATTTATTAACAAGAATTTTTATCAAGCGCCCATAATATAGACTATTTAAAATTTTTAATGTATTGTTTGCAAAGAATACGGAGAATGCCGATTACTTTATAATGTCCACGTGGAGTACTATACAATTATAGGTTTTTTTAGAAGATTTTCCTTTACAAAGAGAGACTGTGTTGAATTTTGCAATTTGTATTTCATTGGAGTACTTTGGCAATCTTCTGCCACAAATACATCTTCCATTTAGTATCATATACTTTTTATTTATTAAAACATATAGTGAGCTGTCGAAGCGAACAAGTTCTATTAATTTTTCATTACTATTGATCGAAAACAACAATCTACAATATTAAAAACATATGTGTTCTTTGAATGAGCTCAATGGTGACACTGATTAAAACGTATTTTGTTGTAAATTGTGTAAAATGTATTTATCGTTTTAAGGCACTGACTTATTTAAAAAAATGTTTAGCAAAATCTACTAAATTTATGGCCAGGAAAAAAATATATGTTATTCTTGACAATATTTCTAAAGTTCTGGTTGCTTCTAAAACACGACTGAAATATCTTTTATATCTGAAAAAAAATCCAAAACATCTCTTAACATAAAGTTTAAACCAAATTAACTTCGTTATTTATAACACTTTACGAATAGAATTAAAAAGACTAACTGTTCATGTCTTATTTAAAATCTTGGTTGATTTTTATTTTCAATAAATAGAATTCCAATAAAAAAAATAATATAACCCATTATTTCTCTTGAATAAAAAGATACGTTTTAGTGATGTCTATTGCTTCTCTTTTACTCGCATGCAAACTGACAGAGTGCGCTGAAGCGCAGTGCTATTCGGGTCTATGTCGCATGTTTTCTCACCTGCTCAAAAATCAATAAAAATGAAAAGTAATATAATTAAATTAATTTTAATCTTAGGTTTGGATATGTGTTTTAATATTGTAGGAATAAGTTTAGTTTAGTACCAATGATATTTTGATATGGACATGGAAGAATATGCATTATATATTAAATGCAATATATATTTTGAAATATGTCGTGTATTTCAGAATATATATTGTAGCTTGCAATTATTTGTTACAAAAAAATCTATTTGAAAATTTTTATACATTTGTTTGTAAGAAGAAAAAAATTAAAATATATTCCATGTTCTAACTTTTTTTCTTTCACATAATTCACCTTTTTTTTCAATACTTTTTGCTTACTCACTATTGAATATTTTGGGTTTGTCTTTTTTTATATTAATTCGTGTTTGTATTTATAAATTTTCTTCATGTGATACTTCTTCAATTTTTGGACGTTTTGAATTAGTTTCTTTATATCAATTGGTGTTTGTATTTATAGTTTTTTTTCATAATCATTTTTACTCAGTTTCGGATGTTTTGTGTTTATTTTTTTAATTAGTTTGTGTTTTTATTTATAAACTTTTTGCGCGACACTTTTTGCTTATTCAATTTTTAGATACATTGGTTGGTTTTTTTTATATATCAATTCATCTTTGTATTTATATATTTTTTTTACATAACCCTTATTGGTTACTAAATTTTGGATGTTTTAGATTTTTTTAATTACCAATTCGTGTTTCTATTTATAACCTTTTTTATACTATGCTTTTTCTTATTAAATTTTTGCATATATTGTTTTTTTTATATCAATTCGTCTTTGTATTTATATTTTTTTATGTAATCCTTTTTACTTACTTAATTTTTTATGATTTAGATTTTTTTTAATTGTAAACTCGTATTTGTATTTATATTTTTTTACCCTTTTTGGTTGCTAAATTTTGGATGTCTTGAGTTTCAACATTTTGGATGTCTTGAGTTTGATTTTTTTTAAAATATACATTCGTGTTTTTATTTATTAACTTTCTTTATGCTACCCTTTTTGCTTCTTTTTTTGCAATTTTTGGATATTTTGCTTTTTTTTGTATATCAATTTGTGTTTGCATTTATATTTTTTTACGTAGTAAATTTTGCCACCAAAATATAATAGATATTTTGGGTTTGTCTTTTTTTTAATTAACCATTTGGGTTTTTATATGTAAAGCTTTTTATGTGACCCTTTTTGCTTATTAAATTTTTTTACATTTTAGATTGTTTTTTTATATCAATTCGTGTTTGTGTTTACAAACTTTACTAGTAGTTGACGCACCGGGAAAAGACGTAGGCTACATTTTGGCCCGAGAAATATCATTTTAAGTAATATTATAATCCTAACTAATATTGTGAATGGTAAAGTGTGTTTATTTGTACTTCTTTCAAGTCATAATGGAGAAAAGATCAATGTGACTTTCTGCACAGAGATAGTTGACGAGTCAGAAAATAACGTGGGCTGCGTGTAAACATGGGAAATCTCATCCTACCTAATATGACAATCTCAACTAATGTTAAAAATTTAAATGTGCTTTTTTCATATCGTAATGGAGCTACAGATCGAAGTGATTGTCAGCACAGAGGTAATTGGTGGGCCAGGAAATAACATAGATTTCTTTCCATTCTGGGAAATCTCATCCTAACTAAAATAACAAATCTGACCAATATTAAGAATTGGAAAGTGTGTTTGTTTATTCTTCTTTCACGTCGCAATGGGGCAAAAGATCAACGTGGCTTTCTGCACAGAGATAATTGGCGTACCAGGAAATAACATAGGCTACTTTCCAACTCGTGAAATTTCATTTTTACTAAAACAACAATAACAACTAATATTAAAAATTCGAAAGTCTGTTTGTTTACCCTTCGATCACGACGCAATTCAGCAAAAGATCGACTTTACTTTCTGTACAGAAATAGTTGATAAATATAATGACACAGACCAATTGCCAACCTGAGATATCTCTTCCTAACTAATACTACAATCCTGACCTATGCTAAAAATTTCAAAAGTGTGTTTGTCCTTTTTTCACGTTGCAATGGAGCAACAGACCAACGTAACTTTCTGCACAGAGATGGTTGGCAGGCCAGGAAAAAACAAGGCTACTTTCCAACATGGGAAATATTTCTGTAACTAAAACAAAAATACCAACTAATATTAAAAATTCGAAAGTGTTTGTTCTTCTTTCACTTCGGTGTTTGTTCTTTCATAATGGTGCAACAGATCGACGTGACTTAATGCACAGAGATAGTTGGGGGACCAGAAATAACATAGATGAGAAATGCCAACCCGGAAAATCTCATTCTAACTAATACAGCAATCCCAAATAATATTAAAAATTCAAAAATCCATTTGTTTGCCATTTCTTCACGTCTCAATGGAGCAACAGATCGACTTGGCTTTATACACAGAGATAGTTGGCGGCCAGGAAATAATGTAGATTACTTTCTAGATAATCTTATCTACTACTAACATAACAATCCTACTAACATAACAATCCCAAAATTTACAAATTAGGAAGTATATTTGTTTGTCGTTCTTTCATGTCACAATGGAGCAACAGATTAATGTGTTTTCCTGCACAGAATTAGTTAGCCGACCTGGAAATAACACGAGCTACTTTCCAATCCGGGAAATCTTATCCTAGCTAATATTATAATTCCAACTTATATTAAAAATGCAAAAGTGTGTTTGCTTGTCGTTGTTTCACGTCGCAATAGATCAACATATCATCATGGTTTTCTGCACAAAGATAGTTGTGTAATGCATAGGCAATTTTCCCTTCGGAAATCCTCAACGTATCTAATATAAAAATCACAACAAATATTAAAAATTCGGAAGTTTGTTTTGCTTGTTCTTCTTTCATACCACAACGGAAAAACAGATCAACCTGATTTTCTATACAGACATAGTTAACGGGCTAGAAAATAACAAAGTACTTTCTAACCCGGGAAAGTTCATCTTAACTAATAGAACAATCCCAATAAATATTCAAAATTCCAAAAGGTGTTTGTTTGTTCTTCTATCACGTATTTATAGCTGGCGGACCAGGAAGTGACATAGGCTACTTTTCAACTCAGGAAATTTTATCCTAACTAACAACAATTCAAACAAATATTACCAATTGCAAAGTGTGTTAGTTTGTCCTCCTTTTGCGTCGCAATGGAAAAACAAATCGACGTGAATTTCTGCACAAAGATAGTTGGCGAGTCAGGAAATGACATAGGCTGTTCTTTCCAACCTGGGAAATTCTATAATAACTAATATGACAATTTTAAATTCAAATTATAACATTTATATAAAATACATAAAAAGGTAGTAAAGAATATATAACTTATAATTTTGTGCATTTATTCTGTCCACGCTGAAACCTGTCGAATATCCAATTTGACAGGACATTTAAAAGAAATAGTAATAACATTTTACGATTAAGTCCACTATAGATTCGTGGACTTAATTGTTTTCGAATCTTAATTGTTTAAATAATCAAGTCTCTGTATGTATACATACATACATACAAATATATATATATATATAAATATATATATATATATATATATATATATATATATATATATATATATATATATATATTGTGTGTGTGTGTCGTAAGGAGTGTATAAAATAATAAATTTTATTATCCTAGGTCTAATAGTTTTAGAGATATGATTTTTTAAAATTTTTGTTACTGTGCATGAAAAAAAATTGTTATTAGGTATTATTGCTATTTCTGCTTTTTCATTGTCCAAAATCTTCAAGAGAACATTCGTCTTCCTAATTAAAATGTTCATTCGTTATTATTGGTAAAAAAAATGTATGGCAATCTTGTGGAACTTTATTTCATAAACGTCTACAATTCACATAATTTACAAAAAAATAACATTATTACAATTAATTCTGTAAACATTCGAAAAATACCTGCTTTATGGAAATAACTGCATTTGCAGAAATGCTTAAGATCAAAACAACCGCTTATCAGAATTGTTTCGCTATCTCTTTCCACTCATATGGTCTTTTTATTGTTCTCGGCTGTCAAGCAACTCCCTCTACTCCTTCCCTCAACAACTTCGCTTCTTTAGTGACTTGCTTATGGCTTGGAGCTATCAACGTGTCTTTTTTGCTGTTTTTTCCCTACCACTGTTTTTATTTGTTGACCTACACTTGAATTGGACCTTGTGTGTGCTTGTGATTTGGATATTGTTTGATCGACTGCATTGCAAAATGCCTCAGACCTACACTGCTCGTGATTATGCAGAAATGTATTTCATTTACGCCCTATGTGATGGGAATGTTTGGCAAGCTGCACGTAGTGTTAGGAGCTACTCTAATGATGAACGCTATCCCGATCACAGAGTCTTTCATCGTATAAATAATGCATATTTAGAGGGTTGAATTCCTGGAAGTGTAGTTCCTGAAGGAAGACCTAGAAATCTGCTGGCTGTCAAGCGCCGAATTGGAAGAAGCTCCTTCTACTAGTGTGCGATGGATTTCTCGATATACTGGTGTCGAAAGAAGTACAGTACACCGCATTTTAAGAACAAAAATTTGTACCCGTATCATGTACAATGAGTGCAAGCACTGCTATCTGCTGACTACCAACAACGAATAGATTTCTGTCGGGAGATGCTGCGTCGATGCAAGCAAGATCCGCTTTTTTTAAATTCAATCTTATGGAGCGGTGAATCATGTTTTAAAAGAATGGGAGTATTTAATAAGCCCAATTTCTACGAATGGACCGTTGAGAATTTCCGCATAATAAGGCAAGACAGATTTGAACATCAATTTGTGGGCTGGAATCCTGGATGGTAAAATTATCGGTCCATTTAAACTCCCACTCCTCACTGAGGCTTAATGTAGTTCGTTATCTACAGTTTTTAAGAGACGAACTTGAAAATCTGTTGAATGAAATACCATGACATGACAGATGTGGCTACAGCACGATGGTGCACCTGCCCACTTTTTGCGACAAGTAACTGAATATTTAAATGCAACTTACGCAAATCGATTGATAGAACGTGGGCGGTACAATTGCATGGCCACCACATCCGCCAGATTTCTATCCATCGGACTATTTTCTGTGGGGATGAGCTAATGAATGAGATAATGAACAACAATTAGGATAAAAATGACACCATGTGTCTGAAGTGGTAAAAAACAACGAAAGGGCCTTACAAAGTTAAAGAAGAAACTTTGTAAGAAGATGCTGGTTATGCATAAGAACTAGGCGAAGGCATTTTGAACATTTTTAAAAAAAAAAACTACAAATGTGGTATGATCATAAATACACTTCTTTTATTTTACCTTGACCAAAAAAATGATCAATTGTATGGGTTACCAGAGAATTATATCTTTTTGCAATCTGTGTGAATTTTTTTTATATAAAGAAAGTTTTTGAAATAAAGTTTTACGAGGTTGCCATACATTTTTTTTACACTTTACACTTAGCATTGTTCAAATATCACTTTTCAAGTTTTGTAATTAAAAAAATGCACATATTTCAGCATTTAATTTTTATTTTGCCAATAATAACGAATGAATAACATTTTAATTAGGACGATGAATGTTCTCTTAAAGGTTTTGGACAATAAAAAGCAGAAATAGTAATAATATCTAATAAAAAAAATTTAAAAATATCGTACCTCTAAAACTAGTCCACTCCTTACGGGACACCTGTATATATGTGCATATATTATATATATATATATATATATATATATACTCATAAAATTTTTTTAACATCTTAAACTGTTAAATACAAAACTGAAAATCATAGACAGCACGAAATTAAATATTTCAGTTATATAAAAATATAAAAAAAACAAAAAGTAATCTGAGTTATAAATGCAGGTTTGTTCTATTTCTTTCTATTAAAATAATTGCACTACATATTCCTAGAGTTCATAATAAACTTTCCAAAAATAGGTGTTTTTCGTCAAAGATGTAAATGTGCCTTTAAGTAACATTAAAAAAATGTCACAAATTATTATCCGTGCGGTTAGCGAGTTATTGATTCAGTTAATTTAGTTTGTTAATATGCCGGCATGGCGCTAGTTTAACAGAAAGAGAAAGGGGCGGAGCTTGAAAAACAAATTCTTCAAGGTCATCGAGACATCGTCTTAATTCTATGATATACTCTTTGAATATTAAATTGTTTTACTAATAATCTACATTTGTGAAGTTTTAATTAGATATATAGGAAAGGTATTTTTTGCACATCTTCGTAAACTTGAACATTTTTTTGATGTAGAAATGTAAAAAAAATTCTAAAATAAGTAATTTATACTATATTTCTACATTCTTTAATCGTGTCCTTTTTTTATTTAGTATATTATTCTTTAATATTCAAATTTGTCGTAGAGCAAAAAGCCCTTAAGATCCATTTTTAAAAATCCAGGACAGAGAGTGTTGAGTCAATATTTTTGAGGAAGTCTGGAATCTAGTTATAATAAGTATTCAGAGGCAACACTTGTATTTTTTATACTGGTCACTCCTTACATTGCAAAGAAACAAAATTGGTAACTCATCACAAATATTGTTTGATGTCCGTGGTGCCACACACCACGTACACCATCATTACTATTACAATCATCACTTTGACCACAAAGATGTGATTTTTACCATTTCTATTACTTTGTTTAAAACAATATTTTATGATATTGAGATTTGATATTGATTGCGTTTTGAACAATATCTCTTTCCTGATTTGTCCAATTCAATCTAATTTTATTTAAATTCTTGCAAAAAGGCAAGTATGTGTCACTTCATCAAAATGGTCAATTAAAAATAGATTGATAGGATAATTCATTACCTAATTTTTAAATGTTATCGTAAAAAGATATTAAAGTAAAGCACCAATCATTTTAATGTTACTTTCTTTGATATGTTATGAAATATTTAAGTGTCATTTAATATTTTCTGGTCTTGTAGCTGTGCGAAGGAAGGAGAATGGTTGGGCTGACGATGAACATCCTCTTGTTTTCTTATTCCTGGGCAGCTCTGGAATCGGCAAGACTGAGTTGGCCAAACAACTTGCTAAATATATTCACAAAGACAACCCACAGGGCTTCATACGGTTAGACATGTCGGAATACCAAGAAAAACATGAGGTAAACCCCATGTACAATGCTAAATGGAATAGAACTCTGATACTCCTTCTGAAGTCTACATTTTTCTGACAATTAATACATTTTTGCAGTACAGTTTGAGTGCATTGACATATCACCTTTATAAATTCAAGCTTAAAATGCTTCACTGACTATTTTGGTCATTTGAGAAAAATATCCCCAATATAAAAGAAAGTCCCATAAGTGTAATTTGTGATTTATTGATGGTTATGATCTTATTTATCGAAAGGTACAAACATTTTCTCAATTAAAAAATTGAAAAGTGTGTATCAGAGTTCACATGAGATGAATAAAACCCATTTATTACATCTCGTCATCAAGTGAATGAGCTTCCTTCTAATTCCTTTTATTTAATTTTTCCACAATACTTTGTAATGGAGTTATTTATTGTCAAGTAAAAAGACACTGTTTTAAAGTTCCGTATATGGACCTAGTATCCACTTCATGGTTCCGTACTTCAGAAGGGAAAATGCAACTATCGTGAGGTCACTCACCTGTCTCTCCGTCTGTGTGTCACAACCATTTTCTCAGAAACCGCTTGAATCAGAAACTTGAAATTGGGCATAGTAATAAAACATATTAATCCTCACTTAGCTAAACCCAAAAATATTTGTATGGTATATATGCAATTTTTTTGTTATATACATATTATGTAGGTTATTATTTGAAAGGCCTAGTATATATTATCATAATTTTAGGTATTATATCTCCAATAGTATATTGAAAGATATGTAAGTCTATGTAAAATTCGTAGGAAAATTCTAGCAATAATTCTTGACGAAGAAATTTTTGAAATATGCAAAATATTTTTAATAGTTTTATAGAAATGCCATGTATACTTAAATGTTTATAAGTGCCTAAATGTGTACGGGTCGCTTGTAATTTACATTGAAGTTTTACATGTGCTACAGGTTTTGTTGATTCTGAATGCTTGTAATTTGTGAACAAAAGATAGAATAACAAATGTACGGGCAGTTTGGACAACCTGAAAATATCCCATTTGAGAATGTGGGATTCAATATTTTTTACTTTCTTACATTCCTAGCCCCAATATACATAAAGTTGAGTCGTAATTCATATTTTTAAAATTGTTTATAGTATGTGGAGTAATTAAAGAGTAATTGTACGGTCATATAATCTAAATTGGCACCCAAAAGTGAAAATCGGGTACGTACCCATTACTTTAATATATATATATATATATATATATATATTAGGCTTAGTCGGAATTGGACCTTGATTGAAGGCTCTATTGCACATATCGTCCGGATTAATTAATTGAAGGTGATTGCTCCGCCAAACACCAGTAAATTTACTTAGTAAGCCAATTGTTTATGAAACGATAACAACTTCAAAGTGTTGAAATGTCATTTATGTGGGATATTAACTGATTTAAAAAATATTTGCTTCTGACTGCTTCAAAAACATTCCAAAATAAATAAAGGAAATAATCTCTTTTTTTATACACGTCTTAATTAATATTATCCATTAAAAATTCATTGCCAGTATTAACATGATTTTAACTTGTATATGTTTTTTTTTTCATACATTTTCTGGCATACGTATATTTGCCAAAAGTTATAAAGATTATGCCGAAGTAATTATCATGGTATTGTAACTTTGTTAACATAATGTTGTATTGAACAAACTATTTGATAAAAACTGCAACTATTCACAGGTTGACAATGTATTATTATGCTATAATCTCACTAACATTATTAAGACTAAACTCTGCTTCTCTGTTTGTAAATAAAATTATTTGCAAAAGAGTTATTCTCTGTCAAGTAAAAAAGCTCAATGCATTCCTTGGATATTTCCTGAAATTTTGTTTAAATTAAAAATAAATAAATTCTGCTTCTTTTAAAAAAAAATAAATAAATTTTGCTTCTTTTTTTGTTATATATATATAGTTTTCTAGATATAATGGCTGCTATTCCAATTGACATACAACTTTTGTAATATAATAGCTTATTGTTTCCAGATTTCTACACTGTATAGTATGTAGATATGTAATATAATTATTGAGAAATGAATAATAATATCAGTGTAGTCTGAGAAGTAATCACTGATCTAGGTGCTTTCGTGATGAATGCTGGGAAAATAAAATAATATTAGATGCATTACACTAAATTTTGGGGAATTATAGGGATTTAAAATTTGTATTGTTCTGCATTGCTCAAATACCTGGGTGACAAATACTTGGTGCTTCCAAGGACGAACCGTGAAATTAACTGCCATTCTCAATAGTAAATGTTCAACGTTAACTATGGTATGTGAATTTATTCGATAACAAGTATATTAATTTGCAATAATTTCATAAAAGATGTTTTTTACTAAATAAAAATAATCATCTATTTGAGTGATTTTTAAATCTTACCTAACACAGTTATTGAATCTATAAATTTGTTCGAATTATAATTTATGGCTAAAGTAGCACACCTATGTTTCAAAACTCATCATTGATACTTAGGTATTTTCTAATAATATAGTTTCTAAATTGTCTAATATATTTATTTCGTTAAATATGAAATTCTAAAAGTCTGGAATCTAAATATTGAATTGCTAATTGCTATATTAATATAGCAATTAGAATTGCTTAAAAAATACTGGGAAACATAGAATTCTTTCCATAATATCAACACTAATATTCATTAGACTTTTGTAATTTATACGTTATGACACGTAATAAAATTTATATTTACATATATATATATATATATATATATATATATATATATACATATTACACATTTAGTACGTGTCATAACGTATAAATTACAAAAGTCTAATGAACATTAGTGTTGGTACTTGACTGACTAGTTATCGTTTACGATGAATGTTTTATATCAATTTCATACATTCTTGATACATTCAGTTTATCATCTCTACATTCAGTTATCATCCCTAATTACGTCTGTAACGGCATAATTTGCCTGACGACCCCTAAATTAAATCATTTTTTGAAACTTGAAACCATGTTTTATAAAAAATGCAGAAAATGCATACATTCTTAAAGGAGATATTGTTTTCCTCCCATACATTTATTGTATGATTATTTGTTACAAGCTATGCAAAGTAAAAGTCAAAAATGAGTTGTTTTACTTGATAGCGAATAACTCTGTTGCAAATAATAGACTTGTTTTTATAGAAACAAAATTAAAGAAAATCTTTAACACCTCTAGATGCAATTAATAGATTTTATGAGAAAAATTTATTTCATTCCATATATTTTGAATTTAAAAAATTTCAGGAAATATCCAAGGAATGCATTGAGTTTTTTTACTTGACAGAGAATAACTCTTGCAAATAATCGTAGAGTTGTTATTACAGGAGTAAAATTAAGGGAAATCTCTAACACTAGATTTTATGAACAAAAATTTATTTCACTCCATATATCCGGAATTTAAAAGATATTTCAGGAAATGTGCAAGGAATGCTTTAAAAAGTACAAAACATCGGCTTTAAAATGTAATTTATTTTTATTTTAATTGAATAATTGTGTTTGTTTAAAAGTGACTCAAAAATTTTCATAATATTCCTTTCATTTTGTTCAGTAGTGTGGAAAAATTTAGAAATGTTTTATGTAAAGCAATTCTTAATTTATATTGAAGTGTTCATCCATCGATACATTGTTTATTTATTGGTATGACAGGTGGCAAAACTGATTGGTGCACCACCGGGTTATGTGGGCCATGAGGACGGTGGGCAACTCACAAAGCATCTGGCCAAGCAGCCTGACGCTGTAGTGCTTTTTGACGAGGTGGACAAAGCTCATCCTGATGTTCTTACTGTGTTGCTGCAGCTTTTTGATGAGGTATAAATAGGCGAGTTCAATTTACAAACCAGCTCTTTTGTTATTTACCTTTTTCTTTTTTTCTATTTTATCCCTATAGATGTGAAAGGATAATACCACTAAAGTACAAAAAATATTGCACATACAACTATTATCTAAACAGATATCACTTTCACTATAATTTCATTCATTTTAACACCTATTAATGTGATGCATTTGAATACTGCAATTAGAGTTAAGAAACTACTATAGTACTATACACTACTCTTATGCAATTTAGGGTCGCCTTACTGATGGCAAGGGACGCCTCATTGAATGCAAAAATGCTATATTTGTTATGACAAGTAATTTGGCTGCAGAAGAGATTGCAGAGTATGGAATGGATTTGAGAAGAGAAGCCGAGCGAGTCAATGAGATGAAGATGACTCTTTTTAAAACAGCAGAAGGTACATTTTGTAAAGAGAAAATTTGAATTGATATTAGGTGATTTTTGCCATATGTAATTTGATGAATTTGTGATGTTTTTTGCCATGTGTTCATTAAATTTGTTTGCATTATACCTAAAAAAAACTTATTGCTGACAATTAACGATAAGTATTTAAATAATATATTGTGAGAACTTTCGAGTCTTACAAAAACATTATTGCAATTTATTTTTATTTTACAACGAAGTATTTGACATCAAACTTTTTGTAGAAGTAAGTGAAGACAACCTTGTGGAAGTGTCACGTAACTTCAAGGACACTGTGGTTAGACCGATCTTGAAAAAACATTTCTGCCGAGATGAGTTTCTTGGAAGAATAAATGAGATTGTGTACTTTCTGCCATTTTCGAGGCAAGAGTTACTTACTTTGGTGTCCATGGAGCTTCATTTGTGGGCAAAAAAGGTAATTTCTCATCTTTAAGCTAATATTATCAATTGCTTTCCCATACCAGTTTTGAATACAGAAGTAAAATTTTTATTCCATGTCTATATAATAAAACAATTAAAGTGAAAACTTTAATGCTAAGTATTTTTTGGAAAAATTATGTGAAGGGTCTATAAATAGCTACAGTACACAACAAACACCATCTGCCTGTTGGCTTGATCAGGTATCACATCAAAATTGTTGTTTTTTGCACTTGCGTCACTTGAAAACTATAGAGCAAATTGATGTGATTTTCTCACTGTTTACTCTCACTGTACTTACTTCAACTTATTGTCACACTTCAATCTCTACTTGCTTCCAACATAATTTTGTTATATTTTCCTCTTTTCTTCAGGTTTCATCCAGCCGCAACTCAAATTTTTTCAATTTTTTTTTCCACTTATTGATCATTGTGGTCTTCTCTTGTGTGGTATTTTTTGTGCTAAATTTTAATTTGAAATTTGTCTCATTTATGTTCACTATCACAGTTTTTATGTTTTTAATATTTACATTGATATTAAAAGCTAACTTATCCATTTTTGGAAAGATAAGAAACAGCTTAGACAATTTTATTTTATCCAAACATTGAATTGGTCCGATTTTCATGAAATTGCAGACTGAAATTTTTATGTAAACAAAATTTATGAAGAAAGTTACAATAACTAGAAAATTTTAGTCTTGACACATAAAAATGAATTTAAGGAAAAAATGTAGATTTGAATTCACACTGTACCTTTTAAGTAGTTAGATGTCGATTAAATATTGAGATGTTATGTGACATCTCTGTAAGTCAACATCGTTTCTTATATATTATATATATATATGTATAAATGTATATATATATATATATATATATATATATATATATATACACATATATACATATATACATATGTATATATATATATGCGCATTATTAAATACAGGCTGTCCAGTGGCAGATTTCAAAGTTTGAACAGACATAGTTTCTGAACGCAACACATAAGAGGGGTGCGGGGGGCGTCGTTAGAAGCGCAAGCGGTGCGGATGTTTTAGTAGCCATGGAACAGTGTTGTGGAGAGCACCGCACTTTTGCCGTCGAGGCGTACATTTTGAGTGGATTTTCGCTGTCTGTAGCACGCCATCGATTTAATAATCGTTATAGTATTTGTTGATTATGTAATGGACCATCGATCAACCTCGTTCAGTCATGGGTAGCAAGGTTCAGAGCTACAGGATCAACTTTAATTAGGCCCAGGCCAGGACCTACATCATTGGTAGCCATGATGGATGATGGGATGAAAATGTCGAGCGTGTTATGGTTTCTGTCGTTGAAAATCCCTGTTTATCACTGTGTACACGTTCATCGATATTGGGAATTCTGAAATCAACTTTACAGGTAATAATGCGAAAAATGCGTCCATATAAAATTAAATTGTTCAAGATTTACACGATTCTGACTTTGAATTAAGAAAAACTTACACGGAGGTGATGTTGTTGAGATTTCGTACTGCTACCCGGATGGGCAACATATTCTTTAGTGACGAAGCTCACTTTCACATTGGGGGATATGTGAATAAGCAGAACTTTCATTACTGGGATGTCCACAACCCAAGACAAATGCATCAAGAACCTTTACATAAGCCTAAAGTAACAGTCTGGTGTGCCATGTCTGCATCTGCAATAGGGCCTTATTTCTTTGAAAATCAACGTGGCCAAACTGTAACTGTGAATTCGGAGAGATATGCCCAGATCTTAAATGACTTTTTCAGAGTATTACTACAGAATAGTCAATCCTTCCACCAAAACACATGGTTCCAGCAGGACAGGGCCACAGCTCACAATCCTAATGTGTCCATGAATGCAGTGCGGCAGTTATTTCCAGAAAAAAACATATCCCGAAACGGTACCATACCGTGGCCACCTAGGTCACCCGATTTAAGCCCATGTGACTTTTTCTTATGGGGATACTTAAAATCCATTGTTTACAAAACAAATCGAGCACTGTGACACAGCTTAAAGAAAATATTGGAGCCGAAGTCAGTAGGATACCCTAGTCGCTCTGCAAACGCATTTTTGAAAACATGCGTGCTAGACTCGAAGAGTGTGTCAGACTCGATGGCCGCCATTTGGAAAACGTGGTTTTTAAAAAATGAAATCCGCATTTGTTGTTATAAAGTTAAAATAAACCTACTTTGTGTTAGAGGTGTATTTTTTTTTTTACAATTTTTCAAACATTGAAATCTGCCACTGGACATCCTGTATGTATATATATATATACATATTTTCTTTTCTTTTTTTTTTTTTTTTTTGTACTATAATTTAAATAAGAAATACATAGAGAATATAAAAATATCTGATAAAAATAGCAAAAACTCATTTGCAATACAGCTTACAAAATTATTATAAAAAGTATCAATTATCTAAAAATATTTATATATCTACAGATATTGAATGTATAAATCGACTATAGTCTGAACACAAAACGGAATATTATGCAGGCTGAGAAAAAAAATGGTAGTATGAATATCATTTGTGTACCAATGGGTTTGTAACCCATCCCCATATCATGACAAGAGGAACCCATTCCTCATTTTGTCACTTAATGATTTAATTAATTTTCATATACCATTTAAGTATTGATTTCCATTTAGCAAAATGTTTTTGCCCTAGTTACACTTGATTCTATGGAAGTCTAATATTTCATGCTATTTTGTTGAGTTGAGTAAACTGAGAAACTGCCTGGAGCACCACTCTTAGAGGATGTAGAGCTAAGTCAGTTTATCAATTCTTTTGTATTATTTATTCAGAAGTGATTAAATTGAATGTGAGGTATGTATCTGGTTTAGATGAAAGTGAGTTCATATAATAGTTATGCCTGTAACTGGAATCTGATAGATTATAGAAAAGAAAGTATTAAAAGTTAGAAAAGAGCCTTTATCATCCACCTTAAAACGGTGTTAAAATTGAAAGCTTCATCCAAGAAACTGAAAAAATCAAAGAACCACAACCACTGTCGTAGGGTTCTAATTAATTCATTATTATTATTTTCATTTCATTGTGTTCATCACCATTATAACATGTGAGGGTTGTCTGCCAGTATTGTCACACTCGGTGGATAACAAGGTGCTTCAATCTGAACAATTATGATTTATGGTTATGGCTGCAACCAGTTAGTAACATCCCACAGAAGTCAGTGGCAGTCAATTTAAAGATCTAATTAAATAATTATACGTATGTGAAGTTAATAAGACTACAGATAAATAATATTATGGGTCTCATTATTTCAAACATTGAAAAATAGTTCATCGATAATAATATTGACAGAAGAAGATTGTGGAGTAAGCGTTGTAATCTTGCTCAAAGCACTATAAATACAGATATTAACCAAAGAAAGGCTAACTTTGTCAGTAGGTTGGAATTTCAAAGGAATTGCTTTTTTTTGAGACTACTTTTGAAGAATCAAACCATTGATACAGACGTTTTATTATCTTGATCTAGATATATTAAATAATCCCATTGAATAGAAATGACCAGAACTAGTGAATCACTATGTCCTGATGGATGACAAAAAGAAATTAAATAATGCATATTATCAGTATGTTTAAAAAGATTATTGCTACTGCAGTGAGTACAATTTTGTCACATGTGTTATAACTAGAATCGCTTGAATTCACAAATATGTAGTGCATTAAAAGTAGTAGTAAACATTTTTATATTCTCAAATCTATATATGTAGGCATTGAAATCATGACTTGCACGCCGTTTGGTATTGGGGTTGTTTGTTATAGACGTTGTCCCCTTACATCCAGGCAGTTAAGTCAAGATGAACAACTCTGTAAAGTTATGAGCTATGCAATTATTTCCTATCCCCAACAGAAGTAAAATAGGTTTGCTGGATAGGTATAGTTATCTGCCCCCAAGACTCCGCTTTGTCGCTCATTTGGTTCCACCTAGGAGACATGAGTAAACTTGTAACAAGGCAAGTTTCACGAACACCAGCAACATCACCTAACCCCTCACCCTGAAAATGCAACATTAATTTGCCCATGTGAAAAACATGGTGTTCGTAAGGCTATCCCACAGTAACAAATGGACTTTCTGATTTGAAGATTGATAATTTCCTAAACCTTCCGTTTCAGTACTGTAATTTTTGGAATATCTCATCCAAAAATTATTGCACACCCATGAAGCATGTAATCGTCTTGCACTTAATCATTCCAAATTGTTTTGAAATACAGTAGAGAATATAAATTTGAGGACTTGAGTGCAATAAGTTAAAGAAATAAATAGAGCAGACATCAGATGAACTAAGAAAGTTTTAGAACAGGTCAAAATATATAAAAATAATAAATATATCTGCCATCATTTTGAGGGAAATTAATCATTATGTATATACTACATCTATTTTAGTTTTGTGTTTGGATATTCAAAATTGGTTATATCGTTATTGTTTTTATATAATAAGTCTGTAGTAGTTTTGTGTTCCGATATTCAAAATTAGTTATTGTTTTTTGAATAAGGATGACATTATTTCATTTATAAACTTACAGTTGACATCAGGGGTTTAAATTGGAGACTTTCATTCCAAAAATTGCATCAGTTACTATGTAAGGTCCATGATAATTTTCATATATACTTAGTGGGATAGTATCTGCAATTTCACTATTTAGTGATAACTTTTGAATTTCACTTTAATACAACCCACTCTCAATTAGAAAGGAATTGCTGCAAGAAATAATAATATAATTATATTATTATTTCTTACGAGTTTGATAACTTAGTACTGACTTCAGATTCTGTATTAAAAGAAACTTCCTTAAAAATGCTTTATTAAACCAGTTTAGTTTTTTTAAAACATTTTGTTTGTTACATCCAAAGATGTTGGAAGACACACGCGGCCCGTTCTCACTCACACTTCCTCGCTTGAAGTCTGCATTTGCACAGTTCCGTGACACAATGTTTGAACATACATCACATCTAGTAGAAAGTGGGCCGTGCCCGTCCTCACACATCTTTAGTTACACATATATAAAACCTACTTAACATTGATGTATCACCTGAAGTTATACTTTTATATAGGAAACTTGAGATATTATTAAAAAAATAATAATAGCTGACTAACATTAGTACTATGATACAATGCGATCATTTGTTTTCTTGTTATAAGTATATATTTTATAAAAAAGCACGAAGACAATTATTTTACATTCGTTACAACATAATTTTCTTTTAGTACAAATATAATAAGTTTATTTGTGGTATAATATTTGTGAAATCACATTTATTAGAAAAACATATTATTACACTCCGTAAAATTTATGTCTTCATTGATTGAATGAAATCCAGCATAATACCTCCAGCATAATATGTAGCCAAGAAATAATTGTATTGGTTCTCAACATAACAAGAAGGAAATATAAGGACAGTTAGTAGGAGTAGTAACATTCAACTTATTCATCAATTTTAATAGCCTGCTTGTATATGAAAAATTTAATTCAGTTTTAACAATATCATTGTACTAAAAGGAATTTTATTTGGAAAAAAATTTAGATCGATATTCGCAAAAATGTTGAAAAATGGAACAGTGGAGCAATGAAAAGAAATAATATCTGAGAAATTAACGTTTATCTTATGACATAATTTTAAATAATAATTAACGTATCATACGCATATAATCTGTTCTGTAAAATAATTTGACAGGCATTAAGTCGTCATAATGTTGAGCTGGTATGGGAGAATGGGGTGTTAGGCTGCCTGGCAGATGGTTATGATGTGCATTACGGCGCGAGGTCCATCAAGCATGAGGTGGAGCGTCGAGTTGTCAATCAAATTGGTGTGTATTACAAAAATTTAGATAGATTAACTGTTGTTTTATTATTTTAAGATGGAATGTTCCATGTCCCTTGGCTGGAATAGGTTTTCATTGGCCTGCACATCTAGTTGTAGAAATTCTGCAACTACTATGGAAGTGCTAAAATGAAACAAAACCATAGACCAAAAGTTGTAACCAGAAAAGTATTATTAGTTATGACTGCATTGTTAAATAATTCTTTAATATATAAAATAGATAACAGGGATGTAGAGCACAAAATAATGACACATCAACAATGAATACGACTTTCTGTACATTGTTGATCATGGATGTTATTATTTAATACATATATATATATATATATATATATATATATATATATATATATATATATATATATATGTATACATATACATATATATATATATATATATATATACATATATATATATATATATATATATATATATATATATATATATATTTATATGTACATTAGAAATTAAAGTTTTAAATTTACATTGTAAATTTGTTTAAGTCAGTCCACAGTGCTGACTTTAAAAATATGTAACTTAGTTATTTGTTGCAAATAAGTAACACTTTTTCAGTTAATTATTTTATATTTTTTAGTACCTTACCTTTTTTGAAGGAGGTTTTTTAAAAGATATGTTATAATTTATTGAAATATAAATGGGACAATTTTTGTGACAAACTTCAACATTCTAACTTTTTTATTTTACATTAAATTCATTTTTATATTTGTATATTTGCAGCATTAGCAGCTGAGAAGGGATTGCTTGGTAGAGGTTCCAGTATACTCGTGACATCAACTGAAGGAAAGATAAATATTAACGTGAAAGGACAAAATGATAAACATTATAAAATTGTTGCCTAAATTATATTATAAAATTGATCCGATTATATAATTGATCCGATATCTTGAAGACCATTTCTAAAGAAAATTACTGGACACATGAAAGTATTGAAACCAAAAGAAAATGAATGTATGTGAATTAAAAAATAATTACAAAATGAATCTAGTTTTATTCCTTATATGTTGTGTATGTTTGTAATAAAATATGTTAACATTATATCAACAATTCATGTTTTTGTACCATCTCCTCACTCTCATTACAGTCTTACAATTTCTAGTTGAAAAACTAGGTTTTTAATCTGAATAGCTGAAAAGGATCCAACAAGATGATGCAGGAGAGAAACTTTAAATTAAATACATGTTTTTCTTGAAATTCTATAGGTTCAAATTTAGGGTCAAATACAATTTTCTATTGAGAGAGTATAATAATTTACATGGGAACTGGCTGATACACAGGGAGAATTGATTGACCCAAACACATAATTCAGATTAAAGTAGTTAAATGTTATTATATACTCGTACAAAGTTTAAATAGCAGTACGAATAATAGATTAGTGACCTGCACTTTAATATTTCTCTTTTAAATTTTTGCATTTTAGTTCGATTAATTCATAATCAAACTCAAATGCATAATGCCGGCTTACGTGTCCCCATTGTGCATAGTTATGAGCTAGGTGGAATTATCCTCAAGAGTTTCATATCGGGATCTCGGTGTTATTATGAATAATCATCTTGCATTTCACATTTATATCATTGAAACCTGTCAGAGAGCCTACAAGGGACTAGGATTTGTCATAGGGTATTCTCATGATTTTCATCACAGAATATAAAACAAGATAGAACATACTGCATATTCAGGGAACGCTATGAAAACACATGGCGCTAATTTGAAACAATTGAATTTTAAATGCTTCAATTACATTGAATTTTAAACGCGCCAATTACATATACCTCACCCATGTTTAAAATCATCATAAAGGTGTCGAAAGGTATTCTCTCGTTTCCGCACGCTTGAGTCATATTCTTCTCTGCTAACAATAAATGTTCAAAAATTTAAGTATTATTTACACATTTATCGATCGCCTATCACAATATCGAACTAAAGCGGTGAAGTAATATCGATCATATGATATTTTACAATTTAATTTTAATTAAATAACAAATTTTAAATTGTAATATTTTCGCAGCACAAAAATTGTAATATTTTGAATAATTGTGCTAGCGAGATAGCATTTCGCGTTTCCAAGTACTAAAGGCATCTATATTCCCCTATGGCATACATAGACTAATGAAGTTGCAGCGAGTGCTCATCGGGGTGGGTATACTACATACAAATATTTCGATTGGAAGTTTGGAACACGAAAGACTTATCTCTTTCGCACACACAATATATATCTATCTATATAACATCATTCTATAGTAACACATAAAATATTGTTTATGGAACATAGAGCAGCAAATACTCTATGATACGGATTGCCATAGAAACCGCCAAACGAAGTGGAAAGGTTTTACGCAGCCCAATTATTTCATTATTATTTTAGTGTTATTTAGTCTATTTTGTTGCAATAAGTTATTTAGTTTTTGTGTTATTTGTATTTTAAATCTATTTTCATCTAATTTTTGTCCGTAGCTACATTCCATCTATTGTTATAATCAGTGTTCTGTTCGTTAAGTTTTCTCGTTTGTTTATTTTTTCTATTATTCATTTTTGTGAAATCGAATCTGGTTCAGCTTTGCGAAAATGGATTTAGTTATTCCTCCTAAACCTCCAGACCCTTCTAAATCATCTATTTCTAATAATGAATTTGCTTTTCCTACCTCCCCTGCTAGCTTTTTTACCGTAACGGACTTTCAACAGGATTTGAAACGAAAAACCAAAAATTGTAAAAAAATAAGCCAAAAAATATTCCTTCTTTCCATCCGTTCAACTCTTCCTGCACCGAAACAGAGGATACAATCCCTCACAAGACCCCTCGCACTCCTCTTTCAGAAGCAAATTCAAAATTTCTTCCTTCAACCCCGACCTCATCTCCTCCCTCCCTCCCTCCGAATTCTTTTGCAGTTCGTTTATACGTCTTTGGCGACTTTGGACCATTTATTGTCCAAGTTCAAAGAAAAGAACCCCAGCCTAATTCCGGATTCTCATTTAATGCTGTCAAATTTGGTTCCGAATTAAAAAATTATCATGTTGATGGCATAATTCGAGATGGAGTAAAACAAATTGGCAGGAACAGGATTTCAGTGGAATTTTCATCTGCTAACGCCGCCAACCGCTTCGTTAACCACTCTGCCTTCACGGGACAGAACAAATTGTTCATCCCCTCCTTTAACGTCAGTCGTGTGGGCATTGTTCGCAATGTTCCAGTCGATTGGTCTGACGAGAAGGTTTTACACAACATAGAAGTCCCAGAAGGGTGCGGTAAGGTTATCAAAGTCCGCCGCTTAAACTTTAAAAAAATAATCGATGACCAGCCTAAATATTTTCCGTCTGAGACGATGGTCATTACCTTTGATGGCCAAGTTCGTCCCCAACGCATATATATGGCTTACTCATCCCTTCCAGTTTCAAAATATGAATTCCCTACAATACAGTGCTTCAACTGTTGTAGGTTTGGACAAATGTCGGTCATCGATGTTGCTGACAAATGCCGATCTTCCGAGCGTTATTTCCGATGTGGTCACTTTGGGAGAAACTGGTCCCATCTGCTAGAAAGTCAAACGCCTCAGTCGCAGCTCATCCTCCCTAACTCTTCCTTCTCCAATTTCTTCTCAAAATTTGTTCTTTCCGTCTCGTCCTACCAACTCTTCTCACAAAAAATTGTTACTCTAAAACCCCGATCCCATTCTTCGACTTGTTCCAACCAGGGCTATGACCGCTTGACTCTAGAACAAGCCTGGGCAGACTTCCGAATTCCTCAACCTGAAAATGGTTGCGGCTTTAGTCTACAACCTTCAGCTAATACTCCTTCTGCGAGTATTATTCAATTTCTTTTGACCATCTTGGTCAAAATTCTGAGTTCTCCCATTCAAATACCGTCCAACGTTGCCTCCTTTATTCTTACTTCCCTTCGGCGGATGGCTTTGCCAATAGTGGCGAGGGTCTTGCAATGTAATAGTCGCAGTGTTATTTCCAACAAAGCAGATCTTCGTTACCTCCTTGTCAAGTATTCTCCATCCGTGACTGCCATCTCGGAGACTTGGCTGAAGCTTGGATTCCGTTTTAAGACCCAAGGCTATGTCTGTCTCCGGGATGATAGAGCGAATGGCAAATGCGGATCCGCCCTATTACTTGACAAATCCCTTCCATTCTCCCAGATTTCTCTTGGCTCCCGCAGTTGTCAATTCAATGTTGTTGCTGCGAGAGTTAAAGATATCTCAATACTCTTTATATATGTCCCCCTTCCAACATGTTCCGTAGCATTAGAACTACGGGATATTTTAACTTCAATTCCTGACTCATATATTATTCTGGGAGATTTTAATGCTCATTACCCGTCTTGGGCTTCGATTCGAAGCAACCCTCTTGGGGGTCTCCTTGGTGGAACTCCAGGACGATTTTGGCCTGTATTTACTGAATGATGGATCTCCAACACGAGTTTTCCCATTTTAGAACCCGAGCTCAGTAGATATCTCTCTTTGCTCCTTATCCTTGGCATCCTTAGTTTCCTGAAATTTCTATCTGAGTCTGAGTCTTTTGGAAGTGACCACTTCCCTATTTTGATTTATTTACCTCGTTTAAATTAACATATTGAAAAAAAATCCTCCTCTTCAAAAATACAACCTACATAGGGTAGATTGGGTCGGATTCCGTACTTTCCTCAGTGCCGAAGTGGATTCCCTCCCTCCGGTGGACTTGAATATCATTGAATTTTGCTATGACCAATTTGTAAGTGCTATAGAACTACCCACTTGGAACTTTATCCCACTTAAGAGATTTAACCACCACTACAGATCCTCTCCCCCGTGAACGAATCCTGCTTAAAAAAAGAGGGAAGGCTGGAAGAAATTCTGTTACTCCCTCTCTTCCTCTCGTGTCGTCTGGTCTAATATACAATGCTTTCGGTGTATTTTTTAAGCCTGATCTTCCCAAATCTGTACACGGAAATTGAATATTAAATAAACTTGCACCCCCATTTTAGATGTCCCAAATTTAGATGAATTACCTTTCAGGTATAACTTTACTAGCACCAATCATTTTTTGAAGAAGATTTCTCAATGAATTGAATTTCACCTTGCATCATATTAAGGATTCTTTCGTGGTAAAAAATACTTTACCATCTACCCTTTGGTAACTACTGTCCCTCGTTAACTGTATCTTCAAATCAGGTTATATTCCAAAGTCTTGGAAAAATCAAATAATAATTCTCAAACCTCATAAAGATCCCAATGTAGGTTCATCCTACAGACCCATGGCCCATTCTCCTGTTTTAGTGAAGATTACGGAACATCTAATTAAGAATCGTTTGGAATGAATTTTTCCAAGCAACCAATTTGGCCTCAGAAGAGCTAAAAGTACGATAGACAATCTCAGCGTCCTAACCACTGACATCAGACTTGCCTTTTCTTGACAAGAGTACCTCGTTGCTGCTTTTTAAAGTCTTTCTTCAGCCTACGATAACGTAAGCCTTCAGTCCTCCAAAAATTCTTCATAATCTTGGGATTCCAATCAAGAATTTTCTCCACAATTTTCTTTTAGAAAGATCTATTATTCTTAGATCCCCCGGATTCCCTCCCTTAACAAGAACTGTATGGAGGGGTCTTCCCCAAGGCTCTGTTTTAAGTCCATTACTTTTCAATATTTACTCTTATATGATCCACTCAACAGTAAATCCCTTCTGTCGTGTTTTGCAATACGCTGATGACCTGCTTTTATATTCTTCTGATAAGTCAATAATGGTTGCCGAAAATGTTTTGAACTCTGCCCTTGTTAACCTAAACAAATGGGTTAACTCTCATGGCATGGGTTTATTATAACGTTCAAGAGTTAATTATAACGTTCTAGTTCGTAGTAATCTAGAATATGGTCCATATTTGTTTGATCCTATTTCCAAATCCAATGCCACTAAATTGACCCGCATTCATTCTCCAGCTCTGAGGATCATAGCGGGTGCTATGAAATCCAGTCCCATAAATGCCCTACAAGTAGAATTTCCTCCTTTAAACCTCCGGCGACAATACCTAGCTGATCGTTTTCTCCTGAAGGGAGCTAGGTTTCCTATTCACCCTATTTTTCCAAAACTCACCCTTCTCTCTAGGTTTATTGAGCAAGCTCCTTTTTGGCGTTGTAAGTCCCGACCTCTTCTTATTATATTAGCTTTCAAAGATTCAAATCCCTCTCTAACCCCGTTTATCAAAATTCTTCTCTCCCTCTCTATAGTTTCCCATTTGACTCGGTATTTCACAGGCCAAATATAAATTTGTGTTTTGAAGTTGATAAGCAGTTCAAAAATGCTAATTCGCTGTTCAATTCTATTTTGAATTCTTTTTGGATGGATTGGACGCGAATATATACAGATGCATGAAAAACTCTAAGAGATGACTATGTCGAAGCGTTCGGTATTCTCCGGGGAATGCCGTGCTATTTTGGAGGCCTTGAATTATGCTCTACTCAAAAAGTTTTGCAGGCTCCTTATCTTCTCTGTATCCTTAAGTTGTTTACAGTCCCTTCTCGCTAATCCATTTTCTTCGAACTGTGGCTTCCCGATTCTTTAGATCAAGCAACTTACGCTTGATTTGGAGAGATTGGATGATGTTGAGATCCGATGTCGTTCTTGCATGGATCCCTAGCCACTGTGACATAGTAGGTAATGAAATAGTCAATGCAAAAGCTCGGTTCGCCGCCGTGAACGTGGATCCATGTTTCACTATTAATTTCATTGAGGATCTCCTTCCCATGACTCGTTTCTGGATGACATCTGACTGGTAGAAGGGGTGGGAAAGAACAGATTACGGAACCCAATACACAAAACCTTGATACTCAACATTTACTTTCTCTCGAAAGGAATCCTCTGTGGTATCTCGCATGCGTTTGGGTCATTGTTCTATTCCTACCCATTTGGCTAGACTGCGGGTCAGATAATCTCCAATTTGCGATTGTGGGCTTGGAGAAGGCAATCTAAATCATCTCATGTTTTCATGTCCATTGAATAATAGATTTCCTACGTTTATTTCCAAATTAATAAAATATAAAATTCAATTGCCCATCAATATAAGATCACTTTTTTTTATTGCCAACAAACCTATTTTAGGATTAATCAATCAGTTCATAAGAAAGAACGACATCAAAATATAAAATTTTTCATATTTATATTCTTGTTTATTTTTGTTTTTATGTTTGTATATACTTTTGTTCTCTCTGTATAATGTCATTTTCTTCTTTTTGTTTAATTGTAGCCAACTTCTTATTTAATTTTTGTTTTATTATATAGTTTATTCTTTTGTTAACAAGCAACAATGACAAATATCCGAAATATGACTTAATCAGTGTTGCTTAGCCTTTTTTTCCACACTTGACATTGGCAAAGGTTCTCTTTGGAGACTGGAGAGAACGAATATATAATCAAAAAATCAAAGATAAAGTAGACTCTATGATACGAAATTTAAATTCTTGATTCTATTTGAATTAGCTTGTCAAACTGCAAATTTGTAACTTGAACATTCTTTTTAGTACAATTACACATTTGATTATAATATTTGGTTATAATATCAGTGATATTTTCACTTTTAATTTAAATTTTGTTGTTTTTGTTACATTTTTGTTACAATTTATTTTAAAGATTGTTCTTGTGTAGGTTGTAGTCTTAAACATTTCACGGAAAGTAGAAACTTATTAATTGGAAAATAGCATCGAATCAATTATACATTTCATGTTTAATCTTCATCTTTAATATTGTTCAAACTCATCATCAAAATTACATTCGGTTTTAATAATCAATAACAAAGAAGTCACCATAATTGAATTTTCTTTTTAGACAAGCGGATTGAAGAAGTTACGGTATGTGAAGAATAGCAGACCTAGCCCCCGGTACTCTCAAAGAAACATCGCCTTCATACGGCCCGCTACCTAATAAAGGCTAAATATTAATAAAAATAACATTTAGTAAGTTTACTTATGAATTTGGCAAGTTGAAAGCTTTCTCTTTGTGAATCGATTAGTTAATTTTATAGTAATGTACGTTACACTAGACGGTTAGCTTAAGATTTTATAGATAACCCACTGATTTTCAAAGAAAAAAACTTTCCATAAGTATGTAATTATGAAGAATGAAATTGTTACAAACCAAAAAAGAAATCATTTATAAATTTACAATTTTATATATGTACGTTGTTGGTTAAATAATATGTTCTTTTATTTGCAGTTGGGGGTGGAATAAAGAACCAAAACAGAAAGTGGTACAAAAATTGGACGAAGAGAGATTAATTGTTTTTTTTATGTCATTGAAAGGTTTAAGTAATTTAGGGAATATTTGTTAAAAGGTAATTATTGAATCAGAACTTGAAGAAGAAATGGCATAGATTTACTATGGATGCAAAGTTCTTTGTCAATATTTAAGAATAGCTCCGTATTACAAGTTCCTACAAAACATGATAGGTATATTGCATTCGTTTTTAAATTTTCCCAAATTTGATAATTTGTATTAGGTTGCGCGTAGGCTTTTAATTAAAAGAAAGGATTGTGAAAATGAGATTTTGTAATAATGCTAATATATAATATACAACAGCTACGAGCATATTAATTTAAAAAAAACATAGTGTGCTTTAGATCACACGACTGGAACTACTAGAAGTAAAACTTCAAATTCACAAAATATGAACTTTAAAATGAATTTACAATTTTATTCACTTTAAACGTAGACTATTTAATGTATTGAACAAAATAATAATTTATAAAATTGTTCAAGAACGAAATGAAATTACAAAAAAATCAAAAAATCACCGTTCGCGTAACGCTAGCAAACTCGCATATATATATATATATATATATATATATATATATATATATATTTCATGCACTGGCTATGAGAGGAAGAGAGAAAGAAAATGTGCGTGCGCACTGCTCTCTTGCGCACGCACATTTTCTAAACGAAACATAACTGGGTATGAGAGAAAGAAAATGTGTGCTCGCACCTCTTCTTTCTTGTCCCTACAGTAATATACGAAACGTAACTCTCTCTGTCTTCACTAACTTATATCTCCCCAACTTCCGTTCGCCTCGCCCGATCACAGTTTTCGTAACGCTCTCGTCACGCATTCACCAGCTTACTCCCCAAGTCAAGCGTGTGTAAAGAAGTTTTACTTCAAAAGTAAAAATAAATTATTACTGCATCCGAGTGTTTGTTCAGCTAGAGATGTTACCAATGTATGCCAATGTATAAAAGATTATTTAGAAAATAATTTTCAAAAACAATATAATTGATTTAATACGTATTAAGTTAGATTTTAGTTTTTTAGAATGTTTATGAATATTTGCTACAGGAATAACTATGAATATTTACTATTACTACATATCGGTCTCGATCGTTGTGGGCAATCGAGCCGATCGAGTGCGTTGACGCTATACGACAGCAACATAGCAGTTTCTCTTTCTAACCAATAGCGTCGATCGAATGACAATCTCGATAGTAGGGGAACAGAGGGTAATGGGAGCCAGAGGGTAATGGGAGCGGTGCTACTAGAGACAAAACTATAGCTCGTATTCACTCGGTTGCCGCTCGGGCACCTTCGGCACGCGTTGATAGTGTTTCCCTGTGACGCTCGACCGGCCAGTGCTACGCGTTGTGTGACCACGAGCGTACGTCGATTTTTTGGTCTGCGCTTATAAAAAATAAGAAATTTCATCGGCCAGGTATGTACAAAGCAATACGTTTGTTACATTCAAATCTGTTTTATTTTATAGATAATGTTATCAATTTTGAGTATCTGTGCGTATAATATCGTTACAAGCTTGATTCAGTGCTTCATTTGATTTAAATTCAAAATGGTGGTACTTGGGGAATGAGAGCTTATTAGGCTCCGATTACCCTTTGTAGCTCCAATTACCCCCATAATAATATACTTATGTATTTTTATTTCAGATGCAAAAATGCCAAGAAAAAGAGAATGCACCACTACATAAGCGTCTTGGACCTTGGGTTGAAACCTTAGAAATTGCAGTCAAAAAACTTCGGTGTGGCGATACATCAGTATACAAGGTATCAAAAGCGACCGGAATACCTTACAGCACCTTGAAAAAGAGATTCAAGTTAGCTAAATCCAACGATACTAGCTACAAATGTGCTCCCAAGCTAGGAAGGCCTTCTGTGTTCACTAAGGAACAAGAAGCCATTTAGGCTGATCATTTACATAAAATGTCTAATAAATTTTACGGACTGACAAGGGCTCAGTTTTGTAAGGTATGTTATGCCATGGCTGAAAAATTTGATGTCGCGGATCGATTTAATGAAACTAAGAGGTCTGCGGGGAGAGACTTTCTAACTGGGTTTTTCCAACGACATCCTAATTTAAGTATTAGAAAGCCAGAAGCGACAAGCATCAATAGGATACTTGGATTCAATAAAGCCGAAGTGGATCGATTTTTTGAAAATCTGGAAAATGTCATGGTAAAGGACCACTTTTCGTGGTCCTTTACCATGACATTTTCCGACATTGCTTTCTAAGCACTCACATACAGCACCATAATAACCGTTATTTTGAATTGTTGTAAATAGTTATCAATTAAGACCGAATTACACAAGTTAAACTCGATCAAACATCGCAAAATCAACCAAATAACACGCTCACGCAGCGAGCGGCAACCTAGGAACGCGTACTCTTGATCGTACTCGGCATCTGCCGGTGATTTTAAATTGGCGGGGGGAGGTGAGTGTCGCTTCTTTACGAAGTAATAGTTAATATTCTTTGGTTTTCGGTACGCCTATAAGGCGGTTGGAGGGTTTGGAAAGAAACAAAACTTTTATCGGGACCAGATGGGGAAAAGAGGCGGTTGTTGCGCAACGTAAGTCGATACAGAGACTATTTATTTCTAGAAATTATCTATAGCGCAGTAACATGTACCATGTAGCTATTGGATTTTATCAATCACCTGTACAGACATAAAGAGCTCAAATTTAAACAAAAACATTTGTCTTCTTCCGCAGAGATCCGAAATAAAAAATTATGAGCATACGTTTGATTTTTAAAAAAAAACCTGGAATGGTTGGTCACAATAATAAAAAATTTATGACCAAATTTGAAGTGTTGGTATTATTTATTAATCATTCGTTTTAAAATTAGACTTCTCCATTTTTACATAAAAGTAGAGAAGTCTAGTGAAATAAGTGTACTTTATTTTGTGATTAAAATAAAATAAAATAATTTATAAGATTCCAATTCTTCAGAAAGGGACAAAGACAGTCGCTCTACTGGAACGAAATAAATTGAATGTCACCAATTTTACTATACTTACTGACTATATGTATTTGTTTAATACTGCTGTACATTTCTAACGCTAAAATGTATCTAAAAAAACTATCAAACTTCAGTTAAGCTATTAATAAAAGTAATAAGCATTGTTTTCAATAATTAAAAAAGACATGTATCACTCGAAGAAACGTAAAATTAATGACCAACTCGCGTAACGTTGGTATTATTACTTTCTGTTCTTCTTCATCAATGTGCTATTCTCTAATTTTTAACAACTTTATAAACATCAATCTCAAACTTTCTTATATTTACAGAGGTTCCTAAATTCATAATACTGAACAACTTTTGAGTTGCGATTTTGGCAATTCACCAAGAAAATTGTACTCTTCATATAAATTACTGAGATCAGCTGATAAGTTTGTATGGAGAAATGTAAATTTTTTTGTGAATATACGTTGTTCAGTATTAGCAATATAGGAACTTCTGTAAATGTTGCCAGATTTGAGATCAACATGGATACTTGTTCACTACTGGACACCACGGCAAGCAGCTGGATTGGTGGCCCCAGAGCGAAGGTCATAGTTACTTACTCTATTAACCTTACTTAATAAAGTAAAGATAGATATGAAAAGAGATATACATATAATTTACACAAATGCCAATAAATTAAAATAAGTAACCATCAGTAATTTATGGTAAGGTAAGAGTATGTTAAGGTATACAAGGTACGGTAGTGTAAGGTAAGTTACAGTAAGATTTAGAAAGTTAAGGTTTGTTTCGTACGGTATGGTAAGTAGATTAAGGTAAGGTACGATAAGTTGCGATAACGTGAGAACCCACTAGCTTTCAGTGTCAATTCTATTGTATGGGAACGTCCGAAATTAGAGACCTTTAAATAAAACAAGTTTATTGTAAAAATTTTGGACGTTTTTACTTTTTGGCCTGAAGCTTTTTTTGTTCATTATGCACTAGAAGTTTATTATTATCTTAACAGTTTTGTGTAAATGACCGTTTAATATAAAATTATCATAACCGTGAGTCACTAGCTGTGAAAATGCATATGTATTAGTGCACATTTCAAGAATATTCATCTTTATCTTGATTTTAGGTTGGCCGACTTTATTTACTCCGTTCAGATATTCAGATATTCACGAAAGATTTTTCTAGTATTTACAAACGCGTATGACATCATTTGATGCTTTAGTCAGACCTTTATCTTTGGTTATGGATTTTGGATTCAATTATTGATTTGAATTTAGAATCAATATTCCATTTTGTTAAACGGTTCTTGCACGCGCAAGTTAGAGGCTCTAACGATAACCAGGATAATAATAACTGGATCTTAGTCACTATTAGAGCAAGGTATATCAAGTTTGAGCTCAAATGTTCGGTTTTAGTGGACAGCTCTCATACCATAAATGAGAATGCCCATTTTTGGTCTAGTCATGAACAACGTTGAAACATATAAAAATGATTCCTTGCCTCCTGAACTTTTCTAGATTGAAAAAAAATCATCTAAATGTTTAATATGATGCACGCGAATAGATCCATTGCCTCAAGAAAAAAGGTTTTTCTGTGCCACAACGTGAAAATAGAGATGTTAATGACAAAAAAAAGAAAAAAAGTTATTTAAAAAATTCATCTTCACTTAACTCTACCAGAAATAATAATTTATCTATTTGCTTTGTAGAAAGTCGGTTTCTCTTTAGTGATACAGTATTTTTGCATTTCACAAGTCTTTTTCATGAAACTGGTGAAGGTATACTTAGTAAATAAAGGTTTGGTAATTTTTATAAATTGGGAATTAAACGTTTTGCTTCTTTCTATGTTTATCCATTAGTACATATTTGTATGATGTAAAATAAGCTTGGTTCATTTTTATTAATTATTTAGTAATAATAATACCAAATCATGTATATCTTTTGCATAAAATAAAATTCAAGGAAGACTCCCAAATGAAACATAAAAATAATTAAAATAGACTATATCAATAAATAAAAAAAATTCTTTATTTGTTTTTGATTCCTTTACATTACAACTAGAAACTTTGAGCTCAAATATTTAGTTTTATTGAACAGTTCTCACACCCACTAATTCGAGGGCTTGGTAATCAGGACAATAACACCTGGCTCTAAGTATTATTACAGTTAGAAGTTTCGAATTTGGATTGATCAAGCCTTACGGTTAGTAAGGCTTGATCAATCCAAATTCGATTCAATGATAAACTTTTTAAAAATTTCGATAAAACAGTCAAGATCTTTATGTTTCTTCTATTAGATCTTTTTATTGAAATTTCAAAACATAGAATGCCAAGTAAGTTACATTATCGGATTCTTGTTTTGTTTCTTAACGATTTTTTTACTGTAACGTGGAATTATGCTAATAAAGACCACTTATCGTATAATAAGAAAGTCCGGGATTTTCTAAGACTATTGAAAAACATGCTCTATCCGTCGTGGGTTTAATCATTGTTAACGCATTGTTAGTCTTTATAGTTATTTGCAGTTGAAATCTGTACGTATTATATGACATAACAAAGTTCGACCTATTATTACATACTTAACAAGTGAAAATACGTTTTCACGTCAATAAAACGCAGAACAAATTTCGGGTACAACTCAGCACACATGACAGAAGTGAATTTTCATTGTCGATTTAAACTTCGATTTGCAAGTTTATAGTAAGGGGTAAAACGGCAGGTAAAACGAGGGAGAGCGAGAGAGAGAGAGAGAGAGAGAGAGAAATATTCATTAGTAGTAATATAACTCACTGTTGAAATACACAAAGCACATGCGCATGCGTACCGTTTAAAGTTGCAAATGTCCTTAAGGGCAGGATAAATACGTTGTGTTAAATATCAAAAAAATATATGTATGTCCACATATTGTAGCAAATATGTATAAGATTTTAATAGTTTACATTCAGAAAAAATAAAATGTATTTATAACGCCACATAAACATCTAATAAAATCTTCATATACGTTTACATATATAATGTCTATTAAAAAATTGCCGCGATGCCAATAGCAGAACATGGCTAAATGCGGCTGAAGGTAATCAGAATGTATTGCTCCTGTTATTAATTATATTTACCACAACTATATATACGGGTTCATTGCGGATTTATAAATAAATTAAGTACATACATATGTTGTTAGTCTGGTAACGGATGAAGTACGCGCAATATTTGTAAAAAATCAATCATAAATAGATAAATATATCGACAAAATGCTGACAGTTTACTTTTGACACATATGCGTACGTACAAAACACTGATACCTACACTTGACATAATTATAATATTTGAATTTTGACACACATAACTTATAAAACGGTTGATAACAGTAGTAAGCGCCATTTTTTTTGTTTTAGCCCAATTTAACATTTTATTTGAATATATTTATAATGGTGATCACAAAATTTATTCTGGAACCTCTTGACGTACTTCATATTATCATTGATATGGATATTTAATTTTTAATATAGTAAGGGGATGGCGTCGAAAGAACAGGTGTAATGTTTAAGTAAATTTTAGTGGCATTATAAATGAGATTTATGTAGTGTAATAATTGTACTTATTCGCTTAGGTAACTATAAGTGTTTCTTTTTAATTTCACAACTTTTATCAATTTAACATATTCCAAATTAGTTCACCTGGGAAAGAATAGGTTAGGACAATCAACTTGATTTAAGACAATTTTAAACACTGTAGGTACCCCACGTACTAATAATTTATTTACGTTCGTTTCACGGACTTTAGCTATGAGATTACTGAATTTTGTTATAGGTCTTTGGAATGCAATTTAAGGTCACGGACTGATACGTAATGAAGATTTGTGCAGGCAAAATTAAGATAATAGTTACTGAAACATGCAAATACGATATTTTAAAATAAAGTCTTTAAATCGAGCTTCTGAAATAGGATAGAAAACACATTTCATTCTTCGACATTTAATACTTTATTGTCGTCGTTTAGCTTGGACATACAATAATTTTTACGGAATTTAATGAGGGGAAAAGAACAACAACAAAACGTTCCTGGTCTGAAGCTGAAAACGATGCTGTTAATAGAAATATGGCAGTTTTTTGGAGCAGACAAAGCGTTCCTCATAAGGTGAATTGAGAAAAGAGTTGGGAAAATAATCATATTTAAGAAAATATCAAATCGAAAAAGAAAATATCAAATGGCAAAAGTTTATATTTGTTGCAAATTTGAGTGCAAAGAAATAAAATTGAGCATATCAGACGAATTTCTTAAAATAAGGTAACGTAACAGATTGCGATTGTAACAGATTACGATTTAAAAGTTTTTACGATGTTTGAAAGAGACCATTAATTACAAGGAAAGTTGATACAGTAAATTATTTTTGATCTAATTTGAGAACCATGAATAAAGTAATTGGCACTAAGGATATTTATAATTTTGTTATATTGTTCCCCGTACATACAGACAGGTTTGTAATTTGTTTTATTTAATAGTGGCATAACATTTCGAACAAGTATGGTTTTTGTTAATCGTAATTTATAATAAAACAGTTTTAGTTGGAAATTGGAAGGAAAAAATATAAATCACTTCTAAGATTATTATCAAACATTTTTATTAAGTTGTATAAATATGTTATGTCTTGGTAAACAATAAAAATAATGATACTTGTTTGGGATAAATTTTACTTTAAATTTAAAAATAGCATAGCTCAAGTAAATTACATTGATTTTACTTTTCTTATGCTGATAAATAATTAAAGTATGTTCAATTAAGATTGCTCATATATTACTGATTTTAATTTGTTTTCACTTAATTTAATCGATATAAAGAAATAAAAGTAATTTTTTATTCTTAACAATTTTAAAAATATTACGTATGGAAATTTATGATAAACACAAATGTTAAAATATGTAATGAATAGTTCGAAAACATGTTGGTTAGCAACAATATGTTTTTTATATAACCCGTTTTTTATATTGATACAACTGTAAGTTATATCTGTACTTTTATATAATATTTTTAGTAATTGAAATTTAATAGTATAAAAAAACATTATTTATTGTGAATATTTCTGAAATTTAAAATTTGTGAAGTTTAAATTTTGTGGTCAAATACGGATGTGAAAGTTTACAAGCAACCGTGCAAAGCAAGCGTTTTGGAAAACCGTGTAAATTTGAGCGGTGTATTGTAATGGATTTCACTTCGAACAAGGATTAAAATGTGTAAGCAGAAGTTAATTAGGTACGTAAGTTTTCAATTCTTGTAAAAAAGTTGAATTACAATTTTTCAAATATGTATTAATGAATTTACCGATTTCAATAAGATATTAAGAACATAGTCATTATTTACGGGTTTAAATACAGGGTGTCCAGTGGCAGATTTCCAAGTTTGAACAAACATAGTTTCTGAAAGCAACACAAAAGAGGGGCGCGGAGGGCGTCGTTAGAAGCGCAAGCGGTGCGGATGTTTTAGTAGCCATGGAACAGTGGAGTGGAGAGCACCGCGCTTTTGCCGTCGAGGCGTACATTTCGAGTGGATTTTCGCTGTCTGTAGCACGCCGTCGATTTAATAATCGTTACAGTATTCGTCGATTACGTGATGGACCATCGATCAACCTCATTCAGTCATCGGTAGCAAGGTTCAGAGCTACATGATCAACATTAAATAGGTCCCCTGCCAGGACCTACACCATTGGTAGCCATGGATGAAAATATCGAGCGTGTTATGGTTTCTGTCGTTAAAAATCCCCGTTTATTACTGCGTACACTTTCATCGATATTGGGAATTCCAAAATCAACTTTACAGGTGATAATGCGAAAAAAGCTCAAGTTCCATCCATATAAAATTCAAATTGTTCAAGATTTACACGATTCTGACTTTGAATTAAGAAAAACTTATGCGGAGGTGATATTGAGATTTCGTACTGCTACCCGGATGGGCAACATATTCTTTAGTGACGAAGCTCACTTTCACATTGGAGGATATGTGAATAAGCAGAACTTTCGTTACTGGGATGTCCACAACCCAAGACAAATGCATCAAGAGCCTTTACATAAGCCTAAAGTAATAGTCTGATGTGCCATGTATGCATCTGCAATCATAGGGACTTATTTCTTTGAAAATCAACGTGGTCAAACTGTAACTGTGAATTCGGAGAGATATGCCCAGATCTTAAATGACTTTTTCAGAGTATTACTACAGAATAGTCAATCCTTCCACCAAAACACATGGTTCCAGCAGGACAGGGCCACAGCTCACAATCCTAATGTGTCCATGAATGCAGTGCGGCAGTTATTTCCAGAAAAAAACATATCCCGAAACGGTACCATACCGTGGCCACCTAGGTCACCCGATTTAAGCCCATGTGACTTTTTCTTATGGGGATACTTAAAATCCGTTGTTTACAAAACAAATCCGAGCACTGTGATACAACTTAAAGAAAATATTCGAGCCGAAGTCAGTAGGATACCTCAGACGCTCTGCAAACGCGTTTTTGAAAACATGCGTGCTAGACTCGAAGAGTGTGTCAGACTCGATGGCCGCCATTTGGAAAACGTGGTTTTTAAAAAATTAAATCCGCATTTGTTGTTATAAAGTCAAAATAAACCTACTTTGTATTAGAGGTGTAGTTTTTTTTACAATTTTTCAAACATTGAAATCTGCCACTGGACACCCTGTATTACGAAATATAAAAGTAAAGAGTGCGGAAAAAATGTCACTGCCTCCTACTCGACAGTCCAAAACCGACCACGTTAGAAATGGCACAGAACACATAATAGATACGTAGCATATTCTGGGCCCGTATTTGCCTGCTGCGGATTGCAGAATGAGGGTAGCGAAATCGATCGTAGCGCTCATCATAGCAGAAATGAAAATATCTAAATGCTTCTGTTAAATATTGTGATAGATGGTATAATTCACTGATATTTACTTTTGGAACTAGTGCAGGTTGTTATGTTGTATGTAGTTAATGAAAGAACATACATAAAAATGACGTAAGGTACTTGATACAAAAATATAATAACATATGATAAATGCTTATATTTCAATAAATATTAATGTAAGCAAACGAAAATATGGTTAATTAGCTACGATCCATAAATTGCTCGAATCTAAGAAAAAGTAAAAAACTTTCTAACAAAATCTAAGCAAAATAATTGAATTTCAAAAACATCAGACTTTGGCCTTAATAAATGGCGTGTACGTAATAAGGCCTGTACATTTCAAAGTAAAAAAGTATCTTAAAATTAAGTTAACATAAAACGTAATCAAGTTTCATAACATTAAACAGCTCGATTTCTTTGCGTTATGAACATTTTTGAAACAAAAGTATTTATATACTTATTTTAAATCTCAAATCAGACTGCGGTCTCTTATTAAGAAAAACATATAATTTGTCGGTAAAGTTAAACATCAAAAGAAACAAATCAAGAAAACAGTATCATAAATAGTCAAAAAAATTATTAAAAATAAAAAAAAAATTCGATAGGCCTTATTAAAATACCGTGTTTGAATAAGGTAGAACAAAATCAGCATTATATTTAATTTTCAAAAATTATATACAAGTTACGGGATTCTCATTAAAGCTTACGAGTACTAATTATAAAATAACCTACTGCGCAGAAAGAATGCCTAGGCTTTATTCGACGTCATGCTCAATTTACCCTTATAAATTTACAACTACTAAATCTACACCCAAGTGTACAGTTTAAGGCCACAAAAAGTCAATTAAAATGTTAAGAAATAATTTAAAATTGTTTAAACTAAAATATCGAAATTTTAGTCGAAAACTTACCACGAAATCCACAGAGTTCTTATAATAAAGCACGAAATCGCCCACCTCGTTCGAAGAATGTGTCCCAGTCAATTAGTGCAGGAACTTGGAGCGGAAAGCTGGCGAAGTTAGTCGGAGTATAGAGCATTTATGTGTGCGCGCGCACGGAGTATCATATAGAGGAGAAACTGGAAGTCGAAAATTTTTCGGCGTCCTCAGTCATTGGTGAATAGACATATTTGTTTTGTGTAGCCATTTCTCAATGCTGTTATGTGCATACGCATAGTATTACTAGCTGCACGTAAGAGTGTACACTGGAAATTCTCGTGTTCATTTATGTTTTGGGAAGAATGGAGAACTTGTATTTTTAATACTGCTATTTCGTAAGTATTTTTATACTAATTTAGATGCCAATAAGTTATATTTTGATTGTTTTGTATGGTGTTACATTGTTCAAAATGGCGTGCTGTTACTCCACTCTGAAAAATTACGAAAGGACTCACATTTTTCAGAATTCCAAAATGTGAAAGTCGGTAAGTATTGTTTGCAGTATTATTTTCTCATACCAAATAATATCACAATGTATTTTAAATTCCGTTAACGCGGAAATTTAAACCTTTGTAACTACAAGTTATAATGCAATTTTTGTATCCTTTGCAGAACAATCGGATACAGACAGCATAATTACAGAGTTTGCTAGGAGAATTTTATAATAAAACTTTTAAAACTAAATTAGGAAACTGTTACAAGTGAATGCAAATCTCAGTCAAAATTTGCCAACGTCAACCTAACATGGTATATGATAGGGTTGGAGCCAGACAAATTTGGAATAAATATATGCTATAAAGACTATATATATATATATATATATATATACATACATATATATATATATACATATATATATATATATATATATATATATATATATATATATTGTGACAATATGCGCCCGAAATGGTTTATAGAGAACCAAATAATTTTAACAGAAGAAAAATAATTACGGATTCCAAAAATATTAAATTAACTAAATAAAGCAGCAGAAGACACGGAAAAAAATGAAGTTCGCCGAAAATCGATGTAGTGAGCCGCGCAAGCAAATGCGTGTAGCAGAGAGTTCCCAGCCACGAAAGAGTAAACATCAATTTACAAGACCCGACGACGTACTGTCCATATATTCAAGTAAATAAATTTTGAGCTAAATGAATTAAACGTTAGTGTTTAGTTAATATAATAAAAGTGTCACGTTGATTCCTAAAGATGAATGAAGTTAAAAAATAGAAAAAGATAAAAATAGTAATAAACGAATAATGTGTTAAACGTTAATACGAAAAGGAAGACTTGTGATTTCAGTAATAGTGAAATTTCGTAGTGAAGATAACAAATGTACAATTAAAAAGGTTTAGTGTAAAAGTTGTGAAGTGATGCTGAAACGGAAAATTCTTTCGTTGACCGAGAAATTCTTTGACGCCATAAACGAAGTGACATTTGATGGCGGTTGCGTATAGCAACGATTAAACAGCTGAGGAATATAACACAATTTATTATGAAATATAATAAAATAGCGAAGGTATGAAAATAAGGTTTTAACACTGTGTTAAACCTTATTTTCATACCTTCGCTAATATTCTTTTGATTCGAGTTATGTAATGTACTGAAAATTATGAAAGAAGTGTAAAACTAAATAATTGTTATTTAAAAATATTGATATAGGTACTTTGTTAGCAAGTAAGATCATTCGTATTATTTTCATTTTTCTTCTTCACTTTTTAAAATTAAGTTAAGTTAAAGAAAAGCTATTTAACTCGATTTATTGATTAAATAGTAATCAAATACCGTAACTAGTTTCAAATTTAAGGCAGTCGTTCTACCCGGAGATAGGAAGTCCACCAGGGTGTAGTACCAGCTCGAATTAAAAGTTATACATTGAGAGTGACATGTACTACGTCAAATTGAGCAGTACGTAATACGGTGGTAATATATATATATATATATATATATATATATATATATATATATATATATATATATATATATATATAAGGTAATTTATATTATTCTAATACAATCATTAAAATTATTCATTACCTAGATGGGATTTGAACTTAAACTCTGGCAATTATACTAGACCAGACGGAATCTTTAGATTAAGTATATATAAATATGTACAAACTAGTGATGAACCGATTGTAATTGGATTGCATACTTAATATCAGGTTTATAAATAAGTATCTTCACTTTATTTAATTTGTTTTGATAATTATAAACTAACTAACGATAATATACTTAATCACTAATTATAAATAATGTAACTTCACTAATTATAAATAATGTTCCTGTTCATTTTCTGTTTTAACGACAATACGACTAGCGTGAGATAAATTATGTGTATATGATGTTAGTCGTCGAATGTCCGAAGTTGCCAGATAATACCAAGATATTAATATTAATTTTTATTGCAAGTGAAATATAATCATCACTTACCGATTTATATCCAAAATATTACATGTATTTATGAATTGTTTATGGTTATAGGAGGGTAACTGAGGCAACTTCTATCAGAGTTAGCGTTTCGAGTCAACCAAAAAAACTGAGGAGTTCCAAGCTTGTTTAAGAAAATACATGCACTTAACGAGACTATTAAATTGGCGAGGTACAAATTCAGAAGATTGCGGAGGCCTTATATAGTATGGTAATTCGGAAAGTGTAAAAAATTCTAAAGTAAAACAAATGTTGAGACTTATTTTACCAAAAGACTTACACTCGTTTTGATCATCAATTAAGAAATTCCGCAAAGAAAAAAAACAGCAGTGGTGTGTGGTTCAAAAATTAAAGAGATTTGCATAAATTTGTATTACAAATCCCCAAAAGGTGTAGAAATTTGGCTACCACTTTACAATTACCATCAGTTATATGTGTATTTCATTGGGGTTATAATTCTCCAGTTAAAATAAGAAGAAACGAATTTGTATAATTTGTGATTTAATCAAATAAGCGATTTATATATGCCTTAAGCAAACAATTTTGGAATAAATCAGATTATAAGTTTTGGTGAGTTTGCTATTTGATGAAATTAGTATCGGTTAACGGCTGGGGCCGATGATGATTTAGATATATTTAAGGTAGTTATAGAGTATCGATAAAATTTTATATGCGGGATTAATAGTTGGAGCAAAAATTTGATCAAGAGACCAAAAAATCAAGATTTATCAAAAATATCACAACATTGAATTAACTATATAAAGATTTTCTTTTTTTATGATTCGCTTCGTTTACTAAAATCTCTCAGAAATAATTTAAATAAACATAATTTATTATATAAAGGTGAAATTGTAAAATGGTCCTATATTAAAGAGGTAGTACTAGATATTGATGATCTCCTAAGTTAAAATTATTTCTAGCAATTAGCCATCATATATATCTGACTAATTATAAATCTATGAAGGTAAAATATGCAGCACAAATTTAGCACGTGATTAGCAATTGGTTAAAGCTTCAATATGTAAAATGCTGAAGTTTGGAAATTATTTGTAAATTCAAAATTCAAGTAATTTTAGAAACTCTAAGGCTGATTTTAGTATCACGCTGACCGTGAGCGCTGAGAACTTAGCGCGTAGCTTGTCAGCGCTGAGGGACAGCGTTGGTCGTTTTAGTGTCGCACTGACCGCCTCGGGCTACAGCCGCAAACAAAAATGCGGAGTGCATTAATTATTGCTGCTTTGTACTACCTATCAAAAAGAAGGAAAAACTTGCGACGAAGACTGCATGTCCATCCATTAGTTGAGCAGAGAGCAGTCGCAGGAGAATTTGTCACGTTATACGGCGATTTGAGGGCCAACGAAACAAAATTCTTTAATTACTTTCGAATGTCGACTAGAACTTTCGACGAATTACTGGCAAAGACACAGGATAAACTGGTCCAATGCAGCTTATGACGTGTGCCTATACCACCGATTGAACGACTGATGGTGACTTTAAGGTAAGAAATAAAACATATATAGTTAGGTACATAAATTGTAATATTGAATGTCACGAACATTATCCAGAAAAGATCATTTTCATTCATCGTTGTGGCTGGCTGTTTGATACCCTGAGTAACTTGGCGTCGTATAATATGGAGTGAGAGGATAGCGAGCTATTTGTTCTATAATTGTAATTTTTAATTTCCGTGATGTCCCGCAACACTCTCGACCGAAACTCCAGCTTTTGTTCTATATCAAACCCTTTTAAAATTGGACCTAAAGAAGAGAAAAAAGCCATGTCGTCAGCGGCAAGATCTGGGATTTGATTATTTAATACAGTCAATAACTGTGTTTCAAATAATGAATTTTCTTGGTTTCTTTGTTGCTGCCTTTTTTTTTCTTTTTTGCATCCAAGGTCTTTGTGATGATCCGGAATCAAAAACATGATCATTGTGCTCTTCCTGTACCGTATTTTCTGAAGGTACCGTACTGTCCTGTGATGCCGTATTATCATTATTTACTGAAGAGGGCGACATGGTTTCGCTCAGTGATTCATCAACTTCATTCTCAGCAGACGGATTAAGGAAGCTTAGTTCGTCGTAATAAATGTACTTTTTATACCTTGGTGCGGCACTTCCAGAAGGTATTCTTTTCGTAGCGTTCTTCGTTCTAAAGAAGGCGTCTCTGGCTGTTTTCCATCTTTGTTGAATCAGTTTTCCTGAAAAAAAAAATCTTTTTTTCAGGTTTTGTGCTACCGGTCGGACATACACAGATTTGCATTATTCTTTTAGGATTGGAATTACAACAATCAGTCTAATCGTGGACGAAGTGTGTAAGGTAATATGGGAAACACTACGTGGTGAATGCATACAGATAAAAACTTCTGATATGTGGCAAAAAGTTTCAAATGAGTTTCTACAAAAGACTAACTTTCCAAACTGCATCGGTGCTATCGATGGCAAACACATCCGAATCGTAAATCCAAACGGTGGTGGTTCAATGTTTTACAACTATAAGAATTGTTACTCCATAGTTCTTCAGGCCATGTGCGATGCAGATTATTGTTTTACGTATGTAAGCATTGGATCATATGGAAAAAACTCGGACTCGTCTATATTCCAAGACAGTACACTATACAGGTGCCTAGAAAATAACACTTTAAATATACCAGGACCGAAGCCACTGCCTGGAACAAATAGTCCAGTTGAACATATAATTGTGGGTGATGGAGCGTTTGGATTATCTAAAAAGATTATGAAGCCATATGCGCGAATCAATATGACCCACAAGAAGAAAATATTTAACTATAGATTGAGCCGTAGCAGACGATATATAGAATCGACATTTGGTATAATGTCAAACAAGTTTAGAGTGTTTCATACACCTATTAATGTGAGTTTTAAAGTTGCAAAGAACATAGTTAAAGCATGCTGCATATTGAATAATTTTTTAAGAATTCGAGATGGTTATTCTATTGAAGATACACTTACAATTGAGGGTATGATAGAGATACCAACTGCAACTACGAGTACAAACAGGTCTGGCAACGCTCTGCGAGAACATTTTGCCGAGTATTTTTTGAGCCCTCTTGGTAGTGTGCCTTGGCAAGACTCGTGTATATTTTAACTGTAAAATGCTTTGTACTTCTAGTAATAAATAAATACCTCTAGTAAATAATATAATAAAGATATTCTTATATAATAAAATAAACACTTGCCAAGTTGTTGTTTTTCTTTTTCTGAAACATTTTCGAAAAGGGTGACAACAATATCCTCCCAGGATTTGTTTCTTGCATCTTTATTTTTGTAGAGTGGATCGGATGCATTCCACAATATCGGTCTCAGGCGTACTGACGTGTCAGCGCTGACCACCGTCCGCGCTCACAGATACGCGTTATTCAAAAACGCTCCATAGAATTTTATACATTTCGGCTGTCAGCGCCGACGGTCAGCGCGACAGTAAAACCAGCCTATATCAATTTCAGTACAAACTATTGTGATTGAATCAAACATTTTGAATTTGTTAAAAGAATAACCCATTTTCTTGTAAATGTTTTTGTGCTAAATTTTTACGAACGCTGGTTAAACATGTTCCCATGTTTAACTAATAAAATATATACTGTAATATTTGTTTCAAGTAGGTATCTACTTGAATTGGAAGCTTTACCAAAATTTGGAAATAAATTTCTTACATTATTATACACTTGAGAATCCAAATATATTTTTGAAGTAATTACCTTTTAGAATACTACAATTACAAAATCTCAGATATATGTTTGGCAAAATTTCAGTTATTTTAAGTTCTAATAAAAATTTATGAAAATGAAAACATTTTTTTTATATATTTTACCAGGCTTTCAAATTTAATTCAAATTTCAAATGAATTCAATGTTGTGTCAAAATGCCATCTATGGGTAATAATTCTCCTAAACAGCGTCATCTACCTTTACGATGGTAATAATCGAAGCGCCACCTGGTGAGTCGGCTTCCTGTTGTCCATACAAAATTATGACCACTTTGTTAGTATGCGTGGTGTCCATTCTGTATTCTTATGTTTGATTCATTTTTCTTAGTTTTTGGGTGTATAGGTCAAGGTGACCACATTTTAACATTGGTAATGCGAGATATTATTGAAAAATTTTCCTAGAACCCAAAAATAGTATTGCAATATACATTTTTTTAAATTTCAACATAAGTACAATTTACAAATATAATACATTAAAAAAAATTATGTATAGTATTATTTTATTCTTTGGCATATTTCTCATTTGAGTAAATTTTTTTAGTAGATTGCTATCGTTTAAAACTTCATGAAATATTTAACAAGAATTTGTTTAATTATATTTCACACATAAAATGACTTTCAAAGTCTCAACACTAAATTGTGATTTTTCTGATGTTCACACTTTATTTACCGAAAAAAAAAACGTGTTCAGTCGCAGCATTAAGTCCTGGTAAGGACAGCGCGTATTCCGCAATATTCAGTGCATTATTGTATGGAACACGGTTTGTTTCAAAATGATGAAATATTTCTAACCATTTGTTCTCTATTGTATAGTTCAATATATTTTTTTTGATAATGATATTTCATTAAAAAGATCATTTTCCGAAATATTACTGTATGGGAAATTTTGAGTAATATGATATATATATATATATATATATATATATATATATAATACAAAATAATGTTACCAGCTTACATTAATAGTAAAGTGAACGACTCATAAGAGTCGAGTAAGTCATGTACCATTGTTCATTAAGTTCAAACGATTGTGGTTGAATGAACAATGCGAACTTTGATAAGCAGTTCTCGATAATCAGTTCTTAACAATTATTTGTTATTATTACAGTTTAACATTATAAAATTAACAAAAATAATATAAAGCTCATATCCTGGCGAAATAGCCACATGACGGCCGAAAACCGTATATTCCCTTCCAGTTCTCTCGTCGTTCCCACCTTGCCGTACATTCTTCCCAAAAATCGGGACATAAAACGCCGCGGGAAGCTGGACAAATTATTAAAAATCGGGACTGTCCCGCCAAAAGCGGGACGTCTGGTCACCTTAGTATAGGCGTTATTAGAGTATAGGCCTTATTTGTATTAAGTACCTTATTTTAAAAAATAGGTCTCTTTCGCGATTATTTCATTATGAAAAATCGATTGGATAAAAAATTACACTAATATCTCCATTTTCGCATTGCACATTTGTTTTCATTAATTTCACTTTAGATTTGTAATTAAATATTACGTATGTAACAAATATGTGAATAGAATGGCGATAATAAGAAAAAAAAGTAAATAAGAGATTAATAAAACAATATTTTAAAAGGATGATGTCTGTCTCACTTAATATTCTAATGTTAAAAATGTATTATTCAATTTTTTTTTGCATGATTTGAATAATATATTAATGTTAAAAATTTATATTCAGTTTTTGGTGCATGATTTTCTTAATTATATATTTATAATCCTGAATAAATGCATTTTAGCAACAATAAAAGTTTAACTTTTTATCAACCCAAAAAAGTGAAATTTAAGGTAAGTAAAGAGGATCCATGAAATAATAATTAAAAAAAATTATGTATCATAAGTTAAATATTTAAACACCATTATTATTTGCCTTTTTAATACCTTGTAAAGTTTTGTTTTTCTCTTGTTTAATTTTTATTACTAATATTCTATTTAGATGGTTGTTGAGTGTATAGTATACAATTATGAATTTTAAGTGAAAATTGTGGAAAATACTTGTTAAAAAATAAAGATATTTATTGTGAGTAAATATTTTCAAAGTAAATTTTTTAATATAATAATTATGACTGAGTCCTATTTTTTGTTAAATATATCACTTTCATGTATATTCTTTAACTTGACAAAATCACTAAAATTAGCATTTTTGCTGTAATGAACTCATACCTCACTTTTTATTTATTAAAAGCAAATTTTCGAAATATGATTCGATATTTATTGTATAGTACCTTATAAAAATACTTAAAAGAAATAGCAAATTCAGATTTGGCAGATTTTCAATATCTGCTTTGTTGGGTACACGGGTTTTTTGTTCAGCTAAAACAAAATTATGTTATATATTTTGGGTACGGATAACAAAAGTATTAATGTGGATATTTTTCACAACTTTACAATAAGCAACAAGGCAAACTGTCTAATATAATATAACGTGATTTTATGGAAAGCACGAATAATGATTACTCTTAGAATATAGAATAATTCAGAAGGCGCATACGCACGAATATCTTCGCGGCCGCCTGAAGCCAAAAATCTTCTTCCCCTGCACCACACACCTTCTACTAGCGCCTCGCCCTACGTACACAGTGTTACCAGCAAAATAATTTTACCCACCAGCTCCGGGAACTCGACGCATTTAAATATATCTGCTTGCGGTAGTATGATACACATTTGCTCCATTTATGTGATGCATTCTTTGGCTTTTATGAATTATTATTATGGCCACCTTCTTAAATTTCTAAAATGCTTATTCCGACCACAACCAATAGCAGAAGAATCTAGGTTAAATTTAACCATTTTATTAATTAAAATGGAATTTAAAAATAAAAATGAGTATTGAAATACATTATCATTAAATATGTGTGTGTGTGTGTGTATTTGTGTATGCATGCTCGTGTGTGTATGTGTGCGCGTGCGTACTGTTATACCTCTGTCATGTAAGGGTTAGCTTTATGCTAACCTTAGCCCTATCATTCTGCTAAGTTAGAATTCCACTTAATCAACAATCCTCGCGACGCCAAGTGCTGCAGTTAGTCGATTCCGAGCTCCCATCCAGAACGGTTGGCCATTAATAAAATTGAAAATAAATCATCGTGTTAAACGAAACATTTTGTTTTTTAAAAACCTATGTTCAAAACCCGCATAACAGTACGTACGTGTGTGTGTACTCATTAACCTACAAAATTATTTTGGTACTTTTGTCAATAATTTTTTTTTGTTAATACGAAAAGAAAACAACAAGCTTAATGTCTTAAAGTAAAAAGAGAGGTTAAAAGCCCGCTATAAAAATTTTAAAATCGGTCTCGTACTAAAGCGATTAAAAAGGAAATAAAAAATTATTTATGTTAATTAGCGTTCAACGGCGTGATAAAATTTCTACTTATTTTAAACAATATCGGCTCGCATTTTCAGGAAGTTACAGGCGGCGAAAATTAATTAATGTTACATTTGTTTCTTTCGCGCGTCTTCGTGATTCTACGTACAATTATTATATATGTTATAGGTAAAATATTCTAAATTATGACAACGGAAAATAAAATTATGACAAGGGAAATTTCAAATATTACACCAAATTCTCCAACGACATCTCCCAAATCCTATGGCACGCTTCTGTTAATAATAATCTACTTCGATATTTTAAAATCTAAGTGCTTACTATTCTTTGACAAAAATAATAAAAAGGAACAATTAATACGTAGGTAAGAATATAATATGAAGAAAAAAAATGTGTTAGATAACCGTCCTTCGTAAATGTTAGACAACCAGCCTTCGCAATAAATTTAAGTTATCACTTCGATAAATAAAGTAAACGATCTGCTTCAGAGTAAACATCGTATCCTGTTTTAGTTTCCAAATGTTATTATAGATAACCACATTTTTGTAATAAATAATATTGTTATCAGTTCAGTTATCATCCCCACGAATAAGTAGACCATCTGTTTCTAAGTAATCATCCTGTTAATCTTGTTTCCAACGATTAGTCCATATCCCCAAAAACATGTATCTGTCAACTAGTCAAAGTAATATATTTAAAATATTAGTTTCTTTTTAAACATTATCTGTATTACAGAATAGAGTACAGAACGGATCCTCCCATATTAATACATACCAAAAAAGTGGTCTACTTTTATATGGATAATTGAAAGCCGACTCACCAGGTGGCGTTTCGATTATTACCAAGACCAAAAGATGGCGCTGTCTAGGTATAATTATCACCCATAGATGGCATTGTGATAAAACATTGAATTGGAATTTATTAAACAATATATTAAAAAACATTCTTATTTTTATAAATTTTTATTAAAACTTTAGAGTAACTAAAATTTTACAAAACATATATCAGAGATTTTACAATTATAGTATTCTAATAGGTAATTATTTCAAAAATATATTTGGATTCTCAAGTGATTTCAAAAAGCATGCTTCAAGGTTTCTCTGACTTTCACGCTGTTCAGGTAGATTATAATTTGAGAAGCTTGCAGCGCTGTGCCCATAATAGTTTATGGATGTCCTCTACTGCAGAGCTGAAAGGAGAAAAATACACACATAGTGTTTAATTCTTAGCGTGTCTCAATGGAAGAAATTTTATGTATACTTAATTTTAAAGATGCTACCTGGTCAGTACAATTCCTTGTGCATAAATTCAAATCTTATCTAGACTATGTATAATTTTACTGATAAATTACCTTAGATATTCCTTTATAGGAATAGCTTAATTCTGCCGCCTCTAAACTGGTACTCGGCTGTCTCTCAGTCAAGTTGTAACATCTTCGGTCGACGTTGGCAAATTTAGACTCGGCTTTCATTCACCTGTAACAATTTCCTAGTTGAAATAGTTTTAAAATCATGAATTATAAAATTATTCTCGCAAATTCTGTAACAGTGGTTTTGAAATCCGGCTGCCAACTCATCTCGGCGATATAGTCTCAACCATTCCTTCGCCCTGCGAACAAAACAATAATTTCGTATTAATTTATGGTTATAAACATAGTTATTCAGGAGTAAATGTTCACGTTGACGGAATTTAAAAACCCTTTCTTATATTATTTGATAATAATAAACAAACAAAAATTACGACATAGTTTGTGGTTATAAACATAGTTATTCAGGTGTAAATGTTGAAGTTGACGGAATTTAAAAATACTTTCTTATATTATTTGATAATAATAAACAAACAAAAATTACGACATAATTTGTGGTTATAAACATAGTTATTCAGGTGTAAATGTTCACGTTGACAGAATTTAAAAATACTTTCTTATATTATTTGATAATAATAAACAAACAAAAATTACGACATAATTTGTGGTTATAAAAATAATTATACACGTGTAAATGACCACGTTCATGGAATTTAAAAAATACTTTCTTATCTTATTTGGTAATACAAAATTAAGCTATGAATGATACTTACAGAGTTTCACATTTTGGAAGCTTGAAAAATGAGAGTTCTTTGGCAGTTTTTTGAGTGTTATGGCAGCCGGTTACAATACACGCCATTACTATGAACTATAATACAATAAAAATAACTTATTGGTACGTAAATTAATAGGAAAATACTTATAAAAAACAGTATTAAATATAAAATTATTCCGTAGAAAATATATGCGAAAGGCCACACAAGAATTTTCAATATTGTACTTTTTCAACACGAAGTAATGGATGCGTGTGTTATACGCTAGACAGCAAGAAAAAGTATGGCGCCCAGCCGGAAACCCGCAAGTTGAATACGTCTAAACGCCCTCTGCTGAGGAAACCGACATTAGTGTTTCACATTTTGACTTCCGGTGATCCCTCTTATTGTTACTCTATGATCTGTATGTTATCTGAAGTCCTAGACTATAAATACTCACTGACTAAGCATAAGAAACACACTTCACTTGTAACACTGGTACTAGTAAGATCTCTGTATCTTGTATATTTCTATTTTCTTTTATAATAAGTAAGTTTAAATTAAAGAATTGTTTTAAAAAATCAATTTAACCCCCCGTCACATAACAAATGCATGTAATATAAGTCACAGCTGATGTCTTCTTTTATTTTTATATTATTTAAGTAAACATTTACCAGAGCCGTTAATTCGAACCGTACAAATAAAATTGATGCGCTTATAAAGTTGCGGATGCTGCAAAGAGATCCGATTCCATACATTGATGGATGGAAATTGAGCAAATGAATAATTTATTTAGAAAGTTTACGTGAATTCTGCAAAAAAGAAATTCAATATATAAGATTTTCGTTTTCTATATGTTATTTATTACGTTAAAATTTTCTAGAATATCCAGATATTTTCTAAATGATTCATCTATTAGAGGCGTAAATTCCCAGAAGCTAAAGGCATTTTTGGGAGTTTTATGTGATTTTTCCCCATGAATTTCTGGATTAATTTAAAAAATATGAAAACATTTTTTGTCGTACCTTATACTTTTTTCTAACTATGTTTATTTTTCTTTTTGTGCAATTTGAGTTTGATAGCCAGATGTCAAGTAATGTTTTGGCCGTATTCTGAATACATGTCCTTAAATCATATGTATACAATTTGTGTATGATTTGATTACGAAATGGGGATTTAATAGAAGAATTGAACAGATAGAATTTAAGCAATTATCAATTAGTTCCTGATGTAAGTATTTTTTTTAAACCAACGTTCAAATATAAGTACAAAGAGCTAAAAAGAAATTGTTTGGAAGAATCTCGCAGTATTTTATGATGCCGTATTACAAAAGAAAAACGTATCTGTCTCTTTGCCGTTTTTTTCCAGAAACCGTGTGATGTAGAACATTTTAATTTGGCGTAGTAATAAAACATATTAACCTGCGCATGCTCCAAAACCGACGCGCAAAAAAAAGACAGAACATGAAGTTTTTTAAAATTGTATATATAGTATGGCATATCGGTTGGACTAAAAATAAGAATATGTTTTTCATAATTTTTAGATAGTATATTTTCAGAGATGTACTGAAACACATGGAAAGATATGTTTACGCATCTTATTTCCGAAATTGCCCAATTTAAAATTATGAAAAAAATATGGTTTTTGAGAGGTCTTCATAAAGATTGTAGAAAATCTATGACTGTAATTCTAGGTCTTATATTTTTTTGAAATCTGCATCGCATTTTAACACCGTTCAAAAATATTTGTTGGCAATACATTTATGATGTAAAAATTATATTTGTAGGTAGTTTACGTACACTAAAATGTTTATAAGTGCCTAAATGTGAACGGACCCCTCGTTGTGCGAGTTATACTCTGACAGGTTTTTTCTGGAAGCTCTGATGTGATAAGAAATCAAGTTGGCTGAATTGATACTCAAACATTTTGTCTCTAATGCCCACCGTGGACATAAAATACAATATTTTTGAAATATTTCATTTTTGCATATTCAATGCAAAAATTATATTCAATTTAAAAGACTCCTATAATATACTAGCTAGTTTGTCTAAAGCAGTCAAAATTGAAAAAAAAAATTAATTGTGGGATATTCTCACACACATGCATGCATTTGTTCATTTAAGTGGTTGTTTTGGTAAATGAATAGGTAAATGAAAAATAAGGTAGATAAAGACGGAAGTTCGGAAGAAAAGTAGTTACAAGCATAATCCCTATAAGAGAAATATATATTAGCAAGTTACTAACTAGCTTAGCTTTACCTAATTTTTCGCGAGGACGAGATTATAATCACCTTCTTTCCTCAAATATATACATTATAGTTCTAGCAGAAAAATATCTCTCTATATTCATCTCTCTCAAAATAAATAATCATAAAAATAAGATCTGTATTCAAAATAAATAAGACTAAACGATTGTATACATTAAAACAAATTAAAAAAAATATATTTCAGCACTTAAATAGTTTTTTATTATATTTATTAAATTACTTCAATTTTCATGAAATATATTGTTTTATTGCATTGTTAAAATATTTTTAATAGTATAATATGCAAGTAGTTTTGGCCAAGGTTTTCTCGAATTCCATCTGCGTGTGGAGATATGTTGTTAATATGATGCAATACAAAATATTTTCAAAATGTTAATCATCAGTAGGTAATCTTTGACCAAAAATCAGAGTAAAAGAAGAACATTGCTGTAACAAATATGGAAATGTACTTATAATATCATGAGCTAGTTTGTGTATTCTGGAACATTGTTTAACATGGAATAATGCATACGGCACGACGGAGGATAATTGTAAAGGGTAAAATGAATGGAGCGTTAGATAATGAACAATTAGTGGATTTCGATCATTAGTAGCGGACTGAAAAAGGCAGTGAAAAAGTTTCTTATAAGAAAACAAGATCCACGCAGTAGAAATATAACACTCGAGAAATACAAATATGAGATAAAAATATACGTTGAAACAGAATATAAGTATACAGTTTGGCCTATTAATATTTGATATTATTTGGCCTCTAAACATCCGGGTCATTGATTTAAATGTAGATAAGCCTCGAGCGTATAAACGTGTCAAAATATGATATGTTATCTATAACGGTATCTATGTGAGCGCCATTACTCACTCTAAAACGTCTTTCTATCTTTTTCACATTCGTGATACGTTGGACATAACCGGGGCTACCAACCTAGTGGTTTTACCACTAAATCTAGTGGATTTAATTCTTCTATATGGGTAATAATTTTTTTAGTGGTTACTAACAATTAAAAAATTAAAACTCACCAATGGTTAGAGGCTCGGGATTCCCAACAAAAAATAATCTGGTAACAATAGATGTCATGTTCCCTAAGTTATCCTTCTCCAGCATATCCGACACATGTCGTATTATTTCTATTTCTTAGCATCGACGTCATTTTATAAACATTAAAAACCTTAGCATGTTATTTATAAACAATTGGGATTTAATTTTATTTAATATTTTGACCTTCTGCGTTGAATGTTACATATTTAATCATATTTATATTACGGCTGGTGTTTTTGTTCTTCCATATTGGCTCCAACGAACTAAGTTTCAGAAAAAAAGCGATGGGCGCTAATGCTATTTTACGTTAATTTTAATCTTGCTAATATATTTGAGATTAGCATGCTATTGCTAAATGCTAAATTAGCAGACAATTTCTGTGACATATGCCGCGTGTATTTTTGTTACGCGTTTTAGTGTTAGCATGTTTAAAACATTGGGTAGCGTATCTTGTTACGGTTGTTTGGAGCGTTAGCATGTTTTATAAATATTTTCACGATTTGTGTTATGTGTAATATAAACAATGAATGCCACTTAGCAGTTATTTGTGAGATGTTAAATAATTGTGAGATAAAACAATTCAATTACAGATATAAATAAAATATACATGGTTGATAATAAAAAAATAATAGATTTAATGATTTTTATTTTTTGTTCCTTTTCTTCCGGGCTTAGTTTCCGCGAAACATATGACGTAATTATTTTTTGCCATTTTCAAAAAGGAACTTGCAAGTCTGTAGCGGTTCTCGACACGCTGGTGCTAATAGCTGCATTCGCTGATGTCTCTTCTGAAGGGTTAATAGAAAATTACACTGTACTTGTGATTGTCTCTCCTTCAGAGTTCTGAATTTTGTTGGATATTGACGCCTACTCGGAATCTTCGGGCACTTCCTCTTGCACTTGGGTTAAAAGTGTTGTGTATGTTGATAGACGATTACGTCTTAAATGTGTTTTTAAATAAGTTACAGATGACTTATAAGAAAATGTTTTTTTACACGGGTTACAAATGGCACGCTTATTAGAAATATTTTCGTAAAAGTTCCATAAGTAAGATGTATAAGCCTGACGACTCATTTCCAATTTATCTCCAAACAAAGGTTGTCAGAAGTGAAAACTTTGGCTCGAACTCCATGCTCGAAGATAGAGCACTTAAAGTTTTTATCAATGCGACGTATCGAATTTTCTCTATAATAGTGGTCAAGGCTCTGTCTTTAGCCCACCATCTCGTTTCTCCGATATTCTGTAATTGTCTCAATTTGTTTTGACCAGCTGTTATTTTTGAAATGTTGTCCACCCGTAAAGATGTGCGCTTAACTGATTCGTGAATAAATACATTGGAGTCTACTGCAAGAGTCCAAATAAATTCTTTGCTTGAGGACAGCTTGACGTCGCGCCTCCAGGCACTAAATTTAAAACATGCGTGAAAATACATTTTGGTACTTCTTCCTTCACTTTCACTTGAAGATCAATATACCTGCTTTCCATATTTCCTGCGCCATCAAAAGATACGGTAATAACATTTTGCAAATTTAAGCCTAACTGGGCTAATTCATGGGTTACAAGTGCTCGGTAATTTTCTCCTGTTAATTTCCGGACACGGACCATGCTGATCGCCATTTCTTGTGGGATTACATTCTTAACATAGCGTATACAAATTACAGCCCGATCAACAACGCCAACATCCTGGTAAAAATCCACAATGAGGCTAAAAGATTTCGCCGCATTGAAATTCACGGTAACCGTGATTCGAATTTCATCATTTGTTTCTTGTACAGTGTCACGGCTGATTTGTACAACAGTTTCCGCTGCCCTACTCTGTTCTGAACTACTTCGAAATAGTATCCAATTATTTTATTTGACTACAATATTGATGATGGTCCTATAAAAGTAAAAAAAATATAGAAACATATAATTTTAGTTATGTCACACAATGTTTTTCCATTACCATAACGAGAAGTCAAAAAAATTCTATTGTTAGACCAAGATGTTGATTCATCCGTCTGTAACGAGTCTCTACTTTCAATAGGAAGTAAGATAATAAATTGAATGAATATTGAATTAATAAATTAGTTAATTCGTTGGGGTTACAGTCACTTATACGAAGATAAAAAAAATCCAAGTTCTTATTTTTGATAATGAGACTCATATATTTTTTATGCCCGCTTAAAGTTGCTGTTCTTAGTGTTCGGGCAGACTGTTTGAGCGGTGCGGCGCAGGCGCGGTTACGCGTTGTCCGATTCCATAGCCATCCCCGTGTGGCCATTACGCACACTCAAGTCGATGTTCTTATGTTTGAATACGTCGCACTGTCACTCCAGCCGAGCACTTAAACAATTCTTTTACACGGTTGTCAATAAAAATGAACTATACTGCTTGTCAATAAAAATCAACTATTTATAAAAATTATACATTCCCTAGAAATAGTCTTTGTATATTTTTAGCTTGAAATTTATAATAACTGTTAAAAAATATAAAAAGAGTGAAAAGGCCTTAACATTTTTGAATGATTTTACCGACCGTAGAAACTATTTTGTTTTTCATACTATTATTATGACAAGTAAAGCAATAAATAAATAATAAAACCACCCAACCCAAGTGCAAAACAGACTCGAACCATGAGGGTACCGTATTGTCCTTGTTAAATTTGTCGATTAATTATGTATTACGTACGTGAAGCTCAGTAGTAAAGTTAGTAGTTTTTATAGTACAGTTAATTACAAATATAACTAGTTTCATATTAATTCCATCAGCTTACAAACAATTATATAAATCGGCATTTCCAATATTTGTTGCTTGAATACAGTTTATGGAACATAATATACAAAAATTCTACCAATCGCTTTAATTTTGAAAATAAAAGTCCTTGCTAGCAAACTATAAGCTAGACTTGTTAAATTAGAAAAAAAACAACTGCATTAAATATTTAATTTATTAACCTGTTGCGTTGCGTTCAGATTTTGAGGATGTTCAAGCTCTTGAGATGTAGACGTAAAAGAAAGTCTGGGCTGCTTTGAATTTGAAGCCGCTGTTTGTAATTCGATCTTTCTTTTATTTTACTTTTTTTCGGAACCACATTTGGGTTAATATACGGTTGAATGGGACTAAATATATATTAATTTAAGTAATTATTACATATAGAGAGTTCAAATTTATAATTTTTTCGGAAGTAATTTAAAAGTAAAATGTAACTTACCTTTTCCATTTTAATGGAAGATTTAGGTTTTCTATGTACTTAATATATAACAAGAATTAAAACCAAATACACGACACTACAACTTTGAACAACATCGATAAATAACAAAAACACGTAATATTATACGTAACTTGCACTGACTAGCGTATCGGTGAGAATAAACAATGGAATACGATGCCGGAAGCGCGAGAGCCTTTAAAAGCAGGCGAGAGCCTTTTAAATCAAATTTCCCGACGTGCGATGTGCTACGACTTCTTTAAAGTTGCGTTCCGTTTCTCCAATAATATGAAAGTAAATGAATACGTTACGTTCCATCTCTGTTAATTTATAGACGTTGTTGACGAGTTCTTATTATGCTATTTTTAATAAAAAAAATGGCAACCCAATAAAGTTGAATTATAATTTATGTATAATTTTTAACTTCCCGTTATGAACACTGATCATTTTCAAAAATTGGGACATTTTCATTTCAGTTCAATTTTCGAAAATCGAACTTTTATCAGATCTAGACGTTTTGAGGTCCTAAGAAGCTATTCTGATTATTTTTATGATAATGTCCCTGTGTTTGCGTGTGTGTGCCTTAAATAATTTTTGAATAGATTGACTCTGGGCTCGCAGCGTTTGAAAGGTATTTAGTAAACTTATATTTCTTGAAAATTTGAACCAAATAAATCTAGTAAATTTTAGGAAAATTCAAATATAATTAATATATAATAATTCAAAAATATATTTTTTAAATATCTTTTAAACGGCTCAACTGTTTGACTCCAAAATCTAATCAGCTCTTTTCCTCAACAAACAACGTCAAATGCCGTATATCAGATCAAAAGCGGTTGATTAATTCAAAAGTTACCGCCGTTCAAAAATTTCCAAAAAACTTTGTAATTTCCTAAACAATCGACTTTTTATAAGGACACAATTTCTAATAGGTACTACTAAAAAACGCGTCGAATGCCCTCAAAATCGATCGATTCATGAGAAGATATTTTCGTAAAAAGTTTTCAAAAAAGTGCCTTTTCAAAATAACTTTCAAATATCTCGAAGGAGCAATATTTTTGAACAGACATTATTTCTTGTACAAAAAACAGCGTCGAATGATACCCTAGTTCAGTAAATATTGTTTTTCAAAAACATGGAAAAACGCCATTCTTGTTTTTCGAGCTCAAGGAGCTCGATATATATATATATATACATACATACATACATATATATATATATATATATATATATATATATATATATATATATATATAGTATATAATAGATGTCGGTCAAAGAAAGACGCTATTTATTGGCTATAAAGGAATAAATTGTCGTACAACTAAAACGTAAAACACGGCCTTTTTCTAATTGAGTGAAAAAAAATATTACACATATTTATTTTAACGATAATTAACTATTTTTCAGTCAAGGAATAATGTCTTTCCTTGTCTGAAACGTATTCCAAGACGCCGTGTATTTACATGCTCGCAATTAATTATTTCTTCAGTAGGTCACGGTCTTCGAAATTGAAATATTTTCGTTTTCCTCTCTTCTCCTTGCTATTTAATTTTTATAATATTGAATCAAAAACAATTATGGTAGGTATAAACTACACCTACTAAATACATCTTGGATACCTGTCACTGTTACATCATTAATAAAGTTAATTACTGTAAGTAAACAGGGGACGGAAATAAACAAGAAGTACACACACGTGATCTGAAATGATTTTCCCACGCCCTCTGCCAGTCATATATCACCAACTAGCGACCTAGGCGAAGCAGAGACTATGAAATTATGAGTATAACATGAATTTTGATCTGTTCACAATGGTGACTAGACTTTGCGTCGATTATTTCAATGCCTGCTATGTCCCAGGGATTAAGGATTTATTAAAAAAATGACGTATTATTGCGATCTCTTCAAGCGTGATTTGCTTATTTTTGAGTGTCAGGACGCAGAATCTGAGAAGAAAGGATTAGTGAGGAGGGATTGCAAGGAATTAAGAGTCAAACAAGATAAAGAGTTTGTGAATCTTACAACTAGAGTACAGAGCGTACCACAAAAAACTTCAAGGTGTCCTTTGGAAGGCGAAAGTACGCGGAATATGCTGTAGCTATTTATTGTGAATTATAGATACCGCTATCGAATTCAGTACTTTAAATTTAGTCGAAATTAAATATAGTGACAATTTATTTCGAGACAAATGCCACTATCTTGAAACTCAAAATGTGAAATTTAAATTCAGCTCCTCAAGCTTAGTCAAAATCGAATATAATGCGATTTATTGTGGGAAAAACGGGTGCCATCTTGGTTCTCAAAACATTGTAAATTTCGAATTCAACACCATAAAGTTAGTCGAAATTTAATATAGTGAAGATTTATTTCGAGATAGATCAATATCGCTATCTTCGATATTAAAAACATTGTGAAATTCAATTTTGCCACCCTAAAGATAATCGAAATGGAATATAAGAGATAGATGTCTTTATTTTGATTCTCAAATACCTAGGTTGTGAAATTCGAATCTAGCACTCAAAATCGAATATAGTGACTATTTGTTTCTAGATAGATGCCGCCACTTTGAAGCTCAAAAATGTTGTGGAATTCGAATTCAGCATAGCAAAGTTAATCGAAATCGAATGTAGATATGATTACTGCAAGAGATACAGATGCTATCATCCTGGATCTAAAAAATATTGTGAAATTTAAATTCAGACCCTAAGGTAGTCGAACTCTAATATAATGACAGTTGATTGCGAGAGAGACTGATGTCATCATCTCGAAACTCAACAACATTGTGAAGTTCGCACTCGAAAACGAGTAGAGTGAGATTTATTTTAAGATGCAGCCATCTTCGATTTATTGCTAGAGAAACAGATGCCGAAATTGATTCAATTTGGTGGTAAACAGTAGCAAGCACTGCAGTGGCTAAACCCTATCACAAAGTGAAAAGTTTTAATTTTCTTCCCACTGTCCCCTATTGAAATTAATACTGGTATTGTGAGTGTTCAGAATCATACGCTCTATACTTATCAAGTTAAGGTCTTGTCAATTCAGCAGCCTTTGAAGAACACTGCACGATAAACCCGAAAATATTCATAGTTAAATAAAATTTCGAAAATATGTGTTGGGATTACCGCAACCTGCTTTGATTGATTGATTGATTCTAATATTGTGGGTGTTCGGTATTATAAATTTTGTACTTTCGTCTATTTGAGGTGTTTCTTACAAAATATTTTCAAATTCATCATGATTGAAAAATGAATATAAAAACTCGCATCTCTACTTTTATAGCATTAATGTGTCACTTACATGTTACAATGTGTAAAAAAATAATAAAGTAAAGAGAAAAACATTCCAGTATTTTTACTTCCAAGTTGTGTTTAAAAATAAAATTTTTCCGGATCACTGTGCGAAAGATGCGTAATATTTTCTTTGTATCAATATCTTGATTTGATCCAGATCGTAACTATATAATATTATAAGTGATCATATTAGATAGTCACGATTCAATATTCGAAAAATTGTATCGATCAGTCAACTACGGAATAGGAGACTTGGATATAAACAACAGTTCATTTATTATTTAGTTAAAATAAGAAATAACAATACTCATGAAAAGTATACAATATGGAAGTTGTAGGTAAGAAACAGAATATATTACAATATTTGGATAGGTCGTGTAACAGCTTCCTCTGTTATTGATATACTACTACTACTAATGAAAAATATTTTGGTAATTGCTTTTGTAATCAATAAATTTATAGTCATTACAAATTTCAATTTTTAAATTGTAGGCTTTTTAAAATTAATAGTTTTGTCTAGGATCTAATCTATTTTGAGTTTCAGTTAAGGTATGATTCGTGGAAGAAAATAGATGTTCTCATGGAACTCTATAAATTATAATTAATCAACAAAAATGAATACAGATTGTACAGCTACTACAGTCACAGCGGTCTTCTGCTCCTTCTTAATGTATGGGTAGTGCTCATTTGTATTATTATAACTTTGATCCGGGTGTCAATACCATTACCATGTGATAATTTATTATCTACATTAGTATTATTATTTAATTAATATTTCTTATCGAAAACTAGTCACATTTTTTGTCATTAGATATATTGTGTTTAATTTGTAAACAAGAACATACTATATCTTAAAGATTAAAAATGATATGATAAATGGTTTTCGTGATAAACTACTTAAGCATTGAATATCAAAAATAAATTAAATATCAATTAATCAGTAATTTTTAAAGGATGAGATAATATAACTAAAAAATTGGTCAAGTGCAAGCTATGCTTGCACAATTAATGCTGCGTATACATGGAGCGGAGTGGGGGGCATCTCGACTGAGCCAAACTAAAATTGTTTAAATAAGTGTGAGGCAAGTTGTTAATTACATCATGAACCATTAATTTTAGAAAAAAGTTTTCAAAAACTTTTTCTCTAAAATCACTGGTTCAGCAGCTGTAAGGAAACAAATAATTAAATTGTTTATAGCAATTAATCGCATTAACATTTTTCAATCCTGCTAATTTTGGTTCAATTTATATCTATTCCCAATGTTTATGACTTTTCCAGATTTTTCTGAGTGCTTTTGATGATGAGGGTGGGGGACAGGAATTTGTAAGCGTTTTTACAAATTTTTAAGAAACTATATCATATATATTGGTGAATTTGTCCTTTAATAAGTTTTCATTTGACTTGAAATTTTTTTTTATTTCTTAGTTTACCACTTGAAATTAACCCCTAGAATCAAAATTTAACATTTAATACTTCACGTATAATTGGCCACATGATCTTTCTCTGTGTTAAATTTCAAATTTTCATGTTGGATAGTTTACATGAGTGTTCCGGTTAGGCTATTTTTCCACGGAATACTAAAAGAAATAAATACAGATTAAGCTTAGTGTATTTTTTATTGGTTACTACTTCATTGAAACATGGAAACAATTCTGTCAGTCCTATGGTTCTACGAGTAAGAAATGTATTTCATTCATGTTTTTCATAAGGACTGTAGATTTTTTACATTTTGCGTAGTTCTGGTTCAAGAAAAACTTAAATATATTTAAAAAAAAATCACGTTTGGCCTGTAGTTCAATTAATGGTTGGTTTATTTATCTATTGAAACGTAACTTAAGATTATATCACTTGTTAAAGACTAGAATTGTGTATTTTAATTATGTACCAAAATCAAAGAATATGTAACTAATAGGAACATTCCAAAAAGAAAAATTTTTACAAAATCTAGGTATAATGGATAAATTAACATAATGTTAGATTAAGTATTCCATCGTAGCATTTCAAACACAATTTTTGGTCTTGATGAGTGAATAAAATAGTCACATGAATTTGATAAATGATTTATTTACAACAAAATGATGTATAGCTAATTTAGAAGTTAATTTATATCAATGTTGCTTCAAGAAGAAATTATGTATATCTAATCTAATACATAGTATATAAATATCTGAAGAAATGTCATATTAGTGGTATTTTTTTAGAATAAGAAAAACTTTCAGTACAAAATCTTGATTTTCCTTGGTTTTAATTTAATATTATGAGGCAGAAGAAACCTAAATGTAAAGTGTCTTAAAGAAATTGTAAATTATGCCACTCGAAAAGAGTTTGTTATTACATAACTGCCACTTGAAACGAGTTTGTTACTGGTTCAAAATGTCGTTCATGTGATTGAAGTTTCACACATTTTTCACTAAGGTCCCAAACAGCAGTTGCCAGTTTATCATCCTTCGCTTTCCTTGATGTAGCGGCTTTTTTACAATCTACAAAATACTCTCCACTAACACATTCAACTTCTGGTGCCACAGCTAGATATATAATAGTTTGGGCTCCTTCATACACAGATTTACTGTAGGCCCCAATAGAAAGTGCAAATGGATACCGAACAACGGCAGGCATATTTCTAAATATATCCGTTCCTACAAAACCCGGATGAAGCGAGTTGCAAGTTACAGCACTTTCAGGTATACGTTTTTTTAGCTCATTTGCCATCAAAATGTTGTACAACTTACTATTATTGTACACAATGGATCCATTATAAGATTTCTCCATGTTAAAGTCTTGCAAGTTTACTCGAGCAGAACTGTGTAAAGTAGAGGATACCATTATTATCCTGCTAGGTGCGGATTCTTTTATCCTACCTAATAAGAGGTTGGTAAACAAGAATGGTCCAAAGTGATTAACTTGTAACCCCAACTGCAAACCATCTTCAGATTTACGGTTTCCAAGAAAAGCGGCACCCGCGTTGTTTATTAAGATATGTATTCTAAATTCTGTTTCAAGTATTTCTTTTGCACAGTTCCTTACAGATTTCAAGGATGCAAAATCAACTATTCTCACTATTACATCGAGGTTTGATGTCTCTCTAATGATGGCCTGCTGCGCTTCTGTAGCCTTTTCGAGATTACGGCATGCTAGGATTACACGAGCTCTTCGTTTGGCAAAATCCCGAGCTGCCTCATATCCAATGCCTGTATTGGCTCCTGTTACAATCACCGTTTTACCTATCAAATCAAAATCACACCGACACATGCCACTTGTTAATTTTAAATAGATTTTGAGAAGAATAAGAAATAAAATAATAGCGCCTAAAACGATAGTTAAAATAAAGTACCACTCCATAGTTATAATTTTTAATCAATAGTGTCAACACTAAAGCATTGTGGGGACTAATATTTAATCTGCAAATTCTTGTTTATATCTGGAATCATTATAATCAATTTATATTATCCGTTAGTGATTACAATTTAAGCTTGCATATCTAACAATATCAATCCATTTCAACAGATTTATTTTCTTTTCAAATACAAGTGAAGCAGAGGGACAACAATTAATCCGTAAAAGATGGTAGAAATGATAAATTATGGTGGGCAGTATTAAATTAGATATTATATTAACAGAGAAAACATTTTTTGATCCGTATAAAATTCAAGTGTATATCCTCTTGGTCGAAGTAGTACTTGCAACACTGTTTTCTTAGTTTTTGATGTAATAATTATTTAAGATTAGCGATTTTCCAAAAATGCTTTTATTGCTAAAACAACCTATTCTATTTCTATCTGAGAGGCTAAATATAAATCTTATTATCTGCAATTTTAATGAATTCGTAATTTCTCTACATTTCTACTCACGAAATTCAATCCCTCAAGGTGTGAAAATACACTTTCGGGGGTTGAATTTTGGAAAATACTATTTTAACGGGGACCTAGAAGCCAAGAGAAGTCAAGTGCTAAAATTCAAGTTTATAGGCTGTATAGTTTTGGAGATTTGAATCATTTGATCAGTGTGCGAGACTTTTGTCTAGTCAGTTAATAAAAATGTATTTATGTACCCATTTATTTATTAAATTGCTGTTACAGAAATACTATTAAAAACTTTTGCATTTCAGTAACAATATATAAAAAAAGCTTTATATTTAATAGAGAGAAATATAATACTTCTCAACAAATAATTATTAATGTAATTGATTAGTTAATCTAGCTTGGGAAATTGCAGAATATCTTGATAAATTTTCATTGTAGCTAGATATAAAATTCTTCCCCTAAAGAAAAGAATTTAAACAAGTCTTGAAAATTCATTAAGCGGCCAGGAGAAAACTGGTAAATACCTAGCTTATTACATAATTTCTTTTTGAGATATTTCAGACTTAGTTTTGCTTGTGTCAACTGTCAGACAAGTTTCATTAGTTAGTGTCACAATAGATAGAAACATATGAACATGGCATGAATATAAGCCTTAGTAGCAATGATAAAATGCCATTGTTCTCTCCTGTTACCTGTTTCATTGTCAAACACATGTTTCAGTCATTATTTCGCAGTTGTTTTCTTTTATTCTACTATTGTATAATGAATATATATATATATATATATATATATATATATGTATATATATATATATATATATATATATATATATATATATATATATATTATATGTGTGTGTGTGTATATATACCGATATATATATAATAAATAAGTATTTACAGCCTAATAGTATCTAATATTATAATTTTTCTGTTTTAATAGAATCAATTCTTATATATTGCTGTCCTACATCATAGTTCATGACAATTATGCCAATGGTATGACGATTCTCTTATTTTTACTCTTCATAAATACAGGCATAGATTATATATTAATAATCAATATTTGTGACTACAGTTTTTTGTGTTATTTTTCCGAATCCAGAGCAATTGTTAAGAGTGAGTAGATTGTGGGTGAATCTATTGTTTCCAGCTTCTGTGACCATTTATGTTTTACTTAGTTTTTAGTTTCAAAAAGTATGAGTTATTTTTCTTTATTTTATTGTAGCGCGTTATTAAGTATGTATATTTTACTGCTAATTATATATTTACATCAGGTGTCATTTTAAGACGATGCCTTACTCAGGTTAAAAAACTTGTACAAATAACATATAGTATAAATAGCAGGCGACAAAGGTAAATATGAAACTCTGTTCATGTTTTCTCAATATATAATAAGTATAATTTTCATTAAAACACTTTTTAAATAATGACATGTTTAATTAATAATGTGGTTTGATAATATTATAATTTTTTAATTTTTTTGCGATAGATAAAAAATATCTCTAATTTAAAAATTCTGATTTAAAATAATCGTCAAAGGTTATTAATGTAAATGTCACCAGACATAACATTTTAAGGACATTTTACACATTAACAATTCGGGCAGTGGAAATAATGCAAAACAGACACAATAAAATTCATAACATTTCGTTAACTATACACATATTGAAACACAGTCACTTGGAATGCATAATATGTTGACACAGTGTTAAATTAATTATATGTGAAATATACATAGCATTTTTGCTGTGTGTATATATGCTTGTTGATTAATAAAATTTTAGTATGAAATATTTGCCAATTATTATTTAATAAATTATTGTACAGTACATATTTCTTATCCATAGGACCGTGCAATTTTTCCAAATATTTGAAAATTCAAAAATACTACATTTTAAACTTTACATATTTGAGTTATATAAAATAGAAAGTTTTGAATGACTATATGTGGCAACTGTTCACAAATAATGTTTTTCATGTGGTTGTAAATTAACACATTTCTCACTTTCCTCCCAAAATTTCTTCGCAAATTCAACGTCTTTAGCTTTAGCCGACATTATAGATTTTTTGCAATCAACAAAGTATTCTCCGCCTATATATTCTACTTCTGGAGAAACAGCTAAAAAAATTATTGTTTGAGCTCCTTCATATGGTGTTTTAAAAAACCAATTGATTATAAGATGTAGTGGGGCCCTGATAAAATACGGTATATTTCTAAGTAAGTCACTCATCACAATACCAGGATTCAGTGAATTAGCCGTGACACCAGAACCAGCTAGTCGTCTCGATATTTCATTAGCAACAAGTATGTTTCCTAGTTTACTGTTGCAATATATTAATCTTTCTTGCCATTTACGATCCAGATTGATATCATTTAAATCAATATTTGCCAATTTATGACACCAGCTTGATACCATTATTATTTTACTTGGAGCTGATTCTCTCAATTTCCCTAGAAGTAAGTTGGTTAATAAAAATGGACCGAAATGATTGACTTGCGTTCCAATATCCAAGCCGTCTTCTGATTTTTTATTACCTAGTCTACCAGCTCCAACATTGTTCACCAATATATGAAGTTTAGGTTCATTGGCAAGTATGTCCTTAGCGAACGCTCGAATGGATGTTAGTGAAGAAAAATCCACATACTTGCATGTAACATTTGCATTATAAGTTTCATGTAAAATATTATCTCTTGCTTTTTCACCTTTTTCAATATCTCGACATGCGATGATAACTCTAGCACCGCGTCTGGCAAATTCCTTTGCAGCCTCATATCCAATACACGAGTTCCCGCCAGTTACAATGACAGTTTTTCCATCTAGCCTGCACGTGTTTCTACACTTGCCAGTGGTCTTTTTTATAAAGATTTTAATAGCAATTAGGCCAGTAATAATAGCGACTAGAAACATCTTTAACACACTATTAATTGTTTACATAAATTCCCACAAATATCAGTCGTTATTGATTATAGAATTTATGAAGTATCGCTTTGTACATGTTATATCAATGAGTTTGTTTTACTATTGGTTATTAACGTAAACTATAAATGTGAACCTTTTCCTAATATTTATCAATCTAACTTGCACTCACGTTTAATGCCCAATTGCGACTAACAGTTTCTCGGGTTTAGTTCAAAGCAAGTACAGCTTGTATCGAAACAATCAGCGCACTTGTTACCTCCAATTATAAATTATGACGATCATATGTACATATATATCGTTAAATTGATACATGCGAAGTTTACGAAAATGTTAAAAACATGGCAATAGATAATAGTAGTCTTATATTTTGTCCATTTTCTATTTTGTAAAATATAATTCCCTTACAAGAATTAATTGTTAAGATTATATAAGAATTATTTGTTAAGATTACCTGTATATTTAATGTAACAAATACGTCATATACTATAAACACAAAAATACAAGCAAACATGTAACCCCACATTGAAACTAAACGTGTCAGATATTTTGACTTACGATGACATTTGCATGTTTTTTGTAGTTTTCCAAGCTTTTCATTATGCAGCGCACTGAAGATAAAAACCGTATAGGTAAATGTCTATTTAAATAATATATTTATCTCATAATTGAAGAAATAAAACTCCATGGAAAAAAAATATGTAATATTGTTTTATGCATGTATTTTCATATTTTAATTTTTTACGATTCTTTAAATATGGATAACATTTATATTCATTTATGATTTATTCATGGATTCTCCTTAAATCAGAATGTGTAATATAATATATAATTGATTTTATTTAATTTTATCGATAGATATGTTAATTACCAAGAAGTGACGAATAGGTAAGTTTCGTATGTTTGTAATCTTTCGGTACACTGTTTTATGAGGTTATTAACATCAATATGGATAATCAATTCGATTCATTGTCATTTTAAGATATATGAGTTTTAGATATATTTATTAAATTTACATTTATAAAAGTTATTAAAAAATTACAATTTTCATTAGGAATATAATTTAGGTAATTAATTATATAACTTAGTAACGTATCTATACGTATGTGTATTTAAGTAGAGCTGTTACTCTCCAAAAATGCAAAAGACCAAGCACTGAAAAAAGTAACATATAGGTAACTTTTTAGAATTTTAAAGATATCAAAAAAATTTGTAATTCAAAGTAGCTAGTTAGCAGTAAATAAATCGGCGGATATAGTAGAGAACGTTTGAAAGTTTGGCGTTCCTAGTAGAAAACACAGTACTTTTAGTGTACATATTACGCCCATTTACATTGCTTTCTTGATCATCACAAGCTATGGTTTGATCTTTTTATTAACCTTGAGACAGGCGCGCATATAAAAGTTGCTGAAATCGGCCCATGTATTAAATTGATACGAACCTATTTAAATCAGTACATATCACAAATTTGATATTATTCCATTTTTTCACAACATAAAGATCACCAGGCGTTTATATTTCTAAAAAAAAATTTGTTGGGAAAAACAGAAACGAGAGTATAAATAAAATATATAAAAATGATACACTTAAAGTATGTAAATTATCCGAACTTCGATGATGCAAAAACTATAAATATCAAGAACACATTATTTGCTTACCCCAATCATTTAGAATGTAATGCACATGGCAGTCTTATGTTGGCGCAAATTAGAATATTACATTATATAACACATGTGGGTTCTGTGAGCCTTTACTTTTCATTTTCCAAAAAAAATTCGCACTTCTTCCTGCTGGAAACGCACCCAGATTGAATTTCTTCACAATCATCTTAAATTTCAGTCTTCCTTGTTTTTAAATTTTGTTTTAAGTTCAGCAGGAACTCTTTTTCGCTCATGTACATTTTTCCAAAAAGCTAATTTGCCAACGCCCTCAGCCTTTTCATAGTTTTATTTCCATTAACTAAATTAATAGTTTGAGCGTTTGTTCCAGTTACATTAAGCATGAAAAAATATAACCATTAGCCATCGTTTTGTATTTCTGCCCTTGTTACATAAAGCGCACATTTTATTAACAGTATCGATTCCACTTGGGATATGTTATAAAAACTAATGATTTCAGGCTTTTTTTTAACTTTATTGATTGCAATACCATCGTGCAAACTATGTATAAGGATTATATTCATGTTCTTTCTAGGAGCACAAGATACAATTTTAGCTTCTTTAGGTATTTCTAACTTATTTTTTCCACCGTTCCCATAAATTACAAGTTTTATTTGGCTATATCGCATACACAGCTAGTTAACAAATTATCACTAGTTATATTCTCTCCGATTTGTAAATTGCTGAGAGTACCGTGAAAAAATCGCTGACACAATATATTGTGTCGTGATATTAGTGCCATTTGATGATAAATTAATAAACTATTGGTTACTCTACTGTCATTTTTTCACTGAAGTCCCCATACGTATCAAGTGTATTTAGTATGTCTAAATATTGTGCAATGTGTTCAATAAAAGCATTTGAATAGTTCATAAAAACAATACAGCGTTTAGTTTTTGAAAAGTCGAATCGCATATTCATTCATGATATAACCTCTGTACCTTCAATGACGTTTATTATAGAGTAATCCAGAAGGCGCATACGCACAAATCAGTTCACGGTCGCGGTGAAGCCAAAAATCGGCGGAGTCCATGGTTAATAACGTCGTAACCGTTAGTAAACTGGCCACAGTTTTGAAGTGAAACTTCTTTAGGCACTCCTGCGCACTGCACTTTGAAGTAAAAACTTATTCTGGGCAGTGAACGAAGTTGAGGCTTTCGCTCAGTTTAATGACACTGAATCGAGTAAACTTGGTCCACTGCGGCATCGGCCGAGCGAGTTCGCTATTTAACACGGAGTGCGTCCTTTTAAGAATTATGTTCTATTTTTTAATAATGTTTTCCGATTAATTCTCCATTCATTGTATTGTCGGTTCTTTCCGGCCAGCTTCGTGTTTTTGTCGGCTCTTTCCGACTTAATTCGAAAAGCTCGTTTATACAAGTGTATTGCATTACTGTCTTAAAATAAAACGTTAAAAACTTTATATAAACATTATCGGGTTCGTCCGGGATTTGAAGCCGGACTTTTCGCACCCAAAGCGAACATCATGCCCTTAGACCAACAAGCGGTTGTTGTGGTTTCAGAAATGTTGAATATATGTCGTAATGATAAATTTTGATCGTTTATTGTATGAGTAAGCCTAGTTTTAAAAATAAAATTATTTTTAATTATGAAATATTTTTGGCAACGTTTTTCAACAGATGACACTATAGGTTTTGGTTCAAATCTTTGCTTGCGCTACGGTTTTTTAATATAATACGTGAATGTTATTGTATATAATCTGTTTAATAATTAAAATGTGTACGTTTGATATATACGTCGCGGTGAAGCCAAAAATCGCGCTCCGCCTACTAGCGCCCTCCCCCAACGCGCACGGTGTTACTAGCAGAATAAATTTACCCACGAACTTCAGGAAATCGACGCATATAAATATATTTGCTTGCAGCAGTAGGATTCACATTTGCATCAATTTATATGGTCATGGCTTGGCTTATTTGAAGTATTATTAAGGCCGCCATGTTAAATTTCTAAAATGTTTATTCTGACCACAACCAATGGCCAAAGTATTTAGATTAAAATTATTTAAAAACTTTGTCACATTTTACCATTTTATTCATCACTTAACACTTTTAATGCAAAAAGAAAACAATTACCTTAGTGTCTTAAAGTAAAAAGAGATGTGAAAAAGCCCATAATAAAAGTTTGAAAATATTCGATCTCAGACTAAAGAAATTAAAAATAGGACGAAACAATTATTTATATTAATTAGCATTCAATGTCGTAATAACATTTCTTCATATATTTTAAACAATATCGGTTCTCATTTTTCAAGAAATTAAAGAAAACGGCGCAAATGAATGAATGTAACATGTGTTTCTTGCTGTAATCCTACATAATTATAGTGATTGTATACGTAATACGTAAAATATTCTAAAATTTAATACGATAACGGGAATTCAATCGTTACACTAAATTCTCCAACGACATTTTCCATATCCCAATTTTGTTTACAAATAAAATTTTACATTTTTCAGTATCGAGCAATTAAGATGTTTTAATTTGGGTAAACAATTTTCTAAGAGGTGACAACACCAATAAAAATGGCGCGCTTCTGTTAATAATAATCTACTTCGATATTTTAAAATTGCATAGTTAATTGAAAATGAAATTAAGTAATAGTTTTTACGTATGAAAAGTAATCCCTATTTGTTTCTTTTTCAGTCCAGTAATATTTTTGCAGGTGGGAATAGCATAAGCCGGCATTTTAAGCTATATTGTCGCGTAGAAAGTACATAACCTTTCAGAGCCATGTCTTAAATTGCACTGACAGCCGTGTTTTAAAACTACGCATTTTATGCGTAGTTTTTTGGACACACTTTTGCGCGTGTTCTCGCCTTCTGGAGTACTCTTTACTCTAAGTTTCTGTCAATAAAATACTGCACCTATATTGACAAATATGTAACCAACAGTTCTTATTTCTATAATTTTCAAGCAATCTCCATGGTTCTTGCACGGTCCCTATAAGAGCTGCCTTCTACGTAACTAGGACATCGCCAGGGCTTAGAATGACACTTTTCACTTTACCAATAAACCAGTTTTACACATATTACGTTGTCACGTACATGTAAGCTAGAATGCCATTATTATTAAAATATAAAGGCTTACATACAATTGAACTATTCTAAAAGATTTCAAGGAGAACAAAGGAAATTAGAATGAAGTTAAGAACATGTCACTAAGTAAAACGTCGTATTAACTAATTTTTTTTATAAAAATAGACCTATAGTCTTTGTTGCAGGTCATGTTTAGTGTTGTAATAGAGTAGAATTGCTGGTGGAGATTAGATGTTGAACAAACGGAAAACTGGGTTATAATAAATACATATTCCAGATTATTGGTAACAATTTAATCGAGAGATTAACAGTAGGTATTATCTTACCTCTTTATAGAGAAATCAATTTAATCCGCATATCGTATATTTAAAATTTGATTTGAAGTAGTAAAGGACAGTTAATTGTTAATTCTGAAATATAGTATTTCTTAGTCTCTAGTCGTTTACGATATGTCTAGCATCTTTCGAAAAGTACCAGAAATTTAAATACAATAATTTTAATACCTACATTACCATTTTAGCATTCTTGGTCGGTCGGTCCGACAATAAAGTGAAAGTTATTTTTCAGTATGCGGTTTTATAATAATCAAAACCTCGGTAAACGAAATATATAAGGTTATTAATATTCAGTTGTGGTATGTAAAATTAATAGATTTTTGCGTGCGACTCTACTCGCGGGCACGATTTGATTCACACAATTTTAGTGACAATGAGATTTATAGTCCATGGTTAATAACGTCGTAACCGTTAGTAAACTGGCGACAGTTTTGAAGTGAAACTTCTTTAGGCACTCCTGCGCACTGCACTTTGAAGTAAAAACGTATTCTGGGCAGTGAATGAAGTTGAGGCTTTCGCCCAGTTTAATGACACTGAATCGAGTAAACTTGGTTCACTTCGGCATCGGCCGAGCGAGTTCGCTATTTAACAGAGAGTGCGTCCTTTTAAGAATTATGTTCTATTTTTTAATAATATTTTCCGATTAATTCTCCATTCATTGTATTGTCGGTTCTTTCCGAGTCAATTTCAGCCAGCTCCGTGTTTTTGTCGGCTCTTTCCGACTTAATTCGAACAGCTCGTTTATACAAGTGTATTGCATTACTGTCTTAAAATAAAACGTTAAAAACTTAAATAAACATTATCGGGTTCGTCCGGGATTTGAAGCCGGACTTTTCGCACCCAAAGCGAACATCATGCCCTTAGACCAACAAGCGGTTGTTGTGGTTTTAGAAATTTTGAATATATATCGTAATGATAAATTTTGATCGTGTATTGTATGAGTAAGCCCAGTTTTAAAAATGAAATAATTTTTAATTATGAAATATTTTTGGCAACGTTTTTCAATAGATGACACTATAGGTTTTGGTTCAGATCTTTGCTTGCGCTACGGTTTTTTAATATAATACGTGAATGTTATTGTATATAATCTGTTTAATAATTAAAGTGTGTACGTTTGATATATTATATGAGAGTATTTTAATACAATAAGCGTAAGTTGTTGAAGTAAAATTTCTTTGGGCACGATTTGAGTAACTTCACCATCGACCAGGTCAGGGTCTAATGATGAGTTTTGGAGATGAACACTGTAACTCTTTAATAGTTAGTCGTAAATTAATCGTGATTCAAGATATTGGCTACTGGCAGTAGTTATTTTCCAAAATAGCTGGCTACACCATCGATCACCATCTTCAAAGAAGTTTTCGCAACTGCGTGTAATGTTTACTCGCACTCAATCTTTTGTATTTCAAAATAATTATAATCACGCGTTGTTCCTGTAACATCAATGTAATTATATATATATATATATATATATATATACATATACATATACATATACATATACATACACATACACATACACATACACATACACATACACATACACATACACCTACACATACACATACACATACACATACACATACACATACACATACACATACACATACACATACACATACACATACACCTACACATACACATACACATACATATACACATACACATACACATACACATACACATCCACATACACATACACATACACATACACATACACATACACATACACATACACATACACATACACATACACATACACATACACATACACATACACATACACATACACATACACATACACATACACATACACATACACATACACATACACATATACATATACATATGTAAAGAAAACTTATAGGTATCCCTTCATTTAAACTTTGCCGCGTTATCTATGATAAGTTCCATAGAGGTCGCTATTAGCTTTCGTATCAAACGTCAAAAGATTTTGAGAGGTTAGATTTGTTTTTGATTCAGTATTTTATTGTAAAAAGCTTACCTGTCGAATTCAGATGATAAACCCGAAATAAGGGCTTTAAATGTTGTTTCTTTTATCCACAGGTGAGTAAATGTTTAGTTTATAAGATAATGTTACTAGCAAATTGTAGAAGGAACGTTTTACAAGTAAATAAATCTTTTATCCACAGAAACGCAATTACGTCTTTATTTCAACAAGTTCGAAACAGAATCCAATAAAAACATTATAAAACAACATTTTCTGCATATATTTCGAGAGAATAATGGATAAGTTAAGATTTGATTTTGCTGTGAAGACAGCATCCGTGGGAAAAACCAACATTTTATGCTTAACCTCAATTGCCACAACTAGTGGTCAGATCTTTGGAATACCACCGGAATATCAACCAGTGAATCAACACAAAGCAATTATGAGTACTACAAACTATGCCAAAATAAAAAAAACATTGCAAAGAAGACACCAAACAAGGAAAATTTGGATAACTTTGACAGATGAGATATCGGAAGCATATGTGGATGAGGCTCAAAACTTGCAGTTTAATGATGTTTATCTAGAAGAAATAATAGAAACTGAATGTGATCCAGAGTCTAAATCTAGTGGCTCAAACAACTCTTTGGAAAAACTGTTAGAAAAATTACTCGAAGAAAAAGAACAAAAATCAGAAACTCAAAATCTAGGCAAGATAGCGAAGAATTTTATGATAGAAAAGTTCACAAGTAAAACCACTAATGCCCACCAGTGGATTAATAATTTTAATAAAGAATATGAACGTTTCAAAGTCAACGAAGACAAAAAGAAAATAGAGATTTTGAAAAATTTTATGGAGTCGTCACGTGTACATTGGTACGACTGTATGCTAATAAAATACACAGTAGAATCAGAGTGGAACTAATGGGAGAAATGCTTCTGTGAGACATTTGCAAATAAAGGTTGGTCATCCATGAGATATGCTCTAGGTTTTAAATACCAAGCAGGTCCGTTACTCGAGTACGCTCTAAAGAAAGAGAAATTACTTCTGGAAGTTAGGAAGAACATTGATACTGGGACTCTTATTGATCTCATAGCATTCGGCTTGCCTAATTTTGTTGCCGATAAAATCGACAGAGAAACTTTGCAACAAACAGAAGATTTGTATAATGAAATAGGAAACTTTGCACCTCGTTTGGAAAACTAAGTATGAAAAAAAAGGATTTACAAATTCTGACCTTAAACAAAAAAAAATGTAAGAAAGAAAACCATGCCAAATTTGTGCCAATGAAAAAAAAGGGAAACGCTATTACCCATAGGAGAATTGCTGGTTTGAACAGTAAATAACTCAGAAATAGAAACAGAACTGAATAACGAAGATCCAAAAAACTAGAGGTGCCACCATTAATAAAAATAAATTTACTATTGAATGACACTGTGAAAGTAACTGGAATTTATGATTCAGGTTCAAATGTGTCATTAATTAATGCTAAATTATTAAATATACGGAATGAAGAAAAAAGTACAGATAATACACAAATAGTAAATTTAAAGACTATTAATGGTGAGAAAAAAACAAAAGGTATGGTTACATTAAAAATTAAAATATATAATGTAGAACAAAACATGGATATTTTTGTCATAGACAAAGAAAATTTTAAATATGATTTCCTAATTGGTTTAGATTGTATAAGAAAATTCAAGCTTAATCAAAATGAAGACTTAAAAATAACACAAAAAGGTCAGAAAGAAGAGCTTAATATAAAAAACGATACAAATGTCAACATTCCTGATGTACTAGGATTAGGAAGCCCTAGAATGGAGAAGGTGAAAAACGAAATAAACTTCAATGAACATATTAAAATGGATAAATTTGAAAAGATCGTTAATCATCTAGATAAACAACAACAATTAGAGATTGACGAGCTCATAGACAAATTTAAGACTGTCTTTGCTAAGGATAAATATGATGTCGGCACTGTACGAGATTATGAAGCTCATATTGACGTGATGGTGGATAAATACTGCTGCAAACGTCCATACAGATGTATAGCTGAAGATAGAAGAGAGATAGAAAAACAAATGTCAAAATTATTAGAGAAAAATTTGATTGAGGAATCATATAGCCCGTTTGCTGCCCCAGTAACTCTGGCTTATAAAAAGGAAGATGAACGAAAAACAAGACTTTGTATAGATTTCAGGGAATTGAACAAGATAATCGTCCCACAATCACAGCCATTTCCATTGATTGAAGATCTAATGACAAAAACAGTAAACTGTAAGTATTTCTCAACGTTTGATATTAATTCAGCGTTTTGGTCAATTCCATTGAAAGTACAGGATAGGTACAAAACGGCCTTTGTTACTCAGGAAGGTCATTTTTAATGGACATGCTTACCATTTGGACTAAAAACTGCTCCAGCCATTTTTAAAAGGATAATCATAAGAAAGAATAAGCTCTCTGATTTTGCAGTAAGTTTCATAGATGATATACTCATTTATTCAAAAACCTTTGAAGAACATATGTCACATATATCACGGTTACTGGAGGCAATACAAACGGAAGGGTTTAGACTAAAACTTACCAAGTGCATATTTGCAAGTAGTTAGTGTAACTGGTCCAAGATGATAGCACTGTGTGGCACAAGTTTGTGCCACACAGTGCTATCATCTTGGACCAGTTACACAATTTGTTAAAGAAAGATGTGAAATTCGTGTGGACTGAAGAATGTCAAAAATCATTTGATAAAATGAAAACACTACTGTGCTCTGTACCAATGCTGAAAATTTATGATCCAGAATTACCAATAAACATTTATACAGACGCAAGTGCAAAAGGAACAGGCGCAGTGTTAAAACAACCTGATAAAAATGGAGACAATAAACCAGTTGCTTATTATTCAAAAATATTAACAGATACACAAAAAAAGAAGGCAATATACCTAGAATGTTTAGAAATAAAAGAAGCTATAAAATACTGGCAGCATTTGCTTATGGGAAAGGAGTTTACGGTATATTCTGATCATAAACCACTAGAAAACTTGAATATTAAAGCAAGAACTGATGGGGAGCTCGGAGACCTAACATATTATTTATCCCAATACAATTTCAATATTAAATATAATCCTGGAAAAACAAATATAGAGGCAGATTGTTTGAGCAGAAATCCAGTCCTAGATCCCAGTGAAAATAATGATGATGATGCTTTGAAAGTGGTAAATTTAATAACTATAGAAGAAATAAAAATAGATCAAAATTCAAATCAAGAAATACAAAAAGATAAAAATGGACTTATACTAAGAGATGAAATATACTACAAGAAAAATAAAGGAAGAAACAAAATTATACTATCAGAAGGATTAAGCAAAACATTGATAAAAAAAGTACACATTACTTATTGCCACCTAGGAACAACACAAATGATATATAAATTAACACCATACTATTCAGCGAAGAATATCATAGCAAAAATTAAACAGACTTGCGAAGAATGTAAAATATGCATTAAAAATGAAACAATGAGAAAGCCGAAATATGGATTATTGTCACATTTAGGACCAGCAAGACACCTATTTGAAATTGTATCAATTGATACAATTGGTGGTTTTGGGGGATCTCGGTCAACAAAAAAGTACCTGCATCTTTTAGTTGATCATTTTACTAGGTATGCTTATATCTTGACGTCAAAAAACCAAAGCTCTAACGATTGTATTAAACTTATTCAACAAGTGACACAAAGTCATAAAATTGATATGATATTAACGGACCAATATTTCTGGTATAAACTCTAAAGAATTTAAGGGATTTCTGAAAGATAACAGTATAAGAATAATTTTTACTGCGGTGGACACTCCTTTTTCAAATGGGCTTAACGAAAGATTGAACCAAATTTAGTTAATAAAATAAGATGCCAAATAAATGAAAGTGAAAAAAAGATTGCATGGACAACAATAGCACAGAATTGTGTAAAGAAATATAATGAAACAGAACACACTGTTACCAAATTTGCACCAAAATACCTAATGGAAGGAGAAAATGTAAATATTCTTCCATCAGAACTAAAAACAAGATGTTCAAATGAAGATCTGAGAAGAGATAGCAAATTAGCATATATAAATGCAATTAAATCTCATGAGTATAATAAGAAGAGATATGACCTATCGAGAAGGGAATATGACTTTAAAAAAGGAGATAAATATGTAAAACGTTCCTTCTACAATTTGCTAGTAACATTATCTTATAAACTAAACATTTACTCACCTGTGGATAAAAGAAACAACATTTAAAGCCCTTATTTCGGGTTTATCATCTGAATTCGACAGGTAAGCTTTTTACAATAAAATACTGAATCAAAAACAAATCTAACCTCTCAAAATCTTTTGACGTTTGATACGAAAGCTAACAGCGACCTCTATGGAACTTATCATAGATAACGTGACAAAGTTTAAATGAAAGGATACCTATAGGTTTTCTTTATACTTCTTTTGTTCTTCTCCCCTCCGAGAGAAGAACAATTACAAGTGTGATTGCACGTAATTGTTCTTTTCTCAATCGACAATGGAGTAAGTTTTGTAACATGAAACAAATTTGATTCTTCCTTCTCGTTACCGGCATCTACTTCATAAATTGTATTAGACATTTTTTTCAAGATCTCGTAGGGTCCAATTCTCAGTTCATCTGTTTTCTTCCTATTTAGTCGATTACCGTTTTCCACATAGACTCTATCTCCTTTTTTAAAGTCATATTCCCTCCTCGATAGGTCATATCTCTTCTTATTATACTCATGAGATTTAATTGCATTTATATATGCTAATTTGCTATCTCTTCTCAGATCTTCATTTGAACATCTTGTTTTTAGTTCTGATGGAAGAATATTTACATTTTCTCCTCCCATTAGGTATTTTGGTGCAAATTTGGTAACAGTGTGTTCTGTTTCATTATATTTCTTTACACAATTCTGTGCTATTGTTGTCCATGCAATCTTTTTTTCGCTTTCATTTATTTGGCATCTTATTTTATTAACTAAATTTGGTTCAATCTTTCGTTAAGTCCATTTGAAAAAGGAGTGTCCACCGCAGTAAAAATTATTCTTATACTGTTATCTTTCAGAAATCCCTTAAATTCTTTAGAGTTTATACCAGAAATATTGGTCCGTTAATATCATATCAATTTTATGACTTTGTGTCACTTGTTGAATAAGTTTAATACAATCGTTAGAGCTTTGGTTTTTTGACGTCAAGATATAAGCATACCTAGTAAAATGATCAACTCAAAGATGCAGGTACTTTTTTGTTGACCGAGATCCCCCAAAACCACCAATTGTATCAATTGATGCAATTTCAAATGAGTGTCTTGCTGGTCCTAAATGTGACAATAATCCATATTTCGGCTTTCTCGTTGTTTCATTTTTAATGCATATTTTACATTCTTCGCAAGTCTGTTTAATTTTTGCTATGATATTCTTCGCTGAATAGTATGGTGTTAATTTATTTATCATTTGTGTTGTTCCTAGGTGGCAATAAGTAATGTGTACTTTTTTTTTCAATGTTTTGCTTAATCCTTCTGATAGTATAATTTTGTTTCTTCCTTTATTTTTCTTGTAGTATATTTCATCTCTTAGTATAAGTCCATTTTTATCTTTTTGTATTTCTTGATTTGAATTTTGATCTATTTTTATTTCTTCTATAGTTATTAAATTTACCACTTTCAAAGCATCATCATCATTATTTTCACTGGGATCTAGGACTGGATTTCTGCTCAAACAATCTGTCTCTATATTTGTTTTTCCAGGATTATATTTAATATTGAAATTGTATTGGGATAAATAATATGTTAGGTCTCCGAGCTCCCCATCAGTTCTTGCTTTAATATTCAAGTTTTCTAGTGGTTTATGATCAGAATATACCGTAAACTCCTTTCCCATAAGCAAATGCTGCCAGTATTTTATAGCTTCTTTTATTTCTAAACATTCTAGGTATATTGCCTTCTTCTTTTTTTGTGTATCTGTTAATTTTTTTGAATAATAAGCAACTGCTTTATTGTCTCCATTTTTATCAGGTTGTTTTAACACTGCGCCTGTTCCTTTTGCACTTGCGTCTGTATAAATGTTTATTGGTAATTCTGAATCATAAATTTTCAGCATTGGTACAGAGCACAGTAGTGTTTTCATTTTATCAAATGATTTTTGACATTCTTCAGTCCACACGAATTTCACATCTTTCTTTAACAAATTGTGTAACTGGTCCAAGATGATAGCACTGTGTGGCACAAACTTGTGATGAAAATTTACTTTTCCTAGGAATTGTCGTACATTTTCCGTTTCTGGTATTGGAAAGTCTTTTACTGCTACCAAATAATCTTTCAGAGGCCTCACTGAATTGTTTTCTATTATGTGGCCTAACTACTTGCAAATATGCACTTGGTAAGTTTTAGTCTAAACCCTTCCGTTTGTATTGCCTCCAGTAACCGTGATATATGTGATATATGTTCTTCAAAGGTTTTTGAATAAATGAGTATAACATCTATGAAACTTACTGCAAAATCAGAGAGCTTATTCTTTCTTATGATTATCCTTTTAAAAATGGCTGGAGCAGTTTTTAGTCCAAATGGTAAGCATGTCCATTAAAAATGACCTTCCTGAGTAACAAAGACCGTTTTGTACCTATCCTGTACTTTCAATGGAATTGACCAAAACGCTGAATTAATATCAAACGTTGAGAAATACTTACAGTTTACTGTTTTTGTCATTAGATCTTCAATCAATGGAAATGGCTGTGATTGTGGGACGATTATCTTGTTCAATTCCCTGAAATCTATACAAAGTCTTGTTTTTCGTTCATCTTCCTTTTTATAAGCCAGAGTTACTGGGGCAGCAAACGGGCTATATGATTCCTCAATCAAATTTTTCTCTAATAATTTTGACATTTGTTTTTCTATCTCTCTTCTATCTTCAGCTATACATCTGTATGGACGTTTGCAGCAGTATTTATCCACCATCACGTCAATATGAGCTTCATAATCTCGTACAGTGCCGACATCATATTTATCCTTAGCAAAGACAGTCTTAAATTTGTCTATGAGCTCGTCAATCTCTAATTGTTGTTGTTTATCTAGATGATTAACGATCTTTTCAAATTTATCCATTTTAATATGTTCATTGAAGTTTATTTCGTTTTTCACCTTCTCCATTCTAGGGCTTCCTAATCCTAGTACATCAGGAATGTTGACATTTGTATCGTTTTTTATATTAAGCTCTTCTTTCTGACCTTTTTGTGTTATTTTTAAGTCTTCATTTTGATTAAGCTTGAATTTTCTTATACAATCTAAACCAATTAGGAAATCATATTTAAAATTTTCTTTGTCTATGACAAAAATATCCATGTTTTGTTCTACATTATATATTTTAATTTTTAATGTAACCATACCTTTTGTTTTTTTCTCACCATTAATAGTCTTTAAATTTACTATTTGTGTATTATCTGTACTTTTTTCTTCATTCCGTATATTTAATAATTTAGCATTAATTAATGACACATTTGAACCTGAATCATAAATTCCAGTTACTTTCACAGTGTCATTCAATAGTAAATTTATTTTTATTAATGGTGGCACCTCTAGTTTTTTGGATCTTCGTTATTCAGTTCTGTTTCTATTTCTGAGTTATTTACTGTTCAAACCAGCAATTCTCCTATGGGTAATAGCGTTTCCCTTTTTTTTCATTGGCACAAATTTGGCATGGTTTTCTTTCTTACATTTTTTTTTGTTTAAGGTCAGAATTTGTAAATCCTTTTTTTTCATACTTAGTTTTCCAAACGAGGTGCAAAGTTTCCTATTTCATTATACAAATCTTCTGTTTGTTGCAAAGTTTCTCTGTCGATTTTATCGGCAACAAAATTAGGCAAGCCGAATGCTATGAGATCAATAAGAGTCCCAGTATCAATGTTCTTCCTAACTTCCAGAAGTAATTTCTCTTTCTTTAGAGCGTACTCGAGTAACGGACCTGCTTGGTATTTAAAACCTAGAGCATATCTCATGGATGACCAACCTTTATTTGCAAATGTCTCACAGAAGCATTTCTCCCATTTGTTCCACTCTGATTCTACTGTGTATTTTATTAGCATACAGTCGTACCAATGTACACGTGACGACTCCATAAAATTTTTCAAAATCTCTATTTTCTTTTTGTCTTCGTTGACTTTGAAACGTTCACATTCTTTATTAAAATTATTAATCCACTGGTGGGCATTAGTGGTTTTACTTGTGAACTTTTCTATCATAAAATTCTTCGCTATCTTGCCTAGATTTTGAGTTTCTGATTTTTGTTCTTTTTCTTCGAGTAATTTTTCTAACAGTTTTTCCAAAGAGTTGTTTGAGCCACTAGATTTAGACTCTGGATCACATTCAGTTTCTATTATTTCTTCTAGATAAACATCATTAAACTGCAAGTTTTGAGCCTCATCCACATATGCTTCCGATATCTCATCTGTCAAAGTTATCCAAATTTTCCTTGTTTGGTGTCTTCTTTGCAATGTTTTTTTTATTTTGGCATAGTTTGTAGTACTCATAATTGCTTTGTGTTGATTCACTGGTTGATATTCCGGTGGTATTCCAAAGATCTGACCACTAGTTGTGGCAATTGAGGTTAAGCATAAAATGTTGGTTTTTCCCACGGATGCTGTCTTCACAGCAAAATCAAATCTTAACTTATCCATTATTCTCTCGAAATATATGCAGAAAATGTTGTTTTATAATGTTTTTATTGGATTCTGTTTCGAACTTGTTGAAATAAAGACGTAATTGCGTTTCTGTGGATAAAAGATTTATTTACTTGTAAAACGTTCCTTCTACAATTTGCTAGTAACATTATCTTATAAACTAAACATTTACTCACCTGTGGATAAAAGAAACAACATTTAAAGCCCTTATTTCGGGTTTATCATCTGAATTCGACAGGTAAGCTTTTTACAATAAAATACTGAATACGCACGCACGCACGCACGCACGCACACACACACACACACACACACACGTATATTAAAATTAAGTTTTCACTAAATACAAGTGGTCAAAAGGCACGCCAGAATTTTTCTTATTATTCTTTATTTCTCTATATTGATGTTTTCTTAAGATATTTGAGTTTCTATCCTAGACTGTGGATAATAAATACAACAGTATAAACCTCATATAAATGACATGGCCAATTTTCGTATGGGCTTCTACCTAATTTGCCAATTTTCATGTACATCAATTTTTATTACTGTTTTATAATCCTGGATATATATAAATTAATAAGTAAGTAACAGGTTCCAGAAGCTCAGAGTTTTGTCAAAATTAAAAAAAATATATATATATCTATTCATATACAACATAAAACAATATAATATCTATTTGTTTGAAGAATATTAATCCCTTCGATAAATAATTAAAAAATCTTTCAACAAGTCACATAATATCAAGGGATAATAAAAATGTTAGAAGACAGTACCCACCTACAAAAAAAGTGGCGTGTGCTTATTCCACACGATAGAAGTGAAAACTAAATTAAAAAATTCAATAACATATGCGTATTACCTATATTAAAATATTCTCAAATAAAATATTAAATACTGAGTGTATTCATTTGAATTTTACACTGATTATATAGGAAAAACATACGCGTATTGTATTAAATTATACTCAAGTAAAATATCAATAAAAAAGAAAACGTGATTTTGGAAACGATGCACTCCGTGTTAAACTGTGGACTCGCTTGGCCGATTTCAAAGCTTGCTTTGTTTACCCGAATAGGGAACTCGCTTGGTCGATGCCGAAGGGAACCGATTTACCCAATTCAGCCTTACCCACCCGAGCGTAACGGCTCAGTTTCGTTCACTGCTCAGAAAAACTTCGCATGGTGCGCCTAAAGAAGTTTTCACTTCAATAACACTCTACGTAATGAACAAACTGGAATGGCATTTTCATTTGTTGGCGTACCAACTTCCAATATAAGTAATTGTAATGAATTTTTATGGTGAAAAAATACAATATATGACAAATACATTTTGCAATAATAAATAACGAATGCAATGTTAATCTATTTCACATTAAGTATTTTTGTTTAAATAATAATAGACATTTTGATGATCTGATTAATAATCGATAATGATTAAATATATGGTCATTTTAAAATTATATAGCCTTAAATGATAGAACATTTATGATAAATGGAAACATTTCTGATGAAAATAACCAGTGGTTTCAAGAGTCCTATTGTTCGCAAGAATACTTTTAGCTTTTTTAATTTATGTTGCATAATACTCTTATTTATTCTTTATGAGACAATCGAAATCTATATATATATATATATATATATATATATATATATATATATATATATATATATATACATATATTTATATATATATATACACACATATATATACATATATATATATATATATATATATATATATATATATATATATATATTTTGAATGTGGCAACCAGTTATGTTTTATACATATAAACGATTACTCTGTGCGCAGCGCATTCACTCGTGCATTTTAATGCTAATTCACATACTCGCCCGAGCGTCCAGGCTAACATCTCACGAGAATCTCTGGCACGAATGCGGCTACAAACATCTCTTCACAATTTCGGCCAATATGAGAAAATCGTTTGAGCGATTACTTTGTGTTGTTGAACTTGTTTAATTATATGATTGTTTTATAAAAGAGAAGAAGAAACATAAAGCTATATCACCTTTTTATATTTGTCTATTAATATAATTGTATATATTAATGTATTTACATAAATTCCTTAAACCTAACGTGTATACTATAGAGTTTTCAATGATTTTGATATTGCTTTGACTTCAGTCAAAATACCGATTTCAAGGCGAGCGCCTGAGACGGAAATAGATAACATAAACATAAATACTGTTCGCACAATGACACTTAGCTAGAAAGAGGATGTGCCATAAATTGTAGACGACTGTTTGAAGCTCAGTAGTCGGAGTGACAGCTCTATTCAAGTCCTTGGTTCGACTTCTAGTAAGCACGATTTGTAAAGATAAAGGTATAAAAGGAAGGATACTGTATGGAAAAGAAAAAAAATCATAACTTAATTTCCGTCAATACTTTATTAATATATTCCAATACAAAAGAAAAACTCACCAAATGCAAAAAAGTAGATGATTAATGAATATACATTGTAATTTGAAGAACACGAAGGATGGAAATAATATATAATGAATGAAGATGGTGTCCCATTTTGAATGGTGACTTACTGCTTCCTAGACTCAACCCAAAAGTGAACGGAATTACCAAACTCCAAACTGTGAAACTGTAACTAAAACTATGCAATCACAAAATTAATACAAATTCAAGCAGCTATTCGCCTTAGACTTTTCTACCTTTCGAGCATACTATATTAAAATAATCCTCCTCATAATCAAATGAACCTTTACGTCCTAAAAACGATTCATATATTAAATAAGTATATTTTAGTGAAGCGTTAGAAGTATGTTATGTTAATTGAGCTAGCTTTTTAGCATGGTAGCATAACCAAACTTAGCAGAATTAACTTAATTTAAGAAAGTATAATGTTATATAAATACATAAAGCGTATAACGGAACATCTTACTCTTCAAAGCCCTTGTAAAATATTATGAAACATCAATTTTTAGTATGTATTCCGAAAATATTGACTTTATTAACCATTAAAAAAAATTACTTTTACAGACCATACTCAAAAAGGATAAATCGACTTTACTAATTAGTTTCCACCCCTGCTATACACACGTAAAACTAAATATTTAAACGTAAAGAAGTATCTATTTCTGAATCGGAAAACAAATACTCGGAATATCAGATTACAATAATTATTAAACAAGAAAACAACTAAGATGTAATAAAACTCGTTTGTGCTTGTAATACAATAAGTTTAATTTAATAATCAATAAGTGTAATACAATAAGTGTAATTTAATAATCAATAAGTGTAATACAATAAGTGTAATTTAAAAATTTAATATTATCTAAAAATTATACAAGACATGTTATTTTTGTCTAGCCAAACCAAAATACCACACCGGCGCCATCACGTGTCGATAACAGTGATGTCCTAAACGACTACAGTAATGTCCTGAAATAGCACACAAGGGATGATTATTACTGACTTCGTTGTCAATTAAAACATGTGCATAATAAATCCTCTTACTAACAAGCCTATATAGACTTTATGCCTCCTCTTAATATTGATGACAGTGTGAAAGAGATGCACTGATATATCATTACAATTTTTAGACATGCAGTGGGCAGATATATTTGGGGCATGTGTATAATTAGGTAGCATAATTAATGTCTACTTTGGGAAGGCAATATACCCTTGTAGTTGGTGGTAAATGAAGTGTTACCGGTGGCACGGGACTTAACATAAATGGTATATTAAACAGGGGAACGGTTCAGAGGTTAACCATTTTTTCTCTCAATATACCCCGAGTTAGGTGCTGGTTAGTCGTTATCAAACAGGCATGACTGACATGTCAGCTTCTTTGCAAATCTTAGACAAAAAATACATATTTAATATCATGCCGGTTTTATAAATATAAGATACATACAAGGGATTACAGGTTCTTTCTGTCTTCACGGTTGAATCTCATGCTTAATATGGTTATCCAAGTCAATAGTATATTATGAACTGATTGACAAATAGAGCTTTGTTAATAATTCCCTGCAACATGAACAATGTTTAAAACAAGCAAACAAGATGTTGTATACTATTGAAAATATTGCAACGAATAAGAATTATATTGTATCTTGCATTTCTTGGGCCGCGAATTACAATTATTACTACTTATTTTAAAGCTATTGCAACAATAAAGTACACGTCCATCAGTCGATTAGAGGCATGTATAGCCAACTTTTTATACTGCTATGCTTTTAATTCTCTACGAAGGTCACAGAGCAGGCCGCCCATTTCTGTTAAACCTATAATTAATTAAGTAATACAACAGTGTATTTAACTAGACGAGAACTTAAAAGTCCTAGGTCCTAGTCCTATTTTAAACGTTTTTAATATTACTACTTATTTTAATAGTGACCAGAAAACGTGACAACTTACTCTGTAAATAACAGTTTATTAAAATTAACTTTGCTTGATTTGACTTGATGTCTCATTATATTCACATTTTTTGGGTAATTTGAATATTGACCACATTTCAAACTTGATCCGTAATATTTAAACACTCTAATATGGTTATAAAAAAAGGATTTTATACTGCAGATATACATAGCATGTAAAAACATATACATAGCATGACATGACAAAACATATACATAGCATATACATAGCATGTAAAAAAAAGAGTGTATGGGGAAATAGCTTAGTGTTTTTACACTGTCTTAATATATTATAATATTTCTGTGTTATAAAATAGATAAATAAATATAAACACTAACCCAGTGTACAGTACGCCATAAAGAAAAATAAACGAGTTGGTCGAGAACACCATAGGCTTCATTGCACTTGCCGCATGTCTATATTGCAATTGATGCACTTCATAACTAGGTAAACAGTATCCAAAACATATGGAAAGAGCCGTAGCTTGGATAAAATCAGTCCCTGTAGACACTAATATAAGGTGGTCAGACCACCCGCTTTTGGCGAGACAATCCCGATTTTTAACAATTCGTCCTGCGGCGATTTAAACATAATCTCGATTTTTGGAAAGAATGCACGACATTTTGGAAACGACTGGAGAATGGGAAGGGATTATACGGTTTTCGCTGGCCATGTGGTTATTTCGTCAGGATATGAGTTTTATATTATTTTCGTTAGTTTTATAGTGTTAAACTTTAATAATAACAAATAATTGTTGAGAATTGATTATCGAGAACTGCTTATCAAAGTTCGCATTGTCGATCAGTTTCAAGAATTCGTCCACAATTGTTTGGACTTAATGAACAATGGCATTTTTTGGCACACGGCTCACTAATGAGTCGTTCACTTCACTATTAATGTAAGCTGATAACATTATTTTTCGAAGAACTGTCAGTTTACTACATCGAATTAACGAACAGACTTTATTAAACAAGTGATATCAACTCAGATAATTTAGGTAAGTAATTTATTTATTTGTTTCATAAACACATAAATTTTCTTAAATTTAGCAGACAGTACTCGTATTATTTATATTTTATAGTGGCGGCAAAACGTCTAGCGCCGGCCTTAGAGTCACCTACGACTCATGTTACGGCAAATTCAGAGGAAAAACAATACATTATTATTATTAAAATTAAATATGATTAAAATCAAAATCATTTTTAAAATATAGTTACTTTATAACAATCAAATTAATTAAATTTGTAAATTAACAATATGTTCATGTATTTATGTACTTACTGTGTTTTTAAGCAATATGTACATAATAATTTATAATATAATTTTAAATTAATTTTTTAGATTTTTAATATAATGAGTAAGACAAGTGGATGCAAATTCAACGATGATCTAAGAAGTGAATTTCCTTTTATTAAAAAAAACAAAAAGCAATTACTTGGTAAAATGTGAGAAATGTAATGGTGAATTTTCTACTTCGTACGGCGGGAAGAATGATATTTCAAAGCACTGGGAGACATAGAAACATAAAATATATTTAAATATTGCTGCACATTCCTCCAAAATACAAGATTTTTTCGGAAAACAACTTACGGAGACGAAGAAAAGAAATTAACATCAGCAGAATGACTCATGCCTTTTAATGCTATTAATCACTGAGGTATCATTATTGAAAAAATATGTTGATAAGGAAAAGGTTAAATTTTGGGCATCAGCAAATATCACAATAGAGCATAAATGTCTAGAAATCTTTCAATATATTGAAACAAACCGTGTTTCATACAATAAAGCACTAAACATTGTGGAATACGTGTAGTCTTATCAAGAACTAAAGCTGCCACTGAACGCGTTTTTCTACGGTAAATAAAGTGTGGGCATCAGAAAAATCACAATTAAGTGTTGAAACTTTGTAAGCCTTCTTTGTGTGTGAAATATAATTTAACGAATTCTTATTAAACATTTTATGGACTTTTAAACAACGACAGCAATCTATTACAAACAAATTTACTCAAATGAGAAATGAAAATTTTTGTTGCTCCATATAGACCAAATGTTTAATCAAGAAACACTTCCCACCCCCAACCCCCACGCACCCGGTCAATGACGTCCCGCTTTACCACTGTTAAAATCTGGTCACCTTGCACTAATATCAAGAAAAATCTCCAATGAATAAACATAATGGAGACTGCTAGAATTTAAACCTTTGAATATAGAGTAATCCAGAAAGCTCTTCGCGGTCGCGGTGTAGCCAAAAATCGGTGGAGGGAGCATCGCACTCCGCCTATTAGCGCCTAGTAATAAATTTACCCACGAATTTCAGGAAATCGACGCATATAAATATATTTGCTTGCGGCAGTACGATTCACATTTGTATCAATTTATATAGTCATGGCTTGACTTATATGAAGTATTATTAAGGCCGCCATGTTAAATTTCTAAAATATTTATTCTGATCGCAACCAATGGCATTTAGATTAAAATTATTTAAAGACTTTATCACATTTTACCATTTTATTTATCACTTAACACTTTTAATACAAAAAGAAAACAATTATCTTTGTGTCTTTAAAGTAAAAAGAGATGCGAAAAAGCCTATAATAAAAGTTTGAAAATATTCGATCTCATACTAAAGAAAAAATAGGACGAAACAATTATATATATAAATTAGCATTCAAAGTCGTGATAAAATTTCTTCATATTTTAAACAATATCGGTTCGCATTTTTCAAGAAATTAAAGAAGATGGTGGAATTTAATGAATGTAACATGTGTTTCTTGCCGCAATCCTACATATAGTGATTATTTACGCAATACGTACAATATTCTAAAATTGAATATGATAACGGAAATTCAAACGTTACACCAAATTCTCGAATGACATTTTCAAAATACCGATTTTTTTACAAATAAAATCGGTATTTTGAATCAGTATCGAGCAATTAAGATGTTTTAATTAGGGTTAACAATTTTTTGAGAGGTGACAACACCAATAAAAATGGCGCCCTTCTGTTAATAATAATCTACTTCAATATTTTTACGGATGAAAAGTAATCCCCATTTGTTTCTTTAGCAGTCCAGTGATATTTTTGCAGGTGGAAATAGCACAAACCGGCATTTTAAGCTATATTGTCACGTAACCTTTCAGAGCTGTGTCTTAAATTGCACCGAATAATTCGGTCATCTATATAATTGTACCACACTCCGTTATGATTTTCTAATAATACGGTTTTTATAGTTTATTGCGTGGTTCAGACAACTTTTACACTATTGCTACTTTATAACATATAAATAATTACTCTCGAGCTCTAGAGATGTAAAGGAAATTACCATAAAGCGTTAATTTACTTTTTAGCCGACTTGAAAAAAAGGAGGAGGTTTTCAATTCGTCGGAATCTTTTCTTTACGTGTCTTCAGAGATAATTCTTTACCGAGTCGACCGATTTCGATGATTCTTTTTGTGTTTGAAAGAGGATACTTTCAAACATAAAAAGAATATCGAAATCTATCTAGGGGTGGTACCATATACATTTGATGATGGTCTTATGATGTAGTCTGGAAATGAACGACGGAACTCCTTAAGGCTGAAGTTGGTCGATAGTGCTGGCACCGACTTAAAAAATAAGTAACTTAGTCATTTATTGCGAATAAGTAGGTACCTATTTTGAGTTAATTATTTTTTAGTTTTTAGTACCTGCTTTTATTGAAATCGGTTTTTTATAAGATGTTTTATAGTTTTCTTGTGTTTATTTTAAATTGGTGGTAATTTTATCTAAGGTATTTACTACTAAGCAGAAATTAGGAATGTCCTTTGCTTAGTAGTTTTTAATTGATGCGAGCACAAATAAATAAGCACACCTACCGTCAAATATTACAAAAACGCTCAACTTTTTATCGGATAGCGCAATAGTGCATAATTAGAACTGGGGAAAACTGCGTAAGTGCCATGAATCTACTTTTACAGGAGAGTGGAAAAATTTAATATCTTCTATGTTTGTCATAATATTAATACTAAACTTGGTACGTGGCTCATAATTGATCTTTTGAAGATATCGAAGAGGTTAATTTTGTTAAAATACATGTCAATTTGAAGTTTTTGCCACTTACGCGGTTTTTTGTTTTATCTATTTGTAAGAAATTTTGTCATTTTTGAAAGATTCGCGCTATGGACATTTAAAGAATTGAAAAAAAGTGAAGTTATCAAATAAGGATTGTTTATATTACAATTAATCATATCTAAACAATATAGTAAACATTTTTTAATTTATATTTTAAAAAATAGGAACTCGCAACTTAAAATGTCTCGAACCAAACTTAATTACATATTAGGAAATATTATATTTATTCATAAATTCAGCAAAGTTACTATTTTCAATGTTATGATTAATTCATAACATTAACGTTCGAGTGATTCATTACAGTTATAGTGACCCTCTAAATATATATTTAAATTACGACTATCGATTAGGCTCTAACGATTGTTTCGAAATAAATAACAAATATTATTCCCTCTATTCCGTCTATATCTAAATATTATGACGTTTACGTCATCAACAAAATAATGAGTATCTATTCTAATTTTATGATCCTTCATAAATCATACCTAATTATCTCAATCGTACTCTGAAAGTCGTCTATCGCAAATAATATAATATTCTTTAAGCCACTACATACTACTCAAAAGTTTAAAATTTGTTCTGTTATATTTTTTAGTAAAACCAAATAACTTACACACACACATACATAAACATTCAAACACACACAGACATATATATATATATATACATATATATATAAATATATATATATATATATATATATATATATATATAATATATATATATATATATATATATATATATGTATAAATTATCTGCTGAAGTTTTCTATATAGGGGAAGACCGGGTAGTTAAGGTTTGATTTAAATAAAATATGGAATTTCGCGGATGGAGAGAAATACTTCGTTTATTTAATCTTTTGTAATCAGCTTTTAAAATTATTGACAATTGAAAATAGGAACATTGATTGAATTACTCCTATAGGAACATTGATTTAATTGCCCCATAGATGCGATAAGATGGGGTACCTCATGGAGCAAGATGGTGGTGTAGAAGTAAAATTATAAAAAATTAACTTAATCAACGTTCAGTAACAATCAAAAATCTCTTAATAGGAACGAAATCAAATTTTATGCATCATGCGTAACATCATTAAAGATTCTCAGTCAGGCTATTGACGTAATGTACAAACATGGACTGCCTCCTTGACGTCCTTATCTACCTCAGCACAGCCATAATTGGGCACATTTTTGACTTTTACATAATTTATCCAAGATTCTGAATACGAGGCATGGCAATAATGACATTTCGTATTATTGGAATCATCGTTACTATCAGAAAATGAATCTGTAGGTATTGGTTTTGTACGTTTTAGTGGTTTTTTATTATCTTTTCTTTTCTTAGGTTGCTTTTCTTCTTTCTTTTTGATTCTTTCAGTTTTCTTCCTTTTTTCTCTTGTTCGGCCTCCTTTTTCCTTTTAATCTCTTCGTCTAATTCCTTTTTGTAAGGAGATTAGGTCACTACTGCAGTTTTTCCCTTTTTTCTTGTCAATCTTTCACTTCTTGTAATTATAGATACTGGTTGCGTTTAGTTTGGGGTTATTAATTTAAACACAGTATCATGTAATCTCTGTGTTAAAATGTTTCACGATCCTGGATATTAGTTAATCAAAATGGACATCGAAGCTAAGGATCGTTTATTGAATTGTTCTCCATAAATTGACGACCCCGATCCTGAAAAGTATTGATAGTAGTTTGAAGCGAAATTTTCGTAGCTGGCGTAGCTATAAAGCGAAATTGTCGTAGCAATATATGTATGTATAAAGCGTATTGTCTGTTAAAACAGTGGGATCGAAAGGAATAATTACATATTTTTATAAGCATTTATCACCTTAGTTATTGTAGCAGCTTTTATGAATGCTTTCTCAAATAATTCCGTCACTTGTCGAACGGACATAATGACTCCTGCATTCGATCTAACTAACCACTTGGTTATAAAATATGCTTACGAGTCTCATGAAACCCACATTGAGTGGCTGAAGCTATGGCGAAGTCAATTAGTACAATATTTTTAATACGTGTAGTATGGTTGTCTAAGAGTAATAATACGGTACATTTTTTTATTGCTCCATTAAAATAAATGAACTTCTTTAACCATTGTAAGAACAATTCTCCTGTTCTCCATCCTGTTTCTCTGCAGGCTCTCCGTGCACCTTAAGTAGCATTAAGCGTCAATTCAATTTCATAGGTTTGCGCAGATATATCATGGTAACCTGCATGTAGTGACCAATCGCACTAGTACACATTTCTACTGATGTAGTAGCTCCCCTTTCGGTTAAAAACCTATTTGTTTTGCACCCTTTCTAGCAATAATGTTACTCTTGCTTTTTGGTACAATGCAGACACCTGTCTCGTCCACATTATACATTCGGTCAGTAGGATTTTTTTTGGGATCAAGTGTTTCACCTAATAGCTTGAAATATTTATCAACAGCTACTTTGTTGAATCCTGAGACTCTTGCAGATGATGTGCTCTCTACTTTTTTATAGTAATTTGTTGATGGCGCTTCATAAAACCTAAAAACCAATCTCTCCCAGTTATCTCAGAATCAGCATTAAATATATGTATTTTATAATTTTTTCCACTAACTGATCTACTAAAGACCTGAGGTCATTCGTTGTTAAACTAATTATTCTTTGTTATAAATTGAATAGGCATTTCACCATTTCGGCTTTTTCTTTTTTACAGAAATTTAGGACCCAAATGCACTTTTATCGTTCATATTGAACAAACAACAGTACGAGCTAAATTAATTTTTCTTTCTAGAATGGTTTGAGGAAATTCAAAAATTTTTGCTGCTAAATAATACACCATTTTGTTTTTAAGCACGGCTGAAACTGCGTTTTTCATTTGCTCCTCTGACCAACTCGCTCTATAAGATTGCAAATGTAATGCAGAATGGTACACATTCTGAAATATAAAGTAAATAAAATTATTTTCAGGATATCGAGTGGGGCATGACGGGATACCACCCCGAACGAATTTGAAACGATGCTAATCTTTAATCTTAATTTTACACATGTTTCACAAAAATAGCTCTTGTAGCCGAATTCTTTAATAGCTTTTTCACACAATGAAATAGTTCAAAGTTAATAAGCAAATTTGTCAAAACAAGTTACGTCTCAATATCGATGGAACGCAACATCCCACTTTAATTGTGCTCAAGTGACTGAAGAGGAGGGGTTAGCGGGTCGTTTGTGCATTTATTGCATTACGCTAGAATGTTTTGTTCTAAGTATAGAAGGGTTACCCCGTCTTACCTCACTTCCCATCTTGGCCCACCTTCCTACGTCACTGCGTTGAGTTATCAGAGAGCTGAATAGTAATCGTTTACGTGAAACAAGTCGAGTGAAACATTTTCACGATACAATAAATTAATAAACAGGGTAATTTTTGTTATCAAAATAGTGATGCACATTATATAGAATGTTTTGTTCTAAGTATAGAAGGGTTACCCTGTCTTACCTCACTTACCCTCTTGGCCCACCTTCCCTACGTCACTGCGTTGAGTTATCAGAGTCATACAGTTTTAATTTTTATACTTATGTACGTGAAATTTGCAAGCATATGCTTCATGTGGAGATCTTCGTTAATATAGATGTAATCATTAAAATAATTTGATTATTTAAGTTATTTTCAGTAAAGTGCGTTTTTTTCCTGCATTCCATTAAGTGGGGTATCGTTCGTTTAATAGGCCTTTTAAAATGAAGTTAAATGACCTCAATTACTATATTTTACACTACATACTATAATCCTTTGTTATGTTTCGAAGTGACACTATATGTGTCTCTCTCCTTTGATTTTCAACCATGACTCGGAAAATGTGATAATAGAACTTTCAATTAAAGTAGAGATACAGACAGCTACAGCTTATTTCGATGTAAAAATGTGGCATTCTTAATACTATAAACGTGGTAACAAGGATATATTGGTTGTATAGGCGTTAATAACTATTCTTTATACCTATCTCTGTCCTGCATACAAAAATTAAATCTATCAATTGTAGTTTTAAGAAAGACCATTAATCTATGATTTAGCACTGAGAAATTCCGAAAATTTTTTAAAATCTTTGTTTTTTATAGTCAAATTTGTGATAAAATTAAATTAAAGTGCTCCATACTAATCTAATCTATCGATTCATTAGTCTGCAGAGTTCTATACTGAATATTATCAAATTGCTTAAACATACTAAGTATCACGTTACGGTTAACGATGACGTTAGTTATCGTTTGTGACAAATTTAATTTCCGAGGTATCACGTAATATCTGTTTGCCATCTTTCTAACCTGCGTCGAACAGCATTGCTGTCTTTGCGCATCGGCCCAGGTTCCGCATCGGTTCCGCGTCTCAGAGGGGGCTCTGATTTGTAATCTGATAAATAGAGAACATTTCTATGTCGTCGTTTCATCTTTTCGTAATTGAATATCGGCTACTAAACCAATCGGTTACTAAAATAATCCGACTGTAGCACAATTTATTGATACTTTATATCACGGCACCCGGGGATTCCTACAGATTATAGAACTAATAGAAACGTAGTTAGTGTGGGTCTGGGTGTCACCGAAATCGTTTGCCACTACTCATGCGAAGAATAAACGTGAAATAAACTCTCGCGCACCACTTACCACAGCGCACACAATATAATAATTGACGTCAGCTTTATACACAAACATTGCTCATTGCGTATTACATTTTCGCTAACTATTACAATAAATTACACGGATGCACTCCAAGGGCCTGGAAAAGATTACCGATACGCTATTATCGACGATTTGGAGAATTATATCATTAACTTTATGATACTTCCAGTTGCGGAAAATGGACGTATAAGGAATAATCAGTAAGAGCGATACATGGAATAACATTGTACTATTTATTATTAAAAATTCTAATCATTTAATATCACAAGCAATACTTAAATAATGATTTTAAGTAAAGTTTGTAAGATGATTAAGATAATAATACTTAGGAACAAAATTAATATAATAATACAAAGATTTAATGCGAGATAAAGATCACACAAACTTAATCCGACAAAAATGCTTCTAAAATGTTATTCACAGTAAATATTTTTTCCGACACCTTCTTTTGGGCAGGTTGGAGATTTGTAATTTTTGAGTTTTTATTAAACCTACATCTGTGTAAAATGTCTTTTTACTTTGTTGTTATTTTCTTTAATTTTGTGGGTGTATCATTAATAAAAAGGAATGCAGTAGGCTTCAAAATAAAAAAAAACATATCACAGGATTTAGGAAAAAGAAGACGTCATGTAATGATCGGGTGTTTTTATGTTGTCTGTAACAAGTTTCTGTTGTCTGTTATAAGTTTTCTGAACTCGGTAACACAGGAGACAAGAACACCTTAGTGTAAGTGAATGAAGTGAAAAATGGTTTTAAAAACAAAAAAAGCACACTGCTGACTAGCACATCTGAAACTCACTTTACTGATCTAGTGAACGTGTCTAGCAAAATATTGAATTAATCATTTTTATATTAAAAAAAAACATCTACTTCGTATTTGGTGCATATATTATTAGTTGATTGATCCATAATTTAAATGCCACAATTCGAATGTATAATGTAGAGCCAAATTGTTGAAATTTAACATAAATTTGAAAGTCGTTTTTGGTATGTATGTCTACTGTGATCAATGGCCTCCCACATGCATACATTTTGAGTATTGTTATTCCACCTTGAATGTGGTTTAGTGTATGAAATTAAAACGAACACTCTGAATTAACATATAATTTACTTTTGTTTACTAACGTAAATACGTACGTAAATACGTACGTATATACGTACGTATTTACATTAATACAGTCTCGTTATCGACCCGCATGCGGTTAGCGGTCAATCCGGTCAAGGCGTTTTTACAAAGCTAACAATTTGGAGACTGACAATTTAATAAGAAGATAATCCGATATAATTATTCTGGTTGCGATATCAATCTCCATTTTTTTGACAGTGATGAAAAGAAAGTAGTTAAAGTTTTTTAACAAAGATGCAACAGTAATATGTTTCATTTTAAATATTTTTTCGATTTAAAAAAAATTCTGGGTGATTTTATTGATTTTTGACAATGCATTACTCAAAACAAAACAATCCCAAACAACAACAAACTGGACCACAATTTGTTTTTCTGTTGTGAAATGAAAATGTATAAAATGAAAATGTATGACGTTTATATGAACAGATGTTTGTGACAAGGTTGTGTTAATTGTTTAAATATGATAAATTGTATTTTTTACAGGGAGATAGACAGAAAAAACAAAAACTAAAATTTGGTAATCATTAGTTTATCTGTAAAATGGTAATGAGGGTGATATTTAGAAGCGAGATACACCTCCTCTGCTACGTAAACATTCTATCAGTCTATTTGATCTCACTCTATCAGATAGATAACCTTTTGTTCCGCTATTTGTTCCCAAACACTATTAAAACATTTATGATTTCCTGTCGACTGTTAATACCGTTGTAATTTTTTCTTTACACTTCTTTTCAAATGATCCCATAAATTTTTAATAGGATCGGGATTCATAGGTCATGGTGAAATTGCACTATTAACGTTAGAGGGTACTCATTGAGCGGTACAGTCACATTAGACCCCGAGAAACAGTCAGTTCCGCGAATGTGTAATCTGTAAAACATTCGCAGACGAGTGTACATGTGAAGAGTAGAACTATTCACATGTATACTCGTCTATTATCGCAACAAATCTTCCCCTTATACTCGTCGGTAAAGAGTACAATCCTTCCGTCTTCCATGAACCAGTTTAAATATTCTTCTTCGAACCTTGAACGCGTTGCATCATATCTTTTATCTTTATTAAGTCTATTACGAATATTCTGATTATAACCTTGCGTAGCAGTAGCTTACCGTAGTCTGTTCTGTACCCGGATGTACCGGTTTTCTTGGCTAGTTGTAGCTCGAGTTCTCCCTGATTATAGTCTCTTGGTCACATTAGCGGTCTCTTAGCAGCGTTCGCACAGGTTCTCGATACCCCGTCGCGACACACCCTGAGGCGTATTGCCATCGATTTGTGTGACAGACTTCTACAGCAAATCAGTCACTCTTGCAGCGGTAGTCGAAAACCAGGCGCATAACGATGACTAATACCAAAACTAAAGAAAATAGCTAAATAATATAATTGTCAACAGAAGCGTTTGCAATGGAGCTTGAAAAATTCATGGCTTAATCATCCTGCGTTCCAACTATGCACAGCGGTGCTCTCGACTTCAGACGCAACTCGAAGTCGATGACACTAATGTTGTATCAGAGCGGGTATGCGCGAATTTAAGTGGGGAGCGCTTCGATCGATTGACTTCGATTAAAAAAAAATTCAGAAACGCGTAAAGTCTAAAGTCGCTACTTACATCCTAAGAAATATTTTCACGAAGTGATGAATAAGTGTTCCGTTTTGGCCTTTTTGCCCTCAATACTAAAAGTTTACTTTTTAAAATTATATTTGCCTATATCTTTATGATTTATTCACGAAGAGGCAGGTTAAAAAATAGTACATCATATTTTCCAAAGACAACAAACATAATGTTTTAATCAAAACATCCAACGCAGACATTTTATAATTTTCGGCAACATGGACCATGCTTGTTTTTATATGTTGCTTTTGAATGAAGTATGGAATGGGAAATAAGAAATACATTTAGATGTCGAATTAGGTACATTCTTTTGTCTGAGATTACCGGGTTTCCATACTCTTAGAGGCTGTGTTTTTAGTTTGCTGTAGATTGCCGTATGAAGATTACAAATTCATTTACAAAAATCCCTTAAAATATGATATTAGAAATTATTTCATGGAGTTTACATTAAGTAGCATGGAGTGGCATCATTATTAAGGAGTGAGCAATTTTAAATATTAAATTCTTCTGATAGTCATGTCAAGAGAAATATTTTAGCGATTAAAACGACGCCTTCTGATAACGACAGTGATAGCATAGATGCGTATAATCCTATTTTAGATATCGTGACGCCAATCATTACCGACATATTTAATTATTTTATAGCAAGTACTTTTTTCAAATCAGAATGGGAAAAATGGATATTCTTAATTTTTGTAACGCATTTAACTTTGTTGAGTTCAATATTTTACTTGCTCGTTTAAAATCACTCAATGTTTCATATTCTGTAAAGTTTATTCAATGATTTGAAAAAAATAATTCGTTCAATGTTCAATGATTTAGAGGGCCATAGATAATGTGTCAAAACTTCTGCTACCTATTTCAGACTCAGTGGCTGGTAACCCGCGAGGTGAGTTATTTCTCCGCTATTATATATATATATATATATATATATATATATATATATATATATTTCTATTCTATTTATTAATATTTATGGCAGAGATCTTAGTAATAAATACCATTTGGACACAGATAATTTGCAAAACCTAAATTCAGACCTCGATTCAGTTTCACCGTCATTAATGGCATGAATGAAGATCTCTCGTTTCTCAGTGAGTGGGTTCAAAAAATGGGGCAGCAGCATTAAGCTATCCTTGTCAGTTGCAAAAGACTCATTTCTAAGCTTTTGCATTTTGAGCTTTACGCAGCTATCCCTAAACCGTATTCAATTTTCTTCATATGTCGAAGACCTTCGTAAGATCCCTTGCCATAAATCGAATGCAATTTAAAATACTAATTTCTCGAGTGAATTGTGACTTTTCACGAAAAGAGTACTTGGACCTGAGATAATTGCTTAAAGGGGTAATAATAATATGAGAAAATTAAAATGAAAAACATTGTGCCATTGTAATGCGTATGTAAAATATGTTTGCACACAGGTTTGTCAGGTGCACTAAAAATAAGGTATAGAACGTGGTAGCTATTCTGTTACTTTTATTAATGGCATGTCTCGTAGTTATTTGAAAACAATTTGGTTTATCACTTCAGAAAACGAAGCAGCGTTGACCGAGGTCACTTCGAAACAGAAAATGAATATTTTAATGATGAATATGACATTTAATTAAAAATATGAAAAAATAAAAATTGTGAATTTTCTACAATAAACATTTCTATATTTATCTGTTTTCTATGTAATTTGTATGTTGTCATTATTATAATAGTTTAGTATATCCCCATAATATCTATTTGCTCTCTCTCGCTTTCCTATGTACCCGTAAGCTGACACTGTCATACTCTCGGTAAAACCTTTAGTCTTTTGACGTACACTACCAACCGTGAAAACCACTACCAACCATTTTTTAATTTTACTACCATAAATGTCAGTCTTGTAATAGTTAAGAAATACGAGTATCTTGTACAGCATAACATTATGTTTATTGGTCACATATTCACAACCTATAAAATCACATCTGGTTAAGTCATGGGGTTCGAACCCGACGGGAGTTCGAATTTACGGTAGACAAAATTACTTTTATTAAGAAACAGTTTATTTGTTTCGCAATAAAAATAATTATATCCAGTGTAATTTCAAAGAGGTTTAAAATATTTGGAGATAATTCATCACGTCCTGTCATCATCTACTAGATGTACCGTATTTAAATACAATTAGGTATATCTTTCACTAAAACAAAATAAACGAAGGTAAAATTAGGTATTTTGCTGAAAAGATATGTTTATTTATTACGTATAAGTGATTATTTGTCAATCTAACTATAAAATTACGTATCATCGCGTACAACGTATACAAAATGAAAAAAATATACGTACCTCATTTTTGTTTCAAATTGCGCAATTATTTTTTTAGCTTTAATGTATGCAGTAAACTGTACATAGGACAGACTTATTTCTTTCTATAAGGGTAATATTTACTATTTCACTGATGAAAGACAATTTATAGCTATTAGTGGTTTGACCAATTGGATTCGTTTTCAAATTAAATATCGGGTCAATTTGTTGGTAATTTTAAAATAAAATATTTTAGAAGAGGTTATGGGTCTCCGTAAATGAAAGTAAAGCAGAATTAGATTAGATTAGGTAAGAAAATCCCGGAGCAAAGATTTGCCTGATAATGAAACCTATTCTGAAGAAAGTGACAGTGACGTTTAGCAGGATGTATATGAACTTTGGCACAAAGGTGACTGATGATTCATATAAAGTCACATACGACATTTCCGTATTCTTTTACCTAAGAAGACTTTGGGGAAATGATGGTAATTAGGGGAGAGAGAAAAATGCCTACTGGGAAAAATACCCTCACCTTCGGGAAAATCTAGACTTTCGAATTTTGGAGGAATTTACTAGATATACCTTTGCCAAACAAGATATGAAATGAAGGTGAAAATACTTTACCATTTGCATATTATTGATTCTTAGGCACATTGCTACAAAGTAGTACATTGAAATCCTAAAATGTTTAATTACTGGCCTTATTTAAAAGTATAAGCCGTAAATTAATTTATTTTTAATATTTTATTAGGTCATATTTTTTTGGCAAGTGTTGTATATACATGTATATAAGAACCAACTTATATTTGGTTAATAGTTCCTATGTAAATTATCCTTTCGATACGTTAGAAATTCACGTGGTAACAACTTCCTCATATATTTTCCTTCCCATTAGTTTCTAAATATTCTGGAGTTGGTTCGTAACAGATGAATAATAGGGCCAATTGTTCCAATGGTGCCTGGAGCACCTTCTGGCATAAAAAGGAAGGGTTCCTTATATTGTAACCAGTAAAGCATTTGAGAAAGTCTAGGTCTTACCACCTTATATTAATTCTTGTTCCATTTGGCCCTCCACTATGTACAAATGCGTAACGCCCTTTCTGTTTATTAGTTACAATTACTGTCTGCGTTACCCAATCAGATTGAAACTTTATATTAGGGCATCGTCATATAATTTTTTTTTCGTTCGATAAACATGTTTTAGTTACTGAAATAAAAATGAAAATACGCAACCCATATTTACTAATTTCCAGAACTGTAAACTTATCTTTATTCTATTATTTATCTTCGAGATTATTAATTCTAAATATCTTTTGCTTTCATAACAGCAATTTATTTGGATTTCCAGGAGAATTTGCGAGGTATAAATTACCTCGTAGATAATTTTAGTTTTTTAGATAATTCAATTTATCAGAGATTATTATATTAATGAATCGAAGTTTTGATTGTTAAATTATATCGTGAAAATAAACTTTCCCATGGTTATTGTAAACATAGTCGAACTTTGGTTTCAGCCTTAGCTTTATATTTCATTCGACTTATTTATAAATTCAATTCGTTCTGACTGCGTCGCTGAGTTATCGTCATTTCGACATTGCTTGACAAATTTTAATTTTGTCAAGTTTTTATTTCTGCTCTTTTTTATCATTTTATCGATATCTACTACTCGAAAAGCCAAGTGCAGAAAAGCCACTTAAATGTATTAAAAGATCCACTTGGACGCAACACTTCAATTCGCTGCTATCGGCATCGCAAATACCTCGCATTCGACTCGCTTCCTTTCATGCTCTCCTTTAATCTTACAAATCATTGCAAAACGTTACGAAAGCGATAATTTTACGAAAAAAAATTAATATAATAAAAATTAATTAAAAATTGTATTATAAAAACGTTTTTAAGCCATATAGTAAGATAAACATATAATTAAATTAATAGAATTCGTCTAGTGTCTTGGCAACGACTGTAGTCAGGTGTATTTAATGCTGATTATTCAGCCTAATCAAATCATAATTTGTATATTGTATATATGTATATATACACACACACACATATATATATATATATATATATATATATATATATATATATATATATATGTATATACATATATATATATATATATATATATATATATATATATATATATATATAATTTTAATAATACAAATGGAGTTAAATGCACGCAAATGTAGTTATCGGTTGAAAAGGTGAAGGAGCTGGCGCACGTTTATCCAAGTGATTCGCGTTTCGCCACCGAACAACTATTTGTAAAATAATTTGGGGGGCGGTTCTTTAACATCTGCAAGAAAGTTATAGAATATGATCGCATTCTTTCCCAGTTGCCAGTTTGCGTAAGTATAAATATGTATAATATGTATATCGTCAAATGTTTCCGCAGCTGATGTTTTCGCAAACAAAGTGAATAATTAAATTATTCAATTTTAAGCGGTTGAATATTGGATTCCTTGAACATCGGACTTCATGTGATATATCTCATTTATTTGTTTTTATGTCCGTATTACGTTGTGATGTACTATTTGATCTGAATTTACTTGAATATTAGATTTTATTCCAACTCGGAATTAAATATCTATTCTTTTCTATTTTCTCACTCTAAATTCAGTCCAACAAATTATTTCCATATTTGTCCATCATTGTATAGTAAATAGGTCAGTACTCACTCCCAGAAACACTTTTCACTGGAAAAATTGAACTAACACTTTTACACATCAAATATTTTAAAATTTGTAGGAATCGTTTATTTTGTGCATAAGTAGCAAAATAACACGTATCATTTAACAAGTCGGGTTTAATGGCTTTGGCATTGACTCCAGTAATCTATTTACAAAAGATAATTAAAATGTTCAATTTCAGTTGCAAACTGAAATTATATTGCAATTGAAAAATAGTTTGATTTCTTCTATGACCCTTATAAAATTGTAATAGAAAGGTTTATTGCCGATATTTAAAAACAAATGATTGGAATGAGTTATTTAGGCTTCCCCGAATCCAAAACGATTTTTTTTTATAATTTTGGTCTCTGCCCGTTTCTTCAAGTATCCTGCAAGAACTACCTGATCGACTTCTATGGGACTTTCTATAATGTATAACTTTGTCCTTGGAATGTATGTGCAAGGACAAAGTTACACAAAAAAAAAAAATTAAGAAAAATAAGAAAAAATATATGGGAAAATATATAAGAAATCGTACTTTCGTTAAAAGGGTTCCAATTTTGCTTTCTATTGGATTAATAAGAGATACGCAATAAAATGTTTTACAAAATACAAGTACATCTGAAGTTTTACAATTGCGGTATTCGTCTAAAATATAATTATTTCAAAAATATATCTAGACTCTCAAGTGACTTCAAGACTTAAATGCTGTTCAGTTGGAATATCTGGAAGGAAATAGGTTCAGCTGAAAATAAAAAAAGAACATACATAAAGACAAACAATACATTTATGGATATAATTTTGTATTTTCAGGTGTATCTCATTAATAGAAGAAATTTATTTCTGTTCACGTTTATTTCCGGATTTTGGTAAAACTTTTATTTCAGGTTTGTATTTTTATAATAATACACATTTTACTAAAAGTCGTGTTTGAGGTATTTTCTCCAGTTTTCATAAGAATATTGCTTAAGAACATTTCCGAACTTTTTCTCAATTTTTTTAACAAATTAAAACTATTTGGCTCCATTATTGGCATTTTGGTTTGAAATTGACATAATTTATGAGTTTTTGGATTGTTTATTTTAATTTTAAACATGTAACTAATAACATCAAACTACATTGAAACTTCAAGCCGTTGCCAATTTTTGGTTTTGCAATACATTGTTTTGTACGGGACGTCTTATTATTTTAATTGTAATTATTAACTTCTCAAAATTTATGTTAAATTTGGTATATCCAGTAAAATCACATTCTATTCATTAGGTTATATTTTAATCTATCAATTTTTATTCTTTCTGAGTTACAGTACTGTTTAGGTTTCTGCAACATTCTTAATTTGCGTCTTAGTGGTCCACTCGTCTTGTTACACGTATCGCTTTTACGAACTTGGAATTTTCACCTCAATTTTTTTTGTTGTCTCTTTTCGAAAGGGCCTACCATGGTAAAAACTGCTTTTTTGGAATTATGCTTTCCTATAATTTATATACTATATTTGATATACGTATAATATTTTCAAATATTATTTGATAAGTTTTGTTTCAGTTTACGATGCAATAGATATCCAAGTCACTGTCTGGCGTTCACCTTAGCTGACAACTACGGACAATGGACGACTATGTAATGTGAAATACACAGTTAAAAATAGAAAATGAGAATGGCTGGATCAAGGTTCATTATTTATATTTAGTGAATTAATTAATATTTATCTGTATATAAGGTGATTAGTTCTTAAACTTTCTTTTGGCCTTTCATTAAATTACAATCCATTGCATCACTAATGTATGGGTCATATTTAATCGAACGATTGATATGAATTAACCAAATGATGATAATAAATGAGATAAATACTTGCGTTAATTTGAGAACAATGAAAGAAAAATTTCACTGATTGTATTAAAGTAGTATAAATTTCCTTAGATGGTCCTTCATAGAAACAGCTGACATCTTGTCGGGTATCCCTTGCCGTCACTACGCCAGATCTGATAATAACTGTCCCATATATGGGTGTACCCTATCTCCACTATGTTTTAACTGGTACTCGGTTGATCTCTTCTTGATTATTCCAGCCTCTCTTATTTCATTATACTATCTTTGGTTAATGTGGGCAAATTTTCATTCCGTTTTTCATTCAAATGTAACAATTTTACAGGCAAGTGTTTCTAACATCGGGAACTTCGAAATGCTTCTTGCGAACTCTGTCATTGCCGTCATTCCACTCAATCGCTTTCTCTTTTTGGCGACACTATTTAAGTGTACTATTTGTGGTTACAAAGGTTTATTTGGTTATGGCTATAAATTTACTGAATTTTAAATTTGTATTTATTTGTTGTAACATTTTATTAAAACTTATAGCTTACGTTAGAACTACTCAACATAATACAATTTCAATTTTAACATTGGTAATCACGCAAAAGTAATTGCGGTACTTATGAATAAAGTACAAAATAAATAATTAGTAATAGTAGGCAGTAATTCTAGAATGCCTCAGAAAATAATGCGACGGACAATACTAACCGAGAATCACATTTTGCTAATGTGAATAATGCGAATTCTGGTAATTTTTGTATTTTGTTACAGCCATGTCATTTGAAATGACACTTTGACAAACCCGCAAACATGAGATCACAACATAATTTATCAGTGTCTAAATTAATACAAAAGCAGTTTAGATACTGATCAATTATTCCTTTGGTACAGTTGTATTAAAAATACTAGGCGGAGAAAATATACGTGAAATGAAAACTCAAGAGTTCCTAGAGTTTATTTTCGTATAGAGGCTTAAAACCACACATGAACACACATGGAGCGCAGAAAAAAAATTTGGTGGCGGACGGTGCAATGTTCAATAGGGTATTCAGCAACACTATAATAATCTGTATTTTTTCACTGCACGTAGGTCGTAACTGAAATCAGCTGATCGTGTTAAATTACCAGACACTAGAGTCTGCGCATTGACCTGCACAGCTACAAGTGCTACCTCTCTTATTCATTATACGCCTATAGAGGCATAGAAAAAACAGAATAGATTGGTCACAAAAACCCATTTAAAAAGGTGATTTTAATTTTATTTGGAGCTCATGCAGCCGACTCACTAGATGGCACATCGCACATTACGAACATCTATTATCTACATACGGGTGTCTATTATTGTTATTTTAAAATTTTTTGTAAAAATTCTTGAATTAACAATTATTTTTATATTCATACTTTATTATTAAAACTATTGTATAACACTTAAGACTCTTATAGCTATGAAAATGTCTAATATTGTGGTTGAAATCGCTTTAGTTTTATTTTCTGTGATAAGTTTATCATATATTTCTGTGAAAGGCTAGTGATATGAAAAGTGTTTCCGATCCAAAAAAGTCCACTTCTAGGACCCTGAATAATTTCAGATATGAATAATATGACTGCAAAATATAATAAAAGGAAACATTATAAGCATATGGATAACGTTTATTAATTTTTTGTTAATAAATTGAAGAAAAATTCTGTAATTTGACTAAAGAATTTTAAAAAATAAATGAAATGGTAATAAAATTCACCTTCGAAATTCAAATTTAAAATTACATATCAATAGAATCAATAGAATAGAAATATCATAGAAGATGCACAGAATATTAAATTTTTTCGACATTTAAAAAATTATTTTTCCTCTTCGTCCCAAAGTAGGTTGATGAGGAACACACAATACGTCCTGCATTGGCATCTACAAATAAAATACGTAAACCGTGTGTCAATTTTGATTTTCTAACAAGAGAATTGTCCGACATAATGTTTCAGCATATTCTTCGCAGCAAATTTCAAGATTCACTTATTATATAAGTTTTTCAGGCCCTTGTCAACAAAAGCCTTGTTAAAGTTGTTGATAATATATTGGCAATTTGGCCGACGTGAGGTTTTATTTGCATTGGTTTCTATGTCTTCCTCAGAACGCAAATTTGCGAAAAATTTCGAAATAATTTGCCTCTCAATTTATTATTAAAAAGTTTTTTCTCCCTTATCATTTGTTCATTTTTCATACGTTCTGTTACATCGGAGAAGTAACGATTTCGGTGAATCGCGCTGCTTTTTTATTTTTAGAGTTGGGAGATCATTTTTTTACAGAACTTAGAGGAAGTTCCTCGAATGAAATTATTGGTGAAAATTTGTCTGCATTATGCTGCATGTTGCATTATATTTAATATTATTTTGGAATATTAGCACTGTTGTATTGATATCAATATGAGCAGCTGGCTTAATCACTAAGTTTTCCGATTTCGTAAACTTCCCAGATAATGGAGAGTTAATGCTGTTGAAAAGTGCAACGTATTTTTGATGTCTTCTGGTGAAAGGCAGAATTCATGTCTTATATTAGATTTCGTTTTAAAAACAATTAGTATTCATTGGGCTTCACTTATGGGTAAACATTATGCCCTCGTAAAGCAGTGTTTGAAATGTAAGTATTGCTGCTCACTAATGCATAAGTTGTTATATTTGGATGTATTTCAGCCTCATTATCTTTGTCAAGGATTGTTGTTGTTCCCATCTTGACCAGGCTAAGGGGTCATATTTTTCTGTAGGAATTGCGTTCCTATTAAATGGGTAAATTCTCGCTTTTTTAAAACCATTTTTTTATTATTCGTGGCTTAAGTTGATTTCAAACTCTTGTAACTTTCTGGAGAATTTTTTTTGATATTTTGTACTTAACGTGTAGTCGTTGCCACTTAACTAGATTTTGGTCCTACCTGTCCTTTATTGACTTCATAACACTTAAATCTAACGGTTGAAGGAGGTGAGACGTATATGATTAGAGGTTTACCATTGTTATATTTTGTTTTACAGTTTCTTTTGTAACATTAATAATTAGGTAATTATGTTGAAATGCATTATATTGATCAATTAATAATAAAGGTCTTTCAGGACCCACAGCTCGTAGAAAATTATTCTTCTACGAATTTTCAAAACCTTTTGATTCCATCCACCCATTCCTAGTGGCTGCATATGTCATTTTGCATTCTTTGTCTTTGTATTTCCATTTATCCCACATATGCTTTTCTTTAAATACAACAAGGAGGGGAGTTTTTGATTCCATTAGCATTACAACCGAACAGTACCTTGGTATTATTTCGACCAGAAGTAACAATCATTCTTGTGGATGGAAATCTTGCTTGACCCACAATTTTAGTTTCCCTCAGTGGTGTGGCCTCAGAGATTTAATTTTTTATTGTTGTTTCCATGAAGTCGTAATAATTTTGTATAATAAAAGGATCGCATGCTTTCTTTCGTGTGTATTCAATGCCCAGAGATTTTTTAATCGATAACTGATTTATTTTTACAAATCTTATAAACCAATCGTGTCCTGGGATTCCGTCATTAACAACTATATTGCATTTAGCAAATATATTGCCAATTTATTTTGCTTGACGATGAATTTTCCAACAAGATTAATGATTTTATGTTAGAGCAAAACCATGTTTTTCCATTATATGTAAATATTCACATAATTTCGTTTCCACTTCAGTTGATAATGCTGCAGGACAACCCAAAGTTGTAGATTTTTGCCTAGGTCTTTTTGTAACATGTTCCATTATAGCTGATCTTGGAATCCACTCATTGCATTGACATTTCCAACTGCATATTCTATCTGTTCTTTGGTGTAAGTATTTGGTTTATAATTTTACGTGTACAATTATGAGGCATACTCTTGAATTAGAATAGCCGTCAATGAAAAGAAAGATATATTTACATCCTGTTCGATATAAAGATATCCACTTTCATACTGGTTGTAAAGGAAAACATTTGATATTTATTCTATGTAGGTTAAGTTGTTTTATCAGTTATATTTAATTTAACCCCAAAATCATTGGTATGTGTTTTTAAAATTTTTATGAAAAAATTGTACACCTATTTATACATATGATTTACCCACTGCACGTTGCAGTACAAACCAAGTATTACCTATATAACGGACAACAACAGTATCACTCGTAACAAAGTGGTATATCTTTATAATTATTCTCGCATTTTCATATACATAATACAGGAGAAGCGTGTATCCAAACTACTGCTACACTTACCCCAATTGTAAAAGTGTCTATAAAAATAAAAACATTTTAAGTTTAACAGTTTATAGCAGTGACGTTTGCAACTAAAAGGGACGTTAAAAATGTGTATATATACTCACCATAATTCAATTGAAATATTGACTTTCTCTGTTTATTATTACCAAATTATCTTGTAGCTTGCTATGTCACACTTCAACTTTGAAATGGCATCTGAACCAAAGCATGTGTAGGAGATTTATTATATTGATTAATAACCCCATCGTGGCAGGCAGTAATGGCGTTTCCAAAATAATTAATTTGCATGAACACTTGCAATTACACTTTCCCTATTTCTACACTTACCCCAACTAACGATTAAATCAAAATATAGTTTAACAATATCTAAACTAACACAAATATCTTAATGTAACAGTTATATAAAAAAATACAAGACGGAGAAAATATATTTCAAAGGACAACACAAGATTTAGCAGAGTATACCAATAGTTGCCACGTTTTGTATGGATACCTATGTAAAACTACATGCACAATACAAGTATGCCGCTGAGCGCTTAATTAGTCGACGACATTCTATAATAAATTGAATGCAGTTAGTGCCGTCTAGCATTTTTTGAGTGTACTTTCTACATTGTATACCTTACAAGCAGCACGAAAGAAAATAATTAGATCGTTTTAAATTTTTCCCTTCACCTATACTTTGAGTTTCAATCTCTCAGTCCTGTTGCTGCTGGGGTATTGCTTGCCTAAACTGAGACACTTGAGGATGATTTGAAGATCGGCTGTTTTTAAATTAGTATCGTAGGACTCAAGCAAGCATGCTGTCATTGAACCCCAGGTTCCAACTTCTCAATTTTACTGCCTACTTAAATTGTGAGACTTGAGGACACTGTTTTCAAAATAATTTTATATAGACTTATCCAGGCCATGCTGTATATTCTATATGTATATTCTACAGTGCCTGCTTGTAAGGGCAAAGTCATTGTCTGTCTAACTTTTGTTCCTGACATCATGGAGACATTGATAGGTATATTAACATCACAGTTAATTTTGATGTTTGTAGCCAAAACTAGTTGTTGCTAGGTCATTATACAATCAAAGTGGTTTTTAAAAGACAAGTAATAGTGTTGTCTTTATTTAATTGTCATTTAGTATGAATTTATGGCTGTTGGCTGTTGTGACAGCATTGTTTTATTGAAATAAATTTCAAAATGCTATGGGTTTAGATAATAAAATGTTTTAATTAGAAGGCTACAGCCAGTAAAAGTTAAGGAAGAACATTTATAATTTCACACATATAATTTTAATTTCTTACAATATTGGCTTCTGATTTATATAAAATTTTATGTCTAGAAGAAAAAAGTGAGATTCAAATAAAACACATGCGAATGTAATAAGGACAAAATAAATCTGTCTGTTACTTTTAAAAAATTCCAATGCTGACGGTGATGCTGTCCAATTCATACCTGCAACGTACTGGTTCACTCATAATGGATAACTTTTGTAATTTCAACTACATTTTATATATTTTTTCCTTTAAAATTCTTTCGTTCATCATTCATAATTTATATTTTTAGGTGTAAATGTCATACGTGGGAGTGAACTGATTTTTGGTCCAGATTCAAGTTTAACACATCTATTAAATATATAAAACGTCATTGGTTGTAATTATAAATTCAATGGAATATGTTTACAGTGATAGCAAAAGCTATACTTGTGTATTGATGTCAAAAGTCAGTTTTATATCAAAGGTCAACATATGTTCCTTTTTTAAATACACATTATGCTGTGACTGACACTCGTAACTAAATTGACATCTATATCACTAGGCAAGCAATATTCGTATTATCAACTTTGTTGAACAAAATTGTCAGTCAGTCTATTATAAAACATCAACACGATGTGGGAGTATATTGTATTTCTTATCTTAATTCTAATTTTACTAAAAATATATGTTAAATTTACAACTGGACGTTGCTCATGCCAAAGTAGCATGAAAGGAAAAACAATTATTGTCACTGGGTCGAACACAGGAATTGGATTTGAAACCGCTAAAAATCTTGCTAGAAGAGGTGGAAGAGTTATACTCGCTTGTCGAGATGAAAAAAGGGCTTCAGCGGCATTATCTCAAATTATTAATGAGACTGGAAACAAAAATGTTATATACAAACATTTGAACTTGGCATCATTAGATTCAGTGCGGAAGTTTGCTGATGAAATATTACAAACTGAAGAAAGATTAGATGTTTTAATGAATAATGCTGGAATTGGTGCTTCGGCAGGAATCAAAACTGCCGATGGCTTAAGTTTAGTTATGCAAATTAATTATTTTAGCCCTTTTTTGTTAACAAATCTGCTTCTACCTAAGTTGATAAAATGTGCACAAAGTAGAATTATAAATGTCTCATCAATTCTTCATCATTATGCACACACTGAATTGTCTAATATTAATAATATTCAAGGTGGAACAGAAGAATACGCCATGTCAAAGTTGTGTCTTATACTCTTCAGTAGTGAGCTATCACGACGGTATACCAACATTGGTGTCATATCAAATTCTCTACATCCTGGAGCTGTGAATACCGAAATTTTCCGTAAAATTCCCGTAAAATTTATTTTAAATATTATTACATTTGTGCTGAAAACTTGGTTTAAAAATCCATTGGAAGGTGCTCAAACTTCCATACATCTGGCTGTAACACCAGACATAAACATTTCTGGTAAATATTTCAGCGACTGTAAAATAGCAAAAACATCGAGTAAAGCAAGAGATGAAGGATTAGCAAAAAAGTTGTGGGAACTTAGTGAAACATATGTGAAATTGCATACTTCATAAGTAATTATATGAATATGTTAGGTTTTATGAAAATACTTTTATACTTTTGTTTTATGATATACAATTTACAGTCCAATTGCTAATAAGGAAAAAATCAAACAATTTATTTTCTAATAAAAATCTTTTTTTTTTAAAATAAAATATTTTGTATACCATAATTGAGTTCCTATTTATAATGGATATTTGATTATATTCTGCTGATTTAGTCTTTATAGTTTTGAGTGGTTTTAATTTTATTGATGTTATATAATTTTTCAATGGGTGAGGTAAGTATCCCATATTATGGGATGTTAAAATATTCCCCAGTTTTCAAATAATTTCTAATTAATGCAAGAATGTATAACGGAATTTGGAAACTGTTCTCTTATATAAATAGATCTTTTAAGATTTTATTGACATATAATTAAAGCATATTAGGATTAATTTTAATATATTAATTGATATTTTTGAAGTTTAATCTTATGTTACAATATGAAAATATTGGTTATAAGTAATGGTCATAAATAAATAAAACTTGATAAGACTATAAAATTATTACATAAGATTAAAGTTTGTGAAAGTAGTGAATATCAGACTAACATTGTTCCTAAGAAAATAATCATAATAATTTGTTAAATATATTTCATTATTTTATTAAAGAAACCTTGTTTCTTTTAAAAACTTATTAGTTATTCAAACTTGCAAGTTCTTAAAATACATGAGCGATATAAAATTTGTTTATAGTAACTTTTCTTGGTTTAAAAGAAATTACTGGGAATATTTATTTTTATATAGTTTTAATTGTAACACATACATGAATAATTCAAATGTCTTTTTCTATATTGTTAATCTGCAATTATTAGCAATATTGTAGTTAGTCTTGGGTACATGCCGCTTAATCAAAGTTCAAAAGTTAATAAGGTTAATAGTTTGAATGTGGTCTGTTTACAAAGAAAGTCAAAGTTTATCTTTATAAGCCATAATGATAAACTGTAGAGAAATTTGTTTAGTCATGGTAACAGATCGGCATAAACCGAAGGTCGAAATTTAACATATGTGGTTGTTTTTTCAAAAGAATACTGAATGGTGACTTTGTTTTCATATTAGAGACAGATTTTATCTTGTCGTTTCTCATTTTTACTAAAGTCAATGTGTTCGTGTGCTCATGATTCTACAACATAAACATAACACAATATTTTGACAACCAGTCAATAGATTTACATTATAAAAATATATAAAAAAATTGCACATTCACAAAAATAAAAATTCGGAAAAATTCGGCCTTTGTTTATATAATTGTTTAAGATGTAGGCGGCATGTAACATATCACAGGCAACAGGCAGATATCACCCGACCTATCCCCGTTGGTTCGTAAAATTATTATTTTTGCTCTATTGTTTATTAGTACAATCTATAAACAGACAAGGGAAGTAACGACCTTTGCTGGTGGGAAACAATAGCAAAACCATTTCCTGTAAAAACTTTTTCACAGAATTCCTCGTCATTTGTACAAATATTAATGTTAATGATTATTGCACGAATGGGCACCAATAATTATGCCCATACGCACCTGCTAAAGTCAATAGTTTAGAAGGCAAATTACAAAGAATCTTGTGTATGACAAATGTGAAAAAGAATCTTAATGTATCAACAAATACGAGAAAGGGCTGTAGGGAGCAGGCAAGCTGACTGGGCCTCGGCAGAGTGATACATTGGGAGTGATACAGGTATGTTTATAACTGGAGAGCTGTGTTATAACGCAGAATTATAATTTGTGTTTGTAATTAAATATAAATAGCTACATATCTGGTAACAAAAGACTTCATTGTATTTTTTATTTCAGTAAACATTCATTACTATAGATTCTGTCTAAGTACGACTATCACATAATACTTACTTTTGGTAGAGCGGTTCATTCCTGAATAAAAGAGTGAACTTTCAGTAATTCAATTGTATGCATTCTAATTCTCCTCGTATCAACACCACAATTGACGCAGCAATGTCCGTAACTCTTGTGTTCATATAATGACGATATATGATAAGAATGCAATTGTTAAGACTTTGCCTACTTAACAAGACTAAAACCAAGCAAGCATAATTTTTTTACTACAAACAAGCATAATTTGATCTGAAGGTAGTGCACATTCACAGGCAGTCTTCAAGATATCGTGATATCCTGATGACCAGGTATTAGTCAGTAAGAAATGGCCCATTACCATGGTAGAAACAACACTAATTAATTTACTCGACACTTTTTTATTTAGTGAGAATTAACGAGTATGAAATTTCATATGGCATCTATTTCAGTACCATGCGAAAGACTTCCAATGCATACCTATGCTATATAATATATATTGACTGACATCTGAGGAGAAAACAATTGCAACAATTGCTATTTTAAACATAAATAGACAAATAAACATAATTATATCAGTGATTTTTACCAAGTGTAATTTTAGTCTGATTGACCAAAAAGATATCTTTTAAAAATCTTGTATGAAAAAAGTTTCCAAACAAGAATCCAAATAAAGTTAAGTAAATAAGTAATACCTTACCTATTTGCAATTTGCTACAAGTCTCATTACACTATTTAAAATTATAACTACAATACGTCTACTCCTTTCAGTATTTCAAAGGTATTAAAAAGATCTTTTATATTTACAAAAAACTAATTTGGAATCAGTATCCCACCGCACTAAATATGAAGTACTAATAGTCAACAGACTATTGAATGTCTGTGAATGTAAATACATACCCGGCATTCGTATTTTGTCTATAGTTATACGGATTCTGCCTTTATCTAAGCGGTATTTGGACTCAATAAATGCTCTCAATGCGTAAAAACGGTAGTCAATTGCTTGTCACATATCACATTTATATATATCTGCAATCCTTTCCCCGTATTTAAATTTTTGGATTTTATGGCTTTGTTTTTTCATGTCAATTTGTGTTTGTATTTGCATGTTAAATGTTTTGTGTTGCTAAGAATGGCAATTAAGTCAAAACATTATAACAAATAGTTCCTTGAAAAAGCGTACTTTTCTAATCAATTTCTATAACAAAATAATTAAAGTAAAATGTGAACTTATGAAGATAACAGTCTACAGAAAGACAAAATGGCAAAATTTTACTCCAAAACGAGAAAACTGCCTTATGAATGTCATTTTATTTATATTATTTTGTATAGCAGCGTTCCCTTACATACACACTCATTTTTAATTTTATTTATAAATGGTTACATGGTTCTTTTAAAATATTACTTTAAGGCAAGAGTTGTTTTTATATTAGACAGAGGTCTCAGGGTTTCAAATTTTTAAATTAATTTTTAAAACAATGTTATTATAGTGTTCATATGTCTTTATCTCTCACAGATAGTGAAATGCTACAAAGTTTTTATTTACTTTAAGATAACTATAAAACTAGAAAGATCTTAGGATAATTAATTGTCCCTTTATAATGGAACTTTATTTTCAAGTTACTTTATGAATAATAAAATTTTAATTTTATCTTATCAAATAACTTAAACAAAAGGTGGACACAATTTTTAGTTCCAAATATAGGTAGTGAACTATTAATTGAATTTTCCAACTCTACTACAGTGAAATAATATTGCTCACACTTTAGGATACACCAAATGAGACAAGCACATTCTTATTACAAGGAACACATGGGAATATACGGTTCTTATTCTCTTGAGGTGTGTACATCTTTAAATACATGCTACTTACTCCGGTGAAGGACAATAGTCTATTGGAAAGATTTCCATCCGCCAAGAGGACGAAAACAATAAGGCAGAATTCAAAGCAGGCACATCACAAGAAAAATATATTTTGTGTTTATTTTAATGGACACTCAAGCAATAATACTTGTAACAATAAAATATTATTGTTGCGGTTACTTAGCTGGCCGAAGGATTAATGGAACTTTGCTCTGTTCGACCGTAGTGATAGTTGTGCTCTGGAAGATATCAATGTAATATTGTTCCATAGCCTAATTTTGGATGATGCACTGATTGTTTATTAAAATAAAAAAATTGTTAATGTTTCACTGTCCCTATTTTACTTACATTCCAAATATTATATTACCTCATTGGAATAGTGGATAAGAGCCTTGCCGGGCTATCAAAATGTTTCAAAATAATCTTTTTGTTCTAGAATCACTTAATCTTTTTGTTGTAGACTCATGTGCATATGGACGTATTGACTATTTCTATATCACATGCTATTTATAGAAATCAAATTGCCATATACTGTATTATTTTTGTTGGACATGGCTTGGAATAGAGTATAGGGACACAACTATCAAATCAAGAGTAACTTAGGACGTCTCCATTTATGTATGTATATAAACTTAAGTAGTGAGCAATTAACCAAGTTTCCTTAACTCACAATGAATTAATATTTCTCGCATGTGGTACATACTAGCTTAAACAAGCACGGTCTTATTACGAGGACACATTCAAGCACATAGTTCCTATGCTGTTTAAATATATATGGCCAGCGACAATAGTCTATTGGCAGGATTTTTGTTAGCCAATAATTGTATTCTAATAAGAGGACATATTCAAAGCGGATATATTATAAAAAAAATATATTTTGTATGTGTATTGATCTACTAAAGATTCTCAAAAAACAAAATTTGTAGCAATAAAATAATATTGTGGCAATTGTTTAGTTGACATAGTAGACTCCCCCGTGTGATCTATTTTTCCCATGTCACATTCATTGTATGATATATCCGCTATGCAACCCCTCAAACTAATAAAAAGGAACATGTCAATTGATTTTACTCTTCTTTACTTATATTTCCAATATTAGACAGTCTACTTGGAATGATGGATAAAAGCTTCGGCCACTGTAGCAGTTATGGGCATTTTCACACTAGTGGAATAGTTTAGACGAATATTCATAAGACAACAATTTCGAAATTGGTGAGTGCAAAATTCCATATATCACATAGGCATAGGCAGTACTTTTAGATTAGCCAATAATGTCAACAATGACAACAACCTTGTCAGTCAGATCAGGAGCATTGAGGGATGGGTGAGGGTTCATTTTGCAGTTTGCACCCAAATTTTTGTCACCTTTGCACACATAATAATTATTGTAAACATGTTAGGGTAATTTGTTAAAAGAAAATCTTGAATATAGGTAGAAAAACTAATTGTAAAATTTCTTTGTGAAAGTAACCTATTTTTCATTTAGGATATAGTATGAACCTTCTAAGTATTTCGCTTTTTAAATATAAGAGACGATGTAAATGTGTCATTTTTTATAATAAAACATGTTTTGGAATACACATTTCCAACAGACATTGGTATCGAAGTCTGTTCGTTTAGTGTGAATTGGTTAATGTCCTATATATATAGCTACAATATAAATCCCATATATATATAGCTATAAGATAATAGTATTGTATTAGAATCAGCACCAACGTTATTGACATTGGGTATGTATGTCGACTAATGTGAAATTGTCCTATCTGGGATTGTTCCTTGGGTCAGCTTAGTATTCCTATTTAATTAATACATATCAACATTATCCTAGGTTTGAGTGATTATGTATCCTAGGTTTGGATGATTATGTATTCTAGGTGTGGGTGATTATGTGTATTAAGTGTATGTTTAACTTACTTATTTGAGTCAGGTCTGGGCAATTTTTGACAATTAAGATTGAAGTTCACTAATTGGATTAAACTGCTCATGCATAATTCTGCTCAAGTTATTAATGAAAAATATTGATAGATCTTAAGTTTTGGGCATCTTTGACATAATTGGCACATAATTATATATATATATATATATATATATATATATATATATATATAATATAAATATATATATATATATATATATATATATATATTTATATATATATATATATCTGCATATTTTTTTATCAAAACAACATAAGAATAAACATGAAAGATTTCAAACAGAGAAATCTTGTAACGAAATAGAAATGTACTTCAATAATTTAGAAAAAAAACATTATCTACAATACCAAAAGATAATATCACTATGATGAAACTAACCATTAATACAATCCTAGCTCAACTAAAATTTTATTACTAATCCTGACTCAACTAAATGTTTATATTATATGTGAAATGCACATGTTCATATTTTTTGTTCTTTTTGTGCATTATTTGTGTATAGTAGTATACTAAGTTTACCGGTGAAGAAGAGCATTGCTGTAGACAACACTATTGCTGATGTAAACTTGCCTAAAATAATAGGTAAAAAATGCAAAAACCAATAAGTCTTTAAGAATAAAACAAATTTACATTCAACAAACTTTAGGTAAATTTCTGATAAAAGGTGAATCCACCAGCCACCAAATTAACTCATGAAAATCTGTACAATAATTACTCAGGTAGATATATGACTTATCTAGATATTTTTTAATAAATATTATATTTGTATTTGGAATAAGGTTTTTGCATGTTTCCATATTTTCATTAGTTTTTTAAAATGTGGTTTTATCTATATCTATAATAGATATTACAACATTGAACTTATTTCAATCAAAATATTACTTCTATTCATTTTTATCTTGTAAAATAAAATTATTAAAATCACATTATTTCTGCTTTTCTGATGTCAAGCCTAATAGAAGTATGAAAATATCAACGGTAGGTATGAAAACTTTAATGTATGAAAATATCAACAGTTTGTCTCCTAACTTCCTGCAGGCTTTTTAAAAAAGGTCTCAATATATTTAGATATTTTTATGAACACTATATCAATTATTAACAGAGTTTCATAAATAGGTAGGTATATGGTATAGGCAGTTTGGTTTAACTCCCAAACTTCACCTAGTAAGTGTGCAATTGTTGTCATATTAATTTATCATACATCCATACGAGTGTTAGTTTATTCTCTATAGAGTTATGGACATAGAGATTTTGATAAACTACAGTGTGACTATAAAAACCTTATAATATTTTTAAATAAGAAAATTTTTCAAAAACTTTATATATATATATATATACATATATATATATATATATATATATATATATATATATATATATATATATATATATATATATATATATATATAAATTCTCTTGATAAAAAGGTTGTATAAATAAATACTATGGTACAATTTAATACTTTTTATTTCTTGAATTTTGTATTTGATTGTACCATTTATTGCAAGTGATGTCTGTATGAAAACTATAAGTGCATATTATGTGCACTGTTTTATCAAGTACATAGTAACCTATGGATTGTTATTGGTTACTAGTATAGAATATTTATTTAATAAGACAAGAACTTTTTTGTCAGGTCCATAATCGCAAATATTATTTAGAAATTGTTATATATAAATATAAGGCAATCTGTTAAAAAGTTTCTGATTCTCTCCAATCTAATGGAGAAGTAACTGACAATAGTTAGATTAACTCTAAATTGAGTTTCTGTAATTAAAGCTAATTTCTTAGTGTTAGTATATCTAATATTCGATTAAATATTCATTACATTCTTATTTTTATAATAGTAACAAATATCCTTTTTGGTTTTGTTTCAATAGTTTAATTATGAGTAGGTACTAACAATTACAGTTTATTGAGTATTTGGTATTAAATATGTTTCTAATAAAATTGTATCGTTGTCCATTGTAATTGTTACTATTGTTCTCTAATTATACTTCCTTTTTATTTATACTTATTTTGTTTGATAAGAACATGTGTGAAAATTTAGCAAGTAAGTTTTAGTTTAATGGTAGTTTTTTGATAATTAATTTATGATCATGGGGTAGATTTCTTTTACTTGCGGTTACATTCTAATAAACATGTTCTAATATTAATTGTACAATCATTTTTCAAACAAATTAACATGGGGTGTAATTAATTTATTCATCTAAATGGATATTGGATTAACAAATATTGAGACAAAAATAAGTGGAAAATTTTGCACATCCCTTTAATAACTTAAACAATTTCACATCTATAACAAAGATAACATAAATATTGATCTCTTTTGTTGCAATATAGGATATTTAGGGTTGCCACCCATATTATAAGATGATTCAACCTGTACTTTAAATTTAAATGGAAGTTATTTTAGATAAGCTTACATTATACTTTACGAACGCTATAAAATATGTTAAAATACTTTATTTGAACACATTCATTAATTTATCTCATTATGGAGCCATTGTAAGAAGTTGGTTGTACTTTTTTGACAAATGGAACACATCAATAATGCATTAGCTGAAATTTATGAACATAACTTAAAGCAGACAAATTTAATAGATGGAATATAAAATGAATTATTGCAATTTGTCTCAATTTTTTCTTGTCCTAAATTTCATTTATCTTAATAAAAAGGTGGCAATCCTAAATGGATAAGGTGATACCAAGGATGAAATTATGAAGTAAAAGCTGTTAATTATGTAGTCAATTTTGAATTGTAAGGGGGTTGTAAACCCTGTCTGTTTTATATAAATCTCAATAAAGTAAATTGATTAAGTGTTACAATAATTAAAATAGTTAACTAATCTGTATCATATAGCCAATGCTTAGTACTAATAAACTTAGTGATAAGTAATAATACTATATGATTAGATACATTTTCTTATTGATAAAAGTCAGCTCCATTTCAAACACTTTAACAATATCATTCTCAAAAATAATTTATTTGAAAATTGTTCCACATGGACGGTTTTATGCTGATATACTAACTTTTTGGTTATTATGTCATTTGGAAGATTAAATACTATGACCAAAATATGGTCTATTGCACTAATATGACTGTGAATTCAATCATATTTATTTCCAGATTTCTTATAAATTAAAATATTCAGAAAATACAATAACAATTTAATAAGCCCATGGCCAAGTGGAAATGGATCAGTTCTCAATCAGATTAATCTATAATGCACTAATGTGTGTTAATAGATACTCTAGATGGATTTTTTTTTATAAACAAATTACAATACACAAAGATGGTTCCGATTTGTGGAAAAGCAACTAATCTATGATTTATTTCAGGCGTGGGATTAAAGTATTTATATTGAAAAAGGTTAAGCATTCTAAGGAAAAAAAAACACTGCAATGAAACTACAATATCTTTTGATCGCTACTGCATATGTAAAAAATAGAGGAATGGAAAAAATGCCAAAGTTGTTTTCAATTTTGTAACAGACTGTTCATTGCCTCTTATACTATTCAAACACTGTGTGTTCTTTAATATTATTTATTGGATTATAATATATAACAAATGTTTTCCCGATTCATTTATGTGTACGAAATACATAATAAAGAAACGGATAATACTAAGCAGGACAAATTTTAACTCAAGTTTTAAAATAATTATACAATTAGTCCAATATTCTAAAGAATAAAAGTAAGTCCAACCTTCAATAAGCTATGAAAAAAATAATTAAACTTTGAACTATGGTATTTCTAATGATGTAATTTGGATAAATTACTTGCTTTCCAGGAAAAGTTACTTCCTCAAATTGGTTTTGCCAGAAAGCCAGCGTTTTGAAAAGAAAAAAAAAATAAATGTGAACAAGCATTATAAATACCTAGAGACTAATATTAATCAACATTTTATAGCGTTACAAAATAAATTCTGTAAGCATAATGTAATCTCGGACACTAATAAAATAAAGTAGTTGTATACAATTTTTTTAAATTCATTGTTAAAAATTACAAATGTTTAATGTTAGATTTTTATTAGTCACTTTTTAAAGGGTATCATTTAAACGGTTAGCAAAGTATTCTTATTTTTGTGAACAGAAAAATGTATTTGGTAAGCCAAAATGACTAGTTGGTTAGTAACTTATGGTCAGCAAACATTCCTAACGCCCATATACACCACACGGTCAGGACTCTCAGTCAGTTTCACTGACAGCTAAAAATCTATTTTATATGGATACTCTAGTAAATGGACCATGCAATAGAACACGGTCTGTAAAGTAGATTCTTGTTTTGACTTGACTGATAGTTAATGAGAAATAGAAATATGTTTGTAATTGTCAGTAAGACTGACTGGCAGTCTTGCCCTTGTTTGGTGCATACGGGCGTAAATCTGTCAGCAATTAATGTCGTATTCGATCGCTCTAAATTATTGTGGTTAGCAAATTAAATTTTGTGAATGATAAAATTTTATTGGTCATTCACAAAATGGGTGCAACTCTTAGAAAGATCATTATAATATACTTTCTTTGGTTGAATGGGTATATTCAAGTAATATAAATGTAAATAAAATAAACAATTTGTTTTATTTTATAATTATGAAATCAAAATGTTTAGGTACATCAAAGTAACAAAATTATTATGTATGTTTATAAAATCATTATTTAAACATACAATTAGTTTTATTCTTAGTGTATTATCAATGCTTGCTTTGCCTCTGAGGGCTGCCCCTCAACGTTTTCTTTCCCCTGTGGGAATTCTTTTAGCTTCAGGTGGAGGCATTGAATACTTTACGCGAATCACCAAACCAAACACGTGCTTGTTTATATAGGAGTTGAAAAAAGCTTCACTTTCTCCATTAATTTTTCTCAATTGGCAGCAAGACAAGCCAATTACTGAAATTTTGGTTCTTAAAATCATCACAACTTTCCCACTGTGCATTAAAAATTTGACAAGTTAGTTGCTTGACCAGCAGGAATTTGGTAGTAATTATAGCTGTCATTTTTAAGCACTACAGTAACCTCTTTGGGTACTTTTGCCCACTGGTAAGTATCTTTCCAGTCCTCGGTAGTAAAGGGGGTATTTTGGCAACGTAATTGTCTTCTGGATTAGTAATATATTTATTGAACCACTGGCTTACTATTTCTTTTGCAATCACCAAAAACCTGGACAGAACGAAACATTCTCGAAGGGTATCGCTATCCTTCATTACTTTGTTAAAAGACTCCAGAGCGTTGTTGGTTGATAGAGAATTTGGAGCCGCGCCCAAAAACCAATTGCAAATTTGTACTAACTACTGTGCACAATAAGTGACAAATTTAGTCTTATCTTTATATTTTTGCAGAAAAGCTTCAGAAGCTGTATCAAATATATTCTTTTCTGTTATAGATAATATCCTGAGTGATGTCGATACATTATAATGTATCAACATCATTCAGGATATTATTGTGCAGTTCCTTGTTTTCAATCCTTTTTACTATCTCTTGAATTTTTCTCTTTGTGTGTGCCCAATACATGTGAACACCACATTTTGTCCAAAAACCTCAAGAAATGCATTTTGGATACCTTTAGCAGCAATGCAAATCAATACTTCTTTCTTAAGTTCTTGGAACATCAATTTGTAATCTTCTTTTTGTTCATTGCTTGATACTGTTAAACAGAGTGGAATTTGCGGTTTTTATCAGTAGTTCCACATACCAAAACAGGGATACCCTGCCAGATGATGTTGTATGTAGCATCGGCATGAACAACACTGGTATCTTTTGCAATTTCAATTAAATATTTTATTGACATAATAAAGTGAAAAGTGAGTCCGAGTGTGAATGTATTCAAGCTCTAAACTTATAGTTTAGGAGGGCTGTCTGTATATAGCACGACGTCGATCATTCAAGTAATTTCTTAACTGAGTTATTTTAAAAACTTTAATATTTCTCATTTTTGTGAGACTTTGCATTATTGGTTTTGGTTCAATTTTTAAATCAAATAAATTATTAATTTCACTATTGACAGTGTCATTCAAGCCATACGATGAGGTACACTCCTTTTTTTCGTCATGGTCGTGATCAGCATTAGCACTGAACATTAACACAGAATCTGAAGTTTTTTCAAATAATAAGTAATTCTTGAAGAGCATTGTGGACCACGTTTTTTATTGTATTATGTCCTGCACCTATAGTACGTTTTTTTTCCCCGTCTTCAGTTTCATGATAATAATATAATGACCAAGTTCCTTTATTTTATATTATATTTAATGGCCGTTCTTGTTCACAGTTATCAAATTTTTGAGTCAAGTTCCAATCCAAAAAAAACTTTGTTTTCTTAACCACTGGTGCTTCATTGTCTCTGCTGCGGTCCATGTCTGATTCATACTTGGGAATTAGTTGTATCTTTTCTTCATCATTTTTACCATTACTATTACTATCCATTTTACACCTCTAATAATCGTAAAATACCAGAACAAATAAAAAACAACATCAAGCACATTAATAACACTGCACCTTGACTGCTATTAATCACCGAATGACAATATACTCATGCGATTGGCTACTTGTGTCATGCAAACTACTTTTGCTCCGCTCACAATAACGAACACTCTCAATGTATCAAAATAAACGTAATCCAGTGATTTATATTGATATATACTATTCTTTAATTAAATACCTCTTAATTAATATACCTCTCAATTAAACTGCTTATAGACACGTTTTCTCTACTAATCAATTCGGAAATCTTGCTGACCAAGTAATTATTTTGCAGCTCGACTGTTCATTAAGTGGACACATGATAATACAAGCGGACTAATATTTTTTAAATTGTTGACAGTTTGTTCTTTTGTGTTATATTTAATTCAACATTAAAAAGCCAAATACAATCTGTCTGTTTTCTTAATTCCTTGAGCGCCCATTGCTATAGCAACGCCTGCACTTGCGCTGTTCAAACATAATTCCAGTTAAAATTAGTTAAACTTGTAGACAACTTATACATCTTTAGAAAGAGAACGAAAAACATTCATTTATGGAATACAGTGAATTTTGCTTCTATACTTTTTGGTCTGTTAATTTTGTATGGTAATAACAAAATGTTGCATTTTGCAAAGACTTCTTTTATAAGCCTTTGCTTTAGAGAAATAGGGAATTTTTTTACATTTATAACTACATACGTAAGATGCAAACACTTATGTTGTTGATTTCTTCTCTATTGCGTAACTTTTCATTACAATAAAGTCAATGCTTTTGGAGTTATAAATTATTTTATGAAGACGGTGCGAATGCCGATGTCACATAAAAGTGATCTGCGCACTTAAGGGTCATAGCAATATAGTTGTGAAAACTACTTAAACATAAGTGGGCTATTTGTCACATGAGTGCAAATGAGGAATTACTTATTTTTTCAATGATCTCCAGTATAACTTTTATTGCTAAAATAATGTTTAGAATAAATTCATGGTATTCTCAACATTTATTTTATGTTTTAAGGAGAATAGCTTATAATTTTGCAAGTTTAAGTTTAGTAATTTTGAATACTTTATAATTTTGCAAGTTTCAAGGTATGTTTTTTAAATTGTTATACTTTTAGTTTTCTTTATGTTATATCTTATTTTTTCATCTTTGTTATCGAACAATAGCTTCATTTTAACGATCATGGCCTTATATTTTTTGGTGTGTCTATTATAGAACGTTTATTCATTATGTTGCCTACTCTCTGGCATATTAGGTTTATTAAGAAACTAATATTTTTTGTTAAATATAATATGGAATGTTTGTGAGATTTACCATCTCTAGGTGTTAAGTTATATGATGCCATTCAAAGTATTTAGGCGATGAGTCAAGGCTAATATGGATTGCTCAGTTTTATTTTATTTTATAATTTGATAACAATATTAATTAATTTTGATAAACATTGTTTAAAGATATTCTTTATTAATCCTTACTTTGGATGTCACTGTTCTACATGGGCAACTATGAAAAAATCTTCAGCGTTGACAGAGTTTTTTGTATCTTTATTATTGTTTTGTTTTTAACTTTATTCATATAAAAATAAAAATATTAATGCTTTTTTTATTTTGAAAAATGGATTGACATCTGCACTGAACGTATTAATACATTCAAATCTGGACTGACAATTTATGCTTCTGATTTTATTTTGAAATATTTTTCCTATATTACAAATTTATACCACGTACATTTTCTCTCAACATTAGGTTTCCCAGATTGTTATAAAAGTAGATATACTTTAAACTACAATACTTTCGCACAATGAAAATTAAATTACTGCTGCCTTTGGAACAAGGTTTTATTTTATATGTTATTTTTTCATTTTACTGTTATTGTTCTACTATGAGTAATATTTTCATTATGAATTTCCTCTAAAGTAATAATGCTATTGAGGTCGCTCTAATATCAGAAATTTTCAAAAAGTTTCATTATACTTCCACTGACCATCTCGAACTCAAGAACTCGAAACAATGGGTTGCTTGAAAGTGTATATATATATATATATATATATATATATATATATATATATATACACATATATATACATATATGTATATATATATATATATATATATATATATATATATATATATATATATATTTATATATATATATATACAAATTTAGTCAAGTATTAGTAAGTCGGTATTTGAAATAAGCAAAATGGGATAAAGGAAATATCTGATATTGTACCGTAAAGTTTAAAAAATTCATAAATTTTGTTTTCTTTCTCAGGTTTGCAAAATTATAATTTATAGATATTCAAATACAAAATTCATTGACACTGGTTGAATATGGCTTTATACTATCAATGGTTTTTGAGAAAAGGGAAATTCACTGCAGTTGTGTGATGCTGCGTGCTGCCATTTCAAATTTTTATTTGGTGTCTGTAGAATGTGCAGATAGAGTTAAAGGTAATCAATATTTAATATCCATGCCTTCGAATTTATTATAAATTACAGACACTCAATCATTTTCAGATCTTTGAACATTAATTACTGTTTAAAAAGCCATCTCATAATAACTTACTTTATGTCATTCAATATGGTTTCATTATTATTTGATTTTATGTAGTTATGAATAAAAGCAAAAAATTTGTCAATAGACTGGACAAACTTTTAAAAATCTCACAAAGTTAAAAGGATATATCCTTAAGCATATTCAAAATAAATTAAGCAGCGTTTTTATTAACTTTTACTAACGAACATGTAACTTTTTTCAACAGCAGCAGCAAATAAATGTGTCATCCTATCATAACAAAATTATGACAACATATTTTCATTTTTATTGAGAACGAACAGCGACTAGGTTGATATTTGTATTTTGATTTATTTTCATTGTGGTATTGCAACGTGTGGTTTTCATCTAAAATAAATATTCTTGCATTGAAAGTAGTAGGTAATATATTTATATTTGGAGTGAAAATGATTTAAGGACATGTTCTAATTATAGAAATATTCTAAAAATCTAATTCATAACAATAGCCTGCAGTGTTGTCTTATTTTTACTACAGAGTGCTCATGGCAGAATAAACGTCAGGGATGATATGATCATAGTGTTTATTTTACATATTTTTGTGATTTTACACATTAATAAATTTTAGGTTCCTGTAAATATTTCTTGTTTTGTTCACATTTTTTATTAAGTAAATATAAATAATTTATATACATATTAAAATAAACATGAATTTTAAAGAAATATACATAAGGAAACATTTAATAGAACCTAAGGATTGAAATAAGTATTTTAAGATGTAACAAATATTTTAAAAACATTTTTGGTTGGACTATTTCAAAATTGTGAGAAGGAAGTATATTGAAGTATAAAAATACACAACTATATTAGATAATATTCAGCCATATTCACAGTAATATGGAGTTTATTGATAAAGGGAGGGAAATCAGAAAAGTACAGTGCATTAATTAAAATACGAAGCAATAAAATAAATGAGTTTTGAGATCAACAATTAAACATAGATGTGAAGTGCAAATAATGAAAAAAATATAAGTTTTTGAAGTGAGGTCATTAAATAATATACATATTTAAAGAAGTGGAGAGATAAAAATGATTAACATGCTAGAGAAAATGTGGTTCCTCATGAGAAAATGTATGGAAGACCCCCTTAAAACATAATTCGATTCAGGAATTGTTAAAAGAAGCTAATATTAAGTGCTTCAAGGAAAGGAGAATATACAGTCCGTGAAGGAAGCAAATGGGCTATTTATTAGTCCACGTGATGTGGCATTCCATCATTGCGTCATCCTCGTAGGTTATCACCTGACCTCAGTGATGAACAGTGTGTTATCAGTTGCTTTGGTTTGTATCACCTTTTAATAAATTATTTACCTAAAATTTGCATACGCAAATTTAAAATTAAAACTTTGGTTTTTATTAAAAAAGTTAATAAACACAGAGTTACATAAAGGTAGGACTAGGAAGTATAAGATAAAATTATTTAATGAAACACTATACATTTAATTATTAATAAAGAAAAAATAGTTTCATGAAATGTTAGTTTTTTAGTTAAAATTGATTTATTTGCTGACTCTCTACTTTCGGAAATGTGTACTAACTGCAATGATTTTTGAAACAACAGACCCAATCATTGTTAACAACAAAATTGTCTTTAACATTTTCCTTTAGTTTGTCAAAAATCTGTTTAACTTTGTTACAGGTCTACTGAATAAATTTTCACATACCTTATTTTGACATCATTTTTTAAGTAAATTCTTCACGTCAGCAATAATTTACTTTAACTTTTTTTAAAGGCTAACTTTTTTCAACGGTATCAAGAATTTTATAATAACTCTTTATAATTGAATGGAAAATAATATGTTTAAATTTCTATGCTATTTTGCTAGCTTTTATTCATGTTTAACAATCTTAACATCAATGGATTTAAATTGGAAAGTTAACATTTTTTTATTAGTTTTTTGAATTACAAGAAACACAATGACGTCATTCATTGATATTGTAGACACTCCACTCGTGTTGTTACAAATAATATAAATGCAGGTTAATGAATAAAATAAAATATGTAAAACTTTTTTAATACTCATAGAAATTGACTTTTATGACATATTGTGTATTTTGAAACTAATTCTTACAAGCTTGTGTAACTTTTGATTTGTGTGATCGCATGTGACACGGGAGGAATGTCAGGAAATTATATAACTCCAAATTTACATAAGTACTTTGTTATTCGGTATTTTCATACATTCTTCAACTACGGGATGGCAACCAAACATGACAGAATACCATATCACAAATTTATGTTTATGTCATCTCACAAGAGTCCCACTATACAAAAACGGAGTATTAGATGATCAGTACTTACCAATTACTTACAATGTAAATATAATCTCTTTAGTTATAAATTACATGCAATTAATTCTATTTTTTTAATACATTAATGTATAAATTGGTGTTTCTATTTAAATATTATTTAATAGTGGAACAAATGAAATGTCTTAAAACTATACCAGTGTTTTATTTTAATATTAATATTTATTACAATATAATTTTTTTATTACATTGTTATCCCTATATATTTGGAATTAGGCCTATTTATCAAAGTTCACCTTATAACCTAAAAATATTGTAAGTAGAAAATCAAATTTAATCTTATTATCGATGTTTTAATATCGCTGGTTCTATTTATTAATAAAATATGTTTTCTATTAAAACTGTCTTATTCAGTATACACGATACCTACATACTGTTATATAATTGTTTACTGTATAGACAGTAAATGCTTGTACCACATGTGCAAATACTTAACGGGTATAAATGAAATTGTTCATAGATGTTGAATACTATACCTCATGTACCTGATGGAGACATGAATTCCACATGATTTTTTTTCATAATACAATTCTCAAATATAGTTTGTACTTATGTCCAAAATTATATTTCTCAAGTACATATATTTGTAGAATTACATTAATGAAAATAGTGTGCAAGCAATACATACCACACACACACAAGTATATATAGTTATACGACTAAATTAAACTCATTCAAGGCAAGTAGTGTGCTTGGGTCCTAATACTAAAGCCAGCCAGTGTTTTGATTGTGACCACTAACTGGTATAACACCAGGCAATCGTGGCAATGCAGCAATTTGTCCATTTCTTTGTTGATCCTGCAATAATATTAAAAAATAATTATTAGACTTTTTAGTTACTGTGATTCATATTGTTTTTATGACAATGGTAATGATATGCAATAAAAGTTACCCCTGCCCAGCTATTGTCATGGACATTGGATATTATCTCCTAAGTTTCCACAGGATTTGTGAACTCAATCCATAACTTTAATTTACTGATTTATTGTAATTTTTTCATAACTTAATAGAAATAAGCAGTATTTATTACCTATAACCAATTGTGCTCTATTTCACAGGTATTTTTTACTCACTACTGCTTTATGTTCCTTTAGGTTATGACCAATATTTTACAATTATCTTCTAATTTGGTTCTTCTGTATTACCCTTTGCCCGCTGTACAGTGTTTTACTACTTGCTGCTTCTGTATCCATATAAAGCTTCATCAGCAGCAAAACATTTTTTAAACATAGTTCACTTGTTTCAAATAAGCAGTGTTTAAAAAATGTTATTTTTAATAATTTCTAGTTTAAATTAGGAATATAAATTTATCTACTTATTTATTAAAGCTAATGGAAGTTTTGGTATATATTAAGTAAGTCAGGTACTAAAAGTCAAAAGAATGGAATCAAAAATATCTATTTAAAATAAAACAGGTAACATATTTATTATTTCTGATCTTTTTATAGTGATAAATGTTTTTCTATTCTTTGAGAAGTATGATAAATACCCAGCAAATAAAATAGGCAAATAACTTTTACCTTTAGAGGGGATTCCTCCAAGGATGTCAATAGAGGCTCCCTAGAGCTAGCCGATGTTTTCGAATCCATTTTCTTAGTTTGTGAGTCAGCTGCCCCTACACTTTCTTCGGTTGTTGAAGGAGTTAGACCAGGTATATCTGTAATGATTTATTGATTTTAAGATATTTAAAATGCCCATTTTAATATTTATTATTCTATTAATCATAGGAAAATTATATTCTTTCATTTCCATTTCAATATTGAAAAAGAAAAACTTATCTATTATATTCAATTCAGTTTGAAGGTTTGATTGCTTAGTGTGGACAAGTTTCTTGATTTTAATCTGAACTATTAACATTTTAACATGGATGTAACCAAGGTGAGGCAAATGGAAAATCTGTTTGCTTGTTTCTCCTAGTTCACGGGGAAAGGAAATCTAATTTCTTAACCTGAATTTTTTTTTAAATAGTTTACATAAAACCAAAAAATTACATATGACAATAATTTGACTGTAATTTTTTAATATTTTAAAATAAAATTGATTAATAATTGACTAAATTAAATAATTAAATACTAAATTTATGAAAATGATTATCTGAGTTGTTCTTTTTTGCAGGCAATGTTTTGTCCCACATTCGGGTTTTGTTTAATTTCTTCTTTCTTGTGTTCTCAATAATAATAGTATGAATCTTAGCTATTAAAATTATAAATATATTTTTAGTTAATTAAATGGCAATTTTCATGATGAAGTAGATAGAAATAGTGATAGAAGTGTTTTGCTAACAAGTGAAGGGTGTACCACTCTACTTGTTTTCTTCAATATACTTCTCAGTAATACTTCAAAAAATATTTGTATGACTTGATAGAATTCAAAGACGTTGTTGATCTTTAGAAATGTTACAGATTATAATTCATAAACAAATATATATATATTATTATATTAAAAATAAAAATTAATTTTACTACTGTCTCTTGACATAGACATTTTTGTTGCTGCTTCATGTCACTCATTTCACGCATCTTCTTGTTGTAATTTTGAATAAAATGTTTAAAAAGTTAAAGTCTAGGTAGCAATCTAATAGGATCTTAAGCAGACTACCTGTCTTCTATTTTAGTTGTTTAGTAGCTTATTACCATTCTGTCACAATGCTTACTACTCTCTCACAAGCTTGTTCCTCATATTGATGAGGGTTAAAGTAATCTAGGGCTTTATTTTCGAGGCATTAAGTAAAATTACATTCTAAAACTAATAAATATTTTGTACCAAGGCTCTTTAGTTTCAGATTACAATAGTATTCTAAAGTTTGTTCTCTTTAGAGCAAGAAATATGACTGATTGGTATTAAGTAACATATTTTTATTTTTTTAACAAGAGCACGACAATATTGGATTGTTCAATAGAAAGTTTTTGTTTTCTAGTTTTAGTAGCATTAATTAAAATTTAGTATTTGGGTGTTTATGGTAAATTAAAAAATAGTAATATATACTATAATGTTGTAATATATACTATAATGTTATAATATATAATATAACTATAAATGTTGAAAATTCAAGAATAAATCGACTAACGTTGAAATTATTACCGGAAGCTATCATAATTTAAACATTATAAAATAAACTGATAATTATGGAAAGGTAAATATTTTTCAAAATAAAAATAAATGTGACCTTAATTGGCAGTAAAAAAGACTAATAACCCATTTCACAAAATTTCCATGAAATATATTTTATTCAGAGTCAATTCTTGTTGAGGCGATGCTGTTTTGAAGAGAGGTAATATTAAAAGGCAGCAATAATAAAGTAATATGGAGTATCATTGAATGTTTTCTAGTTCTAGGAATTGTGTGAAATAAAGCTTACCGGTTTGGCGAATTGTATCAGTTGAGTCTTGCTGAAATGGACTTCTACTCATAACTTGCTGTTGCCCAGGCACCTGTACAGCTTCAGCCACTCTTGTAGGAACACTTGATGCACGTTTAAGCATCTGAGTATGGAACTGTATTGTTTTCTTAAAAAAAATGATTATGAGTTTTTTTTATGTAGCTTATTCATGTTTTTTTGAATACTGTATACAATGTAAAGTGCAAGTTGGTTAGTTAGTGGTTTTTATTATATGAGAAACTAGAAAGAAAAACGACAATACCTTTGTTACCTTTTTATTGTCTGTAGAGCACCTCTTGCTATCAGGGCTTGAATGCTTCGTTTCTGAGAACTTTTTTCGTTTCTTTTTCAAAGCAACTAGTGCACTGATTCCTGGAAGATATTTTTGCATTTTATTAAATTGAAATTTTTGAATATTATGCTATCAATTTTAATGTCAGTTATCATATTCTGCAGCCAAAAGAATTTATATAGAAAGTATTATAATTATTAAGTAATATGTGGCACGAAGTTTGTTTTAAATAGTGATAAATCCGAAAGATAAGTTATTTATCTTTGTAGCAATAATAGAAGATGTAGGTATCAAAATCAAATTTCGAGAAAACCATAAAGAAAATTTTTTATATTTGTAAAAATTACAACACAAAAGTATCTGTGTTGTAAGTTAAAAAAGATAAGTTTAATGTGTTTAATAAGTATTCAATTTCTATTCATTTTATTATTTTAATTTTCCATAAATTGCTAAATTAGCATACCATGCGTATATGTGGGTGGCCGCTGGTGTGCGATAGATGTAGTGTCTCGATCACGTAAGCGACGTGGCGGTTCGGGACTGTGTTCACTGCCTGAGTCACTCCCATCGCTGTCTGCGCTTGCTGCACCCGTGTTACAGACTGAATCCTCCGATCTACCCAGATTTAATCGGCTTCATTTAGGAACATCAATATAATGTTTTTATTAATGATAACTATACTACATAGAAGAAAATAAAATGAAAAAATTAAACTTCCTTTAGCTTGTGAGGAATTTAAAAATCTGCACTATCTATTTCATTAAGCATTCCACTTTAAACATCACTCATGTTTAAAAGACTGCTTTTAAAAAAAGCAATAATTTCTGTGCCACAACATTATCGAATGGTTTCTCCAAGTTCATAAGGACTCAATCAAGTAGTTTCTTCTCATTTATGTCATAATCAAGGATGATTTATACCATGCTATAGACCTTTTCATTCATTTTTTCAATTGAAATTCTATACATACATTACATTAATAATTTTGAAACTCTAGTTCAAGGCGTGGCTTTTCCTTATTTAAAAACACCTCAGATTTAAATTTTTATTATTGTACCTGACTGTAAATTCTATGTGAACCAGCAATGAGCTTGTAGTATAGCAGATTAAACAACATTTTTATTCATGATGATTTATAATATTGACATACAATTACCAGTAGTGATTCAAGCCTTCAAAATTAACCTACAAATGACATATTGTCAACTTCTGTTCTACCTGCTACGTCCTATGAGCCGGCTGACTCTCCCTGATTTGGCAGCTTCTATGATGGTTCCCCATCGACGTTTGTGTGAAGAGGTACGTTTGAAGCGACGTGTGCCATATGCATCACTGCTCAGTGAGCTGGCTGATGCTGTACGTGCCTTGTGTCCTAGTAAACCCAACATCTCGTGGTGGGCGTGTGATTGCTCTGAGTGCTAAGTAAAATGTATTTATTTTAAATTAATATTGGTCTCATTATTAGAGACCATTTTGAACCTGAACAAAAAAAATCATCGCACATTAACAAAAATAATCAATTAAATATTTTTTAGTAATATTGAAATATAATGTTCACCTGATGGTGTAAAGATGCAAGGAACTCGTCTACTGGAGCAAGTGACATATTATTGGTAGGGGCAATGTTGAATCCCTTCATTAAGCGCCGTTCCTTTTGCCGATTCTTTTTACCCCCAGCTGCAGCTGCTTAATAATTTACATTACGAGCTGTAGTTATTTATTCCATTAACTAAACTAATGTGTTAAATTTTTTACATTCGAAAAATATATTCTGGTTTATTATCCCGGTTCAAATATTTTTCTCTTTTCATTGGGACCTGGATAAATTATGCACTATCAAATGGTTTAGAATCAATGTAAATTAGGTATAACATTTATGACACTGAACAGCTATTTGTCGGTTTGACTGTGTAATCTTCTTAATTTGATTACTCCGTTACTTTGGTTATCTGCTTTATCCACGAGGATTGCGATTGTCTTTTATATTTTTCATGAACACTAATTTCTCAAAGCACCATTTTCTATTAGATTTACAATGTGTCAGATGTACAAAAAATTTGTACAATGAAAAAGTAAAGAAGAAAGGCCACCTAAGTGATAAATTGTCGACTATCCATTAAGTACATTATTCTCTGTTAATCCAAATTGTTTAGTCAGAGGGCTAAACATTATTAATGGGATAAGTAACGGATATTATTTTAAATAAAACAGAAACATTTTTACACTTACGTGCTCCCCCGCCACTAGCAGTTGATGTGTTCATTCCACTGTTACGTAATATTTCAACCAGCTCACAACGAAATGCGCTCACGTCTTGCTTTATCTCATTTACATCATCTTCTGTTACACCTTGAGACTCGGCTCGTCTTTGTTGGACTGTGACATAACGCCTTACCAAGTTTCGCATTATGCTCTGTAATTGACAGTATATAATTTAGGATATTATAAAAAATAACATAAGCCAATTAGGTATATAACATGGCATTATAACAAACATATTTCACTAGGAAACATAATTTCAATATATTATGTAACCATCTACACTGCTGTTCCTATCTGTCCACTAATAATGCATTTTTAAAGTTACTTTTTCGTTACCTGCAAACAATTGGTTATGTACAAAGTAACACAAAAATAAAAGTTTTAAACATTGATATAACTTTAAAATTAACAATACCTGATTTGAATATAACTATATTGAATACAACTTCCCCTTCTCCAAGGCAAGGGTAGAAAGTTACATTAAGTAATGAAATGACAATGTTATCTTAATGGGACAGTTAATAAAAAGTCTCACTTCAGGAAATTATGTATTATATTGTTAAATTTTTTGTCAATGTTGACTAATATTAGAGATAGATTTCGTATTGACTATGATATATTCCACTAAAGTCACAGGTGCCGTAATATTCATGTTTTTCAAATACTTAGTAGGATAGTAGGAAAACTCACCTGAGTCAGTGATAATACTGATAATGCCTTCCTGAGTGAAAAGATTTCAAAATATGAGATAGACTAATAAAGTTCTATATTAACCTACCTGATATCGAAAATCCCTTTCATTTGCTTGCTTGGCCTTTCTCTGTAACAGAATATATTAACAAGTTATATTTTAAATAAAATGTAAAATTTTAGAATTAGTGTAATTACAATAATTCTCTTGAAAGAATAAATTTCAATAATTAAAAACATGTACATATTTCTAACTGAATTGAAAAAGATCTCAAAAACTCAAGGATACGAATTTGCTGTCTTAAACATGAACAAAAAGAGCTTCTATGTGGTTACGGTCTATTTATTTTTCTGAACCCATTGTTGTAACTGTATAAGGAAGTAGCTGTAACTGTATAAGAAGATATGTTTTAATATGAGTGGCATGTAAAATTTCTTTATTACAGGTGCTCTTTGAACTGCATTTGCTCTAATAAGAAGTCTGTTACAAGAGCATGTGGGCCGTAACTCAAGAACTTAGTGTTCAAAAGAGGCAATGGTCATGTTGTTTGATTGGGAGAGGAAAGTCCATAATGTAATTAATATAAGAGAAGCTAGTACATGTTGGAATTTTAGTAATGATCAAATAATTAACAAAATGAGTGCGTCATATGCAAGCTATTATAAGGTTATGTTTTTGAGCACGCGTCACAGAAAACAAAAAAATATGTCATTGAAACAGATATACAATATAGGTGGAAGTCAACAATGGAAAGCAAGGTAATAATAACAGTGTAAAGCAAGGTAATCATAGCATTGTTCAAGAAGTGAATGAATGTAGGTTCATATTATGGTTAGCATTAGAGCTACTAGTTAAAAAGAATATTGATGGGAGAAAATAAATGTTGCTTCCTTATATTGAAGACTCGACCACACCGTCCATGGTCTTGTACTCTTAAGCGACCTCAAAGTTCCTTGGATATATCTTTGGAACTCGAAGCAAGTTCTTAAATAACTGCACATACATGCGCAAAGTGAATACCACTTTTATTGTAACAAGTTATAATTCAAATACTGGTAAAATGGAAATAATAACAAGTCATAATTTCCTGTGGAAGTATTTAATTTTATGCATTTGTCCTCACCAATTTAGATTTTCGGGAATCCCTCAGTTATTCCACATACTTTATAAAATATTTTTATATTGAACACACATATAGCGCCAGTTAATGGTTCGAAACCACTAATGAAATATGTTATTAACTACTGAATAATATATTTTTTCGAATTGTGTTTCTTTTTTGAATATCTGTATTGCTTTTTATGAGAAATTATAAGTCCTTTATGTTATTTTTCCTATACAATTGTGCTAAACACACATCTGTTCAAAATAATAAAATTGACCATTCTCATTATTTATTTGTAATTTTTATTTTATAAAACTAATTAAATAATTGTGTTGCTTAATAGAATACAAAATATGTTAATTGTCATTACCAATAATAAAACTGTGAAAAACTTTTTTCTGAAAAGTATAACATAATTACATTTTGATACAATCTCTACTTTATCAGCCTTAAGCCATGGACCTCAGTTGACCAGTTTCAGCTCTTGGTAGTCAGTATATGTGAGTGCATAGCAACACTGGTAAATCGACGAACCATTCCATCATGAAGTTACAGGGTATGCAGGATGGAGCTTGGTGACATCCACTTGGCACAGCAATTAGCGGTACAAAAGGCGAGTGCATTTGACACAAGTATATTTATAGATTCATGAGGGCCGCAATTTATTATTTTCCGTCTTAAATTGAATATTGTTACCCCTTTTTAAGGCTTGGCATTTTTTTTGCTAATAGATGCACATCCACAAATCAAGTTCATGACTGTTCTATTCATCACATTGTTTCACTTTTACCAAACTTTACTTTTACTTCACTCCTCACAGTGGTGAGGCATATCAGCAGGCCAAAACTTTGCTCAGTGACCAAGCAGACAGTAAGAAAGAAAATAATCAATATCAAGACCCTGAATCCCTGCTTGATGATATGTCCTGGACAAGATGCTAGGATATGTCACTAGACAAGACATAAGAAATTTCCATTGTATCTTCATATCTGTCACGTCGTTCCATATCTACTGTTATATACAAAGGGTTCCTGTTGAATGAGATATGGAAGCTCTCCGTAGAATCCTCGCCGTAACTTCATTTGCTATTGATAACTGTCTCACTATTTGTTGAAATCCCGCTTCTGCTACTGATCATTATAAGGCAACTAACTCAATTAGACTGACCATACTGGTATTATCACCAAAAATTTGGAACCAATGCAAGTTTGGAACCAATGCACCACCATGCTCATAGAAGAAGCTGCAAAAGTTAAACTAAACAGAACATTGGCTGCAGTGGAATCTGGTGTTCATCAGAAATTCTACCGCCTTTTTGGCATAGAGAGAAAGGCACAGTCCACTTTGCTGGTAGAAACTGGTGCTAATATATCCATTTTGCACGGAAAAAGGTGCCAATAATACAACCACCACTGTTTCAACTTTAAACTAGTCATAACACTGTGATACTACTTACAGAGCAAAAAATAGGAATTTGACTTAAATTTTTCATGACCATACAAATGGTGATTTATTGTCACTACTGTCAGTTAACCCATATTTGGTACTGATCTTCTATAACATCACTGGCTTATCGTCGACCTGAAGAACCGAGGCCTAAGCAAGCTAAGTTGCACAAGAGTCGCCATCAATGCACACGGAACTGTCACATTAAAAATGAAAAGCATAGAGGATCAGCAATTATATCACGACGCGTATCGGTATTTTGATAGCTGAATCACTCATCTCACGTTATTGAAATTAAACCTAAGGCATCAAGTCAAACACATCATCAAAACAAATGGATAACCATTCTGTCGAGCAGTACTGTAATGTTTTTATCACCAAGTGTAGAAAGAATACGATAACATGATCCAATAAGGTTTATGTGGCCCAAGCAAAAGACAATAGTCATATTACCACTTCATGTTGTATCCAAGAAAAATGGAGATCCACGAGTTTTGAATGTCACCGAAGGCTTAATGTAATCACGAGCCCCACTTTTTCCCCATACTAAAGATCACTTACTAATTGCCTGGTAAAACCATTTTTGGCACCGATGACTTGAACCGAGACACCAACTTGGATTGAACACACTGTCAATTTGAACTAGTTTTGAAAGCTGATATCTAGAATACAGTCATTATCACACCATTCGGCCTATTGGAATTTCCGCGAATATGTCTACGTTCGAAGAACGTCTTCAAAAATGTCCAGAGATTCATCCACGAGGTACTCAATGGACTCAAATTTTTTTCCCTGTTTATTGATGGCTTCTTACTGGCTTCAAACAGCGAAACCGAATACCATCGATAGCTCGAAATTATACTACAAGAAAATGGTATTACCATATATTATAAGAAAATCACTTCAGTAAGGTAAATGTAACATTTCTCAGTTAAAGTGTATTCAAAGACAAGTGTAGCAATCATAAAAGAAGACTGAGTCTGTAATTGACAGCTCGAAGCCTAAAACAATAGATGAAATTCGATCTTTTCGGAGTATGATCAAATAGAGGATAAACCCTCATACCTAGAAAATAAATCCCCTTGGCAGCCTTGTCCGAGAATAGAATGTTTTCAGTTCAGTTAATGTCAATTATGAAGAGAGCTGATGCAATTGCTGGATAGTAAAGTAGATGTTTAGAGTCCAGTTGCGTATTTGGGCAATGTAGGCATACTTAAGAGTAATTACTTGTTCTGTCTGGCATTATTTTCATGCCTTTCGGGTGTCCAGTTCTCAGTCCTGTGATTGTGGAAGTTATCTCTCGTGTGCAGTTTAGTTTAGCTGTTGGGAACTTTCTTCGTGGGCATGATAAGGGCTTTTTTGTATTGCAACAGTATTGGCATTGGCAAGTGTAGTGGACGATGGCATGGGATCTATAGTTCTGGCTTCTTTGGTAAGAGAGTCAGCGTGCTCATTTCCTTCGATGTCCACGTGGGGCGGAATACATTGTAAAATTATATTTTTCCCTTCTCCACGACTGATGTGAGGGTGGTGTTTATTTCTTATGTTAAAGTGGTGTTGGCTCCCTGGATGGCCTGAAGGGCAGACTTCCAATTAAAAAAGATAACTATGCCTTAAGAGGAAGCATCAGACGAAGTTGAATTTTAAATGTTGAGGGCTTGTCTGATGGCTATGAGCTTGCTCTTGAGGGTAAAAGTAATCTTTTCAAAAGGAAATTTGTGACTTCAGCTACTGCCTTCGGAATCAATATAAAAGATGCCAGCACCTCCTCTGTTACAATTTGAGTATGAAGAACCATCAGTGTACACTGTCACTAATCTAGGGGTCGCGAGCTTGGCGATGGTCTTTAGAACCTTTGTCTTGATGATTTCCTGTGACTCCTGTTTGGTGCATGGCCCCAACAGGTCAAAATTGATTTTCACTGTAGGGTGTGGTCAAATCGGGAAATTGGTTTCTTTTGTGATGTCTAGGCACGTGTCCTCAAGATTAATTTCTTGTCGTATGTTTTTGTTACATTGTGGATGATCTTTTTCAAACTGTTCTATGCTGTCCAATTTCTGAAAGTTAGAGATGTGATCTTCGCTGTGGCACCTAATTTTGTTAGTAAATTTTATTGTAGTAATTTTTCTTCTGTTCTCCTGAGGACTCTGGTCGCATACATTTTCGGCCTTTGAGTTGTTGGTGGACGACACCGTACCGATAATTATTTTTGAAGCTCTGGACTGCACTGCATCACCTTTTTCCAATGGCGAAGAAGATGCTGGGCCCGAATAGGTGCAGCGTATTCCAGGATCGATCTGATGACCGTTGTATTCGTGTTAAGAAGTGTCATTGGTTACGAGTGCCATGATAAGCCACAAAGTTTTCTTAAGATGGCAAGTTTTTTCAAGGCTCTCTTTGCTGTTGAGTTGATATGCATGGTAAATTTAAGTTTTGCATCCAGAATTACTCCAAGGTCCTTAGGTTGCTTGACTTGTAAAATGGTAGAGTTGCAGATCTTAAGGGCAGGATGGTAGTTTCTCCTATTTTTTCAATCTGCTGTAAAGACACGAAGATTTGATTTTTAAGGGCTGATCCTCAACTTCAAGTTTTCTAGTGCAATGGAAACAAATATAACCAGCATATAAAATACAGTCTTACTTGTATGTCTATCATATAAGGCACTCATCGCATTATTGAGAGATGCATCCAATCTGTCAGCTGATGCTATACGACAAGTATATATCAACTACCACTGGTTATTTCTCGAAACAAATTTTGTCTGCAAATAATAACCTGTTATTGAGAGCTCTTTTTATAGAGAAGGGTTCTCTATACATGGCATTGTTTCATCATTTTTACCAATCAAAAATTGCTGGCCTACTTGGTCAATGAAACCATCATTACCCTCGAAAAGAATAAGACAATTATGTTCATCAAGAACAACTCACAAGGGCGTATTTATGCTATAATAAATGCTGAAGAAAATATGTTGCAGAACTGTATATTGGAAAATGTCAAATATGTTATGGTAATGTTATGGCTGGCGTTGCTTCCCGAGCAAATACATGGGCAATTTAGAAAAATTAATATAGTAATGAAAAAACATATGTATATGAATATTTTAGAATAAAATACTATTAGATTTGCCCTTTATGTCTAATTTGCTTTGTAATGCAACAGGATGATAACTTCAGACATATTTCTAAATTTGTGCAAATGTATCTTGGTGAAGAAGTAAAGAGCAGAAGTTTTAAATAATAAATCTATCACCATTGCTCCGTTTAAATTCAATTGAATTTTTATAGGAAATTGGATAGGAAAGTTGGGAATTGCTGTCCGTCATTGAAGAAAGTGGTGTGGAACACGTTAAGAGTAGCTGGAACAATGTTTAATCAGAAACTAAACATAAATTCATAGAAAGAATGGTCAGAATTTGTAAAAAAAAGTGCTCAGTAAAACGATGGATTTTTGACAGAAATATGGTCTAATATTGGATTGAAGAATATTACAATAAAAGATTTAATAAAAGGGTTGCACGTCTGCAATTTATAGAAAAAAGTAGTCATGAAATAGTAGCAGTTTTTAAAGGCAAAAGAATAGCAAGAAAGGAAAAAATCAACGGCTTTAAATACATTGATTAACATGTGGATTGTACTGAAAGGGGTATGCTTTTATTATATTAAAGATTCTCTATTTCTCTTAAGACTTATATTTAGCTTAAGGAGAATCTTTACTATATATATATTAATGGATTTCAAGTGACATTGAATTGAGACTCCATTTGCCGCATGAGAATATTGGCATAATTATGTAAGACATATTTCAAAAGAAGACCTTTTATAAATGTTTTAGTGATTTAGACACACTTCTTTAAGATGGTGAAAGTAGCGACGCATAATTTTTCTAACTGTATGAAGAGCTTCAACTTTTAAATCAAGTTTGCCAGATTAAGGATGTCAGCTTATTGATAACTGTGTTTTAATGTTAACAATTGTGTTTTTGATGTAATTTAACGCAGTATAAAAATCTGCCATGTTCTAATTTCATATTAATTCAATTTTAGAATTCACCACATTTTAAGTTTGATATATGGAGAACTTTTGAACTTTAGATTGCTTTGGATTTCACCAATTTTTGTTAGGCGTGTTTCTAAAATAATTATTATTCATTACCTACATTCCACAGATTACTTGATACTTCTAATTTCATTTTCTTTTTCCTCTTGGCACCATTTTTCTATTAAAAGTTATACGAGTTGTTTGAATGGAGACAATTTATTGACATAAAGATTTTCATAATATATATTTCGTAAATCTGGCCTATATATCTAATGGCCTATATGGCCAATATAATTAAAGCACTTTCTTGAACTTTAATTTGGCTAACATCAAAGTTTACTCCACTCAAATTGTTCACTCTCAAAATAACAACATAAGCTTGGCCACATGAAAATAAAGAAGAGAGAATACCAAGTAAGATGATGCCAAGACTCAAACTTTTGTGAATGATTTTGTGAAATACTGATGGGGCAGGTTAAATATATTGGAAGCTGTGCCCGGTAAACACATGTTCGACTGAGTATTTCAAATTTTGTTTTTATCCTTTCCAACTTTTAAACTAAGCCATGGCTAAATATTATTTTAAGTGTCTTTCTTCTATTGTCAAAATCCCAATGAATGTGTTCTACTGTAACAATTGACCTATTAAATACATCAAGATTTCTACAAAGTATTTTTAGAGATCCTATTTTTATCTTTATTTTCCTCTTTAAGCCTCATATCTTCTTCATATTGTTCTAATGCCACCTGTACCTTTTCCTTACTATTCTTGGATAATCTATTTAAGCTATTTCTCCAAATAAATTCAAAATCCAAAGATTTTTCAAAAGCTTAGCATCCTTAGCAAAATTCAAAGCTTAGCATCCTTAGCAATCCTTAGCAAAATTCAATTAAATATTTTAATCAGTCCCAGCAGAAATAGTAAAATGACGAGTTCAAGTGGCCAAAAGCAATAAGCATCATGTTTGTAGTGTTACACTATTTTTCCTGCCATGCATTATATATGTATTAGAGGACATTTTGAATTTTTCTCCAAACTAATGGCCCAATTGATAATGTTTTGATGTAATTTATTTAAATCTAATGAAGAAATATTATTTATATCTTTCATATATTTATATTTAGAAGCAAGCATGAAATATAATTGATAAAATGTAAAGAAAGTCGTTCCTTTGGTTAGATTGTGAGGGAGTAAATTGTTATTGTCATGTCGAAAATTAAGAAATATCTTTAATAATGTATCCAATCCAACTTGTGGGCCTGATTTTATAATTATTTCATAATCTTCATGTAAACCACTCTACGTGCCAAATCGCATGGTGCCAGAATGATTAGAATTGACCTAAAGGTTTTGCAGCATTGTAAGCCATTTAAGCAGTCAGTGAGTGACAAATTTGATATACTGCATGAGGACTGGTAAAACAAAACATAGATATTATACCTCGATTAGGGCCAGGCTAAAACTAGTGAATAGACATAAGGCCCTCGGTTCATATGTGTAAATTTTGTACTTGCACCCAATATGAGGTCTCATATTGGGTGCAAGTACGAAATTAGGTCGTTAATCAGTACATATTTATATCCAATAGGAACTGAATTACCGGGAGGTCAAAAGTTGCTCGAAATGGTTCGCGTAAATAGTGCCCGATGTGCATGTGGCTGATGTGTTTTGAGAATTTGTTCTGTGCACTACAGTGTGCTTAGATAATATATAGTTCATTAGACAAAAGTATTCTAGTGCATTTTATTGTATTTTATAAAGTTGCCTTTTTGTAACTAAATTTATTTACAGTAATTGTAACTCGTGTATTCTTTTTTACTGATTATATTTTACACTAGGGCCTATGTTTTAAATTAATCATGAGACATTTGAATAAGTATAAATCTCAAAAAATAATTACCCATAATTATTTAATAAGAGTATGTTCTCACCCTTATTGTCCGCATGTGCTCCTTCTTAGCTCGTGAATGTCCGCACATCTTCCTTTGTATCCATTGAGATACATACCAAATACTTTTTGGTGTCATAATAATGTTGAATGGTGGGGGAACCGTGCCACCTTCTTCAAAATAACTAATCCATAGCTTACTACGTGCAAATTTCCATTCTGTATCAGCTCTCTCCTGTAATATATTATTAGAAATGCACATTTTTCATAGATTACCAAATTAAGTCAATTCCTAAACTAACAATAAATTTTTCTAAAAACTTCTACTAAATTTTGGTACATCTGTATATTGACTCACTTTAAAATCTTGTTATTATCCTTTAAAATCAGATGCTTTTCTCGTATCCTTTAATTTTCATATAAATTTGATGCTTTTCATATTATTGAGTTGATAAAAGGTTTAAATGAATAAAAGCTAGTGACTAGCTCAAAGCATGACAAACAACAGTTAATATAAAAATAACTAAGGAGACATGTGACCACTTACGGAGATTAGTTGATATGAATGATTCATCATGGCGATGAGTAGATTGAGCAGCACCACAATATTGATTACAGAATATGTTCCAAACATGAGCATGCCCCAGAATCTTGTAAAAATTTTAATACCATCCAGTTCAAACGAATCCAGGTCTATGAGGCCGAATACTGCCCAGAATAAGGTCTGTGCCGTCTCAAATAAACTGTAAATATGTTTTATTTGAATTTGAAGAATATAATTATAACTGTTATATTTATTATATTTACATTTAAAATAGAATTTTCATGTGTATGAAATTTTACATATTTTCCCAACTTTAATAAATAGTTTGAATATTATAATAAATACTTTTATTAAAAAAATATTATTTATTCCAAAACTACTATTTACTCTACAATAACAAAATACACTGAAGGCTAACAATTTGAGACCACCTCTGAAAACCTTTTCATTATTCCTAAGGGCAAAAGAATATTGGGAATAAAATAAAAATCTACACACTTTTATCATTATTATAAAATATTGAGATAACTTTCTTTGTCTATTTGTTAGGCTAGGATACAAACTCATCAAAAACGTTGAAATGAAAGAGGAGCCATATTCTAATAGCCTGCTATAGTATAAAACTATAGTCAGTTTTGTCACTAAAAGAATTGAGATTGAAAAGGCTACTAAGTTTTGTCCTACAGTTAACTCTGATTATACGGCAGCTTTTAAATTATTTTATTCCGAGTCAGCATTTCATAGATTGTTAGTTAAGAAATAAAATTCACTAATCAATGTTTGTTTTGTAAGAAAATTGTATTTTTAGCTAAAAGGAATTTTACTAAAAAGAATTGGAACCCACTTGCATATGCTGTATTTAAGTAAGATATGTTCTCTGCAAACCCACTGTTCGTGAAATGCTAACTTAAAACATAAAATGAAAACTTACCATTTAACTAGAATTTAAGTTAACTTTATAATAGAAATTCAATTCTTATATTAATTACTGATACCCTTTCAACCTTATTATTTTGAACAACGAAATGAACTAACATAGTGTATAATTTGGTTTCTCTTTCACATTAAGGTTTTTAGTTGAATAATTATAACTCAAATTTTTCTTACTTTTTATTTAGTGTTAGCTTTTTTTAGTAATATGTGTCTTTGAACTTACTGTTTATTTATTTTTATTTTCTTGAATATATAAAATACTGGCGAATATAGTCCATGCTCCATTTTTAGTTTATTATATTTAATTTACTAAATTTTGTATTTATTATAAAATAGGAAATAAACAAATATTCAGAAATGATTAATATTTATGAGTGTATAGAACACAGCATAAAAAATTAATACAATCGCAGCATAAAAAGAATAAACATAATGGCAGCAAAATATTTTGTTGATAAAGTATATTCAAGGTAAAACCCCACAGCAGCAAGGCTTTCGCACTTATGAGTGCGATAGCAACTTCTTTGCCTCACTGCTAAGTTCTTTCTTCACATATCTACCCCGTCATGCTAAGCATATTCACCATAGGAGCAGTGTAGACCCGTGAACCCAAGAGGTACGATGAAGAGACGTTAAATATTCTTTGCGGGGCTTTTTGACACTTCAAATTCAGGTCTTAGATGTGTAGATTTGCCATGCTTAGGACATAGTAGCTAGGAACTAGGTAGCTAGCTAGGTTATTAAAATAGCTACTCTCACATATGTATAAAAATGGCTGGGATACTAGCTTGCCCGTTGGAAGTGCCATCGTTATACCCTTACAACAAGTTAATTTCACAATTTTTTGTTATGCGAGGGTCGTGCTTGTGCCTGTTTGCGATTGGACCTGTGAAGCATGTACAGCATTATTTGTCACCTCCCTTGGTATAGTATGGGATAATGTTTAGCATGCAGGATTAATTAATCGTTTACTTATCGTCTTCTTACTGTACTATTTATTTGGTTACTTAAATAATTACAAAAGTATGTGATTTTTCAATACATATGAAGTGCAATTCTTGTAACGCATGTCCTGTTTCTTTTTTATGAAAAATGATTACAGTTACCTAATTCTTTAAAAAAAGTATCTGTGAATAAAATACAAATTCTCAAAACTGATATTCCAAAGTTATTTTATTTGATGCATAGTTACTTCTTTGAAAATACTGCATGTTCAACATAAATATTTTGTTGTGGTCTTATAAAAAATGCTAGTTGCGTATGGAACTTGAGGTGATTACAAATTTTTTTACTGAGGATTTTGTAAGAAAATTGCATTTTTCAATTGTTATTTGTGAAATTAGTGTCAATAATTCTGTTAATAAGAAAGCTATGTCATATTTTAATTCACCACCTGAGTTTGATGTAGTATATCAGCATCTTGCTGACAAAAGTAGACTTTTGTATTTAATACTACATTTATTTTAAAATATATACTCAATAATTGGCTTAACTAAAACAATTGGATATTAATTTATCGAAAATTTGATGATTTACATTGCCTCATCTGCTAATGCTGAACCTTTATATGACTTAGAAAATTGCAATTTACTTAAGTATGCTATTTATGGATATCAGACTTTAGATCGAAGTCTTTGAATCTCACCAATTTCAAACCTCAGAATGTAAAATGTATATTAATGTATTTATGAGCTAACAATAGTTTCCTAATAAGTGGTTGCTAATATAAATAACATAGTTATCAAGCTATTGCCAATTTTGTCAATATTATTTTGGAAATTTGTTAATTTGGAATAGTGAAATATTGTTAATTTTAAAACATTGTTTAAAGATAAGAGATTATTGAACCTTTTAATGTAGCCACTGTAACGCAATGTTTAGCATGGTTAGATAATTAGAAGTGTTTTAAACGTAGCAATAATCAACAAATAAACACATTTATCAAGTTACTCCACTTATACTCTGTATAAAATTTTAAATTTGTATCGCACAGAACAATTTAAATTCATGGCTTAGAGGATGGTTTTGATAAATACCGAATTATGATCAGATCACAGTATTTACTTCCATATATTCAGTATAAATATTCATCATAAAGTTAAAGCTTAGAGTTCAATTGTACGTTAACACTCACATCTGAGACTTGGTAAAGTTAATGTAACGGTTCTTAACTGTAACTTATTAGACCGTAGTAATTATTGTGAATACAATGTCAATGAAAATTTTAATGTTTCAGCATTTTTATTTCTAAAGAAGATATTTTAAATATTCAAATTCAGATATCAGCTGTCGCTTATTTTGTATCACTCAGTGGTTGCTATACAAGATCATATTTAAACAAAAATATGATGTCGTACAGTAAGTAATATAAAAGAAGCATTGTGTATTCTGATTTGACAAATAAATTCACGCCTATGAAAAAGGTGATCATAAATTAATAAAAATTTAGCTTAAGGAGAATCTTTACTATCCCTTTCATATATTGTTGATGTAATTATATTTAATTATATTATTGTAAACATGTTAATATGTGAATTATAATAAGTCTACTTACAAAATATAAGAAGGCAAACAAATAATAACACAATTATGCTCATTGTCTAATAAAATTAATTATAATTTCATGATAAGTTCCAAATTCACATACATAATCGTAGATATATTTTTAAGTTAATATACTGGTAATGTTTTTAATTTATAATAATTTTGTATGCTCACATCACCTACATGGTGCACCGGCCTGAGCTAGTACAGTATTGGGATCTTATTAAATATATAGAAAATGCCTACTAAATTTCCAAATTATTTTGGAAACCCCCTAAACAAAACCAAGTATTCCTTAGTGTACTAACTCTCAATTTTATTGTAATACAAAAACTTTTGCCATTAGCAACCAAAATGTATTAAATCTGCGGACTATGTGCAAGTTATCTGAGAGCAAATTGTATTCGTAGGGGTAGGTCATCCGAAATCATCTAGAAAGTTACAAAGGCTCCTTTGTTTTTAAGGGACTTGAAATCCAGAAATCAGACCCTCTAAGAAAAATTAATTAGACAGGCGCATAATCTGACATAAGCATATATTTACAAAATACAAACATATTATGTCAGCACCTCAAGATTAGAAATCTTGTGGTGCTGATGTATGTATGATGTCATGGCTAATTAATTAGAAATCTTTTGACTGTGAAACTATGGTCAAAAGATTTCTAATGATTGTGATACTACGACTATGAAATTACTATACGGATGCTTGGCATCCAAATCTAACTTGGAAATCTTTCAGAGCTTCCAATAAAGGGTGTTACTAATAATAACTAATTAAATAAATAGGCAAATTGAAACTAGTCTAAGCATGTAAGAAATGGATTATTAGGCATTTTAATTGTTTACTAATGTAACTAATGAAAACTAGACATACATTCAGGATAAAAAGTAAAGTACCCCAGAAACTGGTGTAACTTGCATTGCCTTGTAAGGCTGTGTCACAGGACAGATGTCTTGCGAGTTAATATACACATACTTAACCCTTTGTGTGTGCTTTCTTAATGCTTTGAGACAGCTTGCCATTCAATTAGGAGAAAAATAATTAGTTGTGTTTCTGTACACTCACAGAACAAAGAGTACTGGGTCCTCTCTTATTGCAATTTGATTATTAAAGATTTTGAAAAGATACTGTGGACTGAAGAATAAACTTTCAATTATTTGACCTTAGAACTTTGACTTCAAAACCTGATTGAACATTGTGTGAAGAATTAGAAAACAATTTTAGATCCTTGTATTAAGAGCTGACACATGGAAGGTTTTAAATGAAAGCTGGAAAAATATTACAAACGATACGATTGATAAACAGATTGATTATATTTCTAAGTTAGTAACAAAAATAAAAAAGAAATTTTAATGTGTTTTTCTTTATATAAACTTGATAAAAATTCAAGGTATTTGTATCATATTATTCATCCATTTTTTTCTTACCTGCATGTTTTTCTGTTTCATTTCATTTTCCTAACATGATTAATATGGTCCCAAATTTTGTTAGTATTGTATTTTATTCCCGATACTAATTAAATGATGATAGATGAATGCTGAATCTTAACCAGTTCATTATGAAGATTATTGTAAAACCTGCCTATGGCTATGAAAAGATATTAATCATAAACCTACTTGGCGAATCGTCTCCACAGTAAGCAAGCATCCGGATCAACCGTACCGTTAACAGCTAGAGCACTGTTTGCTTGCGGACAACGCTTTTTCTCCATATCCGCATAATACCAAAGAAGTTGATTTAACCCTGGATAAGAGTACAATAATATGAATGGAAGGAAATTTTTAAAAATTTTGAAGGCATATTAATGTAAATAAAGTAATCAAGACCATGAAAAATTTGGTCATGTAAATAAACTGTGAGGTATTTAAAATGCTTTTGGAATTTCATCGTTCAATGAGTACCTATTTAATATAGAACTTTGGAATCCAACTTTTTTCGAGTGGGTATTGGTGAGAATAAACTCATTTATAATGGGAGTATAAAATGATGGAAAAATTTAATACTAAGTCAGAAATTCCAGATTATATTTAATTGTAAAAATAAATTAGATAATTTTTATCTATCCTTTATAAAAAAGAAAAAATAAAACAACAAAATATAAGTTCTCCAAATAGTTTTCATTTCTAATTTTCGAAACTTTCACCATCTTTTGGTCTAGCTTTTAAAGACTTTTAAATAGAAGTTTTACTCACGTGGAAAAGTGGAAAAAATGGTGGTGTAATATAAAAATAGGTTCTTTATTGTTAAAATAATGGATATTAGTATGGAAAATGGCTAAATAATTTGATATATATCTAATCATAACAGGTTTATTTTTGAATTATAATAAAGAAAAAAAATGTATTTTGGGATAAAATTTCTATGCTCATCTCCATGATAGAGTCTACATATGTGAATAATTTCACAGATATTGGTTGAGTAGTTGAGGTGTGAAAGCGAGACAAAGAAATGAAAAGACAAACTTATTTTTGCTTTTTTAATATTAGTTAGAAAGTTAAGATTAAGATGAATTTATGGCAATTACAAAGAAACCAATGAACTGGAAATTAAAGTATTTAATTCATTCTCCAACTAAGAGAATTTAAAAGGTGATTATAAATGTTTTTAATGAACTTACCGCAAGAAAAAGCGAAGAGTACTAAAATATCTAAAATAAAAAACTTCATTATATCGAGCACCATTCTCGACAACGATACTTGTAACGGTCCCAAGTGAGGATTAACAGAGAATATATACACTAGTTTTAAGGAACTGAAAAAAAATAATTTTATTTGTTAAACTAAACTAATTTAATATTTATTAAACTTTGCGTACTTTATTAATATAATTAAATTTATTACACTACATGTAGACATGGGAATGTAAGTGGCGCCCACAGATGGCGGACTTGTTGTTACAGTTGTAACAACAAGTACGCACTTGACAACCACAATGCGATAAGTGAGAAAATTAGGCAGTGGTAAACTCTGACATGAGTAATATTAGGAAACACATGGTTATAAACGATAAAAAAAAGGAAAAATTTGATGTACACCATAAGTACCTACAAATATAATTAATGTGAATATAAAAAAACAGTACGACAGGGATAAACAATTCTCCATAGAAGGTGGTTCTTCATTAAAGGATTATGAGGAGGACTTTCTTATCTTTAGAATGTAGTTTAACCTGTTCGCTGAAAGCTGAATTCACAGGTTTTAAAGTTGTTCTAATTGATTCAGATGTCACTCGATTAAATATATATAACACATATTTCCATAATCTAGGATAGAAAGAAGTAGAGTTTGATAAATATGTTCTCTAGATTTAAATCTTGTATTCTGAAAAAACCTTCCAAGTATGTCATTTATTTTAAGATGTCACATGAAACATTAATCAATTTATTAATTGACCAAAATTTTGAATAGTAACAAAGTATGGTATCAAAATGCCCTTAATGACCAGTTATGGAAGATAAAATACAAGTAGTTTCAACAGATTTTGATTATCAATAATAAAAGCTTCAGAGTTAATTATAATGAGACCCTGGTTACTGGTCCACTGGTTGATTACAATTTAGATCTGCATTCAAGACAAGAATGTAAGAAGTGATTTCCTAACGAATACATTACATTTAAAAAATACAGATATTTTCAAGAAAGTTGTTTTACCACAGGATCAATAAAAATGGAAAAAAGGATGTGGACAGTGAGAAGATTATTTTACTTTAAAAAATTCAGATAATTTTATTCTTTGCGACTTATGACTGCGACACATTTAACAATTTAAACCTTTAAATCGAAATATAAGTTAACAGATTTGAATATCTATTTTCATATCTAATAATATCAAAACAGATGTTTGGGTATTGTCAGTCACATCAAACAGTACAGTTGAGGTATTATGAACTGAATTAAAGAGGTTTAGTGGATTTATAAATAAAAAAAGATTTTCACACATTTAAATGAAGTTTAGTTCTAAAGATATTAAAAACAATTATTGAATTTTAATTTCGTATTAAAATTTTATAACTGAAACTAATATTGCTTGAATTTCTAATAAGAAGAGCCAAGAATTAAAGTTTTCTTTTCAATTCATATTGATTATTTAAGAATTTATTTAAGATCTATTTTAATAATATGGTGAAAAGATTATAGAATAAAGATCTTCATTTATTCCCGAAATGTCATGCATATCAATTTCAGGAATGACAGATTCATCATTTTTTATTTCGTCATTATCCTATAGCTGTGAACTAAGCATCATTCAATGGGAGATTTTTTAATATTGTATCAATTTTGAATTTGTCGTAAAAATAAATAACAAATTTCTGTTTATATTTGTTTATCAAATGGTAAGCATTCCTTCAATTATCTTATTACATGTTTTGAAACATGCTCGAGGAAATGATGGGCATATTGTAATTAGTTATAGAAACAAGCAATGAAGCATTTATTAAGTTAATTGATTATACCTAAATATGTTTGCTGCAGAGAATAGACCTTCTGAGAGCAACATAGGATCCCACGCATCCCAATCTTCTCTCGGCAGGTTGGCAGTACCCATCTGCAAGGCTATTTCACGTTGCACCTAATGTATGTACCAAT